>JACCHW010000037.1:0-1280079 GCA_018907185.1 Platyscapa corneri
CGACTTGCGCACATGTTAAGCGCACCCGATGACTAGGCCACGCCCTTAATCTGCGCACAACTTACTTAAGTATAAATAGGGCGTTCTACGCATTAATATCCGGGCAATGCTAAATTATGGGGGAAATAATCCGGGCACCTAGTAACGCTATACCGTACTACGCTAACGCCGTTTATGCGTAAATTATGTAACTAGGCGGGAACAATCCCGGCACCAGATAGGCAGCAAGCCAACACAATTCGATTAGCGCACCTGAACGCACAAGCGTACCGCCCCCGAGACTAGCACAAACGCCCTACATCTGACGCACAACTTATAATTAAGTAAAATAGGGCGTTATTACGCATTAATATTCGTACTACGCATATAGCAGAAATTATTGGCGGGAAACTATCCCGGCACCAGTTGCCAGCCAAACAACGATTGCGCACATGTTAAGCGCACCCGATGACTAGGCCACGCCCTTAATCTGCGCACAACTTATAATTAAGTAAAATAGGGCGTTCTTACGCATTAATATCCGTACTACGCATATAGCATAAATTATGGGGGGAAACAATCCCGGCACCAGTAGCAGCCAGCCAACAAACGATAGCGCACGTGATAAGCGTACCCGGAGACTAGGCCACGCCGTTTCATAAGCGCACAACTAATAATTATGATAAATAGGGCGTTATTACGCATTAACATTCGTACTACGCACTAATATTCGTACTACGCATTAACATTCGTACTACGCATTAACATTCGTACTACGCATTAACATTCGTACTACGCACTAATATTCGTACTACGCATTAACATTCGTACTACGCACTAATATTCGTACTACGCATTAACCTTCGTACTACGCATTAACATTCGTACTACGCACTAATATTCGTACTACGCATTAACCTTCGTACTACGCACTAATATTCGTACTACGCATTAACATTCGTACTACGCATTAACATTCGTACTACGCATTAACGCACTAATATTCGTACTACGCATTAACATTCGTACTACGCACTAATATTCGTACTACGCATTAACATTCGTACTACGCACTAATATTCGTACTACGCATATAGCAGAAATTATTGGCGGGAAACAATCCCGGCACCAGTTGCCAGCCAAACAACGATTGCGCACATGTTAAGCGCACCCGATGACTAGGCCACGCCCTTAATCTGCGCACAACTTATAATTAAGTAAAATAGGGCGTTATTACGCATTAATATTCGTACTACGCATATAGCAGAAATTATTGGCGGGAAACTATCCCGGCACCAGTTGCCAGCCAAACAACGATTGCGCACATGTTAAGCGCACCCGATGACTAGGCCACGCCCTTAATCTGCGCACAACTAATAATTGAGTAAAATGGGGCGTTATTACGCATTAATATTCGACCTACGCATTAATATTCGACCTACGCATTAATACTCGTACTACGCATTAATACTCGTACTACGCACTAACATTTGAACTACGCATTAATATTCGTACTACGCATATAGCATAAATGATGGGGGAGAAACAATCCGGCACCAGTAGCAGCCAGCCAACAAACGATAGGACACATTATAAGCGTACCCGGAGACTAGGCCACGCCGCTTAATAAGCGCACAACTAATAATTAAGTTAAATAGGGCATTATTACGCAGTAATATTCGTACTACGCATTAACATTCGTACTACGCATTAATATTCGTACTATGCATATAGCAGAAATTATGGGCGGGAAACAATCCAGGCACCAGTTGCCAACCAAAAACGATAGCGCACACGTTACAACCCGATAGGCGCCCTTAATCTGCGCACAACTTATAATTAAGTTAGGGCGTTAGCATTAATATTGGTACACGCATATAGCGAAATTATGGGCGGGAAGCAATCCCCGCACCAGGCCAGCCAAACAACGATAGCAAACATGTTAAGCGCACCCGATTAGGCCACGCCGTTTAATAAGCGCACAACTAATAATTAAGCGTTATTACGCATTAATATTCGAACGCATTATATTCGTACTACGCACTAATATTCGTACTACGCATTAACATTCGTACTACGCGTTAATATTCGTACTACGTTCTATACGCATTAATATTCGTACTACGCATTAACATACGCATTATATTCGTACTACGCATATAGCAGAAATTATGGGCGGGAAGCCCGGCACCAGTCCAGCCAACCAACGATAGCACATTTTAAGCGCACCCGATAGGCCACGCAGCCACAACTACATAATTATGCTAAATAGATTAGCGCATTAACGTACTACGCATTAATATTCGTACTACGCATATAGTAGAAATTATTGGCGGGAAACAATCCCGACCAGTAGCCAGCCAACCAACGATAGGCATATGTTAAGCACCCGATGACTAGGCCACGTTAATAAGCGCACAACTTATAATTAAGGAATAGGGCGTTATTACGTATTAATATTCGTATTCGTACTACGCACTAATATTCGTACTACGCATTAACATTCGTACTACGCGTTAATATATTCGTACTACGCATTAATATTCGTACTACGCATTAATATTCGTACTACGCATTAACATTCGTACTACGCATTAATATTCGTACTACGCATATAGCAGAAATTATGGGCGGGAAACAATCCCGGCACCAGTTGCCAGCCAACCAACGATAGCGCACATGTTAAGCGCACCCGATGACTAGGCCACGCCCTTAATCTGCGCACAACTAATAATTATGCTAAATAGGGCCTTATTACGCATTAACATTCGTACTACGCATTAATATTCGTACTACGCATTAATATTCGTACTACGCATATAGTAGAAATTATTGGCGGGAAACAATCCCGGCACCAGTAGCCAGCCAACCAACGATAGCGCATATGTTAAGCGCACCCGATGACTAGGCCACGCCCTTAATCTGCGCACAATTAATAATTAATAAAATAGGGCGTTATTACGTATTAACATTCGTACTACGCATTAATATTCGTACTACGCATATAGCAGAAATTATGGGCGGGAAACAATCCAGGCACCAGTTGCCAGCCAAACAACGATAGCGCACACGTTAAGCGCACCCGATGACTAGGCCACGCCCTTAATCTGCGCACAACTTATAATTAAGTAAAATAGGGCGTTATTACGCATTAATATTCGTACTACGCATATAGCAGAAATTATGGGCGGGAAACAATCCCGGCACCAGTTGCCAGCCAACCAACGATAGCGCACATGTTAAGCGCACCCGATGACTAGGCCACGCCGCTTAATAAGCGCACAACTAATAATTATGCTAAATAGGGCCTTATTACGCATTAACATTCGTACTACGCATTAATATTCGTACTACGCATATAGTAGAAATTATTGGCGGGAAACAATCCCGGCACCAGTAGCCAGCCAACCAACGATAGCGCATATGTTAAGCGCACCCGATGACTAGGCCACGCCCTTAATCTGCGCACAATTAATAATTAATAAAATAGGGCGTTATTACGCATTAACATTCGTACTACGCATTAATATTCGTACTACGCATATAGCAGAAATTATGGGCGGGAAACAATCCAGGCACCAGTTGCCAGCCAAACAACGATAGCGCACACGTTAAGCGCACCCGATGACTAGGCCACGCCCTTAATCTGCGCACAACTTATAATTAAGTAAAATAGGGCGTTATTACGCATTAATATTCGTACTACGCATATAGCAGAAATTATGGGCGGGAAATAATCCCGGCACCAGTTGCCAGCCAACCAACGATAGCGCACATTTTAAGCGCACCCGATGACTAGGCCACTCCCTTAATCTGCGCACAACTTATAATTAATAAAATAGGGCGTTATTACGCATTAACATTCGTACTACGCATTAATATTCGTACTACGCATATAGTAGAAATTATTGGCGGGAAACAATCCCGGCACCAGTAGCCAGCCAACCAACGATAGCGCATATGTTAAGCGCACCCGATGACTAGGCCACGCCCTTAATCTGCGCACAATTAATAATTAATAAAATAGGGCGTTATTACGCATTAACATTCGTACTACGCATTAATATTCGTACTACGCATATAGCAGAAATTATGGGCGGGAAACAATCCAGGCACCAGTTGCCAGCCAAACAACGATAGCGCACACGTTAAGCGCACCCGATGACTAGGCCACGCCCTTAATCTGCGCACAACTTATAATTAAGTAAAATAGGGCGTTATTACGCATTAATATTCGTACTACGCATATAGCAGAAATTATGGGCGGGAAACAATCCCGGCATCAGTTGCCAGCGAACCAACGATAGCGCACATGTTAAGCGCACCCGATGACTAGGCCACGCCGCTTAATAAGCGCACAACTAATAATTATGCTAAATAGGGCCTTATTACGCATTAACATTCGTACTACGCCTTAATATTCGTACTACGCATATAGCAGAAATTATGGGCGGGAAACAATCCAGGCACCAGTTGCCAGCCAAACAACGATAGCGCACACGTTAAGCGCACCCGATGACTAGGCCACGCCTTAATCTGCGCACAACTTATAATTAAGTAAAATAGGGCGTTATTACGCATTAATATTCGTACTACGCATATAGCAGAAATTATGGGCGGGAAACAATCCCGGCATCAGTTGCCAGCCAACCAACGATAGCGCACATGTTAAGCGCACCCGATGACTAGGCCACGCCCTTAATCTGCGCACAACTTACAATTAAGTAAAATAGGGCTTTATTACGCATTAATATTCGTACTACGCATATAGCAGAAATTATTGGTGGGAAACAATTTGTACACTGAAACATCAGATGGGTGATATGAAAATAGCGATTTCTTTAATATACGATGTTTATCACGGAAAATTGGTTCGAAATCATTTAATTTTAAAATATTGGTAAAATATCAATATCGTGTAAAATAAGGAGTTTGTTAAAATATAAATTTTGAAATCGAAATGATATTAGAGTAGTAAATCTATATTCGTGATTGGATTTGCTCAAAATTATTGTAGACCTATCAGGGACACTTTAACTGCGTAGTACGAATATTAATGCCTAGTACGAATATTAATGCGTAGTACGAGTATTAATGCGTAGTACGAATATTAATGCGTAGTACGAATATTAATGCGTAGTACGAGTATTAATGCGTAATAACGCCCTATTTAACTTAATTATTAGTTGTGCGCATATTAAGCGGCGTGGCCTAGTCTCCGGGTACGCTTATCATGTGCGCTATCGTTTGTTGTCTGGCTACTGGTGCCGGGATTGTTTCCCCCCATAAATTATGCTATATGCGTAGTACGAATATTAATGCGTAATAACGCCCTATTTTATTTAATTATTAGATGTGCGCAGATTAAGTGGCGTGGCCTAGTCTTCGGGTGCGCTATCGTTGTTTGGCTGGCAACTGGTAACGGAATCGGTTCCCGCCAATATTTTCTGCTTTAGACGTTGAATGCGTGGAAAAGCAATAGAAGCAACAATATATTTTCAAATTCATGAAATTTTAGCGTAAAAAAGAAGTGCAGGTTCAATAATTATCATTACAATGTATGAATTAATTTCACTTACTTATGATTAAAAAAAATGTTTAAAATACGTAAATAATACAATTTTTATGCCGAAACATCAGATGGGTTATGTGAAAATAGCGATTTCGTTTATATGCTGTTATTTGTTTGTAGTTTTAATTATTACATCATTTCATTATTTATATTTTATTTAGTATAGACAAAATAAATTAATTATGTTATATAGACAAATTAAATTAATTATTTTATATAGAAAAAATAAAGTAATAATCTTTATTTTGTTTGTTGAATTATTGAGCTACTGGTTTATTGGGTTACTCTTACAGATTTTCTGTTGTTATTCTGTTATTTGGTATGATGGTTATCTGTATATTTGTACTCTCTTATTTTACAGAATATTCGCGTGGGCAATAACTTAGATTTTTCATTATGTGTACACATGTTCTTGTGTTTTGAATCTAATATACATTCACAATATATTTATTTTTTTGTTATTGTGTTAAATATTTATTAAATAAAGAAAAAGCAATACATTTAAAAAATGAAATTATACATTTTTATTATTTTAATAATTTTTAACAATTAAGAACAAGTTAATATTTACAAAATCAATCTTTTATACATATTGATACTTTCTAAAATATTTACAAATAATCTTTAAATATTTGCTTAATTATTACAATTACAAGCAGATGGAACATATTCTTCAATATAAAACTTATTTTAAAATCATTCAAAATCATAAAAAATCTGCTGCTTATTAAAATTAATTTCTATTATTAAAGTAAAACGACTAATCTTATGTAATTTCATTGATTTTTTGTAACTATATTTCAATATCTTGTATGGTAATTAAGGCACCACACTGTGCACTTTTTACACATTTCACTTCTAAAAAGGATTCTTTGATCATTTCTTTTATTTAAGTGCAATAAATATTAACAGGGAATTATTTTTTTATATTTACATAAACAATTAATGCTTTAATAAATAAAAATTGAAAATTTATATCTTTGTAGCACGTTATCTAACTTAATATTTTAGTACTATTAATGATGCATACACTTTCAATATTCCATTTCTGTAAAGTGTACTCAATTTTATTTTCGATTTTGGCAGAAATTTCTAATCTAGATGATAAATCATATGTTCCATAAGTCGGAAAAATAGCTTGTAATTTGATGTTGTGTTGACCATATGGTTTTAATTGACATGTAACTGATGTCTGGCCAGCAAAACGAAAAGATGTTGAAGCTTGAGATGAACACAATTGAGTTTTTATATTTGGTAAAATAGTTTGACTGAAAAAAAATTTACATGTTAATTTTCAGAAATGTAATCTTAAATATAAACTATGTTATTATTTCGTATTTAATTATTTCTCATTATATTTCAAAGTATAAGTATTTAGAAAAATATTTAAAGTATTATATAAAATTATACAATGATTTTTTGTTGAGAAGACTAAAATTTGTAAGAGAATTTACAAATAATTTTAATTAATAATTAAACAATATTAAATAATAAAAATTAATTAATAAAACGATATGTAAATATTTGAATACTAATTATATATAATAACTATACCTGCTTGTTCCAATTGTATCAACCTTAATATGAACGTAAGATTCTGAATTATTTTGTATATTTATAATTACAGGTACGATACATATTCGAGTACAAGTAAAATCATGAGTTACTATCTTAGAATGTTTTAAATAGAACCAAATTAAATTTTTTTGACATTCCAATTCAGAATACTGATCTTTTCTTGCAAGCGTGCGAGTATCTAATGTATTAATATCAGGTCCAAAAATCTTCAAACGTCCAGAATATTCAATTGGTTCTATTTGCCTTTCAACGGGATGATTATATGATTTATTTAAATAATATAAGTCAATGTAATGTTGCCCAATTGCATTACGAATAATTACTCCACCTTCGGTAACTTTAGCTTTCCATCTAAATATTACAGTGGAATTCAATTTCATACTAGAACGAATGGGATTATCTTCTATAAACGTTCGTATCTGTTGATTATCATTTGGAATATCATTTTCATCCAGTGGTATAATATGTCTCTTTTTTATAAAACTTATATAAGGTATATTTTTTGATGTTTCTGAAAGGCTATTAGACAATGAAATATTAGAAAAATTTAAATCATTACTTGCTTTTCTAAAGAGTTTTAATAAAAAGTGTATCATTTCTTGAGGTTGTACTTTAACATCTGTACAAAAATTTGTTGATTTCATTAAAACCCATGAGTCACTTTGAAAAGCTATATCAGTTAATTCAATTTCATTCATAAATGGATCATGCACTTGATTAGAATTTTTAATGTGTACTATTAAATTTAACAAAGAAAAATCGTCTTTAATCATTGCACTTCTTCGAGCAATAGCACTAAATTGAATAGAATCTAAAACTGTTAAATGCCAACTGTGACGGCTGAGTCTATATTTAGGTACACTATTTATATCAGAATTTTCATAATAAAATAGTAAATCTAGTCGATGGTTTCCTTTTTTATGTGGTGCACAAATCCAAAGAGTCATTTTGAAAGAATCACCAACTAGTAAAGTATCATTCTTAATAGAAGGTAATAAAATTTTCGTAATAAGTTCATCCGTTTTCTTCATCTGTCCTGTAATAATAAAAATATTATATTTATTTGTGAAATAATACAAATTCAATCTTACCTTTTCCAAAATCTTGTTCTTGATTGGTAAGTGCAAAAAGTTTTGGATTTGTGGAACCAAGATAAATATTTTTTAGTGGTGCATTACCAATATTTTTCAATGTAACTTCCATGCATTGAAGTTCACCACATAACATTTCTGGTGAAAGAGGTGTAAATGTAATCTGAAATTAAATTGGAAGCATTGTAAAAAAATTATATAAACAATATTTATTCTTAAATTTTATAATTAAGAAAATTATTTTTTTAGAAAGATTTAATTGGATATAAACCTGCATAAATGGTCTTTTATCAACAATATTCATATCGAGCCTTAAATCTGTACCAGATAGAGGCATTCCCGCTTTTTCTTTAACGTTTTTCAATTTAGGTCCCTGAATATTAAATAAGCGTTTTCCACAGACAAAGGAAGTTGTATTTGAGACTGTTTGTTCCATTGCTGTTTGTATTGGATTTGATAAATTGTAGCTTAAACCTAAGATTTTGAGTTGACCCGTCTTCTTAGGTTTTACAGACAAAACAATAGTTTGTTTTGATGCTGGTTGAAGTGTAATTGATTCTATTTTTAATGTTTCAACAAGATCTTCTTCATACTCTATTGTATTCTCATTATTTTTAATAAATCCATCATTATTAAAGGACCAAAGTAATTTCAAGTGCGATAGAGGTAAAGGTATCAACAAGGGATTAAATAATGTTATGCATAAGTAAATTGGTTCGTTAATAACTGCATTAGGTTTACTTGAATTATTACTAGTATTAGTATAAATTGTAACTGTTGGTTTAAAAATCATTGGTGGAGTTCGTTGAGCCTTAGATAAGATAATTTCTTCAAGCTTAGACCATCGCACAATCATCAGCATCCTGACTAAAAGACAAGATTTGACTTACTAATTCAATGTTATTTCCAGGCCTAATCACAGGTCCTAATAATACTTTAATTTGATTATCCTCGATCAATGGTAAAGGTAATACAGGAAGTTCATCTCGAGGTTTTTTTAATTCTTGGATTAACAACTGAAATAAATTTTAGTAGTCCTTAGAATTGAAAAATAAAATAATTAAATATTGATGTAATAAATTAAATTTTTTTAAATGAAATTATTTCTAAAAATGTTTGTAATAATATAATATCTTAAATATCGTAATAAATATTACACATATTATTTTAAAACAATATACTAACATTATGAATATATAAAAATTCTCTAAGAAAATCTGCTTGCTGAAGAGCTGGTTGTTTGCTAGATGCATTCAATAATTTTTCAAAAACCTTTACAGATTCTGAAACTTGTTTTAATGATGCAGCTTGTCTACCAATGGTAAAATGTATATGATCTTCTGCTAAAGACCATCCTTTATTATGATATACCTAAAATTAAATAATATTGTATTAATAATGAATATTAAAAGCTTTTTTACTATTTTAAAAATTATAATCTTTTATCCAAAAGAAAATTTGATTATATATTGTATAAAATGATATACCTGATATGCTTGTTTATAGCAACGTAAGGAGTGTTTTTTTTGTCCAGCTTTTGAAAATCGATGACCAGCTAAAACGGCGTGAAAAGCATACTTTCTCACCATCTTTGGAGAAATGAAACAATATGCAGCTTGTTCTAATAACAATGCTGAGCGTAAGTCGGAATCTTCGCTTGTCATTCGTGTCAACTGCTTAGCTGCTTCTCCATACAATCCTCGATTTTTTAAACATTCAGCACTCAACAAAGTTGCTCTTGTAGCAAATTGAGGCATCTTACAAGTATTTAAGTAAGTTGTGATTGCATCATCCATGTATTCTATAGTTTTTCTAATCATCTCATCCATCATGAAAGCACTTAAAGCAGCCATTTCTAATGCACCTGCATAATAAATCCAAGCTTGATCTGCAGCAAAGTCACGCTTTGCATTATGGTATGGCTGATAAGCAAGTGTGTAATGACCAAACATAAAACAGAGATCTCCTAAACGTCTTAATTGAAGTTCTGGTGATTCAGCAGTATATCTTACAATTTTAGTAATAAAATTTAACTTATAAGTTAAAATAATAGTATTCTACATTAATTATGAATAAAATACTCTTACATTACAGCATTAGCTGGAACAGAACCAGGAATACCTGGCTTATTAGTTCCAAACCACCTTTTTGTTGCACTAAACAGAGATTTACTCACACCTTTCTTATTTGAAATGAGATCATTGAGTACACTTATTTGCTTTTCAACGTAAGGAAGTAGACTTTTAAGACAAAATTCAGACATCATTAACTTCAACTTTTCTAGATCTTCGGTAGAAAGTCTAGCACCATGTTGAGGAGTTGAGTGTATAGGAGAATCAGCCCAGACATTGATATTGATTGGAGAATTTTCATCCAAATGAGATTTCAAAATATTTATGTTATAAGATTTTGTAGATAATTCATTTTCAGGGCTTAAAGGATGAACAGTTGTAATTGTACTTGCAAGGACTGCTTCCTGACCAACTTCTAATTGAATAATTTGAGGTTCTGAAATTTCTGACGAAATACTAATATTTTCACTTCTGTCAGGAGTAGGTATTGTAAAATTTCTTTGTACAGTTGGTGTTCCTGCTTGACTAATTGACCTAAAATAACAAGATCATAATAAAGATATAAATTAAAACAGAAGCAATAAAAATAAAAAAATAAATATAAATAGCAATGTTATATACTTCTCTGATTCAATGTTAACTGCATTTGGCATGCTAGAGACACCAGTATTATCTGCAGGTGTACGTGGGGAACTATCTTGATCACTATTTCCAGTAAAATCAGAATGTTTTATTATAAATTGACTCCAGGGATCCGGAAGTTGAGTGTTATCATCTGATGAAACATTAAATGGCCTCGAATTCATTGGTAAAAAAAAACAATTATTTGGGCCATACATATTTTTCATTTCAGTAAAAATATCTTCAGCTCTTAAAGAAAAATTTTATTTACATTAATAAGGAAATTTAATTAAAATACGTTTACATTAATACTTACATATTTTTATTATCTTGAATAGTATCATGAATCAAAATGTAATACCTAAGAGCATTATTATTAAACCATTTTGGTAATTTGCCAGGAACACTCTGATTCAACTGAGCACCCATTTGTTGAATTTTTTCAAGAGGATTATCATCCATTGTTGATACAACAATCATACAGGCTAGAAAATGCTTTGTAAATTCATGATCTGATGGAAACTGAACACTAAGAAAAGTATCTCTCCAAGCCTCAAACCAAGGAACTGACACTGGTATATCTAAATTTACACTACCTGTACAAACTACAGTTGTACGCTCATTATATGTAAAATTAACAGATTCATTTAACAATTTTCTGGCAATATTTGGTTCAGGAGGATAATAGTTTACATCTTTAATAGATATTTGTATAGATCTAATTATAACTGTTGTTCCTTGAGGATCTTTTATATGACCTGTAAAATATCACATTGAAAAATTTAAATGAAATAAAAGGTTTGTTTAAATATTTAATATACTTATAAAATAAAAATAAAATTTAATTTAACATAACTTAAATTAATTACAATTTATTTTTCAAAACAAACAAATTATAAATGAATATTCATGTAATAATTAATATATTTATTAACATAAAATTTAAATATCACAAATATCATCATTGAAATATAATAAATTTTTATTTTATTTAAAATGTGTAAATAAAACAATAAAACAAAAATACTAATTACTTAAATAATAAGTAGAAGGAAAATTAAGTAGATTTTTTATTCTTAAGTATAAAGTAAATTCAAAGAAAGTTCATCATGAACATAATTATATATATATATATGTATATATGCATATACACTCACTATACATGTATGAACAACATTGTAGAAAAAAATTAATAATGAAGTATTAGAAAGTACTTGTTTTGATAGATTTTCTAGTTATTAAATATAAGTTGATAAATTAATTACATTAATTTTTGTTTTTAAATAATTTTTTGTTACTCAAACTGTATTTTTAAACTAACATGTATTTTCCAACTACAATATAGTTTTCTTAAGGTTTTGGTTAATATAAAAGCTAATTGGAGATGTTATACATTATAAAATACTATACATAACTAAACGAAATCATTTTATAAATTGTACAATAAAAAATTATTTTTGTACCTTCTGTATTAAGCCTGCAAAAAGGTTGTAACAGCTCTGTAAAAGATAAATTATTCTTCTGACAAGTTGCTTCAGCACTTGCTGAACAAAGAGCAGCTACTTGTGGTAAAAAGGCATTAATTATAAATTCCCTTGGGGTTAACTTACATTGAGCCATGTTTCAATTAAATCTTAATTATATTAGTTATCAAAATTCAATAAAGATTCACTCCAACAAATACAAAATGTATTGTTTTCATTTGACCTTTTTTACATGGTTATCACCACCACCACCTGTACAAAATACTACTGATAGTAATGTACTTCTCCATACAGTACTGATTAATGAAGAAAAATAAAATCGAAATCATTATAATGAATAAATATTATTTTGATTTTTAATATAGTACACTCTTACAACGTATATGGATTCACAATAATTTATACTATAAATAACAGTTAATTTTAAGAAAAAATTATAAATGAAGTTGTAATAATACAACAGATGGAGCTTTATGAGGTTCATATGTATCGACAGCCACAGTTCTATGACGTATCAACTTTGTGACCTGAATACTCTACTTTCACAGGCAGAAAAACTCATTTCATTGAAAAAATACTATTTTTCCATGTTCAATGCATTCAAAATATTTCAAATATTCAAAATTTTTAATATTTTATAAATGATTGTTATACGAAGTATTTAAAAAATGTAATTAATAAAATTGAATTCTTTTTCAATTACTTAAAAAATATTTCACATCATTTCATTATTACAATAAAGATATTATTTTTTTAATTTAAATAATAAATAATAATTTGAAGCATTAAAATTATGTTAAATGCAGAATCTTTTGACGGTAGGCGTTTTACTTGAGTTTAACAATTATTGTTATTTGTAAGTAACTAAATGAAATAAGAAAAACCTTAAATTTAAAATATCAATAATTTTATTCAATTTTTTTTTTAATTATTATTATTAACAAAGAAATAATAAAAAGTTAGTTCAAATTTTTTGAAATTTTTAATTTATGATTAATTATTGCAAACAGGTATAGAAAATTAAAAGTAGTGTATATATATATAATTTTATGCAGGTATTGTTGAGTTTTGAAAAATTAAAAATACATTTAAAACACTAATTTTTAGATATGGGTGATTATACATATTGTAGATATTATAGATATAATAATAGATATTATTAATTAAAAGCTTATTATAAGGGAATAAATATAAATTTAAACTTATACAATTTGTTTTGTTAGTATAAAATATATCATTGCTTATAATAATAATAAAAAGTATTATTATAATAATTAAAGTATTTACTTGTTTGTAATGTTACTCATAAAAATTTATCATTAAGAAAAATCCGTTAAAAACTTTATTCTTTTTTATTTTATCATAGCTTATAGTTTTGTATCATTAAAATTTGTATATTATTTAATTATTATTGTATATATAATTATATCACAGTTTCAATGATTCTCTTTATATTTGATTAAGAATCATATTAAAGTGAGAAATTAATATTATGAATATTTTATATATTCAATTTCGTAGCCGTCTATATTCTTCAATGCATACTAATTATATTTTAATTTACAATAAATGTTTAAAATTGTTTATTTAAATTTATTTTATAGTAAGTAAATTATAATAAACATTGAATAGACAATACTGAAATTTATAAATTATAATTTATTAAAAAGGTGTTTATATTTAATTATATATTTATAATTGAATTTTTGTATAAATTATATACAATTCATATTATCAATATTCAAAATTATTTTGTGAAAATATTGCAAAAAAGTAATTACAATCAATTATTTATTATAATTACAAATTATATTGCTTTTTTAATTTAACAAATATTCTTTTAGTTATTTATAAAATTCAATAAGTAAATATTATTGACTTTGAAACATGTATTTAAATTTAAAAATGCTGCCAAGATGAAATTTTATGTACATAAAGGTATGTACCCATGTATATTTTTATATGATTTGGACAATTATGTTAAAGGTTATAAAATTCATTTCAGTTTACATTTAACGAGAAATGATGTTTTACACATAAAAATCAAATTATATTTTTTTTATTCATACAATATTAAAAAAATAATCAATTTTATAATACGGTACAAAAAAAATAATTTTTTTTTAATTTTACCAGATGGAATCAAAAGTGGTGGAGAAAGAAAAGGCGTGCCCCTTCACTTAGGCCATTTTGTAATGCGTTGTGCTCGTGTGGTGATCGTTCCGTCAGGGGCTGAAGTAAATTTGATATAAGAAGTTATAAGTACATCGATAATATTGCATCTTATAACCCTTTAATATTTCGTGAATAATTATATATATATCTACACACACGCGCATATATATATATATATATATTGTAATGTTAATATTTTAATAAGAAATGGAGGGCATCATGAAATATAATTCGAAGCAACAATCTAGTAACAAAACGAGTTGACGTTGACGTTGACGGTTTGTCGATGGCTCTATTCCCCCTCCTGGTTTTCGTGTATTCCTTTAATTGTCTTTTTCACAATCCAAATAAAACTGGTTATAAGGATAACTACAATTTATATCCTAAGATTTTTTAAAGATCAATTTAAAGAAATCATAAAACGATGGGAGAAGTCATAGGTAAGAATATTTTTTTTGTATTCGTTAACAGTAGGTCATCTTTTTGTTTTCATAACGGCTCATCGCTACCTGTTGCATTTCGTGTATTGACTTCATTCATAAATTACCTTTACTATGAACTTTTTTTTAGAAATTTTGAAAGTGGAAAATACTTACCTGCCACAGGATGGTATAACTGAAGTTGTTGGTTAGTTGTATCAACATTTTATGTTTTAAGTTTATTATTTTTAAAACTATATTTGTATATTTTACAGCTGATATATTGGTAAAAAATTCAAATGAAGACACACTTATTATACCTGACATAATAAATGCAGAAGAAGGTATGCAATAATCATATATAATTAATTAGTTTTTATTTAATTATACTTTTCATATTTCGCAGTTCTTGCTGAAAATGGTCAAATTATACAAATACTTGGAGATTATGAGTGTGTTACTTGTCATCGTATTTTTCCAAGTGAAGATGTATGTTTAGTATTTCTATTTCATCAAATATATTATTTTTATTTATTACCAGCTTATTATTATTATTATTTTATCATCAGTAAATACATTTTTATTATTCTTTAAATATTTCTAAAATTTTCTTTAAATTAAAAAGAAGTTTTCAATATGTAAATATTAAATAAAATAAAATAAATCTATTCAGATATTAATTAATTTTATTACTGATAATAGTAATTTAAAGAATTAAACAAAATATTTTTAAAATACAAAAATATAATTATGAGGAAATTATTATAATTTCAAATTTTATCTTAATAAAATTAATTTATATGTTTAATATAATTGATAAAATGTATTGCATTTTAACAGATGTTAAAAGAACATTTACAAGTATGTAGAGAAGATGATGATACTGATATTTTAGAGTTAGGTAGAATGGCAGATTTAGATTCAGAAGATGAAGATGAAGGCAATATTGATGACCCAGATTACAATACAGATTCAAGTCCATCAGGTTTTTTTTTTAATTTTTTATTTTTATAATTGAAAGAAATTGTTTATTTATATTAGAAATATTTTAGATTCTCAAAGTTCAAAAAATAATAATAAAAAAGTAGCAATCAAGCCAGTAGGAGAAGATCAATGTCATTGTTGTGCTGAAGATTTAAAAACAGCTCATTCTGGTGGTCCATTTACATGTTCAAATTGTCATATGACATTTAAAAAAGCATGTTCTTTAGAAAGGCATTTAATTGTCATTCACTGGGAGTCTGATTCATGTACATGTAATGATTGTGGTTCAACTTTTCACGATAAAAAAGCTTTAGATAAACATCGTTATACAACACATGTAAAAACTAATAAAGTATATAGATGTGATAAATGTGATACTTATTTTTCAAGAAGCTACCACTTAAATCGTCATAAGCAACAATCTGGCTGCCATGGAGATACTAATAATAGTTTTTCATGTCAAGTATGAAATAAAATTAAAATTAAACAATTTTTTATGAATTAGTTTTTTTTTAAATTATTTTATTTAGGTCTGTAATAAAGTTTTTACTCGTAAAGATAATTTGCGAGAACATTTGCGAACTCATGCTGGAATGCCACAAAGAAAAAAAAAATCTTGTCAACTTTGCCCAAAACAATTTTATACTAATCAACAATTAATAATTCATCAGCGTATGCATACTGGAGAGAGACCAATAGAATGTGATTTATGTCCTAAAACTTTCTTGTCTACCCTAGCTATGAAAAAACATCGTAGGGTTCATACAGGGGAAAAACCCTTTGAATGCAAATACGTAAGTGAATTTATTTAAAATCTTGTTAATTAAAATATATACTAATATTTTTACCAATAATATATAAATAAGTTTTTTTAAATATTTTAATTACTTTGATTCCAAGCTGTCATTAAGGATTTGAAGAAACGTAAATTTGTAAGTGATTACAAAATTCGAGATGTTAATTGTACTTTTTTAAGTAGTGAAAAAATTTTGTTTATTTATTTATAATACTGATTTAAGTATTTATTTAAAACTGCTGTTTTTATTAGATAATAGATTTTAAATTTTAATTTAATTTATATTTTTTATTATAATTACCATTTGTAAATGCTAAATTTAAAAATAAGTGTTATAATTGTATTTTCTTTATTCATAGTGTCAAAAAAAATTTGCGGCAAGGGAAACATTAAATCGTCATCAAAGGACGCATACTGGAGAAAAACCACATATTTGTCAATATTGCAATAAATCTTTTATTCAAGCAGCTCAATTAAGAGCACACATATTTCATCATACTGGAGAAAATGGTTTCTATTGTGATGTTTGTGGTAAAGCTTTTAATCGCAAAGCACGTCTTACTAATCATAAAAAATTTGTTCATGAAGGTGCTACACCATTTAAATGTGAAATTTGTGAAAAGGCTTTTACGCGAAAAGAAGATTTATCTAAACATATAAATTTGCATGCAGGAATCAAGCGTAAGTTTTTTTTATTAAACAAAATGTTAAATAATAAAAAAAATTAGTCTATTATATTATATATACAATATGTAATTATCTAATAATTCATATTTGATTTCGAAATTATATATTAAATAATTTTTTTTACATAAAAATCTGTATACTATTGATTGAAGTATAATTTATAAATGCATTTTATAAATCATAGTTATAAGAAAAAATGACACATCTTTCTAAGTGTAATAAAATATTCATTAATATTAAAAATATTTAAATAAAAATTATATAACAAAAACGTAAAATTTTAGTTTCAATTTTTGTATAATACTCTAATGCTATAAATAATTTATTAATTATTGATCTTTGAATAAGGTAATGTAAGTTTAGTTAGTTATTTTTAAAATTAAAAGAAAGTAATATTTTTATTATAGCACATAAATGCAACACTTGTGGAAAATGTTTTGCTGCTAAATCGTCATTGCAAGCTCATATGAATACACATCGACGAGAACCACCCCAATCCTGTGCTGAGTGTGGAAGAGCATTTATTCGTCAAGATTGCCTCATGCGACATATACGTGCAAAACATAGGGATCTTTTAGAAGATGTACTTGGAGAAGCAGAAAAAAAACACTTACAACTACAAATGTTCAATATTGCTTATACTGCAGCTGAAAAAATGAAAACGGGAGAAACAAATATTCTTTCAACAAATGAATTATTAAAAGCTATTACAGAACTTCTAACTGTCCTAATAGAAAAAGAAACTTTAGAGGTAAGTTTGAAAAAATAGTATCTCTCGTGTTTTTCTATTAATAAATAATAAAATTATATAGAAGTTGAAAAATAATTGACTCTTAAATACTAATTGTCATTTAACTAAAAAATGAATAATCAACCCTTTTTTACTATTCGTAATATGTAAATAAAATATTAATAATACTCTTTTTTTGTATTCTAATATTTATTATTAAAAAATAAGTCACTTTTTAAGATTTTTTAATATTTTTTATATTTACCATTCATTGTGTGAAAATGAATTATGGATGTTACTAAAGAATATTACTACCAATAAGCTTTAGCAGCTCTGAAACTGTTAAAACTTTTATAGACTTCCATTAAAAGATTAAATAGGAAAATATTTAATTGAAATTATAATGTCATAATAGTGTAAAATAAAATGCATTTGAAAAAATTAATAATAAATGATCAGTATGTATTAAATTATTCACTATTATTTTTAAAATATTTTGAACAATTTATTTAAAAATTCATAAAAAGGTATATTATTATTATGTAAAGTTTCAAATAACTTTAAATAAAACAAAATTGTTAATATTTTTCTTAAACTATAGGTCATTTATTTTTGTTTCCAGTATGAAACACTTAGATTTGATTAATTATTAAAAAAAAATTTTCAGCTTTTCGGTTGGCTGCAATCACCTTTACAAGATGTATTAGAAGCTGTTATTCGAAGGTGTGGACACGAACCGTTAACATTAGAAAGTGACTTGTCGCTTTCAGAGAGATTAAGAGGAAATGTTAAATTATTATTTAATGCTGTTATTGAAGATGAAAATGTAAAAGCTTTATTAACAACACAAACTGTTGATGAAGTAATTATGCATGTTCTCAAACTGTCAAAAAATAACAAAGAATCTGAAGAGAAGTAGTAAAAAAAAGATAATTTAAACTTCAATTGTTAAAGAAGGTTCTACAAGTACTATATTTATAAATTTCATATATATTATATGATTATATTAAAATTTTTTAATAATATCGTATACAATTTTCCAATTTTTAATTTGAATTTCTTATAATTATATTTGAATTTTTTGGATATATTTCTAAAAATTTTAAATTTAAATTTAACATAATTAAAAATAATAATTAGTGTATGTGCAATATGTAGAATGATGCTTTCTGTTTTATTGGCCCTATGGTCTTAAATTAATTTAATTTTATAAAATAGTTTGAATAGGAAATTAAAATTTAGTTTTTCTTTAACTTACGTAATTATATACAAAATGTGAATAAATAGTAATATGCTTTAAAATTTTTAAGACTTACATTATTAAATCATTTATTAAGTAAATTTGTTTTAAAATATTACATATTCTTTAATAAATTCAAATATAATGTAGAAATTTTCAATGCATTAATATGAATTAATTGTTTATTTATAAATTTTAATAATAAGAGGGGTATGAATAAATAGGTTTTGTAAAAGATAATGAATGAAAAAGAACATTATATAAAAAAAGGAAAGTTTATGCCTTAAAAAATAAAATTTGTAGAATCTACTTTTAGTTTCAGAAAATATAGAGGCTAGAACATTAAATTAATTTTTATTATTTTAACATATGAACAAAGTTGTTAAATATATATATTAACTAGAAAAGATATATATAAATACGTATATAATATAAAGTTTAAAATGTGACTTAATAAATTAAATAAAAATTATAAATTTATATAGGAAATATAGTGCCTTATGATAGAGTAACATTATATTCAATTTTAATTTTTTATTCATTGTTTTTTGAGATAACAATCAATAAATTTACAGCTTAATTGTTGTACATATTTTAAAAGCTCTAGTTTTTCTTTAGACTTATAACTTACAACAAAGTAGAAATTGTATAAATGAAATTATTAATTTACAAGTTATTAATTACTGTTATAATAAATACTTGTTCAAAGTTAAACAATTGTTTACTTATTTGAAAATCCTCATTAAAAATATTTATTTTTTAATTTATACTCGATTTATGTTTAATATTTAAATAATAAAACACTAATTGATTATATGGATTCACTTTTTCCAATTGCCCATCCATTTTTAATTACCTTACTAATACCGGGTCCATAATAAATAAGTCCTACAAGACCAGCAAATGTAAAGGCACATAAAAGATGTAAAGAAATAAAACAAACCTTAGGGATAATAGGTCCAACTACTTCTGGTCTAGCATAATCTACAATAATAGTTTCTAATCCCCTTAAAAATATAGAAATAATTTTAATATTTTATTATAAATAATTGCATTATATTTTTATTTTTCAATATTATTTAAGAATTACCGATGAACATGTACCACAGAAACAATAGCTAATATACTGTCAAGAATAGAACTTTCAAATATGAAACAAAGAGGAATCAATGGTATAAATGCAGCTGATAATATTCTTTCGAGTTTCCATAAAGCAACATGATCTCCATGACTAGCGTAAAATCGTTTTTGAATAAAGTTATTGCCAATAATTTTTGTCAGCTGTTTAGGTTTAAATATTATTTATAATTAACTATTGGAAAAAATAATTCTTAGCATAAAATTATTATCAAACCTGTAGTGAAGATGCGCAAAAAGAATCACTTTTTAAAATAATTGGTTTAGTTAAAAAGCCTACAGGTACTGAATTTGTTGTAAATGGTTTAACAGAATAGCATCTTACAGCATTTATTTTTCCCAGCTTTATTTGGGTTTCTGCAATATACATATCTTTAATTAATTATATAATAGAAACAAAATGGTCTTTAAAGATTATATTACTTACTTGATAATACTGACAGGTTACGTAAAGTTGTGAATTTAAATATTTTTTCCAACATTTTTTTAATAATTGAAAGTCAATCTTAATTCTGACTAATTTTATACTTAGCTTTTTTATAATCCTATGAAATACTTATTTAATTTTTTAACACAGGCAACAAAAATATACGAAACATTAGATTGTCTCAGAGAGATCAAGACGGTTTTCGATTATAACGCCACCATTATATTAAACAACGTTGCCAAATGTTTAAAAGATATATAATCAAATTATGTATTCAAACAGAATTAAAAAAAAATTAATTACAAATAATTAAAAAAATTTAGTATATTAAAATTAACGTATCCACTTTGCATATTGTTCAATAATCACTTTAAATGAATTTATTTGAAAATTATAGTTTTCTAGTGTATGATTAAAAAACATGAACTTGGGAAATGCTAGGTTTCCAGATAAAAGTGACAACACTGTTATAATTTCTGTTTATAGAATTTATAAGGTTAGACTTGTCATGAATAGAATTTTTTAAAACATAATCCTAATTTTCTACTAAATAATTCAGTATTATAATTCAATATCATGTTTTCGTTATTCGAATAATGTCGAGAAAAAATCTATTAAAAGATTTTATAAAAGATTTCAAAGGTATCTTGAAATAATTATTCTTTTACTTTAAATAAATTTTGTTAAATATCTTTGAATTTTTTTTATAGAATGCCTTTTAAATTCCATCTAAAAAAAAGTCGTCAATATAACGTAGTTTCCAAGAACCAGTATGTAATTTGTATTGAATTACTGGATTCAACATCCATAGAATGCACTTTAAGTATCAACAGTCTTGGTCAAGAATGTTTGACCAATGTAACACAAAGACTTGGATTAGGTCAACCAGAATTTTTTGGCTTATGTTATGTTTGTAGACATGGGACTCCATCTCCTAGATGGGTAGATATGGATAAGCCATTAAAAAGGCAATTGGAAAAGGATGCCAAGGGTTTTAATTTATATTTGCGAGTTATGTTTTATATCTCAGATGTTCAATTTATTCAAGATGAAATGACAAGGTGAAAAAAGAAGAAATTAAATTATTTTTGAAATTGGAAAAAGATTTTAAGTCTAAAAAATAATATTTCATATCTAAAAGTAATACTTGTTGCTGTTTTAATTAAAAAAAAATTTTTTAAATAAAGTTTAATTTTTATATAATAAATATTTATTCAATTTTAAAGGTGGCAGAAAAAAGTTTATTAATCCCTTTAATTAATTTTATTAGGTATCATTATTACCTCCACCTAAAAAGTAACATTTTAGAAGATAGAATACATTGTCATCCTCACCAAGCTACTGTATTAGCAAGTTACTCTATGCAAGCAGAATTTGGTAATTATGATGCAGAAAGACATCAACCTGAGTTTCTTCAACAATACACATTTTTTCCAAAAGTAAAATTAATCATCAAGAAAAATTTTCAGTAGTTGATTATAATTGATAATATATAAATTAAATATTACATTTTAGTCAGTTATTGAGGCTGAGCCTGGTGGACAAAAAGTACTTTTAAATAGTTCACTCTGTCAGTATAAAATAATAGCTGGAGTTACACAAGCAGCTGCAGAAGAATATTATATTACGATGGTCATGCAATTAGAAGGATATGGACATGAAACTTTTTCTGCTAAAGTAAATAATTGATCAATTGTACTTTAATTATTTTTTGTTATAATATATATTAAACTATTATTATTGTTATATATATTAATTATATATATTAAACTATTACTATTAAACTATAATATATATTAAATTATAATATATATTACTAAATATATGTATTATTAAAATTTTTTTGTAGGATGAAAGTAATAATGAAGTTGTTCTTGGTATTTCAATTAATGGTATTATGGTCTGTAATCCAAGTACGCAAGCAACGCATTTTTACAGGTAAATAATAATTCAAAAGAAATAAAAAAGAAAAAAAATAATTAAAAACTTTTAAATAATTTATGTAAAACAGATGGAAGGATATAAGCAATGTTATAAATCATAAAAAAACATTTAGAATAGAATGTCAAACAGAAATAGAATATGCGAAACAATTCACGTTCCGAGAATCACGCAATGCAAAATATATGTGGCGATTATGTATAGCTCAACATACATTTTACATGCAACATCAACAATCGCAACCTCCAGAGCGACTGACAAGTGGATATTTTGTAAGTTTTTTATGATATTTACATTAAAGTAAGTACGTGATAAATATATTACTATTTAAGACTGTTGTTTCTAATTTTATATTAAGATTCATAAAAAGATTTTTATCAATAGGTGACATCACTAAATTTTTGTCTAATTTTTGATACATGATCCACTCAATATATATTGATACATCATAAACTATAAAAATAATTCAATTTAGACAATTAATAAGATAATAGTCATTAAAATAAATAATTTCATATATAAAATTTCTGAATATGAAAATCCATTTTAATAATATATATGAAACCTTACAAAAAAATTAACTCATTATACAATTCATATAATTCATCTTTCATGCGAAATACAAATTTGTAAGGAAATCATTTTAAGAAGTTATTTTTACAATTTACAAATGTTTCTTTTATTATAATTTATGAAATCTGTAACAAGTTATAGATTTATTTTATAATATACATACATTAAATAAAAATTCTTATCTCATAATTAAAAGGTATAATTCGTCATAAAAAGATAAAATATTAAAATTAAAGTCATAATGAAATATTCACTATTGTTCAAAAATATAAAAGGTTTTTTCTTATTAAATTTAATCATACATAATTTCTTTAATAACACATTTTAGGACAATGATATTA
Source organism: Platyscapa corneri (assembly GCA_018907185.1). Lineage (NCBI taxonomy): Eukaryota > Metazoa > Arthropoda > Insecta > Hymenoptera > Agaonidae > Platyscapa > Platyscapa corneri. Next base: position 23,848 of record JACCHW010000037.1, read on the forward strand.
ATGATTCAAATGAACAAACTCCATCTGTCAATTTGGATACTAATGGAGCAGAAGATTATACTCATTGGACAAGTTACAATGATCTTTCGAATTCACCATGTCCAGTTGTATCTGTTTCTACAACAGATATAAATAATTTACGTGCCTTGTTACCTTCATATAGGCAGGCTCCAGATTATGAGACTGCTGTACAAATGAAATACAACAATAGTGGAAATAATTCACAGCCTTACTATGCTAATCAATCTACAATTGTAGGAGCAGATTTATGTTTAATTGGTAATGTTGTGAATCACAACAGATACTAATTGTAAAATTTTGAAATCTATTATGTGTACAATTATAAAATATCTATTATAGTAATTCCAATTATTTACTCATGTTTAACAAAAAAAAATTTATAAAAAATATTGCTGTTATAAGTTTAAAGATGAATTTCTGTTTTAATTGCATATTTGTTTAGTTATTAAAAACATTTTTATTAGTCCCTTAAATATTTAGAATATACATTATTTTAGATAAAAAACAATAAATAAGTTGCTCAATATTTAATATTAATTAAAATATTCTGAAAATTAAATGCAATAAAAATTTACATATAAAAATCAAAATATGTATAATGTTTTCATAATCTAAATGACTAAAGACTAAAAGTATATTATAAAATATTCTTATGATGTTTCCTTATTTAGTAATAAATAAATTTTAATCGTTAAATAATTTTTTAATAGCTTTATTCAAAGCTTTTGGTTCTGGTTTCTCTGCAACTGCATGAACTTTGATGCCAATATTTAATAAAGCTTGTTCTGTTACAGGGCCTATAGCAACAATTTTATATTTTTCAAATATACTTTTTTCATTAGATAAAGCTAAAACAATATTATCTACAATTGAAGGACTAAAAAAGACTAATACATGTGGTAGTTGTTTTAAAGCATTTTGTAATGCTTCTTCTAAAAAATCCTGAGCTTTTGTTTTATAGACAATAATTTTTTTAACTTCTATATTTTCTTCTAATAACATTTGCGGTATTGTATTTCTTGCAATATCACTACATGGCAATAGTAAAGGTTTTTTGCAGTTTTTTTTCATTGTATTTATAATAAAATTAGCAAGATTTTTTGCATTTCCAGAATCACTTCCTAAAATATTCATTAAGCCAATTTGTTCTTTAGTAATAAGTTCTGTTGCTTGTCCAATACAAAATGTTGGATGCTCTAACCATGATTCAATACAAAATGGATTTTTAACTTTTATCATAGCAATTGCAGCTACTGCTCTTGGACTAGTTATTATTAAACCTTAAATATAAAAATTAAAACATTGTAAATTATAAAAATTTAATAAATACAATAGAATATAATTTGTTACCACTATAAGATTTTGAATTAAGTAGATGATTTTGTAATTCATCTTGATTAATAAATTCAAAGTTTAGCACTTGCAAAATTTCACATGCAAAACCATTTTCGAATAAACATTTTTTGTACTGATTTTCAATATTGTTAGACTCATTATTTTCACCAATACAAAGAAGAACTTTTTTCCTATGAATAAACATTATTATTTTAAAAAAAATTTCAGCAAAGGTAAAACTATGATTCAACTACTGTATAAAATATTACATTTTGGAGGTTATATTTTTATCTAATAAAGAAAACTTTTAAATTATAGTTTAATGTAATTCAAATATAAGTAAATTCTATAAATGCAAGTAAATTTTATTAATTTCAATTTTATCGATTAATAAACGAAGTAGACAACTATGTCCAACACTATAATTTTTCAATATTTCTCAGGTACATACATTAAATGTTTAATCTAAATATATAAATTATTTACAATAAAAAAAATAAAAAGAATGAAGTTATTTTTAATAAGTTAAATTCACTTTTCATGAAAATGGTTCATATCACTCACTTAGTAGAAAGTAACTAATTTTAATATTTTATCGTTTATTTTTAAATTTATTTAATTATATTTAAAATTTCTTTTGATACATTAAACTATTATATTTTCTTTAATATTAAGATATTTGTTAAATATTTCCGACGCTTTTTAAATACCATTTTGATGAAAATTTAATGATAATTTTAGTATTTGTACGTGTCTGTTCTATTTTAATTTTGTAATGTCCATTATGAAAGAATAATTTAAGCTTATATATTTACGTTTATATGTAAAGCTTATTGGAGGCGTTTAAATAATGCGTTAAATAAAATGTGGAAAAAAACATTTATGTCTAGCCAGTTGTAAATTTTTTGTTTAGCTAAAATAAATGCTATAGAAAAGTTTATAATACATTTTTTTACTATAAATAGTAGTAATATTAAAAATATTGAAGCTTTAACATACTATCCAAACATTTCTCTCATTTTGTTGTTATTGTTACACTTCTTGTTAGTTTATGTGTAAAGAATATTATAAATATAGTAATATATTTTATATTTATGAAGTATATATGTATGTGCAGATGTACTAATTGACATAATTATAATAATAATATCCGATAAATAGGTTTTCGGCTAGATTCTCAATCTAGATTAATTTTTGCTCCTCTTTAGAGCATAGTTTTGCGATGATAAAAAAAATATTATCCACGAACATATAAATGATCTTTTTTTTTTTAAATTAATTTCTTATACATAATTTTATACCAAATAAATTAAATTGTGATAAAATAATTATATATCTAGATCACAAATTAAATTTAAGACAGTAAATTAGTTTTTTCACAAAAAAAATTTTACAGATTAACTTACAATTATTCAAATACGTATATCTTTAGTCATTAGATTGACCTTTAAACTAGAAAATTTTATACACTTTAAAATTATTCAAATTTTTGTATTCTCTAATATGCAATGTCGCAAATTAGTTGAGAAATGTTTGATATTTTCTAATAATCTTTATTGTATATAATTTTTTATGAAGTGATGACTAAAAATTGTTCATGATTCATCTATTAATCGTTGGGAAAAATGACAAGTTTTTACAAACTTTTGACAATTGTAATTTACGTTATCTATCAAATATCTTGCATTTTAGGTGAAAAGAGCTAAACAACAATTGAAAGGCAAAAAATGTTAAGAAAATTCTCAAAAATATAACATTAGAAACATTATAATTATAATATGAGTATAAAAGATACGATTAAAAATAATTATAAACTATTTTTTCCTTTACTTTAATAAATATGCTTTTGAGGTAAAATAATCTCATAAATTCGGTCTAATTTTTGTAGTTTACTTTATGACGATTTTAATAGTATTAATATAATTATTTTCTGTATTGTGAAAAAAAATTTAATTTTCGCTATTTTTATTTATATATCAAGAATTTACTTATAATATATTTGAACCCATTTAAATTATGTTAATACAACATTTACAGAAAAATAGTACATGCACTTTTAATTATAAATTATATATTGTTTTAATTTATATATTTTTTAAAAACTTTTTATTATATTTTTGGATATATATTAATTATAAACAAGATAAACTTTTAATTTGAAAAATTAATGCTTATCAAATTAAAATTAGTTCTTATTTTTGTTTTATAATATTAAAAATTAAAAAAAATATTATAAAGTTGTAAATAATAAATACATGCCCAAGGATAAATTCTTTTTATTTTTTTGCATATTATTATTAATTAGTTAATTTATTTTTAATGAAAATTTATATGAAATAAATAAAGTAAAAAGGATGTTTGTGTATTATAATTTATTTAACGTAAGAAACAAGCAAATATAATGCAAATTTTCAATGGGCTTTAGGTTTTGCTGATTTTACTTTTTTTAATTTTTTAAGTCCATTTATATTTGTTTTCAATAGATTCCAATATGCTTGTTGAAATTTATTTACATCCTTTGCATGGATCTGAAATTAAGTAGAATAAGATGATTTATTTTTAATTACTCTGCAAATTCAATTGAAATATGTATTTGCAAATATAAATCTGAAATGAATATCTTTTAATTTAAAAATATAAACCGTTGATTAGACTAAAATAAATTTTAAAACATTAATTCTATATATATATATATATAATTTTTAATTTACATATAAAATATTATTAATTTTACACATTTTGCCATAATAAATATTTCATAAAAATGTAATAATTATGATCTATTTATTTTTTATTATTTAATGAATTCTACTTACAACAGTAGCAAGTTTTTTTGATTTAAGTGTAGCTCGTACTAAACAAAAATACTCGGATGGTAGTGGAAGAGGTGCTCGACCTTTCCTGGGCTCAGGTTTGTTATGTCCATTGACTAAAAAAATTTGTTAAGCATCATAAAGTAAATTATGCAAGTAATTTAGTAATAATAACGGTATATTCATTCGATTAATTAAATTTTCACTTACACCTTTTTATCGTAAGTGACACAGAGCCATTTGAACGTGATTTTTCAAATAGTTTGTTAAGCTCCACTAAAAACTGCAAATGTAAATATTTTTAAAGTAAAAAAACACAAATTGCAATATTTTTAAATTACCGAATCATTCTCTAATAAAACCATTCCGAAGGTGTAGCATATGTCTCAACGTTATATCCACAAACTATGATGTTAAAAACATACAATTGCGATATTAATTTTGTTTTTGAGGTTAAAGTTATCATGTAATACACATGTGTACTTAATATCTGCGTTTACGCACACTGAAAAACTGTAAGACAAAATTTATCGATATATAAAATATTGAAAATGAAATAGGAAAGTAGAGAATAATATACGTTTTTATATTATATGCGTTTGAATTATCGTAAACAAATTTTTACTACACTTATAATAATAAACAAATAACTTGATTCTTTACCAAATAAATGTGTAATTTATACAAACTTTAAAATGGTTGATTTTTTAAATATTAATATACAAATAAGCAACAAATCTAAATGTATCTATAAAAATTCATTTGAGAACAAAGAAAATGATTTAAATTCATTAATTTTCAATTTAAGATCCGTACAACAGAAAGTTAACGAAATTCTTTCGGAACTTGTTCAGGTCGAACAAAGTTTTAATCAAGGTTAGTTAATAGTTAATTTGAAATTTTATTTTTTATTTTGTTTAAATGCAATATTTTTTTATTTTCAGATGAAAATTTATCAGAGAATGAGTCAAAGGAGAGTGATATTCTAAATAACAGTGATATAAATGTAAAACCTAAAAAACATAAATATATATAAGAATTATACTCAATACTTATAATACTGTACATTTTTATTCAATAAATAATTAAAAAAATTTATTTTTAAATGTAAATTAATTTTTATAAGCACTGTTTTTACGAACACTCAACATAAGCATTTGCAAGTAGCAAGCCGCAATTATAAGTGAATGGTAGCAAATCACTATATATACGTAAATGTAAACAAAAATTAAGAAAGAAAAAGAATCATATTTTATAACGAAATCATCATTTGATTGGTAATCAATCTAGTTAATATTTTTTAAAATTAAAAATTATAAGTATTATTCAATACTCAATAAATTACTCGAAATCAAATTATCACGTTTCTAACCTTATTTGAGTGGAACTTTTATTAATTTAATTAATTATAAATTATGTAATTTAACTTAAGAAGCATCGGTTTGATACATGCAAATGTATTTATAGATGAAAAATGTCGACAACTTTATCAAATCAAGCTCAAATTCGATACGTTATAGAATGGTTCCAAGAGTGGTCAGAAATGCAAAGAGACGATTTCGTGGGAATACTGTTAGAAAGATGTAGTTCGTCCAATCTTGTAAATGGTTTACTCACTGGTATTGAAAATCTTGGTAAAGAAAATTCAAATAGGCCACCAAGTCTTTTCCAATGTCGTATTAAATTATTTCGAGAATGGAGCCAAAATTGGTCTGAACAAGAAAAGGAAACAATTGTAGCATCAATTAAACATATGGATCCTAATTTTGCAGAAAAATATGAACAAAGGCTAATTGAAGCCAATGATGGAGGAAAAGTAGAACAAGAAAAAGAATCATAAGAAATTCAGTCTATTATATTTTATATCAAAATATAACATCTTTTTAATTAAAAAAAAAAAAATCAAAAAAATGTGAGAGAACAAGAACTGCTATTTTTGTGATCGATATACGTTCCATGAGCTAATGAGAGATAGCCCTTATTGGCATGTATCTAGTCTGTCACTGGTTTTTATTATTCATCAAACATTCCATTACGACAGTACTTTGTAAGATCATAATTATACATTATTTATTACTTTACTTTATATACTTTTATTAACATTATTCGAATTTAATTCATACACTGGTAGAAAATTTACTTTTTAAATATTTATAACAGTATTTCTATAAAGTATTATTATATAATATGGTATCAAAAATATTGTAATAATAATTTTACACAATAAAATTCATGTGAAGCTAAAAATCACAATAAATTATTATTGGTATTATTACTATTAGTGTATTAATTTTTCACCAGTGTAAAAATTTATTTAATATAATTTAGTTAAAATAAATATCAATAGAAATTTTACCTCGCAAAAATATTACAGATTAACATAATCAACTATTAATATTTGTTATTCCATGTATTACATATCACAGACCTGTACTAAAATTTGGTAATTATTTGCCAGTTTTGATAATATTACATCACTATGTGGTTTGGCAGTCTCATTATGCTCGAGTAATTGTTATTTCATTGTAATATAAATATTATCGTTTTAACTGTTATTAATGTATGTAACTTCGCAATAACATTAAGATTTACGTTCAATCACGCGATATAATATCAAGTGAAACTTATAATAGTATTCGAGCATATGCTTTAATAAATAAAGTATAAATATCATTTAAATTGAAAGAGCAATGTGCCCTATTATACTTGAATACAATAAAAACTTTGTAAGTCTGAGATGTTGATAATTTCCTTTCTTTATCCTTCATATTTACTAATTATTTTTATTTATAAGGAATTTTGTGTCTGTTTTAACCATTTGGTACAGATTGACCTAATAGCATTCTGACCAAGTCTATCTGCTTCCTTTAAAATTTTTCTAATATCTTGAGCCCTTTGATATTTAACAGCAAGAAGATAAGCAGCTTTTAATTGTTTACTTTCAATGTACGAACTTATCTGCAAACAGTAATATACAATTATAATGGCATATGTTTAATTTATTATAAAAAAACAAAAAATACCTTAAGTTCAACATCGTTTATTAATCTTATTAGAGAATCTATACGATCTTTAAAATCAGAATTTAAAACAGTTTGAGAATGCAAGAGAAGTTTCACGCAATGTGATAAAACACGATCAGATATAGCCTGTGAGTCCGGTGCACCGGAACTTCGACAACATTTTACTAATTGTTCTATTGATCCTATTTTTTTCTCCAAAGCTAATACATGACCAGCTAAAGAATAAACCTTCTGTGGACGTAAATTATAATCTGTAATAATAAATAGTTAAAAGTTTACAAATGAACGTACTGTAGTATTTTGTAAAAAAATTTTGTTAATGTAAATAAAAAATTTTAATTCTTGAAATTAAAAATGTGGTAAATTTTAATTTTTACATTTTCACATTTTTTTGTTTTCTTTCTATGGACAAGGGAGATTCTGCTTTTCGATTAGATCATTTAACTAACAGTAAATTTGTTACAATCGTTTTTCGCTTTTGGATAATTAAAGTGTTTAATTGTGTGCCAATTAAACAACAAAAATATAAAATATCTGTATTACTCAATTCATTTGTCTTTCCGACATTTTTTCTGATCCTCACATTGCGACATTAAGAATTTTAGTTACTAACTATTTTTATTATAATCCTGCATGAAACAAAATATCGCTATATTTATATCAATACTTTTTTTGTAGAAAAAAACAACTAATCTCTTAGAATAAATAATTTGTTTACGTTAAATTTCATTTTGTGGTCATTTTTAAAATTTGTTATTATAATTATATAAAAAGATGTTTTAAAAATATATAAATTAAAAATTTTTAATAAAAACCTTGCATTATTCTAAAAGCAATCCCAAAGCCTTCTTCTGCATCTCTACCACATAATATAGCTAGTACAGCGAGACGAGTTTTTTGTTGTTGGTTTCCAAATAATGTCGGTAATTCTTCAGAATGGATATTTTCTGTATCCATATCAAGCAAGTGTTTTAAATATGGACTAATAAATCGACCTTCTTTCTCCGCATTACCTAAGAACTTGACTATTTCTAATTGCCTGGATATCGTATTCATGTGTTTGTCAATTTCTGAGGGTTCCATCTCCATTGTAAGACCACTATGCAAATTGCCATGGGATGAACCGATACTTTTTCTTCTTTTTTTACTTAAATTTTCAACGTTTAATTCAGTCTCTAGGTGTTTCTGAGCATCGACAAGGAAATGAGATTTAGACGACAAGTCAATGTAGTTCTTTGCGTCATTTTTGTAGAAACGAATACATGTCATTGCTGCTCTTATAAAATCCTTCATGAATAGTTGCAAATGATATAAGGTGTGAAGAAATTGTTTTTTGTCAAGACTATGACAGGTATAAACTAGATATTTCTTCCATGTCAAAAGACTAGCATCATCTGCTCGTAAAGCAGCAAAAAGCTCATTGATGTTTCCCATGTTCAAGCAGCGCAGATACACTGCATTAAAGAAAAGTTCAGGTTCGATATGATTTTCTAATATAAAAGGTAAGCATTTGTTAAACTCTCTATGTTTCACAAAAAATTCAAGTATAGAATTAAAGCTTCCATAAGTAAGAAGATAATGTAGACTCTCTTCATAATAAATACTGTGAGAGTTCCAATTACGAACAAACGAACATTGACCTTGACTTATCGTTTTTAAGCTATTTAGGGTGATTAAGATTTCTTGTGCGACGTTTGATTTTAATTGTAATGCATTTGATGATTGATCAGAATTTAGTTGACTCTGATTTTCTAAAATTTGTAGAATTTCAAGAAGCAAAGGTGGATCTTTAATCGGTCGATTTTTTACCGGTTGACGTTTACGATTCGGAGAATCGTTTTTAACGTCTTCAAATTTTCGCTGTTTATGAATCTCTAAAGAATCTTCGTTGCTTTTTCCAATACAATCAGTGTCTGGATAGGATAAAAGTACCCAATCATCTAAATTTTCATACGAAACTTTTTCTAAACAATGAGCAAATTTTGTTCTAGCACGATCCAGAAAGCCAACCTATGAATGAAAAAAATTTTAATTTTATGTATTTAAAAAATTTGATTTTTAGACTTTTTAAGTATAGAATTGAGAATTCAAAAAATATTTATCTTTATGTTCGCTTTGTATAAAAAAATAAATTATTTATAAGACATACATATGTAACTTATATAATGTATATACACATGTGTATCAGATTACATATCAAAGAAAATCAGAAATTATGTATATATTATACTATATCTATTTGCATTAGATCACAGCAAATCTATAGAATAATGAATATCAATAAAACCGAAGATTCCATTAATTTTTATCTTTTCTTCAAAGTTACACGCTAATAAAAAAATTATTGATATATATATATATATATATATTTCAGATAATGAAAATAACCGCTCAAAAATTGGATGAAGGTTGAACTCACGTATATACACGGGTTTAAAACCTTAAAAATGAACAAAAAGTTATAAACAATGAATAATCACTATTTAATATTTCATTATCTTATATTCATAATTTTTTTATTAAATATTTAAATTTAAAATTACATAAGCAGACATAAAAAAAATTAATAAACACCAATAAATATATCGAAATTCATACAGATCGTATTTAAGAATTTAATTTTACGTAGAAAATTTCTTCTAAGCGTTTGTGAAAAATAATAATAAAATTTCAGTAAATGATATTGTTCATGCTTAGTTTATATCTTAATAAACGAAGAAAAAGATTAAAACACCTTCAAGCAGGCTTTTCCCCAAGCTGCCCAAACTCCCTGAGTATCTAAACCAGATTTTGTGCTAACATCCAATGCCAACGTCCACTGCTCTTTCTCTGTTAACAAATCACGTAGTTTTCTGAGAGCATGTTCGTCCAAGCTATCGTCAGAAGGTATGAGGGCAAGACAATCAGATTGTACAAGCGTAGCAATAAGATCAACTTGAGAGAGGAAACGATCGCAATGAGCCAAGCCAGCATTTAGACCAAGTTTGGCACATTTTACTTTGACTGCTACCAATAGCGATCGAATCATTTTAATAATTAATGCATGATCAATTTCTGGATTGACTCGACCTCCAGTAACAGGTTGCAAAAGTCTTTTCATTTCGTCACATCGATCCAGAAGGAAGCTGTGAAAAATACTTTGTTTATTAACATTTTAAGTATGATAAAAAATATTTTAAAAATATCCTTAAATATTTGTGAGATTAAAAAGAAATTTTTTTAATTTTAATTAAATTAAACGAACTGTAATATAATATAAATTAATTTTAAAATAAAACATATCATTCATAATAATAAATATAATGAATGATTCTTTTCTTTTTTATGCCACACGATTTCTGGTATGAATGATTTATTAATATAGTATGTAATAAAAAATAATATTTTATTTACAATTTATACAAAATCAATATGCATTTCTGAAAATTCAAAGATAGATAAATTATTTTATTTGGCCGTTTTCAGTCAAATTTCCAGAGAATAAATTTAATTTATATTTATGTATTTTAAATGTTCTCTATGTAAATCTGAAATAATATAAAATAAATTAATTTTCCTAAAATAAAATTTGACATTTCGTATATCAATATTAATTATAAAATGTATTAAAAATATTATTAATTATGAAAACATTTACGGTTTTCAGAATGTAAAAAATGCATTTATTAATTTATTTTTCTCATAGTATATTTATATATTTTGAATGATGCCATGGTTAAAATTTTGATAATAATTTAATAATTTATAAATATTTCAGGTTTATAGTTTCTAATAAATAGTTTCATTTGATAAAAATAATAAAAATTTTTGTGATAAAATAGAATTTTAATTAAAGTAGATAAAATAAAAATTAAATTATTTATTAACATATTATGTATTAATGGTATATGATATGTATTAGAGGATATAAATATAATGTGAAAATCTGTCTGAAATATATTTATATAGAACACAATAAAAGTAATAATAGTTATTTAATTTAAATGTAATCATACTAGAATTAACATAAAGTGTATATATATTTAATTGATAATATATATACCAAGAAATGAATCATACATTTTCATTAAATAATTTTGTTTTGAAGAAAATTACTATAATTTAACATATTTTATTTAAGAAAATTAAAATAAATGAACATTAACGTTATCAAAATTCTAAGGATTTATAAATACATCTATTTTTAATGTGAAGTGCGGTCCATTTTTAACTTAAGAATATAATGAAATACAAAGATAATTTTATTAAAAATACCGCATATAAAATTTTAATGTTTTTCAACCTTCTATTAAAGTAATAAATTATATTTTATCATATACTGTATTATTTTATTTTTATAAGTCTTCGATTTTACATTTACAAAATGATATTAATTTAAAATATAATAATAATAACAAGAAATATTTAGTTTAAGAAAATAGTATTACAAATATATAAAGCATCGCATTAATATTGATAAAGATGGTATATATTTATTGAAATGAATTTTTTTAATATTATGTGTACTCGTTATCAATATTTAGTTTTTTAAAATTAATGCCACGTTATTATTAATTTATTTAATAACTTATTATTTAGATAATTTAAAAACTTTTAATAAATTAAAAGTTTTGCAAAATCAACTAACGAAACTATAATTTAGCGAAATACCTACTTTCTATTCAGTTAAAAAAGTAAATAAATAAAAGTAAAAATGAAAAAATGAACAAATAAAAAACTGCTGAAACGAATGAAAATGAAATAATAATTAACGAGGATTAAATTGGATGATCGGTCAAATTTTTGATATTATTTTGTATTCAAAAAGTGAAGTGTTACATGCTTTTTAATCTATTTATATGTATAATAATATTTTCGAATAAATAGCAGTACCATAATAAAATTCACGAGCTCATCAAATATGGCAACTGGCATGGAACTTGAAAGTAAAAGTTTCAATCACATCTTGTATATTAAATTTTTTACTGTATTTCAGTCGTAATTCCGAACAATTATAAAAATGTTGAATAAATGTTGTTCATAAAAACAAGGCAGAAAACTATAATCATTGTGGCGTGCACTTTAGTATATTTGTTTTTACTTGTAAGCGGCGGGCCGGACCGATGTTGTTGCGCGCCGACAATTCGGCGCGCATGAGAATATACAAAGATCGGGTGTCCCGCGTCGCGTCGTGTCGAGTATCGACAATATTATAAAAACGTTAGAAATAAGAATTAGACATAAGTACGCAATGTGTTTTGCGTTTTTGTATAAAATAACACAAGGGAGCCTGCGGCCCTTTTGCCGACGGCCGAGTTAGTTAGAATCGTGCAAGCGACTCGATTGCACTCGCGTTCGGCTCTCATATATTATACTTGTAGCATAATATATGAATTGTAACAATTATATTAATAAATAACCGTTTGTTGAGTGAACAACGTGAGTTGATTATTTACCTGAACAACTAAATTATTTATTCTAATAGTATGTTATATTTAATTTCATTGTATAATATAAAAGTAAATTCTCGTAAGGTTCAAAAGTTTCGAAAAAATAAAAAAATTTTTAATATCTATAACACGGTCAACTCATTAACTGTTAGGTTACTAATTCATTAAGGATAACTAAAAGACAAACTGAAATGTAAGTAGTAATTGTAGTAACCTCTATCTATATCTGGAGGCACTTGTGTACTACAGTGTGAATCTTATTTCTAAGATGACCAAAAGCATTTGCAGATAATTTAGACTATAGATATATTCAAAGTTTCACTACACGCATTTTTGTAATCCTCTGTAATTTTAATTAATATTTTATCTACATTGATATGCATTCTGTGTTTCATCGATTTTTTCAATAGAATTATATAAAAATGATCAGTTTGAATATTTTAAAGATATTTACCTTGCGTAAGCTTTATGATCTGAATGTAAACTTAGAATTGCTAAACATAAAGATATATTGGGAGCATATTCAAAGGAGAATTCTTCTCGAACAGTTTGATTATGTGTTTCGTCGGTAGTTAGTTTCCAACATTCAAGCGCAACGCTACTTGAAGCTGATGGTGTTCCTTGTGCAGCCTGTATTTGCAGAATAGTCTGTTTCTTACAATCATCACAAACTCTCACTAATACAGATTTTGGATAACTCGACACTTGCATTCGTTGTTGAGAGCATGCAGCACAGACTACTCGCCCGCAACGTCGACAGTGATGTCGCCGATTGAACATTGAAAAGATAACTGCTTTGCAACAGCTACACTCTCTGGCCTAAAATAAAAGATTATGTTGTAGAATTGAAATTAAAGTTTATATGAGATATCTCTACAAAAAAAGAAATATTCGGAATTTGTTTTAAAATTATATATGATTTAAAACACAATTTAAATACTAATTTACATTTAAAAATTAGCCCAACACATTACGTTTAACATGATATTTAGGAAAAAATATCCCATTCATTTTTCCGTATAAATATTATTAATTGCACTTCTCAAAATAGAACATACTATTCCCAATCATGTAATAAAAATATATTTTTTCATAGTATGATTAAAGATTTAAATAAGTTAACTTAATATAAATCTTAAATAAAACTAAAATTTCAGAAATTCAAACTATTTGCTTCAAAATGTTATCATCGGTGATAAAACTGAACGAAATTACCAAAATTAAATAAGAATGAGTTATAATCATAATAATAATACATTTAATTTTGATAACACGTGTCTATGAATAATTTTTAAATTACTAATTGTACATCATTTTTAAGAATAAAAACTGAAAAGTTTTAAACTTGGAGGAGCATAGTTCAAGAATAAATTATAATTTTTATTTAAAATAGGCAATTCAAAAATAAAAATTAATGTTAAAATGACATTTTTTTCTCTTGTATTATAAGTTTAAATGGTTTCAAAAAGATTTTTTTATTTATGTTAAGATATTTATTTATGATATGAAACAAAAAAAACCAAGCTAACTGAAATCAGTATTAAAGATTAGGAAAGAAATTAGTCTAATTTTTAAATGACAAACAATTTTAAGCTTCATACTTTTTAAAATCTTTTGAAGCATACTTGATGAAACTTTCGAAGATTTATACATTTTTAATAAACAACAAATTTTCTAAATGATACGGCAAACATAAAAAAAAATTTTAAGATATATGTAAAATATATTTTAATTGTATTTTTTACTATTGATTTAAGTTTTTAAAAAATTAAAGTCATCGTTACTTTAAAACAGTATATTTTATGTATTTAATTATTATTTAAAACAATTATAAAAACTTAAAATTTCTAAATGATGAATTTCATTTTTCTTTCAAATTTTTTTTGTAAATTTCGTATTAATGAAATAATTTAATTGTGATCGATATTATATAATTAAATTATATACTTTAAAAGTAAATTTAAAAAATTTATTTATGTATATATTTTAAACAATTTACTTGGTGATCCGCTAATATTAAATTATTCCTTAATTTAAACATTCCAAAACAAATAATAAAGTTTAATTTACCTTGTCATTAGGAATCCAGTTTTCTTTAGTCGGTACATTTATTGGCATTATAAATTCACTATTACGATTTTTGTTATCTGAAGATACTACAAAATTTGTTGTATCTTTAATTTTAAAATCTATAATATCTCGCTGTAAAGATACTCTAAAATCTAATGATTTTCCAGCATAAAATCTAACTATTTTATCAAAATTTTCTATTGGAATGTTAGCACTTTGAAAATTATCGGATCTTTGTATAACGTTTATGATTCTTCGAAGATTTCCAAATTTACAATTCATCAATAATTGCTCTAACATTAAAAGTGGTTCTTTTATTAACTGAATATAATAAATTCTTTCTTTGGGATCTAATTGATCCAGAATTTCCACTCCAATCTGTGTTTTATAATACACAAAAACCTTTTGAGTTTCACAATGTTCAAGTAAATGCTCAATAATAAATCTCATTGCCCTAATCGATTCTAATCGTTTAAGAACTCCTTTACACATTTTTATAGATTGTCTCATTGGAAGTGCTGCCAAAAGCTTAAGCAAAAATTGTTTAAGTTTATTATTTAATATTTCCTAATTAATTAATTAAATAATTAAATACTTACTTTTCGAGCGTTTTTGAAATCCGTTTCATCGTTTTTTAACAATCCAATTAGAAGATCATGAGTGATTAAAGATTGTATTTCTAGAGAAAATGCCTGATATTCTAACCACTCAAGACATAATTCGAATTTATCAGCCTCAATGAGTGATTGAATTATGCAAATTGGATCAGTTTTTTCGGTACAGTAAACAACATCATGCCAAGTTGCTTCTTTAGATTTTAATTCTTTATTTTTACAATGGGGTAACATTTTATAAAAAACGTTGACTCTACACAGTGTTTCATTCATTTTAAATGTACAATGTGATGGAAGCTTATGTTTGTCAGTATGATGTAATGCATGAAACAAAGCATTTTGGCATAAATAAACAGGCCATTCATTTATATTAGAAAGTATAGTTTGTGCTAAAATATTAATATCTTTAATTTGATATAGATATTGTAAAATTTTTTCTATATTTGAATTTTTATCCATTTTATAAATCAATTGATATAAAAGTTTGTCTTTTAAGCATTGTATTTCCGTACATTTAGTTAATAATCTACTAGGCAATGCATTTATAATATCAAGACAATCTTGAAAGTGATCGCTTTTTAAGAATTTCTCTAAACAGATCCACAAATTATTTAATAACAGATTCTCTTGTATAGTAGCGAGTATTTTATTATTGTTGAATAAAGCGGTAGCCAGTGTTATCGTCCACAATGAAGTAGAATAATTTTCAAAACAGGCAGTTCGTTGTAAATTATCACAGCTACTCTCCATCGTAGATGAACTTTCTTTGTGAATGCGTTTTACAAGATACGAAAGCAACCAACAGTGTCCTTCTAGATAATGCAAAACATTTGATTTTATTGATCTCGACATCCAAATTGAAGAACTATTATAGTTAGTAATTATATTTCGTTTCATTGTTAGATCGATTTTTTTAATAGTTATTTCTTCATATTTAAGTAATATTTCAAATGAGTTTACAACTGGTTTGTATTTATAAATAAGATTTTCTTCTGTGCTGAAACAATCAGCAACAGAAAACATATTTTGGTGAAACTGAGTGGGAGTTACGTTATTATAATCTGTATCTAAATTATTTTTTTCTTTCATTTTTTCATAACTTTCTACAAGATCTGGGAGCCATACGATTGATTGCATTTCTTTTAAATTTTCTTTGTTTGTATCGTAAAATTCTGGTTCTTTTATAGCATAATATTTAAGATAATTCCGCAGTAATAAATTTAAATCTTTATTAAGAGTTTGTGGATAAAAGATCTGTAAGCGCAAAAAATTCAAATAGATATTCTATAGAAGCATAAAAATTAATTCATTTTTTTCTTTAAGTCAAACTTACGTGAATGATTGGCGTTTCATAAAATTCATTTGCCATTGCAAATATAACTCGAGGATCATGAACTAGATCTAAATCTTGCCATGCAACTTCATTAAGATCTTCAGAATGCGAAAAATATTGTAAATCCCATGAAATACAACCAAGTAGCTTCGATCTTAAAGTAGCTAACGAAATGCGTCCTAAGTCTCCAACGTGATAGTTTACCGATGATAGTGAAATAAAATGTCTTAAAGAATTAAACGGAGGATCAGTTACCCAAATAGTTAATTGCATATGAAGAAATAGAAGATTCCATAGGTTTAAGAAAAAAGCCAGAGTGTGTTCACCAACTGATAATTCACTTAAGTCAAGTAATTCTAATTCCGATGACTTCTGTAAAATATTTTGAATTGCAGAATTTTGTGACAAATTATGTAGATCTTTATTTGATATTCTCGAAGTATTTGGATGCAAATGTTTAATAGTTTCGATTAATTCTAATAAAATATCTGCAACGCGTTGATTTGGATCTTGATTTTTCTGGTCAGTTGCAATCTAAAGTACAAAATACTATAAATAAAAGATACTTTAATTTGTTTAATATTTTAATTTATTAATTATATGTGTATATATATATATACTTTATTGTTAAAATTTTTATTAAGAACAATGCACCCCCATGTTTCACTGCATATAGTATGTAACGAATCAAAACAAGTAAGTTTAGGACAGCAATTAATTAACGTATTATGTACTAAATTCACTCCAAGTTTATTAGCTATTATTTCAAGATTTTCAGGTTCCTTATTTAAATCGAATATCTGATATCCAAAATAGAAATCTAATGAATTATTTAATAAAATTGATTCACTCTTCCACTTACTTTGTTCATCTGAAAAATAATACGTTTTCAAGGAAACATTTAAACTAAATTTAAATGAATTAAATAAAATATCAGAATAAGATAAAAACTATATTTTTAATTGATTAAATCTTGTAGACATCTAAAATATCAATTTTTTATATTTTTTATTTTTATTTTTATTTAAACTTTTAAAAATTAAGTTTATTTTAAATTATTTTTGAATTACTTAATAATTGTAACTTAAAATTAAAATAGACGTTTTCAAAGATAATTTTTAAATAAAATTAAGAAAGCATTTTACAAATAGTTCTGATTAAATAAAAATAAAGGTTTAATAAGCATATTTTTTACCATTAGGAATAATTGAGTGCAAAATTTGTAAATGAGCTAAAATTTTGTACAGGTAACTTCGTGTGTTTCCACAAAGAACAATAATATCATGGAAAACTTTTTGTCTGTTTAGAATTAAAGGATTATCGTGGTTCATTCTATTATCTAAATTATCCAATTGGCTATCTTGAAATTGATGCGTTTTATCGATTAGCTGCCGCCAAAAATCAGTTTTCTCTCTCCAATCTTGTATCTTTAATGGAATCCTTGCATCGCAAAGTACACTTGGTAAGGATTTTCGTAAATTTTCTTCCTGCATGAGTTTATAAACATTTTCAAAGTGATTTGAATATTGTATGCTTTCAAGTTTGTATGAAAGTTTTAAATATTTCATAGCTATAACAAGTAGATTTATGGAAGATTGATAGCTTTGATTCATTGTCAGAGAAATATCAAGCACGCAGAGTGCAAGGATTTCACGTGTACCAATAGCATTTGAGCAGAGTAAACGAGCATTCAACTCTTGAGAAGCCACGAAAGTCTCCAGTTGATTGGCAATTCGAGAGCTCCAGTAGCCACCTTGTGCTGCTCGACGGACATTCTGAATTATTTAGATACCATAAAAAATGTAACTCAATCACAAATATCATTGAATAGATTTTATAATATTAAATTAATTTTTTTTAATTGATATAATAATAAAACTTTATTGCTTATTTTTTAAATAAATTAAATACACAAATTTTAAATACACGCGAATACTTAAAATTGTTATTTTGTATTTTCAACGTATTTTTTGAGCAAATTAATTAAACTTGTTTATTTTAATATTTTTTCATCTATTTTTTATTATTTAATTATTATAAATTAACGTTAATAAATTCTAATTTTATAAATGTAAATTATAATATCGCGATATAATAATATAATACAAAAAGTAACAAGTTTTTAGATTAAAAATTAATAATTATACAGAAGAAAACAAATTTAAGAATAGAAATAATACCAAATTACAATATCATGTTATATATTTTAAATAAATTTACCTCCAAAATCTCAAATTCTTTGCTTTGTATTGGATAATTTAATGTATCTGATGAATTCATTTGTTTCATCATTTCTTGTCGAAAATTTTTCATTGATTTTGAAAATCGAACTTGACCATCTAAATGTGTGTTATTCATATTAAACATCTGCAAGCAAATTCAAAATAGTTTTATTAAAAAAAATTAAACGAATTTGAAATTAGTAAAATAATTTAATAGTTTTTTAATAGGATTGTTTATTAATATTGTATATTGTTTTTAATTATTGATAAAGTTCACAAGCAATTTATTGAAAATTATTTATTAAAAAAATATTTGTGTAGGTTATAAAATAAATCAATTAATGATATTCAATAATTAATTTATAAAAGATAGAAACGTAAATAGCATATTATATTACAATTATATAGAATATAAAAAATAAAAATTTTTTTAATATATACAAAATTAAAACTTAATTTTTTTAAAAGAACAAAACGTTTAATTTTTCGAATACTGTATTTATTATATTTTGATTATATTGCAAAATGAAATCATCTATAATTAGTATTATCGTGAATTTGAAAAAAAAATTTATTTAAAATATTATTTAGACGTTAATTTGACGTTTTAATTGATTTTTTGTTACTTGATTTTTAAACCCATAATTTGATTTAAATAAAACTGCAAAATGTTTGATCAGTATTCAATTAGGCATGTAATTAAAATCGATTAGGAGTAGCCAGTTTGTCTCAGAAATTATAAACAGGTCATTATATAATAAAGATAATTATAAAATTAGTATGCAATATAAAGCATATTTTTAATAATTACAGTTCAATTGAAAATTACTTAGAAAATGTTTATAAAATATTGTAAAAATGTTAATTATCTTATCCATTGTAAATTATATTACTTAAAAATATGATTTTAGAAATATATTTTATATTATAATTGTGCGAATACATTTTGTATAATTATTAAAAATAACTGGGTGAAATTTGCATTTATTTTGAAATTTATTTAAAGTATGTTGCATTTTATCACCAGTATGTTTTGTTTCGAAATTCTAATAATATTGTAAGAATATATATAATAATAAACATAATTCTTCCCCTTTTCTCACAATACATACAAATATTCGAATTAGCAAATAAATATTATACTTATTCATAATTTTTATTAAACGTTTATAAAAATTTTTAAGTTAGCCTATCAAAAATTAGTATTTTTTTGAGGAAATATCTTAATCATTGAGTAAACTCAATTTTAGTTTTTTTTTAAATATAAATTTATTTAGCTTTTTTTCTATCTGATATATAATTTTTTATATGAAACTTACTTTAAATTAAATATTTTGAAGATGAAAATAAGCAATTCTCGTAACAAACAATAAAGAAATTATTAAATTTTTAAAAACCGTCTTAAAACCGTTTGGTTATTCACAAGTTAATTCATAAGATTTTTAATATAGAATTAAACCTATACACAGATACAGTATTAGATTTTAAGAAAGTAAATAATTACATTTAGTTAAATACTTTGTTCAAAAAAGTTGTCGAAACATTTTTAGAGCATGATTACATATTTATATTTATATCGATATTACTTGTTGGTGACAAAAAGGTAATTATTATTTATAAAAATGTTTTATAAATATTTTATTATTAATTTTTAACTATTAAATAAATTTTTAAAATAAATAACGTTCTATCATATAATAAAATTAAATTATAATATCTTTATTTTTAATATCAATTAACAAAAGTAGTTTGAAATAAACATTTTTTCAATGAGAAAAAAAAATACAATTTTAGTAAATAATCCATAAATAATATATTTAATTTTTTAAGCTTTCTATGTTTTTTTATTTATAATCATTTTTAATCTATATTTATATTAAAATAATAGAAGAAAATATTATATTTAGTTTTGATTTTTTAAGCAGGTACTGTTACTGTTTATCATGTAATTTTTTTTTAAACAAAATAATGATAGAAGAAAAAACTGTTTAGAAAATTCACCAAGAATTTTGATAAACGTAGTTACGGGGAAAAATATTATCTGCATTACTGGTTATGTAAAAGCCTACGATGTTTTTAAAAAATGCATATAAAAATGAAATATGCGATCAGATTATCTAAGAATTGAAAAACTATAAGTACCTCGATGATTTGTTGAGCTCTCACGTAATCACCTTTCCATAGACATTGAAGAACCAAGCTTTCCTTCGATGCTAACATTAAGTTGATAATGAATCTGGAATTAGTGTGTTTCATTACCATACCCACTAACTCTGTCGCTGGTGGGTGATTCTTATTTTTTTTCCGGCGGTTTATGTTATTGGTATCAGTAGAGCCTGTTTCCGAAGATCCATCTACATCTGACTTTTTATCGAATTCATTTTCTTCAGACGAGCTCTCATTTTGTTGATTATAAAAAATGGATTTACTTTTTAAACGAAAGGTAAAGCTATGTTTTTCATCTACAGTCTTGTCTAATTCACTCGAACAAATAAAAGAATTATCTATACTATCTTTGTTTTCGATAAATTCTAGACCTGTTAAAAGTTCTAATCTCCATAATGCATGTGTAACAGCATTATCTATAATAAAAATACTTTTTTGTATATTTTCCAAGTCATTTGTGGTTTCAATTTCTCGTTTCAATTTAGCAAAGTCTATACCAAGTTGAATAATGCACCGTTTTAAATAATGCAATACATGCTTTACCGAGTATTTATTGCAGATAAATTCACAACGTTTGTATTCTTCAGATTCACTATTCTCATAAGCTGAACTTTGTCGTTCATTTTCAGATAAATCGGTGTGATAGTCCTCTTCTTCAGATGTAGCTTCCATTATATTAAAATGCACGTTGTATTGTAGAAATAACATAGAAAATATGTTTTCCATAACTTCAATCCGCAAATTCAAAGGATTTATAGTATTTAATAGCGATTCCATTTCCATATAGAGATCTTCAGTAGTTTCTTTAGCTCGTGCATTATAAAGCTCGCCCATTAATATAGCTTTTACAGCCGTTTGTATAGCTCGATAAGACTTGAGAATTTTCATAATTTGTTCTTTATCCTTTAACAGGTTTTCTATTTCTTTGAAGCTACATTCATGAATATCAATGCATTTTTTTAGTACTTTAAGAGTGCAGTAGTTTTGTAACTCATTAAGTATGCACTTCACTGATAAATTTTTATCAATAGAGGAATTTACATACTTCTTTCTATGCTTTAAGATCCATTTCACTATAGTCAATCGACTATTTAAAGAAGCATTAAGATTCACAAGTATTGGTTCATCGTATTCATATTGAATATAACAACACTTGTTTAACAAAAACATGATAGATTCACATATGCTAATGCTTTTTTGGCATATTTCTTCTTTATTAGTAATTAATATATGGGGTAAATTGTATAAAAAGTGGAGCAAAAGTGATGGCCAGAGATTTTTGAGAATCCGACAGGATAACATTCTTGAAGTTTTATCATATTCTCCATTATTTATGAACATTGAACACATATCCTGTTTGAATAAATAAGAATATATGTATGTATACATATATTAAATATAAAAAAATTATCCAATTAAAATTAAATAATTAATTGAGTTTACCAAAATATCCAATAACCAATGAAGACTTCTTATTATTATTCTCAATGTAAGTTCTTTAGGATTAAGCTGAAGCTTATTTAAATCATTATTAATGAAAAATATCACATTACTAATTTTCTGAGCATTTTCTATGTTATTAATAGACATTGATCTAATATTTTTATCATCAAAATATTTATGCCATTCTTTTAAAAATTTTAATTTCCTTTTGGTATATAGAGCTAATTCTATCTGATCGGCATCACTAATCATAAATAGATGTGAGCAAACCCAAATAAGTAGTTCATTTTCTTTAGATTCTGTTACATTTAATTTTGTTAAAATACATAATAGTGTACTTAAGTGCTTATTTATACTTCCTTTATTTGTTATTAACTTTGAAACATATGAATAAAGATTTTGGATAATCGCATCTAATGGAAAAAAAGAAACTGGCCATACATGCATTAAATCATTAATAAGCCAACAAGTTAATGCTGGTCTAGTGTATAAACTAGTCTCTAGAAACTGAAATAATTTAGTATCAACTTTATTTATGCATTGTGTATCTTCTTCTTTACCACAAAGAATTGTTTCAAATAATTCTAGCAGCTCCTGCACAGATTAAATTTTGTACAAATATATTATATGAATACTGTTATTTAATTGAAAAAATTATTGCTCTTTATACTTGTTTCTTATAATGTTTAGACTAAAAAATTTATGACTTTTTGAATTCAACAATATATTTTTAGTATAAAAGCTAAACAAAAATAAATTAACCAAGCTACTTGTTTCTATTTTTTCCAACAAGTACATTAATATATAAGTAGTAATAATAATTCGTTTAAAAATAATAGAATATTTTTCTAATTACAAAAAAAACACTGCACCTTTTCAATTGCTTTTGGAATTTCATTATTAATTAATTTTAAATTGTAGTGAAATTGAATAAGATCCAATTTTTCTCTAGTTTTTGATGAATTATGTTTATCAAACCAAAATAACAAGACATGTCTTATCCATTCATATTGATTTTCATTTTCAGGTATAACTCTGTAAATAATAAAAACAATAATAAAGTGAATTTAAATTTCCATTAAATTAAAGTTTGTCTTCATATGTTAATGAACTATCATTTTAATATAAATATAAACAACCTATTAATTATCTAATTTTGTTAAATGTGCACCTATTACTAAAACTTACATAGTAGCATTAATTAGTTCGTTTAATTGTTCAATGTCATCCCTGGTGTAATTTGCTAAGTAATGACTTTCGATTTCGGTAGTAAGGATAGAACAGGCTGTATACCATAACCTCGATACAATGCATTTTTCAACCTCAAGCAATTCCAAGCTTTTTGACATTTTCTATGGCAATAAAAATTAACACAATCACGCAACATTTCACCATTCACCGAATAGTCAAAGTTTTTACGTAGTTTCAATAAAGGAAATTTCTTTTAACGGAACTATTGTGAGCTACTGTTTTGTTTTGATACGTCATTGTAGAAGCATACATAATGTATGAGAAAAGTAATTACCTATATACATACTGCGCACATTTTAACGTTTGAATGGCAAATTTACAACTCCGTTTATGGCGCATACGCATGTAATGCAGTGCATTTAAGAAACCCCGAAATAAACACTGAACAATTGAACAAATTTTTTTCAATTTTTAGTTAAAGAGCCAAAAATCTAATTCATTATTTTTTAAACTTTTGTTAAATGCAAAAGATTAGTAAATAATTTTTTAATCTATACATTAAATTATTAAATCATTAACCTATTTAGTTATTAACCTATTTTGTTAAAATTTTGGCATGGAAAATTAAAAAAATGGGTTAGATCAATTATAGACCAGACAAATTTTATATTATATCAAACAACATTTATCATCATAAAAATAAATGTATATATTTTTATCATTATTTTGTACATTTGTTAATTCTTTTTATATTAATGTCATGTATCGACTATCTGACAAGCTGTAAAGAATCAAAACAGGACGTAATTTATCATTTCGAGCTTCCCACATTTCGTCACAAATTTGTTTAATGTATTTTTTATGACGTGGATGTCTGTAAAACAAAAAAAAACAAACAAAAAATTTACTACAATAATAAAATATGACTAAATAAGGATACATTATTATTTTAAAATGAACATTAAAAATATATATAAAATATTAAAATTTATTTGGTTTAAATTATTCAGTCTATTTTAATTTTCGTAATTTCTATTATTTATTATTTAAATTTTATTTTATCAAAAAAATGTATTTTTCCGGAATAATACAAAATTTATCAACAATGTACGTAAAAAGAACTTACTTGTCAATTACTATTTGAATGCTTTTTTGAAAATCTTGTTCATTCTCATCAATTTCCAAAAAATTAGTAATGGTTCTAACCACGGTCATTTCAAGAAAAACAGCAAATACTTCGATAGGAATCTTATGGGATATTCTCTGCATATAAGAAGACATTTGAGCAAGTATTGTGTTCTTGTAACTTCTTCTACTGCTTCCAGACATTTTATCTCTATTTGAAAGTACGAAGTTGATATTCACGTTAACAGGAGTATTTGATGAAACAGTTACATCCACGTTAGTGCTTGATTTACTTTCAGATCTGTTTAAAGTTATGGGCATCACGTTTTCAGTCTGGCGTTGAAAGTGTTCAGCTACATCCTAAAAGTAATATTTCTATAATTTTTTATTTTACTTTCACATAGTTTCACATGTGCATACGTACATACACAAATTTATTGAACTGTACAAATTATAATTTTCTTCAAAATAAAAATACTATTTAGATTAGGAATTTTTAATTAGTCTTTATAAATAATTATATTTAAACCATAAATTTTTAATATAATATAGTATACAGAACTCTTATTTTATTTTTCTATCTTAACATAACTCTTAAATAGTAATTTAAATTTTAAATAAGATCTTTAAATTTATATTTTCATTTAAAAAAATAGTTTTTCAATACAGGTTAACGAAGACTAATTAATTTTTTGTATATAGGAAACACTTAAGCAGATATTAATAGAATATTCCAAAAAAGTGGTTTTCATTTCATAAATTTCAAATTTAAAGCTTCTAGTATAAATTGATTAAAATAAGTGAAATTTTACTTGAATACTGATCTTGCGTTCTTGATATCTATCTCGTTCCCAGGTTTCGATTCTCAAACTCCCTTTTTCACCGCTTTTTAGCATCACAATATGATTAACACCATTCTCCTGGCAGTATTCTAGAATTTCTTCAGATGAAAAAAAATCCAGACAAGTGACTTTGAGCCCAAGTGACCAAAGTTCGCGAAGAACATCAGCCAGCTCTTTCTCACGTCGCGGTACTCCATCTACACAACAGACTGCTACGTCAATAGCAAATTTATTTTCGCGACATAGATCCACCATCATTAATTCATTTGCAGCACAAACTAGTTTGTCGAGAGATATACTAATGCCTACACCAAACTGTTTATTTTCTTTATTAGCCATACCCGTACGCTCTAAAACTTGCCGGAAAGAAGCTAACATCTTGTCGTACCTGATCGATTAAAAATTTTAAACACTTTATTTTTACAAAACAAAAATTTAAACTAAAAAAAACTTTAATCATACCTGCCACCTGCTGCAATGACATCTTGACCGCTTCGTCTATGTCTTCGTTTTATTTCACATGTGATTTGATAAATTATACCACTGTATTGTTGAATATTATGTACTAAAAGTGGAAGTACAGTGATTGGCCACTGTAAAAAGACAAATTATTGAAGAGTTTGATGCATGATTTTTTTATAGAGTTTTAAGAAAAAAAAATTAATTTTAAAGCTTTAAATTTTTGTACAATAGGTAAAATTTATTAAATGAAAAGTAATTTAAAGTAGAATACATTTGGTTTTTTCAACGTAAAAAAAAATATAATCACTGAAAAAAATATTAAGTTTAATTAAATAATCTGTATAACATATTTATATATACCGATTTTCTAATTTATTTATTTATTATATATTTTTTATAATACATTGTTTTGGTCAATACTATTAATACTAATTAAAAAATATTAAGTTTATATACAGTTTAATATAATTTTTTAATTTTATTTGCTAATATTCATAGTTAAAAATATCTTTTTACAGCAAACAGCTAATTAATCTTCTTTTATCATAATGAATTCGTTTACCTTGCTCAGTAGAAACTTTTTTAATATCAATTTTTTTTAACTCCAAGTGAAAAGTTTGATTAATATACCATTGAGTCCTTTAATAATAGGTTTTATTGATTTTCAAGAAGAGAATGGTTTAAATCACCTTAACACCCAAAGCTTCTGCATTAGCTATAACTGTTTCGATTTCTCTAAGACCTTCCTTCGCAAGCGCAGCTGCTTCTCCCTTTCGTCTTGTAATTGTCTTGAGCACACTTGCGATCTTTGCTACTGAACTCTCGGTTTCAAAGAGGTTGAAAAGTGTTTCCATTGCTTGATCGGTTAGGCACAAGCTTATTAAATGAGTTTGCACCTGAAAGCGTGAGAATTTTCCATCTCGTGCATCGCATAGTATCGAGTAAATATCTTGATATTTTTCTCGTTCAATTCCACAGTACATAAGAACAGCCTGTAAAAGTGACGTATGATTTATACGGACAGTAAAGTTACGCTCCTGCAACTGTGGTATCTCGTTGCAGATCTCCCAAGCAATAGATATGAGCTCCGCTTCAATCATCAGATTATTGTCCATCGGGCTTATTATGTCAAATGCACATTCATAAAGCTCGCGAGGATGGAAACCATGTACCTAAGAAAATTTCAATTGCACAAAAATAATTTTAACATAATATTTAATTATTTATTTCATAAGATCATTTAAATTACTTGAATTATAAAAAATATAAATATATACCGAATATAACATTTTAAATTTAAAGATAAATAAACAATTGTTTAATGAATATCAATATTACTAAATCTGAGTCGTGAAAATTTTGTTTTAGATTGAAATTATTATATGCAAGTTTAATAAAAAAGTTTGACAAGCTAAGAAACTATGATAAAAATTATTTGTAAAGTTTGAATTTAACGTGTATCTTTTATTCGAAAATGTAATACAATGAAGATATTCTTTTCAAAATTTATTAAAATTTTACCAGATATTATATATTATAATGCTATTAAAAAGAAAATACAGTATTATATTTAAAATACATATGTTACATATTTAATTATATAATATGATTATATTGAAATTGCATTTAAACTATAAGTAGCTTTAGTATTTTGTCAGTACAATTCTAAAAATATATATTTTTTAACACTTGGAACGTTTTTACGAAACAATTTAAACATCTTATTTATTTGTAATAATTAAGAAATGTCATTCAGGAAGCTACGTATTTATAAGTACATAATTACAATTTTTATAAAATCATGTTAAATTTATCATTGATGAATATGAATATTATTATGTGAATTCGTTACTAATTTAATAATTAATAATTTTAAACAATCGATCATTTTGAGCTTGACATCATATACCTGTCTGTAAAAGTGTTGTAAATTATAAATATTCTTCATTACTTATATAAAAAATAAATATTTAATTAACGTGCAAAGTGATTCATATACATAAAAATTTAACTCACGCTTAAAATTACCTGTCTAAATACATTATTTGTACCTATATTTCATTTTATATTTCATGAATTTCTTAACCAAAGTTTTTTTGTTAAAAATTATAAAAAAAATTACTGTTCTATTATTTTCTCTTATTTGTATTTTTAATGATAAAATTTTTTAGTAATTACTCATTTTTTGGTCAGATTTGGGACTTCTCGAATTTTGAAGTTTTTGTCATCTGAACTAACTTATCACGTTTTGACTCTTAACGTTATGGAATGGCTCATATCTTGCATAATTTTAAGCTTCTTCAGGTGATAAGATCAATTTCTGCATTATTTATTTGTTCGGTAATAATAAACATGTTTAATTTTCTAATAAAAAAAAATGATTCTATTTCATTTAATATCTATTAATAATTTTAGTACATTACCTTCTTTTCTCTATAAACACGTTCTATTGCATATCTTCGTATGTTAGAAATATTGTTCCAGGCAACATATCTAGCAAAAGGTGCACGCAAATCATGTGGTATAGACACGATACTGCCAGTACGAGTCATTAATCGAACACAACTATCAGTTAGATTGTAAAGTGGACCGGACTTAGGCATGAGTAAAGGAGTCGTAACACAGATTCCTCCATGTTTTTGAAAAATTTCCAGAACTTTTGACTTAATATTTTCTTCAAAAAATCTAGGCTTTGGCAATAAAGAATTCGTTGTTACTCGAGCTGGCAAGTTCATGTCATACGTTATATCTTCTGCAGGCGTGACTTCTTGTGAGAAACAAGAAGCAACAAGATATTTATATGCTTTGCTCTGAGTGTTAGAGAGTGTATGGCGAACCATTTCTTGAAGTTCTGCTTCTTCTAATTGAGGAGGAGGTAAATAATCCGAAGATAATAATTCTTGCGACGTTGGTCGTTGACTTGGATCATGATTTAATAACCAGCTATTAAAAAATTTTGTATCATTAAAATTTTATAAAATATTAATACTAGAAAACTAAAATTAAAAAAAAAATTACCGTAAAAGATGAACTTGACTAGACATACCCCTTTCACTCAATTCAGGAGGTAAAGCAATTTCTTTAGACCTAAGATTTAAAAGGACTTTCACTCTTTCCATTCCAGTTGCGTATGGTTTGTAACACATCTCGAAAAAAATAATACCCAAACTATAAATGTCTACTTTTTGATTATATATAGCTTTTGTAGCTTGCTCAGATAATTCAGGTGCAACGTACAACGCTGTGCCAACTTGACCAGTCATTGAACCTAAATCATCCATTTCAAAACTAATGCCTACAAAATCAAATTATAAAAATTAAATTTTTTTCTTTAAAGTATTTATCCTTAAAAAATAGAATACCTTTATCAATCATTTGAGATTCTTTTTCAATTTCTAAGGTTTGTGTTAATGTGGAAAAAATATTAGTTGTTGCTAAACCAAAATCTCCAATTTTTACATGATCATTGCTGTCCAAAAAAATATTTACTGGCTTTAAATCTCTATGTATCATCCCTTGTTGATGTATATGTGCTAAACCTTCAACAATTTCTCGAAATAAACGCCAAATCCGCTCCTCATCTTCGTAAAGACCATTATCAATTGCAGTTCTTAGCGTACTTTTTTCACAAAATTCCATCTGTATATACATAAATTGAATCTCTTTCACCAAAATACCATCTTTTTCGATTTCAGTTTTATTTTTTTCAATAACTAAATCTTGAGAATTTTGGGTAGTCTCCAATATTTGTGATGTTTCATCTTTTTCGAATTCTATACTGTCAGATGAGTCAATTCGAGTTCTCATACTGATTTGAATATATAATTTAAGTATTTAATAAAAATATTTGTTTTTATTAATTTTAAATTTATTATTTATATTTTCGTGGAAAAAATGATTAAAGTATAATTAGTTCTGTTTCAAAATGGTTTTTATTTTATTAAAAATAAAATAAATATTTTCCACAATAAATAACGTTTTTTTTTATAAAACTTACATAAAAGCCCAATCTTCGTCACTGTCAGATTCATCACTTGTACGATCACTATTATCCTCTTCACTATCAGCTGATAATGCAGCACTCGTTCGAGATTCATAAGAAACATTCCATTCAACATCGTGTATTGGTGGAGCTAATTTTTCTACGTTTGCATTCCCTAAGTACTAAAAAATTACAACATAAGTAGTAATTATATATATAAAAAAATCAATTTATTATAATAAACTTACGTCGTCAACACTTGGTGTTTTATCTGTAGATGTTGACATAAATTTAATTGAAGGTGTTACAGATGGTGTGAATCTACTATATCTCGTAGAATCATCAAGAGTTGCGCTCTCGATCCAAGAATTATAATAGCGTACGACATTTTCGTGATTTAATCTCGACAGCAATTTTACTTCGCGTGTTATTTTTCTGTTTAATTGTTTATTCTTAGGATTTAGTTCAATTCGTTTAATGGCGTATACACCACCATCCAATTTATTTCGAACTTTTAAAACGTCTCCATAAGCTCCCTTTCCTAACCATTTGAGAATCTCAAATTCATTTTGAATACGTGAATGTCCTCCGAAGGCTGGAAGATAAAAATGTACGTCCACGTCAGGCTCTTGTTCAGGCTCATCTCGATTTTGTTCCTTATTGCCGTCTAGTCTTGGAGGTGATAAAACCCGTTCAAGTGGTGCTCGGATAAAACAGTGTTGAAGCAATTGTTCCGCTGACCAACGAGTTCGTTCATTACTCACAAGACATTTGTTTATGAAATCTCTTAAATCTGGCTAAAAATAATCAATTTTTATCAACTGAACAGAAAAGTTTATTTTATCACTAAAATTCTCATAAGTTAAATATAAAATAATAAAAATATATTTATCAACAATTCGAATAAAATTCTAATTTTCAACATATAAAAGTAATACATTAATAACATAATTGTACGTATTAAAAAATATTTTTACACACGTTAAATATTGTCATGTAAATATTTTTGCTAATAAATTATATCAAATAATATTAATGTAACCGATTCGAACAATAGGCAAATTAATTGATAATTATGAATATTATAGTATACATAAAATATTGTTTATATTACCATAGTACGCTTATTAATAAAAGTTAAATATTTAATTTTCTACTAATAATAATTTTATTTTCAATAAATTTTACAACACTAATTTTATCATTTATTTAAAGTTTGAAGTATTTATAAATCATATTTAGTAAGTAAAATTAAAATATGATCTATTAAAATTTAATTTCTTTAAATATATTTTATAATTATTTTAGTTTCTTATAGCTACCTGTAATGTCGATTCAACTTCTATATCTTTCTCTGAAATAATTTGTCCTTTTAATAAAGACAGTAGAAGAATACCAAATCTATAAATATCTGCTTTTTTCCCTCCTCTTCCTTGAATTGTAGGAAATTCATGCTCTACTTTAGCCAAGCCACTTGCTTGATATATATCTGATAATCGTTTGTCTAGAGAATAATCTGAAAGCTTAACAGCACCTGTGCGATCTAT
The DNA here is from genome assembly GCA_018907185.1 of Platyscapa corneri. NCBI lineage: Eukaryota > Metazoa > Arthropoda > Insecta > Hymenoptera > Agaonidae > Platyscapa > Platyscapa corneri. The sequence goes on from JACCHW010000037.1 coordinate 55,466, forward strand.
GTGAATACTTGAATCTCGAAGATCTTTATGAACAACATTGTTTTCATGAAGATATTGAAGAGCAGATAAAATTCCCATGGCTAAATATCTAAGCATATCTGTATTAACTGGAATGTTTTCCATGAGAAAAAATGAACAAGTTGTTCCAACCTAAAAAACATTCATTAAACCTATAATTCTGAATTATAATGCAAATACCAGAAGGATGTACGTTAAATAATGCTGAATATATAAAATTTATGAGCTAAAAACATTAAAATTTCTTGAATGATAACTATTTGGAATGAAGTGGTTATTTAAGTAAATAATTGATCATTAAAAACTTAAGAATATAATGAGTAAGTTGAGAATAATAACTTAATAAAATATTTTTATTTAAAAATTTAGTTTTACTACTGACAATGCTCGGTTTAGATTTTATTCATGACAGCAAGTTTTTTTTATTTATGGATAAGTTTAGAAATAGTTTAAAGAATCTTTGTAAACTTATAAAAATAAAATAACATAAATAAATAACTTTTATAAAAAATTTAAATTAAAAATATGATAAAATAAAATATAAATAACTTAGATTCTAATAAAATAAAGAAAGTGATTTTTATACCCATAAATACCTCGTTAAATATTATACCAATGGCTAAAAATTATAAAATAATAAAATTTTTTACTAAATTTGTTATTTTCTTTTAATTTACTTACAATTAAAATTAAATATTTATTAAATGAATAATAATTGATAATAAATTATATAATAAAAACATAAGTACCACAAATTCTTGCAAAGTGTATATGACTATATTATCTTTATCTTGTAAGTATTTCATATTTAAATAATGTACAAGATTTGGATGATGTAATCTATGCAAATGATTTAGTTCTTGTTCAATGCTAGCAATTTGTTTCATCGAGTGTTGCAAATTTGATGTTTCATGATTTTCATAATCCCCGGATATTCCACATTTCAATGTCCATTCAGTAATTGCTAATAATTCTCCTGTAATCATATCGACTCCAGCATATACAACAGATCCCTTTACACTATGACCTAAACATTTTCCTCGATGTACTTGTCGTTCACCTTTATTATTATCAAAATGGAGAAGCTTAGTTCCTCTATGCTCACACAATGAACCTTCAGAACTTTCAGATGTACTCATACATCTTCTTCTAGAATAAGTCCTAATTCTTTCATGCGGAGAGGATGGTATTGATTGTGACAAAATAGGGTCAGATTCGAGTGATAACCGTGCTGACTCGCGACGATTGCGCATTTCTGCTTTAAGTGCTTCCTTTCGTTTTAAAATTTCATCCTGTAAAACTTGACGTTCTTTATCTTCTTTTAATTGTTTTTCTTGTAACTCACTTTGAATTCGTTCTTGCTGTTTTAAGACCATCTCTTCATAAAAACTACTATAGCCAGGTTTGTTGTACTTATGAAGAAATTTTTGTACATGCTGACAGAGTTCAAAAATCATTACTTCACCCTTTAATTGTTTTGCCAAGTTTTCTAATTCAGAAAGGTGAATTGCCAATTGTTGATGAGATAAACCTCTACTGTTTTTTAATTGAATTTTAGGAACTCTAAAAAGAATTTAAGTATTTAAATTTCTACAATATAGAAATTATTATTAATAAATTCAAATATTTATCTATTTCTTTTAATTTATATTATTTATTACAATTTTTATTTTAATAAAAATTGAAAATTTATTAAATTTGTATTACTTCAATTAATTTAATAAATATTATTTATGAGTATTAAATAATAAAATTATAAAATTTATAGATAAATTAATTTAAAAAAATTAATTTTTTATTAATTATAAAATAGTTTTGAATTTATAATATTTAAAATATAATTATGCAAGTATTAATAAAAAGTAATATAATGTTTAGTTCTTAAAACATAAATCTTAAAATTGAAGAAACCTTACTCTTTAGGATATTTTTCCCCACAAATTACATGTAAATCAACTTGAGCATAAACCTCTGCTGGGCCTGACATTCCTTTTTGTGGTGTGAGTGTAATAGAAACATCTAATGGTTGCCATTTTTTCTTTTGTTTATTTTTACGATTATCTCGTAATTCATCTCCAAAAATTGACTATATTTAAATATAAAATCAAATAGAAAATAAAAAATAAATGATTGTTGGCATTGTGCACCATATAATATGCATTGGTCTTACTTTTAAAACTTCCAGTTCATTATTTTGACGATCTTGATACGATTCATCTTGTGACATTTTGTAAATTATTTGTTAAACGCTCATTTTAAGAGAGCCTATATAAACTTTTAATGCAAAGTTTTAATTTATAATTCTAAGAGTATTTAAAAGATTAAAATAAGTATACTATAATAGCTTAACCTTAAATGTAACATTTAATTGTAATTGTTAGATACGTCGAGATAACGAATTACAAAAAATTGGCAACAGACAATTTTATGTCTACAAAATTCATTATTCACTACATGATGATAATCAAATTTAAATACTATTTATTTATAACAAAAGTTTATAGAAAAAAGAGATGTTTGTTCCATATTTTTTGTATTATTCGATAGAATAGTAACTATACAGTGTAACTAGTAATATTACTGAATATACTCATTTACATTGGTATTGGCATATTAACGTAAATTGACAAAAAAAAAACTGCTGTTTCCTTTTTGAAAATTTATAATAAAAATTTTAAATTAATTTATTATTAAATCAAACTTGTATAATTTTTACGATATAGTAAGCAAAACTTAATTTAAATAAAATGAATAATAATCAATTTATTTATTTTTATGGTATATTATAAACAGTAAAATGATTTGCACATGACAAAACGAATAATAAGAAACAAATTCAATTCAATTGAAATTTCATAAAATTCTCATTTTTTTAAATTATATTTTGAAATAAATTTTTTGTTTGTATACACACACATTATACATATAGTTTTTGTGTTTATACATAATTATATGCAAAGTAATATACTAGTATGCTTAAATCTATATTAAATTTTATAGAAAATTTTATATTTTATTTTATGTATATTTTATATTTTTATATGTTCTTAAAATTGGAGTTTTGACCTAAATTGATAATATATATCGTTACTCTAACACCACAAAATATAAATAGTAAGAGTTTGTACAGTTTCATGACCAGAAAAGTTAGACTATCAAAATCACAAAATCCAAAACTTACGGCGTTTACAAAATCCTTCTCGATGATTCGTTGAGCGGATCGCCGGCTTTTTCGCGCTAGTGTCCTTCCTCGTGTGCATGTATCTTATTTTATCCAAATAATATATATTACGGAAAATAGATAATAATTCTATAAAAAAACAAGTCACGTAAATTCATCAGTAAGAAAGAATAATTAAATCAATAAAACAAAATGCCGATGCGTTTTTCAACTACATGCGACAGGAAAATACGCATTTAATAAATCTCGCATTATGAAGATCATTAATTTTTTCATTATAATAAATATAAGCAATCTATCGAGAAAATTAAAGAAATAGAGAGCTACAGAAATTTTCGACAGTAAAGAATACATTTGTTTAAAATTAGTTTTGTTACTCTATGTTCCCCTTTTATAATAAAATAGTGTTAGCTGTCACGATTGCAATGACTATATTTTATACGTTTCTACCATCAGTTTATTCGCGTTAAACACGAAATAGTGAAGGAGGCAAATAGACTAATTACATATAGATATTAAGGAAAGAGAAGGGGAATTTAGTAGGCACGTGTGACTGTACAGCACTAATTTTGAAAGAGAAATAAAAGCGACACATGTCACGAATTGGGAACATAAAGTTGCCGGCTGTTCACGATTCTTTGCGCGTGGCATAACATATGCTTGCATAGTAAACCGCCTAGTGTAGTTAGTAAACAGTCTCGTTTATAAAGTACGTATATAAGTATCGATATGATGTGAATATACGTACACATTTTAATATATACATATTTATAATCATGCATGCATATATATATATATATATAAACTTATTATACATACGCTATTAAGCATATATATATAAAAAGTCAAATATATATGAATACACATGTACACACTTCAATATGTACAAATACAAATGCTTTTACATATACAGCTATTTATAAGTTACTATTTGCTAATAAATAATTCTTAAAATAAACATAGCAAAGTTCATACTTTGGTTAATTCTATTAAGTTGCATGTATACGTGTGTGACCGTAAGCTGAACGGGTCGGCCATCTTATATATTAGTATCACATAGGCGATAGGTTTGTTAAGTGCTGACGATTGCTACGGAGTGCTTTGGGTGTAGCAGCATCGCGTTTTCAACTTCAACCGCCCGCGTTGGTGACGTTGATGTGCATGTACGCGCGCACACATGCCATGGCCCAATAGAGGGAGACGGAGGACTACATGGTATAACAGCTTGAGCAACGAGAGAAAAAGACAGAGAGAAGTCTAGGTAAAAATTAAGATTCGAAAAAAGCGAGTATCGCGAGAGAAGCCTCTCGTTTGCCTCAATGCCAATCTTTCGAGGTGGCGGTTGAAAGTGTGTTTTCTAACTTTATAGCCTCCCCGGGAAAAAAGGTAGAGGCTGCTGCTGCGTGGGCACACGTCAACGCGGTTTCAGAGAGAAAGAGAGAGAAATATAGAAAGAGAGAGAATAAAAAGGTGGCCGCTGCTGCCTGTCTCGCTTGCCGGCCAGCCGCAGCAAAAGGAGAGCGCGCAAGGAGACAAAAAGAGAGAGAAAGCAATAGAGATAGCGAGTTTACGCATTTTTTCTCTCTCTCCCGGAAGGAATAGTCGCAGGAGCTAGGGGCGCTCTCTCGACGACGAGGTAAGCGCGCGTTGCGAGCGAGTGTAGGTGCTGTTGTGCCGCAGTCAAGGTTGAAAGAAACAACAGCAGCAGCAGCAGCTATCGCGCAGTGCCATGAGTATGAGCGAGGAGAGCAACCCGCGTACGCTGTACGTGGGCAACCTCGACGTATCCGTATCTGAGGATCTGCTATGTGCCCTCTTCTCCCAGATCGGCCATGTCAAGGGCTGTAAGATAATTCGCGAGGCTGGCAACGATCCCTATGCTTTCGTGGAGTTCACGAACCATCAGTGCGCGGCTACAGCCCTCGCCGCCATGAATAAGCGCGTCTTTCTTCAAAAGGAAATGAAGGTTAACTGGGCCACGAGTCCGGGTAATCAGCCTAAGCTCGATACCAGCAATCATCACCATATATTCGTCGGTGACCTGTCGCCTGAGATCGAGACCCAGACACTACGCGAGGCCTTCACGCCGTTCGGCGAGATCAGCAACTGCAGAATTGTTCGTGATCCCCAAACACTTAAGAGCAAAGGTTATGCCTTCGTATCGTTTGTAAAGAAGAGCGACGCTGAGGCGGCAATAGCCGCTATGAATGGTCAGTGGCTTGGCTCGCGTAGCATCAGGACAAACTGGTCGACAAGGAAGCCGCCACCGCCGAGGTCTGAGAGGCCTAGGCACGCGGCCAACAGCAAACCCAACTACGAGGAGGTACGTTGGCTGATGACGAGAGAGAGTCTGGCGATTATGGGCATCAACTGCTTCCCTTCGCAAACAGTCCTCTTGTACGATGGGTTTGTTTGGGTTAAAGCTCACAAAATATTCATGTTGACATGGCTCCTGTTTCAGATTGAACATTAATTTCTGAATCCATAGAAATCACTGCATTTCATGGTTTTAAGAGTATTATTATCTATTTGAAATTGGACGCTGTCGAAATTCTGATTTAATACATTTCTTCTGGGATCAGAATACTATAGTGTCTGATTTCGAGGAACAGGTGTTTTTTAAGATGCTTTAATCATATTTACAAGACTGGTTCATGTAAAACCACCTGTTCAATCTCAAATTTTGAGTTTTATTTGTCCGATTTGTAAAAAGAAATAATTGAGGATTCTTATTATAACACGTGCGTTGAAATAAAATATGGTTTTATTTAAAAGTTTATCTTGGTAGTTGAGTTCTTGTAAAGTTGTTGGTTATAGTATTTTTATATTATAACAAAATATGATAAAATATTTCCTTTTTTATATCGAACAAAGGAACTCTCAAGAAGAAATTTGTTTTACTTTCAGTTTTCCTATATTAAATTTTTAGGGATCTACATAAGCTGAAGGGCACACATTTGCAAATGCATTATTAAATATATTTTTTTTATATCTTTTCATTATAATAAAAAAAATATTTTTAAGTTGTATTTTAATTTATAAATTGGTATAAATTTATTACATAAGAAATATGTTATAATCTTATATCATATTAATTGCATATGTTCTTGTATCCCTCAGTATGTTCAGACCCTTGAATTAATATTATTCATCATTAAATATATTTTTTTTTATAGAATATTTAATAGTAACTATCACAATAAAATTTTATTAAAACAGATAAATATTGTCATTGTATCTAAAATATTCGATGAAATATTTTCTGTTATAAGTGTACAATCCTTCCCTTTTGAAATTATATTAAAAAATTATAAATCATTCAGATTTCATATTTGTTTTTTTATTTTAAAATTAATAATCATATATTTTAAGAGTGTCAAAATATTAAAGAAAGTATCAATCTTTATGATGAATAAAAATTATTTAATTTAAAAGTATCACAAAATTATATTTAGATATTTGATAAGACTATAACTTTTATTTACACGAGCTGCGATTGCTTATTATTATGGTACTAATTTTGATAAGGGTAATATTAAAATTATTTTCATATACTGAAAACCAATTACAGTTTTAAGTTATTTTAACAATTTTTCAAATTAACTTGTATTTTTAATTACTGTGTTTAAAATTAAAAATTAATTTTTTTAATATTTGTACATGCTTTGGTATTTCTTACTTTCATAGGTTTATAACCAAAGCAGTCCAACCAATTGTACCGTTTACTGCGGAGGATTTACAAATGGAATTACAGAAGATTTGATAACTAAGACATTTTCCCCATTTGGTAATATAAATGATATTAGAGTATTTAAGGATAAGGGTTATGCTTTCATTAAATTTAGTACAAAGGAGTCAGCAACACATGCTATAGAAAGAACTCATAATACAGAGATAAATGGTAGCGTTGTTAAGTGTTTTTGGGGAAAGGAGAATGGTGATCCAAATAGTGTCGGACCGAATGCAAATCAACAAGCTCAACAAGTTAGTATTAATTAATTCCTAATTTTCTAATGTTTTTTGTACATTTTAATCTTAAAATAAAATTTTAATTTTAATTATAATTAGATTTATTATTATTAACAATATCTTACAGTACCTTATGGAGGTATTTTATAATAGATAGTAGTAGTAAAGTCTTCGTAAAAAGTGAAAAATTTGTTTCTATATACATAAAATTTAAAAAAATATTTTATTAATAAATTAAAAATGACCAAAGTAATGAAAATTTATTTGTTTTAAAGAAAGTTTTCGAATAAATAATGACAATATAATGTTTATTATGTATTAAATAACTATAAATATATAAATATATACTTAAAATTTTAAGATATATCTTATCAAAGTGATAATATAATATTTGGTTTAAATTATAACGTGGAAGGAATTTTCCATTAAGCTATATATATATATATATGTTAAATGTTCTAATAATGTATTTATTAAATAATCCTTCCATCTATGTCTTATTAAATCTGTTTACAATTGCACAAAAATCAGTAAGTATATGTAGTAAAATAAAAATAAGTAAGCTTAATTGTGTAATTATATTTATTATATTAAATATGGATATTTAATTATAAAATATATAATTCTATAAACATTAAAATTTGATTTTCATTATATAATATTTTTATATTTAATAACAAAAACTATTTATATATAGTCAAAATACGATTTTTTATAAATATTATGTTGGAAAATTTATATTCTTTACTGTATCTTTAAATTATATTTAACAATTTTTAATCTTCATATTTTAATCTAAAAATTAATTCAATGTTGAAGTTCTAAGTTTGTTAAAATATATTGAATTAATATTGCATTTAAGAATAAGTTTGTAATGAATTTTATAATAAAATTTTTTTATTTAGTAGCTATAGTAAATTTAATATATTTTGAACAATTATAATTAAAGAAATTCTAGGAGATTAAAGTAAAAGATAAAATCCTAAAAAATGTAAATATTTGGTAAATAGAAAAAGAGCGATAGGTTTTAAATAATAAATAAAGATAAATATTGAATTATCTTAAACAACGAAAATTAATAATTTAATTATCTGAATAATATAAAAATTCTGTGCAATAATTTATTAATAAGGTTAAATTATTTTATTTAAAACCATTTTATACAATAATTTTTTTTCATATGCTAGTATTTATAGATGTCTGTATAATATTGACTTTCACATTGTAACCTAATATACTAATTGTACATCAACAGCAGTTTATTAAAGAAATGAATTTAGAATTAAAATTATACATTATTATTTATCGATAATTCATATACATTTAAAGAAATTCATTAAAATAATTATATAAAATTTTAATATTAATATTTAAACGAAAGTAAGCATGACGTTATAGTTTGCTTAATGTGACGTCACATTAATTTTGTCACGTGATCTGATAGATATTATTTACTGCCGTTATGTAGTTTAGGTGATTTAGTCAATTACTTAAAATTTAATTCATATTTGCTGAAATATTTTCATTGTTTTGTAATTAAATATATTAAATTTTAAATAAATAATTTTTTTGTAAACAATACTATTATATTATTGCTTTTTCCGTATGATTTTATAGTTACTATCATTATATAGAGTTTCAAGTTAATAATTTAATATTTCATAAACTATTTTTGAAATAATATTTTTGAGTTATTTTTAATAGGATTAATAATTTTATTTATAACTATAAGCAGTACTAAATGATATTTAATGCATACAGAATATAATATATGAATTTTGAATATCAAATTGTTTTTAAAATTGTTCATTGATATTCAATATTGACGATTTATAATGAAATTTGATATCGCTTCTTTATATTACCAAATTTGACTAACCAGAAATTTGTTATTATTAATCGTGGTAGAATTATCGAATATTATTTGTAATCAATTAATTTATATTTCATCATTTTGTAGGTTACGGCAGGAGCAGGTCAGTATGCATATGGATATGGGCAGCAAATGAGTTACTGGTATCCACAGGGATATCCACAAATGCAAGGTCAGTTTCTTCAACCTGCCCAATATTATGGCCAGTATTACGGCCAACAACAAGCTCAATATATGAATAGTATGCGGATGCCGGCACCGGCGGCTGGTACATGGCAACCCGGTCAGGGAGGTACGGCACCACCAACACCTGCTGCACCCTTACCTCCGGGACAACAACCAATGGTAACTTATACCATGCCGCCGCAGTATCCCACGCAATGAAACGGAATGGCCGAAAATTTATAAAAATAAATAAAAAAATAACAACAAAAAAATATGACAGTTGAAAGTTCTGTACGCAACACTTGACATAGGACTTCCTCGAAAATAGACTATGATATATACTGGCCATTTTCTATTATAAGTCTTATTTTTCATTATACAATCATTAAACTTATAACTCACATACACACGTGCGCGCGCATTCTTATGCATATAACTATACTTGTATATTGTTCGACAGTCGAAATATCCGTAGACTCGAATGATCTTATTGAATTAGAATACAGTTAATGCACTTTCCTAGATATACATAAAAAAGAGAATTAATACAAATTGTTTCTGTTTTTCTTATATGTAGTGGCTAGGATTATAGAAGATAGATAAAACTTGCATCGCTTTTAAAAAGTAAAAGTATGTATAAAATTATAAAAATAAAGTATATATTTAAATCTATCTTCGAGGCCCCTGCAGAGCCCTGCATCCGGTATGCAACGTATATTAGTATGTACGCGTATATGACCACTGCGATTGTTGTATTTTTTAATATATTTCCTCCTTTCTTTGTTCTCTGCCTTCCTTTCAGTCTTACTCTTGACGCCTTTTTGAAATACCACATTTTCTTAGTTCAATCATGTTATTGAATGGACCTATTGTGACTTTTGAATGTTTGATTATTCATGTTCAAGTTGATCATGAAAAATATTGATGCGTAATCGTAAGGTAGAGAAAACGATAGCTAGACACAGTGCCTGTGATGTAGCTAGAATTTTTTGAAAGTACGCTGTTAAACACGTATGCAGGGCCCTTGTCAAGCGCAATAACTAAGATAACGTTTGCGCTTATGAACTTACTCTGCTTTGCAAAACACAATCACCAATGGCTTAGTGAAGATTTCAGCTAATCGTTTTTATATGATCTTATTAATACATTCAATTTTTCATTAGAGAAATTAAAGATTTAATTAGTAATTCTAATACGGTTTATTGGAGCTTTATTAATGCAGAAAATTGTCGATAAAATCAAGATGACAATAAACTAAGTTCAACATATGTAATAAATTTATTTAATGCATAATATATAAAATATTGCTTATTAGAAACATTCAACATTAAACATATATTTGAAATTTTATATAAAACAGATTTAACCAAGTCTTCCGAGAAATAAAGTATGCAAAATCACTGTAAAGCAAAATTTACAATTTTGTAGGTTGCTTTAAAATTTGATGCTGTATACTGCTTTTTTATTTTTAATTTACTTTTCAAATAATTTTAATTATTTACTAAAAATATAAAATTGAATAAAGCCACTGGTGATAAGCAATCAACTTTGTGAGATTCATAGAAAAGTTGACGACAAAGCAAGTGTAAAAAATAGTAAGATTAAAAAATACAAATTTGTATAATTTGATGAATTGTAATGCAGAGCAACGTATGTCGAGTATGAAAACAGTTGTATGAGGTAATTGATTATAAAAAATGAACACTGAGTAAAACAAGAATCAGTAAAGTGATTGAAGTGAAGAATGTTATATAAAGATTAATTTAGGTACGGTAGGGCGAAGACCCTCGACAATGCTTAGGATAATGTTATCTTATAATAAAAACAAATTGTCCTTTGAATGAGAAGAAGGAATAAATATTTAAAATACATTTTTGTTTTTATTATTTATATATATTGCTTAAGCCTTTTTGTTTTTTCCTAAGTACTTTTTGTAAAATAAGTCAAATACATACAATTTTCTTATATTTGACAAGGATTTTATATGATTTGGGTAAAATAAAATCAAAATAATAATTCAAAAGATAAAAAGGATAGGTCGCATGGTACATCAATAACGTTGAAATATGTAAATTGGAAGTTTATATTACAGGTATAAAAAAATTTAAATAATTGCTTTTCAGGTGACTAACAACTAAAGCATTGAGTAATTAATTCACATAATTTGTTATAATATATATGTCTCAGGCAAATTCTTGAATAATTAATGAATTCATAAAGAAATATTTAATTTGATTTTCATTTAAGTGTTTATGGATTGAAGCCATAAAAATTGTAATTAATATTATGAAATAGATAAATTACTTCTATAATAAGCGTTTTTTTGACTAAGTCATTCAAAAACATCTCTACTTGGTTGATCATATGTATAAAGTTAATAATTGTTTTATTTTCTAAATATCAATGAATACAAGAACTATTTTTACTTATATTGTATTACATCATTTTAAAAAATACAATGGAATTTTAAAAATATTTAATACTAATTTCACATAAATAATAGTATGAGTATTTTCATTTCTATGTTTAAATATGTTTAAAAGAGGTTTGAAGATTAAATGTTTAGCATAATTTAAGTTTTTAAAAATATTGATTAATTTTTATTTATAACATTTTTGATCATGCATTTTAAAAATAATAATAATCGTTATTTCCGTTATGAATTGATTTATAAAAGTAGCAAAATAATTAGATAAAGATAGAAATGTTTTGTAATTGAAATACCACACAGCACGTGTGTGTGTCTAAGCGTAAAGCACATTTTAATATATTATTTTAATCAATGATATTTATTATTATAATCAACGAGGCTTGCATTTGAGATGTTAATCACTGATTTTCGTACTCAGTATATTTAAAAATTTACATAAGCAATGCATTACGCATTTCTGGAATGTACATTTACACTTTGTGTATCCACTTTTAGCGAAATATGTATTACGAAATTTTCAAAACAAAAAATAATCAGGGTGCAAATATTTTTAACATTAATTAAAATAAAAGATGAAAAATCTTTCATCATTAAACAAGAATTATCTATTAAAAAGTTAGATTACGAAGTATTAATTGGTTTAAACATTAATTGTACTTAATTTTTAGTTTTCTTATTGTATTTTAAAATCGTAATTAATAATTCGCTAAAGTTCACGGATAAAGTATAGGAATTTAAAATATTCTTAATATTAAATGAACGATTACTTGATAACTTATAAAGAAATAAATCGATATCACTTAATTTTTTATCTATGAGCTTTTTATCACATGCGCAGAGTTAACATTACGATGCTTACAAACTATTTCAGGTATTATAAAAATGTTTTCAAATTAGATACTATAGTAGTTTTTTGTACAAATGGTAAGTAAAAACAACATTTTTTTCTTGATTCAGGTGCAATACTTATGTTTAAAAGTTCTTTCTTTATTACGTAACTTAAACAGGCTTATGGCAACTTGAAATACGCACCGCAATTTGGCAAAAAACTTATAACAACTTCAATAAAGTTAATTTTTTAAACTGTACAAATAAGTTAATAAATAATAACAATAATATAACATATTTTAAAAATAGTTATAATTATTTTGGAATGAAGAATTAAAAAATTCAAACTTCATTATAATAAAAATGGACATTTTTCCTTACATTGAAATATGTTTTTTATCAACATTATTATTTTCTATTTTTAAATGATTAACAAAATATATCGCTGTATATTTCTAGTCAAGTATATAAATTCATACTCATTTATATATTTTAACGATTAACAATAATCAACTAAAAATATTTTTAATTAAACTTTGTTTATAATTAGAAATAAATTAAAAATATTAATTAAAATAAAACCTGCAGTAAGCAGTAATACCAACTTATGTAAGAAATTATTAGTTTATATATTTCAAAAAAAGGAAAATTGACCAATTTTAATAATTTAAAGATTAATAGAATAAAAATGATAAAAAATACACTTCTAGTCAGACGTATTTGCATTAAGTACATATTTTTATCAAATACGATAGATTTATGACGTTTAAAATTTGCACTGGTATTTGGTCATCTTCTTTGACTGTCGTAACAATAATTTATTATTTACCGAATAAAAAATACTTTGCAAATAATTACTCCCTATTTTAAATAATTTATCGCGGTATATTTCATTGTTTCGTTGTTTTGTGGAATCATACATAAAATCCAATGATTTAATATTACAATCGCAAGTAAAATTACGTTACAGGGATTACTTTTTTGTGATTTTTAAAGTGTAAGAATTGATTACGTAAATTTTAATAAGTATCCTATTTGGAAGGATTTTCCGACAATTTGTTGAAAACTGTTCATGCTGCTGTTCGAATAACTACTTTTCTTATCATTTTTAATAGACGTGCAAGGCTGTAATTATTGAGTTCATTTTTCATTTTATTATCTATAGTTTTTGGATAATCTTTAGATAAAAAATTTTTCTTTCTTTGCAATTATATTTTTTTTATAAATTTTTTAAATACATTACTTTTACGCTTATTTTCAAAATTAAAAAATTTGAAAAATGTAATAACATATCAATTTTGAAATACCGATATCCTAATGTCAGCAGCAATAAAATTACATTTGTTTACTTTTTTACAATTTAAGAATTTTATAATATATTTTTAATCCATTTAAATATTAATTTGAATATTTTAATCAGAGGCTCATATCGCCGTACTCAAGATTCCATTTTTCGTATGCTGCCATACTTCCCGGTGAGACCGATCTACGAATTTTTTTTAACGAATCAAAAAAATCTTGTTGTGTTATATTGCGTACCGAATTTAAAGAGAGGTCTTTCACTTGATCCATATTTAGTTCTGAAATAATGTAACAAATCATTTACAATTTTTAATTTTTTTTTCTTTTAAACAAGTAGATGGTTGCAAACATAATAATTGACACGTAAGAAAGATAATGTTAAAAATATTTTATATAAAGTTAAGATTATTTAAAAATTAGATTTCGCAGGAGGTAAATAATTCTTTTATTTTTAAAAGTAATACTTTCAAAAATAGTTTTGAAATAGCTAGAATTTTAAAATCTTTTCAGATAATCAGTTCGATTTTTTAATATTTTAAGTTGATTTGGAATCGTTTTCTCATATTCATTTGAAATAATGTATATATATATTTCGATAAATTTTTATTTGTTTGAATATGTATTTAATAATTATAAGATGTATAAAAATTGTCATAAAATTTACCTCTAATGGGTCCTAAAGCTGCATCTTTAGCTAAACCTGTTAAATCGCTACCAGAATAGCCTTCTGTCAGTATTGACATTTGATTCAATTCTTCTTCTGCCAGAGGATCATTATGTTTGGCTAGTAATCGTTTTAACAAAATAATTCTTGTTTTATAATCTGGTAATGTTACATAAACTCGTTTGGAAAATCGTCTCAACGCTGCTTCATCGAGTTCTTGCGGACGGTTTGTTGCAGCCATTACTAATATTCTTTCTTCGGGACAACAAGGAAGACCATCAAATTCTACTAGAAATTCTGTTTTCAATCGCCTGTAAATATTATTTGTGCTCAACGTTATGATTTAAAAATGCAAACGAATTATTTAGCTGTAGTAATTAATATTTTATCATACTTGTAATGATAATAATAATTTATATATTATTTGATTAATAGTTATTAGTAATTTTTATATTACTAATTTAACGAAAAAATTTATTATTGATTGAAGTCACTACTCAATAATTTTTCTCAAAATGTTATAAAAAGTAGTTTTTTATACTAATTCACCAAATTAAAAAACAATTTCGTTTAATTTTTATTAAATTTTTATTTGATTAATATCATTTTGATTTAATCGAATATGTCAATTGTTTTTTTAGTATTTTTGTACAAAAGTTTAAAAATAGATCATAAATATAGATTTTTTTAAACATATATGTGTGGAATTTAAAAACAATATTAAATATAAAATAGTATTTGCTGTAAAGTTTTTTGTGGTAGAATAAAATTTTCGAAAAATCCATGTACTACTTATATTACTAGGATATATGCGATTTTTCACAAAAGAATATAAAAAAATTTCTTTTAAATATATTTTTAAAATTTACAAAAATTTTTGTAAAAGTATTAGTAAAAATTAATTATTTGTTGAAGTTTATACTACATCTATTCAAATGTTTTGTTACACATTCTATATTGTTATAAATTTTCAAGAAACATAAAAAAATGCTCTAAAAGAAAGATATATACATAAAAAAGAATTCACTAATACATAAAATTTACCTAGATGCTTCATGCTCATTCTCTTTTCGTTCGCTTAGTAAGGAATCCACTTCATCGATGAAAATGACGGACGGCTGCAGTTCACGAGCGATTGCGAACAAAGCTCTGACAAGTTTTTCTCCTTCTCCAACATATTTGGAAGTAAGACTGGCTGCAGATATTGAAAAAAAGGTGGCATTGCATTGTGTGGCTACTGCGCGTGCCAATAAAGTTTTGCCGTTGCCTGGTGGTCCAAATAATAGTAGTCCTCTGGCTGGGGTGCGCAGACCGGTGAACAATTCAGGTCGCAAAGACGGCAGTATTACCATTTCTTGTAACGCCTGTTTTGCAGTCTAACAAACAGAAACAGATAATATGCTAAAAAAGTTTACATCTTATGAATCTATATAATACAAGCTATATCTGCAAGGAGTATTTTATGTTACAAGTACAAAACCAGGATATAAAATATTAAAATTTAGAAGTAAACGAATTGTATTTCTTACGTGGGCAAACGATTCAAAAGGCTATGAAGCTTTCAAATCCAGAATTTGCTAAGTAATAAATTTATAATTTATGTGGGAGTCCAAAAGCTCAATCAATATAAACCAGTTAGAAAAAAACTCAATAAGTGTATTCAAACAGAAGTTTACATGATTTAACATATAATATAGTTAACTGTAAATTAAGAAATCTGTTGCTGCACAAGTAATTATACCTGTGTATCCTGGCTAATTAGTTCATATCGCATTAATGAGGAGAGGAGATGGTAAACATTAAAAAAAATTGTATTGATGATTTGATGATTATGAATTTATTGTAATCTACATCTAACGTTGAAAATTCTTTTATTTTAAACATAAAATAAATTTAATATATAAAATATATATTTCGTATCGCTTGATTAATTAAAAAAAAATACATTTTGAATATGCTATAATCTCTAGAAACTATGAATTATTGATTCGCAATAATTAAATAAATTTATATTTAAGATACTCAAAGAAATCTTTACAAGTTATTTAATTTTTTATTTATAAATTATATGCTTATTTTTGTACACGAACTTTAATTCTTTTTTAAAGAAAAGTAAAAAAAGTTTTACTAAAAACAAATAAAATATTATAATAATTTTTCACATATCAAATAATGATTCTTAATTTGAAGAATCTATTTAATATCATTAGTTAAAACAAAATACTGTGCAGAATTGAAATTAGAATTTGGTATACTTAAATATATGTTTAAAAATTATTTGAAAATTACTTCCGGAAATATAACATGAGATAGTTTAATGAAGAGAGAACTCAAAGAAAGGGTAATAGATATGCAAGTAACATTTATTAAACAATATGTGAAATATAAAAACAAAATATTTTTAAATAAACCTCTTGGCCAGCAATATCTTCCCACAGTACAGGAGTTCCTCCCTCCAGTATTTCATCGAGAATAATTTGGGCGAGTTTTGGTTCTACACCTTTAATTTGTGGAATTTTTTTTACTGGAGTTCCTCTGTTGATATTGGGCACGGTCGGTGCATTACTATTAGATGAAATTGGACGTCGACGTAAAGGTGATTCACTTCCTGGTACTGATAGCTGGCGCTTAACGGAGGGTGGAGTAAGTGACGGTTTAATTAAAGATGTTCGATGGCAAGGCAAAACGGGTTGTGAACGTCCCATACTTCGAGGTAGAGTTTGACTTTTATTCATAACAACGCCAGATATCCGCTTGCCTGACATTGGAAATTTTCTACCTGATGCTGAATGAAAAAACAGACAGAACGTGAAAGCGTAGAAGAGAGAAAAGAGAATAGAAAGAGAGAGAAGTCAATCTAATATAATTAAACATTAATTTCATAAAACAAAATACTACTGATGTTTAAATGCACTTTAGTTATTGTTTTTAATGTTTGATTGATTTATTAAGCAATATCTTTAATATCAATATAAATCAGAAATTTTATTTTATTAATTTTTAGAATCAAAAGTATATTTATTTTGTATCATATTTATTTTTCAATAAGTATGTCAAACGATGATAGTAAATATGAAGTTTTTATATCTATTATATGTTATAATTATATATATATATATATATATATATAATTTATGATAAACGACATTAATCTTATTTGTCAAATCTGTTTAAATATATATTTAAATTCATATTTGCTTCTATGAGAATAAAAATGGTTTTTATAACTTTGGTGAGACAGACATATATTGATTTATTTATTAAATATATAAATTTTTTTGATAATAAATACTTTCATTATTTTACATCTAAAAATAATTATGAATGCTTCATGATTTTTAAATATATATTAAGATCAATGAAAGTTTAATTTCAAAATTTATGTTTTTAAATAATTTTGATGTATAAAATGTTTGCATGTATGTTTTTGTAAAAACTAATTTTAAACTTAAGGATTTAACTGTGCAGTATAAGTAGTTACATAAAAGTCTAAAATTTGCGTATATTCAAATAATTACTACAGAGTTGGATCATTGTCAATTTAATCATTTATATTTATATTTATATATATACATATACATAAAAAAGTTTAAGGTAAAATATATTGTAAATTATTTTATATGTTTAAAAATTAAAAAATAATTATTTTATTAAACAAATTTTGTATGAAAACGTATAGAATATTAAAATTTTATTAATTGCAAATATAGATGTATTATATATTTAAAAATTCTGATAAAACAACTATGAAAAAGAGATTAATATTTTCTAATAATTTCTTTTGTATTTTTTCTTTCATATGTGTGTTTTACTTATTAAAGTTTAATGTCAAAAGTAATAATACCTTTAAGCAAACTCACAAACTTACAAACTTTCAATTTTTACAATTAATAACACGAATAGAAGTTAAACTACGTTTCTAAGTAAATCTGTAAAAATAGCTTTTATTTAAAATATATGTCTTTAATAAAAGAAATGAATTAATTTTTCATAAATGTATTTTGTAACTTGAAAAACAGATTAGAAGAGAATTTTTATTTAAAAAATGCACTTAATTTTTTCATTTTACATTTTTATTATTTTAACAAAAATTGATTATTCGTTACTAAAAATTACAAAAATTATTTATAACTGCAATAAAATTCTGATAGTGATGATTTACACACATGTATTTCTATTTTTAAGTGATAAAATTTTTCGTATTTAAAAAATGATGAATATCGCAATATTAATAAGGATAGAATGTGAAAAATATGGATAAAATTAGTAAAAGCAAAAAATTCCTTAAAAAACGAGAACTCTATATTCGAAAGAAAAATAAATTTTCAATTAGTTTTTTTTTTAATAGATTAAAATTTACGATGAAAATAATAATTTTTGAAGAAGAATTTATTAATATAATTAATATAATTTAATAGAAATTATAATATTTTTATTACAATGAATATAATCAAATATTTATATTATAATTAACATTGATAGTAAATAAATCTAAGTAAACATGTAATTATAAATATATAAAGTATACCAAAAAATGTATTCATGTATATGCTTGTTATCGAAAAATAGATTTTTATACATTTTAATAACATCATCTACATTATTTGTTTATTACAGAATGATAAATATTTTTTTTTTATTTTAAGAGTTATAAGTAAAGTGTTAAATAATTTCAATAATTTTTTTAAATTATATTTTTTTTAGTGAATAAATTAATCAGAATATATTCTAATAATTAAATAAAATTGAATTTATTTAGTAATAAAAGTTCCAATTTTTATTTTATTCGTTCTTATTTAACTATATTTTTCCACTAACTTACATTATAAACTTTTTAAAAAAAGTTTTAATATTGATATTTTCGAAGTTCAAAATAATTTTAATTAAAAAATTAAAAAATGATTTTTATATAGACACTTAAAAAGAAAAATATTGAACATCAAATAAAAAACGAAAAGAATATTAACATTCATTTTAAATCTATTTTCTGATCATTGCTTCAATAAATTTTTATCCACAATTTTACTTGTAAAGTAATACTTTATGTCAAATTGGAAAATATTTTTTTCATTCTTAATTTGCATTCATTTATTAATTTTTCAAATATTACATATCATTTATATTTATGATATACTGAATATTCCTTTGTTCACATAAAAATATAATAATAATTTTATAACCCAGTATAAAAACATTATGTAAATATATTACAAGAAGAAATAATTAAGATATCATTTATAATGCAAAAATTACCCAAGAAATTTAAAAAGAAAATAATATGTAGCAACTAATAATAATAAACTAAAACATAAAAGTTTACAAGACACAAATTGCATGAGGTATAAGTTATCCAAACCTATTATTATTGAAAAAATAAATCATACAATACCTTCTAAAGTATAAACAAGATTATATTTAATAGATGCAAGTAATGTAGATTAAATGTAGAAAGTTGCATATACGTACTCTGTGTAGTGTTTAAAGTTTGTGCTGTGTTTTTATGTTTCTGACTATAATTTGCATCAAAGAATGTTTGAGAGTTCGTTATTATAGTATGCGTATTATTGCGATGATGGCACGATGTTTTTTCTTCTTTATTACGCTGTTCAGCATTATATTGCTTTGGAGTAACAAAAAACTTCTTTTCATCGTTGGCAATTTCCAGATTTTTCAGCTCACAAACACTTGCTACAAAATAAAGGAAAAAAATTCTCTGCCATGCATTAAAAAATGCTAAAAAAATTATTAAATATGGTGGTGGATCTAACTCAAGGCATTTTTTATGCTATAAACATCTATTTTAGATAATTTTCACAATTCATTTTTTTAAATGCTAACATTACATATGACTTGAATTAATAAAAATTATATTTAAAAAATATTAATAATATTGAATAGCTAATAGTATTAGATTCAATTAAATAATATTTTTACAACTTTAATTTACAATTAAATAAATTTTAATCTATGCAAATTTTATAACCTAATATTTGTATAAATATTTTATGTTATAATTATTATTATAAGATATTTTTATTACTTTTAAACTTTTTTTATCCAATTGAGTTATTTAAAGATTTTGCGTGGGATATTTGTATATTAAAAATATATTTTTAAACATAAAAACGTTTTTAATATTTTGAAATAGAACAAAATTTATAATACATAAATGTAATGTTATCTCTTTAATAAAAATGGATTATAAATAAATTGATATATGTAGAAATATCGAATTAAATTAAAAAATAAAGATATAAAGATAATTGATAAAAATATTTTGACAAAGCTAGCATTTTACATGCGTATAACATCGATTCATGAATTATTAACAATAATCTTCATATCGATTATCTTACATTATTTCTGAGGTATAAAATTATTTAAAACATGCGTATACTTATAAATTCTACTACACTGTAGTCTACTTAATTACAAAATATCAAACATTTAATTTTTTTTTTAATTTAAACGGAAATTTTTAGTATAATTCTCAGGTAATTTTTGCATATTTTTTCTTTTTTAATTCAATTAATTTCAAAATTGTAATCATACCTAAAAAATCAAGCCTGTCTTTAGCCATTGCCAAATTTGTTTTCATTTTATCATTAAGTCTTTGTGCTCTTTCCCAAACTTCTCCTCGACCTCCATTGCATTCCACTGCTATACCTTTTTCCAACTCATAAATTCCTTTTTTATAGAGCTCAATAGCCATTTCTTTATGTTCTATAATGATAAGAAAAAATTTCTAAAAATCTTTATTGAAGATAGTTTTAGCATCAAATATAGACTAATATTCGTTTAATATTTTTGTATAAACAATCTTCTATTTAGGTTTCTTTCTGTATTCATATCAAGTTATTTTAACAATATAATTTATTTTATACCATTATATCAAGAGATTTAATCATATTATATATATATATAATATATAATATATTATATATTTTAATATTAATATTTTAAATATTAATATTTAATTTTATAAGTTATTTTGTTTTAAAGCAAATTATTTTAAGAAATTTATACAGTAAAATTAAATAGTAATAATTTTTATCAATTTACCTATTAATTATTAAAATTGATATTCGTATTTACAAATTGAATAAACTAACCTTCATTTTCTTCGTCAATTTTCAAAGCTTTACTAATATATTCAAAAGCTCTTCGATGATGATGCTTTTGTTTTGCTAAAAGTGGATCTCCTGGACCAGGTCCTGGTGGTCTTCTTGTAATAGACATCTCTTCAATATCACTTTTATGACCAGCAGTTACAGTTTCCTGATCAACTATAATTTCCAATTGACATGTATTTCTATTGGAATGATTTCTGTGCATCAAATGTGAGGTTGAAGCATAAATATACTTAAAAATTATATACAACTGATAAATAACAGTTCTAAGTACATTAAACAAAAGTATCAATGGAAATGAAACAATGTAAAAATTCCTTTTGTGCACAGATGATTGTTGTCCTTCAATAGAACGATGATGGTGATGATGATGATGATGATGATGTCCGTAGGTAACACTTGTTATTGTTTTGTCACTATTTTCAGATTTAATGACATGTAACTTTTTTGGTGATCTACTGCTTTTACGTGAGGAACGTCCACTGTTACCACCATCACTGTAAGACATTTCCCAAAACTGCTATTTTCTTCACTGTTGTAGGAATATTAAAAAAATATTAAATCATTACTAAATCAATAATAAATAATATTTAATATAATTATTATACCACTTTTTATAATTAATGACATATTGTTTTTTAATGAAATTCAGGTTTATTAATTTTATATGATAAAAATATTTTCAATACATTAAGACAAAATAGAATATATTTCTTATTTAAATATTTTTTTTTAAAGTTTTGTGGAAAAAATAACATTCCTAATATTATTATGTAACAAATTATAAAACAATATGTCATTATAATCTATTTGTTTACCGTAAGTTGTTGGTAATAGAATAATCTTGATGTTGAGCACAAACAATGAGATGATTAAATATAATTGTTTCGACATTCCCGAAGTGAGCAAAGATCAAAAAGTATATATGTTTTTTAGCTCTTGCTAACGAGGAAGTGAAGTAATTTTTGTTTTTTAAATTATATTAGCAAGATTCCAGTAACTTGTAAGTACAAAAGTCACCAAACTATTTTGTTATCGAATTTCAAAGGATAAAAATATATTTATAGAAACAGTAACGTACTGTTTACAAGTAATACTTGAATTTTGATTGAATTTTAATATTTACCAAACTTATTAGATATTACACCATTTGTTAATCTTTTTTAACTGTTTACTAATACTTTCTCTTTTACACATTGATGGTTTAAGTTGAGAATCGTACTCATTACTGTTGTGCTATTTATTGCATGTTATACATGTGCAAAAAAGTTAATCACTATAAAGTTAGGGTATTGTGTGCGCATTTTATTATATTATTTAGTCATCTCAATGACTAAAAAGATATTATATAATTATATGATTAAAAGATACTTCACGAAGATATCCAGATTCTATCTATAAAACAATACACACTTCCTAGTGGACAATTTGTTATACAAAAGAAACTCAATTATGAACATTCTGTAAATCAATCACTCACTTATAAACGTTTATAACGCGCGATGAGACTCAAAAGGTAAAAAAATGACAACTAAACATTGTTCTTTTTTTCTTTTCCTTTTCGTGATTGTCCCACATACTTGTTACTTTTTTCAAGGACTTTGACTTTTGAGTGCGTAACATGAAATTTAGAGTGTATGAACGGTTAAATTTGACTGAACATGTAATGTGAACATATGATCTAAAAAAAGATATCTCTAGAGATACCATCTATAGACTTACTACTTTAGCGTAAGTCACGCTCTCTGCGACGCAAGGCTCTAGGAATCTACATGGTAAAGAAAAGCGGTTAGAAGATTTAATTTTGATTGGTCTATATTTTGTTTAGAAATAAATATATAAAATCTAGACTTTTAAATTTGTGTACCATAAAGTATAAGTAAATAAAAGTGAACTAATCAACTTTTATTGCAAGTATAAGATTTTAAATGTAAAAAAGAGATTTTTTAATCAAACATTAACATATAGAAGTATTTATTACACTTAGTAAATAGCTTATACATAATTCCTTTCAAAATATAAAAATATGACGATGATGCTTATTTATAAAAATATATAATTAAATATATGTAATATATATGAATGTATTTATATATAAAATATATTTGTTGAATTTGTAAAAAGTTAATTAACTTCATATTTAAAAGTTCTATTCCAAATATATATAGATTTTCCATTAATATAAGATAATAATAAATTTATTGAAAATGAACAATTATGTTTGTAATTTATTTTCGAATCATTTATATTTATAAAATAGCATTATAAATTAAAATAGTCTTGTAATAAATAAATTCTTTAGTTTGTATCGCAATTTGCATACGTGACATAAGAAATTTGATTAAAAAGTATATCAAAAATAGAAAAGAAATAAATAGGATTGAGATAAATATTTATAAAAATTTATCGGAATTAACTTAAAATCATTTCATTTTAATTCTTACGTTGATTTTAAAGTATTAAACTATCATAAATTATTGGATTTTATAAATAATGAAGATGTAAAGCTATTTTTTATTTCAGAGTCTTGTTCATTTAATTACAAATTTTCAAATTCTATTATTATAATTAAAATAATTAAATAACTTTAGTGTTTTTTTACTTATTGAACACAATACAAAAGGAAAACTAGACTTCGAAAGTATTTGATTATTTATACACAGTTGTTAATCAAATTAAGAAAAAACTATATGTACATTTTACATAATATTAATATAATATTATAATAAGACAGCCATCCAATAAAAATTAGTTTTATTAATTAATGAAATTTACATGAGTTTAGTGCAAATTCGTATACTATATAAAATATTTAAAAAATAACCAGTTTTAAAAAAATGCATATATTAAGGCATCTATGCATTAAGTACACATGTTGAAGCATTATAAAATTTTTATCTATAATTAAATATTTTTTAAAAGCTTAGTAAATTTATAATACCATATAATTAAAACCAAAAAAGATATTGTAAACTTATAAACTTATTAATTTATTCTATAACTACATCATTTTAAATAATTAATCTATTAATTATTATTATAAAACAATGTTTATTAAAAAAGTAATAGTTTTGTTTTAAAATTTTGTAATTTTTTGGAAAATTTTCACGTAAAAATATTTAAATTTAGTAAAAATATATTTAAATTAATAATATAATATTCAAATTATTGATTCACGATTTTTAAGTTATTAAATTAAATTTGATACTTGATTGCCTGATAAATAAATATATTAGATAAAAATAATCGTTTTTATTTAATTCACACTTTTATCACTTTTCTTACTTTATGATCATTTACGTCTATTATTAATGGATTATAGAATTTGTATTTCGCGCGAGGGCGTCAACAAATAAGCGTAAGAAATTTCTTTGCCAAACTCGAATTGTCTTATATTATTTTGCACATCTTTCAGTTACTATCATAAAGCATAATATAGTATCTGGTAGAATATAAGAAAGATGGAGGAAAATCTTGCTGCCAAATTATGTTTACTTTTGGGGGAGCGTGCCAGTAACGGTAAATAAATGTTTAACTCTTTGAATTTTTAAATACCGATTTCATAAAAATTTTTTTAATTGTACTAAATAAAATTAGTACATTCAACATTTAAAGTGGCTTAGTATATGTATGTAACACGTTATTGATTATTTTTTTAATAGTTTGAATTTTAGCATTGTTGCAATTTTATTTTTTTAGAGTTAACTGTAATTATGAAAATTAATAACAAAGTATATAAAATAACAAGTAATTGTTTTAAATGATTAATATTTAGTAAATTATTTCAAACTATTCAAATTATTTCTTACAAATAATAAATGTTCAATTAAGAGTCATTCTAAGCGTTTTAATTATAATTAATTTTTTTCTTATTAGCGATGCAATGGAAACTTCTTGGTCAAGAAAAAGATGGCTCATTATTACTCGGATGGGTAGAAAATTTATCTTCACTTGAAGATGATAATTCATATTCTGTAATTGGTCGTTATAACAGAATTACAGAAGATTTACAGGTATATAAATATTTAATTTTGTTTTTTAAAAGTAAGTATTTAATGCAATTTATTTTTTAGGTTTTATATAGATTTCCAAAAATACTTAATCTTATTCAAGCCACTGTCAATCAATCTAATTCATTATTAGGATATGTAATAAAAGAAAAATCGAATTTGAATTTTAAAGACAGTGAAAAAACCTTTTTATCTATGGATGAAAAAGTAAAAAAAAATAATAACATTCAAAATATTAATGAACAATCCTTAAATGTAGATATTGAATTTTATCAAGCTTATATAATTGAATTTAAGACTGAAGTAGCAAAAATACATTTTTTAGAAAGTAACAAATTAAAACAAGTTAGAATACAGTTTTTGTATAAAGAAAAACCTTTACAGACATTAGATAAGCTATTAGTTTTAGTACACCAAGAATGTAAGTTGTAATCAATTGAAAATATGAGAATGTGAATATGTTTTTAAAATTATATTATAAAATTTTTTATTTTGCTATAGATGTTCAAATGTATACAGTTTTATATAATACAAATCTAGAAACTCATACAATTGCTGAATTAAAAGCAGAAACTTTTGTTAAAACTTTTATATGGGCTCAATGGGATGCAACGAATCAAGTACTTTACTATATACACCATCGAAAGGCACCAACTAGCTTATTTACTGATGACACTACCGAAAAGTCTCATAAACCAGTTTGTACTTCTCCAACACTTAGTGGCTTACAATTTCATGATGATCTTCCTCATGAAACTGTGGTATGTACATGAATAATGAGTGATTTCTTTTGTTATAGATATATCAATATAAAAAACATGTTTATATTGATTCAGTTATGTAAATTATAAATTTATTATACATTTTTTAGCTAAATATTCCTTTAAATTTACCACAATCTTCAACCTCTGATAATTGCGGTACTTATGAAGATGATGTAATACCATTAAGAATACATGATTGTTCACTTGATCTCATTATTATCTCAGATTTTAAAGGTATTATTTGTATATGTCATTATTATCTATACAGACCAGTACAGCCACCTCAACAAGTCTTGAACTCAGTAATTAGTGATTCAAATACAGTTCATTTTGCTTATTCTGTAACATTACTTCATCATAGTTGTGTAATACACTGTGTTGTACCTGGTATACCTTGGATTCGTGCTAAACTCATGAGACCAACTTTTACTTTATATGATGATAATCATATGATTGTATTTATACAAGATTTTTTTACACATATATTGGATATTGGACTTCATCATCAACCTTGCTGCCATATTTTGTGTGGGCCACTTACTAATGTTCCTTCTCAATCTTCTTATCTTGTACCTTTACTTAATCTTAGTAATTTAAATGAATCTAATAATATAAAAACCAAATACTCTTTCAATGGAGATACTAACATTAATTTAACCAGTGGTAATACTAATCTTCTTACAATAGATCTACCAACACTGGATCTAGTTTATTTAACAGTATCTGCAAACTTCCTCATTAATGTTTTTAAAAAGGAAACTTCAACAGAAGTGCGTTTAGGAATTCTTCATTATTTTTTTTGTCATAAAAATGATTTAGAAATAGTTGCTGAGCTCATATCTGCTATTGCTGAAAAGCCTAGAGTTTTAGATATTGTGAAGATAATGCAAGAGTTTTTAATCAGTGGATCTCATTCGCTGGTACAAAAGAATTTACCAGCAGATGTGGTACCTTTGTTGCCTTTAGTACCAGTCACCACGATGGAAGAATGCTCAGGATTTGAAGCAAAAATAAATGACTTTAATATAACGCTTAGCCATGAAAAACTTTGGAATACCTCAGTGATGCTTTTATCCCCTCAACAGAGGCTTGTACCGTACCGAAGTGACTTATGGACACGACTTTGGGATCTACTTACTAAAAGAAGCGATGAATTACCTCGATTTAAACCAAGTCATATTGCTGAAAAATTGCTGGTTTCATTAGCTTGCTATCAACCTGAAGCTTTATCTCGGTGCAGTACACCAATGTCACCAAGTGGAGGGTAATTAACTAGTTTTATTCAAATTATAAATGTATAAAATATTTGACCAGAAATAATTATAATTGTTTAAAGCATAAAACAACGTTAAATAAAAACTAATCTTATTTTATTATTTTATTAATACTGTGATAAATATAAAATCTTTCGAAATTAATATAATAGCTTAATTAGGATAATTCAGATTTTATTGTATTGAAAATTTTATTAAGAATTTATTCTTTTATATTATTGCAAAAAATTATGAGCGAAAATTTTAAATAATGTTATTAACAAAATTATGCAAAAAAAAAATAGATCATTTAATGAATTACGAAAGATGATTTATTAATAATAAGTTTTATAGTGTTAAGCATTTTAATAAAGTAAATTTGATTTAATTAATTTTAATAAGAAATATGCTATAATATAATTTTTAACTTTTATCTTTAACAAATTAAAATTTATTTTAAAATTATATTTAAATACAGGTGGTAAGTAAAAATATTATTTGGAATAGTTATATTGTGAAAATATATAAAAAAAATCTATATTTATACAAGTGATATATAAAATAATGTTCTTATGATGAAGAACAAATATGCTACTGTATTACATTTTATAATAAATTTTATTATGTTTCAAATATTTATAATATTTAAGTTATTAAGAATATAAGTTTTATTATAGACTTACAGTAATTTATAAAAAGAAAAAATTGTCTGCTGTTATTTGAGTTGCTAAAATTTATCAAAGTATACTATAGTCAAGAACTTCTAAAAATAAATATAAAATTTATTTATGGATTTTTGACGTTTATGCGAAAAAATGTTTATATTGGTTTCAGAAATTTTAAAACAATTTTAACAAAAATTGTTTAAAATTTCTATCAACAATTCTTTATTGAGTTGTTGAAGTTATTAATACCTTAATCAAAATGATAACTGTATCATCTACAACAATAAAAAATTTTGAAAGGTTGAAAATGATATTTGTTTTTAAATATTATATACTCAGATAAATTACAGGGAAATATTAAATAAATAGTGAAGATAAAGTTTTTTTTAACTAATATCCTTCAACGTAGAAATATAATACATCTATAATGTTATGGATGTTAATAATTTACAATTAAAGTTATTAGTATAAAAAATAATAGTTCTATTCATTAAATATTTGTAAATTATTAACCATTAAAACTTAACAAATAAATAATCAGTACCAGTTGTATTCAATTGAAAACTCATGAATTTTTTAACGTACGATTTAATTAACAACTGTGACTGCTTTGAAAATATTATTATTAAAACCTTTTTTATTTTGAAATAGCTAATACACTTATGATCAAAAAATTGTAATTATTTTTTTAAAAAAAAAGTCGTGTTTTAAATTGTCACATTCTAAGATATGTATTAAATATATATGAAAATATTTTCTGAATAATGTAAATTTATATTATGTTGTAAAAATGAAATTTCTAAATATATTAATATGTGTAATGATAATTATAATCATAATTACTTAATAGTATATTACAATTATATATAATATCTGCTATCTATAAACAGATATTTTGAGAAAAACATATCTAAAAATGAAAATAACAAATTTTTTTATTAATCAATATTTAAGTATAATTATAAATTTTGTTACTTAAGAACCCATACTATAAGTAAGGGAAGTTGTCTTCCACCAGTTACACGAATATTCTGTTGTACTTGTACATATTTTCTTATAAACTTTAAACGAAACAATAAACATTAAGTTATAAAATTTAAAATGTTCTATGTATACTTAAATGCAGATTAAGTTAAATATTTATTTTGTAATAAAAAAATTATCTTTATCACTTAAATAGTTTGTCCGTCACTACAGCAACACTTGGGGAATTGATGGGCAATTGGCATAAATATGGTGATTTTGGACTTCCCTTTATTGAGATGGAGAGTTGTACAGCTTCAAAGCAAGAGCACATAGTCTCGGTGAATTTGCGTGAACTTTCTGTGCACTTATTGAAGTACGGTACGCAGAACACATTTGGTCGTTTCAGAGGTTCTTGTACGCCGTTGCATGTTCATTTAATGTCAACAAGGCATGTCGCCTCCCAATTCGAGACTTCAAGACTCTTATGCCAGATGTTATGCAAAGCGGCAAATGTTGATTCAAGACTCGAGCTAGAGCGAGGATTTTCTCTTGTGTACGTTATATTCAACATTAAATGTACAATATATTTATTCTGACTTTATTTGCATTTTTAATTGATTATACAAGTTTTTTAATATTTTTCGATAAACTGTATAAGATTTTTAAACATTTAATCAATCTATTGTTAACATCAAATTTTTTTAAATAATTCAATTTCATTAAAAAACGTAAACATTATAAATCATAATTAATAAAAGATAATACTGTAATTTTTTATGAATATACTATATATAAAAAAAATATATAAAGATACTAAGTGCATATGTCAAATTAAAGCGCAAATATTCATATTAAAAAATTTATAAGGTTTATTACTTTTGTATTATAGCCATAATTAAATTTGATATTTAAGATTTGGTAATGCTGATAATAGTTTTATTGCATTTTTGATAATTAACCAATAGGTTTTTAATTTATTTATTTATGAAAACAATTAACTGAATGAGATGCATAGGTAAACAATCATATTAAAAATATAATTCGTAATATTCATTTAAGCCTTTCGGATTAATTTTTTTATTAGCAATATAAAATAAAATAATAAAAAGAGTTAAAAAAAGATGATATTAATATTATATTTATGTAACAATATCAATATTCATATTTTTAGGATCGATAGATATCGTTAATGATAGGTATACGAATGAAGAACTAAAATGAATTTAAAATATCCGCCACAAGAAATATTTAGAAGTTTTCGTATAAATCATGGCTTATATCTTGAAATATGCTTTCAAATCGTATTACAGAGATGTCATCATGTATTAATCTATCTCTGTGATTACTTATAGATTATTCAAGCGGAAGTTCAACCTTCTAAATTTATGTATTGTTTATACATATAAATCATACATTTGATAGCAGAAAATCTTTAGTTTGAATATGTCTAAATGATATCAATCAAATAAATATTTTGTTACATAGATTTATTACATACAAAATTAATTTTTATGATATATTTTTTAAGTATGTACGGATTTTGACACTAAAATCAATTATTTTAAATTAAAAGTTTTTATTAGACCCTTTTCTATTTCTACTGTAGTTGAAAATTGTGAAAATAATATTCTGTTAGTATAATCTATTTGAAAAATTAAAAATTTATATTTCAGAGACCAGTTAGAAGACTCAAGACGCTGGGTATTATTTACTTTATTGGAAAGATATCGATATGCAACTGATAGTATAGCATTTCCTGTTCCCCAAGGGTTTATGTCTTTTTTCACTTATTTAGGATATCGAACTTTAAATTATTCTAAGTTTATGCAATACGTACGCCATTCGGTTTTTGAGCTACAAGTTGATGTTGCTAAAATTATTATAGCTGGTTAGTAATTATAATATTTTAGATTTTTGAAATAAATAAAAATTCCTGTTTTTTAATGTAATAAGTATTTAGTGTAGTAAAGGTTTAAATTTTGTTACTTTATTACATAGAATGCAATTTTTAAAACCATAATATGGAGATAGCAGTTTTTCATTCTATTTCTTTTTATTATTAATGAAATAAATTTAGCTAGTTAATTAGATTATATTAATTATAAATTAATGTCGAAAATTTTAAAGCATGATTAGAAAATATTAATTTTTATCTTTATAAACTAAATTAACACTTTTAATTATGATAAATTTTTTAACATTAAAGATATTAGTGATACAAAGGAAAACGTCTGTCGTAAATTGGAGCTACTTTCTTTACTTCCTAGAACACGTGCGAAACGTCTGTTAAATCAGTGGCTTCATCCAATGAGCTTTATGGTAAGAGCTAGGGAACACGCAGCTAATATTCTATCTGGTGAATTATGTCAGTCTCGTAATAAGGTTCCACAGCATCGACATCATAATAATGGTACAACGGTTTTTAAAAGTATTTTAAATGTATTATTACATGCATGCATAAATAATCTTCTTTATCTAAAGAATATCTGAGATTTTTTTTCATCTTTCAATATTAGGTTTATCCGCGTTTCCTTCAATGGATAGACTTTCTCCTCTTGATACATTTCTTGATTTACTTACGGCTAAAGGTAAGGATCGTATAAAAATAAGTTTCTTGTAAAATGTTTAATAATTAATATATTTTCATCTTACCTTTATTAATTTTTTGTAGCTAGTCTTACTGAATTAGATTTTGGACTACTTATTGAGGCTACAGTTACATCAACCGAAGATTTTCTTTAAGAAATTCAAAAAATTGGTGATGATGATTTTATAATTCTATAAATCGTTAATGTATTAAATTAACTTTTTGTTAATTATTTATTATTGAATTTTTGTTTTTACGTAAAAGAATTTATAAATTTGTTTTGTTTTTTGCGCTTCAGAAAATAATAGTTGTTTTAATGAAGTTTTTTAATTAAATTTTAAGTCGACTTTTTAAAAATGGTCAAATTATAAAATATATCTGTAGAACTCTTAGCTTGGCGTTTCATTTTATTTTATTTTAAAAGATTTATTAATATTCTATCTAAAAGATATTGTAAGTAGCAACAAAGAAGACATATGTTCATATAGTGTATAACTATTATAAAACAAAAAAATCTCATTTAAAATTATAATACTAACTTTTGTTGAACAATAAATTATGTTAAATTGTTACCGAGTATTCAACAATTATGTGATAAAATATTTTTGCTCACATAAATTTATGATTTAATATAATTAAGAATTATATATATTCCAAAGCTTAAATATTTGTTGTAAAACGTTTAAATATATTTAGAAATATTTCTTTTTAAATATTTTTTTCAGATTTGAATAATTATAGAAATTGAAATTTCAATAAGACAAATTAGTTTTTTTTTACATTTAAAAATTTTTTTAAAGAGTATATATATAAAGAAACACAATCGATTTAAAAATTTCTAATCAATTTTTCTATAAAGAAATAAAGAAAAATATATAAATACATAAGTTGATAATACTCTTAAATTTTAAACTTCTATAAATATTAAAAACTACATACAATACTAATTTATCATTATTATATAATTTTCTACAAATTAAAATAAAAAATGTATATTATTAAAAAAATATTTATATTAAAAAATTTGTTTTATTTCTTAATTTTTTATATAAGTCAGTTTATTATTTAGTATTATACTGCGTAATAAAATTTGTTTATGTTTAATTTGTACTGGAAAATAAATATTTGGGTTTACAGCAATATTGTACTCGCTTATATATATTTAAATTTTAATTTAAACTTTACCGTACGCCGTTGAATCGCCTTAGTTTTTTATTTTTAAATGCTATTTTGTAACGATAAATTTAAGATTGCTAATCTATAAAGTTTAAAAAATTTTAAAAACGTGTATTAGACCTACGTAAAATACCTTGTTATTATTTATTGAAATACTTTATTTAATTATATAATTTTTATCAATTTTATAAATTTTTCTATAATATTAATATATTATTTTAATAAGTTAATTGTAGAACTCGTTTTTAATTTTGTAGATAAAAAATGTTGAAAATTAATTTACGTTCTTCTTTTTACAGCAGTGTTCATCAAATTTTTATGAAATTTTTTTAATGTAATGATTGTTAAGTCATTGACTTAATTATATTATTTTCTTTTTAGCATTAATTTTGCAATTATTTATAATACTTACACAATAATATAAATAATAATTTTTTTTTTAAATACGTAAATAAAGCTTTTCTAAAGAATGATTTCTTAGTATTTTTATGTGGCATACATATTGTTTGCTATTATGAAATATGAAATAACGTATAAATTTGAAAATAATATTCATGTAAAAAATATTTGAATACGATTTAATATTGATAAAAAGAAGTTGAAATAAAATTCTCAATTATTTTTGATTTCATTGTTGTTTATTGAAACACTCTTTACGGTACACAAGCTAATCTAGATAAGCATTACAGAAAGTATAAAAAACTGAACAATTGCTTATAAAAATCACAAAAATGGATGTTGTTGTTATTACAATCATTAAATCGTTTTGACGAGTAATCGAAGGCACAAACGGTCCTCGACCCTTACACCTGAGCATTTCGCCGCAATAACACAGTGTTAGTAAAATTATCAAAACGGAAATGTCTCAAAAGCATATAAACAAAACAACAAAGAAACTTATGTAAGAGTCTAAATTATAAAACAATACTTTTGTATAAGTATATATTCAAAGATACATCAAGTTGGAGACATCCTCGACAAAGCTATAAAAAAGTAAAACAAAACATAACGACAGAAACAAGTTCGACGATACGTCATCACGGCAAAATTTAGCTTCTATTGAACGTCGATACACGAAATATTCGTCTATATTATAATCAAGAGCGACTATCACGCGCTGAGTTCATTTTATCGTAAAGGGGACCGCATGCCTTCGTTATAAAAAAATATTCTCGTAATATACGTATAATATAATATATACGTCGTATTATTAATATAAACTACATTTTTGTGCTTATAATCTAAAAGAAAGATATACTTATATAATACACGTACAATTATGCACATAGTCCTCGGGATGAACGATTATTTTATGCCAATCAATACATTCCACAGTTGGCAACTGTATTTTGCCTTTCCTAAGACTTTTAGAATAAAATAATCGATCGCTGATGTAATACACTCTTATTACGGCAAAATTGCACCTAAGGCCACTTTCATAAGATTGTGTCTCTTATATCTCGAGGAAAATTATCATTTATAAGGGCTAGATCCCTTTGTTGTGAATTGAATAAACATCGAGTCGCGATTTCTTTTAACGAAACGCAATGGCACGGCCAACTTGATAAAAATATAATCTTTTCTATAGATATTGCATTCTTCTAAAATGACAATACCGTAATGCATCGACGAGAAGCTATCGTTTTCATCTTTTATATTATTTTTTTTATTCAATTTTTTCTTTTGACAAAAACATTCATAAAAATTGTTTGTCTATCCTTTCCATTTTTAGTTGATATATCATATAAATATAACACAGTTCTTTTACAGCTTCACTAAACAGAACATTTTTTTAATATATTTTTAAAAAAGTATATTAAATATAATTGAAGATGTAGGAAGGAAAATATTATTCGATATAAAACTGTATATCGTTTATCTAGAAGTTCGATTTTGAAAACTTTATTTTCCTATACACAAAGATTACTTGTTATCTATTAAATACAATACAATTTTTATTTCTTAATTTAATTAATCAAACAAAAAATAAATAGTATATGGTTTATGTAGCACGTGCTTTATGGTGCTCCTGAAAGATTATTCAATTTTTTAAATAAAAGATTTAATTTTGAAATTTTTTGTGACAAATATAACAATCAATATTTGAGACAAAACTTATATTGCACATTTGTTATATCTATGTTATTCAATGTTATTTTAACATGAACTAACAAAAAAAATGATATAAAAAAACCTACATATTGAGTGAGTGATAAAAAATTAATTATCATCATTTTTCTGTTTAAAGTTATTATAAATAAAATTCTAAATATTGGTTATATGTTATAATAATCAAAATATTTTTTAATATAATTAACTTTCATTTATGATTTAAAAAAATTGTGACATTTATTTTTAACTGGTCAAAAACTGTGTTATTTTATGATTACGGTAGCCAATATTTTTATAAAGTTTATGTCAAACAAATAATAAATATAATATTTTAAAAATGCTTTGAGTATTTTAATAGAATACTTGCTTTAAATGCACTAAAATTTGATCATTAAAAATATTTTTATGTAAATGTCTAATAGTTAATAATATAATGCAAAACTATATTTATGCAGTAGAGTGAAAACCGAAAATTTATGGTCACTATTCCTACAAAATTGAAAAAATAGAATAGTCAGTACAGGAAGGATATCACGTTCGAACGAATTGCTGATCACATTTTAGTCGAGCAAGGAAAGAAAAAAAGCGTACCATGATCATAATAATATTTGTTAGCTCTCGCCTGACGCAATTTCAAAGCGGTAGCTAATAGATCACGTAAATTAAAAAATATAACCTAGCCTAGTCTACATTAAACCTCATCGTGTTTCTATGTAATAATCACAAAAAATGAGACCAAGACCCGAGGGTTACACGGATATCTCAATCTTGAGTACGGGCCTCTGTCGAAATACTTTATAAAAGTACCGTAAATAGTGAGAGCAAAAAGGTGACGGATATTCCGTGGGACTATTTGTCGTTGCTTGTACATCACTGTTAAACATATTATACGTAGTCATTTAATGGAATGATATAGGGAAAACTATGGCTTTACGCATTGAAAATATGCTGTTTAGTATTACGCAAAGTCGTACAGAGCAACAAATATAAATCACGTTTGCCGATCTGAATCGCCTGGACTTAGTAACAGAATTTTTGACTTTTAAATGAATATATAATTATAAAATAATTTTACGTAAAAATTAATAATTGGATTATGACACGAATAATAAAAAAATCAAGTATATCTAATATAAAACATACATTTAAAAAAATTTTAAATAAATTAATTCCATTTTGGTATTTGGCATAAAAAATAAACAATTGAAAATATTAATCAATTTTTTTTGCAAAATAAAGAATAGAATATTTTTAAACTATTAAAAATATTTTGAAGACCTATAGAAACTATTGTGATTTCATATATAATTTGATTTTGATTTATAACCGAGTACATGATCAAATATTTTATCTTAAAGTAGCAAAAAAATATAAATTTTTCAGGTTTATATGTGTAATGAATATGAGAAATTGAAGATATAAATATAAAATTATTTTTCCATAGAGATAGATGATATTACTCATTGATAAAAATTAGGATTTACTTTATGTAGTAAGATTTATATATGAGAAAATTCCAATTTTATAAAGCTTAGTCGCGATTAAAAATATCTTGTATATTTGCATTAAAAAGTGATTAAATCTTTCCATCAATATATATTAAAATTAAAGAAATATGTGTACAAAAGCTTATCCATATTTTTTCTTATATTTCGTATTAAAGTTTTTAAGGGTTATAGTCACTTAGATGCATAAACTAAATGATGGTTAAAAAATAATTATTTCTTAAAACATATAATCTTAAAAAGATTATTCAAAGTTTAAATGTAATAAACTAAAATTTTCTGATATATAAGGACTAAAAATAGTTTCAATCAGATAGTGAAAACAAATAGTATAA
The DNA here is from genome assembly GCA_018907185.1 of Platyscapa corneri. Classification (NCBI taxonomy): domain Eukaryota; kingdom Metazoa; phylum Arthropoda; class Insecta; order Hymenoptera; family Agaonidae; genus Platyscapa; species Platyscapa corneri. Next base: position 92,400 of record JACCHW010000037.1, read on the forward strand.
AAGTTTTGAGTAATAATTTGCATAGATTTTGGAACTTTAAAAACTTTAAACGAGTTTTTTTTGAAATACTGTTCTAAAACTCAATAATTACGTTAATTAAAAGAATTAAATTGATTTTTTTTAAATTTCATAGATGTATTAAAGAGATAAAAATTAGAATTTAGATATTTATATTTTTATTTTCATATTAATTTTAAATTTTATGAATGAAGAATAGTAGTTTTTATTTATTGCAAAGTAAATTATTTACTGTGATTAGAAAAAATTTTCATTCAAACTAATATTTTGTAAATTAGAATAAAGTTATAATATGTAGAACAAATAAATTAATATATATATTTCTATTACCAACATCATTTTAGTTTTTAACTTTCAGCTAATCCGAGTATGATGTGTGATACTTGTTTCAAATTCTTTTTTTTAAAACATTCTGATGATAGCTCGTAACTCTAGTTTTTTATGATATTTTTTAATGAATAAATTATTATTTTAGTATTACATGATATTATACTTAAAATTTCAAATATAATATTATAATTTTTAGAAAATATGTCATAATCCGATTTTTTCCTTTAAAGTAATTATAACCTCATAAAATTTTTTTCGTTTAAAATATTAAGAAATATAAGCCTGTAGTTTTACTGAAATATGTAGGTATTGTTTGATTAAAATAAGTATTTCGTAATTTTTAAATATCTTAAAAATTAATTCATTTTAAAGTTTTAATAGTATGTTTTAACATTTTTTAAATAAACAAGAAAAAGTCAAAGATTCATTATGATATTATAAAATATATAACGATTCAAGATGGAGAAGAGGAAAAATTTAAGTAGAGCAGAAGTAAAGATGGAGAAAGGAAATCAGTACAGCAAGAAAGAAGTCTTTTCACATTTCTCCTTATATCTTCAGCCTTAATTAAACTTATCGATGCATATAGAGTAAATAGGGGTGCAATGAACACTGAAGATTAAAATAACAACTAAACCGTAATACTTAAAGTCCTCAAAACTGCAAATACTGACATCATTTTAAGTAGTTCTAGTAAATAATAAACAGTAACAATGTTTTTAATAATGCAAAATTCAGTGATATTTGAAAATGACAATAATGAAATTAGCAATACTATATACAATGCGTTTGTAATAAAAAAAGCAGTAATTTGGAACGATATTTAAAAAATATATTATTTAAAAAGCAGATTAAATTATTCAAATATTTCATTAAACATTCATGAAAGAGATAACCAAGGAGAGTAAAAATAATTCTAAGATCTGAAACAAAAAATTATTAATTTTTAATTTATAAGTATTCAAATAAAAATTATATTCTGATATATCAATATATAATGAAAATATCTAATGAAAAATAATGAAAATTTTTTATTAAATTATTTTAATTTTCAATGATTTATGAAATATTTATCTTTTATTAATGGCGATTATTTGTTTCACTTCAGACTTATTAGTCAAAATTGATATTTAAATTATTGTAAATTATTATTGCGTTAAATTTTCTTGCATGTAATTTAAAGTAAAAAAATTAAATATTGTATGAGAAAAGTGTCAATGCAGTGTTCATTATACCTTTACTTGCTTCATAGGCATTCATTATAACAATCAAAGAGAAAATCCGATAATTGCAAATAATATCGGTATTATTCTTTCAAATAGAGCTAAATTCATAAAAGCTAATAATTATAAGAGTATGACTTAAGTACAACCACAAAAACTTGGTTATTCATTATATGGCATTCATGTCTTTACGTGCGTTTAATATCATCATCATTATCATCATCACGCCCTTTTAAGAATATAAAATTCTTTTTTTTTATTTATATAAAAATGTTGGGACGAACGCGCGACTCTTCGTCATAGTTATCATTGTCATTGTCTTTACTTCGTTCTTTTGTAAGTCTCGCTTATTACAAGAAAAAATTCAGCATCAAGCTGTACGAAAAATTGGATAATTGCAACTATTTCATATATTTTACAGCTTATACTTGTAATGAATATATAAATAGTTTAGAAGAAATATTTTTTTATCATATATTCGAGATTACGGTAGAATATAATAAAACATTATGTCTCACTGCAGTGTTTACTTATTTCTATTATATATATTAAAAAATATTTACGTAATTATAGATTATTTATAAAATTTTAATTTTGAATTATATTATTCGATATTTAAAAAATTCTGAAATACTTATATAAAATTTTATTATTTTGAAATAAATTTATTATAACTTATTGCACACCGTTTTTATTTAATAAATCATAATATTGTATTCTATCAAAAATATAAAGATAATGAAAAATTTCTATATTCAAATTACTTTACGTATATGCTTCGGTGAATTTCATTTAAAAGCAATTTTTATTTATAAAATTTGTATTTTTTAAGTATGTAACAGATATTTACTATTAAAAAAATTTATTCTGTTCGAATGCTGCATAAGAGAATAATAAAATTTAAATGTTACTAGTATCTGATAAAAAATATTTGAAATAGTAAATATTTTTTTGTAGTTATATTAATATATTTAGTAAAATAAAAATAATTTGCATTTACTGATGAAACTGAAATTTATCAGTGTAAGTAAAACATATTTTTAATACAAGTAAAAAATTATACTTCTGTTTTTAAAATAATTTAGAAATAGTATTCCTGCAATCATCCAATTTTCTTTGTGCCTTCAACCTATATGATATAAAATCGCAAAATCCTTGGCAGTACTCAAATTTTTATTTGCCTAAATAATAAAAAAACATATATAAAACACATACGATATAATGACTTATTCCTTATGACTCGAATATGTAACATCTAAAACAGTTAGGACTATACGCTTGCTTCTATTTATCACTCTAAAAGGTTGATTATAAATTACATAACGTCTAAAAAGGACAAAGAAAATTGTGATAAAATGCGTTACAGAATGTTGGGAACAGATTAATAAGTAGAGTAACAGATTTCTGTTTTATCTCCATTCATAATGTGGAGTTTAGGCTAGAATGTAAAGATATAGCAAATTTTTAAAAATTTCTTATAAAATAATGTATGTGTATAATACAAGAAGTAAATTTTTTAAAAGAACTTTTTTAAAACAAGAATAAAAAATATATATGCATATTTTTCTTAAATATTTCATAAAAGGAAAAATGATTAAAAACTATCGTTTGCAAATTATTAAAAATAATTTTTAGATGTAAAAAATCTATCAACAATCATTTTAAGTTAGTATACATTCCGTTAACATTTAATTATATCTTTTAAATATAATTATTGAATTTAATTTTTAGATGTATTAATATTTTATTAATTACAATGTGATATGTTTTACTAGCCATTTTATTTAAAATTTTATCAATTTCATTGTAGTTTTGTAAATTATAAGTATATGGATAAGCATGCTATTTCAAAAAATGATCAAAAATAAAAGAGGATTGATGTAATAAATCCGAACTATTAAAAGTTTAAATTTATTTTGCACTATTTTTGCTTTTAAACGAATATTTAAAAAATTATTATCAATATTAAATTAAAGTTAAATTCAATTGAAAATTATGAATTGTTTTTTTCATTTATATGTTTCTATTAATAATTACACTAAGAAATTAGTTTATTTAAAATTAAAAATAGTAGTAGACGCAATAATGCTTTATGTTTAAAAAAACATTTTAAATTAAAATGAATGTTAATAGAACAGGAATCTGTTTTATTTTAGAATATAATATAAAACGTATTGCTTGAAATATGGAAGGAGAAATTTTTGAAAAACGTTATGTAACTTATGAACATCTCATAAAGCCACTTGGTAGAAGGCACACGCATAAATAATCATACAGCACGCGTATAATATTTCTATTGTTGGACGGTAGAGTATTGGAGACTTTCCTTGTTTCATATTTGCGAAGAGGCAATTACTCGTTTGATTTTATATACATATTAATTTTTATCCGTAGATTTGCTTAAATAAGACGGGATTTGATTTCTGCACAGGATTGCATCCAAGCTTTTGCGTATATAAGATTATCTCTTTACACAGTCGTTTCTTCTACCAGTGTTTTGACGCCTATAATTGTTGCACACTTTTCTTTTCTTGCATGTCTGGCGATTATACTTGATTCTAGTTTTTGCGAAATTTGTTTTCATAATTGTCACGGTATCCTTGAGTATTGTGATGTTATGTGAATCTGTAATACAAATAATGTTAGTTTTGTTTCTGCAGTTTATTTTATTTCAAGCAATATATTATATTTCAACTATAATACTCTGCTAGTTATTTTTAATAAACATTAACGTTTGTTGTTTATATGTAAATTTTTTTGATAATGATTATTAATTTAAATTTTAGGTTTGGATACTTAAATTTAACAATTATTTTAAAAATCAATTATAAAATAGATTTTTTTCATGCACATCTATCTGCTCAATGATGCTATTGAACAATTGATAACGTTTCTACTAAATAATATTAATTTTATTCTAATAAATAACATGTAGATAAAACGTTCAAAGTTTTTCCAAATTGAATAAAAATACAGGAAACAAATTTTTTAATCTAAGACACTATAAACAAAAAAGGCTAATTAAAATAAATTAGAGATTTGGATTTCTATAATATGAATACTAATTTGTTTACCATAATAAACAGTTTTTTATATATAATATATAATAATACTTCATAAAATATTATAGATATCGTTGTGAAATGTATAAAATTACCCTCCTTTATTTGTACAGTGATTTTGCAATTTTTATGTTTTAGTTAAAACGATTATTTCTTATTAAAAATAAATATTACAAGAAAAATGAAATTACTAAAATTTAGTTTCCAAAAATAGCTTTTATAAAAATAAAATAAAATAAAATAAATGTATCGTTATTTACATTATGTACTATAAGTTTAAGAGCCATAATTAATTATATTTAATATAAAATTTATATTCTTTTTTCATCTAATGAAAGATACTTTATAATTATTTTACATATTATAAAATTATTTAAAAAAATATTTACTTAACTTAATTTTTTTATTTATTTATATTATTTTATAAGATGAATAATATAATTAATTAGCTGGAAATTGAATATTAAACCGTATTAATTGGCATCCATTGAATAGAAAAAAAATCAGGATATAAATTTTATCAGCCTGATAATTTATAAAATTAGAGTATCAGTGTGTAGAATATTGTGAAATTAGATAAAATTAGTGTCATAATTTTTAGGATTAATAATTATATTTATTATAATCACATATGCAATTAATAACATATATTTTTTTAAATCAGTATATGTTGGTTTCATTGAAATAATTAAACGAGAATTTTTTTCGTATAATTGTTAAAATTGATTATAATATAATTGCGAAGATGTTAAAACATGATTTATTTTCGATTACTCTAAAATATAGCTTTCACAATAATAATAAAAGATAATGTTTAATATGATAACAAATCAGGCAACTTCCTATTGTACTGCACTATAATACATAGTTAAGCTTTAAAAAAAGATTTGATTAGGTATTTGCATTTATTTTAGTCTTTATTAGATTGACGATTCAATCCCGAATTTCGATTGATATATCAATAAATGTAACCTACTCTTTGAATAGATTAATGATATTGTGTTAATTTATGTGAGCATGTAATAATAAAATAGAAGAATGTTACGCTTAATTGAAGTATAAACAACAAGATCACGCAGTGGCTTTAAGAGGTGGAACAACAGAGAGAGAGAGAGAGAGAGAGAGAGAGAGAGAGAGAGAGAGAGAGAGAGAGAGAGGGAGAGAAAGAAATATAATAACGTGCTGTATGAACAAGACTTGCAATAAATTTCCTTAATTTTTTTTGTCGCTCTCTCTCTTTTTCTCTCCCTGTCTTTCTTCTTAAAACCGTATATGTTTCTTCTTTCCTCTGCCATTCTCATGTACATATTTTTTTTTCTTTTTTTTATGTAAAAACTCATTCGCCAAACACATAAGATATCTTTTTATATTTTTATTTTTTGTACAGCAGTTGCAGTAACTTCTTTAAGTTCTTAGTATACGGAGTCTATAATAAAATTTTATTTTTATTGCATGCAATTTTTCTTCATAAATAGGAATTGAGTCAATAGTAATGATCTGTATTCAACTGGTTATTATGTATGTGTGTGCATGCGCAAGTGCGCATGATATATATGCTTATCTTTTGTATCTAATTTGATGTTATATTCTTTTTTTTAAATTATTCGTGCAACATCTTTTAATGTAATTTTATTTATTTTTACAATGGAGCCTTAAAAGTTATATTTCTTTTTATATTATGAACAACACAAAAAAATATTTTATACTCATTTATATTCTCTAAATATGAATCTATTAATTTGATTGTGTTATAAAATTGTGTTTATTAATATGGTTTAGGTTTTTTCTTTTTTTATAACAAAATACTAGTAGTATTCCACTTATAACATTCTTCATCACATCAAACGTGTAAGGCCAATAAATTAACAAATACTAACTTTTATTAGCAATTTGAAATTTATTTAATATTATTATATTAATACTAATAATATCCTATTAATCTTTATACTTGAATTCAGTAATATATAAATTTGATAATAGTGAAATAGTATTCAGTGCTTGTTCAGCTAATTGATGTATTTATAAGGTCTTTGAGAGTAATAATACAGATAAAAATTGTAAATATAGCAAACAAGTGTTATGTATTGCTTCTTATTATTTAAGATGATTTTCTGAAACATTCAGTACATCGTTTTGACACGATAAAAAATAATTCTTCAAAATGAACGTGTTCCTATAGAATCTCTTTATTTTAACGGAGGCTGCAGAATACATTTTTCATTATGCTTTTCAAATAAAATTAACTCATTTTATACCCACCTTATCAAATCTGATTTTTCAGACAATGCAAATAAATTATTTAATGAATTATCTGAAATAGTATAGTATTAATTAACATTGGAATATTCAGAATTATTACTTTCATAAAAAAATAAAAATTAATTATTATCAATGAATTATAAATATTTTAAAGACTTTTTACAAATTATGTAAAATAGCTTAAAATGAGCAATTACAAACTGAGGAATATTTGTAAATAAAAATTTAGTCACCAATAAACATTTAATCTTTTTTCGATGGTTGAATTTACAAATGTAAGTGTAGTTTAACAAGCATAAATACTAATCGTAGAAAATCCTAAAAAATGTTAGCTGTGTAGATCAACTGAATACTGCGAGTTGAGGGGGGAGGGATTCTATTATTTTTACCAACGAATTTTTTGAAAAGTTTCAATAGAAGAATATGTATATATAATGTAGCCATGAGATGAGAACACTTAGATTGGTATGAGTTAGGATATACTTATGTATTCTTGTGGGACTAAATTATTTTTAGGAAATATTGTCAATGATATGTATTAATTGGCTACTATGTAAATATCCTAAATAAAATAAATTTATTATATCTAGCTGTTTAACTTTCTTAAAAAAATGTACTTTAATTTAATTATACTATTTGAAAATTAAAATGTTTAAAAAAATTTTTTTAAGATTGTTTAATAAAGGATAGAAAAAAATGGAATCCAACGGCCTTGATATATATTTTTACGATAACTTGCCACAATATTCTCGATATTTTAACTTTCTTCATAAAAGTTCATCAGCATTCAATCATTGTTTAAATATTTCTTCTGAAATTGATACGGATAAATATCCATTATGCAATTTTATTTTTATTTTGAAATTTTTTTGTATAATTGGATAGTTTTTCTATATTTTTTCTTGATTTTATTTTTTCGTACATTCACGAAGGTTTATAAATTTTTTTTTATAAGTAGATACAGTTGAATACGAAGAACAAGTTCAATACGTCTTTAAGATATAGTTTCGTTAGAGAACGTTTTACTATACTAGTATTTATATTTAAAAGCTACTAATGGTTACGCTTATTTAAAATTAACATTAGTTGATAAATTTAAATTTTGTGTTAAAAAAATAGTTGTAAATGTAAACATAATATTTCATAAAATAATATTTATCCGATAAATCTGTTGAATTAACCGATATTTTATTGAAAACGTATTAAGTTTATGTTATGTATACAAATTTTTTTTAAGTTATTGAAGGTTTACTTATATTTCGTTAATTAGGTTAAAAGACTACATTCTTTAAAAATATAACTTAGATATATTTTTTTAATTATGACGTTAATTTATAAAAAGAATTATAATATAAAATAAGATTTTTATCCATTAAAAAAAGTTTTAAACGATGTTATAATTAATTTTAATAGTATTTTTTTTGTTAATATGAAATTTCTAAGAAATATAATAGATGTTTGATTTCCGAATGTTCTAATATTCTTAAATAAAATAATTTTTTTTATTTTAATTTAACGATGAATTCAGTGATTTCATTGAACGTGTAATTAAAATAACAAATATATGGATTTAAAAATAAAATTATTTTGAAAAAATGTTTAAACATAGATAGATGTATAAAATGAATATTATTTATATTCTTTATTTATGTTTCTTATTTATTTATATTTTAATTATATTTATGTATAAAAAGAATATTATTTTTTATCAAAATTTATAAATTATATGTATTAGATACACAGTAAAAAAAGGTTAATAATTTACTTATTAGCATTACTGTTTAAATTAACTTGATACATACATTTTTATTATAGTAAGCAGTGCAAAAAATTTAGCACAATAAATGTGGTTATTTATGTATTTTAAAAATTGCTTTTAAACAAAATGTTTACGAAAACTCAAATAGAAATAATTATTGAGTGAAAATTTTTTCATTGATAAAAAATTTTATTGGAAATATTTATTAAGAAATTGATTTTTTGTTAGTGAAAAAAAATATTTTTTCAATTTATTCAAATTTATCAGTAAATACAAATTTATTTGTAGATAGATAGATATTTCTATAACTATGAAACGTAAAATATTATTAAATGGTAACGAACTTAATAATAAAATTGAAACCAAATATTAAAAATAGTTTGCAAAAAGTGTATTGTTAAACTTATTTATAAAAAAAAAATTTGCTTCAAAAATTCTTTTCGATAATTTTTCTAGAGACATATGTATTTATATAATATTAAAATATAAATTAAATATATATGGTTAAAATATAAGAATATTTGATAAATATTTAGTTTTGCATAAAAGTTTTTATGAAATAAATTTTTCCAAATTTAATAGAAAAGATTATAGAATAAAATTATTCTTTTACTTACAAATAAACAATTTAAAAATTCGTAAAATAAATATTTTTATAATATTTCTAAAAGAGAAGAGAATATAAACTAAGAAAATAAAATCTGTAAATATGAAGCTCCTAAAAATTATTTCTTTTATAAGCTTGATACTTATACTTTAAATACATATTATGTATAATATTTATATTTTATTCTTTAAAAATAAATATATAAACAGTTATAATATATCTGATATCTTTGAATATTTTTATAATATATTATTTACTAATATTAATAAATTGCACTACTTTTTAAATAGATGTTAAGAAAACACAGTGGTTCAAACGCAGCTGATCGTAACGGATACAAATATGAGTGTTCACGGGAAACGTTTATTCCTTCGATATTATCCAAGAGAATTCTTTAAATCTATAATAACACTGCTTTCTTAGCTTATTTTATTTGGTTTCATTTTTCCTTCAAAATAACTATGTGCGCATTAATTTTTTTTCCAATTTAAAAATGTTTATGCATAAAAAGTTTACGTATTGAAGATAATTAATTTTACGTGTATTTTTAAATTACTTTGTAAAACGTTTTATTATTTATAAATTTTTTTTCAAATGATATAATTTACACTCATTAATTTTTCTATAGATTGAAATCTTACATTAATTATTAATCTGGAAAAAAATTAAGTCACATATTTAAACATAAATTATATTAATAGCTTGTATTAATTAAATTAATTTTATTTCTTCTTAAAAATCGTTATTATTAATTACTTTAATGAAAATGCAAAGTTATAAAAATCAATTCTATATCAAATATATCATTATTTTGTACTTATTTAAGCCATAAAGTTGTAAAACTGTATATATATATATAAAAAAATTAGTTTGTTTAAGTTAATTTAATTTAGAAATATTATATACTTATCATAGTCGAAATAATGGAAAAATATTAAGTATTATATGAACTTATAAGCAATTATTTCACAGAAGACAATTTAATCTAAACGAATACTTACGTTTTTAGAGGTAGAGGGTTCCGACGCGCCGGGGAGCGATGACGGTGACAGCAAGACGAGGTCCACACTTAGTTGGGGGTAAAGGCATCACCGTTGCCGTAGGAGGCGTTTCCGGGCGTGTGCAACCGCTAATGCCACTTCCGTTACGAAGCTCCCAAACAAGATTCGTCAAGGAACGTGGTCTGCTTAGTCGTCGCGATCTGACAAATACACACGAGTATATTTTCCATTATTATTTTCTTTTTTTGAAGGAATGCAACTTATAAACGTACCACTTATTTTGAATTTAACGTTATTCATCTACTTACGTGCATACAAGTGCATTCGTAGAAGTATTTATAATTTCTATTAAAAAATATTTTTCTTGTTCATAATTACATAGTTCATATTTTATTGAATACGTTTAAAAAACTTGTTTTTAAAGTACTTTTAATCGAGCCAAAAAATTATGAGGACAGTTTGAATGTTTTTCAATAATCAAAAAATCATAAGTATTAAATTTATAAGAGAATAAGATCAGTTAATAATTGAAATTTATTCTGATAAAATTGCTTGATCAATATATATATTTATAAAAGTATCGAGATTCTGTTATTAAAGTCCGATAAATTTTATAAAAGAACCGATTAATTTTAAATTAAAATGCATTTTTGATTTACATAATTGCTTAATGATTTTCATAATAGGATTATTGTTATAAAATCTAGATATCAATTTTTGTTATTTATTCTTTGAGTTAAATTATTCATTAAATTATAATTGAAGTTTTGCATTAAACATAAAATTGGAAACAATTACACGTAAATGATAATTGTTATCAATAATGATATATAACTTAAGTTATTAGATGAACTACAATCATATTATAATATATATAATATAATTACACGCTATTGAAATACTGAAACGTTTCCTCTATTGTATTAAAAATTTTATTTTAAACGAAGTGCAATATTAATTTTGATTGAGAGTAATAATTTTAAATTTAATATTAGTATTTAGTACCAACATTGAAAAAGTGATAATCAACGATAATGACGCTATTGCGTTATTATATTTTTAATTTTTAAATAAAATATTTTGTTTACAAATCATGCATATTTCTAGATAATAATGAAAATATTTTTAGCGTTATATGCATATGTTAAATTTATAATAATACTAAGAGTGAAGATTTTATTTCCATTAGTAGTAGAAATTTATATACACGTAATGCATATAAAAAAGACACAAGATCTTATCATAATATTTGAAGCTTTATTATTTCTAAAGTCTTGTATATTAATCAAAGACAAATGTGCATTTATACTTAAAAAAAATTATAAATAATATTAATAGTATTGCACTACTATCCTCTATAGTGTACCATGCCTTTTTATTATCAAAACAAATTTTTCTAATAAAAAATATTAACTATAAGACTTGTTTTATATGAATATAATCGACGTATACGTATTTGTACGCATGCGCGCGTACCGACACTTGCTTTTAAATTTAGTAATTTTTTTTAGATATAGCATACATGGAAATATATCCTTGTCAAGCTAATCATAGCAAAAATAGAAAATATCCAAATTCCTGGTTTTTAAGAAATACATTTTTTTTTTAAATTGGTTAAAGGGTTGGATACTTTTAAAATCATACTTCCAAGTTAGATTCTTAAATACCAAGAAAGAAATTTAATTAAATCTTTATAAATTATTTGTTAAATTATTATATATATATATATATATATATATTTATATATATTACGCATTATATGATATTAATGTGTCGTAAGTTTAATTACATATCATATTTTATTAGAAAAAAATCTTATACTTTCAATCTAGTTAATTTTGTAAGTAATATAGATAATTTTCTTATTTCAATTATGTTTCTGGTGTATATTTCTAATATAAAAAACAATTGCGCGTATTAATTAGTAGTTAAAAGTATATATGTAAAAAAATAAAACATTTTAATAGGAATATGCTCACCTTTTTTCAGGTAGTTTAGCTCCAGCACCCGAGTCACCCGAGGTTCTGCCACCTGAATGGCTAGAGTCCAGCGTACCGTCAAGTTCCATTGCTTGCTGCAAGTTTGTAAGACTCTTGTAGCGTATGTTAAAAAGCGGCGAACCACCCTTAAAACTCGGTGGTGTCTCTTTCAATGGAGACGCACTTTTTTGCCTCATAAGTGGTCGACCCCTCTGTGTGCCACTGTTCTTCACGTAAAGCTTCGCCAGTGGTGGTTTCTCTGGTCGTGTCACACCGCTCGTCGTTGTCGTTGCTGGTGGTGGCGGCTCCTTTACAGCTCGACGCGTCCGCTTCTCTGCCTGATTTTTCTTCGTTGGTATTGTTTCAATGGGGGGAGGCTCGGGTCTATCGTCTAGTAGCGGGGCAATTGTCACCGTCACTGGCGTCAACGTTGGACTTATCTAAAAAACGTTTAATAATATTAAATTTTGCTCGAATTCAATGTTTTTGATTTTGTGACAACTTATCGCGTATATATTGATTTTGAACAAAAAAAATTTCAGTGAGAAGTACTGAAAACAAAAGGCGTTTATTTATTTCTATGCAAGTAGTTATTGCACGAGTATTTGAATGTTTAAGTAAAATGTGAAAATTCTTATCTGAAAAGCGTTTAAATATTTATATGTATACAACAAAGATATTTTTTCCCACAAAGATTAAACATTTAAAAAAAAAAATGATTTAGAGCATGTTTAAAAGTAATTATTCTTTAAAAATTTTTTTTATTCTTTTTCATTCGATTATATTATTTTTGTTATTCATTAAATGATAAAGAATTATAAAATCGTGAAGATAGTTAAAAAGCACCAATACTATTTCATCTGATTCAATTAATGATTTTGCAATTTTTATTTTAACAGTCGGTTTTTTATTAACATTCTTTCTGTTATTATCTTTTATCTTCAAAATATGAAGGAAAATCTCTGCTGTAGTAGAGGGAAATTGATAAAAATTGAACAGATATGTAGTAATAAAATTAATATAACAATATTTTAATTGAACTAACCATTCCGTTAGTTTGCTGATTGATGCTTGGTAATGGATTGCCAAGCAGTCCATTTTCATACGGTGGCCTCACACTCTTAGGCAGAGGTGCAAAACCTCGTACATAATCATAAATCTGATCGATTTCGTCGTACTCTTCCGTATAGGAGGAGGGCGGCACGCGGTTCTCGTCTCGGTATCCATGACCGTGGTTCGGTGTCGTATGTTGATGATGGTAGTGATGGTGATGGTGATGTCGATGATGGCCACTGACATTCGCACTATCTGAACTTGCGGATCGTCGAAGAAAACCACCACTGCGATTTTGACGATTAGATTTATTCTCACCTAGTCTGCCATCCAGAACGTGAGCCCTAAAATATTATTTAGCTTTGACGTGTAAATCTGTATATTCATTGTTTCTGTCTTTTTTAATTTTTATATTTAATGTCATATTTTATTGCGATATAAAAATTCATATTTTCAATTACGTAAAAAAAATATTATTGTATCTAAATAATTTTTTGGATTATCCAATAGCAATATGTATAAAGACTATCTTTTTCAAGTTTTAGATCAAATATTTAATAGCTTATAATATTACATGAATTTTCATATTTTCCACGCAAAAAAAATTAAAAAAAATAAATTTCCAATTTTCATAATTTAAAGAATAAAATAAAATAAAAGCAATTAATTTAATTAATTTTAATTACTTCTCGATTTGTTCCCCTTAGACATAAAACATTCGTATGTTGCAATATTTAAATATATGTAATTTTTAGCTTATAAAGCGTTTATAATTATTTCATTATACAGTTTTGTTGTTTGTGTGCTTGCGTGAGAATGTGCTATGTAGAATAAAAAGATTTGCCAAAACATTGGTTATAGGGATATTTTTATTTGAAGCAACTTTATTTTTATTTAATTTCACATTATGAAAAAAGTAGTTGGGTTATTTTACAAAATCAAAATCAATTTATCGATGTTTCTTCACAAAAGTTTTTATATTAATCTTTGATCTTAAAATAAGAATTATTAATAATTTTAATAATTTGTCTTTGTTAATCTTGTTTAATTTAATTGTCTTTTTTTAAAAAAGGGATAAAGTGCATGCAAAGTACGTAAAACTAATAATACTATTTACTAACATTATAAAATGTGATTACATGGTTAATATTAAATTAATATGATTATTTTTGTAAATATATATGTATACTACTTAAAAGAGTACGTAGCTAAACAGTAGATAATTATATATTTATATATAATATTTATATATGCATGCACATACATGGAGTTGATGAATTTGCATGTACATGCGAATGGTTGTATACTGAATATTTAAGTTCAGGAATAACATAAGGATTTTTGGCTAGGTGACTACGTCTCTACGTTAATGTCAATAATGTTGATTTGGTCTAAGCAGCCTCACAGAACACGCACACAAAGTAATACAAATTTTTTAATTGTCATAGAAAATGATAAAGTTGCGTCATGCTCGAAGAATAGAGTATTTATTCCAATATCCGAAAATTCATTGTAATACAGTTATCGAGTATTCTCAATTGTTCGAGTTCCACCGATATTGTGGAAATTACAGTTGAGTGACCAGTCTCGCATGCAATGAAAATAAACACACCCACCTGTCAGCAACGTCAGCAACGAGCTTCGAGGCCCTTTCGATCAGCCTTGATAACTCTGGCATAGCTCTAAGCACCTCCTCGTTCCGTGCCTTCACGAGTTTCAAGGGTGCGGCCAGTGGCAACGCCAGTGCCGCACCCTCTCTCTGCAGAGGCAATGCGAATATATGCTCTTCTTCAAAGCTCGATAGTAGCCTCAGTTCTGGCAAAAAGTGCGAGGACGATTTCAGGCCTCGCGGTGGTTGGCCGTGTACCAACCGCACCGTAAGTGGCAGTCGCTTGCTCAGAAGTGCTCGAGCTGTGTGCACGCCACTAATGTTGTCTTCGCGTGCAAGAGCGCTGAAGCGTGCGCGTTGCTCCATAGGCAGCAGAACGCCTTCACCTCGACAGTCGACGCAGCGCAGGAAGCGACCACGGCCGGCCAATACGAGCTCGCCCAACACGACTATGGTCTCTCCAGCAGGTAAGATACGACTACCTTCTGGCACGACGGCACCCGACTCATCGAGTTTGCACGAGAGTCCGCGCACGCTTTCGCGCACGAGGGCACCTTCTTCGGGGCAACGACGCGCCAACTCACTCACGGACTCAATGCCACGCACGGCGCGGCCTTCCTCACTCAGGATTTCGAAGTAGCCAATGTAAGAATCGGGGATGGCGAGCCGTGGTCCGATACCCACGACTCTACGGCCCTCCTATGCGAAGCATTGTTGCTTGTATTATTTATCATTTGACTGTAAAAGGAATCCCCTTCGTAACAAAAAGTCGATTTTATCAATTAATTATGAACGTATTATGAAGGATCCGTTTATTTGTGACATGTTTTTGAAGGAGATTTCTTTTACCATAGCTAAAAGAAGGTTCTACATTTACTGATCAATTATTGTATTAGCTTATAATTAATATCTCATATATTATATTTACTTAGGACTATTTGATACACAAATATTATAATTAAATGCTGTCAACTGTATTTATGAAATCGCAGAAATGTTTTATTATTATTGAAAGTAATGATAATAATTCTGATGAAAACAGTATATTAACATTACGTAGTACTTCTTCCTTGAAGTACAGTTAATTCGCTTCTTTTCGTTGATGATCTTCGTTACGGATTTATAATGTATTTTAGATGAAGAAGAATTCGAATATTATTTTAAACATAAGTAGTATCTTATTGATATTTCATGCATCACGTTTCAATAAAACATTTTTAAAATTTTCAGCTAGATTATAAATATATAATTGTTACAATATAATCGATTAATACTGTTTTATTATAAATATTATGAATATATTCTGAATTTTTACTAATGGTAGATGATCACAACCACGTTTATTTTAATTTCTAATCTGTATTTTATATTTTTTAAATAAATATCATCAACATTGTTTCTGTTGGGTTGATTAAATGTAAATAATTTTCTGTATATTTATTTTTTTTTATTTATCTAATTTATCAAATTTTAAATTAACAATATTAAAATTTTCAAACAATATTTTATAAATATCTCGTGATTGTACATTGTATTATTAAAAAAAAAGAATTATATAAACATTTTTTATAATAATTTTACAAGTAATTTTTTATAATTATATTAAGTAGATTGAGAAAAAATGTAAGTGTAATATTAGTTAACGGTTCTGCCCTCTATACGAATAATTTCCAAATGTGCAAAATTGTTGAAAAAAAATCTTATTTTGAAATATTTTTGAAACATCCTTTTGATATCTTTTTATCTGATACTTCGTATAATACAAATATTATATCTGGATTCTCTGATATTAAATGTAAATAAGCTAGATTTTTAGGCACATTCTTTTAATTATGTATACTTACATTCAGTTTATGCATTTGTCGCAAGAATTTTTTTGTGTAATTAGTTATGCTTAATTGTAATAAAAGTAATTTACTAATAATTAGGTATTTTTATACATAATTAAAATAATGAAAAATTATTAAAAAATAATAAGAAAGTTAATAATTGTTTTATTTTTAATTTATATTTAACACTGATACATAAGCACAAAATAATTCTTAAAATTGTACATCTGCATTTTATAGATTTAAATTGTTTTCTGTAACACATGTAAATAATGCAGTAAGTATTGAAGTAAAAATTTAAACCAAATAAAGAAATTCATGAAATTTTTTAATATAAATAAAAATAATGAATACATTATTATGTATGGAATGAATTGTCAGTAAACATAAATATATTGTTAACGAAAAAAAGTAGCAGTATATTTTTATTGTGTAGAATTAGATTAAACAAATATATGATATATATAAAAATCAATTTTTAATTACTTTTATAATAATATATTGTTAAATGGTGAGATTACTAATAGTTATTAAACGTGAAATATAAAATGCTACTAAATCAATACAATTATTTATTATTGATATCGTAATACGAAATACGTTTTTACATCAGTTTTTAAGATTGATTTTCACTTTATTTTGCGATTTAAATACAAGCAATTATTATATTTCTCAGTTAGTAAATCCTAATTTGGTAGGTATATCAAGCAGAATGTATATATTATAAATTATAATATATCTTTATGTTGGAATTATCTTTTAAGTCATATGATTAACATATTTTTATTAGAATAATATTGAATTAATATAATTTATGTTAAATGTTTATATTATCGCTCTTATATATTTTAAAAGAAGAACTATTAATATTAATTATATTTATAATTATAAATGTAATTATTATAAATAAATAATAATATCAGTAAACAGTAGAAGATAATAAAATTCTATAGAAAGTCATATCTTTTGTAAAATTTATGGTATTAAAAAAAATTAATGTTATAAATTTCATTTTCAAAATAAAAAATTCAAAATTAAATTTTATTATTAGATTTTTGTTTTTTTTTATTTAACTTTATATTTAAATCTTTTATAGAGAAAAATAGTAAATTCTTTCTAGAACTAAAATTTATTACAATAACATATGCCAATGCTTGTTTATATAATCAATACTTTTCGAAATTAATCGATAATCTTATATCAATAGTAATCTTTCGTATCTAATAATTTGTTATTACGATCTCCAATAATAAAAATTTCATCTTCTTTATTTCTTGATAGTAATTTTGTCACCAGTAAAATTATTTGAATATATGTCATCATATAATTCACTATTTAAATATTATTTCATTATTTTGTGTAAAATAGTGTCAAAGTATATTCATTTTATATTATATTAATAATTAGAAAACAATTATTAATTAAAAAAAATTTAAAAGGTATTTTTAGGAAACCATACGATGTAAAAAGTTGCTTTAAGAATAAAATTGTTTTGAACATTGTTATTTTTGGCATAAAAGTAAACTTTTTTTTAAGTTTTAATATTTTTATACCGAATAATTTAAAATTATAGATAACTTAAAAAGGGGATCAGTTATTTTAATTATAGTAAAATGCAAGCTATCGTACATTAATGTTAATTATAATTCAGTTTTTGTTTTTATATATTGATTAGAAAATAAGGTAGCTATCTTAAATGAAGTTTCCTTTAAAAAAATATTAAAAATGGTTTTTTTCGTATATCAAAACTAGTATTCAATTTTACTCACAGTAACATACAAAATCTTAAAAGGTGGTCATATTTTTTTTATATGTCACTGAACCGAATTGTAAAATATGTGCGAATGTTTCATTAGTATTTTAATCGAAACAGTAATTCGGTTGTAATTAGCAATCTAGAATGAATTGAAAATAAAAAAATCATTAAAAATAATTTATTGGTTACGGTTATTCGCGTTAAATTGGCCATTACATATATAAAACTAACAGATTTTCAATAACAATAATAAAACAACTAAACATATTTAAAAAATTTATTTTTAAGACTACATTTGGAGTGCGTAAAAAATGTAATATTTATCTCATTTCCTAAATAAATTACTTAATGATTTTTATAATTATGTAATCCTTCATTGGGTTATTTATTCTTAAGTATCTATGGAAGACCTAGATGTGTACTTATGAATATTTAAATAATACATTGATTACACAAAATGAAAATTTTTTTATTCGTGTCGTATCGAAGGATTATAGCTGAAAAGGAACAGAGTGAATAGATATACCTTGATCTTAACAGCCTGGGCAACGATTTTACGGCGACGACCTGCCGAGACAAGGAGAACCGTACTTTGTAGACTGGGCGCGGGCAGAGTGGGTACGCCGAGGCCGCCGTATTGACCTTTGGTAATTTTAATGACAGCTGGCAGTCGGTACTTGGCAACGAACTCGCGCAGGTAGGTTGCCTCGTCGGCCCAACGGGCCGCAGCCACAACGATCTGCCCATCGGTTGCTGCCATGGATCCTCGTCCGCGAGTTGTTGCCAAATGGTACCTATGATTCTGTTCCTTCTTCTTTGCTTTGGAGACGTTACTGATGGATCTTTTGGTGTTGATAAATCTGCTCCTGCTGCAACCTCGTTATGTGTGTGTACTCCATCTAAAATATGTCCGAAGACCAAAATTTTAAATCATGAGAGAATAACTTTCTTTGGTTTCATTAAATCTTTATTAGAGTTCTCAATCTTATTGAAGATTAATAAAATTGGTTTGAAATAAGTGTTATCGTATTAGATGATATTCTTAAATGAACAAACAAAGAATGAAACTTGTTTAGAAGAATCAAAATTGTTATTCCAGAATTAAAGATATACAGAACTAGTAACATGTATTTTTATATATCTTAATATGCTGCTCAACATACTATTGAATCAGCGTTTACAAGGTTTATTTCAATGATGCGCATTCAGGACATTTCAGTTTGATAAATTGAATTTTAATAGATAATTAATCATATAATCAAGTTTCTTAATAAAGGTAAATTTACTTAGTTAATTTGACAATATAATGCGTCTTAAAATAAAGAATATTTTGTTAAAGTTCTAAGTATAATAAATTTAATTTTTAGTTGAAAAAAATTTATGAAAATAATACTTGTTATAGTGGTTAGAGTGTGAAAATTTTTAAACTCTTATAAAATATAGTATATATTTTTTTCTTTTTGTTATTTTTTAATTGAAATAACTTTTTACTATACGAACAATGAGATAATTGAAAAGGAGATAATTAACAATTGTATTTCGTTGACGAAGTATTATTTTTAAAGTTTGATAATTGATAAGTGCGCCTCCAGGAAGTTACACAGGCTTCTTCAGATGCATTTCTTTCTCTTGTCTCTCTCTCTCTCTCTCTCTCTCTCACTCTCCTTTCTGCCTTTTCTTTTGTTTCTCTTTTCCCGCTTTTAATTTTTTGTATATATATTATTTATCTCGTATTCGTCATTCTGTTGTCTATAAACATGGGATCCTGAGCACATACTATTAAGCTTACAGCTGATATCTCGCAAAATCATCTCTGGTGTATTAACCCGAGAGGAGCGCGAGATTTCTTTACATTCTTTTTTTCTTCTTTCATTCCTTCCTAGCTGTGCAGTAATATAGGTACTTATTTTCGAAACACGCGAGGATGCGCGCGTCTCTCGAATATGGTTGTAAAGTAATATAACGGCGAGTTTTTTTAACCCAACGAAAAAGTAAATTTTGCACGTGACTGTATGTGAAAGATAGCAAAACCATGTACCGTAATGAAAACGTGATACAGATGATCTATTTGAGATACATATAAATAAATTATTTATATTCAAATAACTCATTAATATTTTTAACGTGTTGAATGATTAATAACTTTTTAATTTCTTTAATTACGCAAGCAAAAACATTAATATTCAATAATTCAAATAAATTTTTTATAATGCTGAAATTAATTATGTGACTATAGTGGCTTTTAATTTAATCAGTCAATTGATTTTTCTATTATTTAAAAAACAATGATGATTACACTTATTTTGAATTATAAATTAAAGTAATCGTTGTCAGGAAATGATGGGCTTGGATATTAAGATTTTAATACATTCAAAAAATTTTCAATATTATATTTAATGTTCAAGCTTACATATTACATCATATTGTATATTTAATAAATTAAGTAATATATTGAGTAAGAATAATATATGAGTTTCTGAAGTAGTAATTATTTGTTCAGATTTTTGTTAACGTCATTCGGTTACAATTAATAAATATTAATAAATTTAATAGTCAATGATTAATCATAGTTAAAATTAATACGGTGATTATTCGAATTAACGACATCTAAACTTACGTAACCTTTTTTTATTATTTTGACAATTATTCTTATCATTTTCTATTTTTAATTCATGCTTTACTCTCCTTTACTCTACACTTACAGCCTACATAAAAAAATTATAAATAAATGATGAATATAATTAGTTTTAATCGAAAAAATATTAATTAAATTTTTATATTATATAATACATTATATACTTATGTCAAAAAACAAAAATATTGTTTAGAAATTTACTTCTATCACGAAAAAATCTATAGATGAGATAAAGAATAATTCAAGAAATAATACTGATTTTAAAAAAAATTATTTTAATGCAAATAAAATATGTATTAATTACATACTTTTATTAATACAAGTTATATTATATAATTTTTATATTTAATATTGCATTGTGTCGTGATTTCAGTTCAAATATTTGAAAAAAAAATAGTATTAAGATATTATTATGCGCGTTCAAATGAACTGAGTCATGTAGAAGTGTGGAACTTTAAGCTGCACACGTCGGAAAGAACGTTCGAAAGTAGACCAGATAAAAGGGATGCAACGATACGAGTAACTGCACAAAAGCATCATGCTAGCCATCCTTTTCCCGTAAGAATGCCGTAACGTTATACGAGGGTTGTTGTAAAGGCATTACTAGCAAGAAATTATTTTTCCTCGGTCACGTATTTATTAGTTTGTATTTATTGCGTTAAGCTAGGCAAATTATACAACTACTATATTGTTCATCAGTTGTAACGTATATATTTTAAATATTGTTTATTTACTGATTAATTATATAGTGACTTCTAAAACGTTGCTAACTTTTATATTATTAAATACATTTCAATGTTGTTATTTTCATATAAATTTAAATATTTATAAATAAAAATTTACTCAAAGATAGAAATGTAATTTTCTTTTATATTCAGAAAATTAACATTTTTCATCGAGCGTCAATCTTCTACGATGCTACCCAATTTTTTGCATTACTTGCGTCGTTACTGTATTACAGGAAACAAAGAAAAATGAGAACGAGTTGGCGAGTGCTATTTGATTCACGTGCGCCTAGTGTATTTCTAGGTAAAACTATGGGGCCTATACAAGTTAATTAGTAAGCTCGAGCAAATACAGGTTTTCCCTTGCACGCTGAACCCACGTCAGTATGACGTGAATCCAAGCCAATGTTCCGCAGCGGCCACCATTAGTCAAGCATACGTGATGGTGGTGCACAGGATGCATATATAAAATCTCACACAAGATGTATAATTTTTATAGCATGTACATTTATAAAATACCTATAACACTACATTTACAACAATATTACAAGTTTTCTTTAAATATATTATTATATTAGCTAGTTTATTAATTTATTTAGTTATTAGTTTAAATCGATCAAAGGAATAAGATTTTATATAAAATTTATTAATTTTAATACAAAAGGTTATTTGTATTTTGTAGATTATTTATACGCTACAAAAGCTTAAGAAATGCCAATAGTATTCAATAAAAATGTTTTAGTCAGTCACATACGAAATGTATCAGGAGTAATTTATAAATATTTTATTAGCACCGATTATATTATCTGCAATTACTAGAAAACGGAAAAATTATTTGAAAACAAAGAATAAGACGAAAATTGGGGACAGCTTACAACTAAGAGTCATAAAATAGTCAAATAACTAGAAAAAAAGAGACGATATTATGGATCAGACGTCGGGACCACAATTCTACAGTGACTGCTATGTAGGTACAAGAGACTCCAAGAAATATGTACAATAAAGACTTGAAAGCTTTTAGAAATTTAAGAAGACAATCGAAGGTAATCAATTGGAAGCAAGTAATTTTAACTTTAGTGACGAAAATTATGAATTATTTTGCTGTATGGAGTAGAAGTATTGTTTTTACAAAAATTTGAAATAGTAATAAAATTACAAAGAATCGCTCTAGGATCAACGATATTTTCTTATGTATAAAAATACTTTTTTAACTTCGAGTGTGGCTGTCGTTTGTTCTACGGGTTTAATATAAGCGCTGCTGAGCTCATGAGTGGGCGGGTCTAGAGTAGAACTGCCCTGTGATATGGCCGACGCGAGAAAGTGGCCGGATACTAATATTGGATTGTTACACGATGGATACAGCACAGCTTCAATAGTGTACGGAACACAAGCGAACAGCTTAAAATATGTTAAAATGATTTTAGAAAAGTATTATTTTTACAAAGGAAGGTGAAATGTTATCCTCAGATTGCCATTATAATAGTACATTATTTTAAAATAAGCGAAAAAAATTAAAATAAAAAAACTAAACATATTCTATTTTTTTTATAACTGATTTTGTCTATGATTTTAAGAAATCAATTACTTATATTTAAAAAGAATTCGTTGAATAAGATTCAAAATGGAAAAGGTAGTGAACATCGAAAAAAATATTTTGATTAGAGAAACATACTCTCTTAAATTGAATTTTGATTAAAATATTTAATTTTTTTAATTTTTAGTTACATTAATTTTTAATTATAATAACATTAATAATATTAATGACTATTTTTATTAACCTTTACTATTTCAGTTTTATCTGTTCAAAATAATATTTTCATTTATAAAATTAAGTAAAACTATTAGATTAGATAGTGTTCAATTTTATGAAAAAGTAACATTTCTACCATATTTTATTCTTTAAATAATTGTGTATAATTTAAATTACACAAAATTCATTTTTCATTTTTCATTTTCTTATACAATGTTTCAAAAATATAGATCCAATCTTTGATTTTTAATTAAATGCAAGTAGTTTATCTGTTACCAATGACCTATTAATTTAAATTTCGCATAATGTTTTATAATATAATCAATGATCTTAAGTATACTGTGCAGTAATGGTAAGGACACAATAAAATATTGCTTAGAAAAGATCGATAAAATAGGTTCCAATACTTAGAGTTGGAAAAAAATAATGAAAGATGAAAAAAGAGATTTAAATACATTACACTACTCTCATTGTCACGTAAAAAGAATGATACAGGGAAGATAAATGAATATACCGTAAAAATGCAATACTAGAAAAAATAAAAAATTAAATAAAACAATTCAATAACAATATGTGAGTTGTTGTATAATGATGGAGTATGATAATATCGTATAAGATATTATGATAGAGATTTATACAATAGTTTTCTAAATAATAACGTATAAATTGTTCATGAATAAAAAAATATTAATAATAACAATAATTATAACAAAAACAACAACAACAACAACAACAACAACAACAACAACAACAATAAAAATAATAATAATATCGTATAATCTATAACCTATACTCATATCATAAAGTTTTTTATTTATAATTTTTAATTTTTTGTACAAATTTTATTATTTTTACGTAAATAAAAAATTTGATTTTCGTTTACAGACATTTTGGTATAAATTAATTATCTTTTTTTGAATCTTAAATAATGAAGTAATCAATTTTTTTATATTTAAATCAAATCCCTTTAAATTTTAATATTTTATAAGCGAGTTTTCTAAGATTTTATAACCTCGAGTAAAAACGTAATATAATACAGAAAAATATTTATAAAGTAAAATAAACAACTTTAGCCTCCAAGTTACTATAAAGTTAAACGGTTCTGTACCATAAAACTTAGTTTTATATGAGTAACCACAATTGTACCTTACTGTGAGCAATCTGCAAGGTAAATATTCTTTTGTGAATAATCAAGAAAATAAATAAATGAATAAAATATATTTTAAGTAAATGTCTCTTTTATAATTTGTAAAGAAAATAGATATGTATAGCCAAATAGTTTTATGTAAGAAATTCTTTTAAAAATTCTCATTAAGTATCTGAATAAAAGACTAATTCTTGTTTAGAATGAAATCAACAAAGTTTTGTATTCTATTATTAGTATTTTCTGAGAATATTTGTTCATAAAATTATGTGAAAAATATGAAAAATTATAATCCCTTAGCGATCTAATGGAAAAAACAAATGTTGGGAAAAGTAGCAATATTTTGCAAATATAATTTTTGTAAATAGTACTACATGATATACCAAGATATGTGAGACGAGCGCAATGGCACCATCCTGGTTAATAATTAGACTAAAAACGATATATGTATTGGAAAATCAAGTGCATCCAATAGTATATTTAAATCGAAGTGACGTGTAATTAAAATAAAAATTACGTCTATAGAGAAGGAGTGCATTAGTAGGACATGCATCATCAATGTCGAATTTCTAAGCAATGAGACCAAATTCAAGATTAAGTTAATTGATCAGTAGTTTAGTAAATTATTATTGTAGTTAATTGAACGACCGTGAAATCAGAATTACATTTTGAATTGATTCACATGCTAGTAGTATTTGACTTGACTTGGAGTTGAAAATTCAAGCTCTTTACATAAATGCAGCGATAGTATTACGTAATATAAATGTAATAATTGTTAACAATTGGATAAATATGTAAGAAAGTATAAAAGTATTTTAAACTCATGAGTATAAAAAATTACAATTTATAATTTGAAAATTAAAAATGTATACAAAAGAATATGATATATTAAAGAATAAAATAATAAAAAGGGATTTAAAAAAATTTAAACAGCTATATAAAAATAAAATGGCGTTCTAAACTAATTTTATCATTTTTATTTAATAACTTTTATTAAATATAAAGATAAATCTTTTTATTTTCTAGTAAAATTTATTATAAATTTTTTCATTCAAAAAGGTAATAAATAATAAAAATTTGTATAAATTATCGACAAGTATAATGAAAAATTTCAATCCAGTAAACAAAAGAACAAAAATTGGTCAGATAGGGATACAACATATTCGTATGAAAAATGTTTATAAGGATGATATTTAATTAATTATCTATTTTCTAAATTCAGTGAAAAATTTCTTTTAAGTAGTTAGGTACAGATAATTCGAACGTGATCGAGACTAAAATGAAACATAAAAGAAGATAAAAGGTTCATTCCCCATGAGTGGATCGCGATAATTAACTTGCCCTTAAATATGCAAATATCTTGTATTTATAATAATGATTAAATAATACGCAATATTCACAAAAGAATTTTCTGTATAGTTATTAATTTTTCTGTATATATTAACAGTAATTTATCAAAAAAAAAACACCTTTTCATAAATTCAATAATATTTAAATGATAATTCAGAAAATTCAGAGACAATAAAGGAGTAAACAATTAAAATTATTTTTTATTTGATATATTTATTAATATAGATGGTGATTAGAACTTATTTTAGCAATGTTTGTTTTAATGCTAGTTATGATTATTATTTCTATTAATATTTACTGCATGTGATTAATTAAATTAATATTTATTATAATTATAACTGAAAATATTATAATTATGATGTAATACTAATATAATTATGAAAAATGAATAAATACTACAAAGATATATCCACAAGCCGTAAGTTTTTATATACAGAATTTCAAAATTATTACTATTTGATTTAACAATTGCATTACTTTATGACTACATTAATTAAACGTTCTGAATCGAGCCTATCTTATATTTTAAAAATTAAGTAACCAGAATTTTTTCCCTTTTCTATCATCTTGCACCTTTCTCTCTTTTCTCACTATCTCTTTTCTCGCTCTCTCTCGCCTCTTTATCTTGATTGTCCTTTCTATTTACATCTGGATAGAAATATATGTGGAAATTAATATTATATTCTATAAATAATATAATGTATGGCTATTATATATGTAACCGTGCATATATTTAATCCGTTTCAATTTTAAAATTGTACTTTAAATTAATTGTCTAAAATTACTGTGAAAGATACACTCTCTTATTGTTTCAAAGTTACACATTTATTTATTTAAATAAATTTTTTTTAATAATTATGAAATAGGCTTATAAAAATCATAAATACTTTTATATGGAAATGATAATTTTAAAATAATAATAGAATAATAAAAATGTTAAAAAAGGCTTGCTAAACTCGAGCCAATTGGTAGAAGTAGAGGTCCTTCGAAAAGAAACGAAATTTCCACTCATATATTCTAAAGCTTTTGTGGCTTTACTCATTCGAAACCAAGAATTTCTCCTCTCAGTATATAATGACGACCGCAAGAAAAAGTAGAATGTATAACAATGTCGGGGCCAATGATTTACTGTTCAGCGTGACTGCATGAGTTCTGTGGGCTTTTATACACGCGCGCCCTTGAAAGGGCTTCACATGTATATACCAAAGATATTCTCCTTTTCTTGTCCATGTGAAAACCACACGTTCTCTCTTTTCGAGTTTTTTACAATTACACTTTATATAAGTTATTACTTTGGCTTTGAACAGGCAATAATGTTTACTACAGTCATTTTTTCCATTGCGTTTAAAGAAAGACGTTCAAAAATTTTTTCAATTTTATTATAAGCAACTGCTTAATATTTATTTAATTTTTTATTTAGGTACATCTTAATAATTTAATTATAATTTTAAAAAATTCTTATCATTTTAAAGAAAATTTTTTAGAAACATTTTGTTTTAATGTATTTGTAATGCAACGAAATATTTAAACTTTTTTATTTGATTTTAAATTCATCTCTTATTTTAATGACATATCACTGTTGTCTTTAAAAATTATAAAAAATATTATTTTTTTATATTCTAATATTCTATGTAACGAATGTCCGAGGATTTATATGCAAAATATTATACCAATTATTCTAGTAAAATTAAAAACATAAATATACATTTTGGTATAATAATACTATTACTATTAAGTTGTCAAATCGTAAGATGCTTATACAATATTAAAAGTAAAATATATTAAAAAATTTTAGGAATTAGTTTATATAATAGGCTTGATATTATTACATAATACAATTAAAAGTGATTAACTATACATTTATTTTTTTAAGCTTTTAAATATTTGAATATTTGAAGTTTTGAAATTTTGTATTTATATAAAAATATAGCCTATATAAAAAATAACTTCTATATAAATAAAATAATTGTGAAAATTAGCTGAGATAATTACTTATAAAAAAATCAAAGAAGATGTTTTTTAGTTTAATTAAAACATGCTAGTGTAAAAGAGACATCTTTGTGTGATCATGACTGTTTCGTTTTTCCCACATTTTTTTGCTTTACCTCAACAATCGAGACAAAGACCTTGAATAATATAGCTACAAACACAAAGATGCATTTTGAAACATAACTTTAGTATTGTCAACGTATATTTCTTTCTTCGCAAGTAAATTAATTTGCACACGTGAAAAGCAAACTTTTCGTTTCCCTGGCGCTGTCGCACTCTCTTTTCTCTCTTTCTCTTTCTTTCTATCTGTGTGGCTATCTTTTTCACTTTTTCTTTATAATTCATTTTATCATTTTTTTATATCTTTCGAAAAGTTGACAAGTTCTTTTACATTTGTATTATATTAATTTGCATGAATATAAGAACGAGAGAAAATATGATATATTATGAAAAAAAAAAATTGAAAAAGATAAAAACAGTTAATCAATCTACGTATCTTGGCTATAAATTAAAAGAAAACTACGAAGATGAAGAGTATCTACATTGTACGTCAAAAAGAGGAAACAGTTTTAAAAAAGTATCGAGTATTGTAGAAAAGTGGTTCGAAACGAACTTGAAAATAAAATTGACGATATTCAACGAATTAGTAAAAACCATGTTTTTATACGTTGCGGAAATACAGAGATGAGAATCTAGTTAACAAGTAAAGAAGATATTACGACACATAAATACATCAAATAAATTCTTAATATAAATAAAAACACTCCTAAGTACTTGATTATGTTAGAAACAAAAAGAAAAAGATAAAAAATAGAGATAATAAAAAAGGCAGCTATGTTTAAAAACGGAATAATTAACAGACAAGAAAGAAAAGTCTAAAGGAGTGAGTAAAAATTACGTTAGAATCAATCAAGGGGCGGTAGAGGCATTAAGATTATGTCAACGACAACAACATTGAATTCAAAATCGTAAAAAATAATAAAATGCAGGAAATACTAAATAAATTATATTAGAAAGTTGTAAAGAAACAAATTTATTTATTAAAAAAGAAAATTTGAAATGAAGACATTAGCTAGAATGCAGTATTATACGGACTACGGCAAACAAGTCGGTAAATTTATGAAAGGAATAAAGAAAGATATCAATACATTTTACACCATTTATTGGGGTACAGAGAGAAAGAGAGAGAGAGAGAGAGAGAGAGAAACAGATAGAAGTAAATAGGAAACAGAGAGGAAGAAAGATAGAGAGACATATCGTAAATTACTGTATAAAATGTAGCATAGATATAAGCAGATGTGTGCTAATTTGTGCCTAACGGGTCGACATTCTAAAGGAGATTTGTCATCCCGTCAGTGGTTAGCGTGTTTGGGCTCATAAAAGCGACGAAGCATGTTCTGAGCGTTGGAGGTGTGCCTGGTCCTGCCGCGGTAGTCATCCCTTGGCCTTCCGCTGGAAAATTGGACCACCCAGCTCAAATAAAAACCGCTGGCGGAACTGGAATAGAAGAAGAAGCCGAAAAAAGAACCAAGGAGGAAGCGCAGAAGAAGCTAACTAAAAAATATGAAGAACATTTTTGCCAATACGCGTTTTTGGACGTTCTATACCACGTTTTCGCTTTACGATCTTGTCGAAAGAATCGAATTCGAATAGATTTTCTTTATGTTCCTCTCGAATCGGCAAAGAGGAGATAGGTATGCCAATCCCCTTTTCAATTGATCGTTCAATTGTCGATCAGTTGATCGGCTTTGTCACAGAAGTTTAAAAAAGTATAAATAAATACATATATTTATATGTATATTTGTACATATGAATAATAATAATAATAATAATTATTATTATTATTATTGTTAATAGAATTGGTTTAATATTGTTAATAATAATTGTTTAATAAATTGCTAATCAAATTTATGTTATAATAATAATAATAATAATAATAATTATTATTATTATATTATAACATATAATTTGATTAGCAATTTTCTATTCTATTCATTCGAATTAGATAACGTTTCAATGAATATTGTAATTCAAAGAAAATTATTAAAATTAAATTAAAATCATTAAAAAACTATTTAAACGACTAAAATGAATCAAATAAAAAACTTATTATTTTTTTTTAATTTATGTTTACTTTATTTATTCAAATAGTATCATATAATAAATTATTGAGGTTTTTTTAAAAATATTTAATTTTTTTTTTATAAAATTATATTCATTATAAGCTTTACCTTTGTTTATCATTGTTTTAAACCAAATTTTCTTTGAGTTAATTATATTGAATTTTAATTGATAAAAATATCAATAAAATATAATGAATAATATATGTAAGATTATTCTTTTAATTACATATCCATTAATTTAAAAATAATTTATCCAATTAATAATATAATTAAGTATTTATATATTACATATTGATATATAGGTTAGAGGCGTTAATTAGAAATTATAATTTATTTGTTTTATCAACTATTTTAATTAATAATATTAAAATATATAAAGTTTATTTAATTCACTATTTATATTTAATAAAGTCGTTTAAGTTCTTTTTAAGCTTTAAATAAATAAAAATAGAAGAAACGTCTGCATTCTAGTAAGTCATTGACTTAGTTTGATCAGACGCGACAAAGCTTGATTTAAGAGATACGCGTGATACCTATTGCATTTTTTGAAACATTTTTAACTTTTACATAATTATTAATTTAAAAAATACAAAATAATTGGTATAATAATATGTAATTGATATAATATTTTATTTTCGATTGTTTTTTTCTTTTTTTCTTACACAGAACTTTATACCACTGAATTGTATTTTAAAAAAATTTAAGTTTTTTCCTTTAAAAAAAGATTAGATTAGTAATTTAAAGTACCAGTAGTATTAAATTAAAATAATAATATAAATAAAATAGAAAAAACGAATCATAATTACAATTTATATTTATTTAGATAGATTTATTAAATTTATATCTTATATAAATTTTTATAATTTTCGGAATAACTGGTTACAAAATTTACTTAAAGATAACATTAGAAGTTTTTTAAACAAATACTATATTAAATTATTATTAAACTAAAAAATTATAATACTGCGTAACAGTACGCAAATGCACAGTATGCAAAAATGTATATTCGCTAAATTTTTGTTTAAACTTTACTAATTTTAAATAGTTTTATTAAAATAGATTTTTTATTTGATAAGATATAAAAGTAAAACGATTTACCATAAAAAAATACAAGAATTTAAATTATAAACTTAATAAATTTCATTCTATCGATACCTTTTATAATGATGTGTTATATAAGTGGTAGCATAAAAAATTTCTAATTAAATCCGAATAAATATAAGGATGAATTTGATAAATATTTAAATTATGCGATGATTTATAAATCAAATTTTACAAAAATATAAATCAATGTTCAATCATTTATGAAGGACTTTTAAAAAGATTTTAATCAAAATAAAAAAATGGTAACTAGAAGTTGCAGTAAAAGGTCAATCTCTTCAACTTTGAAAGTTCAGAGTTAACTATTTTCTTATATACCGGCAGCACCGTTACAAAGCAAAAACTCAACCGGATAATCATTCTGACCCTCAAACGCTTAGATGTAACGGCCTCAGTAATAAGACAGGTCTATTCCATTCGTATTTTTAACTTTTTCTCTTTATCTGCTTACATTTAATTCATGTGAGTGTATAATTTATGTGCAACTGCTCATGATAGCATTTGATAGTGTATTATTTTTTTTTAATCTTTACTGTGTCTGTTGATCTATAGATTAATCTGTTTCTATATTTCTTTATCCGTTTCCATCTTTCGGTTTTCTCTCTCCCTGTCTCTCTCTCTCTCTCTCTTTCTCTGTTTCTTTCACTCGCTTCATCTTTCATATTGTATTTAAAAATCAGCAATAGAATGAGAGTAAGGGCAAAGTTATAATGATATCATGAATTTAAAGATACTGCATAAAAAGATAAATTAATAAAATTTAGGGAAAAACAGTGATTTATTCTAAATACACCAAAAATATTTTTGCTTTTTCGAACTACGTTATTACTTGTTAAAAAAAGAGAAATAATTCGAAGAAAGTATATACTAAAAGGAGAAAAATATGACGTAAATATGAATTAAAAGAGCATGATTTTATATTAGTATTCATTTATTTTTCAAAATTTTCTAAAAATATTTTTTAAATTAGTTTTTTGAGAGAATTATATAAGACTAAGAAAAGGTTATCATTGAAAAAATGATAGTCAAGATATAATAAATATAGGAAATATAATCTTAAGATATGCATTTGATCATGACCCTAATAATTTTATAATAGGGCAATAAATATTAGACATGGCCAAAATCTTTTTCACGACGGCACTTAATACGAATGTAAGCAAAGTTTAATGGTATTTATGCGTAATATGGCATGTACAAACACCATGTGCTCCTGAAGTGTAGCTACAATATTTAGCGTAGGTAAGAAGTGCATATATACTGTCTTAGTTTCGATGTTATGTTCATACTATTACTTATAAAGATAAAAAGCTTTTGTTTGGTAAAGCTGTATTTTTTCATTTTTAATAAATAAATAATTATTTTAACAAAACACCTGTGAAGTTTTTATTTCAACAATAAACAATCTATGTTTGAATAAATTTTTGATATCTTATGAATGAATAATTTATTATTTTATTTTATTTTGAACGATTTAATTATATATTAAAAATAAACAAATTTATTTTATTATTATTTTTTTTTTTTTTTTTGTCAATGGTCGAAAGAATCGGAACCATAAGAAAATCTGTTACAAAGTATTGTCCATAAAAATAAAAAAGTATGTTCACAAATTAGTTTATTGTTTACTTGTCTGCATTGAATACTCGTTAGATATTATAACTTTAAGGGTATATTACTATATAACTAATATAGTATTACTATATATTACTATATATAATATAAAAAACATAAATAGGGAGTCATTTTTTCTTTCCATCAACATGCTTAAAAGAATCAATTATTAGTCTACACGACTACATTACACAATAATAAAAGGTCTTTGTTTTTGTTTTGTTTGCTGTGCTTTAGTATAATTATAATCAATCATATTTGTGCAAATAATAATTAAAAAAAATTTTGTATTTATCAAATAATTCATGAAGCGAAAAAATTTATAGTTTTTAAAATCTCACATAATATTATTATAAATTATATTTGATGATTTTATGTTGATTGTAGATTAACTACATTAAAAAAATTTGATTTATAGTCAATATAGAGGTGTTGAGTTTGTATAGTTTTAGTTGAGACATAAAATATTATAATACAATATTTAATAATAATTAAGTTATATTATATTAATTATATATTCATGATATATTTGTATCAATCATATTTGTCTTTTTAATGATATTTTAATTTTCAGTATTCACATTGAAAAAAAGATGTTTTATTGAATATTTTTTATAAAAATTTTTAACTATAATTTTATTTTAACTATTCGCTGTTTCGAAAGTAAATTCAATATTTTTGTAAAAATCAATTTTTAGTAACGAATACTAATAATTAGAGATTTAAACTAAACTCTATTCATACTCAACAGAATAATGTATTTTAATACTTCATAAATTTTGAGACAGCAGCATGCGCTTCGACGCAGGTAGCCAATTGGCAATGAAAGTTAATTACTTTTAAGGTTCCTTAATATCTATAATACAGAGAACTTCGTCTTGTATTTACTTATATTTTGTACGTCGTATGAACTTTTCTGAGTTTTAATAATATCAGGTTGTACATTTTTTGATAATTAATGAGTGTGTAAGTAATATCAGATCCCGGTAGGTAAAGCTTATTGGAAAAGAATAAAGGGAGTCTCTTAGATTATATGAATTGCCTGCTGATCTCAACGATGTCATTCGTAATGGTACGGGAATACATCATTTTTCATGATCACAAAATCAGAAGAACAAAGCAACACAGTTTTTATCTGCATTACGTTATATGAATTTCTAAAGTTAATTAGTATTTTACAATATTCTACCAATTCAGTTTATACAATTATTTACGTAATAATATTGTTTGTGGTAAGTAAATTACTTCTATTAGCATTGTACAAAAAGTTAGCATTGTACAAAATTTTTAGTAGACATTATAGTTTAAAATTTAATATGCCTATACAAGTTGAAGAAACATCTCTTTCCTTACTAGAATACGTAAAAGCTTTAAATGAATCATTTTACTTTATTCACTCAAAGAAACGAATATACTAAAATTTATAATTCACGGATAAAATTAATAGTAACATTATATTATTTTGTAAAAGTGAGCAATAATTCATATATAAATATAATTATAAAATCATGGTAATTATAAAAATGTTAAATACTAAAAATGTTAATTTTTTTTTTTAAATTCGATACGGAAATTATACGATATGTATATAATTTAAATTTTATTAAATTTTGAAATTTTGAACATTACTTTTAAAAAAATTGTATTAACTTTCTTTCAAATATTTCTTGTGCTAATATTTCGTACTTAACAAACAAAAGTATAATAAATATTTTATAATCTTTTAGAAAATGTAGGAAATGTTAACATATTTTAATATCACAATCCACTCACTAATAATTAGCTTTTTTAATGCATTACATGTTGGTTACAATAAGATAAATTGTAATGGTATTATAAAAAAGATTTATGAAATAGGAGTGTTAAACAGCTTAAGCAGTTGAAGAAAGTAA
This sequence comes from Platyscapa corneri, assembly GCA_018907185.1. NCBI lineage: Eukaryota > Metazoa > Arthropoda > Insecta > Hymenoptera > Agaonidae > Platyscapa > Platyscapa corneri. The sequence continues at coordinate 127,208 of JACCHW010000037.1, forward strand.
AAAAATTTACTATTACAATGTGACAAAAGAAAAAATTTTATATATGTACAAACACTTTTTCTTTTTATAATTTTTTATTGTTTTTCATTCATATTTTTACTTAGATTGTTTAAGTTATCCATTTACTAAGTGTAATACTATTCATGTATACTTACTTATACTTTAAATAGGCGATTCATCTAAAAATAATTTTTTTAATTTCATTCTTGTCCTTCTTTATTTTAGCAATGGCAAAGATCAGTAACACTAAAAAAAAATAAAAATATTTTAATAATTGTATTTATACGAAAAATAAAAATTTAAAATACATAATCTATATAATACGTTTAGTTTGCCAACGCAATTCAGCGGTAATTATATAACAAACATTATACTTAATATCTATTAAATATGAATGTAATAATATTTAAAAAAATCTTTTTTCATTTTTGAAATATATATATTTATTGGATACTTTTTTCTATATTATTAATAAAAAAAATAAAAAATTACATCAATAATTTATTTTAAGAAAGAGTGTAATGTATTCAAATATTAATTGTTTGTAACTGTAAACCTATATTTATAAATTGAATATAGTTGGGATTACGGAATGTATGCTATTAATGGAGAAATAATAAAATAAATATCAGTTAAAAGTAAAATAAAATTGATAAACCTAAAAAGTAGTGTATTTAGTAGTTTTGCCTAACATCCTGTGAGCTGTAAATGTACTTGAATAGAATTAGAATTTTAATGAAGAATATTCAGATAAAGCTTATTGAGATTATATAATATGCTGAACAGAAATTACGAGAAAATGAATTTATTAGAAAATAAAAAATTTTTTGTAAACCAATGTTAAGTAATACTTATAGTTTTCAAAAAAGATTAGATTTTTTTTTAATATAAGAGTCAATAGAAGATTAGGTTTAAAATAAAAACATCCCTACTCTATGTTTCACTCTGTTTCTCTCTGTTCCTCTTTTTCAATATTTTTACCTATTCACAATTTTATTTTTTATAACTATTATGTTATACTTTTTAGTTTTAGATTATTCATATTGGATATGTATATATATTTATATATATAAATTCTTTTTTTTATATTCAACTTTTCAATGCATATGCGAATTTTTTTTATAACTGCGAATTTTTAATATCTACTTCTGTTTACTTGTATCTGTGTAATTAAACTATTCTCTTGAGATTCAAAAATATGTAGTTCTTAGTAAAATATTATTTTATATTAATATAAATCTTTGTATTCATTATTTTCCTCATTCTACTACTCGCAAAAGGAATAATATAAATACTACATTTAAGAAATTTAAAAAAACTTCTAGCAATTAATAAACCAATTTTTTAAAATAAAATATTTTTCATAAAAAAATATTTAGAAATATAATTAAATATCAAAATTTATTCTAACTGTGAAAAACGCCTTTTTTAAATTCATATTTTGTAAATTCAAATTTAAAGTCAGTATGAATATATAAATTAAATTAAAAAAAGAAGAAACAGAGAAATTAATTTTATGCAATATGGTATTGATACAAAATAAGTATTCTCTGCTTCAAATCTGATGGTAACATAGTTCTAATGATACAGCGAGATTAATCTTATCAGAAAATGTCACGAAGTTTTAGACTTGGTGAGACATTATCACTTTCTACATACTATCATGAAAATTGCAATTGAATACATGAGTTTTATTAAAATAAAGATAAAGAAATACGTTTACATTTATATTTTCTACACGGTAATAACATTTTTTTAATTACATAGTTAATAATTGAATTTTCTATTTTAATTGAATATAGTAAAATTAGTTTTACGACTGATTCTTCACGAAAATTTGAAAATTGTTAAGTTTAGTAAACTTTTTTATTACGTCGATAAAAATATTCTTATTAATAAAATAATTGAATATTTTTTTCGAAGTGCAATGTTTGTAAGTACTACGTTTTAGCAAAGGTTATTCAAACTTCTTAATAATAGTTCTGAAAGAGTTTGATTAATTATACTCAGGCTGTAATCAATTTGAAAATTTTTAAGAGTAAACGTCTTTGTACTTGTAAAAAGATATTTTATTCAAAGATACGTGAGAAAATAACAACTCCTCTGAGCCCTCATTATTCGATAAATAATCGTTTATATAAGAACATATAAAATGAATACATGTATTCGAGTACAACTACGTGTATAAAAGAAAGAAAGAAATCGAGACCAACAAGGTAGAGGTGCGAATGTGCGCTCTGTTTCAACGCATCTTTTTCTCTTTCCCATAGAACATTGGAGGCGCAAGAGAGCAAAAGCCAGCCCGTTATGCGGAACAGGCATACGGCGACATCGTCGAAGGCTCACACCGTATACCATATACGTCCGCTAAGCACCACCTCGTTATCGATCGTCTCTTGCAGTAGCAGTACTTAAGAACTGTCTCTTCGTTTGTCTTTAAATAGCAACTGTATAGGATACACCATTATCAATGTGCAAAATGTCTACGTCCGTTAATCTTAGTAAAGATAGATATGGACAAGCAGAGGCACATAAACGAAAATTGCACATCCCTTTGATTTCCAGCGTGTATGCAATTTTTATGAAAAATGTATTTCGTTATGAGAATAGAGACAGTAGATCATTTTCCAAATGTACGAATAGTATTGTTTTATTAATATTTAATAATTTAATAATAAAATCTATTACTTGCATTGAGTTTTGCAAAATTGATAATTAAATTGGAATAGATTATTAGGTTACGGGAGGTAACAATTAGTTCCATACTTTTTATATAATAAGATTTTGTAATGTGTTTCCCGTGTTAATTTTTCACAATGTAAAAATAGTTTTTTTTTAAATTCACAGTTACAATTTGCATGCATAACCTTTAATTATAACAATATTTTTTAAAAACAAACACAATCTTTTGAAAAAATCTAGACAGATACAAGTAATAAAATGTTTCAATATAGAAATAATATGTGATGTTAAATATTTCAATAGAGTAGCTGAAGAAGACTCAAAATATTATTTCGGTATTGTAAAAATATTTCTTTTTCATATAGAAACAACTATTAATAAAATGTATTCATTGAATACATTCAAAAGCAGATATGTGTAGTCACTTTCATAAATGCTGGAGAAAATGAAAGCGTTTTTTGGTAAGTTAATTAAAAAAATGATGAATAAACTTACTACTAGGTATTGTTATCTCCGAAACTATAATTCGATTGAGAAATGAAAAAATACAAATCTCAAATTCATAATATACAGGTAAATTTCAATATTAAATTTTTTATTTATTAAATATTTAAAAAATTGATTAATTAATTTTGTTATAATATATAAAATTCACTCTGATAAAAGTGAATGATGTACAGCAGCTAGAAATAGACTGTAAAAATAAAACAAAATATGTATATATATATAACAAGAATAATATACTAATATGAATGATCTAATGCACGTATACATGTTACGATGCATGTAATAAGAAGCTCATAGATGAATAACTATGGCCTCACGAGTATAGAATGACATCGCTATCTCACACCAAAGTTTCTATTCGCATTGCTTTTCTGACTTCTTTTACTTTTATCTTTCACGTTCATGCTTATTTTTTTATATTAACTTCGTAACTCGTGCTTTTTTTTAATAAATTATTTCTAAATTTTTTTTATCCCTACATTATTTATATATAGACATGTTTTTTACCATATTTATTGCTTGTTTGTTAATTCATGATCAACATTATTATTATACATATTTATGGTTATTTTAGTTAAAATTTCTTCTGATTGATGCTTAATTAATACAAGAAATTGTAATTTCAAAATTTTTTAATATATTTAATACATTTTAATCTATTGCAAGCAATATTTTCCACAAAACAAATATTTAATATAATTTTGGCATTATATTTAAAAATATTGCTTTAAAAACACGGAAAAGATTCAAACATATTTTAAAGTAAAATATTTCATAATTCTAAGTAGTATTATAATTCTTAGTTATAGTTATAATTTCGTATTCATAAATATAATAAATATAAACTATTTAGAAAGATAAAAGAAAAAAGATATTCAATTTTGTAAGTTATGAAATTGTATTGTAAATTTTCCTTAGTTTTAAATGAAGATTTATAATTCTTAAAAAAGATTCTTATTTGAATTGTTTCCGTTTAATGTATATTTGATGTATATGTGATATTAATTTTATCATAATAGTGATTCAAATTTTTTAACATTGAAAAAATTATCTATATACAATTTTGTATCTGATAATTTCGAATGGGTATTTAAATGATTAAGAAGTAGTAGATACTTGACTTTATATACACAGAATTAAAAACATTACTCTTAAAGCACATTCTTGAATACATAATACGACTAAAAAGAGTGTATGACTAAAATAATAGTGAAAGTACGCGAATGAGCTACAATCAGAAGTAGATCGATAAAATGGGAGTAGAAGAAAAGGTGGGAAGTAAGAAAAAAAATTAATGGGCCCGATCTATGTGGTCGAATTAGTAAGTTGTTGGGCCAGCTTTGCTCTTCTGCTTCTCTCTTATACTATGGTCCGCTCGGTTTAACTCGGCAGCATTCGGCTTGACTCGCGACCTTGAACGGACTCCGTATGCTCTATGCCACTGACACGGACCAAGGACGTCGCCGTCGTTCTCTCTCGTTCGCTCTTACACACACGCGGGCTCGCGCACGTTCGTGCACACACGCATACTCTCTCTTCTCCTGTATGTGGTGTGCTGTTGTCCCGAAATGCGGTCGTGGAACTTGCTGTGGAAAGTGCTTCGCCGTTGGCAACTCTTTTTCGTGCGCCTCGATGGCGGCTACGGCCAATGGCGTAGGATGACTATGTTGGAGCCCTTTAAAATTTCTTGCCTAGGTCGTAGCTACATTACTACTCAAGTAAGAGAATGCACTTTATTAAACAATTTCTAAATAAACAGACTACAAGAAACATCCTCTTAGATGCTTTATGTGCTTTTTAGTGTAAATCATTCTTTTTTATTAATGAAAACCAAAAAATAGGCATTTTGGCATAGTAATAATGTCTATTTATAAGTGTTTTTTTCAATTACTATCTTTTAAATAAATAAAGATCTATTTTATTAAACAGAGAGTTAATTAAATAAATATAATTATAGAAAATATAACATTATTCTCCAGAGTTACTATTTTATAGGAATTTCAATTTTATTCTAAAACTGGTTGTTAATCAATAGTTGTATAGTTATATATTAAAGAAATATTTTATATATTTTTCCTTGATTGTCGATATTTTTCAATAAAAAAAAAATTGCTAAAATCATATATTTGTTTAAGTGCAAATTATAAGTTATAAATTCAATTTTAACATGTATATTTACTTGCTGAACATTTGAAAATGAATTTTTATAATTTCATTATAACGGAATTTTTTTTTTTTTGTATATCATTGTTATAAGAATATTCAAACACCCAATATTTTATAAAAATTTAAACAAATATATAGGTAAAAATAATATATTTGATGGTATGTGAAAAATATTTGCATTTATTGAGACATGATTTTTATATTCTTTAAATATATCATTAGTTAATGTTTAATTAATAAATACATTGGTTTTCTCATTAAGTCAAAAACACACTTTATGGTATATAATATTGATGAAGCTGTATACGTCAGTTTACTGTAATTGTACAATTGTAATTGTGAATTTAAAAATTAAGATCATAAAAAAGAATTTACAAGTATAGAATTTAATTTCGTAATTTAAATCGTAATAATTAATTTTTTGAAAACTATTTCTTAATATATATATACATACCTAATCCACGAATATTACTTTTAGTAGTTGAGTTACGTATAATGTTAGTTAAAACTTAATCGATATACTACTGTATATGTTATTGTTTAAATGAGATTCTAGTTTTATTCATAGTAATTCAATAAGTATTTTAATTTAATATTATTATAAATAAATTCAAGTATTATTTATTTAAATAATAATATTTCTATCGTTTATTCCTATGTTACTTTTGTATGTATTTATTTTTATTTGTAATCGATGTATATAAACTTAATTTATTTTAAGATATTACTCTTTGTCAACTTCATGTTTCGAATGTATTAATCAAGAAAAAAACAATTGAATTAAAATAATATATTATGCTTATCTTTATTATTTATAATATTTTTAAGAAAATCAAAGTGATTGAAAATCCTAATTTAATGCATACACGTGCACGTGTACGTAAGCACCTATTCTGTAGTACATCTACTCGTTTGTATGAGATCAAATATAAAAAACCCATTTTTCTTTCTTTGAATATTAATCAATTTAAAACTAAGATTTTCCTGATATCATGTACAATTAAAAGTTCATTTTATTAATTTAATGCATATATTTATTGTTATAATAAATAATTAAAAGTTTTTTATTTGGATTTAACTATGCAAATCGCTTTACTAAATATAAAGTACAAAGCAAATTAATAAAAATTTAAAAGTAGGTATATTTCACAAATTATAAATTTTCATTTAAATATAGTAATATTTTTACTTGAAATTAGGTTTTTTAAATATAAGAGAAGATATATAAAAGAACAAGAAAAGTCAATAAAAGAAAAGAAAATATTAGTGACAGTATTCTCATATAAAATTCGGTACTATAATGTTGCAAACATGTCACATGTACTTGCAATGGCATAATGTGTTGGTATGATGTTCATTGGCAACAAAATATCATCATATATCGCGCTCAGTCGACTAATAAAAATTATTGTATCGTTGACTGGCATTCCGTACGTTTCTACCGTTATTTCGATCTAAGCATGATTATCACTATTGAAATGTACGAGTTTTCTTTATAATTATAGTATCAGCAAAAATTAGTAAAAATGTAATCTAATATTACAACTTACTAAATTATAAATAAAGGCTGATATTAATACTAAAAAATTAATAATCTATTATTCTTTTCCTTCTTTCGCTTAATATGTATTTTTTAAATATACTTATATTATTGAAAAATAAAAAATAAACAGTCAAAATTCAGAAGACATCGAAAAGTATAAATACTATAGTACGCAATTGTTTAGTTACATTTGGAGTGAACTAGAAAGTGGGAGAGAGAGAGAGAGAGAGAGAGAGAGAGAGAGAGGAAGAGAGAAAGGAAACGGAAAGCTTAATTAAATTAATACGAGTTAAAAATATTATACACATTATATTACAGAAAAAATTTATAATTATTTTAATTACTTATGTGAGAAACGATATCTGTTTTACTTTCAAAAATATACTTTATTCATTTAGTAATTTTTATTTATTTTTTACGTTTATTAAAAGAATAAATATATTTTTAGAAAAAATATATTTTATAAGTGACAAACAAATTGATTAAAAAATATATACTTAGAGATTTTTAATAAATTAGAAAAGTTACGATGAAAAACTTAAGTAATACTGTACGGAGAAAAAAAACTTGGAATTCATTTCATGTATGAATTTATCAAATTATTTTTATAATTTTTAGAAATATTAAAATGTAAACTCAATTTACAAACACAATTTATTTTCAATTTTTTCTTAATACAAAATACAACGGGAATGTAATAGGAATTTTTAGATATACTTAAAATTATTCGACAATTTTCTAAGTAATATAATTCGTGGATAACAGAATTCGTCTAAAATTTTACATTAAAAAAATATATTATTTTAAATTATAATAATTTTTACATTAAAATATAATAAAGTACAGTCATACATTAAAATTATTTAAGGAATTTATGGTTACAATTTTCTGTAAAATTAAGAGTTTTTCAATGATCGAAAGCTTTCAGAAAGATTAAGTAGGTATCAAATTGACGCAAAAACTGGGCATCTTAATACATCAATCATTTATAAAAACATAGAAAAGGCTGGAAAGAAAAAGAAACTTCTGAATTGGAGAAGTTGAAAAATTGAAACTTCTTTGAAAAACGAAGCATCACTTTATATCATATTTATTCTAAGACACAAAACTATTAATAAAGGGCATACTTTTGTATTAATTTAATATTAATAAATACGCGAGTCCTATGAATATATTTTTAATAGATATTGCAAATGATATTACCACCAAAAAAATATTTTTAAAAATGTAAGTGTAAAATTATTAAATTGATAAAATATATAATTAGCCAAACTACAATCAGCGTTGAAATTTAAATTTATAAATAAAAAAATGAAGAAGAACTATGTTAAATTGAAAAATATTTCAGGCATAATCGATCAAGTTATTTAATATTTTCTTTAATCATAAAATATAAAAAAAAGACTTTAATAGTATAATATTTAATAAAAAAGTTTAATTTTCGAAAAAATATTGTTTAATGACCGGAATTATGATTTAATAAATTGTTTAAAATAGAAATTTTTACTTTATAAATATATTCTATCTTTTATGTACTTTGTTATATATCCAATAAATTGGCTAATTATTGATATTATTAATTACACATACATTGATAATGTAATTTTTTTAATTGTAAGAAAATTGTTTACATTTTTTAAAATTTTATTTCATAATTTTTTGTTTAATGCAATTGCATAAAATATTGTTACAAGTTAAATAATGTCGAAATAATAATTTTTCAAGAATTTGAGTATGAAAAAGAGTATAATAAATATTATCTTTGCTAGAAAATTAATAATGTTATTTTCTAATACTTGTAATAAAATTTTTTTAAATAAAATATAAAATGTTTTTTATTGTTATTTGAAGATTTTTATGTGAAAAATTGATTGCAATTATATGCAAGTTTATGCTTATATAAATTTAGAATAATAAAACTAATAAGAATAATTGGTCATTGAAAATGTACGTAATGGGTAGTGCTTTTCGTTATTAAGGTTGTACTACATTACTAAGGTTAAGTTTAGAGCTTTTTCTAATCGTTTCAAGAAAATCTATCATTTCATACATACTATCGTTATTATATTGAATTATAAGTGTTGTTTACACATCAATACGAGCAGGTCTATGATAATATCTACTCAAAACCTCATTTCAAGCTTACACATACAATACATTACCAATTTTTAAATAACAAGTTTAATGTTTTTTCAAAAACATCAGTACACACTTATGACTTGGTAAATATATACAGGATATACGTATAAATACTGTGTTTAGATTTATAAGTAAAAAAGTTTAACTAAATTATCACATTTACATTACTCTTTTGTTTATTATACTAGTATAAATCTATTCTTTTTATACACGCATTATAAATATACTTATATAATTTTTTGAAATAGACAGTTTTTCTTTATAATATGAAATCATAAAGTAATATTTAGAATTTTTGATATATTGCTCTAAATAAAATGACGATTAAATCAAATGAAAATATCTATCATATCATTCATCTTAACGCGATCACCTTAACGTGATCGTTTGTCGATACTTCTTCCTTTATATATATATATATTACTTGAAGTTTGATAGTGATAATTTTAATTCTCATATACCATAATATGTATAAGATTATCTACTTAGTAGTATAAAAATATAAATTATATAATAGTATACTTAAAACGATAATTTCGTTTAAAATGAAAAAAAAACATATTGATTTTTAAATTGGTTAAAAAGTAGATTTATATGATTAGTTTGGACAGACTTTTAAGATTTAAAAATTATATTTTTACACTGTTACATTCTTAACTTATCAATAATTTTTGTATAACAATATAGATATTTTTGTAAAATTAAGTATTATAATAAAACGTAATTTTAAAAATTTTAATATGAATAATTTAACAAATTATAACAGTTTATTTGAGTTTTAAATAAGTAGAAATTTCTTAATACATAATATATTTTGTAATTCTGTTAATATATTATATTAAGTTTTTAAAGATAACTGGTAAAAAATAATAGTGTTGGATTGGGTATGGAAAAAAGAACTAAAGAGAATAAAAAAACAAAAAATGTCCGGTGCATATTTAATTGCGCGTAACATCACAAGCAGAATCTGTTCTGTCTTTCTCTCTATCTCTTTCACTCTCTCACTCTCTCTCTCTATCTCTCGCTCTTTCTAGCTATATACCACAAAACTAACGAAATGTGTATGGCAGTGGTTGTGCTCTGTTTAAGGACGCTGCTCCCTCGCACTGGAGTTTGTGTTGCTGTAGCGAGGGGCGAGGCCCTTGCTGTTGCAGCTTCGCGTGCAATGGCGAGCAATTGAACCGTGCAAGCTATAGTAAGCTATAGCGAGCAACGAACTGACCATTTAAAAAAAAATTAGCTTCCAGAACGAGCGAGTGAGAAAGAGAGAGAGAGAGAGAGAGAGAGGAAGGGAGAGAGAAAGAGAGAGAAGGAGAGAAGAGCGTCCTTGCAAGCGCCCTCGCAGAAGCCACGAGTTGATCTTGCCGCGAGCCAAGCCGAGCATACGTATTATAAGACGTAGAGAATTTTACTTACTCTGTTCATAAAACGGTTAGAATAGTGGGGAGGTTGAGCGAAAAGTATGCTGAATTTTTAGATTGACGGGGAAGGACAAAATAATTTTCATGGATTTATGATTATATTGTTGTGTTATGTTAAAAATAAATTGTATAAGACGATTCTTAATTTTCTCTGTAACATTGTAAAGCATAAATAACAAGCTTGAGCTTTTAAGTCTATTTTAATAGTATTTCTTTTGCAATTTCTTAATAAACAAAAGTTCAATTTTTTTTATTTATTCTTTATGTACAATAATTTATTTTTTTAGAATAAATGAAACTAGAATTTATTTAAAAAAAGCTTTTAATTATTACCACAATCTTCGATTTTATATTATTTTAAATTTTAGCTTAGATGCAAAAATAAATTTTAAATAGTACATTATTCAATAAAAGAAATTGAATAATTTCTTAGCACAGGTTAAAGTTTAATTTGAACGGTAATTAATGCAATAAATTCAACTTAAATTTGTTTTATTACAATAATATAAAAATTATTCGAGACCAGTGATCAAAGTTTAATAATTAATTGAAGCTTCATATTTCTCGATTATACATAAGCAGTAGTGTAAGTACTATTTCAAAATATTTTCATTGAAAATTTGTAATAATAAGGTGATTGGATTTTTTTTGTAATAATCCAACAAAAAAAATTATATATATATTGTATTTTTTGTATTATTATTGTACTGTTATTATAAATATAATATTATAGTAGTATTATTAGTATTATTATCATTGTATTGTTGTATTATTGTACATATATGTACAATTTTCTTTGTTAGATTATTACAAAAGAATCTACTTAATCACCTAGATTATTTATATTATATCTAGATTATATATATATAATGCTAACAATATAGTATCAAATATCTATGTTTTTCTTAATGACAGAATAAACAATCGAGATAATGTGTAATCTTGACATTATGTACGTAAGGATTTATTATGTAACTTAGATATTAATCCAAATATTTCTGTTTTATATTTTAAGATATTTAATTCAATATTATTATAATAAGACATAATTAGTAATATTAACTATTTTAAAATGAATAATTCATAAAGTATACGTATTTAATTAAACAATAATTTTAGATTACGGATTTTTATTTTTTCCAAGACTTATTGCACATAACTATAAACTTTTTTTTTAAATTGAATATAATTAGCTAATTTTTCAAATTGTAACTTGAAATATGTTTTAAATGTAAATATTTTGTAATGAATATAAGATTATTTTAACAGAATTTATTTTTAAAAAAATAATAAAAGTAATGGCAGATATATTATAACATAGAGTCTAATTATACATTTTGACAACAAAGAATCAAGCATATAGTAAATGAGATTAAAAGTAGACAATATATATATATATGATAATTTAATATCAAGTACATAAAAACCATCTTAAAAGAAATAAACCATTTCATATATATAATAATGACAATACCAAACAAAAAATAAAATTAAACATCGAAAGCTCAAATAAATCTCTAAATAATCTGTTAAATTAAATAAATATAACTCATTACATAAAATATTACAATCTATTGCTGTTATAGTCACTCGCTAAAATATTTTCAGAAAAATTTTAATCAATTTTAAAGAAAATCGAGATATACGAGCGCGAATTTTTTAGAAATTGAAATGATAAAAATCTAAATCATGTTATTTAAAAGTATTTGGAATATGTTATATCATCATTTTATAGTATTATTAAGCGAAATTTCTCGTTAATTAGCTATCCTTAATAGGTTATAATTTATGTGATCACATAATGAAATTATAAATTATAAATATAAGATATACTTAATGTATAGTATTAACAGTATTAAGTAAAACAATGGTAATATAAAAAAAATTCATTAAAAATATATTTGACCTCCTTTTTTAATCGTTTTAAAATTAATAAAAGTAAATACAAATATATTATACGTGATAAATCGATAAAAAAACATATAAAAAAATTTTTTTCCATGTACATTAATTACATTTATAGATTTTTAAAAATATTAATATTATATTTTGTACATTTAATAACTTAATATTTAAAGTTACGTATTTTTTAAATTATAAAACCATCCTTTTAAATTATTTAATACATTACATACACACACGCACACATATATATATATATATATACAATTTTACGTGAAAATTTTTATTATACTAATATTTTTTTACTAATTTTTATAGTTATTGTTATCAATATTTTTCGAAAATAATTAATAATAATTTATGTAAAATAATTTTATAATGATATGAACTACTGCAACTACTTTACTGTAAAACTCAAATAACTTCTTATTTACATGTATATTTAAAAATTTAACGATTTAACAGTTTTATAAAGTATGTATATATCATATAAGAAATTTTAGACGAAGAATTATTGATTTATTAATGTATAATATTATAACTAATATTATTGAAATATATGTACATTATTTTTAGGTATTTTGTAACAGATAGTTTACTGACTTAATTTTCTATTTTTTTTCTTGTTTTTTTTTTCTATACAAAACTTTTTCTTCTTTTAATCGTCTTACCATATCTTTTTACCATATTAAGTACTACATATATCATTGATGTTCTTTGAGTTACTCTCTATAAATTCTATATAATTGTTTTTTTTTTAATTCTGTTTTCTAATAGTATTAATTTTAATTTTTTTGTATTTTTCAGATATTTTTTATTCATTTTTTCCAATATCTGTTTTCTTAAATTTTGGTTCCCATTTTGATGTCTTTAATCTCTTTTTCATATTTTTCATACTAAATAAATTCACTGTTAGTTTTAGAAAATTTTCTCCATAAATATTAAAAAGTGTATAGATATACTAGGAGTAAGTGAAAGTAAGAGAGACATAGAGACAGAGAGAGAGACAGAGAGAGAGAGAGACAAAGCTATTTAATAAAAATGAGCCAGCTTTATATAAAAGTGTATTGTGTACGTTACCCCCAGGAGCTTTTAATTCTTAATGTATAACATTAAGAAATAATATCTAAAACCACATAATGAATTATTACATTCCTTTGTGAATGTTCTTTGCGTACTAGAATAAAAAATTTACATTTTGTATTTAAAATTAATAAAGTGTTTTTTATAAGTAAACTAAATAAAATTTCATGAATAAGATAATTTTTTATAGTTATTTTATATGTATTTTATCGTTATACTTTAATCAAAATATTAAAATTAAAATATTATAATTTGTCTGTTGTAAAATTAAGAAACAATATTCTTGGTATTAAGCTTTTGTAATAATATTTTTAGAATAATTAGTAAGTATTAATAATCAAACGAATATAAACAATATTAATACTTATACATTAAAATTGTAATTTTTTTAAAAATAATAATTTCATTTTCAAAAATATTTTTACACATTTCGTAAATACGGTTAGGTGATATAGATATATATGTATAAATAAATGATTTTTTTGGAAAATATATATTACAATGCGATGTAAATATACAGTGACATAGCTTGATTTTATCTACCAATTGTCTGTTTAGTGCTTTCCAAATGTATAATGGAAATTTTATGATCATTTCGATAAATAAGAAGCTATATTGTATTTGATTTTATTTTGTCGACAATTTCCAATTCTTTATATTATTAAATAAAATTAAATTAATATTTAAACATACATTTATTACAACCTATTTATTTTTGCTGTATCTTAATTTCTCCACCTTTATTAGGGTATTTGATATGTAAGAAATGAGAGATCCTTTTACTTAAGTTATCCTTTGTTAGTGTATTAAAGTATTTAAATAGTATTACTAACATTTGCATCAGTGAAAATTAATGCATTATTAATATATAAAGTTTAGTAGAGTTAAAACCCAACGCATACACGTTTAAACAAATAAATACTAAATAAAATCTCATTTATTTTATTTTAATAAATTTATTTTAATTTCAATGCATTCTATTTATTCTATTTAAGTTAAACATGAAATAATTTTTATCATCTTTGAAAGTTGCATCTGCTTGCGCTTGTGCATTTTATCTTCTTATTTTTTACAGACGTGTAAAAACTAAATAAACCACCAAGAAAGAAAAGGAAGAATGAGCTCCAATTGCGGCTTTGTAACAAGTCGTGCGTTGTATGAGATATACTTAAGTAACGTTTCAAAATGACATCGACCAGTATGGAGCATGAAGAGAATACGATCTTTAATTTCCAATTTTTTTTCTCATTGTATCATAAATTGACTGTTAATACAATTTATTAATAATAACATTGTTCTTGTTTTCTTTGTACGCATGAGTTTTTAATGTTTTTAATTGATTATCCACCCGAAAAAGTTATTTTTGTAAAATTAAATATTATTTATAACATTAATTGCAAATTTTTATTGTATTTAGAAATAAAATTAAAGTTATTTCTTACATATATTAATTAAATATAAAAAAAATTGAAAATTTATACACAAAAAGTTTTTATATATAATTTATAAACTTTTTGAATAAGACTAAATAGAACAACAAAATTAATGAAATGATTACTTTTTAATATTTAATATAAGACTCGTAGGTAAATTTTAGTTTGCGACCAATTATCTTCTAACAAAGTGTAATCTTACATTAAAACTTTATACTGTTATTTAATGAGTAATATACTCATTAATTTTAAAATAAATTTTTTTTAATTTTTTTTTGGTATTTTATAAAGATTAATTATAATTTCACAATACTATAAATATTATTCACTATAAATATTACTCATCACTATGTATAGTATACAACCAATGTATTTACAGTGCTTTATGTATTTGTTAAGTGATTTTCTATAGGACTTCAAACGATGATAATTATTCAGATAATTTCTTATTTACAATTAAGAATAGTTACATTATTTTATGTCAATGACTATTGAACGTCTATAAATTATAATTCGTAATCTATCCAAGTTTTAAATAAGAACTGAATAATCTTTTTCGTTGCTCTACGAGCAAGTTTAGCGACAATTGTATTGCATATCGAAAAAGAAATTTGTCAGAATCTGAGAAATTTATAAGTCGGTAAATGATAGTTGATAATATGACATATTTAAATACAGTTACACGTTAAAAAATAATTATATTTTATTAAAGTCAGCTTACAATTAGAGCTTGGGTCGCAAAGGCATTATTTTATTGAGAAACAATTTTATAATTGAGTTGAGTTTTTGTACTTCAATCATTTATGAAACTGTTTGTTTCGTTTTTATTTAAGCAAAACTAATTTTTTATAGCTCTGCTAGGCCATTATATTAATTCATATATATTAATGTTTTTAATTTTTAAAATACGCGATATATATTTAGATTAAAACTTTTTTTATTAATAAGGATTTTTCTAGGTAACCAATAATTTTAACTATTTTAGACAAGCTGTTATTGGTTTATATATAAACAATTATTTTAATATTTTCTATACTCTTAGGTAATTTGTATTATGTTATTTTTTAGTATTCTAAGATATGCTGAAGGTTTTAAAAGATTTGAGACAAATATTATGGCCAAGAATATAATATACGAAGCGTGTTAAGGTATATGAAAATTATTTGATTTTTTGTATAGTTGCTAAAAATGTTAAATTTATTTTTAGATAAAAATAGTTGTTAATCCCATTATTAAACAAATATTATTTGGGTAACAGTTTAAGTTTCTTTATTATGTAAAAAATCTCTTGGTAACTTTGAATATGCATTTTTATTAATCAGTTTTATAAATAATTGTAGAAGGTTTATTAAAACCATACATAAAATATGAAGGAGTTTTAACTTTATTAAATAAATTTTAGGTGCTTTTTTTTAAAAAAAGTAAAAAACTTTAAAAAAATACTTCAAAAAGTGTTTTTATTGATTTTACTACATCTATATTTTATGATTTGAATCTATTTAAAAAATGCTTAAATATAAAAATTTCTTTTTACAAATTAATGTTTAATACATTTTTTAAATATTTTATTAGAAAGTTCAAACATTGTTATTTTTGTTATTAAAACGGTAAATACAGAATAGATATGTCTTTTTTCTTCTTAATTATAGTTAATTCAAAATTTTTAGTTTAATATGTAGATTTAAGATTTATAATATATTATATATTATGTAATATATTTTTATTGATTTCTTATTGATATTATTCTTTAATTAATTTTAATCGATTTTAAAAAGTTTTTAAAAAAATTTATTGTATGTAATTATTTATATTCTAATATTTAAAAAAAATTTTAATCTATCTATTAAATAATTAATATTATGTAAAATTTACAATATATCATAGAATTGATGCAAATTATAATTAAAATAAATATTTTTTTTAAATACTTTTATTGTATCATAATATTTTAGTTAATACTAGAAATTTACATATATACATATTGAAGAAATAAATTTTAGTTTTTTATATTTAACATGAGTAGTAGGGGAACAGTTAGACGAACCCAAATATTTTGTGCTTCCGCCGGTATATTTCGAACTCTTCTCTTAAAAATTGTTAAATAGGAGCATATTTTAGAAACGAAGAGATTGATGTTACTAATATTGGTTTAGAACATTAACAAAGGGTTGATTGTATTATTCTGATAAATTTTTATTCATTATTGTAAGAATATTTATTACATACAAAAAGAAAATGTTTTATTTAAAATAATATTAGAAGTGATATAAGTATATTTTAAATAAAAAAATATATAAAAAAAGTATATTTCTTCATTAGTGTTACAGTGTAACAACATAAATTATCAAATACATTGATATCTTCCCCAATTTGTGTTTTTCCATAATTCTCATTTTCTTTCTTTTTTTTTCAATTTAAAGTTTTAATTCGGCAAATTCGATATATTATAAAATATATTGAACACTAGTAATATTCATGCAATTATGGAAATATTTAAATCAAATAATTTTGGAAAATTTTCATTTACGCTAAATATTTATTCTAAAAAATATCTAGAAATAAAATTATGAAGAATAAGTTTAATAAAATATATTGATAAGTAGTTGTAAAATTTTATAAAGCAATATTGTTCACTTAATTATTATAATCTACTGTATGTTTTAATATACAAAAATGAACGCAATATTCGTCTTATGCAGCATGCAATAATCATTATAAAAGTACAAAAAGTAGAAGGCAAAAGGGATGTATTTATGCAACTTCGGAAAAACCGGTATAAACTTGTTGATATGATTATTTTAAACACATAACCGTAAGCCGGCAAGTATTGGAAACACAGATCAATGACAATAAAACATTGTGGAATAGTAAATCCCTTACTGTATATAGTAGGGAAATCGCTTAGCTTTTTACTCGCAAATTATGATAAGAAATACAAAATACTAAATTTAATTTAAACAGTAAACTCAATAATTTATTATTATTATAAATATGTATTTCATAGTTAAAATAACTAAAGATTTTATATAATTAAAGCATGAAAAATGTTAATTTTATTTATTATCATTACTATCTCAAAATATGTAATACAATCAATTAAATTATTATATCTTTTATAAACTAAATTCTAGAGTTGATAATTATTTTAATTATATTTACAAATATTTATATATACATATATAGTTATGTCTTATACATAATTACATGAATTAATTAATTACAGGAAATTTATATTTTAAATGAGCTGACATCTATTTTATTTTTTCAAAATATAATTCCCTTTTCTTAAGCATTGTAGTTAATAAAGGTTGAAAAAACATAAAATGTAATTATAATTATATAAATATTATTATAATAATATAATATTATAATATTATAATAAATTATATAAATTAAAACATGCATTCTTATGAGGTAAATAGAGTGATTAATCAATGTTTTCGAAGTATCTTTCTTCTGTCTTTGTTTTGTTTTGTGATTAAGAAGGCAAGCATTTTATCGAAGAACTAGCGTAGTGTTTATCAATGGAACTTTTTCCTATATCTACCATGTAAAACAACGTTAATCCCATGTACATGTGCATAAAAAACAAAAAAGTACATATAGAAAAACATGCATTTACAAGAACGTGTGTGCGAGCGTGTATATAACTACTTGCATGCATATATGGGAGCTATATATCTGTGCACGTTAGTAAGAAATGCATATTAAATGCTTTCGTTGTGACTCTTCTTTTATTTTCTCTTGAGAATATAAAAAGTTTATGTTGTATCCGGGAATAATCATGTGGATGGTAAGTAGTGCGATAAGTGATATAGTGAGTGCGCGAGGAATGAGCATCAATTTTATAAATTAAACGAAAAATGAAGTCAATTTGATGCGTGACAATTAATTTTTCAACTTTTTTGTTTTATATTACATATTTATAAATAAAAAAGTCAAATATTTTCACAAAGTCATTAAAATTTTAATTTTGAATATAATTTTGTAAAAGTTATGTTAAGTTAAATTATATTATTAAAATAAAAAATTTAAGAAGATAAGACTATGTTTAAGATTAAACAAAATTTATATTTTATAATATTTTTTAATATTGCTATACTTTAAAGAACTTTATTTAAACAAAAAATTTTTTTGAGACACAGGTTAGATTATTTCTTATAGCTCATTAAGTAATTCCATATGCATATACTTTGGGAATAGAAAATGTTAAAAACAAAAAATTTGATTTAAGACAAAACTATACAAGTTAATAGATATAAATTTTTGATAGAAGGACTTTCTTGAGTAATTACCTATATATTGAACTTTTTCGTGATATTTTAGATATATAGTAGAAAATTTCTAATAACAAATAAATATTAAAGTTTTTTCATATCCTATTTATTATAAAAATATTAATCGTTATAACTAATATATATTTTTAATTATGAGGCAGTTAAAAATAACTTCGTATTTTAAATTAAATCACTACCTGAATTTATATTTACTATATATATTTATATTTACTATTTAAATTTTTGAGAAGTATAAAAATATTCACTAATTAGTGAAATGTGTAATATACGTTGATTCTATTGAATAAGATTCACGGTTAATCGTTTATGCACGGCGCGCATCCGACACATGAGACAACCGCGATCGGCCAACCGACTATGGGCGGCAGGCGAAGGGACGGGTCTACGTTCTGAACATTCAACCGCTAAATGTTAGTTCGCGAACATCTTCCACATCCGAAACAGTGATTTCTAGCGCATTTCGTTGATTTTCCTTTAAAAAATTATCTGGTCCGATAGTCTAATAAGGATAGAATAGTAGTTGTCCATAAAATATTGTAGGGTAGTACATTCGTATTTTTTTCAACAATTCGCTCGTTTCTGAATTTGTAACTTTCATATTCAAACAAAAATCTTACACGACATTCCTACGTAGAAAAATCTTTTAACTCACGGAAAATGAATCTATAATTATATATTTTTACATTAATGATGCAGTATGAAACTACATACGTAATCAACAAATCCATTACTCCCATTTCCACATAAATAAATTCTAAATCAGTATGATACGTAATAATAAGTCATTCATTTTAAAATGAATTTAAAAAAAGAATTTTAATTTTAGATTAATTCAAATATTTTTAATATTTTTATTTCCATTTTCTTAAAACAGTTCATAAAATTAATTTTACAATATCTTGAGCTTTATGAAATTGTCATAAATTTTTTTATATTTTTCAGAGCAATTCAAATAAACGATGAATTTAATTGGAATCTTTCTATAGTTTAAGGGTATTATCATTTTCATCGTCTAATTGATTTTTCTTCAGAAAATCTACATAAATTATTATTTATTTTATTTTATGTTAATTCATGATCTTTATTACATTGAAATAAAAAATTCAAAATTCAAAATTATCAAAATTATTAATGAAGCAGTTGTAAATAAAAATTGAACGATATGCTAAATATAACATAAAATGTAATGATTTCTTTAATAATATTATTTATGAATTAGAAATACAGATAGAAGAATAGTACATTAGATAATATATTAATAATATATAATAATTTTATTATTGAATTTACTGTAAAATTACTCTTTTTTTTTATTAAAATTTTCGATAACAAAGAAGTTTTTAGAAATTTAGAAATTTCATTTTGACGATTTTGATATTAAAAATCTAATTTAAATATTAGATTATTTACGCATTTGCGTCTAAAATATTTATTTCTTTACGTACATAAATTTCAGTAAGAAAATGAGAAGTAAAAGCAATCGACGCAGTCAGATAAGAATGAACTATGTACCTGATTCATTAGGATTCTAGACTTAAGTAAATATTTAAATTTATTATGTGTAAATTTTTAAGTGCGTGTTTGTATTTACATTTTATGTGAAAATTAATGTTATGTATATTATAAATATGTATAGTCAATTTCAATAAATTTAACGTTATATGCAAAAATATTGATTTTCCATTTGAATCGTGAAAAGATACTAATTTATTGTAATTATGAAATTTGTATTAAGAATAGTATAAAAATTAATTTTAAAATTTATATACATAATTCCAGTATAAATATAATATTTAAATTTGTCTCAATATTTCTTAAAATAAAAATTTAAAAAAATTTTCCAAGTAAAAAATAATTTTGTTCTTAAACCGTTTTCTATAGTTTCAATATATATATTATAGTAATTGTATAGCACATTGTCAGTATTTTAATATATGTATTAATTTAATTTGTGATTTTTCTTTAAATAGAAAATAATTCAATGATCTTTCTGTTATTGTTCTTCGAGTTCATTAAATAAAATTTGAACTACTTTTTTGTGAAGAGCAGTAATTTATTACATATAATATTTGCAACTTTTATTTTAAAGTAATAAAAATTATAATTGTCATTAAAATGAAAATAAAAGAATCGTTATACAGATTTTTTTTATAAAATATGCTTCTACCAGTTTTCTTAATGATCTCCATTTAAAATTATATATAAAAATATATAATAGTACTTACAAATAATAATTGATATTTTGAAAATATTACAGAAATTTTAAGCATAAGTAATTTTTTATAAGAGCAATACAGTTTATCATTTTATAAAAGGTAGTTTCCACCTATTTTTTCTAGGAAACATGAAGGGGGCAATATATAATTAAGAAATTCCTTGAATAGAACTTTCAGATACTCTAGTATATTTTAAGAATGAGACAAAATAAAAGTTTTTTTTAAATTAAAATCTGTTTTATCGTATTTTAAGGTATAACATATTTATAATCTAATTTTAGAAAATTATAGAGTAGCGTAACTTTTAATCAATCATTGTGAGTTGATTCACAATCTGTTGTAAAATTTAAAAATTAGAATTATATAGATAAATAACTATTACATACGAATATTTTACGTAAAATATTATTTTATTGTTGCCAAAATTACAATTTAATGTATTATATTGTCATTAAATTTAGTTATGAATATACATAATAAAATAGTTTGAAAGCATCCAATATTTCTATAGTTGCACATTATGCAAATAACATTATACTGATTTTTTACAATCAATTTCTGTTTATATCAAGCTATTATTTCATATTTTTTTACTAAAATTAAATATCACTATATCAGGTAATAAACATAAGGTTGTCTAACTTAAGTTTTAAACGTATATTTTGTATTTAAAATAATAAAAACTAAACAATTTTAGAATATACATACATTTCTTTTTTTAAAAGTTATTTTTTATTACACTGCAAAAAATAATTTTCTTCAGGAAATTAGTTAAAAAAATTTTATACCAAATTTTAATTAAAATTATTATTTTCACTTTTAAAAGCTAAAATTGATGACGTATTAGTGACCGTTATTGTATTTGTAATTTTTAATAATTAAAAACGAATTTTTTTATGATATAATCTCTGGAAATACAAATTTCTCTTTTTGAGATATATTTTATCAAAAGAAACTTGAATTTTTCTACATTTAAAAAATTAACTGGGACATTTTAATAAAACTAATTCAACGGCCTATTTGACTTACGATTTACAGTAGTGTTGGATAAAAAAATTGATATGGAATCATTTCTATGACCCCCATCAAACTCGTCATGTTTTGAACAAATCCTGTTTCATCTAAGACTTCAATGAAGGTTGCAGGAAGGGTGTTAAGGACAATTTCGGCACTTGTGAGTTTTTCTTCTTTGCATTGGTAATCTATATAATAATATATTGATAATTAAATTTTTACGAATATCATTATATTATTATTTTGTTGATTATAAAAATCACTTTATCAGTAATTATTAATTAAATATAGTTAAAATAATTATAATTTAAACGTACGTTTTTCAGTAAATTATATAATATATTTCATAACAACTGTCTATCAAACATTTTCTAATCAACAAATTTATAGCAAACATATCTGTTGCTCAAACTTTGACCACTTTTTGGTAAAAAATATTAAAAAATACGTATTTTAATGCATAAAGTACTACTTTGGCAAGTTTGAACTTCAGTAGATAGTTTCTAGCAAAAATATAATGTGGGATTCTGCAGGCATGACAGAAAGAGATAGAACGACAGAGAGAGAGAGAGAGAGAGAGAGAGAGAGTAAAAGCCAAAGAGTCAGAAAAGTAGCACGATTGTACGAGAGTCAGTGATAAAATAACAACCCAATACATCATAGGATTTTCTCGATAAGTTTCGTTATATCGAATCCCCGAAAGGCAAGGTGTTCGGTTGAATACGCGTAGGAACATATAGTGAGTTTGTATGAAGTTATCTAACTTACACCAGTTATAGGCATTATTCTTATTATTGAAGTTCGTAAAAATAAATTTAAAAAATAAGTTAAACAAATTATATTTATTGTTCGATTAATACAAACAATGGTCAGCAAAATTAAATATAACATAATTCAATATCAGTTTCAGGAAAATAATTACATACTATTTTATCTATTGTATATAGCTGATGATGATTATATATATATATATATATATAGAAGAAAAAGAAAAGAAATAATAGAAGATTTAAAATTTGAAAGATGAAATTAAATAAATAATGCATACAATTATTATCATTAAAACTTATTTTAACCAATTGAATAACTTTACATTTGCAGATAAAATAATCAGTATTCACTTTTCTAATTCTGTATTTGCATAATTATTTAATTGATTTCAGATGGTTAAAAATAGTAAGTTATTTAACTAGAATTAGATATTATTCAAGATATTTTATGAATATACTATTTTATTATCGCTTATTGCGATAATAAAAAGTTATTTTCATTAAAAATATTTTCATTTAATTAAATATAGTTGTATAAATTATAAAGTAATCAACGTAATTTAGACTTATTTTTAATTTTTAAATAAAAATATATTAAAATATATTCTATATGAAGTTAATTTAGAAGTCTGAGTTATTAGATTAATATCGGTAACGCAATATTTTAGTCATTAATTAGTTCTTTAGAAAAATAGTCAATAGAAATTTTTAGCGATATTTTAAGATTTTCTTATATAATTCGGTAACAACATTTTTAGAGTAGACTTATGAATTAGACGTATAAATAGTATTGTACTTAACAACATAAATGATCTAAATAAATTTTAATTAATTATAGTTAATACTGAATATTTCATACTGAGTAGTTAATACTTAATAGTTAATACTGAATATTTAATACTGAATAGTTAATATTGAAAATCATATTTTATTTTTTTATTAAAAATAATATTTTTAAAGCTATGTTATAATTTAATGTGTTAAATCATAAATGTCTATAAATATGTATTATTATATTATTAAAACACTCGTTTTTAAATTTTCTTTAATCGATGTCAATAAAAGCTTAATTGTAACGTACTTATGTTTTAATGAAAAAATACTTATTATAATACTTAATTTCATACATAAATTAATTACATAATAATATAGTTATTCGAAAATATATTAATCTTTACGTCATAAACTGTAAATTTATTTCATTGTAATATTTATAGTAAATAATTAAAATTAATTCTTAAACAAAGAACAATTAATTCATTGTATTTCGATGCAATACTGTTTATTTAGTATGAATTTTTTAGATTCTTTAATACATTACTAAAAAACTATTAACTATAATTTTAATTGTAACTCTTTTCATACTTTTTACTTTTGATTGTATAAACTAGATTATTCTTTATTCAAAGTCGTAATCTTGTTCTACCCATGCAATCGACTGTTTCGACTGTTTTTAGATCGAATGATCATTCAATTAAGTTATACTTCAAGTGTTGTATTAATGCCGTTAACTTAGTATTTTTATCAACTACTAGATGTCATATATAACAATAAGAAAACAACTTATATAGAGAAAGAGAAAAGCGAGAAAATAAATTGAAAATATCTGATTACTTCAAATTTTTTTTTACTTGATCAATCGATAATAAAAATACTCGACTTATTTATCTGTTGCTATTTTCTGAATCATTCTTAAAAAAATTTATTTACTTTGAAATTTTATAGTTTATAATAAGTCTTGTCATTGAAAATTTTAAGAATAAATTTTATGTTATTGTGGGATATGGTACGATGGAAAAAAACATAAAAATTCAGGATCATATATTAACTCTTTTTCGCGTTTTTCTTTACAATTTTCTCGCGCAATAACATTCATTCCAATGGTGTCCTACAATAAAGCCTTCTGTCTTCTTACAACTGCTCTTTCTCTTAAGGGAGAGATAAATTAGTTATTTCGTGTTCAGCTAAGATAATAGCACATCAGTGTGAAAACTTTTGTCTGATCTTACTCATACATTCTTTCTATTACCCACTTTTCGCCAATCGCTGGGTCACCCCTGTATTGGTTTATACTCTCTGATACTTCCCTTGCTCTTTCATTGTAAGCCTCAGTCTTTCTCTTTCTATATCTATGTCTCTTTCGCACACTCGATGTCTTTATATTCATGTGCTCTCTTTCACTATCACTTTTAATTATATACTACCTGAACAATCTCAAAAGGAATTTCAAATACTGTAATTTCAAAAAGATTTCAAATTGCAAAAATAATATTAAGACGTATGAACTAATTCCATGATTGATTAAGATATAAATATTTATACAAATTTATATAAAATAAAAGATTATGATATAGCATAAAAACTTGACACATAATTCAGTTTCACAATCAGCAACAAACATATGTAATTAATTCGCGTTAATTACGTAAATAATTTTTACCCAAGGTTTTGCTCTATTGTCTTTGAACTTTCAATCTCGCACGTTGCTTCTACGTGGCGGTTATCGCTATTTCTTCCAATACGTCCCTTGTTTTTTCTAGCTCTAAAATATTGATGCTTACTCCATGTCAGTCGAATCAAAAACATCTTAGTTTGAAATCTTTACTATTATAAGTCGGTAACATTAAAGAAATAAAATCTTTAGATTACATATTATATCAAAGAATTCAGATAAATAAAAATTAAAAAATAAAATAAAATAGTTTAAACTCGATGAACTTAAGAAATAATAAAATGACTCATAATTTTTATTAATTTTCAATTAGAATTAAGTAATAGGTTTAAGTAAGCCATTCAATAAACAGACATATTTTATTATTTCTGACTGCAATATACATGCAATAGTCATAAATATAGAGTAAAATAATAATAAGTAATTTATAATTCTTAACGCTAGATCGCTGTGATTACTTTTGTTTTTTATTTCTATAAATATTTTTCTTATTGCATCAATAATAATAATTAAATAGCATTTAAACACCTTGTAATTTTAATTTCAATAAAAAAAAATAAACTACTATATTATACTAGTAAAACATACTATTTCTTCATCAGTATATTTTTTAACAGGCTATTTGATTTCTCCAAAAATGAGTTATTATAATACTACATTTAAAAAGTCTTAATAGTTAATCATTTTTTGAAAATAATAAAATTTGTTTACTTGTAAATCAAATTAATATTTGAGAAATTATTTATATATTATTTTTATCTGCATGTTTTCTAGTAAATCGTCAAAAATATTATTTTAATTTATAAAACACAAATCATATTTTTATATTTAATTACATATATCAATTATCATATTCCAAAATATAAATATTGTTTACATGCCAACATAAAATTTTTCAACAATTTTTGTTTACCGAAAATGGACAATTTCTATATTTTTTCATGATAGTTATTAAAATTCACTTTTTAATTTTGAATATAATATAATAATATATAAAGTAATAAATGAAACAATGTAAGATATAGATCATATGTATGATTTATTTATAAATTCTATAAAAAATTAATTGACATAAGTTAAAGATATAATGTAAAAATATTAATTCATATGATAAACCCACAAACATTTTGCTTTCTAATTAAATTCGTGGTGTCATAAACATACAAATGTAAATATTAGATATCTTTTTAGAGTCTATACTGAATTCTTTAACATGTTTAAATGAAATATGTGAAAATTGAAGTTAATGTAATAAGTATTTTCGCATCGCAAATGTAATGGTTATTTTAAAAATAAAAATTTTGAGATTTTTAAGATAACTTTAAATTAAAATTTTTATTCACTAATGCGCAATTTCATGACTTTTTTTTATTTATTTGTAAAAATAATATCTCAATAAATTTAATTATTTATTTTATTTTTACACAATTCGTATTAATTTTTAAATAAATATATCTTTTCGAATTTAAATTTTATTTCATATAAATTTCTTATTATTCAAGCTCTTTTATGTAATAAGTAATTGGTAGTTACAGCAAAGTAAAATTAGTTTGTTGATGAACACTTTTTTTCTATAAAAAAATATACATTTCATAATTTATATGTATAAGAAGATTAGATTTTTTATTTTATTTTTACAAGAATTACTTTTTGAATAAGTTATATAATCCTTATAAATGTAATAGTAAACGTAAATAAATGAAATTTTTTATAAGTATTGAAAAAAGCAAGTATGTTTTTTAGAATATCTATTAATATTTTTAGAACTGACTGTTTTAACGAGAGTAATAGTAAAAAATAATTTATTTGAAAAAGTAGATAAACTTATTTACTTCTACGGTAAAAAATGAAAATAAACTACTCTTTTAGGTTTTAAAATTTTAACGAAATTAATTAATAAGATATATTGTATCAGTTTTTTTAGATATTAGACTATATTAAAAGTATTGTGTAGAATATATTTAGTTGCATAAAATGATTTTGAACTTTAAGAAAAATTTTTTCATGTCCTTTGATATATATGGTTTCTTTAAAAAATGATATCACGAAATATATTTTAAAATACTAATAAAGCTTTACAGAAAATTAATATATAATATATCTATATTTTAATTTTAATTTTTTATTTAAATGCATTTCTAATTAAATTTGTATATATAATAAAATAAATCTATAATCTTAATTAGAATATATGTTTAAATATTATAAAAATAAAATAAAACAAAATTTATTTTGATGAGTTACTTATTAATTGATGAATATTATTTTCGCGGCATTTTTATTAAATATATAAATTTTGAAAATATATATCTATTACAGTATAAAGAAAGAAATTCTTCCTCTTTTCAAAAATAGCGGATAACTTTTTTTTAATTTAAAATTTTAGATAAGTATATAAGCAATAAATATTTTAAATACACACTAATAATATAATTTATAAGTATCTTAAATACTGAGGAGAAAAGGAAATCGTTAAATTTTAACGATGAATAATGTACATGAAGTACAGATGAAAAATTATTTGCCGAGTTTATGCCACTAAATATACAATAATGTTTATGCGAGTAAAATGTAAGATGCTTGAATTAAATATCCTAAGTAGGCCTGCATTGCGTAAATAATACGCTACATTTCGCACATTGAATACTATACAGTACACGATCTACGACTTATAGTGCACGTTGCACTCAGTACAGTGCTTTTGTGTGTTGGAGGAAATAATCTCGAAGATCCGCACTGTAGATTCGACGCATAAATAAGGAAAATATTCAACAAAACGCGCGATCCAACGTCCTGTATACAAATGGTTCGCTTAACTCTTCACCATGAATATAAAAGCCACGTCTTCTTAATGCTCATATACATACACATGCATATACATGTGCGTATATCCTTTGTACACCCTAACGGCTCTCAACCACCCGCTTGGACTCGCCTCTCAATTAATCTTCCCGTGAATTATAAGTCACTGTCTCTTTTATTCTCTCTACGTATTTATATACACACGTGCTGTTACACCTTTAATTCACCAAGTATCTTATAATTAGTGCTCACGAAAAATGTTAATCGGTTATCAAATTTATCGAGTTAGTTAGGAATGAATAAAGAAACAAAACGAGAAAAAATCGAATGCGAGTAGGGCAACAAACAGTGAAAAATTTTTTTTATTTACAAAACTGGTTATGCCATTAGTCATTACAGTCAGTACTATAATACGAATTTTTTGGGAGTATGATATTTTAGAGTTTTATGCATATGTAAGGTTTATTAAAATATAATGAAATTATTTTGTAATTGAACGTGTTTTATTTAATAAGAAACTCAAATGAAAATATATGAAAATTTGATGTCAAGATTCTGATATATTTTTTCTCCTTAATATCTATTAAATCGGTCAACTAGCGGTTTTTTAAACATACGGTTAAATATCAAAATTATTATGAGTATTATCATATTTTAATATTTAACGTTTTTTTAAATTTTATTATAAATATGTCATAGTATCATAATACATTTTCATTATAAGCTCATATTTCGCTTTAATAAAGTCTGATTGATGCTTTTGAATCACTATAAAGTAATTTTACTAGAAAGTGATAGTTTTTTATTAAGTATTTTATTAGGTTTATAAAAAAAGAGAAAAAAATTGTTAGTTGCTTTAACTTTATCTTTAGTTTTTTTAAATTAAAAATTTTATTATATTTTTGATTGTAAATTCTAGTTGACTACGAGATAAATTGCATCCGCAAAATATTTGATTTAAAAAGTGTCAAGTATCTACAAGATAAAGAATATAAATTTATAGAAAAATGGAATTTCAAAGAAAACTATATAAAGACAAAACTGATGCTTATAATTAGACATTTTGATTATTGCTACTATTTTATTATATAGTATACATTGTTGTAATACTTAATCAAGTAACTATACACAACTATTTTCATTCTTAATATTACAGTATTTTTGCTAATTCGAAATTTGAATATATTTTTTTATATTTTAATATTTTTCGTTAATATTTAATTTTAAAACATTACTTTTTTATTTCTCTATATTTAAACGTAGGTCTATAAATTTCAAATATGCATAATACTTTTTTTCATTTTTGGCGTTGAAAAAATTATTATTATATTTAACATAATTAAAAAATTATTTTTAAAATATGGTCTTAATCTTAAAAATAACACAGAGCTTTGTAAAACAATGATCTCAATATTCGAAGACCTGTAAAGATCAACGTTTAATTTTTTACTATATGAAAAGAAATAAATAAAATAAAATTTGCTTTATATTATATATAGTTAAAAATAGGAAAACATAATATGAAATATTATTAAAATACATTGTGTGTCATATTCATACTTTATTATATTTTAAAAAATAATAAAGAAATTTAATAATACAATAAATATTATATGATTTTAAACCTTTTAATGTAGATAAGAAATAAATACATTTGAATAAGTAGTTATTATGTTATATAAAAAACGTACTATTATTGAGATACATTGTAAGTTGAAGGAAATTGAGTTATTAATTTTATCTTCGTTATAACTAAATAATTACAAATGTATTAAAGAATTTAAATTAATCTTTTTTTAGAAAGTTAAAAGAAACAAGCTGTCTATTATTTTAACTAACATTTGGTATTTGTTTATATGAACAAAGTAAGTAGAAAATATCTATTACTACAATTAATCAGTAGATTTTTTAGTCACTAATTCTCCCTTCTCGATTATATCTATAATATCTATAATTATAATATTTATATGTAAATAGTAGAATTAGAGTGACAACGGATAAAGCAATGGATTCTAGTGCGGAAAAATCAAAATATACTTAACCCAATCTACATAGCAATACTAGAAATGCTAGATGTATAAAAAATTTAGTATTTCGATGTTGGGTTAAAGATATTTTAAAAGGGAATTTAACGTAACTATAATTTAAACGGATGTGAATGTTAATTTTTTATCAATCCTTTTTTCTATCTCGTTCAATTTTCAATTTGTGATTTAACGTCTCTCCTTTTCTTTACTGTCAGTATTAAATAAATTTTCTTTAAAAAATGAGCTATTTAATTAAAAGATATTAAGGGATAAATGTATGCAAATAATATTATATCCAGTTAAAGTTAGTTCTACTTTTTTCAATATAATATTTATAATCTTGGTAAGTATTTTTGTTGAAAATATAAAAAATATTTTCACGCAAAAAGATAAAAATTAATCAAAAGTTAAGAAATTAATATTTTCAATGAATATCTTATTTTTTCAGTTTAATTTCTCCACGTTCTAGTATTTATATATTTTAAAATCATCATATTGTAAAATCAGTCATCATTAATCATGTTGTTTTGATTTTTATCAGAAAATACTTTATATAAATATAATTAATAAATTCAGTGTATAGTTCATATATTACACCATAAGAAGTAATATGTGAATATAATGATAAAGTTTATAAAATTAAATATAATTTATTATTTTATTACTAAGACATATCTCTATGAAAAATATTTAGCGTTTTATGAAACTTGAAAAACTTATATTCCTAAATAATAAAACTTTAATGTATAATAAACATAAGTAAAATAATACATTATTTTTTATTTAAGTGAAAATTTATTATAAATATTAAACGAATTTATTAATGATAATAATTTGAAAAAATAATCATCTTAAATATATATCCAAAAAAATCTTAAGAAAATATATTTGTCCAACTAAATAATTATTAATAAACTATTAAATACACATATACATTTGACTCCTATGGTATCTAATATAACTGTTATTACATAAAACATAATAATTTTATTAATGTATGAAGAAACGATACGTGTGAATTGAGATTTTATTTTTTACAATGTTTTACTGCTTCAGACAAATAATATATAACCAAATAAATAAGATAAGAAATATATAAAAAAATTGTAATATAAAATAATTATTTATTTTAAATGTATTTTCAATAAAATATATAAATAATTCAACTAAACTAAATTTAGTATAATTATACTGGGTATATAAAATGTAATATTTTTAATGAGTTTATTATGTTAAAAAGCTAAATAAACTATTATAAAACTATTAAAATTTCTGAATTATTCAATAAAATAAATAAAATATTATATAAGAAATTATAAGGGACTAAACAAAACTTTATCATTAAATACTTTTATTATAAATCAAAGAAGTAATATTGACGTAGTAGGCCAATTGAAAGATTTATAGTACTTGTATATTATTGTAACATATCATTCTACTCATATAACTATGAAGAACACAGGATTAAAAACACAATTATGTGTATTTTCAAATTTAAGTACGAATATACGTTCATAATAAATAATAAGTATTTAGTTCTACAATAAGTTTAAAATTAATTAAATTAAAAATATTTCAACAGAGATTTATTATGAATGACTTCGAAAATAAGTTAATATTGGATTTTTTCGTAAATTTTGAAATGATATCGAAGGAAGAAAAATATTTAAATACTGTTAATTTTTAAGATTTTTAATCAAATCCATAATTATACATCGTATCCAATATAGTTTCTTGATATTTATGTAGAATTTTATTTTAAGCTTAACAATTATAGATAATTACAGAAATAGAAAGTAATTGTGTTTGTGATGAGGATTTTTGATATTACGATAACTACATTGGAATGTTCAAAAGAAAATTCGAAAAATTTTTGAAACAATCAAATTCTAATAACTCTTAAATATAAGCTGTCGTTTAGTTTCTGAATTTGAATAAAAAGAAATTCTTTCTAAATAAACTTAATGAAATATATAATTAATTAAAAAGTAAAACTCAGCTTGTTTTAATTAAATAACTTTATAATGGTAAAAAATAAGGAAATTTGAATGAGAATAAAGTAAAAAAATAAAATAAAAACAGAACATTGATTCTTTATATTTATAAATTATTGAAATAATTATAATTTATCCCGATTAATCAATGATATTTTATAGTATCATGCTTTTGAGATAGATTTTTTAATGTAAAATTATTCGCGTCTTATGTTAAATATAAATTATATGTGATATTAATAATTATCGTTAAAAGTTAAAAATAAGAAGATTAAATAGTTACCATAAAAAATTGAAAGTGTTTTACGTAAATGTAAAAATTAAAAAAATAGCAATAAGAAAGTAAATATTGAGAATAATATAGCGTTCATATATATTTTGTAAAAGATAATGCAATATTTGAAAGTTATAACCTTTGGCGTAGACAAGAAATGTAAAAGTTAGTTTATAAGTTCGCACCTAAATTGTATTTAAATATGTGTTTTAAATTGAATAAAATTAATGTAAAAAAAATGTCAATTAAAGAACTTGTATAATGATTTATCCAAATATTACAAAAAAATTTTATTTAATGATATTTTGTTTATAACTTTTAGTCATTCGCTATTATTTCTCATGAAGTTATTAATTAAAAAATTAACACGAACAAATTAAAATGGTACGAAAACTGCTTCTTATTATTTGACTTTAAATATGATTGCATAGATCGTAATATATTGCAAGAAATTGTAAAAATTGGAAATTTGAAATTCAGAAATTTTATTTTATGAATCCATAAAATACCGTGGTAAATATACTATAAAGCACAAAAATTATATTTAAATACATAAAATTTTACTTCGTTATTTTTATTTATTTAAACATATTAAGCCAATGTGGTTATTATTTATTTATTAAAATCAGGTATCATTTCCATAACAAAAATTTTGATTATCGTCTTGATTTAAAAAAATTAAGATTTGTTTGAAATAATACTATTGTGTTTTAGTTTATATAATATTTTTTATTGACAAAATTCTCATCATTAAAAAATTGTTAATTTATTAATAAATCATTAATTTTCTTAATTATTAATATTTTATTAAGAACTTGCACAAACGAATCTTTTAAAACTAATTAAAAATTAAAAAAAATTCCTTTGCCAAGCTATTTTTATGTGTTTATTGTTTTTTATTTCATATTTTAGAGTATTTTCAAAGAATATAGTTATTGAAAAAAGAAATTATAGAATAAAAAATATGATAAAAGATAAAATAAAATAAAAATAAAGGAAATAGAAAAAAGTGTATGTATACAGATAGATAGAGAGATGGATGGATGGATGGCTGAATGGAGATATAGATAGATATATAGATGGTGAGATAATGACGTAGAAACCGGCGTGGAGAGGGGGGGGGAGATCGTCAGATAGCCAGAAAGAGATAAAAATTATCAGAGAAAGAGAAAGCAGAATGTGCACTCTGTCGATGTACGTAATTTAACGGGACAATTTGGAAGAGAAATTATAGATTCAACGCAGCGGCAATTCCTTTACTGTTCAGTGCTACTTCGGATAGAGAGGTAGAAAAGCACTTCGATAAGAGAATTCGCGTAACAATGTGCAAGGAGAAGTTGAAGACGAAGAATGAAAGAAAAATACGAATAAAAACAAGATGAAGAAGAACAAGCAGAAGAAGAAAAATAAAAATTTAAAAGACAACGAAGGAGAAGAAGAAGAAAAGAAGAAGAAGAAGAAGAAAAAGAAGAAGAAGAAGAAAAAGAAGGGATTATGCGCACATTTCCTGTCGGCGCGACCGATCGCGCATACTAAACTAAGGTATCGCGCCCGGCGCGCTACCGTTATACTCGTAGGAGAGAAGCCACAACTACTCAGTTCGCGTTCTTTCAATTCGATATTTCTCTCTCTTTTGCACGTGCTTAAGATTGCCTGCGATTGCCCTTTCTTTCTTTCGAAATCCATGCGCGGGAGCCGTGAGATCAGAGATTTATCGGACTACTGCTCCTCCTATAACGGGGCGACTCTATAAATTCGCGAGCGCGCTCCATTACTCTAACCCATATGTGTTTTATACCCGCACTCTTTCCGTGTGCGTAGCTGTGTATGGACGATACGCGCGCATATGCGTTTAATGTGTGTACGCGCATGCTTGCTCGCACGCACACATAAATATAAAACAATAGTACGATTGCATATGAATGTATCATGCTTTTGAGTAGAGAATCGACTTACTCGTGTGGAAGCAGTCTTCAACCAAATCCTGTACCGAATATTAAACATATATAAGCCTAACAAATTCTACTAGCGTATGTTCAAATATTAACACAACTACAATTATAACAGAGTATCGGTTGTTTTCATAAATAATCTCAAGTTTATAATCAAATATAGATTTTCTTTATTCGTTATTCAAAAAATATAAAATTTATGATAATTATTCTCTTAAAAATTAATTATTAATCGTCATAAAATATATGATGTTCTCTTATTATGATAATTTAAATCTAAAAGTAATACAAAATAATACGTATAAATCGAATCATTTTTGTATTATTGCAATTCTATTATATTGCACATATTAAAGAACAATAAAAATTCACGCATTGATTTCGTAAATCTAAGATAATTAAACAATATATAATCGATTAGTGTACAACAATTTTTTCAAATATTGAATTACTGCAAGTTCTTCTTTTATTAATCTATTTTAAATTTTATTCTTGAATTCGTACTTGTAGTCCGATGTTTAATTTTTAATCTTTCTCTCTCCCATTCTGTCTCTATCGCCTTCCCTTACTTTGTTTTCTATTGATATCTTTATTTATTTTTGTATAATGGATATTATACACTATTTATTACTTTTTTCACTATATATTTATTTTATATCGAAAATAATTATAAATATTCCGTTAATTTTTTTTATAGTACTATATTTCAGTCTTATTACAAATTGTTAAAAAATTTAATTTCAATTATTTATTAATATATCGACGTTGAATTAAATTTTTTTTATTAGTAGTAAGAAACATTTTTAAATATAATATGATTTTTTATATTTAATATTTTCAAAATGTAATATTTTGTTTCTTATTAATAAATTGATAACGTTAATAAGAATAGAAAAATTTAAACATAAATAATCTATCTTCTAAAATAAATATTATATAGTCTATATAAATATAAAATAAACAATATAAATATATAATATATCTATAATGTATAATAAGCCAAAAAATAAATAAGTACGAAGTTTGTTGAAAAAATAAAATAAAGGATTACGTGTTTTTTTAACTTGTTTTAAATGATGTTTTATAATACTTTAGATTGAGACATAGTAATCAAAACTTATACAGAAAAAATTAAATGTTCCTTACATATTACTAAATTAATTATTGAAGAAATTACGAATAAATTTCTCTACAAAATCTAAATTTTAATTACATTTTAAATCAAATTTACAAATTATGGATTTGTAGTTACCACATCAAAGAAGAAAGTTTAATTTTCTCCATTTTTTAAGTGAAAGTAAAAGTAAACACATTAAAATAGATCAAATATTAAACTTTTATTCTCTAAAAAATGATTAATAAAAGTATAATACGATAAAATAATAGATATTTTAATTTACAGTTATTAATATTAGTTGAAGGTTTTTTGGAAAAAAATATTGTAATAATTTATTATGCTTATTTTCACTGAATAAGTAAAAAACAAGCTATATCATTTTAAAATCTTTAAAATGATTGTATTTAAGACAGTTTTTTTAGAACTGATTATTGAGGATATAGAAAATAAAAATTTATATTAAAATACAATTGAATCACGTATATATGTATGATACGGTTAAGATTAAAGAATTTATTTGTACTTTCGACTTTTAGTCTATGTATGCAAAAATTATAATGGAAACATAATATAATCGAATGTTTATTGTATTAATTATATAATTAAAATTTTTAAATCTGTATATAGTTATGTTCTTGTATAATTTTCAAGAAAAAAAAATTATTTACATAAAAATAACTTACTTAATATTTAACATTAAATTTTACAAAAATGTGATTCCATTCATTCATAGCTTAACTATTGGACAATAAATAATAAAACATTACCCATATGAAATATATTATTACCAATTATTGTAGTTTTATTTTTAAAGTAAATATTTCAATATTGTTAATTTGACTATTGTTATTTTTATTATTCTTAAATAATGTGGAAAAAAATATAATAGACGAATTTAATACGTTGAGAGTAAAATTTAGGATTGAATATATAATAAATATTTTTTTTCAATTCGTAAGCAATACATTTTTTTCTTCGAGTCATTTACGTCATGATTGTATCGCTAAACTGTTACTTACGCTATATAATGTTTGTAATATCGCTATATAAGATAAATTCTCTTTAATATAATAGTTTAATTTATATTATTAAAATTTTTTTAGATAATAAAAGTTAATATCGCAATATTATTTCTTATATTCACCACTACTGACTTTATACAGATATAGATAAATTTTATCAATTTATTCATTTAAGACTAGAGCACTTTTAAGAAAATTTTGAAATACATTTTTAATTCCATTTAAAATTTAAATTCGTATTATAAAATCTAAATAATCCCTTTTTTTAATTGTATATTTACTAAGAATCTTAATAATTTTTAAATGCTGTTTTATGTTAAAATTATTGTATATAATAGTTGAGATGATACAGATTTTTTATAATAATGAAGTAGAAAAAATATATGAAATTTTTATTGAATAGTATTAAAAGTAATTGAAAAATTTCTAATAAATAAATTATTATGAATAAAAAAATAATTATTTTAATAAATTATTTATTGTTTATAAAGAATATAAAAAAATTAACAAGGTTTTTTTAACTTTCAAATTAATTGATATAGGCGAAGAGATGAAAATTTTGTATAAGATAAATCATTCGATATATATGCGTTTACATACATCTTTCATCATATCTAATAATATTTACTTTTAATTTGGCAAGGAGCAATAAATACGAAGAAATATAATACAGTCTTAATGTTTTATCTACTTTCGTACTGAAATTTATTTTTTACTAAGGCACACGTTAATACAATTTTTATTTTTTATTATTTTATTTATTTATGCTATATTAGCTCAAAGATTCTAATTTAATATTTTTAATTTATTCAATTAAGTTCTTTATGTATATTAAATGTTTAGTGCACTTCTTATTTTGTGGGTCTTTAATCTTACATAGATTTATATTTATAATAATTATTGTTTACTTTTTAAGTACAACTTTGCACTATGATATATTTGTATATCTAAATATAATAATTTATATAATTTAGTAAATACCGATATTTACCAGTTTTTAGTGGATAATTATTATTGTGATAATGTTATTTCTTAGAGGTTTAGAATTATTTATAAATAATTAAATATAACTGTTTAATATAAATAATAAATATGTAATTATTAAATTGTTATAGGTGGTCACTAATGATCTCTACAATACGTCTTTAACTACAATACAATAATATAAATATCAAATTATATGGCTGACTAGCGTTATTGCGTAACTCTCAGAAAGGTAAAGTATAACTTTGGTGACCAAACGGTTTGTGTGTGAGCGCGTACGCGCTCATAAATGTATGTATGTATGCATGGATTTATGAATTCATGTATTCATGTATGTGTAAAATAGATGCAAGAATAGATAGATAGATAGAGAGAAAGAGAATGAAATGAGAAATAAATAAAAAAAAAAGAAAAGCTAAATTTTTTCATAAATGATTAAATAGTGAAAAAGTAATAATTGAAAAAAAATAGTAAACAGATATATTCTTAAATTAATAGATAAAAAATAATTCCAAAATATTACATATTTATTAATAATTCCATTCAAATATATAATTAATAAGGGGAAAAATGAATTAATGGTGTATAGAATCTTAAAGTAAATTTATATTTCATTCGTATCTAATATTATCAAAGAAAGTGCATTATTTACATATTACCTATAAAACAATTCAAAATATGAAATATAAATGAGAAATAATTACAAAATCCTAGTAGATGAAATTGATAGTAATTCTAAAAGAAAATTAAAAGCTATAATATTTTATTTATTACTATATATAAATATTTATTTAAATATTAAATCTGATATGTGATTTAATTTCATTTAATAGAAAAATTTATTAAATTTTTATTTTATTTTACGATGATAATGAATTTATTATGTTAGTCTTTTTGCAAATCGCTAATTGTTGATTCTAGACATAAAACTTGAAAACATTAAATAAATCTAACGAGAGATAAAAAACATTATTTGAAAATAATCAATAATAGAAAAAACTGTGAAAAAATCATTACTAAAATATAATTAGAAACAAATTTAAATATGAAAAAATGTAACAAATAAAAAAAAGTTCATAATGAAAAATATGAGTACATGGGTCCAGTATGAGACGTGTGAGAATTGCTCTAACATGGCAGGTCACCCGTTTATAAATGTATGAATATGTGCAAGTGACTGAAACGACGGACGTACGGTAGCCCCTCAGGCAAAGTTATCCGTTATTCGTGAAAGAACATGACTTCACTGTGTGCCCAGGCTTATACCTACGACCTGTTGAATCTTACAATATGTGTAAGCATGCACGTGGATTGCACATCTATACAATCAATAAATATATAATTGAATTAGCTGCTTATAAATATGCATTTATGTAGTTATCTGATGAGGAATTTTTATTAAATTAAAAATCATTTTTCTATTTCATGTTCATTTTCTGTTAACATAAAAGTTACTACTTTATAGTTCATATTTAAATATATGAGAAAATAATTTTTTATATAACGAAAGCATTAATTATTGCAATAACAATATAAAATAAAGTAATACTATAAATTTTTTTGTATAATTATGTAAATTAATATATAAATAAAAATGTCAACAATTGCTGGATTTTTAATAATTTTTATAAATCATAAGTATATTAAAATAATTTTGTAAAAAAATTTATGAACGCTTAAATGCTTTCATTTTTCAATTGTCAAGTGTTATAAACCCATTTAAAATTATTAAAATATACGTAAATAAAATTATTTCCAACATATTTCCAAATTATATTTAATTAAAATTTTTTTAAAAACTATTCGTTTATTTACAAAATATTCACAAAATTTATACTGTATTTAAATAATGAAAGATTGATAAAAGGGAATCACAGTTTAACCATTTTTAAAATTTCTTTAAAAGTGTTTAGAATGATTAGTTACCCATGAAATCGGTAAGTAACGGTAAAAATCTTATGCTTATTTCTGATTGTATTTATAATTATTATAAGGACAGGTTGTATCCTGAACTAATTCTGAGTATGCTTTGAAAAATTTTAAAATAAATCTTTCGAAAAATCATAAAGGTTTGCAATAAATTGATAATTATTGGTTACTAGTAATTATGTTGCTAATTACTTTCATCTTACTTTAATACGCTTAAACTTAGATTCTTTCAAGTAGAGCGATGCTTTGTATATTTTGTTTATGGATTTAATCCTAAGTAAAAATTCTGTTTAGACCCTTTTTACGTCAGTTTTATTCTTCATTTTATAAATTCTTTAAATTTTCTTTTTACTAAAAATACGTATCGAAGTGTAATTTATAGAATTATTAAATGTTTTTTATTAATGTCTATAGAAAAGTAAAACCATTATAGAATGTATTCAATAAAATTACACATAGTTCATAAAAAAAGTATGTATAAAAATTGTTTTAAAATTAAGCGAAGAAATGTTTAGTATTTAATGGAATAAATAATTAAATAAGTAAACAACTGAACTTTAGAATTTGTTTTCAAAAGGTACAAAACGTAAGACTAGATACAGAAATAGATAAGAAAATAGTAAGAAATGAAATAAGAAAAAGTTTTGAAATTTATTACATCAGAAGAGTTATCTGAAGTTTAATCTTAAATCCTCTTATAGATGTAGGTTAGTACACGGGCATCCAAATAAGTCTGACATTCAAGATCTTAGAAAATGTGAGAAAAGCTCCTTAAAATATGAACTAAACAAATAAATAAATAAATAAATAAATGAATGCATTATTTAATTAATAAAAGAAATAAATAAAATGAGTGAGAAAGAGCGAGAGAGGAGGGCAAGAGAGAAGAGAAACAAAGCTAAGAGGCAACTGGAAAAACGTGCAACACCAAAACAATCAGCCAAAGTCACGGCCTCTATCTTTGCAGCTGTATAAATGGCGCAACCTCGAAATGGCGCGCTCCCTAATGTCCATCACAAGCAGATCGACGCTGCCTTTTTGCCGACGGACAACAGACTCTAACACTCGTTTAAGATGCAATACGTACGAGTGCACATGGGGAAGACAGCTGCCGCGTAGTCTTGGAGCAGTTCCGCACTTTCCGTTACGTACTTGTAACATTGCCGCGCATTACCTTTTCGCCCTCGTCCACGCCACAGATGATCTTCGTATGCTAAATAAGAAAAGAGAAAGAAGTGACCCTTGCGGTACTCTCACTGCTAAAGGAAGAGAGAGGTAAAACTAAGTGCACAAAGTGCCTTGGTAGCGTGGGGTCATATTCTCATCGGCGAGATGCGATGAGCGCGAGAGAGAGTCGAGAAACAATTCCCATAAGTTGCCCATCCCCGCAGGCGACCAATTTATACAACTCTTCCCGGGTTCAGTCGCACGTTTCTCTCTATGAACATATGTGTGTACGTTTGTTGGCACACTTGATACGACTACACGTACGTGATCGTTTTTTGTCCTCTTTCAACGATGTTTCGGCGAGGAAATAAATATTGAGAAAAGACGATTATTTACGTTTCATGTTGTTACTTAATATAATTCATTCCCGATTTTTTTTCTATTAATTACTGTATAGAATAATTACTTTATGAAATTTCAAAAAATCATTATTTTTTCAACTTTTAGAATTGTTTTTTTTTTTATATATTTTATCTTAAAAACCTACTTGAAAAAAATCTATTGATGTTCTGTGTACTTTTCTCCAACACATTTAAATAATAAAAAAATTTGTAATTAAGTCAATATTATCTGTCAGGTTAATATTTATCTTTGTATTAATGGCAATTTACAAATTTCTAAAATGATAAAAATATAAAAAATTTTCGTTAAATTATAGATATTTTGATATTAATTAGTAGCTTCATTGTTTATGCGAAATTAATTATAATTTACAAAACTTAAGGAATTGCAAAGTGTGTTTAAATACACGTAAGATTTTCTTACTGCATTGAAGTAATTTTTATAAATCTCGTGAAGTTTTAAGAGTATGTACATATAAAATAAGTTTCTAGCAGATCAGATAAAAAAATCAGCAATAATATAATAATGATTATTTAAAATCTTAAATAAACTATAATTTTAGTAATTTTGAATAATATTCCAGTACTTATTAATAGGTCAATAATATAAATTATAAAAACTTAAATATAAATGAGAAAATTAATCTCCAAAGAATGATTGAATAATGTTGGAGCATATTGCATATTTACATGTATGGTGCATGAGAATGGAAGGAGAGGAAACTTACGAATAATATTAGTGCTGTGACTAAGCTTGTTTCCTGCGTTTTTTCACTGTTGCTGTGGATGTTTTGTCGACAATCACCATCTCGTTTATCTGCAACAATGGGAATATAATATTTAATGTAAAATTTTATCAAATATGAAAAATAAATGTTTTTTATGAACACAGTTTGAAAAAAGTTAAATTATTTTAGAAATTTTTTCATTTTTTTTATTATGTGATATATTTAATGTTTTCCATCATTTTTATTTAAATTGTATTATTACACATAAATTAATATGTATAAATTTAATATGATTTATTACATTATATTTATTAATATATATATATTATATATATATCTATATATATTTAATATAATTTATTACGATATATTTATGTTTATATCTGCATAGTGTACGTATATATTACGAACAATTTATACCTTGATATTTACATTTCTGTGCATTCTTAAAATCATAATTACTTTTATATGTATTCCATATTATTTAATATTATATATTTTTGCATTTATAATTATATTTTATTTATGAATTCATTTTTTCAAGCTTCGTCCATCCTGATATTACCTTATCCGGATGTCTCTCTTTCACTCTGCCTTATTCTCAGTCTGTTCCAATGAATCTGCTACAATATATTTTTCTCCTTTTATCATTCTTCATAATATTCTCTACTTGATTGCTTTAGATATTGCATTCTTCGAAAATATGTCTTCTTGATTGATTGTTTTTGTTTATTGCACAATCTGCGTGTTGTTTCCTCTTCTATTCACCAATGTTTGTTATTTTTAATTTTATTACCCAATCTAGATTTCGATAATAATTCCATTTCATATTTTCTTTTTTATCCATCTTTCTTTTTATATACACGTTTTTCCTTGTAAATTTTCTGTTACGATGTATTTAACTTCTTGTGTACATTTTGAGGTTTCAATTTATTTAAATTTTCTATTATTGTCCTGCTTTTATTTCTTCTTTTTTGTATATTATTTTTATACTCTCTATTTTCCTGTTTAGAAAAAAGTTTAAAAAATAATCTTGTATCAAACATTTATTCTTTTTACTATGTAATTTTCTTTTTTTCTTTCTTTTGCGTTCAATTATATCTCTTTCAAAAACTTTTTATTTTTTATCCTTATTTTTATGAGCTCTTTGAGGAATTCCACTTAATTATTGTTTTCAAACTTATTTTCTAAAAATATGATGTGGCCTGTTTTTTTAGATTCAGTATCCATTACATATATATATTTTACATTTCTTCTATCTTCTCATAGCTTTTCTATTCTCATATTCTTTTTCATAGGTTAACACATTTTTTATCAGTGCATCAAATAATTTCATCTTTGTATATAATTCTCCTTAAAATAACTTTCTGATGTATTCCACTATTACTTTCCCTAATACGTTACTTGATTTTTTGGCTATCAATAATACAAATATTTAAGGTAGTCAAAGTAAAGTAATGACTATGTTGTTTGAGTAAATATTGTAAAAAATTAGAAATTGTCCATCATATTTAATATTTGAAAGAGCAATACGATCAAATCTTTATAATTTTTTCACGACAAGCAAACAAAAGATTTAAAGAATAAACTAAAAGATTGTAGCTGTTGGTCATGGAAACTTAACGATCAATTGTCAAGATGCGACAGCATCGAAGAGAAATATACAGTTAAGGAAAAACAGCTCGTTTTAGTCTCAACTCAATGAGGAGCAAGTCACTTGAAACTTTAAGATTGGCCTGTTTACAAGCAAGTGAAAATCGATATTGATAAGTCCGCATAAACTAGCTGTTAATCACTATCACGATAGCGCTGGTGCTTATATAAATCCTTTCGAATCAATTGTTCGCAGTTTGTAAATACAGTTGAAGATTTATTAGTCTCACCGTAAATCTAACAATCGAACTATTGTGCGTTGAATTAACCCAAGATACACATTTTTGGTATTTTTCAGCCACTACAAATCCATGTATCTATTTTTCATTTATATTTTATAATTTTAATTAT
Source organism: Platyscapa corneri (assembly GCA_018907185.1). NCBI lineage: Eukaryota > Metazoa > Arthropoda > Insecta > Hymenoptera > Agaonidae > Platyscapa > Platyscapa corneri. The sequence continues at coordinate 171,235 of JACCHW010000037.1, forward strand.
TTTTAAAAATTAATCCATAAATAATGTACTTTCTTTGATAATATAAGGTATAAATGAAATATAAATTTTCTGTAAGATTCTATACCCCATTAAATAATTTTTTTTCTTTAATAATCATATTTTCATTTGATTTAGGTAATAAAAAAATAATTGACTGTTTTACTCCATTACATTAGTATATATCCGTATAATTAACTAAAAAAAGAAATTTTGTAAAAAAGTTTTATAATATTAAGTTTTTACTTTAGCTACTATGTTTGTTTACCGTTTTTATTTTATTTTTCGAGCTTTAATTGTACATAAGGCAAAAATAATTTTGAAAGCAATGTCTATTTATTTTACAACTAATACTTAATTTATTTTTAATACTTTATTTCATGGTCTACATAATTCATATAGATAGAAAGATTAAATTTAATAATGTAAATATTTGTCTATAAATTTTTTGTTATATTAACCATATGAGTTTTTGAAATTAGATTTTTACACATTTTCAAGAAGGTTAATGTTAATCTTTTAAAAAATATTGATTTAAATTATTTAAAAAATATCTTACGTAAAATGTGTTTAATATATTTCATCGATACATATTTAAGGAATTTATTATTATATTGCTGGATTTTCTGTGAAATTTTAATTATGTTAATTTTTTTTAAAATACCTGGAAAATTTTTAAAATAGTATATTAATTTTATACTTTTGCAAATATTACATAAAATTTAATAAAATTTTATATAACTTAATATTTTCAGAATTTTTATATTTTATGAGGACAAATAATTTATAGTCATCACTTGAAATAGTAAATTCATCTTTTTACGTCAGATGTATAGTGTAATGAATTTAATATATAAGTTATATTTATAAGTAATATTTAGAATATAATATAAGTAATATGTAAAACAGAAAGTGATTCGTTAAAAAAAATTAATTATTAAAATTAAATTATATTTATTTGAGTGAAATTGAAATTAAATAAAGCTTTTTTTAATTTAATCTACTATTCGAGTATATTTAATGAAACTTTTGTTGACTTTAAAATAAATGTGAATAATTTCGCTCATCGTAATATTTTAAAGTAAATTAATCTTGTGGTTAAACGAAATAAGAGGCGATAAGGACAGCATATGTTTGGATGATTAAATAAATACACTCATAAAAATATCTAAAGTGATTTTATTCTTTTAAAATTAAAATAAACCACGAGTTTTTCCTTATAGTTGCAGTAGTATATTGTTGAAGGTTTCTATCTGTTCTATTTTCGTACTTGTATAGTTTGCGTCCTTACCTTAGCATTCATTAGAATTCATAAAAGACTTTATTGTCTACTCATATTAATATGCTCACAAATGTTTTTGTCACTCCATTATTAATCTACTTTATTTTAGATTGGTAATTACTGATCATGTGACATTATTAACTACATTAGACATCAAGTTGAATATTGTTTTACTGAAAGATAGTCGTACTAATGTAAGAGAAAAGATAGTCTATAATACTATTTTTTTCACTCAACAAGTATTCCAATATACATGAAATTTAGTTACGATTTACTTCCCGAGGATTTTAGTTTCTGCTCAAACACGATAATAAGTTTTATCTTTGAAATTCAAGTTACGTCTATCGTGTACGAAAGCTGTCAGAGATTTGATTCTGTAAACTTTATTTCCAACTTTTTCTCTCTTTTTCTCTCTCTGTACCATACTGTGATAATTCTGAGACCTTTTGCATACTTATATTGTGATTTTCTTTGATCAGTTCTTATTAAATTTCAAATTATAATATCGTTCAAATCATTTTAAAAAAGGAAAAAAATTGCGGCTGAAATAGAAAAAAAATAATACAATTACATGTAAATATATATGAAAATATATTTGAAATAAAATCAAAAAATGAAATTTTAGCGTAATTTTTCGATAAATTATAAATTAAAAATTAAGCATTGACATATTATTATTTATGTTCAAAATGAAAGAATTACATTATTAAATATATATTATTTTTTAAATTTTTCATACATATTGTAATAATGCATCTATTTCTTTCCGACCATAATCGAAGTATGGAGCGCTTATGTTCTACTACTGCATGTCTTGTTATAATTCAAAATGCACTTAACATTTTGCTTTCCTGCTGAGTCGACGTAATCGTAAGCCAGTGCATAAATTTCTCGATTGTTCTTATTACAGCTGCTCTAAGCGAATGTCAAAGAAATTTTTTATGTATTCGCAAAGATGACAATATTCAAAAATTCCAGAAAAATACATAAAATGAATTAAGTGAATATAAGAGTTTAAATTACAATTTCATTAAAATAATAATAAATAAATTAATATAAGGTGGTGTAGTGTGGTGGCACTAGGTTGACTAAAATAATCAACAATATAAAACCGCATGTAATTCGAAACTAATATCAAAGACACGAAAATAATTCATTTTTTAGTACATACAAGTAATTGGGAAAATAGTATAACAGATAACAGAACAGATAAATATTTTGTACAAGTACACTGGAAGAGACAGAGAGAGAGAGAGAGAGAGAGAGAAAGAGAGAGTGAGAGAGGAAATAGCAAGAAGATAGGTAATTAAAATAAAAACCATGTGCAAGTCTAATTTATTGAAACTTAAATGCAAGTATAAAAGCCAAAATGTAACAAGTCAAGCGTAAGATTAAGGATTGTAATGAGAAAAATTATTTAATTATAAGGAAATTTTTATCAAAATGTTAAATATAAGTAAAAAGTGATAAAATTTCAAATGAAAGCGTTCCAAAACTATTTATGCATAGAATATCAGATGTGATTACATGGATTAAGGACAATATGTAAAGAAAATGTATAAAAATTTGATGTATAAATAAATCTTATAATGTATTATAACAATTTAATCTATTGTTCAATAAAACAACTAATTCAACTAATATAATAATAGCAACTGAGAGTTTAATTATCTTTATTTTTTTAATTTTGTGCTTTTGGATTTTTAGTTTCCTCTTAAAACATGTTTTTTCCATAACAACAATTTGTAATAAATGAGAGATTGAGGAGAATACTTATTAATATGGCAACGTATCTAAACTGTATTAAAATTATTTTGAATTAGATAATAGCTTTTTTTTCATCTTTTACAGTAAAAACAGATAAGAAATTTATAACCGTTAGGTAAATTCCATATAAAACTTAATTTATGCATAAATATAATAGTTGTACGATATTTTTATAGTAACAGTAATAGTATTATTTTTAATTATTTAATATTTTCAATAAACGTTTTTAATAATAAAAGCCAGTATTTTCAGAGACATCGAGACATATACATATACATATAATATATTTTGTATACAGATTTTTTAAAAGGGTAAACAGGTGAATAAAACATTATATTACGCTTATAAAACACTGTATAGGCTTTAAGTTTTTTCCAGTTTTTTTAATTTAAGTATAAAAATTCTTCCTTTATTTAAAAAAGATTAAATTATTAAAAAATTTTTTTATTTCAAATAAATGAATTGAAAAAGAAGTAATAGATGTACTTTTTTATTAAGAAAATTTTTCAGAAAGCTTCAAGTTCTCGATGTACTTACAACTTTGTATAATTTTTTTTAAAGAATAATATCTTTGCTTTAATACTTAGTCAATTTTGATATGCTGTGTTCAACTAAATATATTATGTATTAAGAATACTGGATGATATTATTAATATATACCTCACTTAATAATTATTTTAGAATTAGCAGAAAACAACTCTAAACGTTTAAATTAAATAAAATCAATGAATTATTGTAGTATGTAGAAGTTTAGGTGGTCTATATTTAAAAAAAATTATTAAAATGAAAGTTTATGTATCCACTATTATTTTGAAATTCTTAGATGTTTTTAATCGGTAAATAGCCTTTTCCCGTATAATTTAGCTGTGTCAAGCCCTAAATTTACATATGTATTTGTAAAACGCTAAGATCACTTACATACATATTGTTTTTCCACCCTTATGCTTCTTGCATTGAAAAATCACCTTTTGATGCAAAAACTCTACTAGAAAAATCAAGAGGAAAAAAGTTTACTATTGTCACTTAATAATTACACTAATAGTTAAAAGAAAGTAGACGTGATAAATCGATAACTTTATAATTTATTACATAGTTGATAAAAAGATACGAAATAAAACGAGTTCAAGTTCAAGTTTCTTTTTCATAATTGCGATACGTGACGATACACTTACAAATTATTGGATTAAATGGTTATAAAAAATATTCTCAAGTATTTTCAGTGTATATTACTGAATATACTTTTTACTATTTTTGTTTTAATTTTCGACGCTTTACGAATTGGTATTTTCTCGAGTAGTAGCAACATCGTTAACGATTTTAATTCATGTACGAAACGTTTTCCTTTTCTCATCGACGAGTGAAAAGAACAAGAAAACGATATAGCCCGTTTAGCAATGCAAGCACGTAGCGGGGGCAGATTCGATCTGTAAGATTACTTCCCAGTAGTAAAATGAAAGAGCACGTTTTTGCTTGCTAATTAGACATGTGCATGGTGGAGTTCCTTCTCTCTCTCTCTCTCTCTCTCTCTCTATAAATATATATATATAACTTACTCTCTCTTTCTTTCTCCTTTTCTCTACCTCTTTTCTTGTCCTCATCTTTCTTTCTTTCCCTCTCTTTTTCTCTTTGTTTCTTCTCTTACATTTGGTTTTCTTGATACTTCTTCTACTTCTTATTCACATGTTACCTCTGCGCAATTTCATTGGTGAAAAGATTCTCAAGGACGAATTTCACTCCATCATATATCAGTTTAAACTTAAGTATAATGAAGCTTATATGATAGTAATGTAAATATTATTGTAATGAACTTATGAACTTAAATGAAAAACATTGAATAAAATACATTTATTAAATAATTTGTTAATAAATGTTTACGAAAAATATTTAAATATATTATAATAATTAATTATATACATATATATTTGGGAATTTGAAAGAGATAGAGAGAGGGGGGGAATTAATGCAATCCAACATTGTTTTGACAGTATTGTGATTTTAATTGAGTCGAATAACTTTTAAAACGTTTTAAAAGTTGATACCTTTATAGACTACTAATATATATATATAATATTTTCAGTTAATTATGTTTCTTAAACCAGAGTTTTCTTAAATAAGATAAATCACTTTGAGAAATATATTTGTCTATCTATAAAGCCATTACTCTTATCAATTTATATGTATCTCTCTAAAGTGGACAATAATTGTTTTATCTTGGATAAAATAAAAACGAACGATTCAAGTTTAAAAAATATAATATAGAAAATTCTTAGAAACTTTTAAAATATTTTGCCTATACTGGCGGTAGAATACATTAGAGTCGTAGGTATTCGAGGAATTATAAATAGTTTTAAAAATATTTAAGGCGAATCAGAAATATATGAATTACCTATATTGTTATGTTATTTAAAACTAAAAACTTGTGCAACATGAGCACGAAGTTTGCCCAGATTATATAAAATATACGATTTTATTCAAAATAATTATTATTATTAATATGTTTATATAGTTTATATTAAAGCTTTTAAATGGATTTTTCTAAAGATTAATATTAGACCTTTAATATTCAATTTATTTTATGCATAAGAACACGTGGAATTCCTTTTCGATGGTAGTATATATTGACTTAGATCTAAAATCATGTCTATAATATTTTAAAGCTCGTTTGGAATAATTAAAGTATTTAAGAATTAATTTTTCTAACTCAATATAAGATAATTACTATAGAATACTTTTTCGTGAAGAAGAAAATAAAAAATATTTAAAACTGTAGTTTTTAAAAGTCTTTAACCAAATAAATATATAATAAATTATGCTGTAATGAAGAAATAAGTTATTTTATGAAACTTTTTTTTATTACATAAATGGTAATGTAAGTGATCTCTATACAATTATAAATATTAATTTAAAATATTAGTGCGATTTATATGATATTGGTTAACAAATAAATTGCTATAAATGTTATAAGCTGATATTTTGTTTTCAGCGCTTCATGGTAGAAAGCTCTCTACAGGATAGCTGCTGAACATGCGCGCTCACGTGTACATGTCCATATACATGCATTCCCTTATATATTCGGTATACATATAGATTTCCGAATATGTAGTAAGACAAGCATTAAAAAATTTAAATTATCATTGTGAAATTGAAAATATATCAGTAGATATTTTTTATTACAAAAAATATATTTTTCAAAATTTTAATCAAAATTATTTTCAAAAAGTAGATAAAGACCGTTTAAGGTTCCTTTGAAGGTTCTGTAAAGCCCTTGTTTATAATAAAATGAATATAAGAAGTAATGTGTACGAATTGTCTTGATATAAGTGTGAAACTGCTCATTTGTTAAAATTTTATCTGTTTTACTTTGAATAAAGTGTTTTTATGACTATTTTTACTGTAGTTTATCATAATATATTTAGTGTATTATAGTCTTTAGTTTAATTTCGTGATTTACTCAAAAAGCTGCTCACATTATTTAAAATTATTGCATTTAAAATATTTCTCAATGTTAAAGTAATTTTAAATAAGATATAAAAATTTTTTGTCTTATAAATAAACTAGTCAATAATAATATATACATATACAACACCACATTCTTTAAATTTTACTGTATTATGCTATCAACATTATTCCATAAATAACAATGCCATGATAGTCTACATCATACATTTACTTTAAATAATAATTTTAAGCTTAACATTCGAGATTTTTATAAACTGTCTAATTTTGGGATATTTTTATGATTTAGATAATTAGAATTATTTGTTCTACTTCCAATCTGGAAAATGTCATTATCAAGAAATTACCAAGTTGTCTTTATTGTTGCTTGATTAGTTTTTAATCAGCAAACTTAATTCAATGGAAAATTCTTCTAATTACAATAAAAAATGTTAAAGAATTATTATTTATTATTATAATTTATATTTATTATTATTATTATTATTTTTTAAAATAACGATTGTGTGAAAAATATGAAAATATCTATTAATATACTCATATTCAATATATTGATATTTATATGAAAATTTTTTCTTAAAAATTTTTTTAACGTATAAAAAAATTAAAAATGTATAATTTAAAAATTTTTTAACCATATAAAAATAAGTTTAATCGAAAACCATTGAAAATTATTAATCATTGAATCATTGAAATTGTAATATTCTCAACATTTCTGAAACTTAACAAATTTTTTTTACTATTTGCTTTTTAATCCAATTCTTTGAGTATTTTTTTGTGAAGATTCAACATTATAAATATTTAAGATTAACTATTAAAAATTTATTTTAACATTTTTCCTTATTTTAGAACTTGCCTAGGTATATAAATTCAATCTAAATATAAATGAAGCTAGTAATCAGATACATCAAATGATGAATAAACAATTAGTTTTATAATTCTGGGTCAACTAAAGAAGTAACTGTCATTATTTAAAAATAATTTATATGGAAAAATTTGAAATTGATTCTGAAAGTTGTTTTATGGTTAATTTGTACCTATTAGATTTTATTTTTATTATTTTATTATTCTTTTTACAAATTCGTATTAAAATATAAGTTACCCGGTCTGAAAAAAAATGATATTCTCGTTCGATAATAAAAACTCTTATTTCTGTTGTCAATTCATTTTCATCCAATTTTTATTGTTCTATATTTAGTTAATATTTATTTTGAATATTTAAAACATAAGTATCTAGTACTTTATACCAAATTTTGTAATGAATCTTCAAGATAACTTGTAATTCAAATATTAATTTAATATGATGTTCAATAATAAAATTGCAATTATTATACAGCTTGCTTCTAATATTTATTTATATATTTTATATAGATCTCACGTGACTATATAAACCATTCCGAGTTATATTATAACATAAATTTCTTTATCCTTTTTTCATATTAGAATAAGTCAATAAAATTTATAAATAATTGAGATATCATAATGATAATAATATATTGGCATAAATGAATTATAAAAATTATATTAAATAAAATTTATATCTTAAATGGTCAGTGTCAGTGTTAAAATATGAAAATGTTGAAAAAATTTTTATTTTCATATTTACTCATTATAATATTTACTAATCTAATTTATACAAATATGGAGCCGTATTACATTATTTCAAATATGTATTTTTTTTTTTAATTTTATTAAATTTATACCAATATGATAAATATTCTTTCAGTTTATCTTTGAATTATAAACCAAATGTATCTTTATTTATATTTTGGTTAAATAAATCAAACATTTTTTATAAAGAATGATCAAGGTTAATTTCTCTAATGTTTTAATTAAGAAAAATTTTTTCTTTCATTTTATAAGATGTTATAATTACAAAATTTTAACTATAAAAAATTAAAAAATCATTATAATAAAACGAAGTCATATTCAAAATTCAAGTAGAGTATGCTAAAACATTTTTTTTCGTAATTTATTTTGAATTATAATGGAATTCTACTTCAAGAAAAAAAATCCAAAGATATTTTTTTTTGAACATTTAACTAAATTTATGTTACATAAATAATCTTTTATACAAGTTTAGTATAAAATCATAGTGGATTGAATACAATTGAGCTTAAAAATTAAAAATATATAGCTTGGTACAAAATGTTAACTATTAGATTATAAACATAATAAAATAAAGTATATTATAATGCAAAAATAATATATTGTGTAAGATCATTTGTTTTAACTATGAATCCAGTGGTATAATATATTTATATACAACTGTAGTTAGCATTGTATATAGAAAATTATAAATATTATGCTTAAAGACTGTATTTCTGTACATGCTCATAAATTAGTTTTTTACTTAAGTTTGCAAAACATTCTAATATTTAAAATATGTACCTTGAGCATATGTTTCATACAAGCTAGAACAGAAGTCTTTATATGACACCTGCAGAGCGTGCTTATACATATATTTTATTGCATTTAGCTCCATAAACGATAAAATCAGTAGATATTGTTATTATATCATAAGTGTTGTACAGATTAATTGTTGCATGAACTATTGAAAAATTCTGATAGAAACTATAAATTGATAATCTGCCTTCATCAAGCTTTAATAAATATTTCATATTGATAATTTTATTATATAAAGATAATACTCTGGTAAAAAAAATGAACGAATCAAGTAAATGTTAAAAAGTAATAACTAATTTAAATATGCCTAATTTTTTTTTCAAAGCTCTAATTAAGTACAAATAGTTTTTGCACTACAGCAATTAAGCTTCGTTAATAAAAAGATTTTCCAATTATTAGTTTTGAAAGTTTTTGAGAAAATTATTTTTATTTTACTTATTTGAAATTATTATCAAAATTATAAAGTTTAATCTGCTATCTTTTAAATTTAAAACTATGAATTTATAAGTTAAATCTATCAAATTCAATTACATGACATAAATGTGGTATTTTTCGTAACTAAATCTGATTAGATAACCTAGAAATTATTCAAATAATTTGGGGAAATTCGTGGTATATCAAAATATTATAAATACCAAAAGTTCCAAAAAAGAAACAAAAATAATCACAATGTTCGCGATTCATAGACATGACGTGTGTGGTTTGTGATTTAGAATTTATATTTATAATTGATATATAGATTACATATGCGTATAGGTATATTTAAATAAAAAATATAAAAGTTGTTTTCTTTTATGTGTGTGTACAGAATTTATGCAAGGCTATTCTTTAATGCAATATCTATATTAATCACTTTAATTATATGAAAGTATCATAATATGGAATGTATTAATATATTAATTTTATAAAAATCTATTTTATTTCACGTAAATATTTAATCTTAGATTTTTATATTTGTAGATAAAATCAGTCAATAAAATAAGTTGAATCTCTAATATTTTTCTTACATCGAAGTATGCGTATGTATATCTATATATTTATACTTTTTTGTTATTTGTATTTATTGAAATAAATAATTTAAAAGCCACTTTAGTAAGGAGGAAATGAAGGAAAATTATTGAAATCATCGTCTAAATAAAGACACACTTGGATATCATATATTTGATTTATATAACGCTATATAATTTAATATAATATTAAATTTAAAATAAGCAATAAAACAAGTTTTTTTTTTTAATATATCTTTTTAAAAAAAAATAAAAATATATCTTACTTCGTTTATTAAATGATCTTTAACTAAATTGTTTTTGAATATGTTCATTTATTTTTCATTGCATATCATTCTTTTCATTTGTTTAAAAATTTAATATTTATTACCCTTCGTTTACAAATATAGATTTTATAACTTTTCATAAAGTATTATATCTTATATATTTTTGGTATTGTTAGAATTCTTCAAAGCTAATTTGTTCGTGTAATACCGGCTTACAAACATCTCTTTCTTCTTCTTGTCACATTTTAATATCTATCCTTTTTTCATCCTTTTACAAACATAAAATTATTTTAAAAAGCAATACATGTAACTAAGAATACTTTGACCTCTACTGTCGAACAAAGCGCAATAAAATCGCATACAACGATCGCATTTTATATCGCACCATAAAATCGGGTGACAACACATCTCAAATAAGATGGAAATTTGCTTATATAGGTGAGAAAATATGTATGTGTATATAAAAGAGATGCTATCTTATAAGCAACTCGGTTAAGCGACTGAAAGTAAGTGTATTATGATTATAAGAGTGCGGGAAATCTTTTTCTATAACTAACTTTCTGTATTTATATACGTATATATTCGTTCATATGCATATTTATGTGTGCAGGCAAATGTATGTACGTACCTAAGTAAGTGCGTTCACGTGTATGTATGAATCCTGAGAGTAATACAACGATTCAAATGACCTTCAAGAGTCCGGTAGTCGGTGTCTGTCCTTTTCATTTTTTTGCTTCTTCTCGTTCTTCATCATCTTCTTCTTATACTTCTCCTATGTCTTCTTTTACTGCATCGTTCGTTTTTGACCTCGAGCAAGTTGTACTAAACGAACGACTGAGAAATAGCAAACACATAAATGTAGCGGAGAAATTTTCTATCCGCTTAAACATGTTATGAGTCGTTTTTTTTTTCTTTTAATGACTAGGATATTTAAAGACATATGTTAAGACATATGTAAGATAATGAACTTAACATTGCTAAAGGATCTGCTGATTTTTTCTCAGTGCCAAAGAAACTTGTTATAATGTTAAATATTTATTACAAAAATTTGAATGAAATAAATAATCTAAAAAATTATAATAATTAATTAATTAATAATAAGGCAATTTTCTAAATACTCTCAACGTGATATATATATATATATATATATATATATGTACGCAGAAAAGACGTGCTGTAATTATAAATTGTTATTATACTTTATTATTATATAATTTATTATTATTATTATAATTATTATATTGATACTTAGTTATAAATATAAAGTTAAAGTACATGTGTAATTAGAAATACATTTATCGCTTTTTATAAATAACAAATTTCTTATAAAAACTGGATTTTTCTTCAAACTTATAATTTATAAATATTTTATATTATTAATAATCCTACCTCTTTTTAAATTTTCTGTATTCATTATATTATTATTTTTATCCATTCGACAATTAATTAAAAACTCATAATCAAGTGCACAGTATTGTGCATAATTTTTATACAGTGCAGTATACAGAACAGAGACTGAACTATGTTATTCATAACTTAACAACTCAATCATAAAATTTAGTATTATTTTATTTTCAAAAATTATCATTTACAATCTCTAATTTGAATTTAAATACAAATAAAACTCTTTATATTTCTTTTTTCTAAAGTAAATTAATAAATAAAAATTATAAGTCTTTATAAATAAAATCTATTAAATTCTTAGCATAAAAGATTAGCTGTGAAATATTAAAAAATAGGTCACAAATACTTTGAAATAAATTTAAGTTTTTTAATTGTAATTCATAACTTTAAAATTTTTTTTCTTATACTGTACTATCATAAAAAGACAATTATTTAATTCATAAATAAAATTATTAATGTTTTCTTATATTAAAAAAGTAAATTAAAAACATTTCTCACTGAATCAGTAAATTTTTTATGAAATTTATTTAAATGTTTCTTTTTGAACGTTTACTATATCTTTTATTGACAATCTTGGGCTTTCTACTGCAATAATTTAATTTTGTATTTCATCAATTCTCAATTTATGATGTCCATTAATGTTAATTTATTAATAAAATAAAAAACTATAAATAAATAAAATATTTTAATTAAGCTCTATATAAGTTTAGCTCTTGTAATGTTCTATATATTTTACATTTTTAATGCAAATTTTTTCATTATTTAAAAAATATATTCATATTTAATAATAAATTAAAATAGCGATTCAATTTTTTAAATATATTTGTTAATGTGATACTAAACTAAAGATATATATTTGAAATAAAGTAATAAAGTTAGTGATTTTATTATGTACATATATATATAAATAGATATATAAATTAGGCTGAAATAAATTGAATAGAAAGGTACAAAAATAAAACATATTCTAATGACAAAAAGGAAGCTGTTAGAAATATTTTGATACATTGAAAGATGTTAAGAAAGTAAAAGTATAAAATAAAAGAGTTTATAAGTAATAGAAAAAATGAATACGGAAGCAGAAGATGCAGAAATATAAGCAACAAAGATTATAAACACTAAAAAATATATGAAAAATAATAGAAAAGTATGAAAGAAAACTTAAAGTAACTTAATAAAATGTATATGATAAAAAAAGAGAAAAATGGAAAAGCATTTATTGCATTTAAATTTCATTAAAAATTAAAAGCTTATCCTATATTAAAAGATATTCTAATTATTTTAAATAAATATATTTATTATTATTACATAAACATTATTGCTGAACATGATGATAGAAACAGATAATTTATAACACTTTATAATATATTATAAGATTTTTAAGAGAAACTATGTATAAAATAATAAATATATGCATACACAGTTTTATTTTAAAGAAATTAAAATCAAATATAGTATATTTTTAATCAAAAATATATAGGGTACGTGCGACTAATCTTGAGAGTGTGTCTGATAAGATAGATGACCAAGAAGTAATGAATTATGAATCTATTCAAGAGGATAAGATATCAAATAGAATAAATCTTTATATTGTCAAAAAAAGGTGATGAAATGAATGTTTTTCAATTTTAATTTAATTACAGGTTATAAATTTAAAAAAACGACAATAATTAATAATTCACAGACAATGGAATTTTAATTTTTTAATTTTCACACTCTATTTTAGATTACGTAATTTATAATTTATTTTATTATCTATATAAAATTACATAACTATAAGGATCTAATATTTATTAAAAAAAAATTGTTATACTTATTTACTTGCGATAATATTTTCTGTATTAATTGGATAATTTAAATAAAATAAAATTGTATATTTAAATATGTTGAACGAATAAATATGTATGAAATTTTTATGCTTAATTTGTATTTATTTTATTTGTTATTATAAGATAGCGAGAGAGAGAGAGAAACAGAGAGAGAGAATATATATTTTACATATATTTATGTGCATCATGCATTTTTTATTTCTGTTTAATTCTCAATGTATAAAATTTTTTTTCATTCCTTTTTGTTACTACTAGTTTTTGATGGTAATGTATTTATTAACAATTCAACTTCCAATCCATTCGACTTTCGACTTTCCACTTTTTTTATTCACAGTTTTTTAATGATTTTATTATGATCAATTTTTGATGATTGTTCTTGTTTTATTTTCATGATTGATACCAATGCCATTGCATTGGTTGCGTTCGTTACTAAACTGACTTGCACAGCTATTGTCGGTTAAATCTTAGATTTTCTTTTGACCATTTCTCTAAATTTTTTGCTCATTTCATCGCTGGATAGTATATTATTCACGTTTTACTATTTTTTATTCAAAAATACACATGTAAGTATTACTAAATCTAATTTTTATCTAACTACTACTTGTATGCTACTTCGTGACGGTCCGTTTACGTAGTAACAGTTATGATCAAAATGGAATTCCGTTGACATACACATCATGTTGTATAATTCGGGTGTTTCATATTATAATTAATTTTATAGAAAAATATACGAAAAATAATAAAGTAAAACATTATATATTGGTATTAAATATTATTAGATTTCCTGTTTGAGTAAACAAGTATATTTATGTTGTGGTATAAAAATGTTTTCGATTAAATTAAAGAATTAAAAAAATTTAATACTTATAAAAAAGTCATAACTTTAAGGGCATGTTTTAATATTTTAATAAAAATGTTATCATACAGTATAACAACAAAAGTTTGTAAAAAGACTTTCTTCATTAATTAAAAAAAGACTTGATGTAATTAATCCATCGATGACTTATTTTATATTATAAAAAAGGAGTTTTTAATAATATAAAAAAAGAATCTTAATTATAATAATATTAATAAATGTATTTTCGCATTGTGATTATATGTTAAGTATAAAGTATTAAAGGAAGAGTGAAAATCAATAAATAAAAATGCATTAATTTTTCTAAAATTTTCTTTTATATGGTCAGATGAGCGGAAATCTGTTGATGTGCTCCGGTAAGAGAGACGTAAATGTCGAAACCAGTTAAGATCTGTAAAATTTGAACAAGGGTGAGAGGTTAGTGTTGGAATTTTATGAGTATATAATAAGATGCTATTGGTAATCATTTATAAGTTTGGTAATTATTCATAAAATCATTAATCGATAATTATTTCCTTTGTTCAAACTTTTTTTAAAGACTTGTTGACTATCTAGATGCTCGTCTCATTAATTATCATACTTAGGAAAATATTGCGTAGAAATTGTTTTATATAATTATTTGCATTTAGTATTTAAGATATAGAAAATAAAAAAAAATATACTATTTATATTTATTTCAAAATTAATGATACGATTTATGTGCATCATTAATTTTATTTGAAAAATAATATACATTTTAACTGTTTATAGTTTTTTCTTTGTTGCATAAGTAATTAACATATTAAAAAATACTTGATATGTTAATAAAAGATTTAATACAACGCTCTAGATTATGTTTCTTCTTTAATAAGTAATTATAAATATATCATAATTATAAAAAAGGTCATAAAATGCCACGAACAATCACATTTAGGAAGCGCAAGTTGCGTAGAACATAATTTGACATAAACATAAAAATGAATATGCAAGTATATGTTTATATGATCACAAATTCTAATGAAAATTTACATTATTTCTATTGAGGAATATGAGTATTTTATTAAATTAATTATTATCCAATAATCTCTATATCTTGAATTAATGTTCTTTTTATTTGACCAATTATTTCCCATTTTTTGATTAAATATTTAAAATATTAATTTTTTTTATATTTCTAATTAAAGAAAGGGATAAATTTATTATTACTTTGTTTACAAATTTATTCTCGGAACGATATTTAATTATAGTTAATGTACTTTTATTAGTTTAGAAATCGTTATTTGCTTTAAAATACAATTTTATTGACTGACAAAAAGCTTTTAGTTTTATTAATAAAGTATAATTAATTAGTTTAAAATGTGAAAAATCTTGTTTATAATTATATTTCTATCAATTATTTCTATCAATTATGTTCAAATAATGAAAGACAATTTTTTGGAGATTTTTGTATGTATAAAGTATAAACATCAAAAGAAGTTAAAAAGTTAAAGAAAAAAAAATAACGAGAAGATGGGTACAAAAAGAGATATTGAGTCATATATGGAACACACAAATAAAAAAAAATTATCATAAGTTATAAAGCGAAGTAAAAAGAAGGTATATATAAAAAATAAAATAAATAAAAGATATAAAAAATAAAGTAAATATAAGTATTTTAAATTTAGTTAAATTTACAATTCAAGCGAGGTAGATCAGACGCATCATCGTTAAAGTATGTATCAATCAAAAGTAAGTTTAATTCCGAGTTATTTAGCGAGAACAATCATACTTTAACAAAGAAATTAGTTTTAAAATATAATATATATATATTTCAAAATTAATGATACGATTTATGTGCATCATTAATTTTATTTGAAAAATAATATACATTTTAACTTTTTACAGTTTTTTCTTTTTTGCTTCATTGACTTTTAATATATATATATATATTGATTTTCATTAAGAACAAATACGTATACTTATAATTATTATAAATTTAATTTTATAAGAAATTATGTAATATAATATTTTTTTAAATTTGATTTTTTCCCTTGTGTTTAAAAGCATATTGAATAAAGATCATTTTAAAAAGTATTTTAAATTTTGTTTATTGCACTAACGAAAAAATTATTTAATTTCATTTTCAAGCGACTAAAGTAGCTTTGTACTTTAAGTATACATTATGATACAGAACTAAGGCCAGTTTTCTCCTATATATGGGGCTCTCAGACCGCTCTGCCCACGTCAACTTTTCTCTGTTGAGGGGGAGTGGCTTTTTTCAACTAGTACTGTCGGAAGAAATACCCTCGAAGGTGGCGTTATTCTTATCGAAAGCATAAAATAAGCAAAAAAGAATATTTACCAAGCGGACTACGGACAATTTTTACTCTTTTTTATGCATTCTATATGCATTCTTTTTATGATTTTATACTTACATGCGGTTTTTCTTTATTTCTTGTGATTAGGCAGGTGTCCTCTATGGTCTTCAGAACTTATCGTGTGAGCATCAAATATTGCTTTTTACACCTTCATTTCAGATGCTACCTATCATGTGATACATTCAGATATGAATAACAGTTGAATAAAGTGACTAGTCGAGATTCTGTATGAAACTAACTCTTCCATTTGTACAGGTGATCTTACTTTTTGGATGAGCCAGCAATTTAACATGTTTGATATCAATGAGCTCTTTTACGGGCTCAAGCTTGGCGATGGCAAGTTCTTAATAGTTATTGTACTATTTATCAACGCCAAAAATACTTAGCTCAAAAAATTCGTTTGCTCTAATTGTATAAAATACATTTAGAATTATTTATCTTCTAAGATAAAAGCAAGTAAATCTTTTTTACGAATTGGTGTTATTATTATTAGATATGTTGCAATTGCTATTAAAATTCTAAAAGTGTTAAAGAAGTGATTTTTTTCGAAAACAATATTGTATAATAATATTTATTGTATTAATTATAAGCTGACAGCTTGAAAATGCATGTATAAATTCCATATTTTTAAATGAGATTAGTAAAATGTTTAAGAATTGTGCCTCTAGTACTTGTCAAATCGAAATTAAGTCTGCTTATATCAAGAATTTTTAAAGTAGATAATGACGATTATCAGCTTACTAATCAGTTTCATTTTATGTAAACGATGACACGAAACATTTACATAAACTTTATTTACGTTATTGGTAAAAGTAATGAAGTGAGTTTTATAAATCATAGAAATTCATTTAGATAGTATTAATATTTATTGAAAGCAAAATTAAATATATTATGATTTTTTTTTTTAATTTAAAACTTTAAATTTTTTATTTTTCTAATCTATTGGAAAGTTCTTTTAACATTTCTCATTCTCTCCTCTTTTCTCAACAATATTCTATCTCCCTTTAGTAGAATTCTAGCTTTTTTCATCATATTTTATTATTTATCTCAAATCTATATGTCAATATTCAAAAATTTAGAACCTAATACTGAGACGAAGGAATAGACAACTTTTTATAGGATGGATCAGGTACAGATGGATCAATGTTCACTTTTTCATGATTTCATTTAAAAACAAGAAGTAAAAACGTAATACTTATTCTAAAATTGATTCATAGTTAAATATAAATGTATAATATTGAAGCGATAGAAATTAAATAAAGCTGGTATTGGAAAGAGAATTTGAGGAAAATAAAATTAAAATGGGGCAAACAATTGAGATAAAGAAGTGAGTACAAATGCAGGTAGTATTCTGAGTATTCTTCATTTTATGTTCAATAAAACTAAATTCATAAAGACGGCATTATTTGTATTTCTAAAATCTAAATTTTTTATATATAATCGTTTCTATAAATATTATATATTGAAACATACTTCCTACTCTGGTTTTACATGTAGGTATATAAAAATAAAAGAGATAAATAGATACAAAAGAAGATCATTTATAATTAGAAATGAAATAAATTCATTTTATGATTATTACTAAATATGTAGAGTGTACACATATATATTTAAATATTATTTGAATACATACGTATTATAAATATTGTACAAAATTAACGTTTATAAAAAAAAACATAACTTAATTAAAATTTTAATTTGCGTTTAATTCTTTTAGTATCTTACATTGTACAATAATTAAGCTTATGTTTGTATTTCAGTAAAAATTCTATTTATTAGTGTTATTGAATATTTCATACAATAAATAATTGTAATAAATTAATTATTAAAACATGTATTATTAATGATAATTTATAATTAATAAAAGTTATTTAGTAATTATTTAGTGCACATAAGATAGAAAAGACATAATAAAAATACAGAATCAAATTATTAGTTATCTAAGGCTAAATTAAGAATGTCCAGTTTTACAAACTTATAATATACAAATCATAGGGACGTCACCATTTTACTGTATGCCCTCTCAATAAAAAATTTTTTATTATCACGAAAATAAAAAAGTCATAATAAAATTTGTGCTAGTGTACCAATTACAATTTTATTTCAAGCTTCACTGATTACACATTTTTATTTTTTATTTTATAAATTAATTTATTTGTATATATAAAAAATATATATTCCTGAACAAGTATATGATATGTAAGAAAAAAGAAATAACTTGAAATCTTATTTAATAACTGCAAATATGAATGTTTACTTTAAAATCTACATTAGTCTTTGTGAAAACTTTAAATTATATTTATTCCTTATTTTAAATTAATCTAAACATTATAAGATATACATATTGATATTAGCTTATATGATCTATTTACATACTATTAATTGATTTTTAGTGATTAAATTGTATTATATACAACACATTATTATCATTATTCAGTTATCAACAATCTGAAAAAATTATGTAGCGATGAAAAATACTGTCACTATTTAAACAAAATGTTTCAGAAATAATATTTATTATTGCATTAGTTTATTTTAAGAGGATAAAATAAAAAAAAAATTAAAAAAATTGCAAAGAACACAAAGAACAGTATTTCTTTACATCCACCGAAAATATTTACCCAATTCACCTAGCGAATTTGTTTCAATTTTACTTTGGTATACATTATTAATTCACTATATTTTTATACTTCAGACTTTTATAAAAATTAGTTCCATAATATTAGTTATGAAGTGGAAAATATTATAGTTTAATTTTCCATCCAATGTATATTCTAGAGGTTTGAAGCATACATTAATATTTTTACAAATTCTTTTTATTTTTAAAAGAGAAACGTAACATATTAGAATATCATATTTATAAGTCATGTAATTAATTAATAATTTCTGATTAACTCTGTATAACATGATTAAATTAATAATCTGAAGTTTTTTGTACAAACTAATTATTTCACCATAATTAAAATCTTTTACTGTTAAATATAAAAAAAAATAAAATATTTATTCATTTCGAATATGATCTAAGTTGAAAATACAGAATATTTGAAAATTCAAATTTATGTATCTATTTATAATTTGAAGCTGAATTTGAGCTAAAGAAAATATTTACCTTATTTTACTATAATTTTAAAAGATTTTGAAATGCGCGTTTAAATAACATACTATCGATACAGTGTACGCAATTTCTTATTCAAGAATTTTATGTTAAAATATAATTTAAAATCATTTTAATCAAAACCAGAAAGATTTATAGATAAAAATAAAAAAAAGATAGGTTTTTTTATGTAAAAATACCAATTTCATTAGTACCAGAATTTGAAAATAAGTTACAAAGATGATAAGAATTATTAAAATTATATAATTTTCAGTCGTACTGATAATAAACGTACATAAAACTTAGAAATTAAATGGGTGTGAAATGAGGCATTAAAAGAATAGTGAAATTGTACGTGATTGAGACCGCAGAAGTGGTATTGATAACAATGACGTAGATGGACTGCAAATAGGAGAAAGGGCTTTAGCTTTCTTCCCGAGTATCTTCTTTCGACCTCGCGAAGGTTGCTGATCTCTGCAATGCGTCTCAAGGTCGTTATACTTCTTTGGCGTTATATAGCTTTCCTCTTCGTGCAACACTTTCATGCTCACGGACTACATCTGATAACATCCAACACGGAATAAGCGATCGCAATGCTACCACTTATCGATTATTTATAGAAACTAATGGTAAAGAAAATATCCAATCTTTGAAACTAAAATATTAAATCATTTTAAAAAATAAATAGAAAAAATTGAATATTTTTGTGATATTTTTGAAACTATAAGAACATTTGTATTATATTTTCTAGTCTTAATAAAAAAACTATTCTATTGTTTTATTATTTCATTTCAAACAGAATCACTATTTTGAGACTTTATAGAATTTTATAGTGGTATTTGAAAATAATATATTTAGTTTTACTTTCACATGTATATTAAAGTAGACATTTTATAAGATCAAGAAAAGTAATTTTTAAATAAATTTTTACATTAATATATTTAAAAAAAATAAAACCAAATAAATTCTTAGTTTATTAGTATCGTACAAGCGATTGTTTACTTTCTCACTGACTCTCCTTTTTTTATCACTAAGTTAGTTTTTCCAGCACATAGTGATTTAAATACAATGATAAATCTTGCATAAATCGTTGAATGAACGAAGACTTAATATTTTTTATTTTCTATATATTTTAATAGGTATTTATATTCGAACAAATTTTAAAAAATATGTGTAAGAAAAAATTTTTTGCGTTATTCTTTAAGAGTAGCACTAAATTACATTGCTCTAATTTTTTAATAATTTTGGTAAAAATAACTTCAAAATGAGCTGTATTGACACTTCAAATATTTTAATAATAGCAATATATAATACATTCAAATAGAATTTTAATTTATTTTTATTTTATTTTTATAGAAATTTTATTTGTTTATTTGAAAAACTAATTATATAATATAAATTTCGAAAATTAGAGAGTTGGTTTAAAACGAATAGCATAATTTTATATATAATTATTATAAAGATGTCTAATCTTTTAAAGTTTTTTTTTAATACACCTCATTAAAATAAGCAATAAATAAATAATAAAATCTTATGTTCACGTTAAAAAATAAATTTGATCATACTTAATAAAGTATTTAATCAAATAAAAATCTTTGTAATTTATCTGGAGTAAAAAAATCCTTTAAATTTAAGGTTTTAATTTAATTTAATCCAATAAGACTCACATGAATATTTTCTTCATACTAATAACTTGTAGAGAGTTAACTTAATCTTCAAATAAATCATGTACACACATTTACAACTGATAATGATAATGAATCTGAGAAATTATGCTTTTGCTATTAGCCAAATACTTTACAATTAAGTGAAATAATAATAAAAAATCTGTAACATTAGTGTAATACATTTGATTTATAAAGAAGAGACATAATTGATAACGATATGTAATTATATGTCAACTTAAAAAATTTGAAATAAATAAAGTTAAGAAAGATATGTAAAACATTTTCAATTTTACCTTATTTATATGTTTGGTAAAATTTTTTTCTTAATAGTATTTATAAACACGGACTAAAGGCTGAAACTTAACCTCTTATCAATATTCATAAATTGTCTTTATTTATTTTATTGGTATTCTTCAAACTACGGAAATAATAAGTTTATTAATGGTAGTAAAGCTTTACGTTAGATTTGAATTAAAATTTTGAAGAAATTTAAATATGTTTTTATGTGTGCGTATAAGTGCGCGCGCGTATAAATTATATACGCGAGACATACACACACACATATGATTCAACATGTTAAATAAATTTGAATTGAATCGAGAAATATCAGCATTCGAAAGAAAATGTAATGTAACTGCATAATGATACATAATATTTCATACATTTCAAACACAAAATTTTATTTTAATACTGTATAAAACCTTATTATCATAATATTATGATTATATGAATACGGAGAAATAAAGGGGAAAACAACATATTAGCAGAACTTCATTGTTCTATCCAAAATAAAAACTTTCTTGTCAATTTATATAAGTAAGAAATAAACTATCCATCCGATAAATTTCTTGAGGCGATTAAATGAGCACAATCTAGTGCAATAATCAAATTATGGTTTATGAAAAAAAACCAATCTATGGGTGGAGGAAGAGGAAGAAGTATCTATAATGCACACGAATAAGAGAAACGAAAATCAGTCAATTCATCACGATAACGAATCAGATTCGCATCCGCATTTCAAATACATTGCTGCAGTAGCATGACTCGCTTTTTTTCTTTACCCTTTCAATATATCTCGCGCTTACTATATATTTTATAGTGATGTAGAATAGAAAGGCTCGAACGGCATGAAGGCGTTGAAGGCGTCAATACAGTGCATGCTGCAAATTTCTTATATAATTCAGTCGATACGATCGTCATAGTATACATCAAGATGATGTCAGAAGGTCAGGACATCTGCCTGGTTAGTAGCGTATAGCAATGGGTTAAATAGTCATTTTTTTTATATCTCACTTGCTTACAAAAGATTTATAATATATTAATTTATATTAAAAGCTGGATGTAATGGATACAGGGAAATTACATTTTAATAATCAGAAAAAGTTATAACTATCTTAATACACTATAGTTGTGTAATTTAGTATCGCTTATTTTGAACAAAAAATTACATACAATAAATATATTAAAACATTAAAGTACTTCAGTGCGCATCATTAAAGAAAAAAATGCTTCCATATACTTTTAAAAATAAAACCTACATTTAAAGCTAAGTGCATGTAACAACGAAAAAATAAATTTAATAAAATTTCCAGATTTTTTTATTTTTAGTAATATATAAAGTAAAATTTTAAATACTATATAAATTCTGTATCTTAATAGTTACCTCTATTTGTAATTGCAAAATTTAATGATAGATAACAGTAAAACAAAGATATATTTTTGTTTATAATAAAAAGAATAAAATTGTTGTAATTTAAAAAATTTGTCAAGTAATTTTCAAATTTATTTTATAAAGTTTGTAAATGGTCAGTTATAAAATGGTGATTAGATTTTATTATTGTATCAATAAATATTATATTATAAATTTAAAATGAATATGTGCATGAATATTTATTGACATATAAGCAAATATTATCTGGTAGAATAATTACTAAAAATGTTAAGTGAAATCTATAATCTTATAAATATAATTTATTTAAATTTAAAATCATCTATATAAATTGCTAAAATTTC
Source organism: Platyscapa corneri (assembly GCA_018907185.1). NCBI lineage: Eukaryota > Metazoa > Arthropoda > Insecta > Hymenoptera > Agaonidae > Platyscapa > Platyscapa corneri. The sequence continues at coordinate 194,612 of JACCHW010000037.1, forward strand.
AGTATCCTCAGACTTTCTCTATTAAATTAGTTCTAAATAAATTGTTATTTATTATTTAAAAAATCAACTTTTATTAATCATTAATTTACTTTCCTAAACTATTCAATATTTCTTATATTTTAATTTATACTTTTATTGTATAAAAATTTCATGAAAGTTGAAATTTATAATTATTTTACATAAATTACATTAAAAATAGTTTGTGAAGGAACAAAAAAAAATTTATTGATATTCATATAAATTTATATTTTTATGAGGCAAGAAAAAATAAAAAATAAAAATAAGATGTGATATTATATGTTGTACTGTAATTATTTATATCTAAATATAGTTCTACAATATTAGATAATTTTCATTATGAAAGAAAACAGTTTGTCTATTTAATATAATTCTTTCTAATAATTTAATTTTAATTTTTTAATTTTTTGTTAAATTAATTTCGGAAAATACTTTATTTTTCTTCATAATAAAAAATCAACTTATTTGAATTAAATTTCATATTTTATAATCAATAAAAAATTAAAATTTTTATTTACTATACGTAATATAATAAATTTTAAAAGTTTTGAAAACAGTACTTCAGTATTTTATTAATTTTTTTTTTATTAAAATTACAAAAATCGTTCTTTAAAATAATTAATTAAAAATCATCTCCCAACTATTTTTTTTTGTTTTTAGTAATTTATTATTACCATTCATCTTCAACTTATTACGACGAAAAAATATATAATTTATAAACGTTGTATAAATCAAATTTAAGAAATATTTTTTACACAGCGTACAGAATATCTATGTGATCGAATTATTAACGAATACAGGAGTTGAACGTTTACATCAGTATAAAAATATAACGTAGCAAATGATATAAGAATTTTTTTTCAAACGCTTCCATAAAATTATAAAAACTATTAAATTCATAAAGTAATATAAAAATAGTCAAACTTATAAATTTAAATTAAATCATATATTGTTGTAGGACGGAGTTCGCCAGAACATTAATCGAGTTTTTGATGAGAACATAAACTAATGCAGCACATACACATATGGATCATTACGGAAATGGGAGAGTATGTACGACACGCCTATATTATATATTTTCTCGCTCAAATAACATGTGCATGATCCGGAAAATTTGCGATCATTTTCGAACACGAGTGCAATAAAGAACGAAGTAAATTGTCTAGATGCAGTGCAAAAGAAAAAGATAAGGTATGGGTTTCTTTCCCAACTTCTTTCCCTTGGCCAAAAGCGTACGATAACGTGAAAGTATGACGATGGTCAAGGGGATCCTAAGATCAATACAATGTGCACATTATAATTGCTAGAAACCCACAAAGCCTCTTGAAGAGAGTCAGAGCAGTGTATTATGTAGAAATGCTTTCACACCAATAATGTAATTAACGCGAATTTATTTTCATCTCAATATCAATTTTATATTTTGATTTTAATTGTGATTTAATTTATTAGTTTTTCTTTTTATTATTTCTAATGAATTTGAAATTCATTTTGCTAAACAGACTTCAAATAACTATAATTTTTTTTAAAAATATGTATTCTAAGTGGTTATAACAAGCTTTTATATTAGTGTTAATAAACAATAAAATGTAATTATATTTATAAAATTTGCTTTATAACAATAACTATATAATAGAATATTAATTGTAGCAAAAATATATGAATTGCCTAAATATTTTCAACTATTTATTTTTTGTCAAATGTTTACAGCACAAGTAGCAAGATAACTGCCGCCATTAATTGAATTGTCTTGCTTTTATGTCCATATAAAACAAAGCTTGTTTAATAAAAAATTTTCATTTTTTTTTAACGAATTAATAGTTTTGACACAGTTAATGATATTTTCACAATGTACTTATACTTATGTTTAACTTTTACATTTTTTGACATTTAATAATTCATTACATTATATTAATGATACACACTATTGATTATTTAATACAATTAAAAAAAATTTATAATAATCATCTAATTATCTAGTATTAATAATATATTATAATAATATAATTAAAATTTCTGTTATCTTTAAAAGAAAATAAATATATATTATATATAATAAAAATAGGCATTTACAGATTTATTAATTTTAACTTTTTTATTATTTGTTTCACGTTTTCTGATATAAAAATGTACCATTTTAATTTTTTTATATTATTTTATTTAAAAATAAAGACAAATTTATATTTCTTTGCTAAATTAACTATTTAATTAAATTAAATTTATTGAATCGAGTACTAAATACCTTATTAAGGTTTTTCATTAAATCAAGTAATTTTAAAAATAAGCAATTCTTTTCATTGTTTAGATATAATAAAAAAAAATCATGTTTCATTGTTTTATAGCTATTTACTTTCATACAATTACAGAAACTAAAAAAGTTAACTTAATAAAATATTAATCGATTGCGTTTTTATAAATTTTATTGATATAGATATTAAATGTAAAATTACATTTAAAGGGGTGAAAATTAAAAAAATTATTTTTAATAAATTTTTTTTATGTAGAGGACAGAAATACTGTTAATAATGTGTAACGTAATATTGAAGGATGCATCTACAACAATATGGAGAATAACTATAACATAAGTTAGAACTAGAGTATATATTGTAATTATATAATTAAATGGTTATAAATATTAAAATATTCAGGACTCCTAATAAAATCGTGGATTACAACATGCAGTAAAATAACCTTAATAAATAGAGTTAACTTTTTATAATATAAATATAATTTGTTTAAACAGTAATAGAGATATTGGCAGAAATCCGAAACAAATAAAAAATAATACAACTTTGTTTGCCTCGGTTAGAAAGAGAGATATAATATGTATGTCAGAGAAGACAGCCGATTTAAAAGAGATAGGAACTTACTATTGGATGTAGCTTGACATTTACACGATGCGGTCGTTCGCACTTACTCTTGGAGGTTACTCCTAGAATATTGTAGTTCTTCCCAAGCTACGTTTTCACCGTAGACTCGGTGAATTCACACATGATGACCCTCCTTCCTCGACTACAAAGTAACCCTGACAATCACGATGTCGTATGAAAGGAAATTGAAAGAAAAATCCAAGTCGAAATTCAAGAAGAAACGTAATTTTAACTTTCAAAAAATAAAGACATTCGCCCGTGTTAACGTTCAGATTTCAAGTGCTTCCTCGATTGCGCCTCCATGCATCATTCTTCTCTTTTCCTAATATTCTCCAAAATCTTGTCACGTTTAACTTCGGAATACTTCGCATGTATCTGTTTATATATTCAATAAAGGTTAAGGAGTTTATAATGAATCAACTTTTTATAAAGTACATTATTTAAATTGCCGTAATTTTTATTATACAAATATATCTTTGTTACTAAGCTACACAATTTACATAATCACTCGTGTGACATGATAATAATCATTATCAATTCTCTAGTCAACTTAGCAAAACTTTAAATAACGTTGTAACCGCATAACAATAGTATGCCAGTGTACGATATAAGTGCAGAGTTGACCAATCATAATTTGTATGTTTTTCGTCGAAATGTGTTATTTAGGGTCAACGTTATGCAGAAGCATAACCGAAAGGAAGAACGATTGTTTAAGAAGATTTCCACCAGAAATAAATTCATTAAAAATTAGATAATACATAAGATATGAAAATAAAATATTATGAGATTTACATAACAACCAAGATATATAAGTTATTTAGCTGATTCTTCTGAAAGAATTATGAATAGTTTTGTAATATTCAGTAATACAATATTTATTGCTCATTTATGAAAAAAGTATATTCATATTTGGAAAATTGGTGGTTGAGTTAGGATATAAAATTTCTGTAATAATTTTTTGTTTAAGCGATTATTAATTCAAATAAACAATAGAAAGAAAATAAAATTAGAATTATTAAAAGAGTGACTATTAAATCAATAATTTAAAAACTTTCAATATTAAAAAAAAATTATCTAGAGTTTAAATAAAAAAAATTTTTAATAAAAGTATGAAACACAATTATTAAATATAAATCATATGTAAAAAAGAATCGAATGTTAAATTAATTAAATTTATTTTAATAATTCAACGAAACATTTTTTTTTAAAGAAAAGTACTTAAGTCTATTAAAAACTAAAACTAATTCTTTAGTTTCTAAATTCTAAAGTTTTTTTTCATGTTTTTTACTTTATATATATTTCAATAGAATTTTTAATAATAGAAGTATGAATAAGCAAAAGAGCAAATTTTATTATTCCTCAAAAAGTTACATAGTAATCTATGCATAATGTTGGTTTATTAAATAAAATCAAAATATAGTAATTAATGAAGTTTTTTATGTTATGAATATAAATAATATATGAATATAAAAAAGCATGAATAATTGTTTTAAATATATTAAACAAGTGATAGTTCAATGTTATCATATTTATATTATATCATATTATATTACCATTCACTTTTTGATATTTATATTAAATTATAACATAATATATTCTTTATACAAAAAAATACATAAAAATTACAAGTTATTATTGTTAAGTTCAAGTTCAGTTTAAGTATCGCATATCAATTTAATTATATCGAGTAACCATTTAAAATATTACTTAAATAAGCAGAAAATATTTTAGCATAAAAATTATTCGATATTATCCTTATAATTTAAAGGCTTCTTTCGACGGCAAGTACACGCCCAGCTTAACGTAATTTTCGGTAATAGCCCATTCCTTCGCGTATTTCTCGCATCAAAAAGTTCATCGAACCACGTCTTGATGGTGAAATGGCTTGATGTTTCCCTTTTTTAATTTCTTCTGTTTCTTTGGCAGGTTTTTTTCTTTGGATGATCGAGATACGTAAGCGATCACGCTTTTGGAATTTTTGGTATGGTTTTTTGCACATCCGCCAGATGAACCGATAAATTCTGATGCAACCTCATATATAACTCATATATAATCTTTTATTTTTGTGGCATATTTTTGTTCTTTTTTATTGAATACTTAAGCTAAATCTTCTTTTTATTTTCTTTTATACCGTAGGGCACTATCGCAAAAGTATAAGTTTTATCAAATTTATCTCCAGGCTTGTAATAAAGTTAAGAATATTAAGTATATTTATTATCAGTATTCAAAATCATTTTTCAATTTGTACATAAAATACTTTATAAAATTTTAATATAAATATTTAAAAGATGAAAAATAAATTAATACTTCTCTCATAAAAATATTATTTAACAAAAAAAAAATTATTAAATCACAATTACCTAGATTTTTATATGAAGTTTTATAAACTAGTAAAAAATACTACAATAATTAAATGAATTTTTTAATTTATATTAAAAATTTAATTTAAGTAAAAAAAATTTTTATTTTAATACAGTCAAATAAAAGTTCAGAATTATTATATGTTAAAAGTACGTAATATACATTTTATTAATAATTTATCAGCAATTACCTATAATCTAACGGTATCCGTAACATTTGACATTCTATGTAGTAAAAAGATAACTTCTCTTTTATAAATGATATTCATAAAAAATATTTCTACATTATGTATAAACTAAAACTAAATTCGTAAGTTCGACAATTTTCTCTTGTGCTAAGTTAATTAGAATCAAGAGCTTAATATTCATGATATTCATCGTTATAATTTTTGTTTTTTTAGGATTCCATTTGTTTTACGTAATTTTTAGGATTTATATAGTTATAATTATATATATCTATTTATTATATATTATCTAATTTGATAAAAATCGACCGTATACATAATTATATTTTATTTTAACACCTGATAATTGATTTAAAAAATAGATAGATTTATTAGTTACTGTTTTACTTAAATTAATTTAAAATGTTAAACAAATATTATTATTCGACGAGAAATTAAAAAAATGTTTTTAATATTTTATTGACTTACTTATTTTTTCAAAATTTAAATATATTGAAATGCGTAATGATATTACAGTATTTTAAATGAGCCAATATTTAAAATTTTAATTATAATTAATTCTAAATTTTGTTTTACCCAGATATAACGATAGTATATTTATAATAACGTCATATTTATGTTACAACATAATAAGGGTTTTCTATTGAAAAGTATAATTATATTGTACGAATCAATAACATATTTTTAATTAAAATATAATTAATTGTTAAAACATAAAAGCTATGTAGATTAATAAAGACAATAAAGTTAAAAATTTATTCTTTCATTAAACTTAACACTAAACTTAAAAATGACTCACAACACTAAAATTAAAATGAATAAAAATTGCACTCTAGTTCATTTTTAGGGTATACAATAACATTTAAACATTGTTTTTATTTATTAGAAAAATACATAAAAAGTTTTACATTTTTTATTAAATATGTTTATCAAAAAATTGAAAAAGAACATTAAATATTAGTTTAAATTGTGAAAATTATACAGAAATTTTTTATTTAAAATATAAGCTTAGTCCTAATATAATATTTATAATTATAACCATGAACCTAAAGTATTATAGAACGTATTTAAGTAATATTATTGTCGTTATTATAATTAAAATACTAATACCGCATTTTTTTCATTTAAGATTTACATAAATTTTTAAATTTTTAGAGATGAAGTTTACTACGATTGTTGAATTAATCGATGTGACTTATAAGTTTAATTATTTACCAGGGAAGGTGTAAAGGGCATTTAGAAAGATAATATCTGAGTGTATGTATGTGCATGCGTATGCATGCGTGCGCTTGCATGGATCCGCGTGTGTTTAAAATAGATGCGCCAACTGCGGTGGCGTTAGGTTTGCGAGCGTGAGATAGTTCGAGTAGCTCGAAAAGAATGTTAATCGATGTCGTGCTTACGTTCAGTGGCGATGCATCTTCGACCTTCGGCCTTCGGCTCGTAACGGTATATGCCTGTAACGCCATCGAGACTATTGGTGAAGTGTCTTGTAAATGACTTACCTGTAAATAAAAAATAAACAATTAATGTGAAATAAAAATAAATGTAGTAAGGAACAGTGTGTTGAGTAATTTGATCGTGCTGTTCTTACTAACATTAGATTACTTATTATTATTATATTATTAATATATACTATATTATATATATATATATATATATATATAGATTATATATAAAATATTTCTTACAAAATGTATAATTACACATGTAAATTTGTACTTTTCTATACTTAATTTATAATTAAAAATAGTTTTCTTCTATATCAAATATTTTTTTTTAAAAAAATTTTAATTTGATTTTATCAATACCTAATCGAAGATATTTCTGAATAAAATTTACGAGCTAGTGGTAGAAATTAGAGTTAATTTATTATTAAAAGCTATATTTCTGGTTCATTGGTTATAATAAGAATTTTAAAATTATGGAAGCCTCTATGCCGATAATTACTTAAACAGTCACAATGTATAAGTAGACTTTTCATTTTTTCTCTTTATTAAAAAATAGTTCCTAACCTGAATAAAATTAATTTAATGATGAGTTTAATCATTTAATAACAGGGAATCAATTCAGCTTCGGATTTGGAAAAAATTTTATTGCTTTATATTGCGAAGATTAAAAATTATTTGTAATTAATTCTTTATTTTACTTATACTAGAAGTGCAATTAGATTATTTGAATATTAAGTTTTATAATTATAATAAAGCTATTTACTTTAATTTATGAATATTCTGTATAAAAATATGTATAGAAACATAATATAAAGCAGAAAGTTGCAAAATTAGAAGCTGTATATATAGGAAGATCGAGCAATCGGACACATCCGAGAGATAGCACCGCATGTGACGGACTGAAATAGATGCTTAGCAGTTCAGCAGTGCAGCGGAGCAGTTGCGAAACTAGTTTTTACCGTAAAGACTCAACGAAGGAGTCGAGATAGAAGCTGTAAGTCCAACGACGAAGCAACAGCCACCACAGAAAACTCGTTATTCGATCTTCGAGAGACGCTTACGCACGTCCGGAGAGAGAAACCTTTCGACGATTTCGCGACTGCAGCCATAGATATCACTAGTGTACACGGAATACATGTGTATGCGAATATGTTTGAGAGAGAGAGAGAGAGAGAGAGAGAGAGAAAGAAAGAGAGAGAGAAAATTAGATGAAATATGAGATTTTAATAAAATAATGTTTAATTAAAAGACGATTTGACTTTTTGCACAGTATAAATAAAAGTAACTAACCAAAATAGCTATTATTATTTACGTTTTAAGCTATTGCTCTAATCATAAACTAAAATAAGTACGTATTATTCATTTTTCTCAAATTCATTTTATAAAAATATGTATAAATTTAGCGCGAAATACCAGTTTTTACAATTAGATTCAAAAGTATTGTCAATTAACAGCATTTGATAAGGCGCTTAATTTAAATTTTTTTTTAAATTAGTTAAACGACATTATTATAATTATAAAATAAAAGCTATTCTTTTATAGAGATTTGTAGATTTTAATTCTTTTATATAGTTATTATATTATTGAAAAGTATAAAAAATATTTGTCCTATAGAATACTCGTTAAATTCCTTTTGTCTCGGATCAAGTCACGGTGCAAGATTTTTCATGCCGAAGGTCAATGCCGAGCGATGAATCGCGATTTTGCATACCTTTTTTCCTCATCCATTGTCCTAGCATGAAGAAAAAGAGAACAATACATGAATTCTCGTAATCCCGTCAACAGAAATAAAGCAGTCAAGCATCGCCAAAAGGATCGCCTAGAGCACCACCGAGAGATTCATCGAGAGCATCACCCAGAGCACCGCACTCGCGACAGGATAAACTATTTCTTATCGTCAAGATACTTTAACAGAATTATGCAAGGCAATCGAGAAATCGTTTCGCTAATACAAAGCATGAAAAAAAGAAAAAGAGACAGAATGTAGTAACGCAATTTTGCGTGCGTATGCACATGTGAAGTGAAAAATTGAACTAAAATACATAAGGATTTTAGAAGAACCTAGAATTTTAAACGTAACGATCATCTATTTAACTATATAAACATCTAAATTAAAATTATGTGTATTCGAAAAGCCAGGAATTATACTTTTTTATGTACAAAATTCTTTAATTGTAGTAAAATTGTATGTTTTATTTTTCTCATTCAATGATTTAAGAATGTTCTTTCACTTTCCTTGATGTATATCCTATTATTGTTAAATCTATTTTCGAGTTTAATGAATTTTACACTAAAACGGATACACTAGTTTCTTAAATTATGATTTTATTAACTATATATTATATTAATTAATAATTATATTGATTAACATAATATTAAATAAATTATATTATAAATATAGTGTCCTTCGAATATTATATTTTGTGTACAATAAAATTTTCTCATGAATCCATAATTTTTATTTGAAAAAATGACGTCATATATTTAAAGCTTTTGAAAAGAATTTCTTTTATTCATGTTTAAAAAATTGACATTGTTAAATAAACTCTTATTGTAGATGTCTTGAAGAATTAGTGTCTTGTACATAAATAATATTATGTTTATACATCAGCCACACATTCGTTAACTACAGGTTGACATTTTTTAGATATAAACGTACTATATCGGGCAAAATTTATAAAATAACAAAATCAAAATAAATAAATAAAGAATAAGATAGGAGTAAAATTATTATAGAACGCTATTTATCTGATTATATAAACGTGTAATATATAGACACGTAAGCATCAGAAATCGATCGTCCGTCTTTATCACTCTAGTAAAGTTATTTTTTTCTTTTCAGTAGTGAATTTTTGTATGCTTAAATCTTAATCAATACGAGTTTGCTTTAAATGTTCAAATAAATACGTACAATTCATATATCATATATAAAATATTAGTATATTTCATGCTATATATTAAGGTATCGCATATAGGATCTATAATTTAAAAGCTGTGTGTGTAAGATATATATGTCGATTGAGCACAAGCAAGCTTAGTAGTGTACTTTCTTTCGTTGCTATAAAATAAAGATTTTTTTAACAATTTTTTTATATGTTTACGTGAATTTATGAATCAAGCAATAAATAAGTATTTAATCCTTAATTAAATTAATAGTAATTTTTGTTTATTTTATTTTGTTAAATAATTTAATTAAGTTGTTATTATATAAAGAGATTATAATTAATTAGACTAAGAACTTAAATTATTTAAATACATCGAATTGACTCATAATTACAGAATTATTAAATGTATTCATATAATATATCCGTAATATCTATATTTAATTATTCGATTTAATTAATGAATATTTTATGAGGAATAAATTTTGTAAAAAATAAATATGAAACCGGGAGCATTATGATTCAGAAAATAAAAATGTTTTCCTTTTTCATACTTAATTCTTCATTCATTATTTATGATTACAAGTAAATATTGAAAATTCATGTTTAAAAATTCTATAACTATAAATTCGATAATCTAATTAATTAAAAAAACAATAGTTCATTAAAATTATTTGTTAGAATAATACTATTACATAACATATTATAATAACGGTTGATTAACTTCTTAAATTAAACTATATCTTTATACAGTTGAAATAATAATTTAACATTAATTTTTTATGATATAGAAATAAAAATTTAATTAAATATGGAAGCATTAATTATTTTTCGTGTATTTGAAATAATATCAAAAGTATTTATTTGAAAAAAAATGTTGAACCGTAGTCTTAAGTATTATTTAAACGTCTTGAAAATATATGTGCGGATTAGTAAAATGAAGTTGAAAAAACATAACATAATAAAAGTTTGATACAAAATACTTAATGCAAGTGCCATATTCTTTTAGTATTAAATACATAGAAAATTAAGACTATAATTACTTTTTAAAATGTTAATATCCAGTTACAGCATTAAGGTCGTACACAAACAAAAATATCTGCATCGTATTTTTCTCCACATTTATCTATGCACAATATTAAAGGAAAGTCAACTTTGGAATATAGGAAGGAAAAGATACACTGACACTACTGCTAGTCCAAGGTCAGGTAATCTTTTTCAACTCTTAGCTCGCTTTCGCTTACTCAAGGAAACTCGAGGAAACGCACTCGTATATACGGCGCCGGCGTGCTTCGACTGTACCCTCAGTGTATAGTTGTATACACTATACCTATATACATGTACATACAAGTCGGACGAGTTGAAGGAGTTGGTGGAGTCGGACGAGTAGAAGTAGGGGCAAGGGGGAGGAAAAAGTGCCTTGAACTCACGCTACGCGTTTCTGCTCTCTGCAATCCTCGTGGTATTGACCTGCGCGGGCGTTTTTCTACGGAAAGACGTTTCGTTTAAGCATGCACAACTGCTGTGTCTGGATATTTTCACGTTTTTCTTCATTGTTACGTGCGTGGCCCCTTATTTTTTGCCTTTGACTTACTTAATTACTTAGTTATTTACTTGCTTACTTGCTTACTTACTTACTCACTTACTTACTCACTTACTCACTTCCTTAGATATTTACTTACGTCATTTATCCACAAAAGAATCTTTAACTAATTATATAAGTCTTGTTATCGACAAAAATACTCCCTATAATTGTCGAGCTAATTTAATAAAAGTATTTTTACATTTACTTCAGATGGTTTATTGAATTTTGTATTAACTTCTTAGAAATTATCTTAATTTTAATTAAAATTCCATATCTTACAGATTTTTATCAATTTTAAAAATTTTTTTGGCATATTATTGCTTCTGGCAATAAATCAATCTTTAACTTGAATATTAATTAACCTTATGGACTAACTAAATTTTCAATTATATACGTAAAAATACTTTCGTGATATAAGCTTAACGATATACTAATAAATGGGTATTAAATAAATATATTATTTTAATAGATTATTACAATTAGATTATTACATTAACTATTAGAATAGTCACACTATTCTAGAGATCTTAATTCGAAAAATTGTTGCAATTGAATAATTTTTCCAAATATTTTAATACATCTTATTTTGAATATATCTTTTAATGAATTTATATGAAGACAACCACAATTGTATTGTCCAATTTTTTTTTTTTTTAATAATTTGATCTTAATAAAACAAGACGTATTGTAGATCTGAGCATTAGAACTATCAAATTTTACTGATCATAAAAGGTATTTTAGTATACGAAGTATTTATTAAGCTTAAGTGATCTGGTCTTTGTGCATAATTTCAGATTGAATTTCATTTATAATATTTTTTTAAAGCAAGGAACCAAATATTATAGTCTAATATTAAGAAATAATGAATCTTATTAATCTTTCATATGTGGTTATTAAACTTATTTAAATTTATTTCTAATGTAAATAATTTTTATCTAATCTTATTATTCTTACACGGTTACCGCAAAGAAAATGCACCTGTCTTCTATGAAAATTTTTTTAAATATAATTTAAGAAGACAATTTATATAGATCAATAGATATGATTTTTGGAAAAAATAAGTATATTCTGCTTTTAGTTCAAACAAATGATATCTAAATTAAAACAGTAAAAATGATATTTTTAATAAATTATTGAATAGATTGTTAAACAAATTTTTTATTTAATTTTTTATTTTAATGTGTTAAATAAAAAATATTAGATAAAAATTACCTGGATTAAAAAACATAGTTGATCAAATGCATTAGAAATAATATATGATAAGTAAGAGTTGCAATAAGATAAAAACTTTTAAACCATTGGTTATAAAGTTTATAATGTGCGAGTTATTTAGAAATATGTGAGCAATGCATGGCGATGACAACGACGTTGGCGGGAGCGGCAGAAATCGACAATATGGATATCGCAATGACTAATCGCCAAATCGCCTATGATCAATGGGGCAGCGAAATCGCGTTGATTATTATCAAAGAGGCGCAAGTTATGGACCCCTATTCTGCATGAGCTTTAAATATATACATATATTTTCAGACGAGAAAAATATCAATTACGAAAGTGTGCAAATAGTAATAGTTTGAGAATTCTCGACAAGTATTATAATTTCAAACACACCATGTACAGAATTTAAAGAAAAGAATTTCCATGTAATTTCTTTATTAATTATACAAGTCTACAATATTAACTATAATTTTTTGCATCTATCAAAAGATCTTTATGTCATAAGATTTATGATTTTTCGTTTGCATGCCTTTAAAATATTTTACAGTTCATTGTCATTTATTTATCGATGATCTTATAGAACTATAAAAAAAGACACAATATTTCAAGTATATCGAAGACCATACTCTATTGTCTGACATGTTATTAAAAAAACATGTCCTCTCTAAATTCTTTTATAGCTGCTATAAATGAATAAATGTTATACAATATATTTGTATGTAATGTTTGATGAAACTTGACTTTATGAGTAAAATTTTATCAATGCATAATACTTAATTGTATAATATTAACTGCATTATATGTAAAATAAATTCATTAACATTTTATCAAATTTTTATCACAAGATAATTATATTACTTTTCTTTTTACATGGGATAATTTATTATGATTTATTATTCATTTTCATATTCCATATACGCATAATTTATGTAAACAAATAATATGTCATAGTAAGAATTTTTACATTGATTGAGTTAAAGAATGATTATCTAATGAAATGATATTTTTACTTTTAAGACTTGATACACTTTTAAAATACTGGATAATTTAATTAATGTAAAGGATAAATCGAATTTTTACTTCATTATCCGGTTTGATAAAATTATACATAAATTTTTTTCTTTTAATAAGAAATGATCAAATAACATAAATGAAAACAAAAAGAAACTAAAATGTAACGGTAGTAAACAATCGTTTATACAAATTTTCATAGGAATAATACTGTTTTGGGCTAAAATAAAATTTTTTAATTCAATTAAACGTTGCGTATGCATGCATGTATGTATGCGCGCATGTGTGCATGTGTTCATGTGTTGATTCATTATGCTAAACAATTTTATCGCAGTGATATTAAAAAAAAGTCGGAGAAATTATTTTAATTATAATAAAATTTTTCGAAATTACCGTGTGATACCATTTATTTTATACCATAAAATTTCTTTATTTTTAAATAATTTCCAAAAAACTTATCGAGCGTCAATCTGATCATGAAAGAACGCGACGTTCGTGCGCATGCGTTATATCACCTTAGCTGCCTCGGCAGCGACATAAAACAAGCTGCCATACATGGGGCGAGCGTCAGGCGCGGGCTTCGAGGTGGACTGAAGTACCCCTCCATTGCCGTAAATACACGATGCACGATGTAAATTGTAACCGGGCGTGCGAATTCTAGGAATCGTTTTCGTTCAAATTGTTAAATCCCACAAAATTATTCAATTATTTGCAACTTATGATTAGCTAGATTTTAATGCTTTAAACTCGTATATTTATTTGTTTAATATATATTTATCATTTACACTTTCATTAATTTTTAATTGACAACACAGCTAATTTGATAAGATTTTGAAACATCAACTCAGTCTATTTGAAGGTAAAAATTCAATATACAGAAGTAGTGTCAAAGTGTTGCTACCTTAAGTAACAAAAAATGAATTTGAAGCAATCAAAATTAAGAAAAATTGTAAGCAAACTGAGAGTTACATATATTTATCCGATTTGAAAACTGTGCTATTACATGTATTTAAGCAAGTGACTGTCACATATAACACTAATGAAATTCAGGATAATAAACAGTTTAGATAAGTCACTTGCTTCCATACCTCAAGTGCATTTCTCAAATTAATAATTGTAGTAAAAGGGTTAGCAATCACATCTTTAGATTTCAAACTAATATATTGTTTAGTTATGTTTCGAGATTAAATTTAACGCTATACAGATTACGTATATTTTAAACAATAATAGCGATCGTCAGGTGATTACTAGACTATTTATTTTTATTTATAGTTATCAAGATATTGTGAATCAAGTATTATATTTTTCAATAATTTTTTTATTCTCAGATTTAAAAGATGTAATATGCAACATAAATTGATTTACGCGAAATCCAAAATAATTAACGTTATACCTAGGTAACAATGTGTATGATGTATCAGATCCATACTGGTACTAACTGTACATTATTCTGTGGTGTAGAAATAGTAAATATTATTATCGTGCACGCTAAAATAATTTTTCAATCTAGATCGTCTATTAACATATCGTTAAAGCACAACAGATCTAGTTATACGTACCTGAAAGATAATAAATTTTTAGCTGTTACACTAAGCTTCATTAATATAATATATTACTTCGATTTAACGACTGTTTTATCCGTTATCAATTCATAATGAATCTAATATCAATATTAACAATGAATCGAGTATTAACATTCTATAAGTATTACATATTTTCAGAAATATTTTTACAAAATACATATTATTAATAGTGATGCTTTAAAGAGATGCTGAAAATGACTTGGCTTAGGTTTAAGATAAATAAATATACACGTAAAAAAAGATCGTCTAAGAAATCGGTATATATCATAAGGTCTCGCAGAATTTATGTCGTTTGTTGTCTCGATAGCTTTCGATGGCTTTCAATGCATTACATACGAGTAAATAAAGGATGCAAGCCGCCGCACGCTCGTATATTCTTGAACGTTAGCGTACAAAAGAGGCGTCGCCTTAACAGCGTGTCAGTTAATTTCCACAAGAGACATTTTCATAGATCGCCGCAAGTCTTTTCACGATCGATTTACCGTACGGGAGAGCTGTGAGCGGCACACTGTCGCGGTCGCCTCGTAGTCATCTCCTTACTTGATATGGTTGTACTGCTGCGGCCCGTGCACAACTGAAGTTTGAACCGTACGAGAGGGGAGAGGCCCGTTGCTTGTGCACTGCTTAGTGACCCGAAACTCGTCAACTTACTTTCTGCGCCGATGCTCCTTTATTCTTTCTCTCTCCATCTCTCCCTTCTCCCTTTAATCTCTTTCTTTCTCTCTTTCAAACTATCTTCACCGTGCCTTAGAACCAGCGCAGCGTGAGAATCGCCTGGCCTCCTCAACCTTTTCCCTTCTCTTATCCCACTTGTGCTCCTCTCTTCCTTCCTCCATTTCTATGAGTGAATTAAAAAATTTTGGCTTTGACACGAATATGATTTTTCTTCTGCTAAAAATGCTCAGTTCCAAAATAATAAAGACAAAATAGTAAATTATTTTTAATAATCAAGTATTTCTGAACTTATTCCGTAGGACTAAAGGAATATTTCATTTATTCTATTGAAACCGATATGCTTTGATATTTTCTTTTACCTTTAATTAAATTTTAATTCATGATAAGTCTATTATAGTCATTATATTGAATATAATAATCAATAGAAAAACTTAATATTATATCTAAACTATGATTTAAAGTACGGTAAAATAAATTTTTGTGACAATTTTTTCACAATTTCAGAAACAGTTTGTTTTCATATCAAATCCTTTTCTTTTTACAACTTATGCATTCATCCTATAGACAAGAGGTAAATAGAAAATAGGAAAGAGCTGAAAATCGTCAAAAGATATCACAGCCGTCAATATGAACGCAAGATTAGTTATCCGTGCATGGTTTACAGTGAAAGGATATTTTTGGAAGGGGGAGGAGATTTATTTGTCGACTTGTATGCGATTGTTGTTAAAAGGAACTCAAGCCTTGAGAGAAGTTCATTGTTTCATTTCTGTTTGAGCCATTGCGTGATTTTTTAGATTGATTTTTTAACTAATCCATTATTAGATAAATTAATTTTGACCTTCTTTAGTACGTTTTCTATAATAATATTAATCAATGCCCCATTTATTTTAAGATCTAAACTTAATGAGATAAGATATTATATTGAGAATAATTAATAATATCAACTTAAACATAAGTAAAGTGTAACCAATTTGAAATAATTTAGTATTTACTTTTTATGAAATTATAAATTTAAAGTTTTTTCGAGTTACTTGAAATAAAATATCAATTTTGAATTTGTGAAAAAAAAAATGTTTTCTATGTTTCTAAAATATTTGAAGGTTTGACAATATATAAAATGAGTTAAAGACGAATTTAATCAGATTTAAGAAATTTTAAGTGCATAAGTACAAAAAAATTGTAAATTAGGTAAAGAACATTTTATATCGACTAGTTGAAAACATTTTTTCATTAAAATACTTTATTTGAGAGATTATTATACTTTATAAAGGTCTGCAGTAATAATTAGTAATTATAATAATGATTGTTAATAATAAGTAATTGAATATTCCTTTGTAAAAAAACAATTATCTTCTGTATAATGCAAATTTATATTTATTTTGCTTTAATTGAATTTTATTATAGTTACTTTAACTTTGAAATAATTATGAAACAAATTTAATACATTATCATTGTGTACTTGAAGAAAACTACTGTTATTTAATACAAACATCTTATAATTAATGTTTTCTCTGTTTAAAATTTATCTCTATATTTAAAGATTTTCATGTTATTGTTGTGAAGGTTTGAAATATTAATATTTAAGATAAAATGTTTACAAAATGACGCTTAATATCTAATTTAAAATATTATGAAAAAAAAATCATAAACATTAAAATGATTAATAAATATTAAAAACTTGGATAATACTTTTGTTTGATATGAGCCCTATAATTTTCTGTAGAATATAATTGATTGTTAATGATTAATATATGTTTTTTTGAAGTAAGTTCATCTAAAAGCAAAATTTTAATTAAAAGAAATACTAATAATTTTAACAGTTGTGTCATAACTTAATAATAGTTTAATTTTTAATTTACATTTATGTGATCAAAATTTGTTTTAAAATGTGTAATTTTAATTTTATGAAAATAATAATTATTAAAAATAAATAATAATTAAGAATATAATTATATTTACAAAATAATAGAAAAAAGTTTAAATCTTGATATATCTTCTAGAAGTTACTTTAGAGTTATGATAATTTTCATTAATAGTTTTAATGATAATTATCATGTAGTTATTTATTTCAGTTAACGTAAATAGAATTTTAAATTGTATTTGGAATATAAGAAATATTTTCAGGAAAAAAAATAATATAAAAAAAAATTTATATTGTATTAATATTAAACTTTACTGAATGAAATCTCAAATAAACGTTGAAAATTGATAGTATTACAATGAATTCATTATTAGATATAGTTTATAATTTATAAAAATATTTTATTTTAAAATTAAGTTTAGAATAATATCATAATATTTTTGTACACACGTGTATATATATATATATATATGTATATGTATATACACACACTTTATATTACTTATATAATTTATGTTATTATATGCATTTATTACGTGTATGTACAGGTATGTTAATGTTTCATTGAGAGTTTAAAAAAACAAAGAATGAAATAAATTTTATTTTTAGTTATTTAAATTAAATATATACATAGGCATTGCTAATTTATTTATTTTCTATATACAAATAATATTAATTGTAAATATTTAAAAATGTTAACACAATGAATAATAAAAATAATAGATATATTTTTTGAATATCATTAATATTTTAAGAATTATCCTATAAAATATTATACAATATTATAAAATAAAAAATATTCTAAATAATTTATAGTAAACTACATCCGTATTTAATTTTACTCTTATATATTCGTATATTATGTATCAGATAAAAATATTTACTCATCTGATATGAATATAAGTTTTTATATTATATTATACTAAAAAACAAACATAAAATTTTATAATCTTTTAAATCAACACATGTATAAAATGTATTAATTAAAGGAACGAGAGCTTCTTCAAGTAGTTAAAATTTATACTACATGTAAAATGCATTTTATGAGCAGGGATATTCCGTGTTAAAATAATAGTAAATTTATACTAATTTTATCGAATAATTTATTCGAAAAAATTTTTAAGAGATATGTCTATTTTTTATATTTTTTACCTGATAAAATACTTATTCAATGGAAATTTATTTAATTTCTTAAAAATTTAAAGTTCTTGAATTTTTCTGATAAATTTTTATCGCAATTGTATTATTTATATAAAAGTACGTAAAAATATCTATTATCTCATGTGAATAATAAACAGCGATTATTCGGATACGCAAAATAATATTTGATTTTAAATAATAAATACATATCTGAACTTTTTGCATGACCGAACCCAGTGTGCCCATTTAATTATGATATATGAATTAATACAAATTAAAAATTTCGAAAACGATAATGGTAGTTTATAAATTAATAAAATATAACTAGATAAAGAAATAAATAAAATTTATTTATAGCAATATATTGTTAATACACCGTTAATATTCTGAGCTTAGAAATAACATTAATTGTACATCAAAAAGAAATATTAATAATAAAATTTTTATTTCATATTTATGAACAAAATTAATTATTTTTTACGATGATAACTTCGCAAGTATTTAATTAATGATTAGAAAAATTTTATATTTACAAAATTTTTAATGTCAAAGTCACAAAATATTATTATAAAAGTTTAGTATTTAAAATTACTATCAAGCATATTTTAGGAAAAAATAAAATCAAATAATTTTTAATTGATTATCAACTATGATTTCCGTTGAGAGTATCAATTTATGAATTACACCACAGAAGTGTAGATCATCATCAAGGTCACATCGAAATATTCTCTATACGGATTATTAGTTTCAAATTCAAATTTGCAGACTCTGTAACTAAGTAACATACGCCGAAGCGAAAACCGGGCGCAACCGACCGAAGGATCGAGACGATGGTGATTATACGTATATCGAAAGCTGCAACACAAGAAACACGAGGGACACGAGGCCACAGACTGTCGTTTTGCTGCTTTGTCACGAACGTGGTATTAAGTAATACCGCTTTCACTGCGTCGCCTACGCATTGCGGCACTGAATTCTTCGTAGACTCCCGTATCTATAAGTTAGAAATACTAACATAATCTTATTTTTATAATTATTTTCACCTATTTAAATTGCGTACTACGTGAATACGTACGCTCTTTTTTTAAATTTTATATTTTTTGTAATGATTAGATGCGAAAACAGTATTATTTGTTGACAAATATTATAATTTGCAGTTTAGTTTTATAAATGAAATAAAATTATAACTATAAAAATAATTATAAAAATATTGAACAAATTTAAACCAATTAAATTTTATTATTTTGCTTAACCTACACTATAATGTGCCAATGAAAATAATAAAAAATATAAAATTTTTCATGAAAATATGAAATAGTTAGAGTAAGCTTGATTTTATTTCATTATTTCACATTATTGGCGTACAATATATTAAGTCAAAATTCGTACGTCGTTTAGGAAAAATAAAGATTTCATTAAGTAGATCATTTGATTTTGTTCAAATTCTTTATAATTATACTTTCAAATTATCTATGGATTATTTATTTCTTATCTAAGAGGATATAATATAAAAGAAGCGATCCTACATTTTATTCGTAATACTTGTCAACCATTCGTATTACTGTTATTTTCGCATCTTTCAAACAATTAATTCATCGATCGATCAATATTTATTATATATATATATATTATATATATATATATATATATATATATATATTATACACTTATTGAAACTCACAAAAAATATATATTAAACAGACTTCAATGAATACTTTAAAAAAAATTGCTTTTGTAAATCTAATTATATTAGTATTATAGGTCTTAAACTAATATATCGATTTATATTATTAATTAGGATTAATTAGATAAATAAAACTTTGAATTTGTATTCTTACATAACCGTTGAAATTTTATGATTAATTGTAAAAAAAATCCACAATAATGTCAACATAACTAATTGTTCTGTTAGGTTACATTGCGACACACATGCTCGCGCGATACATATATTATACGTGCTCGCCGTTTTCTATCATGCAGCAGCTATCGTCGTAGCCCTAAGGTGGTACACGCCCGTGTTAATGTATTGGAGGGTTTAGCGCGTGTAATCAAGAAAGTCATCTTCCACGCTCGTGTGCGGGTATGATATCTGACCTAGGCACCGAAAGATAAAGGGATATAACATTTTTTATACATATTCTCAACGGTGTGTCGTGATAATTATTGTGAATCTTCGGCTATTTCAGCTTTATTGAGAATGTTTATGAAGTGCAATCCCACATTGGTAAGTGATATGTGACTTGATTCAAAAGTTCCTGTATGAATATTAAGTGTATGTGATAAAATTAAAGCCAATGTGAAGTGGTTGCAGTAAATGAAAATTAATTTATACAACTCATAAGCGATAAATTTGAATACAAAAAAAGAATAAAATTGATCGATAGCCAAATGCAAAATAACATATAGTGACATATTGTCAGGATGCATGACCTTTAGTACAAGCATGAAGTACTATTATACAACACGTAATTATAAAAAAAAATATCTTCTATTGTATTATATGAATGAGCCCAAATATTTATTTTGCACCAATACTGGGCTCCTCAAATTAACCTTCAAACTAAAATTTTGAGTTCAAATTTAAAAGGAAAGACTTTAGCACTCACAGAGATATTTGCATTAAATTAAAGTTTTTTATCTTAAATATTTTTAAAAAATTAATAATACATAATTATAATATTGTAAAAATTATAAAGAAATTAAGGTTAATTAAGTTTTTATAAATTTAGTACTTGTAGGCCGAAAATCGATAAATTAAACCAAAAAATGAATTGTTAAATGAATCATTTTACCTTAGCGAAGAAACGAAAATATTAAATAATTTTTTACCTAAAATTAGGCTTAATTGATTATTTATTATTATAAGGCGTCTAAAATTATGCTTCAGTTTTGTTTGACTACATAGATATTATTGTAATGTCATACTTGATTTTATATTATGTGACATACCGTATAATATGAGAGACACAGCATTAAATTAATATTTCAATAAAATAGAAAATTTTCATAACTATATATTACAAAAGAGTTAGATTAATAATATTTGTTTTACCATTTATATTAATTTCTGTTTATTTTTAATAGTTATGACTAATGTAATATCTTACAAATATTGGCTACACTTCGTATGATATATTCTTCATAAGATTTTTTATTTATTATTAAATATTTCCTTATATTGGAAAAATTCTATGAAATTCATTTGTAAAATATACATCCGATTTTAAAATCTACTTATATAGCGATTTTTCTTTTTAATTTCATCCATTTCGATCTAGACTGTTAACACATTTAATAAGGATTGTAGTTTAATTTCATAATTTATAACACACTCAAATATTTTTTAACCTATATATCTAGTAGTAACTACACTTAAAAAAACTTTTTTGATATTATTATGCATTGTAATAAAAGAAATATTCTATTAACTTTTATAATATTATAAAAAATTATTTAATAATTTTATATTTGCATATAATTTAAATTATCTAAATCTTATATATTTAATAATTTCATTTAAACATAATAAGTTATCAACAAAATTTATATATTAGTAATTAAAACTATAATATATTTACAACTATACAATATATAACACGTTAAAAACATTAAAAAATGTCTTTCGTAGTATTCAAATCTATCTTACTTAAAGTTACTTTTTACATTATAATAAAAACAGTAAACGTACTTTATAAAAAATTGAAAATTTATTTAACCATTAGAATAACGAAAAAGATATTATAAATAAAGAATTTGATATATTGAAAATTAAACGGATTTTATACGAATGAAGTTAATAAAATATTCTAAAAATAGTAATAATAATAAAAAATCTTATTTTATTTATAAAGTATGAATAAATGAGTAATTTTGAAAATGAAACGATATAATCAATATAATTCGGATAAATTTCAATTACTGGGAAAATTAAAAAATTTAATAAAATGAAGTTATAAGCTATCTTAGTTTAGTTTTTTTCATAACAGATTTTCGAACTTTTATGAACTATTTTATGAACTTCTTACTTTTGGAATAAGTACAATTAAGTACAATTAAGTACAATAAGTACAATTGTAAATCTGCATTATGTCAATATTAGAAAGATTTAGATTAGATTCTAAATTAGATTAGAAAGATTCTAAAAAGAGTAAGAATAAATAAGAGAATAAGAAAGATAGATAGAAAGAGAGAGAATATGTTAGAATTACATTTATTCCACGAGATTTTTTACTTGACCTTCAATAGACTTCTGCAACTACATATTTCTTTTTTTTATTTGAAAATTTTTATATAATTTTGTAAGTCAATATCTCAATAAAGAAAAAAATTAATTTTATCTTATGAATGTATTAATTTTACTAAAGGAAAAAAATTTAGATTTAAGAATAGCTAATTTTCTTAATTCCATAATTTTATAAATCAGCAAACAGTATTCATAAAAAAATTAAAAAGATGTTAAAACGCATATATAGGTATGATGATTATTTTTTAGTTATTTCAGTATTTTTTGATAAATAATATCTGTAAGTACTATTCTTAATTATGAAAATAAGAATTTTTGTTTTTACATGCGATTGTAATTATTTAAATAAGTTTCGATTTTAATATAATTGCGTTAATTATTACATACCGATACTAATTAGATTATAACTAGTCGATAATATTGTTCGCTGTTAACATCAATTATCATTATCATTAACGTTCCTTAATTATTTAATATTGTTGAATTATTGTGAAAATAATTGAAATTCTAGTGTATAAAATTATTACTATTCACTACGATTACTTAATAATGAAATTGATAATATCCATGCTTGCAATTCAATAATACTTTAAGAAGCAGGAGCAATAAGCGCCTTGTGAATATGCGATACTAAGGCATTTAACCAGCGAATGTATTATTTCCGTGTGTGCTACATGTAGTTGATTGAGCAACACGTGGGTCAACATTCAGGAGATACTGAAGCGATGTGTCATGAAAATATTTGTCTCTTATACACAAGTCTAAATATCATTAAATATTGTCCATATTGCAAAATAGTACCAAGAGTAATGACCCTGTCATTAATTTGACTAGATTTCAAGTAGAGAAAAACTAACTGTTAATTAATGCAATTAAGTTGAAATATTCCAAAAATTAATTTTATTTGATTTTTTTTTAATTTTATATTAGAACAATTTATTCATTTTAGGTTTTTTTACGCATCGAATTAATAATATAAACTTTTTACAAGTATTTCTTAATATTGGTTTGCTATTAGATATTATGTTTTTTCTTGGATTGATTTAAAAATCCTTTAATTATATAAACTATGTTTAATATTATTGATACTTATAATAAAATATAATTTTGTATAAAATTTCAAATTAAGTTTTTTAAGATTTATAAGTTATTATAGAAAATAATATTTAAAATATTTATGTAAATAAAAACCAAGTTTTTTATTTTAATCTATTTAAAAATAGAATTTGAGTAAATTAATTATTTTGTTGTATATAATGATTATTCATTATTTTATTACAAACAACATTTTATAATGAATATATTTAAAATAAAATATATGTATACATTGAATAATTGACGAAATTAACTTTAACCCAATCAAATGAATGTTTTGATTTGAATGATATCCTATTGTGATTACATATAAATATATATATAATTAAAAAATCGTTTCATTTAAAATTGTTCATAATATAAAATACCAAAAAAATTATTTTTACAAAAAATATAAGAACAGTCTAAATAAAATTGTTTAAATCATTGATTATACACATGTATAAATTTTATAAAATCATTAGCATAAAGTAGATACGTTGGATAATAGAAATTATTCACATTACGTATTAATCATTCCCAAGAATATTGTTATACTTACTTCTCATTATGAGATACTATTTTGGAAACAAAAACAATTCTGAAAGTATAAGACAAACCAAGTACCAATTATGCATTCAAAAGTTCATATCATTTAAAGAAGAGAGATGTAAAGAAAGAAAACCAAGGTTCTTGATTCTGTTTAAGCTTGCTTAAATTATAGTTGATCAAAAATATCTATGCAATCGTTATTAACTAGGATAAAAAATTTATCATATCTTGAATAAAAGTAGGAAAATGATAATGTAAATAAAAAAAATATTTTTAATAAATCTCTGAATGGATCTCTTTTTTTAATATTTTTAAAATCTACTTTAGATTGCCAGTGCAACATATATTTTAGAAGAAAAATGAAATAATGAAATACTATTGACAATGAGAAAATCAAGAAGAAGAGAAACAGAGAAAGGAAAATGAGAATATTCTTTGTGAAAAGAAAGAGTCTTAATACTTTTTAAGCTTAAAAATCTATACGTCTTTTTTTCGAGATTAAATGAATAAATATACTACATTAGTATTAAAATAATAAGTAAAAAATACCATAGTAAGGTAAATATTTATTTTAAAAAATTTTCTCTTGTATTCGATAACAATTTGATTTCTTGTAGAATACGTTATAACGTGTTGATCGAGCGAAATTGTTTTACTATTTGTGAAAAAATGGTTTGAGGAAGTAAAAATAATTTTCAAAGACATAAAGAAAGAAATATTTGTCATTATAATTTATAAAGGAAATATAATTATTTGCAATAAAATCAATTCAAAAACTATTCTATTAATAAAACACAAAGGAAATATTATTCAGTTAAAAATATTTTTTGAAATTTTTTAAATTTAAATAAATGCTGCAGAACGTTGATGTAAAGGTAAAAAATACTTTTTTTTTGTATGAAAATAATGAAATTTTTATGTTTTAGTATTTTAGAAAAAATATTTTAGACAATCATTGCTGCTGACTTTTTTTATATTATATGTATTTATTATTTTACAATGTGTTATTTTTAGTACTGATAATAGGCTTAAAAATTCCAATAAAATTTATTAATTTTTCTTATAAAATATTGATCAAAAATGAAATTTTTTTATAAAAAAAAAATGAGTATATCAAAAACAAAATATTTAATAATTTGTTTAAAAACAAACCACAAAAGTGAGCAGTTTATAAATAAAAATCAAATTAAACACAATATTAATTAAATAATATTAAAATGAAGCAATATTTTATTGGAGACCAAATATTGTAAAAGATTAAATAAAATTTATTAGTTACTCACATCTAAAATTCTGATGCTTTTAGAAAAACCAAAATAGTAATGTGACTAAAGCTTTATGTCCCGTATATACGTGCGCTTGATATAAAATGTTATTCGGATAGTTTGGAATCTTTGAAACTAATGCAAAAAAAAAGAATTCTTACGTTAGTTACTTAATTTCTCCATCAAGAATTCATTATTAAAGTTGTACTTGAAAAGCGATATAAAGAAGTATAAGTATTCTTACATTTGTAAATACATTTGAAGTTGAGGACGAGTAGGCAAGCTAATTGATCGACATAAAGTTCTTCGACTCCAAGTGACAAGACAAAGAACAATGTGAAAGAAAGAGAGAGATCCGAGGTGGAGAATGTTTCCAACTTCTGCCTGCGAAGAGCAACAGCAGAGTACAAACTAACATCCGGATTCCAGGTGTGGATTGTTCGTGCGTGTGCAGGGCTTACGCGTTTGTACATAGAAGAACTACCAGGAAACTCATCAGCCCGTCGGCCATTTATTCCTATTCTCGTGCGAGCCTGCCCGTAATTATTGAACTGCGTATCATCAGCGTCCATGGCGAACGCTCATCGACTTTCATGCGTGTTTATACATGTGCAATCGTGGTCTAGCTGTATGAGCTCTATGCAAGTATCTACATTGCATGAAGTAGTCTCTACAACTAATACTTATGACTCTTTTTTCTTAGGCTTTTCTCTTTTTTCTTATGCGAAAGATGCACGAGAGTTGATGTACGTAACGAACGAGTGCGATATATATCCGCCCACCGTTGGTATCACTGAACCAGTTGATGGAAAATTAGAAGGATGAACGGAGTACATTCATTATAAGAACATATTACTGAGGCTATATTTAGATTTTTTGTTCGATTTATTTTTTCCTTAAGGAAGCATTTAGAAGCTTTTTATTGAAGGAATACAGGATCGTGACTATATCATCACTAATTTTCGAATTTACAATAAATATAGCATTCAAATTATGGATACCTTTTATAATGTCGTAAATATTTTGAGTCTCCAATTTCCTTCATTTCTATAGTAAGAAACTGTTATAAATAAAGTGAATTATTTCATTTCAATATATTACAAATATATTGCACTAAAAAAATCAAAGATAAATAAGAATGAAATAATAAAGAAAATACGTACGACCAAAAACCAATAAAATCCAAACAAACTTATAATATTTTATGTAGTAACGTAAACGAGTTAAAGAAATTGAAAACATTAAAAGTGTGGTTGACGCAAAAAAGCTATAACTTAGACAAGCAGCGACAGCAGCAACGAAGAAAACGTTAAAGACGGAGTGTAAAGAAGAGAAAGAAGAAACGCAGTCCAAACGGACTGAAGAATTGAAAGTAGTCATGCGAGAAGGGAGCGGAGATAGACCGCAAAATGTGGTTTGGCGAATGCAAAAATAAGTGCGTACGCAAATGCCATAGGCTACCAAGGAGGTGGTGGTTAACAAAGCACGTCCAGCGCTCACTCTGACAGATGCGAGAACGAGCGCAAAGGTTAATAGCCATGTATATACGTGTAGGCCGGATGAACTCTCTTTCCCTCTCAAACTCACTCTCTCTCTCTCTCTCTCTCTCTCTCTCCCCTCGTAATTTATCTATCTCTGTTCCACGACCATAATAGCATGATTATATAGTTGCATTAAGAAGAAAATCTCAAATTAATAATTGATGTATTCCGGGTGAAATTTAACAAAATCATCTGTCATTTGGTGAAGACTAGTATAGTTATATTTACATAGATTTGTATTTTTCATTCTTTAAACTTTTCTTAACTTATTTTTTTTATAATATAGCTTTCACTACTTTAAAAGTATATTCAATTACATTGTTTTGAGACCAATAATAATTTTGCAATAAACTTTTTGTTTTTTATTAAGTTTTGAATAAAAAATTCAACAGTTTGTCAAATTTCAGTAACAGAAATCTAAATGAAATTGGAAGTTTTAAAATGCAATATGCAAATATTAATGAATTAAAATGTAAGTTTAGTGAAGTATAAAATTTACTGATAATTAACCATAAGGCTACGAGAAAGATATTGCAAATAATAATTCTATATCGAGTACATCCAAAGTACCTGTTGATTAAAGTGTGTACATTAGATTATTTAATAATTATCTATGAAATTTATTAAAAGACTTATTCGATGATTTTTTTACATGTAATTGCTTTAAGCAATTACTGTAGTAATAATTTTATTAATCTATTTCTTTCTTTCTCAATTAATTTATTTCTCATTAAAATCTAAAATATACAAATTTTTTTCTTATTTTCTTATATTAATAGTTTTAATTTATTAAAAATATTGACACAATTTTTCTTTGATCTTATATATTATATTACGTAGATTACATTGTAGTAAAAATATTTCGTTGTACTTTGAATAGTCAATTATCATTGATGGATAAGTTTTTAATAAACGTTTACTTTTTATTTTTACTTTTAAGCTTATCGAAATAATTATAATACAAATTACAAAACTTATTGGTCCTACAAATAACTAAATAAATATTCCTGTATTTAAAAATTTATATTTATTAAATAAAATAATATTTAATGTACTGGCTGATAATGAAAATATTTCCAATTCCAAATCGATTAGAGTCATGTAAATGAGTTGACAATTGTTGAATTTTATCTATCAAAACCATAAAAAAGGTTATTTGTAAAAAAATATACATAAACACAATTATATAAAAAGATATTCAATTTTTGCGAAAGAAAATTTATAGCATCTTATAGTTGTGTGAATTTTCATGCACTTAATCAAACTTTAAATATACAAAAAAAATTTTTTATATTTCTATAATTTGTACGTGGGTAAGTTCTTGCTTTAATGTAATCAAAATATCTTTCTTACCTTCTTGGAATACGTAAATAAAAATGTATAATTTCAAGAAGTTAAACACCATTCGATCATCATTAAATAATAATAAAAAAAGACGCTATTGTGCACACGCAATGCTAAGCTTGTTCTAGGCATTTAAGAATATAATGGGCGTATAAGGAGAAGACACTAAAGTTTATTTCATGTTTATCATTAGATTATAATTTGATGTTTAGTAATGTGACTTTGGAAGATCGATATCTAATGGTATTAAAAGTTGCACATTCTTATTTTACACAGGCATAATATCACCATCTGTCTATTTGTACCCAATACTTACTAATTATTAACCCGTAAATAAAATTTGCGATCATTTAACATTAGGAAAAGTGATTATCCTCTCGTCAACAATCATGACGGTTTCTATTGCTGCTTTTATTACTGCTATTGGTATTATTTTTTGTGTTGTTATTGCTTTGTAATTTGCCTGGGCTGATTATTTTTTGTACAGCTGTAAAACTGTTAAAAAAAGTCCATAAAGTTAGGCTAAGTTATATTTTTAGTTGCATTTTACAAAATAAATAAGCACATATAAGTTTCTATGCAAATTGAACATTGTATTTTGCTGCATTGATGTTTTATATAACTATAAAATTTTAACTAATAATTCAATCATTGCAGATATATATGTGAAAAAAGAGAAAAAAGTGAAACTTAAAATTTGATTATGTTTTTAGACTTAATCTTGCTTTGATTAAAGAAGTTTTATTGTACTAATTTTAAAATAATGTAAAATTTTTTAAATTATAAATTTTTAAACGTCATAATTTCGTTTATTTTAAAATCATTATTAATCTCAAATTTATTAAAAATAATTGAGTTCTGCATGTAAATAATTGTTGAGTAATAAAATGATTTAAATATAGACAAATATATCTTATATATAAATCTAACTTATAATACTTAAAATAATTAAAGTTTGACGTTGCCTGTCAAATGCATTTACGCTTTTTTTTGCTCTCTATCTCTTTATGTTTCTTTCAATTATCCTTTTTTATTTTCAAAAATATATATGAACGTCAATTAGTACAAATTTTATACATACATTCAGTATTCGATATTATTTAAACTTTTTAAATTTGCTTAAAGACAGAATTAAATAAAAATAAAAATTATTATCTAAGCAGTTCTTTGTAATTTTTGTAAATCTTAATTTTATCGTTTGAAATTATAAAGACAAAGTTTTTAAAAAGAAATTTGAAATTCAAATTTATTGCGGAAGAACTTGGTAATTATAAAATACCTATTACTATTATGTATTCGTGAAGAATAATATTTATTGATTTGTAAATAGTACTTAAATAATAAATTAAAGGATTTTTTTCATATATTAATTCTCAAGTTTATATCTTTTTTTACATAAAATGTATTACTTTGACAATATCAGAATGTTTTTAAAATATTTCTAAAATCATTAAAAATGAAGATGAAAGAGTATTTTTTAAGTAGAGCAATAAAAAGTAACCCTAAAAGCTTTAATTATCGACATAATAATTATATATAATTAATACGAACATAGTTTTATAAAACATTATATTCAGTAAAAATCATTTTTTCCGAATCAGATAAGAAATGTATATGAAAAAAAAATTGGATTAAAATAAAGAAATCTTTTTTTATATATAAACTATTTGAGCTCCACAAGTGAATTCTATTACTTTTCCTATTATTCTTACTCTTAATATTATGACTGATTTAGATATACAAAAAAACATTTTTAATATTAAAAAAAAATTTTTATTTTAAGAAAATACAGAATATATTCATAAATAATAATTTTAATGGACATGTATGACATACATACTTTCCTGTTGAAAAACAGCAATCAAAGTACATCAATTGAATAATTTTTATGACTTTAATACTCACAGATTAAATTCAATTTTATTTATATTTATCATTTTTTTATAAATGATTTATTATATTATTTAATACGAGCAAAAAAGGGCACTCAATATATAAGTATATATTTGAGTATATACTTGTTAAATTTAAAATATTTTAATTTTTGCGTAGGCATAGTAAAATTTTTGAAATTTTATCCATGAAAAATCGATGATCTTTTCTTTTTTAATTTAATAATATGATTATTCTTTATTTTTATATTATTGTTTCACACTTACTGCATAATTATATTGTATTAGAGCTAATATTACGCTATTAGAAAATAATGTTTTTGAAATCGAAAACGCAAGTAATGAGTTTTATTATGTATGTATTACTGTATTAGAAAGAATATTACTGATTAATTTTAATTGGTAAGCTGATCAATCTAAATAAATAAAAAATTCATATAAAAATTTTTTAAATTTCCATTAATATTTAAAAAAAATTAATAATTAATTTGTATGCATTTTTTTTTTGCATAAATTGAGATATTTTACGATAATTTGTTGCTGATAATCATATTATAATTAAGCCAGAAATTAAATGTTATAAATGTTTTCAATTTTAATTATGAAATGATTTTTCTCAAGAGATTTTGTTTTTTTATTTATTTGAATATAGGAAATACATTACAATAAGCAAATATAATATTTTCTGCTAAATTTTATCATTATATTTTATTTAGAATTGTTTTTTCCAGATTTTTATTCTAATTATTCTAAACTACAGTTTATTTTTTATATTATTGTTTCTTTTGAGATTTATTTGATATATATTTAAATTTAAGTTGTTTTCTATTCTTTTATACAATTTGAAAATAAAAAATTTTTATTCATTATGAACTTTGCTTTATTTATAAATTAAAAATAAATAATTATACAATTTTATTTTTATAATATTATTTTATCTTAAAAATGTATCTTTATTATACGTGAGTTTAATTTTTTAAATTATGAATTCTCTGTTGATTTTAGTTTATTTCAAAAATTTCTGCGTCGTACATCAATATTAATGCCTTACTAATCATAAATAATATATAAAAAATAATAACAATGGCGAGTATTTATTTCTTTAACTAAGTATGTATGTTAAACAACCACAAAATATTATTGTACAATACAAATAAAGTAGAGCAGTGTGATTATAATAACTATACATGTGTATATACAACAATAATTATTTCACATACATTAAATAAAAAATTATTTTATTGACAAATTTATAATTTATATAAAAAGTATATAATAAGAATGAAATAATTTTTTATAGAAAACAAATAAAGCAATATACTGATAATTGATTAATAAAATTTTATAAAAATTTTGATATCGATTAAAAAATTTAGTCTTAAATTCATCAAGTGCTATTAAGAAAAGTCTTTTCATTAATAGGTATGATACCATAAATTTTTCTAAATAATTTTAGTACTATTGACTTAATATTCTTAAATTATAAAAAGATTAAAAAAAGATAATTTTTAAATCATATAAAATTTATTCATCTATAAATCATAATAATCACATTATTAAATTAATCCGTGTAAAAATAAAAATAAAAAGGATACTACAATACGCAAATTTTTTTTTGTTATAATATAAAACTATTCAATGAAAAATGAAGACTATTTAATGTTTACAGCTAACTAATTATACCTAATGCACCGTTTAGTAAAATGAATTTAATTACTTTAATTGTAGCTATATATTTATTTAAGTAGGCTTGTATGATTTTATTTCTACCTACTGCATTTTACATTATTAGAACATCTAATTTCAAGTACGTATTCTTTGTATTTATAAATATATTAAATTTCTGATTTTAATGTTTTTCGTAAGATTTTTATTGATTTTGAATGTAATCTTGGAACTATGACGAAAAAAACGAAATAAAATCAATTATTCATAACTTTACTTGTGTGCTAGCATTTAAGTTGAAATCATATTACTACAAGTAATTATTATCAGAAAGTTGTATCAAAATACAAAAAATTTATTATCTTGTTGTATTTATAGAAAAAGTTGATATATTTGTTTCAACGTATACAATTTCTCGTTTTACATGATAATATTCATATCTGATTACTTAATTTAGTTCCGTGTATATTTTTTGCTCGAAATAAATAAAAAGAATAAAATGATAAGAATGTATATTAAATAATATAAACACTATTAATACAATAAGTATAGCTAATACAATAAATATAAATAAATATAATTAGTTGGAAAGATAATATTCTTTTTAGGTTTAATTTTAGTTTCTTTTTAGGTGCTAAAAATATAACGATATTCCATCTGTTACATTAATAAAAAAAAAATTAAATAATGCCTTTTGTTTTTCGTGTACTATTCTAAAATTATCAATATTTTAATATTTCCAAATATTTCTATATTATAATTAAACAATAAATATGTAAGATTTGAAATTACATCGATTTCTAAATTGTTAATTTGAATAACTTTTACTTAATATTTTATTTCTATTTTTATAAAACATTACTGCATGTATGCACATTGATTTTATAGTATTGTAAATGATAAGTTTATGATAAACATAAGATTTTCTTTTAATTTATGTAGAATTTTTTAAAAACTATATCATACAAAATACTCTACTATAAAAATTCTTTATTGTATTATTTTTAAAAAACGTATATTAAAAAGATAATAATTAAGAAGACCAAATCAGTCGAAAATTTTCTTTGTAATACAAAAAAAGTATTATTACTTTTACTAGATTATTTGATGAGAATGATATGTAATAATTAATTATATTAATAAAAAAAGCATGTAAATTTATTCAAACTACATATTTTTATTTTACTACCCGGTTAATATTATACTGTAAGTTAATTCATACAAGAGATACAAAAAGTTTTTCTTTTTTCTTTTTAAATTCTAAGGAATCAACATGAAAAGATTGTCAAAGCTTGATAATATTTATACGAAATTTTTCTGATGCATATTGATATCTGATAATAATTGAATTTGAATTTCGTATTGTGATTTTGTTATAATGTAAAACAATTTATGATTTTAATCGACGAACGAGCTCACGTCAAATTATAAAAAAGTATAATCACATAATATATTGATTAAGATATTATCCTTATTTTAACTTTTTTATATTTCTTTCTTTATACTTTTTTATTTATATTTATAATATATATTTTATAGATAAAGGAATACTATTTTATTGATATAAAATGAATTTCTAATGACAAAACCATTGTAGTCATTATGAAATAAAGACTAAATCTAATCACTTTTTTGAAATTATAAGTCTTTTTTAAAAATTAATACATATTTAAACAGTTCGCTTTATTATGCTATATGCTTTACAAATGAAAAAGTTGTTTTTAAATAACAGCACATAAATTTATAAGAAAATATACGTTGTTTTAAGTTTGAAAATATTTTCAACTTGTAATTATTTATTATTAAATTTATACGTAAAATTATATAGTTTATAAGAAAAAATTTTTTTTGAAGATGAAGAAGAAGATTTTCTTTCTTACATTTAGTATTAAATTAATAAAGACGTATTTCTACGGTAAAATCTTTGTCCTTTCAACATTTTTCTGATGATGTAGGAAATGGGCACGATTATTGTGTCCGTTTTATTAATGATAATTATAACATAATAACAATATTAATATATAAAAACTAATAATACTCATAGTAATAAAAATGTATCATGAAAAGTTAAAAATGCAATTTTATAGCTAAATCGAGCATTTATTGTGTTTCCGCTTAAAGAACACTTACATGCCAAGATCCATACCGATAATTAAAATTTTTCGTTATATTTTCGATTGTAATCATTCAAATAATAATTGTCATTCTTCCTTTGTCAAATTTCAAAAGATAGTATCTAACTTACTAAAAATTTTAAATACAAGATAATATTATGCAACCTTTAAATTGTTTTGCAGCTTTAGCTTTCTACCACGATTGTTTTTTGTGTATAGAAATTTTATGATATAGTGTAGCTTAAACATCATTTTTCATATTTTATACCAACTTGTGATTTTTTCCTACTATCAGGTCGTAATTAACAGTTAACACTTAAGAAGTTTTATAAACTCATTTAACAAATATTTAATAAATTGTATTCCTTGTAAAAATATTGATTAATATTTAT
Source organism: Platyscapa corneri (assembly GCA_018907185.1). Lineage (NCBI taxonomy): Eukaryota > Metazoa > Arthropoda > Insecta > Hymenoptera > Agaonidae > Platyscapa > Platyscapa corneri. The sequence continues at coordinate 229,530 of JACCHW010000037.1, forward strand.
AATTAGCTAAAATATTTTTTTTAAATAAATATTAACGCATTAATATAAATTGATTTAACAAAATTATTATTTAATAATAAGCTATCACCTATCTATAAGATTTAAATTATTTCAAAATACATTTAAAAATCGTACATAAAAACATACCACAGTGTAACGTTCAGGACTTGAAATTTGTTTATTATAAAAAAATTAGCACCTATTTTTAAAGTGTTATATAGTTATATAATTATAGTCATACAAATATAATTAAAATTAAAACATTAATTTTTTCATGAATTCTTCCGTGCTCTCACGTAAATTAAAGATATATGAAAACGTTAAAAATATGTTCATGCGTATTTACGTTATTTTTATTCAAACCATTTTCACCTCTAAATAATGTATTGATAATTAAGTCAATATATATGTTTTATAATAAACAATTGTAATATTATACAAATGTTAATTAAATATTACATAATTAATATTTTATAGCGTAATCTAAAGATTATTTTAATAAATTCGTAATTATATTTACTAGTGCAATTGATTTGATAAATGCAGAATCAATTCATTAAAATATCATTGAAATATGGATATCTAAATATCAAATTATAATCTTAAAAAATGGAATGAAAATTAATATGAATTATTTAATAAATACATTAATATTTTTAAAATAAAAAAAAGTAACGATGAAACTTTAAGAATTTATAAGTAAAAATTGTATTTTTATTATAAAATATATTTGCACTAATTCCATACATTTAATAAAAATATAAACTTTAATTTTTTATGTTTCTACTTTTATTTTATGAATTCCTGTTAAAAAAAGAATTATTCATGGTAAAAATTGTAAAGTGTCATATTAAAAAATTAAAAAATCAAAAATTATAAAATTGACTTAAAAGAGGCATTTTAACTAAATATTTAAAAATAATTTTTTCATATTCGCTAATTAACTGCTAAAAAATATTAAATCAATAGTCCTTCTGTATTTTCATAAATTTATGAAAGTGTAAATAAGTAGCTATTTTTATAAAATTGATTGTAAATGGATAAAAAAGTATAATTTTCTGTTGAAAGATTGATCCACCGACAAAAATTATTCGTACTTAAATTATAAGTAAACTAATAAAAAAATTGGTTATAAATAAGCACAGCTGTATTTACCACACAATAATTTGTATTTTTTTATGTTTCCATTTCAAATTCCATACAAAAAGGCATACTTTAAAATCTTTAAAAAATTATATAACTATGTACTTGTCCTTATATTATGAGAAGAATTAGATTTTTACAGTATTTTTTGGAATTTAGAGATTTATACTCTATAGCTAATTTCATTTATAATATGTATGCTTGTATACAAAGCAAATTAATTAAGATCTGATTGCCGTTACAATTGGTCTTACATGCAATATTAAATCATCAATATAAATTTTATTACCAGCAACTGCATAATTAATAAATGTCTATTATGATATTTCCTATATTTTTAATTCCATTTTTTAATAATTTTTCAAAGAAAATTTTTCACTTTAACGTTTTTAATAAATAACAAGGAGATAATAGAAAATCAATGTTTTAAAACTTACAAAAAAACTCACCCAAAATAATAATAATGATTTATCCTATGTTCCATAGATAAAAAATCGCTCCAATGTCCACAAAATGTCAAAAATCATTAATAATAATGATTTCTTTCTTATACATCACTTTTCTTTAATGACAATGAAGATAATATTTTAATTTTTGAGATAATTATAAATGTATGCTTGTGCACGTGTATGTATGATTTTGTATATACATGCATACGGGCGTGCATACACACACATATATATATATACAAATGTATACATACGCGTGCACACACATGCACGCATACATACATAAATGCATACGTACACACGCACCCAATCACACACATCAACGCTTGTATTCAAATTTAAGTACACAGAAGGGAAAAAATATATATTATGTGCGAGTATGTGCGTGTATTCAGGAAATTGGAAGAAATAACACTGAAATAACACTGTGGGACTTGAATTCACGCGCGGATAATCCGTTAAGAATATTCGAAATTCGTACAAATTTGAAAATTAATTAAATTGTTTTACATAAGGGAAAGAAATTTTAATACAGAAAAGTGAACTTTGCTAAATTCTTCGCGTGTTTATGCATAAAAAACGTACTATCCATTCTACTGACCGTGAGACCTAAACCGCGGTCAAACTGCTCCGCCTCGCATTGAGCGACGAACTAGTACGAGCAAGAACTGACGCGATAGTGGGCCCTCGTTCTCTCCTCTCATTCTTTCCTTCTCTCTCTCTCTCTTTCTCGCGCTGTCTCGTTCTCCCCATACTGTCTTTCCTTCTTTTCCTGCTCTCCCTCTCCTTCATGCGAGAAGCACTCCACAAGTACGCAAGTAGTAGTGGTATTGGAATGGTAGGACTAAAGAGGACTGTAGTGGAGCGGCGAACCGAGACTCACGTCGCACAGCTCTCACTACTCGCATCAGGCGGTTAAGAGTGCCGACTTGGGCGACAACCAGCTCATGGTGTGCAATCGGTAGGTTTCGTCGCACCTCGGTTCCCTTCGACTCATTCCTCTCTATCATCGATGCTATACTTTGAAAGAGAGAGTAAGACAGACGTTCGTAATCCTGTGTGTTCACTCACTCGCAAATAAATGTGTGCGCGCACGTTTGCGAGTAAATTAAGCAGATGACCGGGTAGTAGGTGGGTGGGTACTTCCCTTGCTCTTTTCAATTTTTTCCACTCGAGTCTTTCAGTTGCTTCTAGTTTACCTTTTCCTTCAAATACATTACATATACTTCTACCGAAAGACAGATAAGAAAAAATATAGAAGACAAAAGAAGAAAGTCAAATGGAAAAAATTTATCCAGAAAAAGATGTAAAAAAGGTGAAGTAGGTGAGTAAAGCACCAGTATGCGAGAAAGGGCAGAAAATCATCTATATCAACACAATTTTAATTTTAACGAAATAAGAGATTATAAAAGTAAAAGTAAGTGAAGCATAGAAAGAAAGAGTATAGTAGATAATTAAGTATTGAAAATTTTTAATAATTAGAAAATCTTAATTCTCTTTGTTCTTCATTGGTTCATAAAAAAAAATAATAAATATTTATATAAAGCAAATGAAACAATAAGAAGGAAAAAATACGAAATTTATATGAAAATTGATCGTATATTTTTAAAGGTTACAAACAGTGTATCAAATTTAATTTGGAAATCTATATTATAATGTTCATCGTATTAACTTCTACCCAGCAATTAAAATTTAACCTAAAAATCCATATTATTAGGTCTACTTCATTAAATAAAAAGTAATGAATACTTATGTTTTGTCTAAAAGATAAAATATTTGTTTTGAAATATTGTTTTCAAATTTTGTGTAAAAACATTCATAAATAATTTTTTTGTAAGTAATATATTAAATTAATAATTGCTGATGCAATTTTATTTCATTAATATAAAATTGTCTGTGTAATCAAAAAACTTTACAAATTAAAAAAACAATAAGATTAATTTTTTTTCGTTGCGTATGAAATTAGACATTTTCAATGATAGGTGGACAATTAAAAATTATTCAATATTTTGTTATGTACATCTTGTTTTATATGTTAAAATAATAATTTAATTAAATAAACAAATACTTCATACAACAATTATTATTATCAATTTATTTAAGATTGTTGAAATGATATGTTGGTTTTATACTCTTATTGTCACGTTAGATTAATTACAGTATTTGACCAATGTACAAGGAAATTCACGCAATAAAGTAAATCTATTAAATTCATTAATAAAATAATTATTTTATTTAATAATCATTTATGTAAATAGTAACACTATGAAAAATCTCTTTTTATTTTATACGCATAAAAATAAATTATTCTAACAGTCACTATTAATTACCTGAGCAGCTAATTGGTAGAAGCTATATTAAACAAAATGAAGATAATCTTACATTATCTGGTTATGCATGATTTGAAGTGTACTCATCATATGTAATTGTAATCTATAAAATATCATTTCTTGTATGTACTGTCATTTGTTTTGTAGTTTTTCCAAAAAAACGTTCTCAATTTATTATAATATGTTGAAATTAACATGAAAATAATCGATGTATTTCTGCGTTCAAATTTTTGTTTTATATTCACAAAATAAATATGCTCATTAAAATTATTAAATATATCAAAAAATTTAATTTTCATCAATAACTATACTTAAATTTATTTTTTAATATATTTAAAGTTTTAGAATGCTAAATAAATTGAAGAATATTGCATAAGTTAAAAAATTCAAATTTAAAAGCGTTACATTGATAATTATAATGTTTATGTTTATTTGTTTGTTAAAATAATACTATAATGCATAAATTAATTATTTTATTTAAATTAAATTAAAGAAAGTTTTCGGTTAAAATGGCAAAACAAAGTATTATTTGATTTTAAAAAGTGACGTTTTAATTTTATACCAAGATATCGTTTTTTTGTCCACAACTAACACTATATGATTCATAATCATTTAACCTTTATAATCTCTAGGAGTACTTCCAAATATAATAATTTTTCAGTACGTTGTTTCATCAACTTTGTTTTTTACAATTGTTAGTTTCATTTTTTATGAAATTGCTGCATTAGTTAGTATAATTTATAAATCTACCAAAGTGAAGCATTAGAGAATTTTCCAGAACAATTAAAAAATTTATGCAATCGTTGAATACTTTTTTTGAAAGGCTTCAGTGTGATGAAAATAAAAAGAGTTTTTCAAAAGTTATACCGCCAGTTTTTTAAGATTTAAGAAGTAATTTACGTCCATTATCAAAAAAAATGATATTAAGATTAGTAATGAATATTATGAAAATTTATTACAATGTCTTAGCGATAAAGTAAAAAAAAATTATAATATTTGAATAAGAAAAAAATATTTTTTCAACGAGAAAATGATTCAGCTTACTCTTCAGTCATTGTATTAGCAAATACACCAATTTTCCAGTTTAACTGATCTAACTTAAAATTATTATTATTTTCTACTTGGCCGCAAATAATTGCTTCAAAAAGTACTAAATTTTAACTCAAACAAAATGATTGCTACCAAAGTTAGTTGTTATACCTTGTTATACTTTGAGAAAGCATTTTATTAATCTGGATTAAGGAAGTGGAGGTACTCAAAACATCAAAGAAATTTTTAATTTTACATTTTTCTAATATACGGTAGTGTATTGACTTTAAATTATTTCCACTTTATTACGTTATACTCGAACTATATGCAATAAAAATGATAAATGTTCGATATTTTTAAATTTTTCTTCCGATTATATAAGAAGTTAGTATTTGAAGATATTCTAAAATATATAGAACAAATAAGTATAAAATTTACATTTTTGTATAAAATAATACTCATTCTTTGTACAAAATCTATTGTGTATATAATAAAATATCAATGAAAAATGAAGTCTTTTAAAATATAATTTTTTTGAATATGAAAATTTTAGATCTATCCATTTGTACAGTTTAAGTAATCTTTTTTATTAATATTGACGATATTTTAAGTCTTCTTGTTTCAATTCTCTATTTAAAAAATTATTATATGCTGCTGAATACCGTTCATCCAGTGATGCCACATATGTAGGATGGCTACTAGTTCTTTTCTAGATATTCTACTTTTCGATATAGTAATCTTCGTTCCGGTGCTTATTCTCATTATGTATAAAATAATTTTTTAAATGTATAAAAGTTTATAGTAAAAGAAGCTAAATAAATTAAAAAAACTATTAAATCTAAAATAAACAAAAACTCGTCATAACATTAACGAATAATAATGTTTCGAAAATTAAAATGATATGCAATAACATTATTATGATCAAAAATAATATTTCAATCACGTAAAATATTCAAATCTATAACTTAGTGTTCAAAACTAAGTTGTTTATTATCTACGCTCCTCTGTAATGCGCTCAATAGCATATATTGCTTAAAATTTATTTTGCTAACTTTATTCAAAAATCTTTTGTGCTATTAAAGTAACCAATACTTATTTCTAAGATATTAAGATGTCATTAAGAAAAAAATTTACATTTTTTATATAATGTCTTATATAATGGTTTCTTCGTCATGTTACTAGATTGTAGCGACAAGAATATTATAAAATTTTGGAAAATTTTCGATTCCAAGTAGTAGTTTTTCATATTTTATTAAAAATTTACTATTTCATTTTCAATTTGTTTATATGTAGTTAATAATATTGATACTATTATTTTAATAAGATAGTGTATATATATATGCATGCGAAAATATATTATATAACGGTACAAATTATTTAAGATAAATTAAAAAAAAACACTATTTAAATTTGGATGAGCACTATATAACTATAACTGTAGAATGCTGATATAACCTCGACTAATGTCAAGCCTATTATATATCTAGATGCAAGATTAAATAGATAAAGATATTAGCTTATAAAAGAACTATAATGAATTATTTTATATTAAATGATGAGAACGTTTAGTCAGTAATTATTTATGAATTTAAAAACAAATGAATTTTAAAGATGTACGGTAAGTAATTAATGTAAAATACAAAGAACTGTTGCACGAAATAGAAAATAAAAAGTAAACTGATAAGATAATCACAAAGATCTGTGTACAAAATAAAGTAAATAGTCTAATTAAAAATTTTTAGTGCTCTGAAAATCTACGCAATACTAAAAATATAAATTTTATTGGTTAATATCAGCATAATTGTTAAAGAAATTTTTTATTCTAGAATTTATTTGGATGTTAATGTACGAACCTGTTAAATATAAAAAAATCTTTTCAAAATTATATTTCTATCAAAGAAAAGTTAAAAGATAAAGAACTTAAATTGAACGTAACTTAAATTGATGCTATTTATAGTTTTATACAAATACCTCATAAAAACTCATTAATTTAAAATTTTTAATACCGTTAGATCTATTTTTAATAATTTGATCAGTAGTAATCTTTTTAGATGATGTTAATAGGTTGGCATCTAAAGTGACCTCGAAAGCTTGTAATTGACAATCTATAATATAGCACACAAAAAACTTTTAAGTGATAAAACAACACTCAATATAAGCTTTTAACTAACAAATTTGTATTTACAAATTGGTATTTTTAATATGACTAGAATTATAGAATTTCTAGATATTAATATTGAATTAAGCTGCTATTACGTAGAGGCTGATGATATATAACTAACGCGGTTAAAGAACTAAAGGTCGTTCATGAATACAATGGAGCAATTACCCTTGTTCTCTAGATTATCTCGAAAAAAATAAAAGGGATGAAAATATCGAGATAGAATAACTCCTGTAAAGGATGTAATATCATATTGAACGTTAAAAAAGTTTAAGCAATAAAACTTTTACTCTCAAAATTGTAAATCTATAAATCATTGAGCAAAAGATATATTATTGATTTTTAAGTATTTTCAAGCAATTTCATAATATAATATTTTTTTTATAAGATCAGATATTCAAAATTACATTGTGACTTTTAGTTTTACTTTACTTATTTTACTTTACTTTACTTTTTTTATATCAATAATAAGAATAATTACGACATTTGTGGTATATATATTTTTTATTACAAATTTAAAAATTATAAAATTTTTTAAATATACTTGTAGAGACTTCATGATATCTGCATATTTTGAAAAAATATTTTAATTTACAAAAAAAAAAAATTAACCTATTGAAATAATTTTTTATCTTTGTTCATTTATAAATTTCTATAACTTTTTCCTTTAAAAATATCAATGTTAATATTCTTTAGATTAATTATAGTTTTTCTTTTGGTGTTCGAAACATAGGCATATAATAGTATATTTTATAATTTAAACTATAACGTTCAAAATATTTTTTAAAACTGATTACTCTTGAATAAAATAATTCTTTATTTTTAATAATAAATGGTTTTAGAAAACCTAAATAAAGTCTATATACCTAAATACAGAAGTATACTTCAAATACATAAAAAAATTAAAAGAAATTATATAAAATTTATTAAATTTATCCTTCTTGATAATACAATAAAATTCTTTGAAAAAAAGTACTACAAATTACAAAGTATTACAAAAAAAAATTTTTTTTTAATTGAAATTTATTTTCTCTTTAATATCTGAGCAGGCATTCATAAAATAAATCTAAATTATACTTTTTCATTGTTTTTACTACCTTAAAAAATTGAGAAAATTTATTTTAAAACAGAAATGACTAAAAGTATTAAAAACAATAAATTGTGATTTTTTAAGTAAAAAATTTCCCGAATCGCAAAAGGAATGATATTCAAGTAACAAATCAATTTCAGACATTTAGTTAAGTGCGAAAAAATATAGGGTTACAAATTATCTCAACATTTATACATCTACTGTGAAGAAAATCTCAGTTTGGAATTTTGATAAATTACACTTGAGAAGATTTGTAGTAATAACCTTATAGTCTTATTACGATTATAAATTAAACTTTTTAATGAAGTTATATTAGTAGATTTAAGGTTATAATTTGACGAAACTACAACTTCTACACTTAATGTTGAAAAAAAACATAGATATCAATAACCAACGACAAGAGTGAATTCTATAAATAATGGAAGAAAGAGGGAGAGAGAGAGAGAGAGGCAGGCAAATAGGCAATTAGTGAAAATACTATTATATTATCATATTAATATTTTTATTAGTATTATTTTTTTAGAAAGGAAACAAAAATTTGACGGAAACATAAAAATTGTAAAACTTTTATAAAATAATACAATAACATAAAAATATATAATATATTAATATGTATAATAATAATTATATGATTGAATCATTATAATAAAATACACATACGTTAACCATCAAATAAAAAACGTGTTTTACAAGAACTTTTATTTTGATAGATTGTACAATCCATATTACTTTATTATACTTACTTTATATTTTGTTATTCAATTAATAAATCAGTCATTTTAATTTTTTCAAAATAGAGTATTAAATATATTCAAAATTTGTTTTGGTTGTGGAGTTATACCTCATATTTCGGAGACTTATAATTCAATTTATCTATTATAAACAAACAATGACAAAAAATATGGATCTACTCTCTACCTCATCTTTATATCTTTTCCAACCACTAATTTACCTTTCTTTCTGTCATTCTCTATCACCTTTTTAGTCTTTTATTTCATTTTATGACTTAAGGCGCGGCTACATCAATTGCACTTCTAGTAATCGTTTGCTACCGTTTGCTATACTGCGCAAGGAAGGTTTAATCCGACTGGTTACGCGAACAAAAATAGATCCTAATAAAAAAATACCTTAAGTTTAGCTGCCTTCATGGTATTCTCAATCAAATCTCTTGTCGATATAATAAAATACTCGAAACCGGCCCTCGATAATGTTATACTCCCTTTTCTTTTCATAACGGAACATCGTATATGCGTACGTCATGATGGAATGTGGAAAACCATTGCATTCAGCTCGCGCGTATTGACTTGAAAGAATCAGAAAGAGAGAGAGAGGGAGAGAGAGAGTCAGAAAAACAGAGATAGAGACAGAGACAGAAAGAGGCAGACAGGCAGACAGATAGAGATAGAAATTGAAGGAAAAATTATACAAGAAGTAATGATAAGTACATGAAACATAATAAGTGGAATTCGAGAATAATGGTTTTTTAAGAAAAATAATGATGAAAGTCGTAAAATATTGAAGAATTATACGAAAAACATAACTATATCATATTATAATGAGAAAAAGTTTAATGTTTAAATAATTTGAAATGAATTTTTTAGATTATTAAAAATGTTAAAGCTATCAATTTACATAAAACTGAAAACCTACCTACATAATTTATAATTTGTATGACTATGAATAATATAATAGTAATTATATAAGCATTAGATTATTTCATTAAGTCATTTCGACGTATATGAATTTTGTGAAATTAAAAAAAAAATTTCTGCACATGTTATATTGATATTATTTTTATAAAATTTTGTATATTAATTTTAATATAAAACGCAAAAAATAAGAATCAATGTTTTGTTATCTATTTTTCTTATATTAAATTACATGAAGATATCTTAATAATTTGAAATGCCGAAATTACAAAGACTTCTAAAATTCTAAAAGTTAATTTCAAGATGGGATTATTTGAAGATTTATTATTCATTATACATCATATAAAACAATAAAAAAACGTATTTAGCGTACTTCAATAAATAATTATTTAAACAGAATATTTTATACTTCAAATATGTACATGATAAAGCATGTAACGTGATATTGTTTTTCTAAAAACTATTAGTTCTTTTTTAAATTAAATAAAGGCAGGCATTGAAAATGAAATCGTACTTATTGAAAGTAATAATTATCTGATGCATAATGTGTTAATATAACATTTTAAATACATTGGATAATGAAAGATGAAAAAATGAAAAAAGATGAGATAATGTCATGACTCAAGAAAATAATAATTTATAGTTGAATAAAGTGGTATGAAAAGCAAGCTAAATAGGAAAAAAGTAAAAGAACTCGATGAAAAAAGTATTTTGATTGACGGTACAGCATCATTCAGACGTATTTCCTCGATGCATCTGTACGTACATAACTTACATACGCATATGACCACCTACACGTTTATTTTAATTATAAAGGATGTCAGCAAGCGCGGAGAGGTCTGATTAACGGTGGGAAGGAATCGCGTGGCTCATTGTTTCTGTACGGGGCAGCTAAAAAACGCCCGGCGGAAAGTGACGATTACGTAGTTCAGTGAACGTAGATCCAACATTTTCCATTCCTCAGACATTCCCGATCTTCTCCTTATATTCAAGCCATATAAATTATTCCGAGAACTTATATTACTTGACTACTGGATATTATGTAATTTAAAAATTATTTAAGTTTCTTTAATCAGTAAGATTCATTCTTCTATTTTAGAAAATTTGCCTTCTCATAAAAATAGTTATTCTAAAATTGCATATAAAATTGAACAGCAAATAAGTTTATTGATTGAACTAAATCTTTCATTATATTTTTTAAAGTGTGTAATTACATATTTTATTTTACCCATATATTTCTATTTAAAACCGATATTCAAAGCGTGCTTTAAAATATTAAAATTATTATATTAATATATGCATTGAAATGCATTTTGTTTTATATATTATTTAAAATGGTTTGCATAAACTATCGCAGAATTTGTAGAAATTAAAATTTGAAATATATTGAAAAAAAAAATGAATAACGATCTACGTATATATATATATATATATATATGTATTTACACACGATTATTATTTTTAAATGTATTATTTTTTACTTGGCGCCTATATTTTTCTTATGTAGATTTTAGTTTTTTTTTATTATATATTTTTAGAAATGAACATTTGACACTTAACTAAAATCGATTTATAAAAATTTTAATTAGTTTTATATTTTATAAAATGATTTTTTAGTTTATATCATTGCATTAAATAAATTATAATTATTAATAAATTGTAATAAAAAAAAGTTATAAAAAAAATTATAAAAATTTTAAATATTCAAAATTAATTATATAAGTTCCTAACTAGTGATAATATTATTAATTCAACTTTATAATTTTATAGATTTGTTAAATTCTCTTTTGGAAAAGTTTTATATATCGTAATTTTTTTATATAATAATAATTTAAATAATAAAATCGAACTTTTGATAACAATATTTCACAGTATTATTAAAATTTCATTATAAATTTAATTTTTTATAAATAATAATATATCAATCATGATAGTTGGAAAAGGCAACGATTATTACAATTTTAAATATTCTTTGGTATTCAACGATTTTTACGTACATAAAATATTTAATCCTTCCTGTTCTATTATTCTTTACGCTTCCTTTAAATGGTATTATTATAATATAATTATATTATAATATAATTAGCTAATTATTATTTCCATTAATAACGTTAAATATAGATCGTATTAATAATTGTAATTAGTTCATTACGTCTGGGCTTAAGTGCACGAAAAAAAGTCTATTAGAATTTCCAGATTTTGATCATTCAAATTGCTTATGAGATTTCATAAAACTTTTGATTAATAAAATTGATTATAAAATTTAATTCAAAAGCAATCATTTACAGGATTTACATATAAAATTTTACATATTATTATTATTTTTTAATATAAAAATTTCAATTTTTGTAAATTTAATTTGTTTGTAATTTGAATTTTCATCGTATAATCGATTTTGATGATTTAATCGTTTAATTTTTAGTACATAAATTTTAGAATAATTTAAATACAAACACATTTTTTTAATTAATTTACTTAACTTATTAACTTATTAAAATATTAAAATTGAATAAATAGAGGAAAAAAGGAAAAATATTTATTCATAATGATGAACGTATATTGAGGAATTATCAATATTATAAATAACTAGCATATAACTACAACCTTTAATAGTTATTACAAAACTATAATACCTTTGTTAAATTAATATAAAACTATAACAGTTGGTGATTGGATGCCTCATCTTCTAACTGTTTTATAGGTGGTAGGTGAAGTGCAAGTCGTGAAAAGTACTGACACATATTAAATTAATACGTACACATATAATAATTTAATGACAAAACTTAAAAAAAAATTTTTTATTAATTATTAAATTTTCATACTAATCAAATAGTTCTTTAAGTTATGTTTCTAAAAATCATTAGAAAAGAATAAATAATTATTGATTTGCATTGAAATTTGAAAAGATAAGTTCTATTATAATTAGTATTAATATTTTGTTTGTAAAATAATTTCTATATAATGCCTTTATGCATTTATGAATGTAAACTTATATAAATACGTGTAAATATTTATCTATGTAAATATATATATATATATTTACATATTCCAATATATATATATATATATATATATATACATACATATATACATATATATTTACATATTCATACGAAAATAGGTTTATTATTAAGAAAGTTTCACAGCTATTCAATATGCTCGTAAATACTTTACTCTGAACAACGTATAGAAAATCTATTAATTGCAGCTCTACTATTTAATTATAATTATATTCTCAATATTTGCGCATTATTAATAGTTTAGAGACGTTTTTAGTATTATAATTATATAAAAAATGAACGCTGACTTCAGATTGTAACAGTAAAATCCACTCCAAGCAGAAGATCGGATTCATGTAGGTTTGCCGCAATTTTCATTGATTTGCACGATGAAAAGGTATTATACCCCGTTCATGAAAGATAACAGAGCCTTTTTCTTATGCCTCCGCGGCAAAGGTCGACGATGTGGCTCCGTCATATAAACTATGTACAAGTATATGGGCAAGAAACCGAGCCGTAGCGATGATTTTAGAAACACGCTGAGATTCATTCGAATCTCCCGTTGTTTTCGGCCGCAGGGTTCAAAGCAGTATCCGAAGGCAGCAACCTCGGTGGTTCATGAGCTTCTTGACTGCGTCTCATGACTGTGGCATACTCGCGTAATCGTTCGTTTTTATGTGTACATATTTGTGATGCCTTTATAATTTTGCCGCTACAAAGAGAAGAGAGGGAAAGTATTGAGGTGCATTACCATTCCCACAAAAGCTACGACAAACATGATTCGTTCTATACCGTTTATAGAATTATTAGATTCTTTAAATATTTTCCCCTTCAACATTCAATCAAATATATCAAGACTTGGAGCTTTAAAAGCTTAATATTTTCCTTTCATTAATTCTTACTAGAGAATTAAGTTTATTTGTTTCATAGCTTAAATTCATATTATATTTATATTTACAAATAAGCTTTTAATAATCATTCTAGTTCCAATTTGCAATAAATTTTCAAAAATAAATGGCTAATTCTTTTTATATTCAAAGAATTTACAAAATATTTTTTATACTTTTATTACTACGGATTTTATGTTGAACGCAAAACACATTAATATTGTATTATATAAAATATGACGTAATAATAATGAAAATATTTCTTATTCGAAAAGTTAGATCTTGTTTGATTAAAATGAAAGGGATTAAATAATGGTTTATGATCTCTTAAATATATTGTGAAATTGAATTAAATTTTTTTATTAATATCATCATTGACTTGAATAAAGCATGAACTTTACGGTTTTACAAACTACTTAGTTTATATTCTACTGTTTAAGATACTCAGTTGTAAGATTCAATAATTAGAAGGTTTAGATATATTTTTTTACAAATAGAAAAATTTATCTGAACTATTCAATTTTACTATTATAAGAAAGTACAGAGGTTACTTTGGATTATACTAAAAAGAATTATCTTTATTTGCAAATAAAGTTAAAAGCTATTGGTCATTTTATTTCAACATCTTAATTAATACATAAAAAAATATGATTGAATATAAAAAATAAATATATCAGTTTATAAAAATAACTACGTAAAATCTATCTTCTATGAATATTCAGAAAATATAATTAATAATATTTTTGTCAGCGTCCAGACTTTATGAATTATTATTTTTTGTTTGTTCTATTTTTTCTCTAATCATTGAAAATTTTAAGCTTCTATTATACTAATCATATTTTAATGCTGTAATCATATAAGTATTAAATTATTATATTTTTTATTATTCACATACTATATGAATCGACTTTAAGTTGAAAATTTTTTCATTATTGAAAAATTAATATATGCATTAATGAAAAGAAGCGTTTATTGATGTTATGGAAATAAAACTTTTAATTAAATTATTTATTAGATCTACGTGGCTTTGTAACCAGGTATATTCTATTAGGTGTGCATGTTAACGATTGATGAAGATTGATTCCTTTTACATACATTTTTATTATTCTTTTTTTACGTCGTATTAATATATCAAATAAATATCAAAATATTTTTAGTTTAGAAATAATTAGTTATTTCTTTGTTTAAAGACTTTTTATCTAGTAAGATTTGCAATTTAGAATCTAAAAAATTTTTCAACTCACCTAATGTTACTTAGTATATAATTATAATATTATAATTAATTTCTATGGAAATTTTTAATTAAAGCATACTTACCGTAAATTTCTACAAGTAAGCATTGAATTGTTAAAGCAGATTTTATTTTGTGTATTGTAGATGCATATAATTCTAAAACAATTTATTACAATTCATATTTGATTTTCTTACACAAGGTACTTTAAGTTATATAAAATTAAACATACTAGCAGCAGATCATTGGTTTTTAATTTAAACATCAAATATTTTATTGATATGAAATTAGAAATTTAACGAAACATACAATAAAAAAGGCTTTTTTTATTAACTTTTTAGATCATCAATCAAATTAATTTGATAACGCTTACTTTTTTAACTTAAAAAAGAGAAAAATATTTTTAAATATTATTATGCTTTAACAATATTTTTTAGTATTATTGCTAATTATGGTATACAATATTTGTTAATACAGTGTATTTTATCTTTTAATTTTTATACTAAATTAAGTGATGGAAAGATTAAAATATTAAAAATAATAATTTTTTATTAATAATTAAGCAATTTTGAAATTAAATTTTTGAAAGAAAGAAATGTTATATAATAAGTATATCTCAAGGATTGAATTACAAAAAAAGGATATTTAAAATAAATTTTCAAGGTTTAAAAATCTGGTAATTCCTTTTTTAATTCTTAGTGAAATATTTGATGAAATACATAAATAACAAAATAATTTTATTTAAACTCTAGTTTTTATTAATTTTGTTCTAATTACATCATAATATTTTTTTCAAGAAAATTAAATTAAAAAGATTGAATATATTTTAACAATTAAGTGACTAATTTCTCATGAAAAAATACTATGCATAAGTTCATTTAATAACCTCGATATAATAGCTGCCTCTTTTCTTTTCGAAAATTGCGGTATATGCGCAAAATACGTAGGCAATAATAATACGTGCGAAAGCGGCGCGCGTTATTCGTTCAGTCGTCGCAATCTCTACGCATTCGCAGGGGTAAATACATGAGGCCCCAAGAGTCAGAGCATAAATTCATTTAATTCTACGCTTCGGCGCCGTCGTAAAATCAACTGTTCACGAGAGATAATAAGGCACACATGGCGTCGCATTTTCCTGTCCGTTTTACGACACTGCGTAAACCTCATTTTAAATGCCACACAGATTTGCTTTCACGTAGTAGATCTTATATACTCATACTCGATATAATGCATATATAGATGTATATAAAACAAAACTGAAGTGATTGATTTTTCGTCCCTCAAAATATGATCAAATGCAATATTATAACTGTTATAAGTTATTTGTTTAAAATTTTACTCGACAGCATTAAGGATACTGTATTGACTAAAACTAATATGTATTATTTTTTTATTTTTTTATTTTGAATATGTCTCCATCATTTTGTATAACTGATAATTTTAAGGATGCAACTGAATATATTAGTGAACATAAAATTGTTTGAGATATATACGTATATACGTTAGCTATACTTGTAAAATAAATAAACTACTTTTGTATGATGTGTGTATATATGTATATATATCTCACATATAAAGCAAGCCATTTTACTCGGGATTCTTAAATTTTTTTAGCTTATCATTACAAGTTCATTGCATATAAAATAAAACAAATAATTATACCAATAAAACAATAATTATTAATATTTTTATTTGTATTTGCAATGAAAATAGTGATTTACATATTAATAAATGAAAAACAATTAATAAAAAGGACTTAAAATTTTACAATTTCTATAAATGATATTAATGTTTTACAGACCAAAAACTATTTTATGAATAGTAAAATAAAAAAAAATAAAACCTAAATAAAAAATAACGTCAATATGTCAAATTCAATGGAAAATAAGAAAAGAAATAAAGAGAGGATGTCTTATTTGATAATGCTACTTGATTGAGATAGGAAAGTGGAGTTCGTCTTGTATAATAATAGAGCTAGTTGGGTTCAAAAAAGAGAAAGCCTACTCATATAACAATCCAAGCGATTAGAGATAAGAAGTTAAGTACTCGAGATAAAATTTGACAAGTTGAATAACATCAGTACTTAAAATTTGGTCACTCAAGATACACAAAAAATGAGATATGAATATAATAATTGCTATGTTAAATAATGCAATACGAATTATAATAAGAATGATAGATGTAGATACCTTTCTAGCCAGTTAGACGATCAGGAGAATTATATTTTTATCCATTATCTATGCTCCCCTCTTAAATCTCTGCAGGAAGTCTATACATATACTCTGATACTACAATTTTCCTTGTTTGCCATTTAATAATTGTAATTATCATTTTAATCAATAAGTTTTTCCATTCTGATATTAGCAATTTCTCACAAGATTTAACAATTAACTTATTCGTTAAATTTATTCTCATTCAAAACTGGAAGCGAAAAAATATCGAGATTTCCACTATATTCAGTCTTCCAGATTCTTTGTTCTCTACTGTTATTAAAAAATAAATACTATTTTATAATAAAAAATTTCGTTATAACTTGAAAGTGACGATTAAGTCACTCCTTAATACCAAATATAACTATCAAGGAAGTGATGAAGTTTATATGAATATTGAAACATTACTGAAAAAATTAGTTATACATACCCTATTTATTCGGAAAACACACGCGCGCTTACGCGCCACACACTCACACACATATAATCTAAAAAGTGAAAAAAGTAAAAGTAAAAACGAATGAAAGACAGAAAAATAACAATCAATAAAGAAAAGGAAGACGGAAGAGCACCTAACGAACCAATAGTAAGAAAATAAAGAGCAATCACTAAACTAATGATTTGATTGAAATTGATTGTAATAAGTCGTGTACGTCACTGGAATCATTAGGAATATATAATCTCTCAATGTAAAACAATATGTAAATATTTACATTTAAAATATGTTTATATATAGTTTTAAAATATATATTGTTCAATAAACTAACTAACTAACTATACGTAAAATGAACATGGAATTTAATAATATATAAAAAAATTATTAAAAATATAACATCTATTAATATATCATACTAACATTTTTACCAATTCAAATTTATTGCGTTACGATTTTGATCAAAAAATATATTTGAGTTTTAACTTTAAAAATTTTTATCATTGTTAACCTAAACTTATCACAAAAAATAAATGGCTATTCTTGTACACAAATATTCTCATCTAAATTGGTGAATGCTGAATAAATCAAGAAATTTACTAGTTTCTTTCATAGCCTGAAACGCGTTCTACTATTGAAAACTAACAAGAGCAACTTAGTTCATTTAGTTAAATAAATAAAACAATAGCGACAGAAACCACAGTAACTGCTTCATCAGAATTGTATTATTAAAATTTTTTGTGTAAAAATTTATAGTGACTTTACACATACGACAAAGTAGAAAATACAAACTAATTCATGATTGAGCAATTCGATTTTTTGTTGTCTTTAGCTTATCTATCGCGATTTGCCTAATTTCAAAACTACAGTAAATTATCTCATCACTATCAAAATTACTAATTTTTATTTTTTCAATTTATCGATTTCTTTGCGATGTGAAACTTGGCATTCAATTTGTATCAATTTAAATGATGCTGTCAGTGTTATCCCATATTTTCATGTTCAAATGAAAATGCAATAACACTTGGACATGAAGAGGTATATTAGTTAAATATACACAGAAATAATGAATGATTACAAGTTCAAAATAAGGGAAAGTAAAAAACACAAGTAGCCCAAAAAGTTTACATTAATCAAAGGCATCTAAATTAAATGTTCAAATATAATTATACGAATAGATTTTCTACGAAATATGAGTTTATGTATGTGGCTATTCCACTTGACTCTAAATTAAAAAAACAATAGATACAAAAATGTCATTTCCATATTTTAAAAATATTTTACTTTACTGTAAATAGAATAATTATTGGTAGATATTTTAAATTGATTATAATAAGTTGATTTTTATAGATAGACAGTAAAGTGTTTGTTTTATTTGTGCCTGGTGATTTGTAAATTCATATTGATCGCTAAATAGTACACGTTATGTTTGCACGGTTATCTTTTCTACCAATTGCTAACGTTTTTCTTATTAAAACATCATAGCAAAATTATTTCTTGTACATTTAGAACAGTATTCCGAAAAAAAGATTATTTTAACGAACTATTCTCCCAAAAATTCATTACACCCCTCCGGATTTAATTTATATAAGAATTATCAGAACTTTTTTATTTCGTTATTTATACCGACAGTTTTGAAAAGAATTTTAAAAAGTAAAATTCAACTTAAATTATTATAAGCTTCAAAAATATTTATCTCTTAAAATAAATTTTTATAATAAATAAATTTTAAAATAAAATCTTAATTAAAATTTTTTTTAAATATTGTCTTTTACGTACGATTTTTTCTATAAATATATTTTATGATCTATATCAATTCTATTATATGTTACTAATTATAAATTAATAAAATATAAATTTATGGCATAAATGGTATGTGTTTTAAGAAACACTAATTTAAAAATAGTAAATAAGCTTGATTATAGTTGTGAAACCTGAAGATTAAGATTTCGTGCTCGTTACAGCTAATAATAAAGATACAGTGATATCGCAAAGTTAAAGTTTCTATCTGCGTAGTAAATTTTCTCAATATAAAGAAAGATCATTAACGGTAATTCTTTTAAAGAATAACATTACTAAAATTTTAGTTATCATTGTAATAAGAATTTATTTTATTGTTAATGGCTTGTCTGCGACGTGCACTACACGGTATAAATGTATGTAAAATTGTATCTTGAAACGGAAGAAAGGGAATACGTTCGTGTAAGAATCAACCACGAACGACTTGTTTTAGCACCTAAAACATTGAAGAGAAGAGATAGTTGTGTATGAATTACTGTATGATCTGTGTCAGATACAATAGAATCTCGAAATATCGCAGAAAATCTAATTTCAATGCAATGTAAAAACTTAAAAAACACCGAAGAAATGAACAAACACGAGGGAAAAGGAAGTTAAGCCTTATTTTGGAATTTTTCTATTCCAACGTAGGCCACCAAGAATAGAAAAGACAAACGAGAAATATAAACATAAGTCGATTACTGTTTTCTCGTGATATATTTTATATTATATTTTTTTTCACAAGAGTGTACCGACATTCGCAATTATTTGCGCATTTACTAGAGTCTGTTAATAGTGCGCGCTATTTTTTCATTTACAGTTTTTAATTTAAATAATATTATTATTATATATATATAATTCTGATTTAAGTGATATTTTTTGATATGCCAAACGTCAAAAATAGTGTTCTCTTTTACTTTTTAATTATATTCGTATTATGATAAAATGATTGTTTCATTACATCTTAAATAACGTTTATGGACAACTCTTATGCTTTACATTGCAGTATGTGTTTAGATCCTTTGACCCTAACTCAAGGATAGCATATAAAACGCTTATATCTACGACTTGGTAATTATAATAACTCTTCTTCACTTTTTATTTCATTGTTTCAAATATTTTTAAACACTTATCTTTTTAACTTTTTAATTTATTTTCTTAATCTATTACTAAAGCTTATACTTTGCATTTATACATAGAAATATATAATATTACTATCTTATAAATTAAAACTTTAAAATTACATAAATGGATTCTAATAGCTTCTTAATCCTACAAAAAGAATTTTATATTATTTTTATGCTTTATGACTATATCAAGAAATTTTGATTTTATATGCGATAAATTTCTTTATTTTTTCATTTATATTATGAGGTAAAAAATATTCAAAATATTTTCTATTACTTTTACTAAAACAATATGTTCTAAATCATAATCTCTAACTTTTATAATATTTTTTATCGACGAAGTTCATAAAATTATGAACTGCGTTATTTATTCTTTATTCTACCAAATTATCCCTTATCACAAAATATTGGTTTTCTGTTTCTTCTTGTTTATTAAAAATATTTACAGTTTATATGACGATAATTTTTTAGTAAATTAGAAGCGTTTGTTCCAAACTGCCAGCTGTTATTACTTAAATATTATAGCGCCTACTTAATATATGTAAATTCATGATCGGTATACAATTCGTTAATTATATTTTTTTGACACCTCTATCTCATGTATTGTTATCATCGTTGGAGTTTTTTCTGTAATAGTCGGACAGTTTGTAATCCGATGATCGATTGCCCTGCAATGAAATTATGTTCGGCTTTGCACCTACAACTTCGAATGCGAGTTGGCGATGTGTCCAATCTCATCGTAGTTAAAACGGCGAACATTCTTTTAACTTATCTGACTCCTCTTCATATTCTCTCTTATAGCGTTTATTTATTGTTTGCCACAGATTTTAGTAATTTTTTTTTATGAATATAGATTATAGTAATTTTAAAAATACTTTTTTTATTTCACACCATCTTGCACAAGCTCAATTTTTCAATTGAATATTCTTAATGTTATATATTACACAGTTACTTTATTAATTTATTTTCATTACTTGGAACTTTATTTGATATTAAGAATTTTTCATGGTAATGTCCTAGAAATAATTTGTATTAATTCCATGGTATTTCTTCAAAATTTTCTACAGTTTTAAAATTGAAAAGAGGTTCAATTTTTATTTAGTTTTTGTCTAAATTTGAATTAGATATTTCTTTATTAAATGCTTCTTTATATTACAGTGTGTTAATATTCTTTAAGAGTTATAATCCATGTTGCATTTATTTTTTAATAACATCTGCTAATTTTTATTGTGGTAAAATTGCTTACATCACCAAAAAATTTAATTAAATCTCCTACTGCATTTATTTGGAATTGAAGCTTTTTATGTTAACTATCGACACTTTTTTTATTACATTTATTCTATTTCTATTGTAGTAACTCTTTATTATTTTGATAATTTAAACTCCTACTTAAGTTCTATATTTTTTCCTTGTTCATTTTAAGCGTTGTTTTATTATCTTCCTGTTTTTTTATTTTATTAATTTCACTCGGACTATTTGAATTGAAAATTTGCAAACGTTCTATCATTCTCGTTTTGTTTCTCATCATAAATAAATTCTTTTTCATAGGATTCCTTTCCATTCTTTGATTGTGTATTCTATTCGTTGTCATTCTCTTTCGGAAAAAGTGCTATTTACGCACACAGCGATAAATCGTTCTCTTTTTGCTCTTAAAAGAGATTTATTTCTTTACGCAGGAAGCATTAATTAAGTATACAGCAATGAGTGTACTTTTTTCTTGAACATAGTAGAATTAAAATTTTTGAACGCACACAGTTACAGCTCAACTACAGAAAAAAAATTATCTTAACTTTTCACTATTGTCTTTTTTTAAATATCACTTCTGAAAGAATTTAGTTACAATGCGATCGTTTAGGAATTATTAATATTGTGATTTGATTTATAAATATTCTTAATATTCTTAATTATTTAATTATTCATTATAAAAGCTTTGAGCCTTTCACATTCGTCATCAAGCTATTCAATTTCGACTAGTACTGTGCATTATTGGCCAAACTGATAATATATTATTGACTGGAATTAGTAACACTTATATTAACAAATATACAGTTTACGTACAAAGTCCGTAACTTCAAGCTCTAAGCTTAAGTCCGTTTCTCATCCTCTTCCCTCCGCAAATACATACATATAGTAAAGTGAAATTGAGCATCATTGAAATAGCAAATTAGATATTTGTACGTAGTCATAGATATAAAATAATGTATTTATTATTTTAAATATTTAAAAAAATTAAGTTTTTACAAAAATGCTTACAAGATACGATATTATATGTAAGTAAAAAATGCTACAATGTAAGATATAGAAACGAAATATTAATGTAAAAAGAAAAGATTTTTTTACAACATTAAAAAATTTGTTAATTTTATAGTTAATCGTCATTTATAATCTCAGATTATTGGCTAAAATTTCTACAATATAAATTAATTTTTATATTATATTTGCTCATCTTTTTATTCTTTTTTTTTACATTTATTGAATAAGATTACTATTTATTTAACTAAAAATATTCTACGCATTGTAAAATAACTAAAAAAATTAAAGACGTATTTTCATTAGCATTGTTTATGAGATCCCTTATATATAAGAAAGATATTCCTATGTGGTTCATATTTTTTATTTTACGCTTGTATACGTACTATTGTTGAAATAAACTATCAATTACGCTACGATAAATGACTTGTAAAATTCAATATCCGGAAATATAAAGATAAAAATAATTTAAAATTTATTCGTTGTATAAAACATATCATCAAAAAGGTTTAAACATATAATGACGGCGCGTAATTAACAAACATTCTTCTCATCAAAAGATGTTGTGGTAAACGTTTAGACGATAATCAAATGTAAAGCCAATGTACGCGTCGTGTCGACCCTGTGTACATATATAAAATCAGTTTCAAAGGATACATCAATCTCTCTCACTCCTACTTCACCAGCTCACAAGAACTCTCCAGTTAAAATATTCGCAGTGCATCACATGGAGAATGGAAGCTATTTCCCGACGACTAACGGTTGCGAATGAGGAAATGCATTGTTTCTTCGCAAAGTATACGCTCGTAATAGCATCAGCCGTGACTAGTGGCATCGTCGTTCATTCGTACGTTCGTTCAAGTAGGAAAAGAGTTCATTAATTACTCTCCACCTCTCCTGTTCATCCCACTAGACTAAACTTATTGAGGATCTGCACTCACTTATATATACATATGACTACAGTGAAACCATCAGATCGGTGGCTCAATTTCTTCATACGCGCTTTAACACGTTCCTTATTAATTCTACTTCTCTTTGCACATCGGGTAGCATCTAATTTACCTAAAAAATATACTAATGTAAGGTATTGGATATATTACAAACAATACTTATTTTCTTGCTAATTGGGATTATATTATTACATTTACCAATGCTTTTAAGCAATATTTATAATACTCAATAACAATTTATATCGTTATATTTAAAATATGGAATCATTATATTTACAAGATAATATAATTAAAAATTTTTATAGTAATAAGGCATTCAATTATAACGTTGTCTTCAGGTGTACATTTGAGTTCATTATTAAGTGAATTCGTTATTAAGTATGTGCTGAATATATAAGTTCATGTACAATATACAAAAAAATCGATATTTCTATCATATAGAAAAAAATTTTCTTTAATACATTTATTTTAATTAAATTTTTTAAAATATCTTAATATTATAATTATTGAAATATAAGTAAAAAACTAGATATGTTTTAATTTTCATAATGATGAAGTATTATTTTATTCGCTTTATTAGCGCATAATTTTATTTATAAAGTTTATAATGTACATAAATAAATATAAATGCATCTATGAAGCGTAAATGTAATAAAAATTATAAATATTGAAACCCTATTTTTTTAAATGTACAATACATTAATTATAAAGAAAAAAATGAAATATATTTTTCTTTATGCTATATTTATACCGTTAAATTAAAACTAAATAACAAATTTTAAAGATAATGTAGTTCATAGAATCAAGAAAAATTTTATATAACTATTAAATATAATAATAATCTTAAGTATTTTTCAAATAGTTTACTGTACAATAAAATCATATTTATAAAACTACTATTTTCAATATTTTTTAGATGCATAATTTATTATGTATTGTTTTTAATTTATTTCTATGCAATATATTTAATGTGTTTATATTCAGAATATTAAAAATTTAATGCTTAATAGTTAAGAGTAGTTTAGTAATTAAAAGTATTAGATTTTTAAGCTTTTACGTGAATAAATTATTTATGAGTCATAGTGAATTTAAAATGAATATATTGTCACTAACATACTTTTAACTGAATAAACTTCAATAATTATCACTTTTATTGTATATAAATTTAGTAATAAACGTTTAAGTTCTTATTAGAATTGTATATTTATATAATATACTTTTATTTCATATCGAGTATAAAAATTTTTTATATATTTATGAATTGTGTCATTCAATATAAAGCAGTTATATAGAAAATATAAAAACTTATTTCAAACTAAATAAGGAACCATGACATGAAAATTAAGTAATAAAATACTTCTGAAGAAAGGTAAAAATATAAAAATGAACAAAAGGAGACGTAACTAAGAAATAAAAAAAAACAGAAAAAAGAATCTGTTGCATATGTGACTAAACAAAAAGTGGATGAGGAAGTCACATTCTATTCTGTTTCAAGACGAGCATTATTCTTCTTAGAAAAAACTCTGTGTCAATATTTGAGAAGCGAATTCCTGTAGAAAAAGAAAAAAACAGAGATAAAGACCGTTTGTTTCTCTTTATTTAAATCCATAAAACTAATTAAAAATATGTTTATTGTGTAAATAAATATATAGAGACAATGCGTATGCGTATATGTATGCGTATATGCACGCGTTTATATGAGAGAGAGAGAGAGAAGAGAGAGAGAGAAAGAGAGAGATAATTTTACAAAACGAAAAATCGTATTATATATTCATGAAATTTTAAATCTAAGGGAGGAATCAACACACGTTTTTTTACAGATATTTTAAAACGCATATATACTTAAAAGATTCAAAATTTTATAGACATAATCAATTTAAAAAGTTATTCATTATTAGATAAAGATAGATATAAAGAAAAGGAACCAAGTCCAAGAGACCACATAAATATGCTATATCATTTGAAATATCTATAATAATCGTGATACAATAAATTTTTATTAATCTATTAAATCATTTGTCAATTTATTAATTATTAAATTATAATTATTAAAATCAAGAATTAAAATAAAATTGGAAATATTTGACTATTTTATTTAAATATTTTATTTTGCATTTTTCATAAACTATAACATACCGTTCCTTTATAGTGGAAATCATTACCTTATAATAGAATTTAATTATAAAAATACTTATTTTTCTGTAAAAAAAAATTATTATTTTCATAATAAATAATTTATAAGAAAAATTTTTTTACTTTTTAATAAATTGTTTATCGTCGTGTGAACGATGGAAAAGAGCGTGCATAAATTATAAATTCATATTGTCTACAAGAAGTAGTAGTCCAATTTGAACATCTGAAAGAATCAAGAAGAAAGAAATATATAACTGGACTAATTATGTGTTATTAAATTGTTAAAAATGCTAGGTAAAAAAAGAAACAGAGATTTTCTTTAAATGTGATTAAATATTTGCGGGAAAAAAATTTTAAGTTCTTTTGTGAAAGGTTGTAACATGATAAACGAACAAATGTTTGGTAATTTCAGCAAAATGTAATCGAGGAGATTTGAAGCCAAAGGTCAAGCAACGATCCAAAAAAACGAAAGCGATCTTTCAAGACATATGGTCGATCATAGGTCTCAGTAGCGAAAGCGAAAAGAAGACAGTAAGAAAGAAAGAGATGTAAGAAATAAACCAAAATATATAAACTGACTTGTCGTGTTTAATGGCCTTACTTATTTATAAGCTCACACATTTATTGTCGACATTCATTATGTTTGTGCGTGCATAATAGACGTTAGAACCAAAATAATTTGTTGTATAGCGTATCTTTTTGTCGTAGCGTAATACATTATTGAATTATCGATTTACTGCATCTTCTTTTGTTCATTGTTTATGTATTATAATTCCCATTGGTATCGCCACTTCCGTGAGCATATTGAAAGGCAGTTTTTGATGTGTACTTTCTGTAGTTGATACAGGAACACGCGTGGAAGCTTATTACTGAGTCAGTCGGGCGGAAAATCAAGGCACGTGCAAATCTATTCCTTGTTGTAGCAGGATGTGAAGGAGTGAAAGACTTGACATAGTGATATCATTCGCAAGGTTAATTATCCCGTTACATATCAATCAATTATTCTCATTTTATTAGGTTCGGTTTATTTTATAATATAATAAAATAAAATATGCAACATTACTTAAATTATATTTATCGAATGTAACGCATCAGAATAACAAATAAACTATTTTAATTGAGTAGAAATTTGTATAAATTACTTAATGTTTCATATTATATAATATTAATGATTTATGAATTATAATTTTTTACAATCTTATATTTATACTGCACGGAATACAGATATAATATTTACAGTAAATACAGTCAATTAAACGTAATCTATCGAGATTTTCCCTAGATAATTTTTAAACAACATTAATATGTAGAAAATAAAAAATTAAAAAATAATATAAATGCTTTCATTATAATTTATTTCATTAGCATATTTTTATTTTAATTTAAAAATTCAACAACGTTTTTTGTAGAAGAAAAAGAAAAATTATTTCAAAATCAGAGACAATGCATAATAGAAAAAAATTACATGTATATTAGCCAGGCATTCTGTTTTTCTTTCTTTTTAATTTTCTTTTTATCATATTGTTTCGCTTGTCAGAGCTTTTCATCACAAACTATGGGGTCCATATGCTATTGTATGCATACAAAAATGTGTGTGTGTGTGTGTGTGTAACATAAGAAATGAACAGTTTGCTTCAATTTGTTTAAAAACAACGAATGAATTTACTCGAAACTTACTTTTGTTATTGCAAATTGAGTATGCAAATAACTATCGAGCATGGATATCAGAATATATTATAATGTATGCATAAATGAAAGAGGTAACATTCTTATTAGCAAAATATTGTTACTCTTATACATTAATACATATATTAAAATAATTTACCTGCGGGAATAATGTTTGCTTATGAAGAAAAATGTATTACTAAATTATATGTACAATTAATATTAAAATATAATAAAATTAGCAACTTTATTAAATAGAATTATACATCAATGTAAATATTACGTAAATTTGTTTGTACTATATTAAAATTAATGAAAACAACAGTTGCTATTATAAATAATTAAATTAACTACTATATAACTAATATTTATCTAAGAATTATAAATATTATTTATAAATAATATTTTAAGTTTAATTATTTCTAAATTATAACAAAATTTTAGTTTATTTAAGAAATACAATCGATTATAAAAATATATATATAACTATTTTTTCAGAATATAAAAATATTAAACGTCTATAACAAATTATATTAGGAACATCAAGATATAATCAACGAGATATTTTATTTCGAAAAGTAGTTACTAGAGAGATAGGTGTTCACGAGCATTGGGTAGAATCATCAACTTAATACCCTTAATTAAATATGCACTAATATATTATTTTAATTAAAATTTTAATTATCTTAGGGAATTAACTAAAATATATCAATTAATTTAAAGTCTTCTTATTTGACTTTTATACATACAAGGTTTTAAATTTATCATCAAGTTTTTTATTTATAATGTTTATAAACATATTTAATATTATTAAAATTCATTAATATTTAGAGTAAATAATTGGTAGTTTTTATGATTTCTAGATTTGTATTTATTCTAGATATGGTAATTTGTATGATTTCTAAAAACTATTTTGAAAAATATGTGCATATAAAAATAACTTACTTTTATAAGATAGAAAACTTTTGTAATTTATTATGAAGTAATTGTCAAAGTCTCAATAACAATTTTGATAAATTTAAAAGAGCTGTGATATAGTTTGGATGTAAATATTGCTGCATTGGTGAGGACCAATAAGCTAAGACTTCTTACTACGCATGTGATAATTTTGTGTTCCATGTTAAACTTACTGACGTACGTGTAGTGCAGTGTTATAATTGTTATAATTAACATGAAAAACTTATAATCATTTTAAAGCATTAACATTATTAATAAATAAAGTTTAATCGTTAATTGTTGATGTTATAAATTAAAAATAAGTCTTGTGTAGATAGGTTAATTTTTTAATATTCGAAAAATAATGTAATGGATAAATCAATCAATGGATTTATTGCAGTTCATTTAGGTAAATAATTTAAAAAATTATTGAATACGTTGAATATATTTTTAAAATGTATATATATATTTCATTTTTTAAATAGGAGCGGGTCAACATTCTAATATTTTAAAAGACAAATATCAAAAGTTAAGCCAAGAAGCATGTGAAAAGGTGATGTTTTCATATTTTTTTTTAAATTAAAGACCAAAGTTAACTCATTTCATTATTTACAGGGAATAGAATCTTTTAAAATATCAAATAAGGTAGTTGAAGCAGTGGTAAATGCAATTATTGTTTTAGAAAATTCTCCATTGACAAATGCTGGATATGGCTCAAATTTAACTTATGATGGAAATGTAGAATGTGATGCTAGTGTCATGGATGGATCAAATTTGCAGTATGGAGCAGTTGGTGCAATCACTGGCGTTAAAAATCCCATTGAAGTAGCAAAATGTTTATGTCAGTATCAAACAGTTAATATAGGACATGGTAGAATACCACCTAGGTAAAAATATTTTGTGTATTATTTATTATTATTTATTACTAATTTATATAAATTTATATAAATACAACTAGTAATGAAAATATATTTTGTAGTTTTTTAGTTGGATCAGGTGCTCTTACATGGGCAAAGGAAATGGGAATTCAATGTATACCTCCTGAAAATTTGATATCAGGTAAACATATTTATTTTAGAAAAATTAAAAATTCTTTAATACAACTTAATTTTTCAGCAAAAGCTCAAAAAGTTTATAAACATTATAAAAGAAAAGTAAAAAATGATCTTGACGAAATTAATCAGGTATACTATAAAGATTTATGATCATGCAAGAAATTTTTTAATAAAAGTATATTTTAGCAATTGAAAAAACGAATGGATACAGTGGGAGCTGTGTGTGTTGATGAATTTGGTAATATAGCAGCAGCATGCTCAAGTGGAGGCATTATTTTAAAATATCCTGGACGAGTTGGCCAAGTATTATTATAAAATTATATATATATCATATTATATAGTTTAAAAAAAGTTATATAAACTAATTGTTTAAATTTGTAGGCTGCTATTTGGGGTTGTGGTGCTTGGGCAAGCAAAGGGAATATTTCAGTTGGTTCTAGTACATCAGGATGTGGAGAACATCTTGTACGAGCTACATTAGCTCGTACTATTGCAGAATCAATTGCAGAAACTAATTGTCCTACTACAAGTTTACATAGTGCAATGCAAACAAATTTTATTGGTAATAAATTCTAAAATTATCGATAAATATATTCATCAAACTAAAAAGAATAATATTGTATTTAAGATTCTAGATTTCTACAAGGCCTAAGTGAAAAATTTGGTGGTGTAATTGCTATACGATATTCTTATAAAGATGATTGTGGTGATTTTCTTTGGAGCCATTCAACTAATAGTATGATAATAGGATATATGCATTCAAATGATAAATTTGCAAAAGTAAAGTATATTTAAATTTTTTAAATTATTTTAAAATAATTTAAATGTTTAAAATTACTTAATTTTCATTTTATGATTTAGAGTCGCATGTCTAATTTACATCTTCCTGAAGTCGGGAAAAAAGCAACAGTAGAAGGAATTTTATTTAAGTTGCAAAATAAAAACAGTGAGAATTATAAATTATTTTATATTATAAAAATATATATAAATAAAAGATCTTATTTTTTTATTATTTCTGCTTTTGCATTTTGATTTTCAATATATGTTTTTGTAATGATACATTTAGTCATGAAACAATTACATGGTATATCATGAGGAACTTCTGAAGGATCTAACATTGTAAATACAATATTATATGTTCTATGATTCAAACTATTTTTGATAAGATTAAGTATAAAAGCAACTGGTTCTTTTTCATTTAAATCTATAGTATATGGTAAAACAATAACAGTTTGTTTCCAATGAGTTGGTTCTGCTGCAGGACCTGTTGACAGTAAGGAGCCATCTGGAAATTCAACATCAAACCAGATACAGAATCCTTGGTATTTACCACTTTTAGAACAAACTAATACAGTTTCTTCTCCTCCTAGAGAATCTAATTCTTTTAAAGTTATTGTATTCAAATCAAGCCAAATTAATAATTTTTCTTCTACTAAAATATCTTTTTTTGATATAAATTGTATTTCTGGTTTTAAAGATTTTGTATTTCTATAAGCTTGTGCAACACATCTATAAAATAATAAACATTAATATTAATTAATATTTTTTAATTTTATTTTTATAATAAAAGCAATTTCTTACTTCATGCTTACTCCAAGAATATCATTCCAAAAATCATTATAATTTGGTAACTGACACGGAGCAACATATATTTTAGCTATGGATGGAAACATCAACCCATTAGATTTTAAAAATTTGTCCCTTGCAATAATAACAGAATTCAACATTCCTTCATGAACTAAATAAAATCCCATCCATTCAGATACAATAATATCTACTTTTTCTATATCATTTGAATTTATATTTTCAACTATTTTTTGAATCACTTCTATTTTTTCTTTGACATTATTTTCTTCAGCCACTTGTGAAATCAATAACGCTGTATTACTTGCTTCAACTGCATATACCTTTTTAGCTCCAGCCTGTGCACAAAAAATTGATAATATGCCTAAAAGTTTGTAAGTGTTGTATATAATATTTTGATATAAGCAATAATTTTTTATAAAATAATATCTTTGTTACCTGTTCCAGCTCCTATATCCATAACTATTTTATCAACAAATTTATCTTTCATGTTAAATATAGCATTTTTATAAGCTATTGTTCTAGACTTATCATTTAACATGAGCTGATGAATCTAAAACAAATTTTAAATCTTTATATAATAATAATGTAAAAAATATTTATTAAATAATTTATTTACATCAAAATCTTCATAACTTTTATAGTATAAATCAGAACTTTTATTTTCATTCATAGTCTATGATTTAATGAATACTTATGATTTATATGGATTGATTAACCACAACAAATATATCAATAGTCTAAAATATATAAAATATAAGAAATTAGAAATATAAAAATTAACACATAAAAAGACACATTACACAACAATTATTTTAAAAAGTATCAATTATAGTTTTACACTTGCGTCGCGTAGTTTCTAAAAGATAAATGTTTGAAAATCAAAGGTATAATGTAAGACTGATCTATCAGAATTAGACTTGCAAGTAAAAATATTAAAAGTTGCGCAAATTACGTCCAAATGTTTAAAAAAATAATTTATCAATAATACAAAACAAAAAATTGTTCAAGTTACAAGTGCATATTAAATTTAATTTTTAGTACGATTGTATAACAAAGTGTCTGGTATTTTTTGAGGTGTGATATTAACTTCACGACTGGTTCAACCCAGATTCTCTCACCCATAGTAAATATTTTTAGCTTATAATCCATAACTAACATTAAAAATTTTGTCATGAATAATAAAACTTAAGTTAAAACTAGAATAATGTCTATTTTATTATTTACAAAATTGAAGATCAGTATTTTGTAAACTGTATTAGGAATATAAAATTCTGTTTTTTGGTTCCTCGGTAAGGTTAATCATTAATTATTCTGTTTATTATTGACCTAGGAACGGCTTAACGGGCTACGAAAAATTTGTCTCATTATATTAATTTAATTTGATGCTCGAAATTTTCTTTTTTGCTTACTACTTACTATACCTTATTTTATTATTCAAGTAACCACGTTATCAATCGACTTAGGACAATGACATTAATTATTTTATTGAATATTATGATTATATGAATTTTAAATTTTGCGCGCTTGAGCTATTTGTATAATATTTGTGGAACGGAGGTGGTAAATGCGCGTGTCTTTTATGACTAAAGTGGTATTCTATATTCCAAATTCCGTTATTCGTATAAGTAAGAAAGAACTGGGATTAAGTGGGACTAAGGATTTAAGAAATTTGGATTATTAATACGCTGACTTCCTTTTTACGACGTGCTCTATCAAGATGCAAAAGGTTTGTCTAAAGTTTATAAAAATCTTTATTGAAATATTTAATTTACTATTATAAAAATATTTTATTTTAACTATCGTTATAATATTTATTTCAGAAACATAAGCAGCAGATTCATTCTGTGCAAGGTTTTGGTCGTAAAGTAAGTTGAAAAAAATATTTTTTCAGGTTATATTTTCGCGTGCCTATGTATAACTATAAGTTCAATAAATTATATTATTTTATGCATATTTATTTTTATAGAAAACTGCCACTGCGGTTGCATACTGTAAAAGAGGTCGGGGAATTTTACGAGTAAATGGACGCCCATTAGAATTGGTTGAACCAAGAGTTCTTCAATACAAACTTCAAGAACCAATTTTACTTCTTGGAAAGGTTTTTTTTTTTTTATCATAACTATTTAAATAATAATAATAATTGATTTATATTAGTAACGAAATTTATATCATACAACACTTATTTAGTAAATTTATTTTATTTTTATAGGAGAAATTTTCAGAAGTTGATATTAGAGTTAGAGTAAATGGCGGTGGTCATGTTGCTCAAATCTATGCTATTAGACAAGCTATTTCAAAGGCTCTTGTGGCTTATTACCAGAAATGTAAAAATTTCAAATTTATATGTAAATGATACCAGATTAAATTTGTATTTTATATATTTTATTTTAAAAAAGTTGAAATACATATGTATTTAGGTTTTGCTTATTTTTTAAATATATAAAATACAAGAACAAATCTGAGTTTTAAATATAATACTCTACTTATTTAAAATTAGAATTTCATGATAGCTTAACTATTTTAGATGTTGATGAAGCCAGTAAAAAAGAAGTAAAAGATATTCTTATTCAATATGATCGGACACTTCTGGTTGCTGATCCTAGAAGATGTGAACCAAAGAAATTTGGTGGTCCAGGAGCACGTGCTCGCTATCAAAAATCTTATCGTTGAAAACAAATATTTATATTTCATTTTCAATTTTAATGAATAAAAAACTTTTAAAACAAATAATTTATTATTATTTACAATCAATTTTATCTAAAAAAATTTAATTTTAGTAATTTAATCTTTATAATAGAAATAAGTAAATTATGTTTAAAAAATAAAATTATTTGTATTATAAAAATATCGTGTACTTAAAAATAATAATGTTTTATGATTTGGTAACTATATGTATGAATATTAAAACTTAATAATGGGGGGGGGGATCACGTGTTAAAAATACAAATATCAATATAAGTGTACAAACACGTCAAAATCGTATAGATGTTGCAAGAAAATAATTACGTATTCAAATAAATTAATTCTCAATTATAAAAATGAAAACACGATTTAATACCTACGATTTGGTGTGTTCTGTTACTGAGCTTCAAAAGTAAGTATTAATGAATCATTTATACGTGTATATTGTTAAAGGTTATGTATCTATATTAATTTCAGTTTGTTAATTAAAATAATTAAGTTAATTTATTATAATTTAATTTTAACGATTTTATGCAGGCTCGTTGGTATGCGTGTGAATCAAGTCTATGATGTAGATCGTAAAACATATTTAATTCGTTTGCAACGCAGTGAAGAAAAATGTATTTTATTACTAGAATCAGGCAATCGTATACATACAACAGCTTTTGAATGGCCTAAAAATGAAGCTCCGTCAGGATTTTCAATGAAGGTATTTGTTATTATTATTTGTAATTTGTATAAAATATAACATTTAATAATTAAACATTTCATTCATTAGATGCGAAAACATCTAAAAAATAAACGACTTGAAAGTTTAAGACAAGTTGGTGTTGACAGAATAATAGATCTTCAATTTGGCAGTAGTCAAGCTGCATATCACATTATACTAGAATTGTATGATCGTGGTAATATTATACTTACTGATTATGAAATGACAATACTTAATATTTTGAGGCCACATACAGAAGCAGACAAAATAAGGTATTTATATAATAATATTGAAAATTTGTTATTTCAATTTATTGATGAATAATAGATAGTATTTTATTTTTAAAATGAAAACAATATTTATTTTTTGAATTGTTAGTTATCATTTTTATATTCATAATTTTATTTATATATTTGTAATTATTTCGACTGTCTCAATTAACATTTATTTTCATATTAGACAATATTTAATTAATTATGTAATTGCAATACTGTTTATGAAATTTAGATTGGCTGTTAATGAAAAATATCCAGTCTTTAGAGCCCATACAAAAATAATACCTACACAAAAAGAACTTCAAGATATTATTAGCAAAGCAAAGCATGGAGAAAATTTGAAAAAGATTTTAAATCCTCATTTAGAAGTAGGTGCAGCTATTATCGATCATGTTCTTTTACAAAGTAATTTTCCATTAGGTTGTAAATTAAACAAAGATTTTGATGTAGAAAAAGATGTAGATAAATTATATTCTGCCATTATAAAAGCAGAAAAAATGTTTGAAAGTGCAAAGAAAAATATATCAAAAGGATATATTATTCAAAAAAAAGAAACTAAACCTTTACAAAATGGTGAAGAAGAGTTTATATATGCGAATATAGAATTTCACCCATTTCTATTTAAACAATGTACAAATCAACTTTATAAAGAATATGAATCATTTGACAAAGCAGTTGACGAATATTTTTCTGTAATGGAAAGTCAAAAATTAGACTTAAAGGTCTTACAACAAGAACGAGAAGCACTTAAAAAATTAGAAAATGTTAAAAAGGATCATAATCAAAGATTGGTTAATTTAGGAAAAACCCAAGAAGTAGATAAACAGAAGGCTGAGTTAATTACACGTAATCAAAAATTAGTAGATAATGCAATTCTAGTAATTCAAAGTGCTCTGGCAAGTCAAATGTCTTGGGAAGATATAAACAATCTTGTGAAAGAAGCACAAGCTAAAAAAGATTCCGTAGCGTGTTCTATTAAAGAATTAAAATTAAATACCAACCATATTTCATTATTACTAAGTGATCCTTATGAAGACAGCAATGAAGAGTCAGAATTAAAACCAATGACTATAGATATTGATTTAGCTTATTCTGCATTTGCTAATGCAACAAAATATTATAATAAAAAACGTTCAGCTGCTAAAAAACAACAGAAAACAATTGAATCTGAAGGGAAAGCATTAAAATCTGCAGAGAAGAAAACTAAACAGGCTTTAAAAGAAGTACAAGCAATTCATACTATAAATAAAGCAAGAAAAGCTTATTGGTTCGAAAAATTTAATTGGTTTATTACTTCCGAAAATTATTTAGGTACGTTGTACTTAAATTCAGAAGAAAATTAAATTAAAATTTAATATTAATTTTTTTTTTTTAAGTTATTGGAGGAAAGGATCAACAACAAAATGAATTAGTAGTTAAAAGATATTTAAAAAATGGTGATATATATGTTCATGCTGACTTAAGTGGAGGAAGTTCAGTTATTATTAAAAATCCTGATGGAGGTCCTGTACCTCCAAAATCATTAGCTGAAGCTGGAACTATGGCTGTTGCATATAGGTATATTGTTAATAAAAATGTTTAAATCAAATTATTTTTTAATAATAATTCTTTTTTTAATATCAAAGACAAATTATAGAAAATCTTAGAAGTAAAAATTAAGTTTATAATAATAATAATATTAATAAATAAATTTTACATAAAATTAAAAATATTAATTTATTATTTATTAGTATTGCTTGGGAAGTAAAAGTAATAGCTGGTGCATATTGGGTAAATAGTGATCAAGTATCTAAAACTGCTCCAACTGGAGAATATCTCACAACAGGATCCTTCATGATTCGCGGAAAAAGAAATTATTTACCTCCTTGTCAGTTAATAATGGGAATAGGTTTTTTATTTCGCTTAGAAGATAATTCAATTGAAAGGCACAAAAATGAAAGACGAGTTCGAACTATTGAAGAAGGTGATGATGGTAAATGTATTTGTTTTTACCATAATTCTAAATATACCTTTAATATTTTTTTATAATAAAAAAAAATTAATTATCTACTGTTACAGACAAAGAAGGTATAGAAAATTTGGAAACTATCAATGAAGAAACAATGGAAGACTTAAATATAGAATCTATTGAAAGTGATGAGGAGAGTAATAATGGAGATGAAGATAAAAACTTTTTTCCTGATACACAAATAAAATTAGACCTATCAGGGCCAAAGTAAGTTATATAGCTTAAATAGTAAAAATTTCTATTTACAACTATATTATACTAATATTTTAAATTTTAGAGTTAAATTTCGCGTGGATGATACAAAGTCAGTCATAAAAGTAGAACCAGATAATGATATAATATATTTAGGTGATAATCAACCTATTTTACAAAGAAATATACAAAATAAAGACGTTACAACAAATATAAAACACATTTTGCATTCTGAAAAGGATTTATCCAAAAATTCTAATACACAAACAAAGGAATGTCCAACAGGTTTAAAACGAGGGCAAAGAGGTAAACTTAAAAAAATTAAGGAAAAATATAAAGATCAAGATGAAGACGATAAAAAATTGTTAATGGCTATTTTGCAAGTAAGTTATAATAAATTGTTTATTATAAATTAAAAATTTTTAAATTATTTCAAAATATAAAGTGAATTTATTATTTAGTCTGCTGGTGCGCCTAATAAAAATAAACGAAAAACTAAAAATAAAGATCCATCTGGTCCAAAACAAGAAAAAAAGAAAAATATACCACCAAAAACTAATTTATTGGAACAAAATATTCAAATGGTAGAGTCAGTGAATGATGACGATATAACTACTGTGTATAAAGTTGATGTCATAGATCAATTAACAGGTAAACCACTGCAGGAGGATGAATTATTATTTTCAATACCAGTTATTGCTCCATACAGTACATTACAGAATTATAAGTAAGTATAATTAATTTAATTTAAGATTATTTAGTTAAAAAAATAATATTTAAAAATAAATAAAATTATTTAGGTTTAAACTGAAATTGACTCCTGGAAATGGTAGAAGAGGAACAGCTGCAAAAGTTGCAATAGCAGTTTTTCTAAAAGATAAATCTATAACTTCTAGAGAAAAAGATCTTTTAAAATCAGTTAAATTTGATAGTATTGCAAGAAATATACCTGGAAAAGTAAAGATTAGTGCTCCACAAAAATTGAAAAAAAAATTATAATTTTTTATATTATTATATTTAATATCAAATCAAATGTTAATTGAAAATGTAAAAAATTTATATAAAAATGTATTGATATATGTGCATATATCTTTACAATGTAAGCAATATAAAGTATTTATTTAAAAAATACGTGTGAAAATAAAACTTATTTCCTGGTAAACAATTGATCTTATTTAGTATTAAAAAATCTTTATTATGAAATAGCATCATATTTAATGCTTAAGTTGATTTAATACTACTCAACAGTCATCACAAACCTAACAAGTAATGCTTAATTTTTTTTAATAATATATTTTATCTATAAATTTTTTTTTTTTTATATTGCGATAAAAATGTTCGCAAGTATTCGTGAATAAGTAAAGTCTATTTTACTTTTAATAATTTTGACGTTTGGAAACAAACCAGTTTAGTCATCAAGACTTTCTTCAAACATGTCTTTTTCACTATCATAATCAGATCTATTTAATAAATGTTTTGAAATTTCTTTTTTCTTTCGAATTTTTAGCATTGCTTTAGATCCTGGTCGAGATTTTGTTCCTTTTGTTATTACCTATTAAATAGTTTAAAGATAAAATAAATCTTATAAATTTTTATAATTCACAATTAGAAATTTATGATTCTCACTTCAGGCTCAGAATCGCTTATAGACGATGTATCTTCTTGTTTTGTCGATATTTTCCGACTTCTCTTAGCAGCTGGTTTTTTTGGTGTACTACCATTCCTTTGAACAGTTTTAGCTTTTCTTTTTTTAATTTGTACTTCATACTCAGCATCACCATCAATATTTGCTAGCAATTGTTTTCTAATATCTTTTCCACTTATACATTTTTCATCCAATACTATTGAATCAATGCTACTATTGAGAGATTTATTTAGTGGTGTTAAATTACGTTTTTCTCTTGAACTTTTAGCATTTGAATTAGATTTTATTTTTCTAGAATTTTTATTTTCAACAACGCTAGTTTTTATTTTCTTTGGTGTTGATGGTGGTTTGTCAGTCTTTTCAGTTGAAAATTCTAGTTTACCATTTATTGTCTGGTTTAATTTTTGTAAACCCTTTATAAGTATATCTCTAAATTTATTGTAATTTGGAATTTCATTAAACTTCATGGAAGCCAATAATGACATAAACTGGCAAATAGGTACTGGAGCTTCTGATGTAAAACATTCCTTTAAAAATTTTTGATGATTGTTAAAAGCTTTCTCTTTTTGTTGCTGAACAAAAGATAAATCTTTTAAATTTTTTTGCCATGGTAAATAGCCACATAACCACTGAATTATATTGTATAATAATATTTCAAAATCTCCTCTCATAGTTGGTACTAAAAAATTTCAATATTATTAATTTACTGTATAAAAAATTATTATTATTTTTATACAGGAATTTTTACCTCCCATATGAGCATCTCTACTAGTGTATTCTATAGTACCATTATGAGCTTTTTTGGGATCTAATTTATATTCATCTTTCATAGTAAAATGTGATGCTAAACCAAAGTCAACTAAAAAAACCTGACTTTGTGTTTTTAAATCAAGTAATAAGTTTGCTCCTTTTATATCAGCATGTACATAAGTTCTACCATGAATATACTCTAATACATTAATCTAAAAAATATACAAAATGATGATTACATTATTTATAAAATAACTATTAAATAATTAATTACATTACAATTTGCCAAGCCACTTTGTATACTGTATGTTCTGGAAATTTTTTTCCATTTTCCAAAAACAATTTCCATATATCTATTCCATAACGTTCCATAACAATAAATCGATATTTTTGACCATTACAGTCATGACTACCAGAACCAAGAAAAGGTGGCATTCCAAGATTTTGAAGTTTCTTTTCTTTTTTCCAATTATTAACTAAAATAATAAAATATTAATTTTATCACTTTAAGAAAAACTGTAGAAGATTCAAAAAATTAAATATAGACAATATTAACTATCATTCTGATTTGCATTTCGCATGTAAAAATGCATTTCAACAAATAGAGGACCATTTCCATGTGGTTCCTAGAAAAATTTAAAAAAATTACTTATTAAAATTAAAAAATAGAATAAAATAAAATATAAATTTACCAACAATTTTTATTACTGCAGGATATTCAGATGGTATCATATCTTTATACGGTGCAGCTAAAAATAAAATAAACAAAATAATACATAAGATATAATATATATAAGATATTTAAAATTTTTTAAGTTACCAGCATAAATTTCTCCGAATCCGCCGATGCCTATAGAGGAACTAATAATCCAGCGCTGTTTTTTTAAATCAGTTAATATTTCACCTTTTGGTATAGGATCCGGTAACTTATACCCGTTAGCTGCTTTTTTTCGAGGTGTCTTTTTTACTAACACCTTCGACATTTTTGAGGTTATTAAAATGATTTGTAATCAAACTCAACTACAAAATTTTCGACTATTTTATAAATAATGCTATTCTCACTTAGTGGAAAAAACAATCAAAAAGATATTTCTTATCAGTCACTGACAATATTCATTAATACAGAATATAAAGAAAACATTTTAAAATTTATAGTATAAATTAACAAAAATGATGAAAATACTAAAAAAAAAAAATTGCTGTGTATTTCCTTTGAGAAAATCCGGAAACGATTTTAAATCGTTCAAAAGATGCAATATGATTAAGTTTTACTTTCTTATAGAATAAATTATCGAGTTCAAGTTTTTGACGGTTATTCTTTGTATATGACAAATGCGCGCGAGCGTGCGGTCCCATGTATCACATACACACCTTTAAAAGCAGCTGTTCATTAATAAATTATTTGTTGGAATACATTATAAATTTTCTACACATTTTTCTTAATTTATAGCAAATAATCAATAAATATGTTTTTGACAAATGAAAAACTTTAAATTTATTAAATAAATAGTTTTATTTAGTAAATTTATTGAAATTATTGAATATTTTATTGGAAAATTTATTTAAAAAAATTGAAAAATTAATCGTGAAGTAAATTAAACCACTTGTCACAGGTCATACTCTCTGAAGTTGTTTGAAAAATATAAGTAAAACAGACGAAGCTTCACTGATCATACTTCACGTTATATCTTTCATGAGAACAAAAAACTTAACATTTATGAGAGCGCATGCGCTTAAAACCGATCGCAGCGCTATTTAGCCGCATTAAAAAAAAATAAAAAGCCTATAACCGTCAGAATACCTTTTAAACATTTCAAAACATTGAACAAGTCATGTCTTGCATGGAGCACTTGGTAAAGTGCGAATGATTTTTTCGATGAAGCATATAGTAAGTGACTTTATACATAAGTATACTGTGCAATACTTGTCAAGGCTTCATTGTTTGTTTATTTTACATTTACTAATGCAAACAATAATACACAGAGATGCTGAGCTCGATCATCTCGGAAACAAGTACCATCAAGGATTCCTCAGATTCAATAATTAATGTTAATGATGCATCAGAAAGCGATTCCGAACAAAACATATGCAATGGAGTTACTACTCCTCAGCAATCTACATCAGAACTCAAACATATTGACAATTCTATATTCAATACTATATCTAAAATAGTGAATCGTACAGCCAAGGTACAATATTATTTTTATAATTAGCTTGAAAATGTTGTCCAACTTTAATATATAATTTTTAGGTACCAGAGATACAAGATTTTAAAATTGTAAAGCCTATAAGTAGAGGAGCATTTGGCAAAGTTTTTCTAGGTTATAAGAAAACTAATCCTGATCAGATATATGCTATTAAAGTAATGAAGAAAAATGAAATGATTCACAAAAACATGGCATCTCAGGTAGTAATAGAAAGAAATGCTCTTGCACTTGTTAGAAGTCCTTACTGTGTCCAACTATTTTATTCTCTCCAATCTACCACAAGTATTTATTTAGTTATGGAATACATGGTTGGAGGTGATTTAAAGAGTTTGCTAGGAGTTTATGGTTATATGGAAGAATCAATGGCAGCTTTTTATACAGCTGAAGTTTCTTTGGCATTAGAATATCTTCATTCTCATGGCATTGTACATAGAGATCTCAAACCAGATAATATGCTTCTTTCTAAAGAAGGACATGTTAAGCTAACAGATTTTGGTTTGAGTAAAATATCCACTCTTCATCGTGATCTTGAAATTTCAGATTTAGTTAACTGCACTCCAAGCTTATGCGCACGCACACCAGGACAACTTCTTTCCTTAACATCTCATTTGACGTTTGACTCTGGAGTTAAATCAACAATAAGTGGAGATTCAAATATTTTAAACTCTAGTGAAAGAAGTAATCCTGCCATGGACTTATTGCCTGAACTTCAAATGAGAGCTAAGCATCATTCTAACAACTCCTCCAATTCAATTCTTTCTTCAGGTGTTCCATCTGGTGATTATTCTCATGTATCTGGTGTTACACCTTTTCAATCTGCTGAGGACATCCGAGTTTCTGCATTTTCCAATGAAAGTTCTACAGCAAGCAGTTATCATACATGTGAGGCCTCGTCTTCAGCTACATCTTCAGAAGCATCAACAACAACAACCACAACAGGAAAAGGTAACAATATTGAAGAGGAGGATGAATCCACTCTTGAAGCTGAACAATCTCAGCAATCACAACAACCACTGCCTCATCATACAAGTCCATTAAGTACTTGCAAGAATATCTTGGCCAGAGGTACCAAGAGGAAGAGAAAGAATCAGGTAACACAAAGCACAGGATTAACACGAGAAATTTGTTTAATGGGACTGGACGGTGACCTAACTCCAAAGAGGAAAAACTGTGGTCAGATATATGCCTGTAGAAGTCCACCAACAGTAGTTATGACTTTCATTTGCAAAGGGCAAGAAACAGATGGTAGTGTGAAAGCGGAGGGAAGTAGTGGATCTGTGAGAGTAGCTTTCAGTACACCAGTATCTTCCACAAAACAACGACTTCGTAATGATGAAGCCGTATTTAAAAAGGAAGAGGAAAAAACATTGCTTGTTAAGGCTACGAGATTTGATCTACCAACCAGTGCGACATCAGATCCCACGAACGAAGATTTAAATGGAGAACATCATGTTCAGCACAGATCACCACAGGGCATTTCGCCTATAAAAACACCGGCTTCGTCGGGAAATAACTTTACGCCATATAGAACCCCAAAATCCGTAAGAAGAGGTACACAAGGTGGTGTGAATCGTTCAGATGATAGAATTCTTGGTACTCCGGATTATTTAGCTCCAGAGCTACTTCTACGACAAGGTTAATTATAAATTAATACATGATATGACAATAATATACCAATATAAATAGTGTTTATAAACATATTTTTATAAAATGCTTAAAGCTGCTTTTCAATATAAAGTAGTGATATCTTTTAACATAATTTATATAATTGTTTTAATTATGGTAAAAACCTATTAGTCAATAATTTTGAAATTTTTAGGAATTATAGAAATTCAAAATTTGATTATACTATTAATTATAAATATAAATTTTTATTTTTTTTTAATTAGTTACATTCTGTAAATAGTGATATAAATATAAGACTATTAAGTAATGAACTTATAATTAATTTTATTAAAACATGTATTCATTTATTAATATTTTATAGAAAACGTGTTTTATATAAAATTATAAATTTGAAAGTTCTAGTTTTTAATATCAATAAAAAAATATTTTTTTATATTAGTTATTTTGCTAATAATATCATTGACTAATACTAAAAAATTTGTAGTATTTTGTTGTAAATTTATAAGTTTAAAATGACTTGACATCTATTTATTCATAATTAAAAACAGAAAATTTAAAAGTTTTACTTACAAAAACAGAAATTAAAGTCATAAATGTGTACTAATTATTATTCAAGCATTTTAAAATTGTATAAGAAATATGTAAATTAGGATAATTCAATACTATTAATTTTTCTTTAGAGTGGAAAACTGAATGAAAATTTGTATTATGTTCATTTATTAAAAGTTAAATTTAAAATTTTCAGATTTAAGATAAAATATTTAGAAAGCAAAAAAATTATTTATATAAATTTTTAGTTATTAATTTATCACTTAATTTAAAAACATCATTAGTAAACAAAAGAAAATTCCTTTTCTTACATTATGGTTTTATTAGAGTTTAATACATAAAATATAAACTTTGTTTCAAAATACTTTATTTGAAATTTACACGTGTATGAATAACGTAAAAATTATGCTTAAAAAGAATTTTTTTTAAAGTTAAAAAAGATATATTTATTCTTATTTTCCAAGATCAGTAGCATTTCATAATAAATTTATAATCTGCTGGTAGGTCATGGATCAGCGGTGGACTGGTGGGCATTAGGTGTCTGTCTATTCGAGTTTTGCACGGGAGTACCACCATTTAATGACGAGACACCTCAAGCCGTATTTACTAATATCCTTGCGCGAGATGTCTCCTGGCCGGAGGGTGAAGAAAGCCTATCAGTGAATGCCACCGAAGCTATCGATGCTTTGCTCACGCTTGATCAAAGTGCGCGTCCGACTGCTAAAGAAGTGCGCACAATGAAATTGTTTCAGAAGTTTCCGTGGGATGAGCCTCAGAAAGCTACGCCACCCTTCGTTCCCCAACCAGATGATAATTACGATACATGCTACTTTCAAGGTATATCAATATTTACATTTTAGAAAAGAATTGTTTTAATTTCTAGATATAAAAGTACATATAAAATATATTTCTATATATAATCCCATATATTTATTTTTTGTATAAATTTCTTTTTCAACTATTTTAAATTGGATATAGTTTTGTCTATTATCGAAAATCAGATAGTTATATTATACAATTATACAATTAAAAATGTTTTAAAAAAATATTAACCTTAATTTGTTAACAATTAGTTTTCCTAAGTAATTAGCAAAATAAAATTGTATAAAAAATGTTTATGTTACATCATCATGAATAATAATTTAATCCTTAAATAGTTTA
Organism: Platyscapa corneri; assembly: GCA_018907185.1. Classification (NCBI taxonomy): domain Eukaryota; kingdom Metazoa; phylum Arthropoda; class Insecta; order Hymenoptera; family Agaonidae; genus Platyscapa; species Platyscapa corneri. The sequence continues at coordinate 274,427 of JACCHW010000037.1, forward strand.
AATATGTACTAGGTGTATCTGGTTTTTAAATTTGAACTTATTGTGAATAAATTAATTAAGAATATTAAAAATTAAAATATATGAATAATTTTATAATTAAATTTCAAAGCCTTAAAATTAATTTGCTTTTGAAAATTGATATAATTAATTTGTATCAATCTTATCAAAATTGATTTGTCCCTCTTTTCCAATGTATTCTATAAATTAACACCAAATAGTTTTGTAATTTTAAAGAAAATAAAAAATAATTTATATTATAAAAAAGCTAACTTAGGAAATTATGTACCTATATTTGTTCTTTATAATTTTAATGATTATATATTATTATTGCATATAATTCATAATAAAAAGAGCAGTTTTGAACATTTGATGTTGCTTATCAATGTAATATTTTGATAAATAAGAGTAATTTTGTATATATTTTCGTAAGTTAAATTTAAATTTACTTTTATAATTTATATTAGCTTATTTGATAAATTTTAAGCGATTCAAGACTTTTTATAAAATTATTTATATGCAACTATTGTTAGTAATAGAAATTTTGTTATATAATTTTATCCATGATATTTTGTAGCGCTATCTTTTATCTTTGTAACATAATTTTCTTATTAAAATTAAAAATTTTTCCAATGATTATATTTATATTTAATTGTGTTTAATGCTGAAAAGCTTAAATTGCAAATATTCAAATTAAAGCTTTTCGGTATAAATTTATAGTTTTTGAAGATGTTGATCAAAATTAGTATTTGATATTTAGCAATAATGCATTAAACACGATGAAATTTATTAGTTTTGCTTATTTAATACGTATTTTAATTTTACATAAAATGCGCGCGCGCGTGCGATAATATAGCGTTATTATGGAAACTGTTATATGTTTGAAAATTATATACTGCATATTTAGAATTATTTTTCTTTATTTACAAACTTTAATATAAAATTTTATAAGATTTCTTGAGAATGTAAAAATAATTCTTATAAAAATTATTTAAAATTTAAAAAAATTATTTTTTATGTACTTAAACAGCTTAAATCTTTAAATTCTCTTAAAACTCTTATTCAATGTTTTAGAAATTATATTATTGAAAGATTTTGATTACTTGAAATAAATTACTTAAAAAACATTTATTATTCTACTTACCATCTATGATAAAAAATATATTTTGGAATAAGAAATAAATATTAGTATTTAAATAAAAGTTAAATATTTAGAACATAAATATGTCGTAATCCTAAAAATAATTCTTTTTTATTGATTAAAGACTGTAAAAATCATTTGAAAAAATAATAAAGTAAATAATAAGACAAAGTTTTAAATAATTTTGTACAAATGTTTTATTGATAAAAATTACATATAATAATGAAAAAAATGTTTTAAAGTAGTTATTTAATGACATCATTTTTTTTAGCTCGCAATATCTTACAACATCTTAACGTCAGCAGCTGCGATACATGACCTTCGATTTATTGGACATTTTATTTACTCGAAGGATTTTTAGACAAATATACGTTATACAATGCAATTTTTATTATTTTGAGCAATAACTATATTTTTATATACGAGTGTATGTATAGCGTTAATATGAGAATTTTTTAAGACTTAAAAGTCCTAAATTTCGATAAAAAAAATGATTAATAATAACGAAATTGAAAAACAATCAATTGTGATGTGATTTAAGAGTGATTAGTGATACGTACGCCAAGCCATATTCTGCCCAATTTCACGCACGTCCGATGGTACCGAGAGGTACTTTAATTAGAATCAGACGTGTGTCAAAACTATGTACACATAGAAAAATTTTGTAATGATTAAGGATCTGTTCAAGTTTTCATTTTCTCGAGTTAATCATTTCAGGTGTAATAAAATCTTTATTTAAGATAATAAAATTCTCATTATTTTCAAAGAAGTTTACAAATTACTTCAAATGAATAGAGTTTTTTTAACTATATATCAGTAAATGAAGCAATTTTCTTGTTTGAAACAATTAAAAAAAAAAGAAAAAGTTACTCGTTGAAACTTGTGACATACGCATTTCACGTTAATGCGAATTTATTTACATGGTTTGAATGATACACCTGAATAATATCGTGTGCATGTATGAATTATTTATCAAATAAGAAATAAGAAACACTCAAAATCTAGCATCCTTACGAGCCAAGCAGAGAGATTGTTTCCCTTTCTGCATGTATATATATATATATATATATATATACGCATAAATACATACGTACATATAATTTATTCAAAGAAAAGAAGACATCTCGGGCATACATGAGGATCGAGTAAGGATGAAATCATAGGAAGGTGATGGAAGATAGGAGGAAAAACGGAAAGAATAATTAAATTAGAAAAAGTAATAAGTAAAGTTTTTCTATTTAAGATTTTTATAAATCCAGGGTAAGAAGTGTGTGACACGTGTATATACTCCGGGATATTGGCCTTTACCGCAACCGATTCCCCAGCTTACAATACCCACTTGGGTCCATCGACCATCGTTTACCATCAAAGGGCCACCACTGTCACCCTAAAAGAATTAAAAAATCAGTTATAGATTTATAATTAAACTTTGTTAGAAAATATTGACCATGCTTAATTTGTTATATATCATTTAATAAGTATATTTATTATTATTGTATAAAAATCTTAGTAAAGATGTTTAAAATCTAATAACGAATTTGTACTTATGTTTCTATTTATTAAACTCTTTATAAATATTTAAATTATTTTGACTGGAATTTTAAACTCTAATTCTATGTAAGATATAAAAGCCTATTACAGCTTTTTATCTTCTCTTGTAAAATAATAATATTTGAAATATTGAGTATTTCTTGAATATTACAAATCACAGAAATTAAATATAAAAATATACAATTTTTGTACTTAAAAATAACAAATAGTTGATGAAATTTAGGATTGATTATTATAAAAGAGGTATAAATTATATACTAATATATTACTTTCCTAACATTTTTTAAAATGATCAAACTTATTCACATTTATTTTATTTTAAAAGTTTTTACTTAAAAGTAATGAGAATCTGAAAAATAAATATTAAGCAGGTAAATACTTATTTTTCATAAATGCCATCATATATATACGTACAGAGCAAGAATCTCTGCTTGCTTCTCCAGCACAAAGAAAACTTTCAACAATTCCTCCAGGAGCAGCACCGCCGTACTTTTGCTTACAAACGGCATTTGACCAAATTGGAATACTCACTTGGTGCAGTTTACCCGGTGCTGGACCACCTATATTATTTTGATACTATATTTTAGAATTTATTATTTTGCTTATAAATAATTAAAATTAATTTACTCATGGAAGTATTTCATGCAATGGAATATTTTAGAAACTTCAGCATTTTGTATTAAAAATGTATAACATTTAAACAATAAATTATTTTTTCTTAAAGGTATTTTTTGAAAATACTAACTGATTTGAATTTTTAATTTTATATGAATAAAATGAAAGTCGAAATCTTGCATAGAAGATGAGTATGATTCTAACGGAAAATCAAACAGGGATCAACAGATAGTAAAGTAATTAAAATCTAAGAAACTGATCCTCAGCTCTAGACAAATTGACAAACTTTTAATCAACAAAGATTATAAAGAAATGAATAAAAGATCGGCGTTTGGTTTATAAGAATTTATATCGGAATGGATTTCTTTAGCTGTCGCTTATTCGGATAATTTATGTCTAATAAATAATTGTATTTACTTAATCTAGCAATATCGACTCGACATTCAGTCACATAATAGTTTGGAATCGAATCAGAATAAGTCGTGAGAATGTAAAATTATAGTTCACAGAAGTGTCTTTTACGAAATAAATAAACAATAGTCACAGTTAATAAATAACTTTTTGAGTTGATTCAATACCTAAAGTAGTGTAGATTAATACTCAAATTCTAATTTGCGTTTAAATATTGCTTAAGTAACTATGTAATGTAAGCTAAGATTGTTTTTTAAATTACACAATTAAAAGTTAATAATAATAAATAGAAATAGTGTGAAAAATATATAATTATTGCTGCGTTAAATTTAAAGAAACCATATTTTAATAAATTATCGATATTATTCCTAACAAAGTTATATTTGAATAAGTATATTGATAAAAATGGAAGATGTGGCAAATGAAAATTATTAATCTGAGCTGTATAAGGTAATTTATATTTTTATTTATAATTACTAGTTAAATTAAATTAATTATAAAAAATTTAAATTATTAAATAATCTAATATATAAAGAAAAACTACATAATTTGTTACTTATTGTATAACGCTACCTTTGTTTTTGCATCTGAAGCATAACTATGAAATTTATAACTGTTTAAAATTTATTATAATTTTAAAGAGATATAGTAGAGTATAAGAAATAAAAAAACTATTTAATTTATAAATAACACAAAAGTAAGTAAAAAAAAATTATTTTGCATGTAATAAATACAATCAGTGTTAGATTACTAAAATAATTATTTTTAATATTATAAATTTTTTTATCAAAAATAACTATTTGTAGCCTAACAGCATATTTAAAAATATTTACATTTATATCCAATTAGTAATCCAAATGTATTATAATAATAATAATTACAATATTTAATAGTAAAATTATAAATATAACTTCAGGAACATTTTTTGCACTAAAATTATTATTCATCTCGCAATAAACGTATTAGAAAAAGTATGACATATTTTATTGAATCTCATAACTTTTTATTTTGTAAGATATCCGTTATGTAGAATATGCAAATAATAGTATCTAAAAAAATATCGGTTATGCTATGCAAAAAAACCTTTGACATTGTGCGTGCAGTGAAGAAATTTTCAAATGCATTTAGACATATTTATATTAAAACAAATTACTTTTCATGTATTAATAAGCAATCGTGTTCAACCTTACTATCTAGCCTTAAAGAAAAACAAAAATACTGCAGGTAATACTTATTATTTAAAAAATTAATTATAATACATTCAAAATATTCTTAAAATTATCTGCAAAGGATTGAAAATGAAAACAATAGCATACGTGGAAATTTTATGCACAGAATTATTTGTACAAAAATAACTAATTATGCAAGTTTTTTATTTTTGTATTACTAATTTTAACTATATAGATAATGTATCTATAGAAACAAATTTAAATTACAGTACAAGAATTTGATGTAATGAAATTTAACGCCAATAAAAGGTAAGAGTTAAATAAAAATTCATTAATCGAATTTAGTACTCATGAAATATTTATAAAAAAAAAATATTATATTCAAGTTTAAGAATAGCAAGCGTAAAATAAAAAAGAAAAAAAAGTAACGAACTTCTTATTTTACTCCTAGTATGAAGATTTCAAATCAATACAAATATCTATTTACAGAATTAAAAAATAATGAATTAAAACAATTTGATAAAAAGAATAAAATGATGTCATTATCTGTATTACTTATGAATAATTCGATTAGATGTAAATGTTTTAATCAAATATCTATTGCATTTGCAGAGCAGAAGTTTATAAAGAAAGATTATGCAATGTTTGACGATAATAAGATTTCAATTTAAAAAAATTAAATGTGACGATAATAAAACAAATAAAATAAAATATTCGTAATTATTAAATGATAAATTTTAACTAGTGATATAAAATATATGCTTAAAATTTAATTATTAAACGAAATTAAAATACAGTACACACACACACATATATACCGAAGGAATATAAATCATTTATAAAGCAATAGGTATCCTTTAATTGAATAATGTTGTAATAATAAATATAATTTAAGAAACTTTCATTAAATTATCGAAATTAATTGGTAATATAGATCCTTATTGCTAATAGTAAATTTGTGAGTCTCAACTATACAGTTTGATGTTAATAATATTTTTCTTCTCAATAATCAACAGGCCGTATTAATTTTTGAGAAAAAATAAAATGAGTTTTGTTGAAATTGGTATTTTAAATGTATAGTAAATGTAAACAGAAAAAAATATATGTTTTACCGCATCATTCTTTTCATTTTTATATCATTGATATATTTTCCACTGAATTATTTTGCAAAATATTTTTGATAAAGATCACCTTTTAAATAAAAACAAGAAATTTTTAAATTATTGGATTTTAAATAATAAAATTAATTAGGCTGTCAGTGTGAGACGATATAGTTTTATATTATATTATAGTTTTATATTGAAAGAAAAACAAAAATTGTTATTATAGCAAGAGTTATTTTCCAATCAATACGACCAATTAATTCTTATCTTTTTCTATGCGTATATATTTAAAGAATGAGTTTTTAAATAAAATAAGAAAACGGGTACTCCTTACCCTCTCTAAGTGAACCCCAGCCAATTACAGTTGCCTTCTTGCCAACATAAAGATTAGCACCAGAGGGCAGACAGACTGGCCTTACCGTTTCACTAAACTCAATAGGTTCATTGAGCGTGAGTATGGCGACGTCGTTATAAAGGGTACGCATATCAAATCCTCTATGGCGAACCACACGTTTGACACGTTTTTCAATGTGACGAACCTCGAGGGGTGTTTTGATATCGTAGTCACCAAGTCGGACCGTGAGACGCGCTACATCCCATGAGTTCATTCTAAAGATGAAGGTATTTAAATTTTAGTTTTCCAGATTCGCCATCAATTTTTAAAATTATTTTGATATTAATTTTTTGATTGTATCGTATATTTATAATCATGCACAATACCTTTCCATTTATTCCAATTTTAAACTTATTAATTCCTCGATTTAAACAAATGAATTTAATTTATCTTTTATAATTTCTTTATTTTATATCTTTATTTAATTGTTAGTATAGTCGCATTAATTTCTTAGAGATGCTAAGTATATCAATTTTACAACTCTCTGAAGAAAATTAGTTTAACCAATCTTTTTTTAGTTTTTTTAAGATATTCACAATTTTTTTCAATGTATAATTGTAGAAATATAAGGTAACGCAAAAAATTGTACATAAGAATAATCAAGAAGACCAATCATTAATAATTTTTTAAATAATTTTAATAAAACAATATCTAATATTATCCTATACTGATGAAATTAAATTTGATACTTTTAATTGATTCAATTGATAATCTGTTTATAATAATGTAAATAATAATTGTATATAGAATATAAAAATACGAATATAAAATTGTTTAATTGTCATTAGTATGTACAGAAATTAAAAATCGCTATGAGAAGTGCAAGAATCGAAACAATGGTATGATTAAATTTGTTCACTATCGTTGAACAAAATTTTTCTTATCCACACAGGGGAAAAAAGCTAATGCAATATTTATGCTCATTGATGCACATTTTAAGTATGTTTTAATTATATAAACGTGTATTAGTATTTTATGTCGAAACAACGATATAAAAGTAAAATAAGTAATTATCATTTGTTTCGGTGTAAAAAGCGAAATTTGGAAAAATAAATTTCACGTGTAAAAGTTATTTACGAAACTGCATGAATATGAAAGTGAATTTAGAAACCATGATTATTGGTATTTAAATTTATTACATAGTTTACTTTCTTCGACGTTACTTGTAAAGAGTACTCCAGAAAAAATATCCACTCTTCAACTATTAAAACATAATCTCCAAAACTTACAACGTATTAATAGTTAAATAGTGTTGATAAAGTATCCCCAAACACGTTTCATATTCGAAAGTTTTACTTGAGATGTAAGAAAAAAAAAGTAGATGAATCCAACTTACTGAGCCACGCAATGGGCGGCGGTAAGAATATGTTTGTCATCAATGAGCGAGCCTCCGCAGATATGTCGACCGGCGTTGAACAGTCCGGCAATCCAAGGCCACTCACCTTGTTGGGTTGTGAGGCCCCCGACGATTCTTTCAGCGTCCTGATCCCCATTTTTAGCGCCGCACGCCGTGTTAAACAAGAGAGAAGGGGGTGTAGATTGCGTAGACTGTGCTACTTGCGATGTTTGCGTCGCTTGTGTGGGCGTGACGGGCGTCAAACTTGGGGTAGGACGCGATGGAATGGAGGGAAAGCCACTCGGCTTTTTCGTTGGCCATGTCGTGTGGGGTCGCTGACTGGTGGCCACACTCGGTAAGCCCGAAACCTGTGGCGGTTTCAGAGTTGGTGTCGCAACAGGGAAACCATGTCCCGGTGGATGAGTGGGCAATGGAGGGATTGTATGATACGGTGGATGGGTTGGTAAGGGTGGTGGCCATGCGCTTTCAACAGGAATTCGAGTGTCGCTGTCCTTGTCCTAAATTAATAAAATAAGCCATTTAAGATAATCCATTCTCAACAAATGTTTTAATTTTTTAATTTTACAGACTTTCAAATCTGCATAGAAGCATTACCGATATCAATCTCAATGTGTGCCATTACTATATATTTTTAAATACCGGTAAAAAGTAATGAGTTGCTTTTTATTGTTATTTTAATATAATGTAATCTAAATAATCACTCAGGATGAATGCAGAGGAAGCTTTTGAGTAATAAGCACTAAGGTGATAAACAATGAATTTTAAAATTGATAAATACCAACTCATTAATTTATTGAATTTAAAATTTTTTGATTTTATATTAATATTCATTTTTATTTTGCTGCAGTACAAACTTTCCTTGTTCCATAAAAATTTTCAAAAAATTTTATAAATTACTGTCAGATGTTTGTTGGATGTTCGTATCATTGGATGGACGTCCAGTAGTTCAAAGTGTTCAATAGCTTGAAATTTTGATTTTTTATTAAAATTTTTGGAAAAACTTTTTTACGTATTATTTTGTCTGTAAAGAAATCTATAAAATTTGTAGTTAAGGTGAAATGAGTTATCGACTTGATAATGTATTTAAAAATTTGACGCAATGAAAATATTTTGTCATTTTTTAATAAAGAATCTTTAAAATTTTATTTTTTAAGTAAAATATTGCCACATTTTCGATACTTATTTCATAATTCTTTTTTTAGGCTTAAGTAGATAAGATACTTGAAGAATAGAATTTTTTTAAAGGAATCATTTATATTTTAATTTTTTAATTTTATTAAAACTCAAACAGAAAAAATATCATTTATTTGATAATATTTGCGCTTAATAAATACTTAATAAAGAAGAAAGGGATTTGAAAGTCCGTTTAAATTTACGTACTGAAAAAATGTATTGAAGTATATTAAAACATAGTTTTCAGGATTATTTACGCACTATTCATCGAAAATCAAAAGATTTCATTTCCGTTTGCAATTTTTGGCGAAAAATAAATAAACATGAAAAAATTTTAATTTCAAGTAATCGATAATAATTCACAAGATGTCTATACCAGAGATCTCGTATAAAAATTAGTATTCAGAGTGTTCAATTGATGCAGGATGGAGGTTAATAGTGCTTTCTGCACATACAATTTGCTCATCAGGTCCCTCGACGATAGGCCGACTGGCTTCGTTTATTGGCGGCAATATTGGCGGATCGGCGCAGCAAATTCCGAAGCTGAGCTTGCCATCGTCCTGAGTATAACTGCAGGTGTCGTAAATACCGAGGACCCAGCCATCCAAGGCCCCGAGGTCTGGTATTTTGAAGTAGGGATAGCATTCTTTGAAAGTTGTGCATTTTCCTACTGCGCCTTTCGACGTTAGGCAGGGACCGCGTTGGCCAAAGAGTTGGCGGTAACTGCGTCGCGACGTTAGTAATGGAGTTAACGCACCAATCCTTAATGCTGAAACCATTTAGATCATTATTGTTACTTAGCATTTCATTCTGTTCCATTGTACGCGTACCGACTAATAAATAAAAGTTGGAGTTTATTTCGATTGTTAATCGATTTAAAAAAGGCTTATACTTTGCTTTATTTAGTCACTTAATACTCACGAAATGTATTGATCCTTTGTTTTATTACGATTTATCACAGATTTTCTTCTTATAGCTAAAGAAAATGATACGGTAGAAATTTGTTCTAGTGGATTGAACGCGGAGGTGATCCATACAGTGCAATAGTTTTGTGTTTATTTTATAAATAAAAATTAAGACGATTTTGCTGTTGCAAGTAATCTGCTCTTTGTCTGCATTGGTAAGCGTTACATGCAATTAAGTGCACAAATTTCGAAGACTATTAAAAAATTGTTAAATATGAGTGTAACTCTGGGGCGCGTCAGAGGTGTACTTTGTTTATTTATACAGAATTGCTTTGCAAACTGTAAAAAACAACAGAGCAACAAACGATTGTATTTTTCTGATCGAACCAGTCAAAATTGATGATAATTCATCCTTTGACGACGCGTGTACATTTTAGTGTTGCATCACGCTACTACAGTGCACTATACTATGCGATAGTGATAATCGTGCGCGGTTAACGTAATACCATACTCACAGCAACTAAGTACACGAGTTCGCTGACCGGCTTGCGCGCGTTGCATACCTGCGGACATGCCGGCTTTTAGTTGGAAATTCCGCGAGCACTTAGAAGGATGTTCCGCCGATTATTACTTTTTTTAATTGCAACAGCTTTTTTAGTCTTTGCTTTATTAGTCCTCATCGACAAAATTCTGAAGTCAAGGACTAATTGTCAATGATACTTGCATTTTAGCTTGTTTACTGCTATTATAACCCACAATGAGGCTTCAGGTTTATACAGAAGGAGCCATCACAGTTTTCATTCAATTCATACCAACCATTGGTATTTCAATTACTTTTAATGCGTGAAATAAAGAGCTTAAGGTACCAGCAATTAAGTCCTAAACCTTAAATTTCATTTAATAAAACTATTATTTATTAATTTTTTTATAATAAATTTTTTTTTAATTCTTAATGAATTTAGTTTTCATTAATTTTATCTAACAGTGGTTTAGGCGTATTCATAAATATATTTAAACTCGGCATGACAAATTCACCTTCGACAACAATGGAGTCATCTTTTGACCCTTGAGTCTCCAATTCGACCTCAGCGCTGTTACAATCAATCACAAGTAGAAGAAAACTCACAATCCAAAGCATCATGATTTTTGCCATGATGTAACTTCCCTTTTTACAGTTTCACCATTTGATCTGAACAAAACGAAACGTCCTTTACAGAACAGTGATTGCATAAAAGTTGAACCCTGATATCTATCACAACAAATTCGCGAATTTCAAACTAATTTAACAAGTTCCAAAGAAAAAATGCATAAGTACTTTTTCGTTGAATGACTCGATAATGGATCGTGTATCGGAAAAGAAGGAAAAAGTAATCGATGAAAATTTTCACAATTTTTTCACATCAATTTAAATGTAAGTGGATTACAATTACTGTTTGCGAAAAGTGGTCCTCTCGAACGGGACCTCGAGGCCAAGAGTCTCGTTGTCGTCGTTACTGCCGTGTGCGCGCACGTTAAGCCGCCAAATACGCGGAGCCGCCAGCTTTATAACGGATTCATCCTTCCCCCATCTTCACTCCTGCTCATTCGCTCTTCTTCTTCTTCTTCTTCTTCTTTCTCAATTCCTCTTTGTTCCTTGCCTCTAAGATTCTTTTATTCACCACATCTAAGTACGTTGATTTTTTTTCTTTCCCCCTGTAATATTTTTAGTAGCGAACTTCGTTCTTAGCATAGTGAATTCTAGAAATCTTAGCTGGTGAAGAATGCTCGACTTTCTTCAATTTATATTTAAATACAACAATGCATTTTACTAACATTAATTTCTAAGTTTCTAGCCATTGATTATTTTTTATGTATTCAGTATGTAACGAATGGATCTCTCTGGCATATACGTGTGAAAATTACAGAGTAACCGAGTAAAACTTAGCAAAAGAATCTGTCTCATTAACCTTACTTTGAATAAATAGTAATTTTTTTCTTTTTATATATATATCACATTTCCCAAGTTGTATTAAGAACATTATCTGTATTGAATTGATTAGAAAAATGTCTTGAAGTTTATTCACAAGCTTAATTAGAATTTTTGAAATTATTTAAAAAAAAATATTTTTTTAAATTTTATTTATAAATTATACTTTTAATAAAAAATTTAAATTTTATTTGATTTTCAATGTATTTATATAGAATAATTATAATTAACACAGATTTTTTGAACTAACAGAAAGCGGTAGTAATTTGAGCATTTTAAATGTTTTTTAAAATACTTAACTATTGAAGACACACGATGTCGATGGTTTTTTTTTATAAAAAACTAGGTAATACATAATAAATACTAATACTTTTACAAGTTTATGTCTACGAGCATTCTCCTTACGAGCATTCTCTTATTTTTCATTTTTTAAGAATTTAAAACAAGCATATACAATAAAATAAATACTATTTCTTCTTCATTTTCAAATTATGTAAGTGTTAAATAAAATTATTACGTATAAGATTTTTCAAACAGATTTTAAGAATTATACTTCTATTCGAAAAAATTTATTTTTATATCTTTTGAATTTACGACATTGCTATAATGCAACAACAATTTTTAAAAACGAAATAAAATTCATATAACAAATAGAATACATTTAATCACTGTGTTTGTGACAATTGAAAAATATATATATTATTTTTACTCGTTGCATTGTCTGTCTATTGTGTTTGTTAATTACGAATTTAATGCATTGGATAAAAATTTCATTTTAATTATAAAAGAATAAAATGATCTACATAATTAAAAAATAAATAGTATATTTTACAAAAATTAATTTTGATAAATTGATTTATGTACAATGATCAAAATTATAATTTATTATCGTATATACATGAAAATAAAGAGTTAAATTCAACGTAAATTACGTAGAAACCTTATAACTATATAATATACAATCTATATTAATCAAGTTCTATATATTTTTAGAAGATATTATAAATTACGTAATTTTTAAACATAATTTTATTATTTTTATTTTGCAATTGTCAAAGTATTTAGATATTTTCTGTAATATAAAATTTTGAGATATTTCAATATTAAAATTTTTTTAAATACGTAGCTAAATAATAATAATTTTATTATCATTTAAATATTTAAATATTAAAAGTATATTTTAATAATAAAAATTTCGTACAACAATTGGAACGTAATAAATTTATTATTTATTCCCATCATATATTATCGTCGATTGTCGACTTTATTTACAAATCTTGTGCTTTTTTTACAAAATACAAATATTTTTAAGTGATAATTTTTAAATGTTAATTCTTATTATTTAGACTCATACAAATCTTATATTATGTAATAAATAATTTGATTAACCGTTTAAAAAATAATTCAAGAGTGAATTTTAATATATATACATATATATCTAATCGTAATCTACGTAACATATCTTTTCAAAACAGAGATCATCTGAGTCGTTATAAAATTATCGAGAAAATCTTTTTTTAAATGAAGAATATTTAAACCTTATAAAAACTATATCATGCAGATGAAATTAATAAATGAAGACCAATAATATACGACTTATATTATACAATATATTATAAAACCTATCTACTCCGATCTTGCAGCGTTCTAATATTCTTGTTCCTTACTCTTTCGCATTAGTTTTTATTCTTCGGTAACGTATTAGAGTAGTTTACAGTGAATATTTATTAGAAAATCATTGTCTTTATAAAGCTATAATTTCCAATCATATAATATTTAATAATTTTGTGAGAATAAATTGGTAATGTATAAAAATAAATAAAACATCTGTAGATCTAATTTTTTAATACTGTCTATAAATAGCCTACTTGGAAGTATGATAATTTGAAATTTATGGTATTTACAATTTATTATTTAAAGTTAAATTTTTATTTAAGCAATTTTCTAAATATATAAAAATTATGCACAATTATCGATTATTGATGTTAATTATCAATGTTTACTGAAAATACTTGTAATATTTTTTTTTATTTTTATTGTATAACTATAAGATAATCAATCAGTATTTTCATAATTCCAGAGTTATGCTAATTATAAAAGTTCGTTTCGAACAGAATTCATGGAGATTGAGAGAATTGTCTGCTTGTTACATATGATGACGCAATTTGAGTTAAAAAATACTTACCAGTATTGATTTTTGAGTTTTTCAAGTTCGTTGGTAGGATATGAAGTGGACTGTTAAGAGTAACGGTATTACATTGAACTGAAAACTGTTTTTTTAACGACTGTGGCTTAGTCATAAAATTTTGTATGCTAATTTCTTTTTCTTTGAATTTTTATTAGTCACTTCAAAATATAGTTCCAAATTGTTAAAGGAATTTTAAAGCAATTTTTTTTTAATACCAATTTCTCTATCTTGATCTTTGGGTTATAAAAATTATGACCTAAGTGTAGAATAAACTATTTTAAATCCCAATCCAATATGCTACCAATGTCAATGGAGCTATAATATTATATTACTAAAAATTACCTTTTACCTTTTAATAATTATGGTTTAACAAAAATATAATAATATTATATATGTATATTAGACAGATGAAATAAATAATAAAAATATTAACTAATCTGAAACATCGAATTATAGTAATCCAGTGTTTTGAAGAAAGTTAGTATACAATACCTTGTTCTATTAAATAAATTAATTTCTTGTGTCAATACACTACAATTTAATAAGATTCATATTATGCCACCGTTCATAATAAAAATAATGTAAATTTATCAAAATATTGCTTTCATTTTTAATATCGTGATTCAATATGTCGTTTTCATGTAATTTATGTATTATAAATTCAAATTGAAACACAGTGAAAATGATAATTTTTATATTACATTTATATAATACAAATATTAATATCTTATTATGATCAAACTATTGTCTTAGCTAATACTAGTTTGTATTCTTTTGAAAATCGAACTTAATGTGACTGATTAGTAAAAAACTTTTTTGTGAGAAACACACATGAAACGCTATTACTCTCTTTCAAAATTTATCTTTATCTTACATACAGTAATTACTTATCTACCAGAAGATTCTGTTTTATGTACAAAGGCGAATCTTCCAGGGCGCAGCAGCGCTCGCATGTCGAAGGAGGGCATTAACATAGCGAACGAAGGATTGACCTTGAGTATGCCAGAGGAGGCTGTGTTATACGGCGGCCCTGAACTTATCGCTGAGATTTGCGTGCCAGAAAGAAAGAAAGAGAGAGAGAGAGAGAGAGAGAGAGAGAGAGACAGAGAAATGATGCAGCTGTCACGTTTGGTGCGATGACTGCGTAGTGCAGTAATCTAAAATTCAAATAAATTAACTGAACATTATCAAGAGATTCCTAAATTTCTCTCCCAGTCAATGTATCAAAGTGTTACATATATATTTTTTACACAACTATTGTTTTTAGCAGGTGAAATAATAAATTAGAATCTAAATATTATTTAGATTTTTAATTAAACAAACCATACAAATAATTAATTCTAATTCAGTTTAATTTTGTACTTTTTTAATCAAACAGAATTTGAAAAAAATTTCATTTTCTATAGCGTGGAAAATTTTATAAATAGAAATATTAAAATCTATATTAATTGCAATATAAAAATATATCGTTTATTTAACCTACTATAAAGGTTTGTACATTTTTTTCAAAGTAAATATTTGTAATTAGCACTATTTAAAAATAATATTTTGTGACTTTTTGGAAATTTTTTTAAAAATACATTTACGGAAAACAACAATCGTATATAATTTGAAATATCTATAAAATTTGTTTTGAACTTAATATTTCTATATTATTTTATTACTGTTATGTGAGTTAAAAAATAAAACTCAAATATGATTTCTTACCATCATTTTTTCAAGTATATATTTATTTCATCTTATTATTCTGGAACAATTATGTAGTTTAAAAATTATTAATGTTTAAGTTATCTTATATTATTCATTAAATAATTATTAATGACTTATACCATTATTAGATCTTCATTTAAATGTATAATTCATTCTAATCGAACTGAACTAATAATTAATTTTTTAATTTTTATAAATTTTTCCATTAGTATAATTTTTATAAATTCATATATACGCTGTCTATATTCATATAATTTTATTTTAATAATAATTAATGTAATTATGATTATAATTTTTAGATTAAAAAGTATTTTCAAAAATCTCTAAATTCAAAGGCACACTTAACTTGGATTCCCTAGGAATATATTTAAATTCGTTTAAAATTACAGTTAAGTTGCATCGAGTTATGCAAAAATGTATTTTCAAATTTTTTCTAATCACTAGATTAGTATCAATATATTGAACATAAAAAATATTTTATTTCATTTTAACGAAATTTATGAATTTTTAATTACATACATTTGGTTTTTAAAAAATCAATTCATTTATTTTCCATGATATCTAGAAAATATACTTTTAATAATATTTAATACACTATTAAAAGGCTTAATTTAATTGGGTGTTAATTATTTTAATTATTAAAAAAATTAATATTATTATTGTTACTTATGAACAATTTATATATGTTCATATTAAAAAATTTAGAGATTAAATTTCTATTTTATATCTTGTACGTTATTATTACTTTACTTTGTAAATTTAAGACTATAATATAATACTTACAAATATAATATTTAATCAAATATTTTCGATCGAAATTTAGTTGATTTAAGCATATTTTTAATTTATCAATAGAAATATAATATCACGAGCGTGAAATATGTAAATAATTTTGAGGAAGTGAATACATATAATTTATCAGAAGATGTATGGTGATTGACCGTCATACGGTTGCTACGTTGCGCATTTTTCCAAGCGATGGATATTGTGTTTTATTCATATTTAAAGCAGAGCTCTGAATTAAACAATAAGAAAAGGCTTTTTTCGATAATACTTGTAACAAGAAAAATGAAAAAAAAATTTTTCGAAAGTTTTGAACACATTTAAATAGAGACAATTTTTTTATTGCTCATTATTTACAATAGGTTAGGTTCTCAATTGAATATTCAAAAAATTAGAGTCAATAAATTCTATCTAAAATTTTGAGAAAATGTGTTTCAATATTCCGATAAAAAATAATAACAATTATTTGTTATTAATATTAATACAATGTTTATTAAAACTAATAAACATTAAAAATTTTAACTATCAAAAAACTTATCCTCTATTTTTCCTTAAGCCTTTAATTATTACAAGATTCTTTATAAGTATTTCTTGTAGTCAGTTCTTCTGTGCGACAGTACACGTCGCCTACATCGTTAAAATGTTTTATCCTGGTTTAAAAATCAATATTTTATCGCAGCATCTTAAAAATTGAAGAATATCTACATTAAATATGCTTGCAATTTCAGGCTATAAATTTCAATTTTAATTCTTGTACCTAATCTTTTGTAACCAATATAATTTTAATTAATTAAGTTTTAATCTTTATAAATATTTTTGAATTTCAAGAGTTATAAAAGAATAATTTCTTAATAAATTAACTAATTAATTTGTTAATTATTTTCTTATTTTCCATTGTATATAAAAAATTTAACTATTTTTAAGCTTTTTTATGTAAAACAGAAATATGAAAATAGAATATATGCAAATTTAGCTTTAGAGAAAAATAAGAATTAATAATTTCTGAAGTATCTAAGCAAGTTGTGGTACTTTCTTTGACTTAAAGTTCTATTATTCAGATTCGTAACCTAAAAATTTTTTGAATCTTTCAACTATTAATTCAACTAGAACAAATATTTTATTTTTTAAATGCTTCAAATGATAACACGATCTTAAACAACTTATCTATATCCTTTCTTAACGTGTAACGTATGATTAGCTGGCACCAGCTTTAATTTAACAAATTTAAAGAGGGAAAGCATATACATAAATGATATATATTTTACGAGTAATTCATTACATTTACAAAAATTTAAAAAAAATTATAAACGAATATGAATTTATATTTAACTTTTTTTTATTACAATCGTAAATAAGTGAAAATAAAAATTAATACTTTATATATTAAATAATAAAATCCTTCCTTTTTAAATACAAAAATTTTATTTGGATTTAGAATAATTAAAAAAAAGTTTTTAATAAAAATGTGTAATAATAAACTACATTTTTATTATATTTAATTTTAAAGAGTTTTACCGTATTTATCAAATTTTATGTTCTATTAATTAATTTCTATAATTTGAACTTCTAAACTTATTTTAAAGTTTCATTAATTTGCACAGTCTTGAATTGAAATACTCACAGGAACTGAAATAATATATATTATAGTCTTATTTTTTTTCCTTTTGTTATTTTAGAAAGTTCGAAGAATTAACAGTAGATTTTTAAAAGTTTTATTAAAATTATTCGTTCACTATTGTAATCAATCCAATGATCCATGTTTATAAACAACTATCATTACTTAAACAGCTTCGTTAATTTACATTGCTTTTTTTTAAATTTTATTAGAATTTATTTTTTCTTATGTTTTATCTATTAGAACAAAAATACAGCAGAATAGTTTTAATTTACTTAATTGTATGTTTTAAGCATATATTTTTTAATGTTTTTGTACACATTTTTTTCATAGAAAATAAGATTTTTTAATGTAATAATATCTTAAACTATTTTGAATGTATTACGATTGTAGTTATTAGAGTAAAAATTAATAAAAAAATCGGTTAATTAAATATTTTTTTTTAATTTAGCCATTCAATAAAAATAATTCAAGTTCAACAGTTTAATTTAAATTAAATATTTATACGATTATTCTTTAAGAAATAAATTATATCAACATGCATTTGAATAATAAATTATTGTTTGAAGTACATCTGGTACCAGAAATCATTAAAAAATACTTAGAATATAATTTGTTTGTTAAATTATAATTGATTAATTTTGGAAGATTCTTGTTAAACTTATTCTTTTAATTGTAAACGAAAATTTAAAGTTTCAAATTCAATTGGCTATTATGCTGATTTGACTTGAACGACTTTTCAGTTATATTTGCCAAAATATAATTGATCTCATAAATAATACACTAAAGTTGGGGCCATTGGCCTCATCAAGGTCATTGCTTTGCTTTAGCATCGTCTGCTTCTTATTCGTTTAGTTATCTGTTCTCTCTTTTTCTCCCCTTCTCCCACCCGCCCTCTCTCGCTCTTTCTATCAACTGACAAAATAGAGACGAGAGAGAGAGAGAGAGAGAGAGAGAGAGAGAGAGAGAGTAAAAAGGAGAGAGAGTGTGTGTGCATGTTTGAATGTGCTTTGCCTTCAGCGCATCATCTTTATGATTGTCATCATTACGCCGAATACATGAATATTGATTCTGTAGATAATATAAACACTTTATGCAAGTTTCACGTATTGTATCTTTTTACCTCTTAAGAAAAGAAGGATGTTCTTATATGTTTGAATACGAGATGTAAAATTAAGTCAGACTAAAAGATACGCACTCGTATTAATTACATATTTTAATTACCTTAAATTATTAAAATTCAGAGAAAAGTAAATGTGAAATTATAATCAAAATTCGGTTCGATAAACACTATTTAGCCTAGAAGTTAAAGTTTATGGTATATACATGTAAATATTTAAATTTTGAAATGATAAAAATAATTGAATGTAATTAGATTTTAATATATAGAAATATAATTTTTTTATCACTGCTTTCTTGATTAAATCAAATTTTTAACGATATAAATTAAAATCTAAAGCATTATATTTATTTTGAATTATCTTATACTTTAATTTCATATTAGTTTTACTTAAATTAATTAATACAAATATTGATAAAATTATTTATATCATTAATTTAAAAATTGTTTAGTCAAGTAATAAATAAAAAAATGTAGGCATGATGAAAAAATAATTAATTATAATTAATAAATAAATTTTATTATTGTTTTTAATGATTGTGAAGAATATTTATAAAAAACATAAAATCATTTACCATTGATATTTAAACTTTACATCATTTAGTTGAAATAATTGTACAACATGAAGTATTTACATTATTTAAAGTTATTGCTTTCTACTCATCCATTTATTTAATTTCATTTAATGATAATCTTATATGAATAAGTAACTCCCATTAGTCGATTTTCATAGGAAATAACGAATTTTTTAAATGTACGAATTTTCCGAAGATCTTAATATTACAAGTTCATAATGAAAATGAACGGGCCAACATATGTGTACTCGTATTTATATCTAGAGCAAGTTCGTCGCGGAAAATTTCATTAGACAGAACTACATGTAATATAAGACGCACTATGAATTTTAATACGAAACCAATCGCGATAAATTATCATCATAAAAATGTGAGTCGTAAAAGCGAGATTTATTTACTGTGTTCTAACTTTTATCATTAAATCATTCAAAAATAAAATTTAAAAATTAAATCCTTTTATTAATTTAATGTATTTATCAATGTGCACTAACAATAAAATGAAACTTAATTAATTATTTACAGAAGGTAAACCTATGAATCAATTATCATTTACACGAATAATTTTTTCGAATTAACAAATTTTATATATTTATATTTTAGAGTATTCATAGCTAGTTTTATAATGAGAACGATAATTTTATTAGTTTAATGTAAAAATGTTAACATATAATTAAAATTATTTTTAAAAATGTAAATATTTTTTTACATAAGGTGAAGATAAAAAAAACTTAGATTTAATGAAATATAAATTTATATCAGCATCCGATAGTAGTACTATTTATTATTATCAAATCGCAGAATTAATATTAAATATTTATTCGATGCTTTATCAAAACATCTAAATAAATAAAAAGAACGAAAAAAGCAGCAATGTAGATTTTTATTTTGCAGGATTTGTTGCGAGTAATTAAAGTGTTCTTTCGAATAAAAAAATCATTTTCTATTGATTTTCTTGGTTTTTATTTGATCATTTATTTTCTTTTTCTCTACGAACAATACCAAAGAAAGAGAATTCCATTGAAGTATCGTCAACCAAAGATAGAACTGGTTTTATACCTGTGCTTCGCATTAATTGCGAGAGAGCGCTTATCCGTAGTTGCGAAAAAATGAAAAATCGAATGAACGTCCACTTTATTTAACCAAAAAAATGTTGAATTGGATGTTCTATACAAATATTTATGCCAAAAGAATAATAATAATTTTCTAAATTATTTGAGGCTGCCATGGATACAAGTTTTAATAGAATATCATTTACGAATTACAAATACTAAGCTATGTACATTATTTCTTTTTTCTAAAAGAAAAAAGAGTTGGGTATTACTTGAAAATTTATAAATACATAATCAAACTCATCATAAATGATTTAACTATTACGAATTAGATTTTTTCACTTCTTTGTAAGATCGAAATCAATAACTTTCTTTTCAAGGAAAAATGGATGGGTATTTTTTTATGAATCACAATAAAAATATATTGATAATTTATAAAACGTACTGATATAATATTTATTGTTTCAATAAACATCGTAATAATATAATATCACCTCTGGCACAATCTCACGATGGCAAGATGTCGCGACGTAACATTTGACAAATTTTTTTATAAATCTTTTCGCACGTTTGCACAGACCGATCGGTCAACTATATGCAATTCTAACCGCATACTACGTAAGGGTGTACAATCTAATAAAATGTCTAAATCTAAGGAAAAATGGAAGGAATTAATGAGGGTCAGTTGTTTTACATTCGTGCTCTTTTTGGAAGGGAAGAGAGTGAGGAAAATGGTGGATCCGATCGTGCATAACATACATTTATAATGGCCAATGATATGCAAACAGCTCTCGCATTTAAAACCACGAGGATATATTTGAAATGAAATTACTGTAAAAGCAACTCGTGGTGCGGGCTCAAAGTAAATTTTTTATTTCCAGCTATTTTAACTTTAATTATTAGTGAGCTGATCTAAATCTTACTTAAGGTGTGTACATGTTTGAGCTCACGGTTATATCAGCAAATTTTTAACAGCTATTTTGTCAGATTTTTGGTTTCCAAATTATAATTAAAAGCCAAAATGGAAAGTTTTTACGAAATATCTGCACAAGATCAATGTAATTACAACATAACAATTAATTAATTAACATGAAGATTTTCTTTTTCGTCTTTCTACGCTAATTAATCGATAGTTTTGTGTGAAAGCAGATATAATGCAAACGTGCCATGTTTTCCCCGTGGTGCGAGAATATCTTGCCATGTCATTAAAAATTAATCGATAATAGTAATAGATACAGCAATTAAAAATGGCCAATGGCGAGAAGTTGAGATTCTCGATAAACGATAAGATGCCTTTTACATTTTTATAATCTTAATAATGTCATGGACCAATGCGAACAATCGCGGCTTTTTCATTCACTCATTGTTTTTTTTGCGTTCACTTGCCTTTATTTTTCACGTTTACTATATTTAATTTTTTCTCCAATTTTTCGCACTCTTTTCCTTAGGTATAAAAATACAACATTGCATGCATTACATTTGTTTCTTCTTTCTTGTATCAATAGAATCAATATCATAATAATTAATAATAATAATAATATAATAATACTAATAATAATAATAATAATAATAATAATAATAACTCTAATAAATGTAACAATATATAGTACTCCATATAATAATATGCATTTTACAAGCGTATTTTGATCGTTGCTTTGATATACGTTCTGAAAATTGTACAGTTGTAATGTATTTTAATGTATTTAATCAATTATATATGAAAAGTTCGGTCATTTTAAGCTTACAGTCGCTGTATAATAAAAATAAACGTGAAAAAGCATAATTATCGTTTCCTTCGAATTCTTCATAACTATGATCTTTTTCACATTCGCCTTTCCACCTCTCTTACTATTATGGCAAGGTTTAAACTGATAAATCACGAAATATACACTTGAAAAAATGTAATCTTTCGCAAAATCATGAAACTTTAAATATGATAAAGCCTTTGTTTTTACAATACATAATCATTTTCAAAGCAGCACTTCAAAAATTGCACGCTATACGGTCTTTAAAAATAAAAATCTTCGCTCCACTCAAACAGAATTTCTGACTTAATCATTAAAAATTTTCACCTTTTGTATACGTATTTATATATTTCAATTTAATCCATTTCAACTACTTTGAGTTAAACTCAGAAGTTAAACGCATTCGCACAACCGTACAAATAAAATTTCCTTTTATTCTTACAGTTAATTTTATTTTCCTTTTTTCAGTGATTTCGTTTCACTGTTTTTTAAGTCACAACACCGCATTTAAAGTTTTCTTCGTAAAAAATACGTACAACAAACGTATACACATATAATCTAGCAATAAATCTGTTTCTTGATATATGAGTAACTAAATTTTGTATGTAAATTTAATAAAAATAGATTCGGGGCTAGTTACATACGTAACATCATCATCATGCATACGTTAAACGTGCATCTTAACAAGAATAAACAAAACTGAAACACAAGCAATAGCTTCGCAGTCATAATATATTTTGATTTATCAAAGAGTATACGGCCCCTTTCACTCTTTCGTAATAATATTAATTATTATTATTAGGCGGATGATGATGATGATGATAATGATAATGATGATAATAATAATAATAATAATAATAATAATAATAATAATAATAATAATAATAATAATATAAAAAGAAAAAAACAAAGTAAACACAGTACCGTGGGTGTGACCGCCATTGTACACGAAGACAATTTTCTGTCTATTTCTAATTAAAATTATGACGGTGACAAAGTCTTATATCAATAACAGAATAAATTCGTCGTTACTTTGAAAAAATGCTCCTTACCTTACTTCAATATTTCATATTATAATTTATCTCATGCAGTAAAAAATAAAAAATCATAAAAGTATTAAACATTTTTAAATTTTATATAAATTTACAGCAATCTAATAATATTTTAATATAAATCATTATTCCTAGATATATTTAAAAATATAAAAAAGATAAGACAGTTGATCATTGCAATTTAAACCGATGTATAATTGATATTAATTTAATTTATTTATATTTAGTTGCATAAGAAAATAATTTCAAAATATGTCCATTAACATTTTTCATGTGCTTGTAGTTTTAAATTCAAAATAATTTAATAATCTAAGTTAATTCTGTTCTATAATAAATAATTTAGCTAACTGCAATGTAACTGGACAATTATTTTTAATAAATGCGATTAATTAAATTTTCTATTCAATTTTTACTTTGTCAATTCCAAAGTACAAAAACATCCGTTATTTTTTGTTTTTTATTCACACATTTTCTCAAAGTGACGTAACCACGAATTCATGGTCCTTGCAGAATTCTCAACGCAAATAAGTTCTTCACGTGGCAGCGACATGATGTTGCACAACCGCTGTTTGGTGGGGTGAGACCGAAGACATCGTCGGCTGGGAGTTGATGGGCATTTCGATAAGGGTAACATCGTAGCCAGTTTCAAGTGCATCACCTGGGTCCGACGGTGAGCCACCATTATTTCGATTTGAACGTTCCTGTTGTTGCTCAGGCGATAGCCGTGAGTGTGACACTTCCAGGATGAAAAGGTCCTCGTCCACATAGTAACGGATCATGTCGTCATCGATTTTCGCTGTAATTCTATTTTTACAGAGTAATGAACAGAAAATATGAGCTAATTAGATTTGGACACCACTCGAGTATTTCTTTCATTATATCTTATTTATAGGGTTAATAATTTCACAAGAATGACTTCACCTTCTTCATTTATTTACATGTAATGGCGAGAGAATAAAATGCTAATTCAAGAGTTTTAAGTTATTTAGCCATTAGTTATGCAACATTGCAAGTTAAGTACGGTAGTGAAAAATTTAATATTATATTTGAAAAATTCTTAATTTAAATGAAGTAAATATGCAAGTCAATAAAACTGAATTTTTTTAGTACAACTTTGAAAAAATTCTTTTAAAATTTGATTAACTTTTTAATTAAATGTAATATCAATACATAAAAAGATTTGATTTTGTATCGTAAATATGAAGTTGTCAACAGTATAATCAAGAAGTTTAAATTAATAATAAATTTTTGTGATAGATATTAAGAAATTCTAAAAGGAAGCGATAAATTCTAAATTATACTCTAATGGAGACTTATAAGCATATACGCACGCGCATATGTGTAAATGTTATTTATATATTTGTAATATTTTTATTTGTATATCTTTTTATTTTGCTGTTTAAGTTTTGTAATTATTAAATTAAAATTTAAGATTTCTTATAAGAATAAATTAAATCAAAACAATTCCAAAATATTTTTAAAATTCATTACTTTTATGTACTTCAATTATAGTAATGTATAAACGAATTAAAAGTTCTTATAAGATTGTCGCATTATCATTTTTCAACTCATATTCGCAAAAATTATTAGTATTAAAGGACAAAAAAGAACATTGTTCGCACTTTAACTATTGGATTTTATTTATGTTTTTATTCAAACGCTAATGTTTTAATAAAAAGTTATAAAATTTGATAAAAATTTTTAGAATACCTATAAGATACACATTATGAAACTTGTAATAATTACAAATGTTTTAGTATTTTATTTCTGGTACATCTTTGTTGTTTTTATTGATGCTTTGAAAACATCTAATTTTTTTAACATTCATATCTTATGAATAAAATATAAGTCTGCAACTCTTATAAAATATACGTAATACATGTTCTTAAATTTTTAATTTCAAAACTAACATGTAAAATATCCAAAAATAATAGAATTTTTTAAATTTCTATAAATAAAATATATGATCAATTGTGTTTGATTTTTTAAAACAAATACAGAAATAAATATATAACGTTTATCAAAATATCTAAAAAAATATTAGAAGTACCAAAAAAATATTCTAAAAACATATTAGTATTACTAAGTACGTAAAAAGTTATTTAGTATAAATTATATAACAAGCAATATAAGGTATTTTATTTCAAATTATAATACTTCTGCATTATAAATTAACGTTAGAGTTTCAAGTTGCAAGTAAAAGCTAATCAAAACTAAACGAATTCAGGATATTTATGTTTGTGTATTTATACAATAAAATTAGTAGCAAATGAAATCGAAGCTCCTTCATATTAGTTTATTAAAAACAAAATTTAAAACAATTAAAGAATGAAAAAAGTGGATAAAAAAAAGAAATAAGTAAATGATCGTATGAAATAAGTAAATGAAGTATGCGTATGTGTTCAAACGTAGACACAAAGGTAAATAAACAGAAAATTAAATACATAAATGAAATGACGTGTTCGATCAATAATGAACATGCAAAGGAATTTGAAGCGGATGAGCAATCATGCATAGTAAAGATTACACTCTCTACTAAACTTACCCCTTTGTGTTTTTGCGATAGAGGTTATTAATACTCGAGGATGCAATTTTGTACTTTGACTCAATCTGTAAAATAGAAAAAAGTAGAACGTTAGAGATTTAGTGCTGGTGTTATGGCTCTTCTTTCTTGCCCGTTAAATTATTTTATATTTATCCACTATTATTTTATTCATTTTATTTTTATAGCATGGAATATTTTTTTAAAAAGCAAGTAAAAGAACATGACTCGACAGATAAAAGAATACTAAATAGTATTCAGAAATTGAAGACAAGTATTTTTGAACCGTACTTAAAATATTTGATTTTTTTATTATTTGTCCAGACCGGCAAAGCAATATCAACAAAATTGAAAATATCGCATGAAATTTCAAGGAAATAATTAAGATTTCAGTTTTCCACTTTTTTCTCAAGCCTCTGTTTAAATTGTAAAATGAACACCAAGATGCTGCAACGTGTGTCTGATTAATGATAAAGGGACTAGCAGGAGATAAATACATGCGCATTAATAATTAATTAGTGAATGACGATGATTGGATTATTAATAAATTATTGAGTCACGTGTTTTTTTGTGTCGAATAGTATATAGCAGAAACATGCATGGATACGAATCACTATATTTTGTTTGAATGTTTTGAAGTTTATTTTTGCACAGTTTTATTTATTTATTATGTAGTTATTTTATACCGTATTTTTCTTAACATATATCTATATATATGATTTATTGATTAAATTATTTAAAATAAAGCAAAAGTTATACAAATAATATTTAATAAGAATTTTGAAACCAGAACTTTGTAATAGATAATTCCCTTTCTCTTCATATGAACTAACAAATTCCTTTTAAAATTGAAAGTATTTAATAAGACAGGTTAGATGATGATAAAGATCTTAAATCTAATTAAGGGAATTATAAATAATTTCATTTTTTATTAATAAATATATAAAATATATATCATCGATATTTATAATTTTACAATGTTAATACTAAAAAACGTAAGAAAGTTAGGAATAGATCGTGTTAATTTATTAAGACAATAGCTGTAAAAAAATCATAAAGGAAATTACCTAAATGTTCTGCATTGAGAGATCTGAAGAATACATCAGACACCGATATAAGGCCCTGAAGTTCCCTGCGCAGAGTATATTAAGCAGTTTCCTTTATGACTTTTTACAAGCTATTATTGAATTAATTTAAAAAAGTACAATTAATCGATACAAGTTTTGATGACCCGTCCCTTCAAATGATAGGACTAATCTGATAAAAAAAGAAACTCAAGTAAAGAATATATCAAGTAAGAAAGTAAAAGTAAACTGCTATTCAATTAAAAAGTTGAGGCCTCGCATTTCTTTAACCTAACAAAAGTAAAAGAAAGTTTAAACACAAATAAGATTAAAACACTACTTCTAAATAACAAATAGATTTTCATATTTAGTAATATTGCAAGTTACTTTTAAGAATTCTTAGAAGTAGTGCTTTAGTAAAAAATGATATATAAATACAACAAAAATATAGTTTAGATGTTCTATTTGGTTTTGATAATAATGTTCATAATTTTTATAGTATCGTTGTAAATACAATTAAATTTTTTTTAAATATTAAAAAAAAAATTTTTGTTATTAGTATATCAATCTTATTTTATTTATAATGCTTCATTCGATAAGAATATAATCAAATCTGCAAAATAACCTATTGAATAAATGACTGTAACAAAAGAAAAACTGCAACAAAATTTCTTTTTTGCAATTTATATAAAATATCGACAGTACGCATCAAATTTGTATAATTGCATATTAAAAAAGAATGAAAAAAACATTGATGTTTAGTAATTATCAAGAGTGTCCCATTAGCATTTCAAAACAATGCATTTTTTTAAAGCAAATAATTTCACTTGTTTTTAACATAAGCGTAAATAATTAACTATCAATAAATAACAATCTGTATAATATTGAATAAAGTTAAATTAACAGTATAGACACTGAAATTGAAAAGCTAACACCAGTACATTGACATTTTTTCTTTTCAATAAAAACTAGTGTAAATTATTATTTGTAAAACATATAAAAACTGTATTTAATTGTTCAATCATAATTTTTTAAAATTCAGTTTAAAAAATACAGAAGCAAGTTTGTATACAAATAAAAAATAGGGCATTAAAATCTAAAACGAGAATCATATTTTTAAGAAATAGATTTTTAATAAGGTAATCCAGTGTACATTGTTTAAGATTATAAGTCCTAAATCAAACAGCTGTAGTAAAAAAGTGTAGATTGAACTGGTAAAAACTTATGGCCTTGTATTTAGCATCTATTGAAGTGCAACTATTTATGCTCAATAATATTGAAAAAAGAAAATAATATCAAAACTAATGCGATACAAAATTTGTAATCTGTTGAAATATTTATTGACTTGTAAATGACGAAAGTTTAACAAAAAGCTAAAGAAGGAGAAAATTCACGCGAATAAAAAGATGATTTATTTTAATTGTAGGTAAAATTGAATTGGACAATAAACGTTGAACGTAGAGCTTTGTAAGCGATCAAAATAAAATCTTCGACTTTACTTTTGTTTCGTAAAAAAAAACTTATTCAGAATATTTGCTTCAGGTTCATTTATTAAGACTACAAGACTCTTCTCAAAGTTAAATCTGAATAAAATCAGGTCATAAAACAAAGGCATAATAAGGACAAGAAGATATAAAAAAGAAGACATTAAGATATTAGCCTTACAGCATTACGAAGCCCTTGGACAGTGGGAGGCGTCACGTGTAGGGGTGTGTAGACATCCTCGGACTCCTGCCGCACGTATAACATCACCCTTTCCTCAGCATCGGCAGAGCGCATATGGGGTTGCATGTGTAGCCTGTTGCCTAGTGTGCCAGCAACAAGTTGACCACCTCCGAGTCCCGGCTGTACGGTTTGCAAAACCGAGCCCTGGAGCTCCTGCACTTGCATCAGCAGCGAGTCCTTCTTGTCATGCATAACACTTAAGTTATCGGGCGGAAAGTGGTTGTGGAACTTCAGGGCAGGTAAACTTGCTCGTGCACTGACTCCCGTTTGCTGTGCGTAAGGACTTCCTCCGGCGCTACCCTTGAGACCACCGCCAGCTTCGCCATTGCTTAATGAGGAGCTGTCTGTCTCACCGCCACCTCCTCCCCCGCCATTACCTCCGTAAAAACCCGATAATTCCATCGTCGAGAACTGTATCGTAACAATCAAATTTTATTTACATGCGTGTCATAAACATGCATAAAATGAATAATCATAATAAACTCATATATATAATAATCATAATAAAATCATCATAAACATCAATAATCCAAGTATTCCCCGACTGTTTTATCCGAACCCGCATTTTTTAAAGTTCATTTTAGCAACGTGGTTTTTTGTAGTAGAATGCTTGCAAACAAAATAAGCTTTTGTTTTTCGAAGTGGTCCAATTATCTTTATGAAACAGAAAACTCTGCCGCCGACAAATGTTTTCAGCAAAAGATAGTTTGAAAACGTCGTTATAGTATTAGTAAATTATTGACTTTATACTTGATTACATAAACATAAAATGCATAAGATTTTTATTCAAAAAATTCACGGGTAAAAAATATATTTTCTCATACACCATTTTAGTTATAGTACCAAATATTGAATTAACGAATTCACAAACATACTTTTTTGACTATTTTATTTTAATAAATTTAATTACTAAAAGGGTACTTCTCGTACTACTCTATTAAATTAGTTATGGTTCTTGATTATTATTATTTTGTTTTACTTGTCAGATTTATAAAGAATCATAACTATCACTTTTATAAA
The DNA here is from genome assembly GCA_018907185.1 of Platyscapa corneri. Taxonomy (NCBI): domain Eukaryota; kingdom Metazoa; phylum Arthropoda; class Insecta; order Hymenoptera; family Agaonidae; genus Platyscapa; species Platyscapa corneri. Next base: position 304,397 of record JACCHW010000037.1, read on the forward strand.
ATAATTCACAATAGGAACTTAGAATTTCAGATAAATACTATTATCAATTTTTTAAATAAATGTTAAGTGACGTAAAAAATGTTAAGAGAATCAACTGGTATTAAATACAAAAAGATTAATAAGATGATATCAATAACAATCATTCTCAACTCAACTCGACGCAATTATTTCTTATGAATGCAATGCTTTGATACTTCAGGATAGACAGTGCGAATTGTTTATGCGCTTCTTGCAGTTCGAAAATCCTTGTGAAAAGATAATTAAAGCAATTAGCTATCTTTAATAATGTAAATCATTTATTGATTCTAAAATCTAGACTAATAATTTTTAACGTTCGGTATAAAATAACTATCAGTATTAACTAGTAAACAGGTTTTTTCGAAATCGATGTTTAAAAAATTATCGTATCAGCAATTATTTAATTTATAAGTGCCTAGACAGAAGCTATATTCACCTTATCAATCGCATGTTCGGCTGGAGGCGAAAAAAGCACTGGTGGCTTGTGAAGGTCTGCCATGGAGTAAAACTCACTTCTTTCTGTGACGGAATGATAAAGCTCGTCTAGTTTCTTGCGTCCCGTAGCTGTCATTTTCCTCTTCGCTGCTCGTCTCTCTTCATCACGCGTCTTTCTCTCAGCTCCCTTGTAAATTAACAAAATTATTGCTTATAAATTTTTCATAAAAAATACTTAGAATACTCGTGTAATTATGTTTTTTTATTTATTATAATACACGACAATTAAAGATTATTTATATGTTTAAATTGAATGGAAATCAGCTTATAAATGGTCACTCACTTTATCGCAGAAAACTTTGATTTGGCAGTAGCCCCGATGTGATGGCGGTGTGTAGGCGTGTGTATGAGGGGGCGGCTCTTCGTACGTGTCGACTTGTATGTGAAGGGGCAGACCCTTTACTCCCTTTTGACTGGAAAAATCCGTACTCAGACATTGCACGGCTACGTTTATCTGACGAAAAAAGACCTCATGCAAAGTTGAAAAAATTTTGCAAAACACACAGCAAGACAATAAATTAAGATAACAATACAAGTTTATGTTCTCACCTTGGCAGATGATTCGAGCGGATTCCAATAAACAGCGATTGCATTATGAGCAACTTCTTCGATGCAGCCTACAAGGCCTACGCTATTTTTCGTGTCTGCAAAATGGAAGATATTTTGCTTTACTTTCTTCTAAAGGATCATTGAAGATTATTGATTTTAAAAAGGCCAAATATTAATAAACGAATCGAAAAAAACATACGCTCATATAATTTGGATTAACCTGGAGGAAAATATATTTTTATAAAATATATTCATACTTTTCGGTAGCGTTGTTTATTTTACGGTTATTAAAAAGTGGTTATTGGAAATTTAAGAAAAAATATGTAATTATTTAAAATATTTTAATTTTTTTCTTTAAACTCTTTTTTATATACAGTATTTAACATAACATATTTATTTATCTCTAGTTTCGAAAGTCATGTGAGTTCTATCGTTTATAAAAAATGGATTTATAATAATAATAATTATTATTATATTAATCAAACATTTATTGAATTTTAACAGCCATACAGGGAACATTAGATAAATTAAGTTCAAAATTCCCTTTTATTTGACTTAAGATGATTAGATTCTATTTTAAAATTACATATTAATTCAATCATTGTACTAGTAATAAATAATCATGCGAGACATAAAATATAAATACAATTTCAGTTTTTAAATAAAAATTTTTAAACTTAAATACTCTAATAAATAAATAATTAAAAATTCAAGAAATATTTAAAACAACAGACAACAATGATGACAACAGTAATAACAATATTAATAATCGCTAGAGCATTCCTTCTTACCCGTATAAGATAGACACCTTGAACTTGGATTGTGAATGCTTGGGCAAACGAGATGAAGAGGATTTTAAATTAATAATGCATTTATGATATGATCCAAAAAATGTTTGATTTTACGCAATACTCATAAGTTTATTCCTTCATTTTCCATCAAAATATTATGCAGTTGTTAAACTGTGAATATTGCCCAAAGGTAATTTTACTTCTGATACTTTCTTCTTACCTGCATCGAGAATACGTTGCTTGACTGAATGTTGCCTGCCGTGCCAAAACTGCCACGCCTTGATTTCATCTTCTGGACTCTTTTCTTCGCGGAACATCAACATAACCACGCTCTAAGTTAAATAAAAAGATGTTTGTCAATGTTATTTTAATAAACAGAATTATTTGAATGTGGTGCATAATTTTTAATGTCAAAGAAATTCCTTTCCGAGTCGTATTGCATGCTGTTCGTCACTTATCATTATTCTTAGTCACAAAACTATCGCTACTAGTTAATTGATCTTTCACTTTTTTTTTATTCATTCTACAATATATCTGACGGTATAAACAAACGATCCATGCCCTTAAGACGTGTTTCAATGTCCGCTCATATTTACGACACGTCTGATACAAATCATTATAATTTGAGTAATTACTGAATTAAGTGCGAGTATCATAATTGAGTATTTTCACGTAATAATTAAAAATCATGATAATAGTTTAGTCTCGACTCAAACTATACTAAAGACATTCGTGAGAATAAAGAAAAGCAAATGAGTAATCAAAATGTTAACGAATGAAAATATTAAGAGACTGATTTTGCGAGTGTCGAACTAATGATTTCTCGAAAAAAAAATGTAATAAAAGGAAGCAGAGAGACCAATATTTTTGCAAGCACGGTGTTTATCTTTGAACCCGTGGTACTACACGAGTAGTTAGAGCATCAGAGCGTCGCGGTGACATCTTTGCTCACTCGCTCGCGGAACTCCCGGGTATCGTGTATCTGCTGACGCTGTCGTCAGAACACGCCCGAGGCCTTTAAGTGCCCGACTGACGATAGGTCGCCTGCGCTGACTTTTTCTGATTCGGGTGAATGGGCCGCGCCTGGCGGGTGTACGTTAGTGCCCCTTAGCAGCACTTTCAGGGAATTCACGTCACGTGGTCGCACGTTTTCTTTTATTCTTCCCTTTTGTCAAGACTGAAAACAGTCGACTCTTTCGGCCCTTACACTTCTCCGGTTCGAGGTTCCTTCGAGGGAGAGACTTACGAAAGCTTCGAGCATACGATTCTTAAAAGAAATTTCATAATTTTATCGTTTATTTACAAGATAATGATGCATAAAGCGACAAATAAATGATTTTACATTTATTTATGTAACAACGGTAATAATTCGAGTAGAGAAAACTATATTGATGGGGTATTGAATTTTAATAATGTTACGCGACTAGGTTTTGCGTAATGATAATAAGCTAAAATCAAGAAAGGTTAGTAACCAGTGAAAAGAGAAAAAAGTCCGATTCTCTTAAATCATGTTTAAAAAGTGAAAAAAAAAACGTATTACTCCCGTTGTGTAAAAGCGCAATTTGACAGGAACAACAAAACAAATGAAATGTTTTGCTCTGTATGGAATCATCATCTACAAAATAATATAAATATTATGGTATTGTATAGCCATGGAAAAGTAGTTGCGAATTTCACTAATAAATTTTCTACTTGTCAATCGAAGTTTTTCAGGTTTTGTTGATCAGGGTACATAATGGCATTAGATTATGCCTTAATAATTTCATAATAAATAAAATTAAAAAAAGTCAGATGAGCATTACTAAAGGAAACTTAAATGATAGCATTTGAATTAAGGCAACAAATGAGAAGAGAAAATCAAAGAGCATTTTCTCTAAATTTGTCGTTGCGGAAGCACGTACTTGCGCAGTGAAACTCGTAACTCCGCGAACATCCGGTCGATCTAGCTCCCTTCTTCCGAGGCGAAATAACGCCACGTCGGTCATGAGTTGAAGGAAGCGGAGCGACGGGACTTTAAGAAGAAAGCTGCTCAAACTCGTAATCAGGGAAAAATGTCGCACCCGAGCTTTATCGTAATGGAAATTGCTAACGGTGCGGTATTTAGTCGCCAATTAAACTCGCTCGTTCGTGAGTCGCGAGAATAAACGACCTCATTCTGCGGATTTTCTCTCCCCCTTCGTAGTCGTACTCGGACAGCGACGAAGACTCCTATGTCCTTTTCTTGTGCTTCGATCTTATACACGCATAAAGTTTCTAGCCGCTACGCGTTACAAAAAGGCGGGACCATTTGAATTGTTAAGGCCGTGAGAGTTACAGTGTACGCGCCCATGTATGTTGAGAGAAATCTCTGTTTTCACGGGGAGTGTGCTATTTGTCGTTGCAAAAAGGAGTATTGCACTTTTTCTTCATAATTCCTAAATACTTTAAATCCATACGGTAAAATCTCTTGATCTAATGTAGTTTCCACAACTTTTCACCACTTTTCATCCGCCTTCCGAATATTTTATATTCATTTTCTCTAATACCTTTATTATTATTTTTTATTTTCAGATCGATCTTTATCTTTGGCGTATATTCTAATTAAAACATTCTTAATTACCTGAAACCTAGTACGTCATTCATATATGAATAATTATTCTTTTTTTAATATACCTCGTAAGTAATATCTTCGATAAATGATTTTCGCATCTGTCTACAAATCATATACGAATTTAATGCAAAAATAAATTTATTGAAATATGCGCATTGTTGAAAACATTGAACAACATTTAAATTTATAAAAATTTCTTGCTTTATCGTTATATATCGTTGCATATCTAGTAGTAACCGATATGCTAATGCATTGAAGTGAAGCAATTTATGTGTAAATAGTGCCACGTTCAATAACATTCGTTCGAGTTCAATTATGCTTGAACTTGTATGGTGTAATTTTCGAATTTGGTTCTTGTTGAAGTCAGTGTAGGTTTTCCGAGCTAAATTTTTTATAAACAGAAAATGATCAAAATTTCGTATCCTGTGCATTTATTCAAGACATAGATATTTATTCATTGGAAATCGATGGGTGCGTTCAAAAATTTATGCTCTCAACTCTATATTAACGAATAAATGTGTAACAGAAACAAACGAAATATATAGAAGAATTAATATGAAAAAAATGAGGGATTAATAATCAATAGGAACGTTTGTAAAATGCTTTATAAAAGTTGATATGGACATAGTACGCGAACACGCAGTTGGTGGTAAAAAGCGAATGTTGCTTTCTCGGGTGAGGGGGAAGTGCTTCTTACCTTGACGGTTTGTCCCGCTTTTAGGAGAGGTTTGTCCGGATCCGGTACGTAGTCCAGTGTGATGCCGTAGAACTGGCCCTTGTTGATGTAGGTTATCCTGTCGTCCTCGCGACGTTGCGAAGTGCTGATGGGCGATTCGAGGTGATACTTGAAGCCATACGCCGAATAACTGGAGGCAAATCAAGAAGAGAGAGGCGAACGGATAAGGACAAAGATCATTAATGACTTTCGCGAGACCCCGCGGGGATTCTATTCGCGTATTTTCGCCAATCGAGAAATCGATCGACGAAGGAATCGCTGGAGAGGAGCGCTGGGCGTGCCATTGAAAAAGTTGAAAAGAAAGTTCTACGACTATCGGGCCAACTTTTTTCGATCGTGTTCAGCAATTGTCATTTACCTTACCAGTGCTTGATATTCCATTTTCATGCGTTTTTTACAAACACTGCTTTTTCAATTGCTGCAAGCCTCTAATCTTATGTTTTATTCACGATTTTAAAGTTGATTTAGTTCAAAAGAGACAATATGAGACGAAAATTTTGTCTTTCTCATTAATAACATGCATGACCAAGACGATTTTTAATGTATTGGAAGAAAATTACGACATCGCTATTTCATATTTACGAAATTAATCATGTTAGTAAGGTATTCACTGCAATTCAATTTTCTTACTAGTATAAAAATTGTTTTTTCGGAATTTACAATTTATTTTTTAATCGATGTACACATTGCATTAGATTTTTTAAGTTTTTTAAAAAGAAATTATTGTATTACAATATATTGTGAAAAAAGCATTAAAAATTGAATATGGGATTCACTTTTTTAACTAAATGTTTTATATTTATTCTTATTTATACTCATTACACATGAGAAAGTTTATTTATTTAAAATTACAACAGAAAAGGACAAAATTGGTCTACTTTTTTATCCGAAGGAAGTGAATGTCTTTATCACATTACAGTGAACGCTTAGCATTTCTGTCGCCTTACTTTTTCGTATCTACCTCACCGATAAAACCTTTAAGCTTAAGAATAACTATACTTTTTCAGAAAAAGCTTTCTCTAAATATTTATATTTTAATAGAAAAACTGACTCACCGAAGATCCACAAAGAAAGAATAATTATTGTATTCAATAGTCAAAGGTTTTACAACGATCCACATTTTCCAAGTTCGTTATTGCTATCTTAAATGCTTCAATACGCTAGAGTAAGAATATCGACAAAGAAAAATATAGAGTCGATTTTTTAAGGATCATTGTCATCGCAAATGCATACACATCGTACATATATAAGAAAATATGGCGCATAGATAAGTGTATAGCTGTCGCAGTTACGAGTGAACGTCCTGTATGCTTGCATTTGCGTCGTCTACCTTCTCCACCTTATTATAACGCTTCTACGCACACGCATTCGCGCGTTCATATGCAAATGCATTTACCTACATCCACATATACTGACGTATATACGTAGAATAAGGAGAGAAAATGTGTGCGTTTAAGATAGGCGCGCGGCGTTTCGCGATTTCACGTGTCGCGCAAGCCGCGCGTTTCTCGCGAGAATAAGACCGCGTCGAGCTTAATCGAAATTGCATTCTCGTTTTTCATTTTTGTGCTGCCGCGAGCGAACGGCGAAAAGTTCTCCAGAGCCCCGAGCGCAAACGCGGATTATGAACGAGATGTCTGATCGCGGCGCATTAAAAATTGAATTTGCGATTTTGCGCCTGATACGACGCTGTGATGGCTTTCTTTTTCTGCACCGCTCGTTCTCCGTCAGTCTTTACATGCCTTTTAGTACAGTCATGCATAGTGTATGGGATTGTTCAATAAACGTTTGCATTTTTATGGAATACCACGGATTAAGAAAAAAATATTAGATCGTAAAGTTTTTTTACTTTTTTGCCTGGAGATTATGGAAAGTTTGGTTTACGCTTTTACTTAAAACTGTAGACCCACTAAGGTTTTAAATTATCTCGTTAACACTTATTTACGTAATTGTAGGTCTTATAAGAAACGATCTAGTTAATCATTCTTTTATAAATCATTTACGCACAAAACTCAAATTTCTCGCGTGAAGTTACAGCATCTAAGTCGACTTCTAGTACTATGAACATTAATTTACAATTATAATAAGGCTCAGTTTGAAATTCCCTATAGAATAACTAATTTTATTATTTAAAAATTTTTAAATTAGAATTTGCAGAATGAAACAAATATTATAAATATTATATTAAAGCTCAATATATAATATAGGGTAGAACTTATTTTTAATTGAATTTTTACAAATACAATAAGTATAAAATGCTGGCTTAGATTAGACAGCAAATTTTTTTATAACGACAAATGCTTTTAAACAAAAAATGCTTTTCCACATCAGAAGTGATCAAATATTTTTCTACGTACAATTATGTTCAATTATAGCAGTAAAATTTTTAACCGACTGTTATTCTTATTATTGCTAATGTTTAAATACTAATCCAAATTCGCATTAGCTATTAATATTATTCTATATAATTCGATACAGTTAACAAATAAAAATTTTTTAAATATCATTGCGTTAAAAAATGAATACTTTTTTAATCACTTACTAGAATCACGAGCTGGGATGCTTTTTTAGTCATTGATTTGAAAAACTTTTTTGTTGATAAAAAAATTAATTTTTATTAAGTATGATATAAAAAAAGCTTTTCATCGTGTTATTAATATATGTTAAAAAATATATAAAAGTTATAGGCTATTTTACAAGTTTCTCTTTATCAACTTTTTAAAATTTTAAAATCAGAAATGTCACTGGTTTATTCATGCAATTGCTGAAACGTATAGATAATAAGCTGGACCCAATTATAAAATGGAAAGTCCCTTCAAAGCTTCCTAAATATTAAGTTAATAAAAATTCGATTTGTTTTTTAGATTAAAAATTGTCGTTTCGCTTATTGTGAAATATGAGAGATCTGTGATAGACAAGATTTTAATTACGAGTAATAAATCCGTATGAGAAAATTAAAGATGCGATAAAACAGGTAAAAAGTGTAGCAAACCGTAAAAATAATTTAGGGATACTTACAGTTTCGGAATTTGAATTTTGTCGGCGTCGTTCTGTCGTCCGAAATCATGCCATGGTCGTGACCGCGGCGGATTCGGGTTGGAATTTGGGGTAGTGGCACCCGTCGCTACGAGACCGGCGCCATCCCTCTGTACCTGAGTCGCGGGTGCGTGGCCCTGCTGCAGCTGAAGCTGTAGCGACTGATGATGAATGACGGCACCACTCTCGAGGACGACGGCAGCACCAGAGCCCGCACCGCTCGAACACAACTCCGTATAGTCAAAGGATGACTGCGAAGCAGAAGACAGAAGAAATTGGCTTTTCAGTGGTTTTTTATTACTCTAGGAATCGTATCAATTATCCGAGCAATTTATTAGAAATTATCTTTATCATTATTTGCATGTGTAGGCAGAATTCAGCCTTTTGCGAGCGAACGTAAAACTCTAAGTCTAATGGTTCGCAAAATTAATCTCAGTTTTCACAAGCCAAACGACAGCAAAAGGCACGATCAAGTTATTTTCTTGATTAATTATGATTCTGTATGCCGCGAAAATGCAATTTTATTTTATTTCAAAAGCACTTAATTTTAATATCTAAAAAGAAAGAAAACAGTTTATTGGGTATCTGCTTTCGAATTTTTTCTTTCGGAACTAATATTCTTTAATTTAAAGAGAATCGTATTAATACGAAATTAATACAAAATTTTAATTAAGCAGTAAAACCGTTTTCATATAATTCATATAAATTTGAGCTCAAAGTAATGAGCCTGGATGTATAGGAGATTATTCATACTTCTTTCCTGATAAATTGATTTTCTTCAAGACAGGTATTCAGTGAGCGCGTTAAAATAGGAAAAACGAAAAATAAATAGATTAATATATAGGTGACAGCTCGGACTGTCCTTTGGTATGGAAAATTACGGAGGCAGTAAGAAAATGAAGCAATTAAGCGACGTAAGAGATCGAAAAGGCGATCGCCATACATATCACACACTCCCTCATGCGAAATTTCGTGATATCGCTCGCATGAAACGCCTCGTGTACGTTCTCTCTCGATTGCTTATGCGGCGGCGCGCGTCGGTCTTATCGGAGCTCGTATCTGCGCGGCGATCGAGATCGATAGCTCTGCCATGAACCGGGCGCGAGGAAATGCCTGCTAATACGCGTTTACGTATATATCCGTGCAAGATCGGGCTTTCTCCTGCAGCTGCTGTTGCTACTGCTGTTGTTGCTGCTGCCACTGCCGCTAACGTAGCTACCGCTGGTGTTGCTCCTTGCTCTACCTGTGGGACTAATACGGCCTAGACGTGTCGATTTTGCAGCGCGAACCTGTTTCGATTAAGGATTGCTTTTAAACGCGACTCTCCATGAATATGTGAAAGTGTGATTGGCTAACGTGGTGTGCGTCGTCACTTTATTTTTTACTAATATACGAGTGCAATCTGCGAGAATAGAGGTAAGCATATAATTAAGAATTTTACAACTTTTAAACTAATCTTTGGTACTGTTTGAGATATTGTGCTTTGCAGAGATTTAATTTGCCTTTAATTCTATAGGAATTTTGTTTCCAGATCATTAAGATTATAAATTTCAAAGTCGTTTGGTCTATTTATAAAACTAGTTTAAGACACGTAAAAGTTAATTTTATTTTATATGAATTCCGACAAGTAAATTGAATTAATGTACAGTTGCTTGTGACTTCTATTACTTTTTTATGTTTAACCGCTTGTCTTTAATTCAATACATTTATATTTTAATACTCTAAATACGAATAAGTTATTTAGTTAGAGTTATTTTCTTTTTCATACAAACGCACAAAGCAGTTATTGAAAACATCGGAACCTTAAATTTTTTATATTCGCTTATAAACAATTTAAGCAAGCTAATCAGTTATGGCACAACATTCTTGTCTGCTCACTCAATATTTACAGTGTTATGGCTTAGGATTTCAACATTAAATGTATTAATTTTCAAGATTCTCGTCTTTATACATCGACAATTACTCTCTTAACAAGAGAAAATGTTATGAATTTAAAAAATTAAGTTAAAAAATCCTGAAATATTTAAATTATCGTTAAATTGAGCAGAAAATATTAGATAATGGTATATTATGAATTACCAAAAAATATTTAATGAAAATAAAGATAAAGAAAATATTTTTAAAACTATGGGCTTAAGCAAATAATTTATGAATTATAAAAAAATTTTTTTTTTTGGTTTTGCAATGGTTGCTTTATGTTTACAGTTTCTTGTTAAAAATTGCTGGTTTTTATCGTAGTTTAGTCAAGTTGTTTGCCTCTTTTTCGATAATGCATATTTGGTCTATTAAAAGCGATCTTCGCATTTAATAAGAATGGGTGGGTATATACTGATCGTGGGTAGTGTTAAAAAAAAAAGAAAAGTTGGGAACAAACGCCCAAGGAAAAAGAGGAAAAGCAAACCTGATGAAGCGCCGTGGTCTGATGATGGTCTTGTCTGGGCGTAACCGCGTCTGCTCCGATCCCTGAATCTGGACTGGGCAGATCGACTGTAAGGACCTTGCTGCTGCTTGAAGACGAGCGGATAGCGTGGGTGGTCGCATACGAGCTCGGCACTACTTCGTACCGCGTGTAGGAGGCTGTGGACGTTGGTAGGGATGTAGAGCCCGTAGAGACAAGGGGTGGTAGTGCATCACCAGTCACGTAAACGGCAGCAGCCTCGGGGTGCAGAGCCCCGGAACCGTTGGAACCGTTTGACCCGTTGTTGGCGGCACCGTTGTTCGATGAGGCCGACGTATACGCTGTTTGTAGCCGAGGGCTACACGAACCGTAAGGATCATACGGACTGCCGTACTGTGGAGCAACAGAAATTTATTCGGTCATTATGGGTAATCAATGAAATATTTTTTTACGATAATGCTTTTCAGTAGGCTTTTTTCAACACCAGACTTCATTTTTTTCCTCGAATTTTTAATAACACATGCACCATTCACGTTTAATAACACGTAACAGCAAACTTTATAGCGTACATAACTAGTGTCATGAATTAAGTAAAAAAATATCAACACACAAGTGTTAAATTTAATTATTATTTTTATAAGTGTAAGAGTAGGAGAGTTAGAAACGTAAATTAAAATAAAGCAATAAAAACGTAATTGTAATTATTTAGTCCTCAGGTGAAAAGATAATTAATTTGTAACTCCAAGTGAAATATTAAAATCGTTTAGATACATTTAATATTAACTGATTTGGGCTTAAATCAGGAGTGCCAAAGCTTAAACATTTATTATGGATTTAATCAAATTTAATCAAATGATTTATCAAATCTCCTAAAAATGTAACTGATATGTCACCTGTAGCTGATGCTGATGATGGTGATAGATGCCAGAGGGTGTCGGACTATCGGGCTGTTGATTCTGCTTGTGTCGTTTGTTGGATTGCTGGGCCCCCCTAGAGGAGCTTAAGTCTTCGGGCTCACGTTTAACGCCCGCAATGGCGGCCTGCTGCGACTGAGGACTGAGGGGTAGCGGCAATCCACCTTGAAGACCTTGTCCTGGGCTGTGCGACTGTTGATTGTACTGGTGAAGAAAATGGTGGAGTTCACCGCCCGAGGTTTCAGAGCCCGGTTCTAGACGGCCGGTTGAGCCACTGCTTGGAGCCTCTTGCACCAGTAACTTCTGGCCCATCACTCCCCTAAAGCCATTACTTCGTTATTGTAATCAATCCACGAAAGTTTAATTGAGAAAATTTCCGAATAAAATTTTTATAAGTCTATCCATATATTTATTAAAATATATTCTCTACACAATGCATAAAAATTTTCTGTATTTTATAAATCTAATTCTTTTCGCTATTAATTCAATTAATTTTTTTTAATTCTATTTATTTCACACTTACTGTATATATTTTTTATTTCTGAAAAATAAATACCTCGTGAATTTTGCCAAGGTTGTCTTGTTAATTTTTCCGTAATACATTTACCCAAAAACTTAAATAATTCAGAAATAAAATTTGTAACGAGAGATAATGTTGCTTAGAGTAAAAGAAAGCTCGTGTAGTATGCTGCACAATATATTCGTATTAACAAACTTATTGTACAATTATTTATGAAAGTTTTAAGTTAAAATTTCTGTTTATCCTGTATAATAAATTAATTATGTATTGAATAGCATTGTATTTTATTTAAAACATTTTATACCACTTCACTATCTTTCAGAAGCCGGTTAGAGAAGCTGGTATAGTTTATAATGAATTCGTAACCCTAGCAATTTGCACGAAATTATACAGATAAAAAGTTTACGGTCGCAAATATATATGTAGAATCAATCCCTACATTTTTCGGAGCCCCTGTAAATAAATAAAACGCAGTCGATGCTTGTTCTTATTCATTCGTAAATGTGTTTCTTAAAGCAAATCTGCTTCTTTTTAAGCACTGAGTATTTTCTTTCTATCATCAATATATCTCCCCTTAATGCAGTATGTAAGGCAAGAGTTGGCTTTTTGCACGGCGTCTGTTCACACGCGCCACCTTCAAATATCGTCGGAACGTCACGTATCGTATGGATTAGCATTGCATTATAAAAATCGAAACTGCAAGAAAAAGAGAGTGAATTAGAGAATGAGAGAGGGGGTCAGACAACTCGTAGATCTATTTCATTTAAGCCGAATTCATGAGAGCTTATAGCCTCGGATCCTGCACATATGCTCGCGGGCTCTTGAAGGCACTAGGCAGTGGCGCGAAACCTCCTTCGAGTCTTGGCGGTGCGGCGATGACGATATTGATGAAAATGGAAGCGAGAGAGAGGGAGAGAGAGAGCACGAGATCAGGTATCGGTACTGCTGGGTCTAGAATGGAATAGAAACGAAGGGAGGAGGCTTCCCCTATTGTACGAAAGCATCTGACCGTGGGGTAGGTAAGAATGCGCGTGAGCTGGTGTGCCTGAAGGAACAGCGTTGGCAGTTTATAAGGGTTCCGGTATTGTGGATGCGCTTTATCATGCTAAATATAACATGTTAACTACTTCACATAATGCCAAGCGTTATGCTTCCTTTTCTCTCGCCCCGGCTCGTCTTGCAGCTCATGCATTTTATGATATGCATGTGGAGCCGTAAAGAAGAAAGAAATACGCGCGCACTGACGAGGAGTCGGGGGCACGATTTTATTGCTGTGCGATTTTAAGAAAGCTCAAGCGCGCCGATGAACAGAAGAATAAAGGAATGACAGAAAAAGGAAACTCTTGCCATCCGACGCTGGTAACTAGGATAATTTTGCACGTTTGTTCTTCATGAGAGTGGTGCAGAGTAGTGAATTAATTATCAACATCTAAGTGAATACGCATTGTATTTCGATTTATATTAAGAACACTGCTTTCTTCTACTACTTTCATTTTTAAACTAATATAAGCTAATAAAATGTTATCATTTATTTCCATTAATTTAGTTTTTCTAGAAGGAACGAGTAAAGTTTTTTTTTTCTATTGCGATTAATTTCTGTGCAGCTCCACTTTTCTAGTTACAGTGAACAACATTAATAGAATTTAGTTGTTTTCAAGAATTACACAAAGATACAAGATACGTTATTATTAATAATTTAGAAAAATCGATCGCAATAATGACTGTAATAAAAAATGTGGTAAAGGATAATTCTTATTACAATATAAAATATATTTAAATTTAAAAAACTGTGCGTAAGCATCGTGATAATATTTCTTTACAAGTTATAAAGAAATGAGAGGCAATATCGTTCATCTTTTGGAGTTGTAAAATTTGAATGTTGTATACAAATTTTTCCCTTCTGCTTATTCGTATATCGACATCAAGCAGTACAAAACGTTTTTAGTCGCATCCGATAATGGCTAAAGTAAAAAATCTCTGTCAAAACTCGCACCTCTGACGTATGGAACGATTTGAGACTTACTTGACAAACATTGAGCAATGTTAAATGTAAAGACAAGAAGAAGCTGAAGAACTGAAGTAAACTGGAATTCATCGGAGGAAAAACAACCGAAGAGAGTGAAGCCGTTGACACGCTTCAAAATGTTTATTGAAATACGTTTATATGTACACTTTTAAATAGTTTTCTCTCACTTAAATTTGCAGTTGGAGATCGAAAGTAGTGCGTTAACCACGAATTCATATATCCATTTACGTGTATCGTGATAATATAATCCACTTACAATACTTTTTTTAAAGTCTTGTACGGCATTGTTCTTTCAAACTCATAATTAAATAAACAAATACAGTTTTATTTGAAAATAGATGTCTCAAATTGTTTAATTACTGACCAATTTATGTTTGCTATTACTTTTTAATTAAATTTTTTTAAACATATTATTATGTACATTTTACGGGATATATTAATTGTTAAAGCATAACACTTAGGATTTGAAACACGTAATGTGATAGTGAAATAAGCTCTACTCTTAAGTACTTCTTATATAATAAAAATTATTTCGTTTTGTTTTTTATTACGTATTCCAAAATTAGTATGATATAAATCTGCGTATTAATATTCAAAACATGTAAAAGTGTACTTTGAATTCGCACACGAATAATAATTAAAATTTTATGTTACAGGAAAACACGTACCTAGTTCATATATTTATGGATGCGAAAAGTTTCTTCAAAAATCATGCTTTTAAAAAGTTTAGGTTTTAAAAATAAAAAAATTGATCTGAACAGTTTTGGAAACTTTTAATTATAACTGAATGCGCATTAATTCATTCATTCATTTGGAAACTAATTTATTAAAAAGCTGTACATTATTATGTTAAATCATGCAATAAAACAGTTACTAGTTATGAATCAAAAATTTTCAGATATATTTACAACTTATTGTTTACTATTCATTACTTGCGAATAAAAATACATAAAACTCATTTGGACGAATGGCGCTCCAAAAGCCATCGGGACCATAGCTGAAAATATAATAAATCATACAAGGTAATAGTTACAAATCAATGTACGCCGACGCTATTCTTCATTATTTTTTTCTGCAGAGTTGCAAAACAAGTAGCTGCCTCGAGAAAAAATCTCCCATCTTTCAAAGTCAAGAGTTCCTATTTGTCACGCGCGAGGTGCGACGGCAGTCGCACGCGCCCGCGGAGGAGGTCGTTTCAGGATTGTCATAAAAGCTCGTTTTACATACAGTCGCCTGACCCCCGGTGGTAGTCGTCGCGACCGGTCGTTGCAGGTGAAAACCGGCACTCGAGATTTCTTAAACCGGATATGCCGAAAGCGCAGGAGCGGGTGCTTACGGTAAAACGGCCTGTCGAGAGCGTGTCTCCTACTTGACGTGACTTTTAAATTCGCGGCAAAACAACCGGAAACAGTCGCTTGACGAACTACAGTGCATTGCAAAATGAACAAGAAATATATAACTGAAAGTACAATAGATGAATTTTATTTTAATCTCTCCCGGTAAACGTCCTTTCACGAGTACTATGATTTCATGTTTTCATGTTTTCCGCTGATGGCTTAGGAAGCCGTCGGAATTATCGTTCATGATTTCGCTTAGGTTACAAATTATTATCTATGTTCAAGCATTTTGAAAATATGACAACTATAACAGCCGCGTGTCTAATTGCAACTCTTAGGCATAAGTTCATCAAGTAGGACTATTAAACAGTGCGCACCCATTGTCATAAGAAAAAAGAGGTTAAGGAATTGTAGCGAACATGTCCTATAAATTCCACCAGGAGTTCATGCACATGCTTCACGAATCTAGAGTGCACAAAGTTGTCGCTCTTTTAACACCTGGTCAGAGGTGTGGGAAATTCTTGAATGTGCGACCATTCTTCATATCGGGCTTGAAAAGACGGCGAGATACTGCGTTAATTAAGTGTCCACGTTCTCAAACATTGTGAGCAACGCATCGCAGTTCTTGGAAGCTCACGGGTTTTGTATCCTCAAGAAATAAAAAGGACGCGTTTTGTAAGTCCGGTTTGGCCAGAGCATCCGAGTCCTCGAACTATATAATTGTGCCGCCACGCGCCGCTTCTTCTCGGAAAAGCTGGCTGCACGTTCCAGGGCCATTATTGTAGTGTTCGGGTACGCCTTACTACGTAATGTAATGCGTACACGCGCAACTAGAGTGCACGAATTGTAAAGCGACCATACGTGTCTCGCATGTACCGCGCGTAACGTAAAGGCTTTTTACGACGTGGCGGCGAAACGTGCGCTCTTCGAGATTACTCCGCGGCGATAGCGAATTATGAGCGGCAAGGAACCAAAGCTAAACGCAACCGGCAACAAGGGCCCAGTTGTCGCGAGAAGTAAGACGACCTCTGACCTTTTGACCCCCGCACATAAGGCGGAGCAGTGGTAACTGCTGGTAGTCGGGATGCCTACGCACAGCGAAGATGAAAGTGTCGCGCTGTTGTGCTCTGTGCTCTGAACTCGTATATAAGCTATATTATACA
This sequence comes from Platyscapa corneri, assembly GCA_018907185.1. Taxonomy (NCBI): domain Eukaryota; kingdom Metazoa; phylum Arthropoda; class Insecta; order Hymenoptera; family Agaonidae; genus Platyscapa; species Platyscapa corneri. The sequence continues at coordinate 320,970 of JACCHW010000037.1, forward strand.
TCCAAGAGTACAGCGGAAAGCTAATTTTATGCATGTGGAGCGAGAATTAAAGCCACTTGAATCGGAGAAACTAGTTTATGCTTCGGTTGATTACGGTAAACAAACTTTACCGGAGGAGTTGATGGAAATCCTACTATGGATATCACACGTGGCTTAGGTGACATTTATAACGTTAAATGGAATTGTCTAATTTTATAGTGTCAAGTTATTATTTACATACCCTTTTTATATAAAGACTATCACGGAGCTACCGAGTTAGATTTAATTATTACTTGCTCCTAAGCTCTTGTATAAAATAACAGAAGAAAAGAAGATTAAAAAATAGTTGAAATGGTAATATTCGTCACGCAAATCGTAACGGAAGATAATGGTATGAAAATAATAAGAAATTTGCTCGTAAAGGTGTATTTTATTTAAAATCAGTGGTAAATTGCTAGTTATATAAGCCTTATTAAATCGACCCTTTGAAAATAATAATATGAGTACTGATTATGTAATGCTGACTCGATTGCAAGCTATGTCAAAAAGTACAAGTATCCAAAAAATGATCATACGATTACAATAGCCTGTCGGTTTCTCCTGAATGTAACAAAACGAAGCTACGCTTATGTGACATCTGTTTCCACGAGTAGACGCGGCAGAATTTTTTAATTTACAAAATACCTTCCGAGAATCGCTGGTGATTTAAACGAAACCGTTTTCACGGCTTTTTACCGGCGAGTCGATCATTTCGACGATAAGTCGCGCGTATGCGTAATTCCGTGCGTATAATTGTAACGTAATGTGAAACGCGCGCCAGGATAACAGTTTTAAAGGGACAGGGAACGTGTACATGATAATGTATACGTTTTTTACGGGTAGAGAAGAATTTCCGGTAAAGCGCGCCCGTGAATTATGACTACATCGCGTCGCTTTTACGTAGTTGAAGTACACGCGCGTAAATATGTAAAACACAACCGCGTAAATAACTTTCTTTTATAAAATTTACTAGACGGGCACTCTGTGTCGGAGAGTATAATTAAAAAGCGGTCACTCATTTTGAAAGTGCGCGAGACTGTAAACTCGTGGACAGCCAAGAAGCCAGGCAATCGAAGTTACAGGCAGTTTCTTACAAGTCATCCAATTTAAATTTGCGGTCGAATGTCAACACCCTTGACAGCCGATCACTAACTAATTACGTCCAGGTCACAGAATTTTCTCCTCTTTTTTCGACAGATCACAAAAAGAAGGAACTCAAGACGTTTGAGTAGTCTGCAACAGTGGCTCTTCTTATAGCTATTTTTACTCATTTTTTCATGGTATCGCATGTTTCTTTTCTTTTTATTTTTGGGCAATATTTGAATTTGGTTATAATAGAATATGATGAGAAGACCTTCCTTAATAATCTACAAGCTTTACAAACGTTTATCGATGCAAGTGCTTACTTAAGAAACTACGTTGATTTTAAAAAAGTTTATGAAACAACTTATTGCTGCTTAAATCAGCTGTAGAAAACTGATTAGTTTAAAGATTAAATCCTTGCATACTTTTCTTTTACTGTTAAAAAATTAATCAGAAGAAATAAATGATTACCAAAGAAAATCAATGGAAAGATGTTTCGCATACAATCTTAAAAAATATCTTGTAAAATGTCTTAGAAAATTCTGCAAACTTCGTTGTTCTTACACAATAAGTGCAGTTTAATAATGAAGTTTGCGCGAGACTCAAAAACGAAACGGAAGCACTGATTTATACATTCGGCACGGTACACAAGACTGTGTTTTCCGGTCCATTTGCTTCGTTTGCAAACTAGCGTCGATCTCATCTTCCTTCACAAAACTCTTTTTTTTTCCTTTCTGTTTCACCCCAATTTCTCGATGGCCTTTGGGGATCTTCTTACTCTCTGTCATTATTTCCTACCCTTCTCGCCCCTGACGTTCCTTGTAAGTGTGCGAACTAACTGGGTTGAGTTAAAGTGAGAAAGAGAGAGAGAGAGAGAGAGAAAGAGAGAGAAAACGACGTTTCTCTCGCCTCTGCACAGGCTGGTCCCACTTTTGATTTATATCGGCCGCTTAGCATATTTTGTAATTTACTGTTTGAGAACGTCCTCAACGTACGAATTTGAAAGCGAATGCGGCAGAAGCATCATCAACAGCGGCAGCAGCACGAGGCAAAAAAGGAGAGAGAAATAAAAATTGCCGGAGGCTCGGTGAGTCTGTGTACACACGCGCGCGCGCGCGCAGGGATGCTACGACGCTTTATCTCGCTTCGATCTTCTCCGCGTTTTAATCTCGCTCGGGAAGTCTATCCGGAGAAGCGCAGCGATGATAGCATCTCTCGTCGTGGCTTGATCCCTGCGATTCTTGCAATTCTTGAGTCCTTCACGTTCGCGCGCTTTCGGGGCATCGCTGTACACCGAAGCGTCGACGGATTTTAATCTAATTTTCATTGTCACCTGCCCGAGACGAAAGCGTAATATATGCTCAGTACCGGGTGCAAGCGTCGAACGGATCCTGACTCAGTGTATCAATTACGCAGCAGTAAACAGTAGCTGAAAACCTCTTCCCCTCGTACTCCACACCAGGTACGAGGAAAATACGCAGATACTTTTATTTCTTTCCGCCAGCTCAGCTGGGTTTACTTTCGATCTCTCTTATCTCTATCCTTCTCTTTTTTTGCTTATTTAATAGGATGAAGAAGATGAGTTATGTTGTGCAGGCGAAAAAAGTGCGGAAAGCAAGAGACGAAGAATATATATATATATATATATATATATATAGAGAGAGAGAGAGAGAGAGAGAGAGAGAGATTCTGATGAAATGAATACTGATGGATTCCGTACAAAATAAACAAGTTTTTATGCATTGAAAATATTTTCGTAAAAAAATTTCTATGGAAAATTGCAGTGAGTATTAATAATTCTTTTACCATATAAAGTAGTGTAATTAAAACGAATTGGAAAAAGATCAAAATCTCGATAATCTTTACGGGAATTTTATTCAAAATAAAGATCTCTATATAATTACAACTGTTTTTAAATACAACATATTTTGTTTTATTTTCATTTAAAATTTGTATTTCTAAAACGAAACGAAAAAAAGAAGAAGTAAACTCTGCTATTAAAGATCTATTATTAAATTAATATTATATTAAGTATTTATTATTCGTAGAAAAGATAATCATGGAAATCTCTACAATGCATTGAAATATTAGTGATTTTGTACATAAAAGATTTACTTATAAATATATTTTTACCATAATAATACACTGTGCATTTTTATTTTCATGGACTTTTTATACATTTTAATCTTATTAATATCTTTTCAATTAGAAATATTTGTTTGTAAATTCAAACTTAATATGAAATTAAATATTGTTTATTTACCTTAGAACTTCAATCGAACTATGAATATATTACTAAATTTCAATAATAGAGCAATTTAAAGATTATAGATTATTAAAATTATTTATGGTAACATTAGAAGATAATCGCGTTATTTTAAAATTTGTTTCAATTAAGAGTGAGAAACCTGCATGTGGCAATAAATGCACTAATTTTTTAATTATTTCGAGTTTAAAAATATATAAATTTTTCTTAACATAGAAGACATCTAGTTTAGTCTCTATTGCAATTGTTATTTCTAAGTTTAAATTTTTTTTATAAATATTAAGACTCGTTAAAATTAATGTTTCATATATGTAAATATAGATATATATTTATATTGCCAATATAATAAATTATTCTAAATCGTGAATAAAGTATCAAAAAAACAATTTCATGAAAATATGATGCTCTCTGAAGATATTATAAAGTAAAAATATTATATAACTAATGATTCCAAAGTTTATTAAGACCAATTATAAAGAAAAATAATTAAAAAATAAAAAAAGTATACTAAAATTTTTTGTTTTGAATTTGTAAAAGCCGTAATGATAAAAGAATAATTAAAAGATACGACACTAAGCTTTACTTCCATTTATTGAAGCGCAGAATATATAAATCAAACGATGCGTTACTTAGATTTATGACGCTTTCTTCTAGTCATAGAAAAAAACCGAAATAAAATTTTTAATGTATCTTGTTGACAATATGTTATTGGAACAATTATTGCAAGAGGTTTTAATTGTCAACGTTAATGTTAGTTTCGCTATTTTTATATTATATAAGTTTTATACCATTATGCACTTGTGCATTACTCGGTTCGAAAGTATTATTTTAGTTCATAACATGTTCATAGATATTAAAAGCATTTAAACTCGTTTGGCAAGTGTTAATTCGCTAACACTTACTTATTACACCATAAATTTGCCTAATTCTTTTTTTAAGAACAACGCAAAAATTTAATACTAAATTTAATTTCATTGAATCATTATGTATTTGTAAAAATTAAGTTTCATTTATGCAAACGTTCTTCTGAGAAATTGTTCCATAAAAATTAGCGTAAGTAACAAGAATTTTTATCCCTGTATCTTGATATAAGAATAATTTCATAGGGATATCAACTATTATAATCTTATAATCCTGTAGTTGTTTTTAACAAAACATTAAGCATTAAAAAGTAAAAAGTTTTACAGAAAAGGTAACTCACGTAGACCATAGTTCGTGCGTGGGCGGGAGTTTGACATCGGCAGCTTTGTCCGGTAATTTGGTATAGTACTCATAGACATAGCTTGCCGTAGGATCGTCAGCCGGATGTCCGGCTACTGCCGAGACCTGGTGCTGCTGTTGGAGATTGAGCATGGCTGCGGTGGCGACCGACAGCGGGTGCTCGCAGTAAGCCCGCCAGTCACCCTCCATGCCCTGCACTTGCACTTGCACCGCGGCGACCCTCTTCTGTACCTCTGGGTCGTCGCTGTTTTGCTGCTGGTGCTGTTGCTGCTGTTGTTGCTGTTGTTGTTGCTGCTGCTGCTGCTGCTGCTGCTGCTGCTGCTGTTGTTGCTGTTGTTGATCGTTGGTGTTTGAGGCTGTCTGCTCCTGTTCCACGCCGCCGCTGCTTGCGGCAACCAATTGCTGTTGCTGGTCTTCGTCGTTGTCGTCAGGCTCGCGACCGTAGTTCGCAGCACTTTGTCCAGGAGTTGGCACCTGCTGGCTATCTTCGTTGACCTGTACGACGCCAGGATCTTCCTCGCTACGACTGCGTCTTCTAAATAATTTATATTAACAAAATAAGTTAATATACAGTTTATATTTGATTTTACATCAATAATTAACAAAAGTATTTCTTGAAATGTAACACATGGATCTTTAAAAATATAAAATTTCAGTTTTTGGATTGTTGTTAGATTCATTCTTCACGACATAATAATGTCAGTTTTTGTAATATTCATTAATATGTCGATATAATTTTACATTAGTTATTGGGAATGCTGTGCATATTATTAATCGTTCGTTACAGTAATTGTATCATTCGTACAAATAAACTTTGTTTCATTATTTAATAATTCATATAATAATTTTTCTCAATTTTTTGGTACTGAAGGTTGGTAAAGATGATATTAATTTAAAATACTGATGTATGCGTGTACGAAACAAATTATTTTGATGAAGCATAACAATAAATAAATGAATAAAATAATAGGTAAGTGCGAAATCAGCGTTATAGAATTAAGTTTAACATCCGATTTAAACATCTTTACTTCAATTTATATTTAAATAACGATAGTTATTCATAAGAAATTTGCATACTGACTGTCAATTTGAAACCTTGAATATATTATTGAATATTGCTTTAATTAACGTTAGGAATGTAATGCGAGGCTAATTATAGATGGCGCCAGTGTTTTACACATAACTAATAAGAATCATGCACACTTATAAGTGCAGTGTATTAATGAATGGTCAATCTATAAACAGCTATCCATCACGATCTTAATTGCATTGATTTACGTTAAAACCCAATATGTGACTGATAATATTAAGAAATATTTTACGAGTATCAAATTAATATGAAACGATCATATTTTAATAAAATATTTTCATATTTAGTTTTTCTAAATAAACGTTTCTGTTCTGTTTTATTCAAAGTCACGCAAATCAAAATTTTTAATTATTAGTTTGTTATTAAGAATAAGCTCTTTTGTATATTATCAATCAGAATCTAAATAATTAGTCAAAAGGTAAGTTTAAAAATTACCAGAAAAGTTTTTGATATATGTGCTAAGGAGTAAGTTTACTGCATTCGAGAACACTTTCAATTTTTTACTTCTCTAATACACGCATTTTTCTCCATATCCCTTATTCATCATTTCTTCAATAATCTTGGTTCTTTTCTACATCTACATGTATGCAGATTTTAGATATTTTATTGTGTTGATTGGATTCACGTTGATAATAGAGAGAAATAAGATGAATAAAGACTTAGCGAGCAAGCAATCTTATGTTGCAGTGTTTATGTGATCGCTGGACATTTCGTGATGTCGCGAAGAGTTTCATCGTACGTTCATTTATTTAAAGCTACGAAAACACGACTGTATTCTTGCGAATAAGTTTGTATCCAGATGCGCATTGAAAATTATGCGTTCTCCACACATCTGAAATGAAATGTCCTTACGGACTCTATTATACCTCATCTAACGGAGACTGTCCTTCATTCTATGAAGTATATATATATATCTATATATATATATATGTACATTACCAATACTAGTGGCTGCGTTCGATCTTATTACTAATGCATAGTTAATATATTATATACTTTTTATCAACTTTATTATCATTTAATAAATTGTAAAATCGAGCACAAAATAATATTTTAAGTATCTATAAGTTTTTAATATTGGCACCATTAAATTTGTTTATTTATTATTTTTCATCAAAATTTGACGAATACTCGACGAAAAGGAAAAGCCTCCCGTTATAAAATTATACATAGAATTTTCCCATTTTAAAGTATGTAGAACCTCAAATCACGCATGTTTTCTTTTTCTACTATGTTTATCTATACTGTTTAATTAGTTTAGAACAATTTTTTCGGAATTATTTAACGAGCCTGTTTTCGTAATTTTAATTTTCAATGATGTTATTATGTTTACACTATGAACTAAATTCCTTAGAACTTTTACATCTATACTCTGAAGATATCTTTTGTTTTGAAATAAAACATTCTATACTGATATTGAAGTAATTTTAACTGTAATGAAACTTTTTATAGAAGTTATAAAATGTGGATCTTCATACATTTTCAGCTTTTTTTCTTTGAATCTCTATAACTTTTATTACAGCAATCTTTTGCGATACTGCAGTTGGATACCCATGCTTTCTCTAAGTGGAATATAAATTTATTTAATTTTTTTCACGAATATTGAATTAAGTAAGTTTTTATTTAAATAATTTCTTTAAAAATTTATTTTGTATGAGCAGCTACTATTAAATTAGAATGAAGACTTACTTTATATTTAATTATCTTTAAGAATAATCATGAAAATTATTTGTTTTTAAGGTCTTAGTCATAATCACTGCTCTTATTCGTTAAATATTTTAAGCTAAAAAATCATAATAAATAGTCTTTGTCTACCAAGTAAACTACTAAATGAAATTAGATACTTCTATAAACAATTTTGTTTAACAGTTCCAAAATCATAAGTTTTTCCAATTTTATTTATTACATAGTGTTGTTTGCTAAAAGAGATAAAAATAAGGTGTACAGAGACCACGAATAAAAAATAATATAAATGTGGACGAGTCAGAAAGGTGGCAGATGATTCTATCGTCAACACATACATCCACATATTTGTATATACTTATACAAATATCGAAGTGGCTGTCATGATTAATTATTATAGACCCCATAGCTTTTGCCTACAGTCATCAATTTATACTCCTCTGCTCAGCTAGTCTCCCTTTTTTCTATACGTATCCCGTTTTCAAACCCAATCTCAATGCCAATCCTAATTCTTACGGAGCATACGTATGCATACATAGTGGGTACAACGTGGAATAAAGCTTTATCCTCTCTAATTTATGCATGTCGAATCAATCTCTCTCGTCGTCTCTCTCATTCACTGTCTTCTTTGGCTTACCTGCACCTGGACACAACCGTCTCCCCCTCCCTTCTTTGCATAAGAGAGTTACCCCGATAATGAGAAAGCGCGTTATCCTTTGCAAATATTTTTCTCCTCTACTGTTTACATAGGCTTCTGAGATGCTACTGAAGCATTCAGTACGACAATTTCTATACTGGTATTCCCAAGTCTTTATCTTTCCCTTTACATGTTAACGCTTCATCGAGAAGAAAATGGCATTATAAACTTATTTTTATCTTTTTCATTTTTTATTTACTGCATATAAGTAGGTTTTACGTTTGAAATAAATAAATAGAGATAGAGAAAAATAGATAATAAATTGGTTGCATTAGTATATTCGTGTAAAATATTACAAGTCAGTTTGAAGAAAAATAAGGGGGAAAAGAATAAAAGAAGAGAGGTAAAATAAATATGATCTATAAAATATACATTAATTCGATTTTAAGATAGAGTATTTCAAGAAGATTCCTTATATTCTCTTATAAAATTATATTCTTGAGTTTATATTTATATTATGTTTCTTTTTATTTCATGTTACTATAATATCCGACGCACAAATTTTCACAGATCTATCACTGAATGAACCTACGAGGATGGTTTTCAGATAAAGTAAATAGGATTTCGTTGCTTCTTAAAATTCTGTTTTTACATTTCTACTAATTATTATTCGGTATTTGTATTAAACTGTTTTTTAAAAGAACGTTAACTTGTAATGAAATATCATTTCTATCTTTAAAAAAATTTTTAAAGGGAATCCACATTCATTCTAAAGGATATAAATTTTCACCGTTCGCTTAGATAAATGAAAGCTGAGTCATTACTTGTACTTTTTAATTAAAGAAGAGGAGACAACACGGGCATTCTTATAAACTCATGAAATTCAAAGTTGGATCGAACGAAAATAAGTATGATGTAAAAAGAATTAAAATTAAATAAGTAAACACTCGCATACAAGAGAAAAATTGCATGAATTAGAGAACGCTTCCTCCATCTTTGAAAGCAACATAATTCAAGCTTGGAAAATGCTATATACAGTACGTGTATATAAAGGCTCGACACAAAATCAGTGATTTCGCCGTAACCAATTAATTGTTCCCTCTTCCCTTCTTTGCTTCATCGTCGCATTAAGGTTTCTCTTACGGTACATATATATACAAATAACTACAGGAGTCTTTTCTTCGATGTGTGGAGTATCTCATCGCTTGTGGGAAGCCAGCGACACATCCGCCGCGGCGATCTTCGCGATCGGAGGGAGCTTTTTTCCTTAACCAACTATACAGCTCCCCGCGTGTGTGGATTTTAAATTCAATTCCCCGAGATCGCTAACCGGGGGCATGTAAGAAACCAGCAAGGAATGCGAGGCCAATGCAATGGAAAACTAGGGAAAATTAAGGGAATAGTGGTATGTCGTATTTCAGATTCTTGACGCGACGACGATGTACAGATTATAAAGTGTTTCTTTTAATTCTAAGTGCAATTATCTTTTTCTAATAAAAATATAATAGTCTCTGCTTTCTATTGATCGTAATTTAAAAGATATTCGCGTTAAATAATTATATTAAGTAGAGTTAACATATTTTATTATAGTTGTTAAATCATTTTTCAATAAAATCAATGTAATTTTTTGTTTGTTCTGTAAACCAAACAATGTCATGAAGATATAATTTTAAGTTCATAATGTATGATTTTCATTTGAACTGAAAATACATTTATATCCATACATTTGAAATATTACTATTTTTAAGCGAAATTCTTAAGTGTAATTTACTTTCAGTTCAATGCTATATATTTTCATAAGCTCAAATATAAACTTCAATTTTAGGCCGCATATGCGGATTAAAAACCTTAAATTCTCTTAAAGTAAGTAAATCAATTTATTCTAGTTTAAAAGCGTTTGACTTGTGAAATAAAAAATATTTCATTATTGAATACTAATGAGAGTTATTTTAATATAATAAACAATAAGTATGACTAAAAAGTGCGTAAATAATAATAATAATAATAATAATAATAATAATAATAATAATAATAATATTAATAATAATAATATGATAAAGATACAAGCGAAAATAAAATTATTGAAACAGACAATCGGAAAAATAAATCTAAAGGTATTGCACGTATGAGAGAATGAAGAAGAGAAATACAAAGTCTTGCGACGTTGAGCTCGAAAAAGACACTGATTGAAAAAGAAGCTGACTCGTACATGTACGAATGCACACAAGCAATTCAGATGTGTTCGCAAAGAAAACTTTGTCCCGATCATTAAATTCCGAAAAACGCGCGCGAACGCGTGGCTCATCCTCCAATATGGACGTGACTCGCGTATTCGGAGGTGGAGTTCTCTATCTCTCTTTTTTCTTTCCATCTTCACTTCTTCTACTTCATGCTTTAGTCTTTCGTTAACATTGCATCTTTTTCTCCGTATTTTTTATCTCAGACATTCCCCTTCTTTTTTCCACGCGTATACCTTTGTTACAAGGAAAGGGTAACAAACGATTAATCTGCAAGGGCCTTAGTGCGTAGTGTAGCTAGCAAGATTTCATGATATCTGTTTGCCAGAAAGGTATCTTTTTTGTGGTCAACGCCTTTGCAAAATGCTTATGAAAGCGTGCGCGCACGCACGTATACATTTCATACATTTCAATACAAGAATACGAAAAATTTAACACGTATGACATTTGTTGTTCGACATATTAACGATATTCCGACGATGCTTGTACACATCAAATTTAATCAACTGAGGTATTCGACAAATTGCTAAAGCAAATAAGCGCGTTAAATCCAATTATTGTATATTTAACTTTTTTAAACACTTTTCATGGAATTTAAATGTTTCATTCTTATATTATCTAATCAGTCTGATTTTAAATAGCTTGCACGAGAATATAATACTTTATAAAAGTAATTGTTTTAACAAAATTATTAGACTGGACAGATTCACTAACATGCGAGATGTGACAGATATAATTTCTTTAACCGCTCAATTATTCTCTAAATATTGTAAATTCAAATGAAATTAAAGATTTGTACTTTAAAAAGCCTTGATATATGTCTTATAACTTAATTCATGATTTAACATCGATACAAATGTTCCTATTATACTATTAATAAAATTTTTCGTGATTACCCATTTTCATTTTTACTAAATAATTTAATAACGAAAAAAATGTTGTTTTATAAATATTTAAATAAGGCCCATTGAATAACTTATATCAACATATAAGTATTTATAAAAAATTCTTTGTATGCTATATTAAAAATTACAATGATTAAATAAATTAAAAGGCTAAAATAAGATAACATCATTTGATTCTGCTAAATATCGATTATTGGATAAAAATTTAACATTCTTAGATAAAATTGACTGATACAATACTTGTGTGGTTCTACTCAAATGTTTCAAATGTCCAGATTTGTCCATCAGATTTAAATTCCGCTGTCACTCAAAAAAAAAGATAAAAATGAACAGATAGAACCAAAGAGGTAATTCTAAAATTTTGTTCGTTCAATCATGATCATGATGATGCCTAACATCGCAAGTATCTTAAGAAAAGAGAAAAATAAAAAATTATACTAAAAATAAATCCTATCATCAATATAACTATTCACTAGTATATAACTAAATAAATCCTAAGACGACTTTCAAGAATTATCCTATTGATACTGCATGCAATATTTGAAAAAATTTTGCTTCGATATAACCAATGTTTCTTTTTTTTCATTTTTCTGAAAATAATTTTCTAAAAAATTGAATTTTATTTTTATAGTGAAAATCTAATTAAAAAGTTATTATATGAAAAACTAGATCTATATAATCTTCTCGCGTACAGATAAGAAAGAAAAGAGAAATAGAAATATAGTCTTTTCGTAAAATAGTTAGTTATGGTATGAAATTTTAATAATAATTTTGTAATTTGATTCTGACTATGAATTAAAAAAAAATAATTTTTTAAATATAATAGTTTTGATTAATTAAAAGACTCACTTAATGATGCTTAGTTACATTTCACTTAGTTAGTTTAAATTATTTTATAATTGGAACAAAAAATTATTTAATATGTACAAATATTTATGCATTGTACATTATAATACACTATACTTTATTCGTTGATAAAATATGTCGATAAAAATTAAAAACCATAAAAAAATTTATATGAGATTTTCTTTTATATATTTTATAAGAGAATATACCATTTTAAGCATAATTTTTATTCAACAAGTACAAAGTTACAAGCTTTAATAAGTGTATATGCGCGCATACTTAACTTTTAATCTAATATTGTGACTATAATTATGCGTATGCACGAATGAACAATGAACAAATTACGGAAAATTACTCTCTATTTATAAAGTTCACCAAGTTATTCAATTCGATCATGTAGTTTTAAATAGTTTAAAACTATATATATTTATATATAGACATATTGAATAATAATTACTAATAGTATATCCAATTGCGTGTATTATTTAGTAATATTTAATAATGCTATAAAATTATTGGTATTTTATTCAGCTAAGCATTACTGTACATTAATATTTTTTTCGTTAAATATAAATTAATACTTGCTTAATATTAATTGTATTATGGAAACTAATTCGCAGTATAAGCTGCCAAAGCGTCTTTAATAATACCAACGATTAGTATTTCTTAGAGGTAAGAGTGTTCTTTTACCTTATAATTTCTTGAATAATTCAACTACATTAATAATACTATCAAATAAAGTAAAAAGTTAAATTTTTTATTACCATAAAGAGAATAATTGTACGCCTAATTCTTTCGAATAAAAAAATCATTTCTAAATTGATAGTAAATACTAAAGTGACTTTTGCCATGTTTAAACAGTACATATTTTAATAAAATATGTGCAGGTAAAAACACCTTTCTTTCACAGCAAAACGTAGATGTAAATATATTTTTGATCTAAGAACTGTACCTTTTCAATATTCAGCGTGAGTTCCATCCACGCGACTAATCGGATGAGCACGACGCTGTAAGAAGCCCTTTTGCGCCACCGTACAAACACACAAGCGTAAATCGTGTTTTTCGCCAAGACCTCGAGCGCATTTTAATAAATTCGCCCACGCGCGAGGCTCGCGTGCTCACAAAAGTATCGTTCGTTTCAAACAGAAAAGAGGAAGATGAATTTACAAGATGAACGTACACGGATAAACACGTGTCCATGGTAATGTAAGACTAAATGCATTTAATTGGGATTTTATAGGAATATTTGCTTATCCGGATATGTTTATAGAAGACTATTTATTTTTTGGTAACATAAACTACTTGTTTCATATAATTGTTAAAAAAAGAAACTATACTTTTCTCATTAATTAATTATTATCTAGTATTATTTATTTTTGGTTTAAAATCATTAAGTGTATAAGTGTTTAAAAATTTCTTAATTCGAAAATTTCATATAATTATTAGTAAAATGCAAATAAAAGTAAAAATCAGGCTATAAACTTCAAATTAAACAATTTACATAACAAATAAAATTAACTATATAAAACATTATAAAATAATTTAATAAAAATTGTAGATCAAGATAAACACAAATACCGCTAAATATACCGTGGTTTATCTAAAAAATCTTTTGCTGTATTCTGCCATAAATCTACTTAATACTTAGTTGGTGTTTTAGATTTTTTAACGTCTGGCTATATCTTTAGCTTCGGTTAATCGAAGCGCGACGCGACCGGAAGTACCGATCGATCTTAGCTATAGACACAAATCGGCAAAGAAAAAAGAAAGGGATGAAAGCCCAAAGGCAGTAATTAATTTTCTTATGACACAAAACAACGCATAGCGTACAAGATGCGCGCGTGCGTGCACTCGCGCAATTTGTCGCAAGATCGGACGCGGCAGAAGGTGAATGTATTAAAGCATTTTCTTATCGACTTTATTTACATTATCACTAGAGAGAGAGAGGCGACGTTCCATGCCAATAACTTTGGCTGGATTATTGATTGATTAATGAATAATAAAAAGAAATAAATAAACTACTGCACGAAGGGAGAAGGATATGTCCGAAAGTTTGCAAGTAGCATAATTAATAGACACCACTTGGTGGCTGTGTGTACGTGGATTTAAGAGTTTTTTGCTTCGATTTATTTTGTTTTATTTCCATTTAGGATCGAGTTACCTAAGCGTGACGATGCTCGTAAAATATTTAGAGATGAACGCAGTAGTCCAATGGATACAAGACGAGCATGATTGTGTTTCATAGATGTGAAACATATAATCAATCGCTTCGGGACGCGCAATCACCGGAAACTGTGTGTCATTCATAGCACAGAAGACCGAGATCACAAAGATTTTTATTCGCGATAGAAATTATTTCTATTAATTTTCAGATATATTTACAATTTAGTTAAGATACGTTTTTCCTGTACCCTGGAGTGCACAAGGGCTTCAATAGTTATGATCTTCAATTATTTATATTTATTTTCTATGTTTTGATTTTTACTTAACCATCCCTCAAAGATTTTAACAGTATTATTCAAATAACTTGAAATGTCTATTTCCTAAGCATTTTATTTAATTTTTATTTAGAATATTGTTATATCCATTTAACTCAATTGTATAATATCTTGTTATTCTTGAACGAAAACATTTAGAGGAGAAACTTTATTTCAAACCACATCCTAATCTACGATCATCACCTTTAAATTCACTCTGGATAACTATCGAGAAAATTTTCTCTCTCTCTCTCTCTCTCTCTCTCTCTGTTTTGTTGGAGTTTTTCTGCATTCATGTGACACGAACGAAGACATAGGACACGCTTGTAAAAATAAAATCAGACCAATGCACGAATGATCTGAGAACCGAAGAGATACGAAGAAGAATATAAAGAAAAGAACACGATGGAATATGAAGGGGTGTCTTGACTGACTTTGATGGATCGAGGGCTTCATGCATCTGTGTCGACCCTTACCATCCATCCCCCTACTCTTACACTCTTTTCCCATTCTCAAATTTTTCTCAGCTCTCTACTTTTCTTTTCTCTCTCTCTCTAGCTCTCTCTCGCGCATACACACACACGCACACAAAAACACAAACACCTATTCTATCCATTTACTTTAGCTTTGTATCTAATTGAAACGAGTATGATGTAAACTTTAAAATAAGTAGGGATTGAAACTATTATCTGTTTTAATTTCCTAAGAAATAATATTTTATATTTTACAGATTTCTTGTTCACGCTTTGTACCTACTTATATATATAGATATAAAATCATGAAAATATCGTAAAATTTTGTTTATAAACTAAAAACATATGCATCACTATTTCCACATTTTGTATTTAATAAAATAATAATAAAAGGCGCTAGATTTAGTTTATTAAAGTTCTTATAGATAATCTTCATAAATTATTTGTTATTGCTATTGACGTGATATGCAAACTATTGATAGATTTGAAGACTTCGTAAATCAATATATGGATGAGTCATTTATTATAAAGCAAGTTGGCATTTCGATAAAGCAATATGAATAGACAACTTGAAAAATTTTTTTTAGAAAATTTTGAAATTGGTGAAATATTTATAAACGAATCTTTAAAATAAGAATTCAACAATTTACTTAAATTGTTTCATAATGTAAATACATTAGTTATAAGGTTCTTCAAAGTGGTATGTTAAAATATAGACATTTCACGGAGCGTTAAAATATTCCTTGTATCGCAATTACAACTTAATAAACTTAATAACAACTTATTTACAATTATTATTACTTTCCTACACTTAAGAGTAAATCATTTTTGTTATTTTTATTTATCATTTTTATTAATAGCATAAAAGAATAAATAAATAAACTAAATAAATATAAAATCATAAAATTTAAAAAATTTAATAAATTATAATAATATTGATTGTTAGAGTACATTTTGCAGACATGGCATTTGAACGCCCCAATCATGTAAATGTATTTGTGTCCATTTCAATTTTGAAATTTGCAGAATAGTTGCTTCAATAAGTGATAAGCAAAGAGAGAAATAATTTGTTAATACGATATATACGTCAAGCTTAGATAGACAAATTGAAGATCTCCCTATTTGTAGAGCAATAAGAGGTAGTGTAATGTAGAGATCGTGTGACTCGAGAGATTGAGCGAGAGGCACTTGCCGACTGCATCACGCGTCGTATATCCAACGACTTCTATTCGCCCCGATGGAAAAGGGGGGATTACTCGTATATGCAGCGAACTACAGCTTTGATTATATAGCTATATCTGCTACGACAATCTAAGTGACCTTGCTGTTTTTTGTCCGTCAAGGATATGTGCGCACGTACACCTATCCAGGAGCAGTTCTCTTCGTCTATCTTTGTGCACGCTCTCGCGGCCCTTAATCGACTATGCGAACTTATCGCTGCTCGGCTTTCACTCGTTTCGCTTCTGATTGAGACGTCTCTTTTTCAGTAAACTGAATGTTTTCGCATGTATGTAAATACTGCTATATCGCTGGAGCTTCTTCAAATCCTTTTGGTGAAAATGGTGTTTTATATTTTATTGAGAATGTCTAATCTTCGTAATTCTACGAAATCATTAGCTTTTGTTTATCCCGTATAATCACAACCTTAAACTTGCTAAATACAATTTTAAACTTGCTTTTAGTAATGATAAATTGCCAGCCAAACTAAAGGGATAGTGCTTAATTCTATTTTTATACCTCTAGATTTATAATTCTATTACAAAGTTGTTGAATGTTCTTCCGGGCTAGCTTGGAAAACTGTTGCTTTCAACTCATACTTTTGTAAATCCAGCAAAAGCTAAGGTATGCTATAATATCAATTCTATTTTAAAATTAGTTTTTAAATTATAAACTGGTAGTATTGTGGTAATTTGATACACAGCTGTAAGAGTAAAATGTGCTTCTGGATAATCTAGGTTTTTAAAGAATAGAGTAAATGTGAACTGTCTAGTTTGATTTTATGATTAATAAAATCGAAGAAAGTCATCTTGTAGTAAAAGAAAGAAGAGCAAAAATAGAAGATGTACAAAAAGAAGAAGAGAAAGAGGAAGAAGAAGAAAAAGAAGACGAAAAAGAAGCAGAAGTAGAAAAAGAAGTAGTTCGATAATAGCTTATCGCTTTGGCGACTTCCCATAGTGAACGAGCTCTTGCACGGGCTGTAAGCCCGTTTCACGATATCAGCAATAAGACTTCCTACACAAGGTACACACAAGGCTTTTTCTTCTTTCTTTTCTTTTTTGTCATTGGAGGCACATAATTAAGCGCGTCGCACGATGCCGGCTGTCTATCGGAATGTAACGCGATAGCGTATGAAACCGCTACCTACATGCGCGCGCTTAACGGCTATCGCGCTATATACGCTGCATTCGAGCGATTCGCAACTATGTGCGTGTCGCCGCTATTTTTTGTATCTTCGCCGATTCTCATTACTTCAATAGTGCCACGACTATCCTTTTTTTATTTTGCAGCTCGAGACTATGCGATCAAAGTCAAAGCTGCTTTTAATCGACGCTCGCGATTATCTTCGAATCCACTACTCTTATTTTACAAGTGTATTACTGCATTGAGAAGATCGAGTCTTTTTATTCTTCTAAGAATTGTAAATTATTGCTAGAGTATAATGGTGTAAGATTCTTTATTTTTTAAACCTTACACTTTAATCAGTGATGTATTATTTTTCGTTTTCAAGCATGGCGTTATCAGTTGTAGATAAGGTGAACTTAAGACCTTATCAGGTGTTTTAGCAAGTCATAGCAATCGTTTTTGCATATTATATCGTTTCGCTAATATAAAAGTCAAAAAGCTTTATCGAATTTTATAAAATTGTTTTAAATAATTTCAGTACTTAAATTTAAAAAACGAAGATATAATAATACCATAATTCTTTCAACACTTTTTCAATGAAATATTTATAATAAAAGAAATCACTGTAATGCAATTTAATAATATTAACACTGAGCATAAAAGCATTTTTTAAGTATAGCAAATTATTTATTGCACTATATTTTTATCATTAATAAAAATTTATTAAAATATGTTCATAGTATTATAATATTAGCTTTTATATTCGTAGAAAAAACGTTTAATTCAAAGCATATCTGGTGGAAACATTAAATTAAATTTAATGTTCGTATATCATATAAAAATTTATAAGTTTTTTAGCTTTTAAGATATATTTTTATGTGAACAATGCTGCATCGATATATTTTATATTTTCAAGATCATGATTTAAGAACAAAAATACTTTAAGTTTATCTTCTATCTTGATTTTTACTTCTTCTTCTCTCTGGAAGTATTAAAATTAAAATTATGTTTAGATAAATTTCAATGCAAAATTGGCCATTAATAAATTCACTTTTCAAACTTTAGTAATATTATATTGTAGTAATATTATAATAATATCGTATATTATAGAATAGTATAGTAATAATAGTTATTGCAATATTTGACTATTTTTTGTGTGAAAATATAAGTATGTTTTTTATGCTTGTATTTAGAACAATAGCACATGCGCATCATGTATGTTTACCAAATTATACTTAAATAGAAATTTTTAATTAACGCAAGCCATTTAATATAGTAATGAACGTAAAATCAAAATTTCTATTTTTTTTTAGAACAAATTTTATGCACTTAATACCATCCTGTTATTCTGACATTCTTTTGTTGGTAAAATGTAATTAAAAATTTTCAATAACCGTGAGTGAGTAAAAAAGTTAAAATTGCATGTGTAAAAAAGTTTTTTCTAATTTTATGAACGTTTAAACAAGGGAAAAGCTGTAAAGGTATAAATTGATCACTAAAAATATCGCATAGAATACTAATATTTAAATTTTGATTATAACTTTTTAAACATTGGGCGACCATCAAAAGTATTTTTAGCAACAAACACATCCCAGGTCATTCCTAGGTAATTTACGTAAATAAACATTTCTCCTTCAAAGGTGTTTATCTTGCTCTTAAGCTACTCGAATCCTCATAAAATTATAAAACGCTCGGATAGTAACAAGACACGCGCATTAGAAATAAAAAAAGGGAAAAAAAGAAGAAAAAAAAGAAGAAAAAAGCACGTTATGAGGCATGTCGATAGACGTACGCAGCTTGCATTTCCTTCTCCCATCTTTCTTTGCATAAATAATTAATCGATGATCATCTCGTACACTTGTTTGTCTTTTCCACACTTGCGGATAATTCCAAGAAGGGAAGAACATAGATCATCGCATCGCTTTGTTACTGTCACAATCGTCGTTATCCTCCTCTAAAAGCATTAAATGAGAAACATTCTGCACGACTCATTCACAGAGAACCATAGATAAAGCTTAGCATACCCATCTGAAAGGATCTTGTAATTTTGCAATGTAGAAAAAAATTAACGTATTGCGCACCCAGCAAATCCACAAACGGTGTGCTTGCAGTATACAGTAAATCGGAAACTTTATTGGTTAAAATAGCTAAGATCAAACAGTGCACCAGTCAAGCTTTTGAGTGCGCACTTAATATAAACGATGGGCTTGTGCGTGCTAGTATTTCGGTGCTTCATTTGAATGGTTATGCATTAGTTAAACCGTTAAATGCGTTTCGGTGCCATCGAATGTTTATTATGTAAATCATTGATTCCATTAAATATATTCAAACCCTTTTGAAATCATGTAGTAGAATTTTATTTCTATCAATAGTGAAATACTGAAGCTTCTTTATTTAAAATATGTGAATGTGTTTTATTAAGGCATCAACAGCTTTAAGTACAATTCAATGAAATATTTTATTTTTACGTCAGCTATTTATACTTTTTAAATGTAAAAAAATTCATTTTCGTATTTAAAAAAATTATAAATAAACCAAATTCATAAGTTGGATCTTGAATCTTTTGTTCGCTGTCTTTAATTTCTAAAAAACACGATGAATGATTTACAATTTAATTATAATTGATTTAGCGAGTGACCATTTTATTGTAATAATTTGAAATCAAGTTTCTGTTGATTACTCGATGAACTATATTTACAGGAATAAGAATTTGAATCTGATTTTGCAAAATTTCTCATTTAAATTAACTTTAATAATTAATTTCAATAAAAAATATGCTTTTACTTTTATCGTCGCTATCGAGAAAGTTTGAATATCACAGAACTAATGCGAGCCAATCTGTTTATATAAATATCAATGAAACTGATACATCAAAGTATTATTTACAAAAAATATCTTAAAAGCAGTGATTACATTTTCGAGTATATCCTTATTCGTAAAAGAAAGTTTTTCATGTAAGAGTAAAAAAAAATTTCTGAAAATGTCAAAAAAGTAAGAAACGAAAAAACGATTACAAATTTAAACAGAATTTTAGGAAAAAGAAAGTTTGAAAAGGATATAATATCAGTATGCACTTGAAAATCTGCGTAAATTTAAAAAATAAATTTGCACATAGATTGCAGATTTCTTTTTTACGTGTTTTGACTAGATACATACGCACAATCATAGAGGCACGAAGGTTGATGGGCTTATTGTTCAGGCGGAGCGGATGTGCATCATCTCGCCAATGAAACTCATTTCACATTCACTTACAATATTAAGATGCACATGTCAGTTTGCTCTGAATCTCGTTGTGGAATAATACAAGTGCGTGATCCATAGAGTCTTTCTGATGAGAGAACTTTGAGTAAGAGAAAAGGGTCTAAATAGGTAAGAGCTAGTGCATAGCTTGAGTTCGTGTAGATGGAACGCAGACACATGTCGAGAAAGGGGCGTCAGAAAGTGTTCTTTTCGCATCTTCTGTTTATAATAGAAGAATACGTGCGCACGTTTTACGTCGAAAGAGAAGAGAGTAACTCTATATTATTATCCCTTTTCACACCTCCCTGCGCTCGCGCGTACAGCTTCGAACACACGAGGGAATACATTACAATAAACAAGAAGCCCCATTGTTTCTCTTCTTCCGTTCTTTCTCTCTCTCTCTCTCTCTCTCTCTATCTTTCTCTCGCTCATTCTTTCTCCGTCTTTGACACTCTCATTTTAAAGTGTTAAAAAAAGTGTAAAGTACTCGTAAGTGGATGTATATTCTTAAATTATTCCGATTCCGATAAAAATGACTTACAAATAATTTTTTAAGGTGTAATTTATATGATATTTTGTTAACTACTATGTGACTTGTCTTAAATAAAGAATTTATTAAATACTTTTCAGAAAGTTGTTATTGAAGTTTATGACTTTGGAAAAGATTCACACTGTCGTATTTAATGTATTCGAATACCGATTAGAATAAAATGATTATTTATAAATTAAACGCAATATGTTTGCAAAAAATGAAAAACTATTTTTTTCTTCGTATTTACTTTTAATACATTTTCTTTTAAACTTTAAAGTTTTACCTTTTGTAAATTATTACAAAATAATAACTGAATATAAGCCTATTAATTTTTGTAGATAATTATATAATTATAGACAGATTTGAAATGTCTAGAATATTCATATAAAAATATTTACTTCTAGTACATGTAATGAGTCGACAGAATGAAAAAGTGCTATTTTGAGAAAAGTATTTCATTTCTATGTTTTGAGAAGAAGATTGAACTGAAGTGTAATGCAAAACAATGCTAAAATATGATGATAAATTACAAATTCTCTTCTTAATTAACATATGCAGTGTATATTTAATTTATTATTAATTCATCAATTAATTAATTAATCGACTTGTTACGGGCGAATTATGGAGTACCTTGCGGCTTTATATATATATATATATATATATATATATATTCACACGCGCACACACACAGATCTATTCATTCCGAGAAAAGAAGGGAGAGTATTTTTGGTTCCTCCGTGCCAAATTATAATGCACACCATCATCGGAAAAAGGCTAAAAATTAAAGATTTAAATAAAGTATTCACACCTTTATTTAAGGTATATGAATTTACCCTTATGTAAAACTTTTTTCTGCGGTAAGAGCGAATCATGAGGCGTAGAATAATTAGCCATACATCGGACCTAATTAGCAAATTGATCCACAGGTTCGTGCTCGCGTCCTACGCGCCGATTCCATGCGATTTCATCTGAGAGTGAGCTAAATGGAAAAGGACATTGGACCGACGACGAGTCGCCTGTGTACTTGTCCTCCTCTAATTACCGGACCGATTCGCGATGTGTCGGTGTTGTCTCGCAGCAACGTAACTTTAAATCTTTTTACATCTCTTCACCTTTAATTTCACATTATTTCTCTTTCTCTCATATTTTTTTAAGAAATCCAGAGAAACTTGTTAGATCCCACAAAGCGATTAGCCGATATTCCTTGTGCGACGCTCCATGACGACTTTCCATTCTTTCGTTGGTAGCTTGACCCATTTTATAACTTCAAAAGCTTAGTCTGTACAATGCATTTACAAGCTTTAATTTATCTACTATGATTTGCTTGTATATTCATAAAGTGCTTTTAAAACAGCCTTAATTAAAATTCATTTTATTTTAATTAAGATGGTTGTATGCTAACTGGGTGAAATGGTCGAAGATCTTATTATTAAATTTTATTTTCATTTATTGTTAAACTTATGTGGAGTCCATAAAAATTGAATATTCACATCAATGAATAAGAAATAATTAATTTTGCACAAACAATGTCTTGTAGTTATAAATATTATTATATTAAAATTTGTCATCTCTCCCATTATAATAAAAAATTAAAATTTCTTATAATCAAGTTGGTATGATATATTTAAGCGTACGTTATTTTGTCTTCGAGCGCTAACAAGTTTTTTTTGACTTCATCAAAACAGTAAAATTTCAGTAAATAATTGATTTAATGGTTTTTAAAAGATAGAGAAAGAACAGAAAAAACGGCGAAGAAAAAAAAAGTAAAGGGAGAAAAAATTGCATTATCCGTACATCAAAAGTCATTAATGACACACCTGAATTTCAACTGACTCTTCAATCGCGCAAAAAAGTAAAATCTTAAAAAAAATTTATTATTCGAAGTTGCAACCAAAAAATTATGTATAGAAGAACGTACAAGAGATAAGAAGAGAAGCGAGAGAGAGAGAGAGACACACACACACACAGATAGATAAAGGGAGAATCCGAAAACCTGCTTGCTCGCTTTATTAAAGATTGAACGATTCCCCGGACGATTGCGACGCACTGATTCATTAAAGTAAGGCGTGCGACAAAACATTGCTCGGTTCTCATCCTTCTCTTTTTTTCGTTTGTACGTGTACGCGACAGAAATCACTCCGATCGAGACCGTGATTCGTTATAAACATATAATTCAATGAACTGGCTCATTAGCAGAGTATATCGAATGAACAACGGGTATCCGAGGTGTGTATGTGTGCGCGCGTGCGCGCGTGCGCGTGTGAGAGGCGGTCCCCGGAAGAAAGATTCTGAACGTCAGCGAGAGGGAGAAGAGGAAAACACGGTATTGAGACTCGATAGTCAAGCTCGGTTACGCGAGCGCTGGTTTGCTGATCTTCGATGCGTGACACCAAGCCATGCTTTGGAGATGTCTATTTTTCTTCTTTGCCGCAACAGCAATATACAAAAACACACGGCTAGATATTTCTGGTGTAGACGTTATCGGGCATTTAACTACCGACCGCGTTTGCTTAGAATATTATGTAAAGCGAGCAATAATTATCCGAGTTCGAGTGGACGGAAGTTTTTATTATGTCGCTAATAAATTATCTGCGCTGATTGCTTTGTTGCGAAATACAAGCACGTAATATTTTTAAGATAATACATTTAAGCCGCAGGTATTAAAATTGCAAATGCATGTCATTATTTTTGTTAATTCTAATAAAATGCATACGTGACAAATATTTAGGAGAATTATAATTATTACAGCATTATTTCACGAGACTTTTCATCGACCGTAACGTGGACTCTAACGCTAAACTTTATAAAAATTATTGATGTGAATTATAGATATTTCCTTATCAAAATCAATTGTACGCGACAGGTAAAGAAATAAATACAGTTAATATTATTTGCACACGCGTTAACGCCTACAAAACTTGAACGGCAATAAATATCTACAGTACATACCGTTTTCTCCGATTGCATACTTTCTTCGACTTACTCAATCTCGCGTGTGTTCGTGCTCATGTATGTCACAATTTCTCATTTTTAAGACAGGTATATATATATACATCTGCAGAGAAACGAGACTCTTATCGATAAGAGAACCTGGAGCGCTTCGTTTATTCACGCGGATGCAGACACGCGCGTGCCATGTCTCTAGAACGATGTGTCTCTTGAGCAAGAAAAAGATAAGAAATAAGAGGTGCTTTGAATTTCGAATGGAGTCGTCTTATACGGACTACTAGACAACGACTCTATTTTCTTATGTCTAATTTCAAGCGTCGGAGTGCAAATGCCTTCATGGTGCACTAAAGGTGATTTCGGCGATAAGTTCATGACGGCGAAGGAACGAAATGGAAGAGAGTGGTGGATTACGCGATGACCGACTGTGGATAGAAAAGCTGAAGGAAATAGGACTTTATCCTCAGTTTTTCGTTATTTCTTCAGCGAGGTCCACGCAAGAGGACGAGAGGGGAAAATTATTCGCATCTTTAGAGATGAGGCTAATGGAAAATTTATTATATTTATTATGCGCAAATTTGTTCGCTGTAGTATTAATGTTTTATAGAAACTATTGCTATTACTCTCTTTTTTCACTCTTTTATGCTCAAATTAATTGCCTTGAAGTACGAATGCACGGTCAAGCCTGTATTTTCAGAGTTTTTAATTATCGAGGGTGAGTTAGTTAATTATCGAGAGCGAATTAGATGTTATCCGCAATATCTATGATTAAAAGATTCAAGCGATCCTTTCCGATCATTATATTTATTTATATAAAATTTTTATATCTGCATAATTTGAACATTGCGATGTTCGAATCTATTATTTCTCTTAT
This sequence comes from Platyscapa corneri, assembly GCA_018907185.1. Taxonomy (NCBI): domain Eukaryota; kingdom Metazoa; phylum Arthropoda; class Insecta; order Hymenoptera; family Agaonidae; genus Platyscapa; species Platyscapa corneri. Next base: position 345,841 of record JACCHW010000037.1, read on the forward strand.
TAATCTCTTATTTTCGAATCGAGAATGTATTTTTGCGTATTTTACGATTCTCGAAAGCTGGCAATGGGGTTAAGACAGGTAACTTCAAATAAATTGTCGTTGCTCGTACAGCGGTGAGTATTTTAATTACGAGAATAGTTTTTCTTCATATATTTACAAATACAGCCAAAAAAACTGAATTAAAAACTCAATCAGTCTCTTGAGATTAAATGTTGAATGTTAACTTATTAATTAAAAGGAATGGTTACTTTCGGAATCAAGCGCTGTAAGCGAGTCGAATAAGCGACACTGAGCACGAACATTTACTCGATTTATATTCAAATAAAAACTTTATATCGGTGTATTACAAATTATTGCTTAAACAGACTCGAGTCATGTACAACGCTTATTTTTACGGATTTTAAATTTGTCACAACGGAGTTTAGGTGGTTAAAAAGGGTTTTTAAAGCATCAGTTTTTAAAAAAATCGTAAAGAGATAGTTTGTGGCTACGAACGTAGCCTTAAAAATTTGTTTCGTTTCCCCTAAAAGCCGAAGAAGTAAAATGTGCCGAGTGTGTCGGCTACATTCATCCACAGTCTGAGAATACCGCCGAGAAAACAAAGTGATTGAAGAAGTGATAAGGAAGAAAGCTAATCCGAGTTGTATGCGAAATTCCGATATTAGCGAAGCACTTTTTTAATTTTAAAAACTTGAGTCGTTTGGAGCGCGAAATTGCCCAGCCCTCTGCGGGTCTAACGATACTCTCTTACGGCAGCGCGCGCGTAGCTCCGCCCCTCTCGTCCGCACGCGCAGCGTTGACGGGGGCATCCACGAGCCGCAGGAATCTCCTCTCTGGCGATTCACGCTTACGCGAAGAGGCTCGCGTTCATTGCAATTTGCACGAGCCCTCGACCGCGCGTATTACGCGCGTGTAGCACGTGCACGTCGGCACGCCGAGGAGAAAGAATGAACGAGCGAGTGCACCCGGCTAACTGGGAAAATTGCAAATGGTATAGGCCACTAGGTGTAGTAGTACTAGCCTCTCTCTCTCTCGCTCGCTCTCTGGCTCGCGCGCGTTCTCCGGAACATGAATGAATAGAACCTGCTTCGCCAGTCGCATACCCATTATAGGAGCTGCTCGCGGCGTGCCTCTGCAGCTCGAGTCTTTGTATCGAGAGTTTGCTCCATCCTCCTCTACTTAGCGGCAGAGTACCTCGCGTACGACTTGTTTGTGAATGAGAGAGAGACAATGCGTACCGATCTCTTTTACACGTCCCCGTACACATTGAATATCGTCGTGTGTGGGCGCCACCGCAGCAACGGTAAGCGTGTGTACAGAGGGCGCACTGCCTTGGACACGCGCGAGTTTAGCGATCCCTCGATATATTTTAATTCCCTTGATGCAGGCAATCGGTCCTTTGCTCGAGATATTATACTTTTACGCTATTGTTATTGTCTCCTGCTTTTTATTTTCCAACACTCGCTGTCTCGAGACGCTCTTAGCAGGCAACTGTTTTTGAGTACTATTTATATAGAATAATTTTTCTTGAATTTTCGTCTAGTCTTCAGATTCGTTTTTGTAATAAGCAATAGAGGTTCGATGTGCTGTGCTTCGTGTAAAATGGAAGAAATACGTTGGGCAAATGCTGCATATTTTCTTTTACATCAATTTTTGATTACTCGTATAATTGTAAATCATTTCCACCATTATAATGATACGGTACGAATACTAAACTGCTTATGCAAATATTCTTTATTTTTACACGAGGATCGTGAAAAATAAAATAAAATGTAGATTAGTATTGTATACTCTTTTTAAGGTTGCTCTAGTTGTTTTAGCAAGTTATCACGCATACACATGATGTCACTGTTCGTTAACTTAATTTCTACACATATTATCTTTTATCACATAGGTAATTACGTTACTCGGTGCCGTCATAAAAAGTTTATTTTGTGCTATTTTAATGGAATTATGAGTATACGCTTGCTTTCATAAGCTGCATAAATAAAAGAATATGGAATTAATCAGAGATTTTTTTTCAATCGCTTCCGTGTTTCATAAATGAACGCTACAGAATAGTTTAAACACAAATTCTTATAATTTCTTACACGACTTGCGTTGATTTCCTAATTTATCATTATCGGAAGAGCGACTTACACTTACTGATAAGATTTAGAAAAATATATTCAACTAGGTCATTGAAATTAACATTTCTACTGGGTCATCCCCCAATCTCGAATGATCACTTTTTTGTTCAACCGCAAATACAGCAAATTTAGTTGCTGGTGTTCTATTAGAAGAGAGATTTGATTAAAAAATTACTTTGAAAATTGCAAAATTTCACGGAATACCCTCCTCCTAATGAGACTCTCTCCCTTCTCTTGTTCTAATACTATCGCGAATTTTTCCCTTTTTTTCAAAACTCATCGGCTGCTATTTATTTCATATCGAATTGGAGCAATTTTTTAGCCCATTTCCTGGTAACGATCATGAAATCAAGATTCAAATAAATTGAATACACGAAAAAATAATATAAACAATATAATGTAATCAGCTGAAGCGTTAAATTTAACGTCTAATTAACGATATACGTAACATAATCGTCTTCATTAGTTTTATTAAAGAACTTAGGGTCAGCAATAGAAAGCGATAGGAAATTTTAGTCCTGCTGTTGTATGAACATTAATACTAATTAACGCAACAAATTTTATGCCCGGAATAAAGTAAAATATGACAATACATATTTGCCTAAATTTTTTAAAAAGTTACACTTTAATGTTGAAACGATCAAACTTGGTAGACTAAAAGTATCCGTTTAAAAGTTTTAATATGAAAAATGGATATGAAGTTACATCAAAGAGGTATTGCGCGTAAATCAGAATTTTTAATAAAGTTTCGTTATCGGGATACACTGCTTTAAATTCAAAAGACGCACATACAGGGTGCCGCTTTTCCTACAGAAAAGAAATATGCAAGTAGCATTAAAATAGCAGGTAGCTAAATGTTACCTTGAGGTGGCCATGGGGGATCGAAAACCAGTTGCGAAGCTTATATTAGTCGAGCTCCAAATTACTTCTTGGGGACAGCTGATCGCATTCGCATAGGTCTACAAAAAGTAAAACGCCGTAGTTTAAGAAGGAAGGAAATGCTCGCCCGTGTTTGTTGCGAAAATTCTACTAATGCCATCTAGCACGAATAAAATAGCAATTATCATTATTTCGTAATTACATTTATGGTCGATTCTATTTAAACGTTATTTAAAACTGATTGAGTTATAAGCTGAAATTGTACTTTTATCAGATATTTAATACGTTACTAATTTTATTTTAAAAGCAATTAAGTGGAATCTTATCTGCATTATTTAACTCTAGGTATTATGCATAGACTCCAAACAATGTATTTGAAATAAATTTTAGTGTTCATTCTTTTAAATTTTTAAATCTAAATAAGAGCAAACATTTATAAATAAGTACCGCTGGTGTTGTAAAATAAAGATTGAGATTATTATTAAAGAAAGTATATTTTTTGTGCGTATCCGTACGAGGTTTCATCAGATTATCCGAGACTCCCTTTTCTTAAACATGCATTAAATTGAACCATTTCCGAGGTGCATTATATCCTAAACCAGTACTGAGCTTCAAAACCAAGATGCCGCAATATTATTCTCATTCAGTTACGGTCTATTCGCGTGCGAGTCGAGTCTCTATCTATCCCCTGCGGCTCTCTATTTCTCCCTTTTTCGCCGACAAATCATTCCTCGTTAGAGTTATGAGCTCTATCTTTCTCCGTTAATTTTCTGTTCTTCTTCTCCTTTATTTCTTTCTCAAAGGGAAATATCAATTTCTGCTGTAGGCGAAAACTAAATGCGTGCTTTTATAACGGTTAACTTCTACACTTTTTTCGTTTCTCACTGCTGTTTCTCTCTCTCTCTCTCTCTCTCTCTCTCTCTCTTCCGTCTCGCCGCTTCTATGCTTGCTAACTCAATTCGTCTGTCACTCATTATCTTTGCATACTCTTTATCTCATTCGATGCCTGTATACTTTAAGCCGGACGGTGCGATATCCGCTGCATTTATCTATCATTTCTATTAATTTGAATTGCCTGTCCAAATTTTTTTCATTCAACGATTCGACTATTAATTTATTATTTCGTTCCATCACTTTTTTTATTAAAATAGCAACTTTCCTTTTTATTATTTTATTATTATTATACTATTAATTAAGTTATAGGATATTTCTAATATATTACACTGTTTGTACACAAAGACTTTTTAAAGAATCAACAATTGCTACTTACCACGGAAGCACTTTAAAAGTGAACGTTGAAACTTTGTATAAAATGCTTAAAATAAATTAGTCTGTTAATAACAATAACTGGGTTTCAATTAGTTTTAAAATGTTCGAATATTAGCCTTGAACGGGAGTTTTAAATTTATTGTTGAAACGAGTATAAACATTTAAAAAAAGTATTTCGTTTAAATATTAAACCGCCAAGCAATATGCCCCATTAAAAGGAGCAGTTACCAATGCAACAAAAACTTTCTGTTACGAAGGAAGACTATTAAAACAAGATATTTGCAGTTTTAAGGTCTTCACAAATTACAAATTAAAAACCCGAGTGCCAACTGTGAAAGATATTATTGTTCGACGGTTCAGTCGAAGCTCGCAATCATAGACTAGCACAGTTTTCGCTTGGGAATTCAGAGGATTAACGAGAAAAAGTGACTGCTCCCACCTACTGCGTTGTCTTGGAGCGCGTATTAACATCTCAGCAGTGCACACATCCGATAATAGTCTCGCGAATCGACTTTCCTTGGTCTGGGACGCATTAGCATTCTCAGTCGCAAGGGCTAACGTGATCCTGGGACCGGTTACGGATGAAGACGAGCTTCGTCTGATACCACGCGTTCGACGCGCTAAATCAGCTTCGACGATGTCTTCCTGATTGCTGTACGTTGTGTTCGCTTTTTACGATATTAAAGGCGAGCGAGCATGCCTGAAACGATATTGCCTCATAATGTACGAGCGCGCGAGCTTTCGTTACGCTTCGACTGTTGCTGCTGCTGCTGCTGCTGCTTTTTTGCCTTTACCCCCCCCCCTCTGTCGCTTTTTAGTTATGGCGCTCTATGTACATGCAATATGCGTGTTTCTCTTTTGCTCGATTACTTGTAATACGTCTGTGATCGGCAGCGAGATTTTTCGATACGGAGAGAACGGCCGTGCGCGCTCGATGAGAATCTGTGGAGATATCGATGTTTGTTGCAGTGTCTGAAATTTGTGTTGATGCTAATTGAAGGGAATCGCGAGAAATTTATGCTTCTGAATTATTAGTTTAAAGTATTGCAATGAAGTAGAGGTAAGTGAGCCTGGAAACAGTCAAGAAATAGTTTCTTCTCTTTAAATTGGATTTAAAGCAATTTAATCTAGAATATTATTTGATACCAAAGAAATTTTAGAAATAGTAAAATTGATAACAAATATATTTTCGACTTTTTGAGTTTTGCATCAAACAGTTTTTCCACATCCGTACTTTATGATTATTATTTGAGTTTTGCATCAAAGAATTTTTCCACTATCCCTACTTTATTCTGCACTGTTTTGGTACTGCATACTGTTATTTATAGTAGAGTATTAAATTTGATCTCCGTAAGTAATATTTGTATTCAGCGTTTGAAAGCGATTCACGAAAGTCACGCTCAAGAGCAAAATTCTCATTGAAGCATATGAATCCATCTTTTTTTCTTTCTCCGAATCGTTTATTTGTGACATAATACGGTCGTATTCAAAGAATGCATAATGAGTGTGATCGGCGGCCAAACGTACGCGTATTCCACTCTAATAACAGCAATTGCAGATAAGCACGCGCTGCAATAGCGGCAAACTCTCGATGTGACTTTCGATTATTATCTCCCCATGCATCCTCACCCGTGATTAGTCTCATCTTTATAAATGTCGAACCTTATTTTTGCACGAGTCTCGGACAGTCTAAATATATGCAAGAATTTTAATAAAAATTACGTTTTTATAGTAAAAATGAATACGAATTAGCAAATAAAAAAATTTATTCCTTTCTATAGTTGAACATTTTTGCGAATATTCATTTCTTTCTACTTTATTTGATTTGATTATTATTCACATTATAGTTGAATATTTATTCCGTTCAATAGTTTAAATCAAATTTAAATAAAACTAAAATATTACGAAATATTTAGTCAACTTTTTGAATGGAGTGAATTTTTTGTCATTATTATTAAGTGTGCGTATAGTGAACTTGTAATTGGAATTATGTTTGTAAACGTATTTTGAAGAGTTTTGATATCCGCGCACTTTATTCACAAGTATTCATATTCAAACAAAATAGCAGGTTGAAGGTTTTCAAAATCGTATAAAAAATTACTGCGCTTAGCCATATTTTAATGTAATAAAGTAATAATTTTATAGATTTGATAATGTAACTTTTCTTGCAGAACTTAGTCAATTAAATAGCTATGAATATGTCGGATAATTATCTCCGATATGAGACGCAATATCTTTTATAATATTTAAATAATTGCGGATAATTTTATCTTAATCCATTGATATTAAATGATTTTAATCGAATGGTTATTCCCTTCATCAATGATGATTACCAATAAATAAAAAAAGTAAGAAATATGTTTTCCCTGAAATATTTTGTATAGTATTCGCGTCATTTCCAGAAATACTTAATTTTCTTCATTTACGTCATTCTCATACTTACATAATTTTCAATATAGATACAGGAGTAAAAATGTAAATAGGCATCATTTTCAAGCTGTTATGAGTTCAATATTATTTCGAATAATTTTACATCAGTTTTTCGACAGTTCATTAATGCGATCTTTAAAAGTTAAGGGGTGAGAACGCGTTACCAAACCAAAAATTAGTTATTTAAGAGGCACAATTGCCAACAAAGGATAGAGGTGTGAACTATAGCATTTAGCAATTTTCGTACTGAAAGTTAAATGCACACCGTCAATTAAAAAATTTGCACTCGCTTGAGATCATTGACGAGAGACGTCGGGGGTCTTGGCAAGGGAGGTATAAATATAATATCGCGCTTAACAATTGCTAACAGCACAGCACGATCCTGCCGAAGTAGTAACCTTATCTTCTAATTAAGGGGTTTCGGCCCTCTTTAATGCATTTCGAAGCATAGGAAACGACAATGCACTCCAGGAGCGCTTTTTACGACCTTGCCCCTCACTCGATCTGCATTGTCACAGGGTGCAAAATAGTTCATTGTGGGTATCCAGCGTGTACAAAGAAGAGCTACGAACGAGGAGGCGTCATTAGCCCAATCAGGCATGCGGAAATTTCCGCTGCTGCTGCTGCTGGTGCTGGTGCTGCTGCTACTTCTGAGAGAATTCGAACTAATTTATGCGTGTTAGCTCTCGACGTATATTGTGTCTTGCGACAGAAAGGTTTTGATAGAGATGGAGCGAGCCTATTAACATTTTTATGACGCCTCGCTAACGAAATTCCATTTAAGTTATGAGAAATGTCGAACGTGCGAGTAAGTCCTACAGCATATTCAGTTATTCGGTTTATTGGACGTATTTCTTCAAGTCCTTTATTATATGATGAATTATAATTGTTTGTTATGAAAGATAAAAAAAGGTTGAATTTTCAAAGGAATCACATATTTTCTTGAACTGATATTTAATTCGATTAAAGCCGCTAAAAATGAGTCGAGCCAAGGTATGTTTTTCTGAATTCATATCTCGTACATAATATTATTTCTTATTTATGATTAATTAACCTTTATATATGAGGCTTATAGTATTAAGTAGTTTGAAAAGATATTTTTATTATTCGTAATTTATAAACGAATAAAAAAGATTATTTTTTATATTTTTTCACTGACTAAAATATTATTTATTGATTTGAGCTTATCTCTTACAAATATCTTTGAATTTCAATTTATTTTTGCTTAGAACTTTTCCCAGTCTTATAACTCTAGTATTTGAATACTTAATGCACGCGTAATGCTAATAATAATGATAATAATATGAATATTGAATGTTAAAATTTCCAACAAAACAGTTGATTCAATTTTTAAATAATCAAAATAAATATTTACAGGATAGTAATGGAAAATGCGCAAGAGAACGAGCGCGTGTATGTTTTTACACGCGCTCACGTGTAAGAGCAAAATTTGTAACAAATAATTGAACGGTTATCGTATGGACATGTCGTGATATTAAGTTTGTAGATATTTAATGAAATGTCCAATCCTTAAAAATCATTTTTAACTCTATAATAATATGAATTTACAGCTAAATTTTTCTACGTACCTTTCGCAGATAAAATCGAAAATAGTTTTAAATTTTAATATTGTGTAATGGTAAACACGCACTACGATTTTGAAAAATAATCATAATTTTATTGAAATATCAAAATACTTTTTACTTTTTTATCAGTACATTTAATAAATTTTACCAGATTCATTGCATATTAAAGTTGAAAGTATTTTATCCAAGATAAAGAATAAAATCTACGGAATTAGATTAACGGGAGTAACTTACTTGTTGCACAACTATAATTATATTCTTAGTAATTACGAAGTATTTCAAATTTATTTAATATTGATCTTCATTCTGAATCAGTTTTTCGCGTGACCGTGAAATAAATATTTTATTTGAATTCCATTTTTCTTTTATATACAAAATAGATTTGAAGAAAGTATCAACAAATGCTTTTACAACCAGATATTTAAAAGTATTTAATAAGTAAACTTTAAAAGACTGCACAACATCGTACAATATGAAGAAAACTAAAGAGTTATTTGATGGATAAATTAGAATGACGAGAAGAATTTTCGAGCACCCGTTATAGAGCCAAGAAGGGACGTTGGCAAGATTGACGCGGGCCCTTTTTTACATAGACGTGGGGTTTAAAAGAGGCAAGTGTCCACGGCCGGACATTCCCGGAACGCGCGGACCGCCAGCGATCACCCATCTAAAGGGTCATCCTTCTTGGCCTTCTCCCTATTCGACTCATTGCTTTCCTATCTCTCTCTTTCTTGAGCGCGAGTTCTAGCCTAGCATAAAAGGGTAAGTAAGTAGCGAATGCCCAATGGCCTTATAATAGGACGAATGTCCCATGGTCATAATTAGACCTGTGTACGCTTTCGGACCATGGGAAAACTTTCCGCAGACTTCCCCTCTTTAAGGCTCTTAGATTCTGTACACAACGATTTTAAAATTTTTAAGCTTGTCATCATAAAAATAGGGATTTTTTTAATGTCATTTAATATGTTTTATGATTTCCTCATTTCTTCTTATTTTTACATTATAAAATTACATCGAGATACATCAGGCAATGAAGATTAGAAACTTTAAATCGTTATTATAACGAAATTAAAGAGATGTTAATAGGATTGACGATAATCACATTAAATTATCAACCGAAAATCATAAAATTTATTCGAAAGTTGTTATGATGTTAATTATTAAGTATCATATTTTTAGCGGTGATTGGGAATATTTAGATGAATAGCGAATCCTTTCAATGACGATACCAAAATTGAAAAATGTAGAGGGCATCGCTCAGTCAGATAATTTCCCAAATTCGACGCGAGTCTAGAGACATCGACGCTCGCTAAGTAAGCTTGCAACACCGATACAGATAAATAAAGAAGACGTCGAGTAAAAAGGTATTTTTATTTTTTCTCAAACACTCCAACACGTATCCTACCTCGATCAGGCTGTCCTTCGAAACGAATCTTCTGTGTCCACTGGTATCGCCGGCCTCTCCCAACTTCTTCTTTTTCGTCTTCCAACGAAGGAAACCACTCGAAAAATCCGCGAACACCTCATCCCTTCACTATTTTCTTCGGAATTCTTTTCTTTTTCTATTTTTCTAGCTCAACGCGATGATTTAAGTTGAGCTCTCGCAGAGAAGCAAAGGACAGGAGCAAAAAGGCCAATGTGCGAATAAGGAGAGAGGGAAGTAGCAAAAGATAGATAGATAGATAGATAGAGAGAGAGAGAGAGAGAGAGAGAGAGAGGAAAAACAACATCGACAAGCGCCAAGTAACGATGGCGTCGCGATCGGCGCGCGATGCGATAAGCGTATAAATTTTCGACCGCCACGGCAACGGAGATGGAAAGATCGCCTTCCCAGGCTCCACCTCTCGCGTCGATCGCGGGAGCTGCCGGCTCGACGAGGCTACGCGCGCGCCTTCATTAATATGATAATCGTAAAGACGATTCTCTTGTCTTCTCTCTTCTTTCTTTCTCGTCTCCTCTACTCCCCCGGCGTGCCTCTACAGTTTCCAGCCTGATAAGACGATCCTCGGATCCTGCAGCAGTGCGGCCTTCGGTCACTGCGCATACGGCCTCGTGCGAAGGAGTTCACGAGTCACCGAACAGACACCACTCACACAGACACAGATTGAGCGGGCGGAGCCAGGCGCACAGGAGGCGAGCGAGCCCTTAGGCGGCGGATTATTCGGTGTCACGTGCTGGGAGGCGAGCCGCCGATGAATGCGTGCACCAGGTTCGCGGGAGAACGCGCACAGCACGTGGACAGGAAGCGAGGCACACGTCCTTCTTCCTCCGTACGGCAACTACAACTACTAGCACTGCCAATTATCCGGTTTTTCGGCTCCTTCACTGTCGCCCGCCCGTTTCATTATCGCGCGCAGCTCGGAGTCGTGCGCGCTCCTTGTCCTTCGCGCCGAGTGCCTCCTCCTTCTCCTCTGCCTCCTTCCCGAGACTCGCGCGCGACCGCCACTCCTTCTCCCTCGGTCGCCACGCCGGTATCACGGGGGCGAGTGCAGTCTCTTGTCGGCGGCGCGCGCCGCCGGAAAATGCAAAGCTTGCGGGGGAACGCAAGCGCTCCCGTCGAAGACGTTTCTCTGCGCGAGAAAGAACTTGCGCGCCCGAGCGACTCGCCGGTTCGGCGTCTTGTATGGGACTGTGCAGAGAGCGTGTCGGACGCCTTCCACTTTGAGAGGACTGCTCTTACATCTTGTCAGGTAAGTGTGAGCTTTAGCGGCAGCGACTACACGAGCGCAAGAGTGAGAGAGCAGGCGGGAGCGCGTATGCATATGCGTGCGCGCAGGAGCGAGAGAGAGAGGGATAGAGGCTGGTAAAGAGGTGGCCCACAGTAGTAGTAGCGACAGCTAGGAAGGCCTCGCACAAGAGCGAGAGAAGCCTATGCGTGGCCGCGCACCGGCCGCGGGGACCCGCCCCTCGGCGACCCCACTCCGGTCTCGCCGTGTCTCTGCTCCTCGTCGCGCCGTGTCGCGCGTCCTCTCCGCTCGTTGCTCGTTGCCACTGCCGAGGATTGATCTCAGGCTGTCGTGCGGGCCTTTTCGGTTTCACTTCCTTCGATAATTCTGCCGATGAAAGTACGCGTGAACGAGCTTATCTCTTGAATTACCATTTTCCTCTTGTCGAGAAACCCGCTCGCACTCAGGCTTAGTTGACTAATTTAGATTAGGCTCGCTCGACTAGAGAATATTCGAGAGTAATTGGAAATATTTGAGTGTGCGTTGGTGCCACGCGCATTTCCACCGGCTGTTACCGCGGCTAATTGTGTTTCCGGCAAAGGCTATGTCCGCCGACCCGAGCATCTCCCAACTGTTAAGCATTTCCTAGATTTCTTTCAAGATCTCTATCGGTGGTACTCACCCTGTGTTTCTATGATCGCTGGGAGGAAATCCAGGTTTCGGAGGCATTTTGCAACATCGAGTTTCTAAGCCGATTGTATAGCCCCAGCGGTGCTCCTCAGCAACTTAAAACCTAGCGAGGAATCAATCGATGCTACTTATCCTGCATCTCATGTTAGTCAACTAAATCGTAAGACTTTTCCCCATGAAGAGCCTTTTAACGTTATAGTAAAACAATTGAGAATTTTTAATACTGGACCCGATTGAGGATATTTTTTTAAAACTTTACTTCCACACGAATTGATGTGGAGAAAGTATTTCTGGTTAAAAGTAATTTGCAAAAAAATATACCTGATCGACAATATTTGGATTTTACTACTGTTAAGTTCATCGGCATCGAGTTTGTGGTAGAACATATTTTTCGAGGTATACTTCTTTCTGTATATGGGAAAATGAACGCGAGCAGCTGTCCTCTCTGTCGCAAATAGCGAAACAGCGATGCGACTGTACTTATCACAAGGCAGGTATTAATTTAAAGACATATGCTTTTTGCGCGTTTACTTTACTCATGGCTCCCGGAATGAATACAAACACGCAATGAGATAAACACAGCGGCGATAATGTCTTATATTTTCAACATTTTGAGATGAATTTCTAAGAAATTCAGTTCTCCTCTTCTTGTGTTTTTCATTGGCGGAGATAACGAAACTAGTAAATAACAGCTGCATTGAATAATTTAAAAACAAAACCTCGCTATTTTAATATAATTTTACTGTATATAAGACACGAAGTAATAATATCGTGTACCTTTATTTTAAAATATTGCACGATCTGATTGAATTTAATCTTGTTTGTGATATTCAAACCTAGGGCTTGTCAATGTTTAAAAGATCTTTATTTTTTAATAATGAGTCTACGCTAAATTGACTTACTTAAATTACGTAAATTAACATCACTGTACAGTGTAAAAAAGTATAATATTAAAATATTACATTGAATCTTTGTCGCTCGAAGCTTTAGTTTATGACAGCATTTAATTAAGTCAAGAAATTAAGTTGGTTTTATTAGACATTAATTAAAATTTAAAAATAAATTAAAATGATTTATCGCAATTATTCCGTATGAGTAAATAATGTTCCCAATGTAATTAATAAAAATATATAAGAAATGTCGTCTATTTAGTTATAGAATACGAAACTTGGTATTTTTCAAAGATCTGAAAAAGTGCGCACATACATACGTCACATAAGCCATCAACTAAATATATATTTTATGCAACAGGTTTCACAAAGTTTCGCCGGAACTCTCATGTGCACACTTCGTGATTTCCTTCATTAAGCGCGAAGAAGAAAATTTATAAGCGTCTCGCCCGTCGTACTTACACCGGGCAGCGACCAAGAAAGATGGAGACGATGAATTCCCGACGATCCAATTATTGATTTACGACCAATCACAGACGGATCGCGCGACTTTCGACGTTTTTTATCCAGGAACCTTCGGGCGCGGATCGTTTCGAAACGCACGATCTCTTTTTTCTACCTTCTTTCGAGCAGGAAAACTCGTCTCTCTCTCTCTCTCTCTCTCCCTCTGTATTTCTATATCTCTTTCTGTATTTCTCTTTCTTTCTCTCTCTATCCCTCGCTTAGTTTCACCGCACACGCCCATAGGAAGAGTTGCAGTTGTCGCGCTCCGGAATACCTAACTGTCGCGACGATAAAAAAGTTCCTTTTCCTTGTGCGTATTTGCGACGCGCGAGTCTATGCATCGCCGCGGGTGCCCATAACAGTCGCTCGGAGACGCGTTTTCTAAGGCTCTATGCCGAGAGAAAACATATAGTAAGAATTCTCATTACCTGAGGGATAAATTACTATTTATCAAAATAAAAAAAAATATATCCACATATTAATTTTATCATATGTATTCTTTATATTTTCTATGTTTACATCCGTTTACTTTGTCTACATAAATTTAATTTTAAAAAACCAGAGTAGAATTCGATTTTAATTTAGAATCTTAAATTCTACAGTCTTGCATTTAATACCAAGATCAATGGCTGTTTGAGTTTTTGTATAAAAGTTATTAGATATTTATTGGAAACAGATAATATTGATTTTCAATATTGAACTGTGCATCAATTTTTAAAAACGAAAACAAATAAATATGAAATCTTAAGATTTTAAATCTTCATTATTTTATATATAAAAAAAAATATAAAAGTATTAGGTTTGAAGGTATTAGCAATTTAGTGATATAAAGTATTTATTGCACTGTTAAAGCTTGTTAATTATAATATGTTAATAATGTTATCTAACAAGTTTAATTATAATTTATATTCTATATTATAATTGTAATTAGTTGAGTATGGTACAGAGTATATTTATTAGAATGTGACGATAAGTTTTCTGCAATTCTGTATCGAAATTTATGCTTTTGCGATATTTTTTTATGAAATTCATTACATCTTTCGATAGCAACAATATAGAGCTTGTTTTTTTTCAAAATTAAGACTACTGCATTTCCTTGTAGAAAGTGTAATCTATGATTTATATGAATAGACGGATTAACGAAAAAAAATTTGAAATGAAAGTTTGTAATGTACTGAGTTTCTATTTAAGTATGAAAAAATATGCTTGCGTCAATTGCAAGTATTATATTATGAAATATACGATACGTATACACATACCGGTATATTTTATGAACTTGTAATTTTAATACTATTAATATTTACAAATTTGCTCTTTTGAAAATTTTATTAAATTAAGGAAACTAGTCATCAATAATACCGATTTTTTATTGAATTTTTTTAAATTTAACTCTTTCAAAGTATTATTACCATTGAGTTTATATAAAAATGTTTAAAATCATAAATTTCCCGTATGAAAAACTAAAGCTTTATATCGTAACTTATAAATTGAAGGATACACAAACTTAAAAAATAAAAAATTTGTATACTATGCGTTTTTAGATCTTCAAATTTGGATAAGTTTTTAGTAACATTCACTTTTCTACAAATTGTGCATTTAAATATTTTAAAATTTCTTAGATGACAACAGATACACGTTTAAAATTGTTTTCTTTATGTTTCTTGTTTAATTTTCTATATAAGTTAATATTTATTTTTATTTATTTATATTTTATATAAAAAATGTTAAATATCTTTAAGTATTCATTTTTCTATATGTATCAATATTTTCCTTACAATTTTACTTTTATAGAAGAAAATACTATTACAAAATTTATGTCATAATTTTTTACATTATAAAACTTAAAAATAAAAAAAGTTACTGTATGTTTAATATATAGTTATGTTTAATATTGCATAGGCGTATATATGTTTGTGACGTAACTTTCACAATTTGTTCAATGTATACGACAGTAATAAAGATTATGCAAAAGGACATCTTTATTTACTGCACTTTTTATAGTTTAATAATAAAGAAATTATATCTACAGAAATAACTAATTAGCCTTTTTAAAGCATAATTAATTTAATGTAACTAAATTAAAGATTTCTATGCGATATATAGTCTCTTATAAAATTCAATAAATAATAAATAGAAAATAAAAAGTACATGGTGAAAATATAAATTAAAAAGGATAAAAAATTATTCGACTCAATAATTTATAGTACTACTAAGTAAGTAAAAACTTTTTTTATTAGACATGTATAGTATAAGTTAGATTAAAATCAATTTAATCACTGTCTTATTACTTAAAAATGAAAAATAAGCGAAATTATTATAATTATTACAAGAAATCTTTCTTTTAAAGATAAGCTATAAACAATGTATTATTGGTAATCATTATTTTCTTAATCATTAAATTATGCGAAGGAGGCTATCAAAAGTTTATTATACTCATAGGTTCATTTTAAGAAAACTTCCTAAAGTTGTCTCACATATTTAACTTTTGAGGTGTTCAAGGCTTTTTTACATCTTGATATAAAATTTAGACTCACTTTTTAGTCGCGCATTATAGAAAAGAAATTAATTTAAAAAAACACACGAAAAAGAGGATAAATAAAGGAAGAAAAAGAGATAAAAATATAGATGTGTTCGTCTACCTGTTTCTTCTATCTCTTTTGTTTTTTGTTCTCCTTTTTTCAAAGATCTACGTGCAGCTCGTAAAGTAGCTCGCGAGTGGAGACTTATATGTAGCCGCTGCACAGGGGAATATCGTCGTTAAGACCGCGTTAAGCGGCACCGGCGGTCGCTTGTGCTGCGTAAATAAAGGAGACCGCGCGTCGCATAATGTCGCGCGCTGTCGCCGCCGACAACAGTCAAATGCCTCACCAGGAGGAAAAAAGACGCAGAGCTAAATGAGAAGCAGAGAGAGGGAGATATGAAGAGAGATCTCTGACAGATACGAGTACGGAGGATCATCTGAGCGACAGAAGCGAACGTTGAACAAGCTTTACGTCTCTCTGAGGCCGAAACGACTCTGTCTCGTTAAACGTCGCGTACGACTGTGTCTCTACATATAACAAAGCTCGTTTCAGTTATTGCGTGAGTCGCGGTATACCTGAATGAATATGTGTATTGCTGAATACTGTATTGCTCGTGGTAAATTGATTATTCATTTTCTGCGGGTAAATATTACGAGAACTCTTTACGATGACGTACTGGACCGTTCGTTAAACAGTTTTTATTTTAAAGAAACAACTTTTACACGAAAGCGTTTATAACGGCGTAAATAGTCAATCGATTAATTTAGCAGTGAATGGAGCTTACGAAAAATGCGAAAAATTGCTTCACATTCGCACAAAAAATCACTTTAAATTCCTTAGGGAAATATACTTTCGGATAATGTTTTTAAATTATTTAAATAGTATAAGAACTTTAGACACTGCTACGCATCGCATAAAATGATGGCTGACAATTTAAAGAAAAAGTTTTAATTTTATTTTACCATTAAAAAATTTGCGAGCATGCAAAGTTTTATTAAAATAAGCAAATTTCAATGTTGAACTGTGATAAGTATAACAATTAAAATAATTGAAACCAATTAAGGAAGAAGAGCAAAAGAACCTAAAGTAAAATGAAAGGCAAGTTTGCAAGACCTTTTTCTTTAAAATCTTAATAGCATATCTGAGATATGAAATAGCAGTTATTAATATTCTTCAAAATTTTCAAAACAATTCATAATTTAAAATAAAAAATAATTGATAATTACATGTAAGGAAATCTTATTTTGCATATCTTTGATTAATTATATTCAATACAAATGATAAATCAATGAACCACGATGTAATACACGATTAACATTTTTTAAATTATTAATCCTAAACAGTTTAATCACATCGACAAAGAGAAGAAGAAGAAGAGCTAAAAGTATCACTCAGTTTACTTGGGAAATGTCATGAATAAAATGAATTAGTTATGCTTCTCTCTCTTTCTCTCCCTCTTTCTTTCTGTTTCTCCCCCTATAGGTCGTATCTCTCCCTCATCGCGAAATCCCGTCGCGCCTTAACACCTATCAAAAAAACACACTTGTCAGTTCCACTGACACTCGAACACGTTTATACCAGACCGCAGGTAACGGTCTGAGTCTTGCTCGTTCGCTCGTTCGCTCGTTTGCTCGTTTGCTTGCACGCTCAAGAAAGAGCAACAAGAAAAGTTCATTGTCCATATTGTCAAGTCGTAAAAGGCGCGAATGCAGTCACGCGCTTGCACCGCTGCACATATTCGATTTGCGTAGATTATATAGCCGACGGACCCTACTATTAATACTAAATGAACCTCTATTAGGCGAATGAACCTATGGACAAACGGGTGGACGGATGTACCGTGAATCGAATAAAACGAGCGAAAAATTTGTCCTTGACGCATACTGTTAATTTCTCTCTCTTTCTCTCACTCTCTCTCTCTTCTCCTCTCTCTCTCTCTCTCTCTATATATATATATATATATATATATATATATATTTAATTATTTATCTATCTATCTATCTTTGTACCTTCAGTATTTGTCTTCAGAAATTTTTATATTTCCATTATCAGAACGTTATTTTAAAAAAAGTAAAAAAGTAAAAAATTTAGTAAGAAATTTTAGTTACACATACTGATGATAATTTAAATTATGAGTCTTTTTCCTTTGGGCTACCTATATAAGTGACAACATTTATTGGCAGAGTGAGTGCGGAAATTTTTTTATTAATAGATTTTATTATTAAATGAAAATTTGATCATCGATTTAATCGATGAAAGTTTTACAGAATTAATGGAAAAGATATTTCGAGATTTTATAATTTTTTCACAGATGAATATTTTGCCACTATTTTGAAATTTAATCGAAGAATCATGTAAATGATGACTATTATTGAATGTACATATAATATATATATATATATATATATATAAATTTATATTATAAAATTGAAGTAATCTACAAATAGTTTCCCTTTCTCACTTGCTGCTGCACTACTTTACCCTCAGGTTCAATTCTTCTGTTGAATATCGAAAATTCTTTCTCGGTACTTAAATACGTGTAAAGATGCAATATGCAGATGCTGGGCATGCACGTACACCCGTGTTATAATAGCCAGGCAGCGAGTTTACTTTTCTCAAGTCCTGCATAACGTCGCCATCATCGTCACGTGTCGATAAATCATCCCACTGTCCTCCGCTTATATGTGTACGTGCACTGCAAGCTTACATATGAAACGATAGAATAGCAGAAGGAGAACAGGATTCAAGAATTTTTACCATTTCATTAATTTTTCCATTTTTTCTTCTTCTTGATACAGATGCTAGCGGCGTTCGGGACAAAAGATATGGTACAGCAATTCATTTTCATATCACCGTAACTCCAGTAATTGGCCCCGTCTTGCAAAAATTGCAAATCATGATAACCCAGTGATTGCGAAAAGGAGGGTGGGATTATTCATTGGTTAAAAATTGACGATAATCATTACGAGGAAATAGATAATTTGGGGTGTCGATTAAGAGAAAATTCCGCGGACACGCGTATCAGAAGTGATTAGAACGCAAGATATATAAAGCAATCCGGAGTATGGGACAAGGTTTGATTGATCGCCGACATTCACAGAGTCAATCTTTCGACATTATAATATGAATAATGCTTCTGTACGCAGGGGATGCAAAGATAGCAACATCGACAGCAATAATAAAGTTGCGCTTGAGCACGTCATTAGTTGATGATCGTGTTCGTTGGTTTTTAAATTGCAGCATATATATTTTGGATACATCTGCGGTTGAAGAATTTGATATCTAATTCTTGAATTCAATTACAAAATTTTTTCATCAAAACAAAGTTAAGTGAACGGAATGAAAAGTGCGCGCGAAGCGATTTATTTTGTTGTATAATTTTTTTTACAGATAAAAAGTTAAATAAAATCATCAAACAATAGCAATATATTTAATAGATGATTGTGTGGCGGTTTATTTATTATCAGCTGGTATAATTTTACGTAAGCTTTAACAATTGATTAATTTGCTCTAGTTCGGGTTATGCATTGATGACTGATCACCGCAGTATTTTTGTAACCGAAGTTCTGGTAAAATTGATATTTTACTCATTTTTTTTTATTTTTCATGGTATTCTAATATCTAGTATTTAAAATCTAGTACCTTGAGCTTAAGTTGCAAAATTTTATATATACATACAAAATTTAAAAAAATTGAATTTTACGAAAACCTTGGAATTGCACCCTCTGGTAAGTAATACATTTTTATACTAATAAAAGCCAGCAACGTTTCAGATAAATAATAAACAAGTAAAATAAAATTTTCTTAGCGAATCAGAAATGAGTAGGAAAATGGTAATGCATGATGGGTGACGTTTTACAAGCGAAGAACCAAGTCTTATCGTTTGGCGAGTGGAAACGTAACGTATTAAGATCCTAGATTCTCTCGGCTATCATCTCGAAACAAAAAGGCGAATAAAATTAAAACGACTACATGCCATCTCTGAAATACTGTGCAGGCACACGTCACCTCGCACAACGGATTAAAATATCAAAAGCTCAGACTGCCATGCATATCGAGACTTTCGCGATATTCTGCACATTATGCACTGAAAAAGAACGAAATGTGGGGGAGGTAAATGTGTACACGCATAACACAAAAGCGAGAGAGATCGAAAAACCAAGGATCGCCAGAGTTTAACTTCTCAGAGAGATAGATGTGCATTGCCGAGGCACTTTTTTCTCTCTTGTTTTTACTGTTTTTCAATTTTTACATCACATTCATAGAAACGTGCGCGTGTAAAAGGTTCAGCTCAGTATCATTTTACCCGCAATACCATATCAGAATAACGTATGTCTGAAGGAAATCAACTGCAAAGTAATTTTACGTCTCAGCTTGAAGCTTTGTTTTATTATAGTACATAAGACTCTATTGGAAACTTTTTATTATGACGTGATTGATAATGGATAAAGATATTATGAAGCCTAATTATATTCCGCAATGTGTTGATTAAGCGTTGATTTAGCATGTGAATGTAATTTTGATCAAGTACTCCAGCTTTTACAATAATATCGATCGAATTCATCCGCATCTACTTTAAAGATTAAACATATTTCGTTTTTTTAATATAATCTAAAAAAATTTTGAGACTGAACTTTTATTTATTCTTGCTGTGTTTACGTCAGCATATCTTGCACTCTCTTACCAGCTTTGAAATAAATTTACTTTTTGGCTGTACCTAAGTAATTCTTACCTATACAAGAATTTTTCGTGTCAATATTTGTAAAAAGAAGAAAGTAAATATAAAAAAATGTGAACACACGCAATTCTTAAGAATCAGAGAACTGATACATTCTATACCTACACATACTAATGAATAAACCTCGTGTGTGTTTCTAACCACTGGTCGGGTGTATAAAAGAGCGGGCGGATTAATAATAAATCGACGCAATATATCTCACTGCCTCTGATCAAAGGCGGCTTTTCACTGAAATATAGTACACTCCCGAGCTTCTTCTCCTTCTTTTTCGCATACATACATGCACACTTATGTACGCGTATACGATGGTAAATAAAAATACCCGATCACAACGATGGCGGCGGTGGTGGCGGTGGCGGTAGCCAAGTAGCCCAGGAAAAAGCGAGAAAGAAGAAAGTCGATCGACGCGGTCATTACCATAATTTGTATATGAGTACCACCTGGAATACAGTGGCTGTTCAGAACCCCATGGTCAATGCGCATCCCTCTTTTCTTCTTTTTTAAAGATATACACAGGCTGCTTTTGCGCGCGCATCCCATTATAGCGGTACACGTATGTGTTCTCGCTCTGTTCTCTTCTCTCGTTGTGAATAAATAAAGAAAAAGAGATCGAGGTTGAGAACAGAGACATCTGAAGAGGGTCTAAACATGCTTCCTTCTCTCTCCCTCTCTTTCTCTGGTACTTCTCTTTACATTTTTTATTCTTTTTTGGTCTACCTGTTTGCGTGTACGTCTTGCGTACGAAAGCGGTGACCCTTATGAACGAAACGCAAGAATTATGTTTCTCAGTTTATTCCTCATAAGCTGCTGAATTCGTCCAGAACGATTTTTTGTTTGTTCGTTATTTTTCTCTAGGCGACATTGGCCTTTTGATAGTTGGATTACGAGTTGAAATTTTTTAATTTTATCTTAAATATATATGACTAATTATTGCTGGAAAGATTTTTTCATTTGTAATATAATCGTTCATATTTGTAAGATAATAATTAATGATAAGATACTAACGAAATATGTAATCAAATTTGAACAATGAATGAATAGGAGAACATGTTATGATAATAGAGAATATTAATACGTTATGTTATTAGAGATCATCGAAAAATTTTATTAGTCTTTAATGAAAAAATTGTAAAAGCAGATTTAAAAATATATAATATAATAATAAGTTCGATAATTCATTTCAATCAATGGAATTATAATCAAAAAAATATTTATTTCAATTTAACTCGTACTTCTTATTTAAAATGCAGACATAAACAATGAAAATATTAAGGGCACGTAATACCATATGGTAGCTAAATCAATTGGAATTTAATTAAAAAAGCTTCTTCGCACTTATGGAATAAAAGGAGTTTACCTTGCACCGTAAAACACCTATCATCCATTCATTAACAATCTATGACTATATTTCATTTACCCCTCATTTTGAAGTGAGAGCAGATATAATTCTACGTTAAAACATTTTATAGCTCTTTTAAGTCTTTGAACGTTATTTACACTCAGCACTTTTGCATGTACAAAATTTGACAAAAATCTTGAACAAAAACAAAGGAAAGAGTTAAAAAGCGGTTTTAGTAGCGCTTTTAGTTTTATATTTTGTGATATACGCAATCTCAATTATACAGAAGTATCAATTAATATGCAGTCAGTCAGTGTTTATCAACTCATTTTAACAACTTATTAACATTAACAAATTAAATCAGAAAGATTAAAGGCTTTTGAAATTATTTTTAATATCATTAATTTTTTCTCTATAAGTATTGTTTATAAAATTTTAACAAAATATCAATTGTATGACTATTTTATCGTACGTTTATAGTATAGTGACGACGACGAAAAAAGTAGTATATAATATTAATATTTTTATTTCAAGAAAATTTTTAAACGATATTTTCGAAAATTTGTATTAGTGAAATAATTGTCAAGATTTATAAAGCAACTTTTACATTAGTATATTTTGAAAAAAATAAACCTTGTTGGAAAAGTATGTCTTGTAACAAATTGCAGATCGTAAAAATGTTCCATCTTCAAAGTAAGTCCAACTATGTAAAACAAATGCAAGAAGACAATGTTTTTAAATTCCTTCAAATATATGAAGAAAAAATCAAGTTTTATATTTATGATTCAATAATAATTTTCAAGATGAAAATTTATCAAATTTAACAACATATATTTTCGTTACTTTTTTTCGAACTTTAATGTACTGTTATAAGTAATAATTTTTATGAAAGTACAAGATCGAGGGAATCATTATTATCACATTATACTTGCGCCCTTTTCCAGATGTAAAAAAACTGACGAAAAACTTCTTTTATAAAATGTTAAACTTTTCCGAATTTATTAATTCTTTTAATTTTTTACCTTCAGAGTTGACGTGGAATGCCGCAATTATAAGAGCAAGGTTGGACCACGCCCTATCTCTGAGTTGCGTCCTTCTTTCTCGTACGATCGCTAGGTACGTTCTCTTAATATATCTTTCGCTCTCTCGCTCTTTCCCTCTTACTCCCTTCTTGCCTCTTTCTCTCTTTTCTTCTCTACTCTCCTCAACAGCTTCTCTTCGCTCCATTCCTCTATTCTCTCTCTTTCTCTTTAATTTTATCGTTCTTGCTCGAGTTTCTCCTACTCTTCGATAAGCCGCGCCTCTTTTCGTCTTTCGTGCTTTCCATCCTTTCTTTCTTTCCTTTTCAATCGTGAAGTTATAATATTCAACACTTGTTACATTGTGAATGTTTATTTAATATTGCCATATAATTTATTGAATTTAAAAAAAATATCTATTTCATAGAATATTCTCCAAAATAAGATTGCAAGCAGTGATATATTATTAATTTTTAGAATTTTAAAATAGTGTGAATATGTTGATGAAGTATCAACCAAAAGTATTTGTAAAATAAAGGTTTAAAAATCTAATTAAGTCTTATTTGAATTGGTTTTATGCTAAAAATCAATTTTGTAATTCTCATTTTCTCTTTCGTGGTAATTATTTCTATTTTTTTATAAGTTATACTACAACGTAATATCGTCGATACATCCGCATACATGTCTCTTAGAATTTTTCTTTGTGAACTGCTACGTTGAAAATATAGCGGCTTGAAAGTGAAAACTCGTGCGCTTCGATGAAAACTTTTTTTCTTTTCGCTATAATTACTAATCGATCGATGCTAATGATAGCTTTACGCTATTTTTCGTTTTTGTCGTTTATGTCTGGAAGTTAGTAGCCATTTGCTCTATTTGTTCGACTTTGCGTGGTTGGAATTATAAATGTCTGCATACTGTCGCTTTTCCTTGAGCGCTTGGAATATTTTTGCATTCTGAACAAGTCTCTAAATGTTTAATTATTACGGGTTTTTTATTGGTAAATTAAATAGCGTGAATGTTGGTATATTTTTTAATTCATATCCGAAATTTGTGGTAATGCAAATACAAAATGATAGTATTTAACATTATTAAAGTGATGCTTAATTAAAGATATAAAACTAAAACAGCAAACTAAAATTTTAAATTTCAAATACGTACTTTATAAAAAGTACTACTATTTTTTTATAAAAATATAGATTTAGTTTGTTCCATTATATTCATTTATAATAAAAAACCTTAAAATAATATATTGAATTCAATGATCATTTGTAAAATTCAAAATAAATGTTTTTACTACAATTATTCTCTTTATTAAACTTTATATATATATATATATATATATATAATATGTACTTGTACAACAATTGTATCAAAGTTTTCTGCATTTTTAATCAATAATTATTTTGTTGTAGTCGTTAACTTCGAATAAAATATTTTCGCGAAATTTTTGAATCTGAAAAAGCATTTAAATCAATCAATCGAAGAAATTAAAAAATAAAATAAAACACGCAAGTATATTAAAGTCCTGTTTTAATACTTATGTTACTAATAAGAACTTATTAATATTTCATACAAATAAGTATTTCATAATTGAACGAAAATATTACGTATAAAATATATCACTAATTTTTATTAAAGTGATAGCGTATACGCAAAATATTTTCAAATTTTCCAAAGTTACAATTCCCGTAGTTGGTAAAGTATTACTATTCATAAGGAAATGAAGCTGTTAATTAAAAGAGATGTGTCAGAGTTTGGACATCCGCTTAAAAACATGGAACTAATAATGATTTCCTTCAAGAGCAACAGAAGTGACTTATTCTCATCCGTGTGATAAAAATAAGAAGAAGGAAACAACCCGCACAAAATAGTCAGCGGGCATGTGCAATAATAAATATTCATCTTATCGGGTGGTCGAGAAGAGCAGAGCAGTGGCGGCGAATTTCTCCTTACGCTCTTTTCCAGATAGAGTTGTTGTTGTTTTCGCAAAGTCAGGCGCAAATAAGAAATTCCCGCCTTCTCAGAAGAAACGTTGGTGTGGATAGGGGCAAAGAAAAGGAAAAAAGTGGACGCCGCGCCAACGCACTGAGGATAAGCAACGATCGAGATTAGCGGATCGCTGCTCGAACACGATGTCCTCGCTCGAGAGGATGTAGAGAGAAATACGGAAGATAACTAATAAGGGATTAGAGGTAGAATAATTGAGGGTAGAGAAAACCTTTATTTAATTTTATTATTATTGTAAAAAAATTAATTAATTCTTCTATTTGGATTTAAATTGAAATATTCCGTATTAATTCAAGTTCAAGATTAAAATTCACGACAAATAGAATTTTATAAATAAACTTTCCTCCTTATATATGAGTAATAATAATTCATAGCTTGTTCAAAGAAATAATTTAGAACATTTTTTATTTTTATACGACCTAAACTCATTTAATGTTTAAATCAACGTTATTTTAAATCTGATTTTGTAACTTTCTAAAATATGAAAGATATCAACTTGAGTTAAAATATCTAGTGAATTCAAAAGTTCGAAAAATAATAAATTCTATATGTATGTACAATATATGCAATGTAATTTCGTGCAAGTTCCTTTAAATGCCTATAACATACCATGTGTTATATAATTTTACAACTCAGAAAATAGTTATGTTTATATAGTTTAGATAAACCAGTTTTCAACGATTTACTATTTTTAATAAAAAAGAAATAAGAAAAGCTATAGTTTATTAATGCAAAAAACTTTTATTTATTCCTTGAATTTAAATAAGCATGATGAGAGTGGAAGAGAAAGGGGGGTAGAGATGAAGCTAACCTGACTAATCGGATATAAGTCCGAAGAGACCGCAGTACGAACGATAGCGATCGACGACTTTGTGTTTCTTTATCGGGCTGGCAATTAAATAAGTCACGTCTCTACAGAACTGTAACAGCAAATCGTATTGGATAGCGTCAGATACATTTATACACGTATGTACTAGTCTCGAAAAATTTGTTTTTACTAAAGTTGTGAACTAGTGGTTTGATAAGTAAATGTTATTTTTATTTTCTGTAAAATTGTTATTATGTTGCTAGAACTGTTATTATATGCTGGAACTAAGCAACACTTAATGCTTATTTGAGTAACGCGACCATTTCGTATATTTATATTATTAATTTTAATGGTCGGTCAAACTAATTCTTATTTGATACTGGAATTCGATTAAATAGTTGACTACTAATAATTATATATCATTAATTAAATATTATTTTTTGTGAATGTGATCCATTTTTTAGTACGTTGTTGTTGATTGCGAATATTTGATATTTATGTATGATTGAAAATATTGCGTGATATTATTTACAATAAATTTAAATTGAAACGAAATCAATCTTCATATTTCATGAGAAAGTTATAATAATCAAAATCGAATAATTATTTTGAAAGCTGATAATATTGAAACGAATGATGTATACTTTTAATTTTGATACAACTGAACGTCCGAATAGCATACGATATAAAAATATACCTTAATGCTATTTATTATATTTAAATGTAATACTTGTGAGTATATAAGTAAGCATACATATTTGCGTTTAATAATAATATTATAATCTCGTATCTTATTTCTTTAACTTATAAAAACTGCTTAAGAAACAGATTATAACGGCAGTATGTTCTATAATATCAATAAAAATATTAAAATAAAATAAAAGTCATAAAAAAGGAAAAAATCAGTTGCAGCTAATCATTGAAAATCACAGAAAAAAATTCCTTTAAGAATCTTTAAAAAGCTTTAAAACCAACAATTACAGCGACACTAAGCAAATAAATCCGAGCGCGGCTACCATTTATTTTCTAAGTTCGCCAATTGGTTAGCGAAGGAAAATCTCAACAAGTTGGCGCTAGTAAGAATACAAACAACAGAAAGCGAGAGCCACACGTGTGTTTGAAGCATAAAATTTTCAAAACGCCATTATCGTCGCTCGTAAATTCGTAATCGACGATTACTACAATCGTAATAGCAAAGAGCAAGTCACCACGTCAGAGAATATAAATGATTAGCAAGCGTGAAATGGCTCGTGCGAGAGCGTATCATTATTTGGCACGAGTCTGCGTACTACACGGCTCCGACAATTTATTGGCATTCTTGTAATGGCTGACGCAAGTATATATACTCGCCACAGAAAATCGCACAAGTGAGAAGTACGTAGGCGAGTTTTTGCTCGAAAATAGATGAATTTAAGGGATATAACCAATGGTGCTCTCATACTTTTACCATAACGTACGAGTAGTCTCGTGTCCGAGCGGAGGCTGGACGTGTTACAATTCTCGCCAATTGTGTTCTATCCGAGAGTAGTGAGCGAGAGTTATCAACAATAGGGAGTTTCATGCTCTACACTGCTAACATCTATAGTTTCCTTTATCGATTTTGCATTAATGCCGTCGACGAATCGCATCGTTTATATGAATCTTTTTGGATAATTCTTCTGTCAATGGAAGTCGTTGCTTAGCTATCTTGTCCTATTTAACTGCACATCGAATCCCCCAAATTGAACCCACATTTCGATAAGTACCTTTATAGTTAATTTATACGAGGAAGAATTCGCCAAATACGGTGCCCATTAATTAAAAACGGTATTTTATGTTTAATGCACACGTATAAAAAATACATTTTTACCTGCTAAATGGTAACATTCACTTTTCTATCAACTTAGGATTTATAATGAGATCGAGACAGGCTGAACTTAAAAACAAGAAAAATTGTCATACGTTTGGCACTACACTAAAAAACAAACAGTGTTCCTTCCACTTCTTCTCTTTCGACTCGGTTTCTCTATCTTCTGTTTACGTTGTTGAAGCCAGATAGTCACGATAATTCTGAGAATTCATTCATGATCTCCGACATCACGCATGATTCAACTACATCATCGTGTGCAGAAATAACCGTCAAACGCTACAGTACCACTGAACGACGTCAGTGTACATTAGGCGAGAATCTCTATATGTATTCGAATTATTCTGCGCGTGATCGCGTACAAAAATAAAAAGACGAAGATGGAAGTAATCAATCAATAATTCGCCTTCTCTTCTCTATCCGCGCAGTGGAATTAATAAAAAAGTGTGTTACAATATTCTACGTTACAATACATTATATATCTGGGACCATTGATATCAGCTTTGTTAACATTTGTTTATAAATACAATACTCGCAAACGATGCAAGTGATGTGTTATATCGTTATATTTGTATTGTAAAATTCGTTTCATTAGAATTAGAGAATAAAGAGAACGAACAACTATATATGTGTACATGTATTTTTCAGTAATATTTTGAAACATTAATTTTATTCTAAAGAATAAAAGATATATATTGTTTATTTAAAATATTTTTAATGCGATACTAAACAGAAAAATAGAAAATAAAATATTAATAAAATGGTGAAATTCGTGTGCATAAACATCTTATATTTATATTATTATTAAGGATATTAATTTATAATTTGAATGAAACCATTGAATTCGTATAAGATATTTAGATTTAGTCATTTCCTAAATGAAAAATAAGCTTGTCACGATCTTAAATTAAAAAACAAAATAAGTGAGGTAAATTAATTGTTCCATTTCAAAAATTAATGTAATCGATATTTTGATAATAGGTATCACAAAGCTGGATCATTTAATATTTAACTAAATATAAGAAATTCCGTTGTTATATATAACGAGAAAAGAAACGTGGAATGGTTGGGTATCTTTTTGAATGCGTAGACAGAAGGTATTCTCCATCTTTCCGGAGAGTAAGAATAGTACAAGGGAATCGGTTTAGATATGCTCATATGCGGCAGCCCAGTGTCCGGTGTCCGGTGTCGATGTCGGTGTCTCCTTTCTACCTGCCTCCTTATTCATCGCGCCTACAGTCACATTCACT
Organism: Platyscapa corneri; assembly: GCA_018907185.1. Taxonomy (NCBI): domain Eukaryota; kingdom Metazoa; phylum Arthropoda; class Insecta; order Hymenoptera; family Agaonidae; genus Platyscapa; species Platyscapa corneri. The sequence goes on from JACCHW010000037.1 coordinate 374,413, forward strand.
ACGTTCAAGCTATGCCCGTAACAACTATCCGCCATGTCTTTCGCGTCAAATAAAAGTTGAGATTTTAACAATTTCTAGTGCCTCGACGCAAAGTTATTCTCGATTTGTGTGTTTGGCGAAGATTCATAATTAGCAATTACTGTTGAATCAATATTAAAGTGTTTTCTTCGATTCTTCCTTACAACCCATTATACGAGTCATGTCGCAATTTTACATATTAATTTGTTGAATATTAGTCCAATAATATTTCAACGTATTATGACTCTGACTACTTTTTACAATTGCTTTACAATTGCTTTAGTAATTTTGCGTAAATAAAGAAGCACGTAATCCTAACTTTAATGAGCAGTTTGCATTTTTTCATTCTCTAATTCACTTTAACGCAACATTCATCAGATTTAATTATTTTTACCTTCAGAAGAGCATAATGTTTTTACTGTTTATAAATTAGAAGCATAGATCCATATTACGTCACCACTTTCATTTGACATATTTGCTGTCAATTAATACACGAATACATACATTCACACAGATAATATGCAAAAATTATGCAACGGCACGATGTCAGATGCGATCGGGTTTCTAAAATTTCACTATTAGTTTACTTGTTACTTAAACAATACCTGTGTACGAAAAAATATGCGTATTGCGTAATCGTTGGAAAGTATATTTGTTCTCAATTACACTGTACCATAGATTTAACACGAACAGAAAAATCATTCAAAGAAATCCATTGATCTATGTACACAAATTTTCATGCACAGTTATTAATTTAAAGTGCAACTCATTTTTTATTTAAGAAGCTTTATAAAAGGCGAGATCGTTATAACTCTCTCGATAAATTATCTTGATGATCTGACCCAGACACATTCTACTCTTTTTCTATTTGATCGTAAAAACACTATCTACGCCGCTGCACTTACGGAAGAAGAAGCTTAGAATAGAGTAAGAGGAAGAAACAGAGAAAGAGTAAGAATACGTTTGCCGACAGCTATTAGGAAGAAACGGAGGTAAAACGGCAGACACACGCGCGGCGAGAGGCTGTACGTCTATATCTCTGTCTCTGTCTACTTGGCTCGAAGCAACTCCGCACTCGCCACGACCCGCGGTAAGCAAAGCAAACGACCTTCCGTGGAATCTGGACAACCTGTCTGCACCGCCCGCCGCCTTACAACCACTCTCTGACTTTTCTCTCTCTCTCTTTTTTCAGACCAGATCTCTTCTGCACTTGTTCTTTGACTCTCCGCTACTCTAGCTGACCCTCTCTTTCGCTCTCTCTGTCTCTCTCTCTCCTCTCTCTCTCTCTCTCTCTCTCTGCCACTTGTTCTGTTTCCGAGGATCTCACGCGGTAGCAGCATCGAATCTGCCGCTGTTGATGCCTCTTATTACATCAACCCTGTTCGCCAAGATCATGTACCAGTCTCTCTCGTTCTCTTTTCCTCTCTTCCTCTCTGTTGCGTCGGCGAGCGCACGCGGAGGACAAGGACTAGTATACCGTTACAATACCCGTCTCAGGATGCTGTTTACCTCTCTTCCTCTTTATTCTTCTCTCTCTCTCTCTCTCTCTCTCTCTCTATCGTAACGCCCGCGCACGAGTATCCAAAGAAGTAGAACTGGGGTCCGAAAAGTCGTCCGGGTTGTCCGGAAGCCAGTTTAGCAAGAAGGAGGAGAAAGCGCTATACATGCGCGTGCATATACATGGGCTGTAGCTATAGACCAAACAGGCGCGTGCCTCCTGGGAGCGAAGTCCATCAGGTTTTGCCGTTTTGTTGGCATTGATGCGAGCAATGGCCTCTTTTGTTGTGTTTACATACATCGTACTCAGAGTACAGCGTTGCGCGGACGATTTACACAAACGGCAGGTAAGGGAACGATGATTTGCACTTCTGACAACTTTTTCTTTAACTTTCTTCTCTTCTTTTGATCCGCAGTTGTGGTTATATTGGCCATTAAAGCTCTTATTATTTATTGCGTTAACGAGTCTTTTGTTTGTCTAGCTGTTTTTATGAACCATCAGTTTTATACTTTGAAATTACTTATTTTGCCTATTAATATCTTTTTTTCTTTCCTTTTTATATTGAACTTTATTTCTGCACATCAACGTTATGATTCTTCTAACCATTGGTATAATACTTTTATTTGGTCGCCAATGATAACTGATTGCGCAAAGAAACAGTTAACGAGTCCAACGCGTTGTAGATATTGGTGCGTTAAATTAATCTGAATATATTTATTGAAGTGTGTAATTAGAAAAATAATATTAGTGTATCTATGAAATTAATGATCTTATTCCTAGATAGATATAGATCTTGTACTTTCACTTAATGATGAGGAATATAAGCGTGTATAAAATTTCGGTAAATTACTGCACGTAAAAAAGTTGATAGATAACCATAGTGAAGTAAACATTTATTTTCATATCTATGAGAAAGTAAACATAAGCTTTAATAAAACAATTCAACAGTCATAAACACGAATAAATCTGTCTGCAAATCGCACTTATACTATGAATTCAATCTTGGTTTTATTATTATTTTTTTATTTTTATTATTATTTGAAGCATCGTGCAACACATAAGTATATTGCGTTCATAAAATTGAACTAAGTTATAAATAAAAAATTTCATTGTTGTATAAATATTATTATCAGTAAAAAGTATCTAAGCGTCAAGGATGAAATCATCATTCGACCAAATATAACGTCTTCATCAAACTACCACTAATGGTACCACGTTAATGGCAATTAAAATTCGCACTTATCACGAAGAAAGTAATTCACGTCAGAATTATTACATTGGATTTCTTATTACGTTTCGTTCATTATCAAGGTAAGAATTTTTTCAACATTTTGTGTGCATGTATATAATTACATGGGATCTATTTGAAAAAGAACAACATCGAAAGAGTTGGAAAAAAATATCGAACGAGAAAAAACGAACTCTTGAAGCAGAGAAAGGATAAAAAGAAAGAAATAATGGAACAGTCTTATAAGCGCTGTAAAGCTCCGCGATTTTCGAGTCCTTGGCGATTCGCGAGCAAGATTTAAGGCCGAAATCCCGTGGCCAATTACGGCGGGGCATCATTTCTATTTTAGGGTTTCAATGAATCATGCGCGCGTTAATCGGCCGGACGCCCGTTGACCTTTTTTTTCGAATCTCTCACGTTGACTAACGTTTATTGCCTCTCCGTTCTCAGACAACGATTCGTTCCTTGGATTCCACATCTTTTCTCACTTCCCTCCTGATCTTCCCCCTCTCTTTCTCTCTTTCACCCATTCTTTCTCGATATTTCTTAGTCCATCTCCCTCTCCTGCTTTATCTAATTTCAGTTTTATGTTTCTCTTCTTGTTTCTTTCCTCCAAATCGGACTTTTTACGATGTGACAGAGAAAGAGAGAGAGAAAGAGAGAAAGAGAGAGAGAAAGAGAGAAAGAGAGAGAGAGAGAGGGGGGGAGAGGGAGGACAGGAAAGGACAAGATGAAATTGACTCGGTGTATCTCATCCGCAGCGAAAGGTCGAATACGACGGAATTTCGTTCTTTTCAGGGACGCAAGTAGAGGTAGCGATAAAGATGCGATGCGATCCTCGAGACAGTCTTCTGTAATGCGACCTAATGTGGGACGCAGCTATTTTCTCTTTTTACTTGGTTCGGGTGGGCTACGCTATCAAAACACTCGGAGTTCCAAAGATACTATATGTCTCTGAACGAAGTGCTGCTGATTTTTTTCTTCATTCCTTTTATTTTTCTTCGCTTGGCTGTGCAGATTTTTCATGTGTGTGACTCTTTATGCGAAAAGAATGAATTTACATAATTTAAGACTGTCTTTTCCATCTGTTTTTATTTTTATTATTCGTAAAAGTTAAATATATCATAACTTTTAATATTTTGAAATACGAGAAAAAAACGGGTGTTTGCTAATTTATGTTAACGCTTGGCTCGATCTTGACATGTCTCAACGTCCAATGTAATAAAAATTTATTTGAATTATTAAGAGATGAGATCAAGCTTTATGGTGTAAAAGCGTATACATCTTAAGAAAATTCTGTGGAAAGTTTTGATAATAAATGTCGATTGACTTCGTTACAAAAGAAATCTAACAAATCGTTATTTTTTATCTATTTAAAATGAAAATTTTCTGAATTTTTTAAATACTTTAGCGAGAGATGAAATCACACGTTATTTGGAAATTGAAATGAGAATCTATACTACAAATCTGGTTGATAATTACGAAATCGATAGTTTTTCTCTTTGAAATTTACTTGTACGTTTCATTAAAAAAACTTTGAATTTACAAAGTTATTTTTTAATACATATAACTAAATTAATACTGTTTATCTTTGGTAACATGGATTCAAAAGTGTAGGAGAACCATTTTCTTTACGATTTTCTGTACGCTAAACGTATTTTCCAGCTTCGGATCACAGACTCATAGGGTCGGATGAGCGAACAATAGTGACGCGGAGTTTCCCATAATTCAGACTACTATGGATTTTCTCAAAAACATTACAGTAAAGTGAAGCTCGCATTCGCGGGAGGAAAATCGTTCGGAAACATCGAATAATTGCGGCATTAAGTCAGTTGAGGTCTACGCACGCTGCGTTAAAAGGTGTTATTACGCGTAAGCGACGCAAAATCACGTAAGCTTTTTAAGCGTCCACTGGTGATCAGTCGCGATCTCTCGTTTAAACAAGATCGATCGGATTGGTATTGGTCGCGTGGGGATGTCGCGATTGTAGGGGAAGCAGCATTTGCGAGTATAATCATTAGCTATAAGGCTGGCAGACACGACACGCACGATACCCAAGAGAGATCGTAATCGATAGAGTAGCGCACACTCAATAAGTACGTCGACGAGCCTCGAGTGGCCATTTTTCTCTCTATTTTTTCACGTTGACGTCCTTTTTTCAATAGCGCAGGTCTGCACGATATTTTCAGCAATTTTCTAAGTGCACAAATTTATGATCAACTACGAGCATACGCTCATTTTTTGTGTTGCGTTTTGCGGGGGAATGGCATATTTATTGTCAATTGACGCAAGTGGTCGTTATTCGAATGCGATTTACTTTTATATTTTGTACAATATTAAGATTACATAAATTTTATCAATGCTCACGTATTTCTATATGTAATTTAACTTATATTTATTTCGAAATCTATATTTTTCTGGTATTTTCACCACGAGATAAGTTGTGCACATAAATTTAAGCGGGCATAATGTTTTTTCAATTTTATGAATGACTGATACGACAGTTGATTAAAAGCCCAGGATTGATCTTGTAGCTTATTTATTTAAAAAAAAGAATATAATTTGTTACATTTAATATAATTTAACCTTTTAATATTCTTGAAACTCTCTGTTTATGATGAAATACAACTACGGCATTTACAGTGCTGAAAATTAATAAAAGCAATCCGTTTGTTAAAAAAATATTTTCGTTTATTATATACCAATGATCAATTACGCCTTATATGTAATTATTCATCTGTATACAAATATATGGATGAGGAAATAATTATTAAATATTATTAAATTATTAAATACGTATATTGACAAACAATATATTTTGGAAGCTACGATCACTACTTTAAATTAAATTTCTATAATTATACCTTAAGTAACAAAAGGTAAATTAGTGTTTAAAAAATGGAATCGTTTTATAAGCTCTAAGTGTTTGTTTTTATACGATGGTATCTGATTTTAACACAGCAACTAATTATTTTATTAATATTAATTGTAAGAGCTACAAATTTCTACGCAATGAAATTTAAATTTTTGAATTTAAATAAATTTAATTGTAGTCCCTTACAAATATATATTTCCTTTATTCCATCAGTTATTATTATATATTTATCATTATACACCATATTTTATCTTAATACTATTCCTTGTAATTAATAATTACAAATGAAATCATTAATGTGAATAATTAAAAAATGAGATGGTTAAAATAATTATAATTCATTCAATAACGTAATTATTAGAAATTCTGTAAGTAACTAAAAAGGTAAACGTTGTTAGAGACCGAAATGAATGAGAGATATGGAGCAATTATAAAATTACTCCCATCTGAGTACCTAAAAAGGCACTCCTGATCGTGTTCTCGCGACATGTTAGCTTGATAATCCAATTACTGTCAATAGCCTGGTAAAGCGCCGGAAAAAGAAAAAGAAAAGAAAGAATGGAAGCGAATTCCACAATTAAATACCAATGTTGCTGTGACGTTAAAAAAAAAAGGGGAACAAACGTTCAATCATCCGACAACGTCTACACCAACAAAACATGTAGAACGGCGTCTGATACGAAGAGTAGCTGTGCAGCGTAAAATTATTCATTGCGCATGATTAATACATACGAGCTGCAGGGTATACGCATAGAGAGAACGAAGGCACATTAATAACATGCATACATCGAACTTTACCACTACGCATGCGTTAGGTAATTTCGTCATCAAATTTTCAATTTACGTAAAACATTTGCCAAGAGATTGTATAGTTGAAAAGAAAAGAATATTTAACTATCGTAAGCTTGAAATCAGGAGCATTTAATATGATTTTGTATTTTCAATAAATATAAAATATCGTATTCATTGTATATTTGTTAAAAGATTAAGCAATCTAATTAATATAAACTTTTAAACAATAATCGCTTTGAAAATTTATTTATGTGTGAATAGGTTTTGAAAGTAAGTCAGATACAATTGTTAAATGAAATTTTATTACAGATCCTACCTATATTTGTTCATATTTGGATTGTTCTGAACGTTTTTTCATTTTATTTATCGAAGAATATTTTATATATCGTTTGTACGTATCAAATAGCGATACCGTTCGTGCCCTTCACCTTGTTTTTCCATCTCCCCCCTATCTCTCTCTCTCTCTTTCTCTCTCTTAATATTTTTGTCTTTGATCCTGCAAGCAATCTGTTATTTATCCTCAAATACATCGAAAACTACAGTACCACGCGGTGAAGAATTAGGCTGTGCTCATTAATTACGTTGTTTACGCAGATTTTGTAAATTTAATTCGAAATGTTTTGTAAAAGATGATTCTGTGATTAATGCAAACGAAGAAAATTTGTAAATATTATGTCAATACAGTTATCATTAAACAAGAAATAAGCGATATGTGCTAGATCTGGGTAAAAGAATGTATTCTATGGATATGCGCGTGGTTACGATTGTTTTCAATAGACGGGAAATACAAGGCAGTGGGTGTGGGTGTCAATGCAGTACCAGTATTGTCTTGTGTTTCACTCATGTATTACTGCCTACACGCAGGGCTTAGCTTTTCGAAAGAACGTTCATTTACCGCATCAACTATTATATGCATAGCAAAAGGTTGAATCTTGAACATCATCGCTACACAAAATAGTATTATACACTGGATTTTGCTGCTTTTCTCTACATTCTTGTAGCATAATTATTGAAACGCATAGAATTTAGTATTTTCGTGTTATATTATATCTGTAGGTAGTAATTATTGCAGTAGCAAAAATTACTGACAATTAATTTATAAAGTAAATTACGTAATTTAACAAAATAAAAATAAAACACTTAAAATACAGAAAACATCCGAACACGATACAAATGCATTTTAAAATAACAAGGAGACCATACTTGATAAACGGATTAAAAAATTGTATCGTAGAGAGATAACTTACTCTGGCGTAACATACAATAAAAATTGAACCTCGTAGAATAAGAATCAAAAAGGCACGTAAATAAGGGTGGGATTATCGAAATAACGAGTTTGGGTCAATTAAAATAAAATGAAGATAAAAGAAAGGAGTTAAATAAAAAATGATTGTTGAACAACATCGCTATCAGAGTTTCTACATTTTGCCAGCAAATAAATTGGCTTCTGGTAGTCACGCACCTTAGTAGCGTAACTTGAATTGTAGAAGATATAGTCTGTAGACAATTGTTATGAAAATTTTGAAGTTACAATTATTGAAATATACCCGAGGTGTGAAGAAGAAAAGATAAATCTGTTGGGTGATTAATTTCTAAAGAGAAAAGGTACTCGGCCATAATACTTTTTACATTAAATCCACGAAAACACCATTATTATAGTGGTGACGCATATCTTGTCCTTTATATCGGTTGACAAGAAATAGCTCTGTATTTTATAAGTTATACCGATTGTTCGACAAAAAAGAGATATACAGAAATGCAAAGAGAGAGAGGGGTAGAAAGCAACGAAGACAGAGGCAGAGAGACAGAGATAACGTGACACGTACAATATTTATGCGGAAATGCCGTTACTTCTTTCGAACCGTGCGTTCACCACAACGTCGCGTTCCTCTTATCTCGCATCTCGTGGCTGCATTGGCGGCGCTATTATCGTTTTGCAGGCGTGTACGTAGGTATATAATAATCCCCTGAGCTTGGCGCGGGAAAATTGAAAATTTTATTGCCTTTGTTTGGAGTCTTTTATATATATACGTCTACACATGTTTTTATCGTTTCTCTTCAGGCAAAAGTACGCGCGCTTGTTCGCGCTAATAATAATCGCGCAGAAGGCGATAATGGCTCTCGCGCTTTATTTTATCTGACTTTACGATATCTCGCAATTACACGTGAGTATACATACTGCAAAATATGTAAAATGACCGTATTTTTAAATAAAAAAAACTTTTTACTTTATTATAATGCGATAATAGTATTTTTTTATTGATTATAGAACAATTTTCATTTTTTGAAAGCTTTTCCGTAATTAAAGTATAAATATTCTTTGAAAATCCATCATTATTATTCGAAATTTATGTATATACTCTACGTGGAAAAAATGTTTGGGTGTTTAAAAAATAATGCATATAAGAAAGAATGGCTACTGAATTTACAATAAATACAAAGCTTACTTTATAAGATGTAATTAATAAACTGAAATTGTTTTAAAGTGAAAATTAGTTATCAATAAAATACAGATTATTTATTTATGAACAATTGACATAATCAAACAATTACTTATAACTGTATCAAAGTAATGAAATAATTTGAAGGTTTCGTATAAACGTACATGCGCTACTTTGATTTTATGTCTTTAATCTGATTTTTTATTAGTTGACGGCCACAGTATTTTTTCAATTAAAATTCATTTTTCTTAAAATGAAGATTAAAAATCTGTTTTTAAAGAGCAAAATAATTCGATCCATGTGGGATAGGTTAACTTTTTCTTTCTGCATTCTTTATTTTCAGTCATAATTTTTATTCTTCGATCCTGTCAAATTATACGAGGATTATAATGAATTCAATACTTCTACCAGACTTATCAAGTATACGTACATGAAAGAAATGACTTTTTGTACGAGTAAATATCTGGAAAGAACCTTGCATGGTTGTATTGTCGCTAGCGGTCATGGTCCATTTTTTCCAACTGTCTTTCACGTGTGAGATCGAGCCTGATCATCGGCGGTCAAGCGAGTAAAAGGGATTGCGATTTTTCGTTTATTTATATGTTCTCTCGTGTGTATGATCATATTGGAAACCAATGCCAAAATTTCACTTTTCATCGAATAAATTTATCGGATGAATTTCGTAAGTACAATGTTGAGTTTAAAATTACCAATGGAGAATTATTAGTTAAGAGATAAAGCTAGACTGTCAAATTTTTTTATTATATTATTTTATAAAATAGACGCGAATTCTTTGCGGATAATAAAATTTTGTAAAATCAAAATTAAAATTATTTAGGTACTTTGAATCTTTTACATGTAGATATTAAGTTACAATATATTATTCTCGTATGCTTTTAGTTTAAAAACTGCTATATTAACAATTGCAATAAAAATAATTGTTGATAAAAGGGAATTTTATACAAAGTTGTGCATAATATCAATAATATTAGTGCTAGTATTAGTAGTTTTATTAGTGAAGTTGTTACTTACTGTAAATTCTAAATTGGTGCTACTTCAATTATGAAACTTTATTGCTTTTTAATTTGACCAAGTAGATGTAAAAATTTAACCATTAAAATACAAAAAGGTAACATAACTAAATCAGTTAGCTTCGAATCTTATAATTTTAAGCAAATTCTATATTTATTATATTGTTTTCACTTAAAATTTTAATATTGTGTTACGAGAGCTATAATAGAATATAAAAATTGACATTTAAATCATTTAAAAAGAAAAGATTTAATGTATAATAAATTTGCAACTCGATATAAGGCATTATTTTCATAGGAATAAAATGGTGGTAAAAATTATTTTCAGAATAATTTTTATACTATTAAACGCATATCAACGTCGTTCAATTTTTTCAAGTTTGTAATGATTAAAACTCTGTTCCAAATAAGCAATAAAATACCTAGTAGTATAACAGTCAAATATATATATCGATAAAAAATCTCTTTCGTTTAGAAAATGAAGTAAATTTAAAATGTAGTATTTTAAAAAAAATTTTTTTTCTTTGGACTATTTAATTTTGAAACTATAAAATCATTCAAATATATTTTGAGGTAAAAATTATTTACTAAAGATTTAAATAATCAGATATTAATATTTTAATTAAATATTCGGAAAATGATTAAATACTGCAAAGTAAGGCTTTAATATTAACCCTGAGTAAGTGCAGTAGCGCCGAATTCCAACAGAATTAAACAAAAATGAGTGGGATTCTGCAATTACACGTGCATACAGTGTTTTTGAGACTCTCAAGGTTGCAATGCATATAAGCTCATACAGGCACATACACAGACGCGAATTTTTATACATACGTAAACTTTCATATATTCTCGTGCCTGATTACCCGACGGATGAATTTTTATTTATCGCAAAAAGGCAAGGTGGCACGCTGAGTAGTTAATGGTTATTGGTTTGCAATACCGTATAGATATATATCGCCCTCGGTGTGTTCCGCTCCTTTAGAGGAAGGGTAAAAGGGAGAAGGAGAGAACGAGCACATTTACAAAGACCGGACATGCGTTCAGTGCATCGCCGCGTAATAATAAATTCTATCGAGGCAACGTGACTTACTCTCGGAGCCGCCGGCACCACAGATTCCTGCTCGAGCGCGAGTATTAATTGTTAATCGCGCTGTTCGCCGCCGCCTTGAACGCCCACCCCCTCTGTCCCTCTCTTCACAATTCTTTACCATTCTTCCCTTTCTCATTGATGCACTAGCGAAATTGTGTTTGCGAGAGAGTGTGCTGATGAAAAGATCTGATAACGCGAAGAAATTATGCTTGGCGCGCAGCTGAAATATTATTCTACATGTTACGGAGAATGATGAGGTGAGTTGTATGATTTTTTCGAATTTTATTAGTGATCGCTTTTCGATATTTATTCGATGCAGTTCAAATGTATGTGACTTCAGATTATTGCTTCATCCCTCTTAAAGGCGACTATAGTTTTTAATATTTTTATAGGTTAAAAATTATTCTTTTTCAAGTTTTTTTTATATTGATTACTTGTGTTTTCTTTTTTTATTCCTACCATGTTTTTTTCTGGATAAATAGGCTCAATGTGCATTCGAAATGTAAGAATTTCTAATTGTTCAATGTAATTAATTATTCGTTAACGATGAAAAACGATGTCTCTATGCCTAATTAATCTTTCAAAATTGCACGTTAATTTTTCTGTAGTTTTGAAAAAAATGTTCGAGCTACATTTTAAACTTTCATTCAAGATTATTGTGTAAATATATTGTGAGAATGGCGAAAGAATTAATCGAATACAATAATGGTATCTAACTAATTTTCTATATATATATTTTTTTTTGTTAAATAAAAATATTTCGTAATATTATAGACTGAAGAGCAATTATATCAACGCTACTCTAACAACTGCTCACTACATATACTATAAAAACAATTTGTTATTATATCTGTACTATATACAATTTCTTATAAAAATTTTTTTATTTTGTCTTGCATACGTATTTGTAAGTATTTAAATATTGGTGAAAAAATTATATTCTATGGTGTAAATTAAAAATAAAATCTATGTATATATATATCACAGACAATTGAGAAATAGATAAAAATAATAAAATAAAATTAATAATGTATACTCAATTAATGAAAAACCAAATAAAAAATTTGTTTTAAAAAAAATATTAATTTCTGTTGGGAGAAGAATTGATGGACAGTTTTTTAACGAATGTTCTGCTCGTTAGCAATCTTTATCAAAAACCAAAACCAAATAAAAGTTGTACCTAATTATTATTTTGAGATAACAGTTATTCGATAAGAATAAAATTACTAGCGTATAGTCTATTCTTAACTATATATATATATATATAAATACAAGAGCCTTATTGTGATTTTGATAGGTGCTTTTGAAAAAATTTTATTAAGACAAAAAGTAGAATGATATTTGAAACCATTTGAATTCCATATTATTAATGACACGACCGAACCACACGTCTTGAAGTACGAAGTGGGTATTTAGTGAGTAATTATATTATAAATATACTTTTAAAAGGTCTGATATTTATAAATAATTGGGGTCATGCTTTCGTTAGTGAATCCAGCAGATCAAACACGTCCAGCCGATGGAACCGGTCCAATTGGAACATTAGCAAGCACAGAATTCCACTTACCCAGAGCGAAGGGAGGCAGCAGCAGTCGCCAGTGTCAAGTGAGCTGGCGTTCCAGCTTGTCCTGGATCGGCTGACACTAGTTCCGACAATACCAAGACTGTCGTCGTTGTAGGAACACCGGATCCGGCGACAGGAACTGCTGTTCCGTTAACCAGAGCTCGTGGGAGATCTTGATCGTGGTGGAAGTGCAGTTGAGAATAATGGAGCTGAAGTGTGGTCGCACCACCGGGCGTTGTTGAGCTCCTGGCGACGCAGTTGACTGGTATCAAGCCAGCAGCAGCGCCGCCGTTTCTCGTCGAGGGTGGCGACGGCGTCGGTGGCGAAGGTGGAGGTGGCGGATACTCGACAACTTGAACCCGGTCAGCCTCGCTCTCGTAAATGATCTCCTTGTCGTGGGTATACATAACCGTTTTCTGACCATCATTATAAATGAGGTCTATCATCTTGTGTTCACCCACTCCTGGCTCTGGTGTTACCCGACCGTCTTCAGACTCTGCCTGCTGCTGCTGCTGCTGCTGCTGATCGTCTTGATCTGGCTGTTGGTGATGTTGATGGTGCTGATGATTGTTATGCAGGTGGTGGCTATACTTGGGGTGATGATGATGATGATGGTGATGGTGGTGGTGGTGATGATATTTGGGATGCAGGGCAACGTGTGCAGGCGCGTGATCTTGTAAGTCGAGGACGTTCACGGGCTGCATGGTGGCAAGCAACACCTGCTCGCTTGGGTCCGACTGCGTAGGGTTGCTGAGTGAGGAAGATGCCGGTGAGACGGGACCCTCCTGAACCTGCGACAAGATAAAAACAGATTTCGAGATCGTTACTTTCGGGCTTCGATCTGCAAGTTCATCTATTTATCTATGAGATGTGTGGCTTAAGTTCTTGTAGCTATTATTATTATATTCTTATAGCAACTTACTGCTCGGATCAGTAAAAAAATACTTTGTGTTTTCATAAAAATAAAATAACATTATACTCGAAGCTTTAAACACGTTCTAAAAATGAGAATGACTGTTCGATATAGTCGTAAAAATTTATCGAAGTGCGAGATTAATTTTGTTGATTAAAAATCAATCTTTTGCTAAGATCTTCTTGCATGCTTACAATAAAATAATGGAGAAAATTAATTTTTAATAATTTCAGCGAATTGACCAACGTAAGAGATAACTGTATTTGCATATAAATATATAAAATATATAGCATATATAATTTAAAATTTAGAAATATTGCCCAAGTATTTGATAAGTAATGCTTTCTATATAAAAAAATTCATGTTAAATTTCAAACTTTCTTAGTGATTATAACCATAATGATACTGCTGAAATTCTAAGTGAAATGAGCATTTTCTACTCGTCACTTTCTTCTGTGACTAAACAAGCAAACATCTTCAAGAAACAGGGGATAAGACTACTTGAAGACAGCAACTTGGCGAGCCTTATAAAATCGTAAGAAAACGATGCGGTGAGTAGAAAAAGGAGAGTAGTCAGGCGATGGCGTCCCTATTTATGTCTGTGTAGGTGTGTGCATTCATGTAAGAGCGCAGTTAGTGTCTTTCAGTCGTCCGATTATACAATGGCCAGCCCCAACTCTACCTTTACGTATATCCTCCATCGCCATCTTCCACTCTCACGGGCATCACATGGGGGATGTCCACAAAAAACATGAGCAAGCGGTCGTTAGAGCGCTTGAAAATAGCCTTTAGGGGAGTAGAAGAGCGCGTCGGCCTTCGTTTTTTGCATTTTTAATCTGCTTCTTTGCTCTTTTTCGTTTTCGTTCACTCATATACGTAGTTTTGCGCATTTGCACGTCGCATTTTTCAAACTCGGTTTTTATTCGAGAACTTTATATTGTAAAAAAAGTTCAAATGAACGAGAAATCCTATGGATGATTGAAGCGATTACTATAGTTCAATTGATTATCTTGTGCTTCTGAAAATCTAGGATGCTTAAAATTTTATTACCCAACAAAATATTACTAATGTAAAATATTAATTGTGATCTAGTAGATACGCATAATAGTCTAAATTATACTTTTTTTTGTAATAATTGTAAAATTTTTTAAAATTCATAGTTCAACTGATGTACTCGTTATAATAATATAATTGTGTTAGAATATAAATTAAAAATTACAGTTCGACAAATAGTTTTTATTTAATTCTCAATAAAAAAGAGTGTGAACGTTTTTAGATAAAATAAAAACTTGAAAAATGAACAAAGAAACATGTTAGTGAACAAATACTCATAATAATTATAGCATTATTTTTTATTTTTAGGCTTGAATAATATTATTATTAATTATTATAAATTTAAATAAATTAATAATCAATATTAAAAATGACGTTACTATAATTAAAGTACCAAATTCAAGTAAAAATCTTTCATTAATTAACATTAGTGAAGGATCAATTAGACTCTGTTCATTGCGATGTTGTAGTTTATGGTATATACAGAAAATATGTTTTTTCTGTCATTTTATTATGTAATACATAAAATATTTTCGACTATGCTATAATTGATAACAACTCAAATAAATAACAATTACATAAAATTATTATAATTGTCCAATTTAGTTATAATAAAGCGTTGAATTCGTTAGTACTGAATAAACAAGTAATGTTATTAAACATTATTTTTTTACGTTAAATTATCTCTTCGATGAAACAAGTCTTCACGCATACGATCACCCATAAATAAACAATTATTCAAGCGCATATGTACGATAAAGGGAATTGAATATTCTCTATGTAATCCATGAACATTTCGCTTCGTCATCAACTTCAGCCACGTCTTTGTGTACGTGAAAATATACGTGCGTGTGGAATTATAATAGTAAAAAATATTATAAAAATGTAGACGAGGCGTTTTATACAACGTAATGCGCGAGTGATGTGGTATTTTCAAATGGCATTAGAAGGAGAACTTGGACTCTAGAAAAGTCGTGTATTGAAATGACCGCGCAGACAGAGATGATACATGTGAGAGATCATAATAATTAATCGCCTTTATATACTTTTTTCTAATAAAACATTATTGTACATGATTAATAATTATCAAATTTTTCACAATACAGATGATACAATTTGTCAACTTTCAATCAGGGACAGATAAAATTAATCATATTCCTCGAGGCTCTTTTACAACTGCGGGCATACAAATTTTTACACATCAATAATTATATATTCTCAACAAGTTTTTTCAATGGTCTGTTACTTGTTGATTTTTGTGTAAAATTAAATAGGCTTGTAGAAATTTTTTTGCTCTTTTTAACTACACATTCTAGGATTAACTTTTTTAAGTTCTCCGTGCAAGTTTGAATGAAAAATTCTTTGTGACGAACGATTAAAAGAATAAGAAAATGATTGATCAAGCGCACCTTAAGCCTATAATTCTCGTTACCATCTAATCTCATCCTGCATACAAATAATACGTGAAGGCGCGCAGCTTATACATAAATTGCTCGGTAAAGTCTCGAGTGCAAGCGCGCGAGCGGCTCCTCAACTGCCCTTCGCATTCTCGATCGTTCCGATTATTAATCATTGTCGTCTGTCTCTCTTTCTTAGTTGTAATTAAAAGCTGCTTGGCTGTTTCTCCAAAGACAGAAAGGAAAAGAAGAAATCGATGTACAGTCTGACATAACAGCGCGCACGTAAACGCAAGAAAAGAAATCTAATGGTTGTGCGTTATATACGGAGAAACAGCGATGCAAATTACCTGAGGTGATGTGAAAAAAAGAGATATGAAGGTCGATATATTTCAATTTAGCAGATCGATCTATTTAAGGGTAAAGAATCTCTTGTATAATGGTAGTTAATTGATCCAACTATCGCGCCAACTTGCGAGTGCCTTTGGTGTTGTTAAGTACAGGAAGGTCGACTCTCCGACCATTTTCTTTTCGTTTCCGGAGAAAATACACTCTTGTTAGTGTCTTTTATCAACACAATGAATAATTATGGTTATAAGTATTTATGAAGTTTTTTAACTATTTTAATTAATTTAATATCTTATACTCGATATACGAAGTGCATAAATTTAATCGTCATGAATGTTTTCAGTTTTGAATATTAAAATTCACTAATATTATTCAACTCATATTTAGCAATATTTTTAAGAAAAAGATTCTGAATTTATATTTAAAATTACTAAAATACAAAATAATCTATTTTATAAATGAATCGTTAAAGATTGTTACCGTATAAATCTCAAATATTCCATAGAAAGATTAGAACAAACGTACAGACAACTCTCAGATATCATCGTTAAAGTATAAAGTATAAATATCACATGGAAGTAGCAATAGTCAGTCAAGAAAAAACTAGATGATCAAAATAATAGCTCGTATACATTCTTTAGCATTTTTATAGATAAACCACAAAAAATATTTTGCGTAGCATGTAACATCGAGATATTACAAGATTATTATCGCAACGAAATGGCTGTGGCCAATAGAAACAAGTATGGAGAGACAAAGCAAGTGATTACGATGGCATCTCTGTAATTTCTATATGTCTGTACATATACGAAACAGGAACTAACACACAGTTGGAATAATAATCTTATGATTTAAGAACAAAAATTAAAAATAATAATTGTTTGATCTAACAGCTTCCGCTGATTTTATTACTTTTTAAACAGTTCTAAGAAAAAATTATAATATACGATGTTTTGAATGTGTATTGTAGATTATATGTACAAGTGGTCTGATAAATAAGATAATGAATTTTTAATAATGAAAATTTCTATTACACGTTGTTTTTAATGTTTTCCTTATAAACACTATTTATTAAAATTAAATGAAACTTTTCTTATTTGCAATTGATAGATTGAAAAATCGATATTCATGACGACTTTATAGATATTAAATACGCTATACTAGACTAAATATAGCTCGTATATTGTTCTTTGAATATTTTTATCCTATACTGTCTTATCTACATTAATTTATAAAAAATATTACATATGAGAATTTATTATACATCAAAGAATTAAAATCTATGGAATGAAATTAATTCGAAAGAATTATAGGGGAATTCTTTGCTTGTACGTATTTCAATAGCTTAGATAGCTGTCTAATAGGTATTATTTTATTAACTTTGAGCATTATTGAGTACACAAGCCTTAGTTATAATAATTTATTAAAATTTTGAAAAATCTTTGCGAGCGTATATAAACAATTTTTTACAAATATTTAACTTGAAAAAATAAAAAACAATTCTATTCCTGGTTATAACTTAACTGAAAATTTAACATATACTTTTATTGAATAATTAAATAAATTTCATTACGGTATAAATACTAATAGCATAATAATGAATAGTATAACATTTTTATTCGCTACGTAAAGCTGTATATTTTAGTATTTTTAATAGACAGACAATCATATTAAAACTATTTCAAACAAATCTTAGATAGTGGTAAATTACAAGTACTTTCATAAGGTGTATAATACACAAATATCTTATTAAGTAAATTTATGAAAAATAAAATTGTCAAATGACAGAACAATATAACCTATTTTTTTATCAACTTATTCTCGGCTTGTGTACCTACATGCATCTTCATAACTTTTTTTTATCACTAATTAATTTTTATAGGATTAAGTAATAAGTAGATGTTTTTCAATCTACCTATAAAGCAAAAGAAAAAGGAAGATTAAATAAACTTCTAATGATGGCAGCTCTATAGTTGACGTTGCACATAACAAACATGCTATGGTTTGTGTTTCATAAGAGTATTTATTTAGGCGAAAATTATATATTTATGATTATTAAAATTGATTATTAACATTCTATTTTAATTCGATATCACTTAGAAAATTTGCACGCATAATATCAAGCAGCATGAGTTTATTACGCTGTGTTTTTACTTGATTTGTACAGTTGTGGAGCATTTTTTATGTTCGAATCAATCAATCAATAATATATATATATATATATATATATATATATATATATATTCGCATGAGTGTGTGCGTGCGCGCGCGTATGATAAAAGTTATATTGACTAATAATTGCAAAATCTAAAGAAATTTGAACAAGGAATAGAAGAAATAAGATACAAGGAAGGAACAAAAAAGTAATTGTAGAATTTAAATATTTTTGTTGTACATTTTAATGTGAAGAGTAGTAAAAAAGGCTGTTCGTCATATGGACACGCGCCAGTTTTCCGCCGATGAGACCTATATTGCGGAATAAATGCGAATTTCCGTCTGTTGATCATGGTAAATTTTCAAATGGAGATGATCCGCTCACACTTTATAAATAAGCATTGGTCCGTGTTGGGCGCGAGAAATCCGAAGAGTCATCTTCCGTCGTCGCGATGGCGGTTGCTCTGTGCTACTCTCTCTCTCTCTCTCTCAGCCTCGTCCTCAACGTTCGTCTCGAGTTTCACAGGCTCACTGGAGAGTAGAAGAAGGGGAGGGAGAGGAAGAAAGAGAGTAATAAGGCCCCGAACGGACGCAGAGCTGCTCAACTCTGTCGGAGCAATTTAGCGTTTGGCCTCCTCAGGGCTTCACGTGGAAGGGCCTTTTTATAAACGATATATACAGCTATATAATTGTGCTTAAAGTTCAAATTGCAACATTTGCCCCGCTCTCTTCTGTATTTTGAATTTCCGAAAGAATATTTTTCAGGATTAGTCGATTCCAAAAATCTTTTCATTATGTCTATTTACTTATAAATCAGAATATTCGCTTTAATAAGAACAGAAAATATTGAAAAAAAACATTGCATCTAACTTAAATCAGTTTTCGAAACGTGAAAGACGTCCATCGTTGTTAAGCAAATTTTAACCACTTTGCTAGACATAATGTTAGAATGGAATTGTTATCCATATTGAAAACTCAACGTGTTGAGTATCTTCGTGATGCAAAAAGATTTTAAATGTAGATTCTTAATTTACTTTAGCTTAATTCGAATATTTTTATTTCTAGTTTTAAATAATATTGCTACACCGAATATGCCAATGTTAAAAATTAGTTGCACTGCGTGTGTTACGTTTGTAAACGCTTCAATTCTCTATGGCATCGCATTACGTACAATTAATACTGGCTTGACAATATACTATATTTCTAATTACGAAGATAATTGAAAAACAAGTTTTAAAGGACGTAAATTTTTCATTAAATGTTGTTTAAAGGCATAATTTGTTCGATCGCATAATTAACAATAAAAAACAGGTATCTATCCATTCATCAATATCCTATCGAATTAGGAAGCGGATAAAAAGAAAAGGAATTTATTTATGCAATTTGCGCAAGAAAATCTTAGCAACTCTTGAAATACTTTTTTTCTTAAACGCGCGCATTTTTTCGAAATTCCGAAGCAGGAAAACATTTACAAATTAAGTGAATTTGTTTTTTGTCCAAAGAGAAGTCGATAACTTTTAGGAAGATTAAATTATTAAATCATTCGGGTGCTTTGAAAATATCAGTAATCAGGATATTATTTCGCATCTGTAAAAAAATATAATTAGCAAATAATTTATAAAACCAAAAAGACCAGTAGTCTCGATTGAGCTAAAATTAACGTTATATTCACTCGCAGCAACTGATGTAGTATTGCTTAAAATTCTGTACCTGAAAGCTATGAGGCTAAAGCTGCCAAGATAAAGTGATAGAATTTATTGATATCCGTAAATAGCATGTAACTTGGAGGATAATAAAAATGTCGTGCCTAATAGATAAAAAATTAGTATTTAAAAAGCTAAAGAATAATGATTTTGTTTTGTGGTGAAAATAGTTAATTGATGAAAAATGAAATAGCGCTCCCTGATAAATTAAAGCGAAGGTGCTTGCTTCGAAAAGGCCTTTATTGCGCGTAGCAACATGGACTCCGGCGGAGATTTCGCAAGAATGGCGCTCTCGCTCTCGCGCCATTCCGTCTCCGCCTGGCGGCCACAGTGCCGTATACACTCATGGACAGCCTCGGCGGGCGGCGAAAATGACCAATACCCGAAAGCTTGTTGCGACAATCCGCGGATCGACTTCGACCTCAAGGACACTGTATTTTTCGCCTTTGCTTCCACGCACTCGTTTTCGGGCAGATTTATAATGTGGGATTTATATAACACGGATTTTTAATGTGTCGTAATTCATGCTTCGTTTAATAAGGCGTTAGATTGTGTACAGGCCGACCGGACCAATCCGAATGTACGAATACAGTTGCGATTTCACAAATGCGGAATAATTTGGTATTGAAAAAAGTCTCGCTACTTAAATTATCGTTTCCAATGGAAGCGTTCATTAATAAATGGTCTGTCTTCCGAATTTGACTCCTGAACCAAGTTAATAATTATCGCTTGTGAATCTTATATTCTTATAATATAATAATTATAATATCTTATAATCTTATATATGATCGTAATACGCGAGTACGAAAATACTTTCTTCTCGCGTGTCCAAATAGTGGTACTCGACATAGTGGCCCTTGCTTCCATGTATCAGGCTCGAACTTTTTCGTTATTATAATTTCGTATAAAATCATAGTACAGCCCATTGCAAAAAACGATCCAAGTTGCGAAGATCTAATGAGCATGTGCGAGCGATGATTTTACTGACTTGCCGTATAAAACAATCGTCTCGAGCGAATAACGTTATTTCCGACCGCATAATTAAAAGTCTTGCCCCCACCTCCCGATCCAAATCTTACAAGCAAAGGCCTCATAAACGATACACAAGTCTCAACTAGAAATCGTAGTAAATGACTATACGGTATATGAATGAAGTCGTCGTCCGGCGATTGCATATGTTTCACTGTCTCGATACTAAAACACATCGCGTATGTACACCGTCAACGTAAACAATGAAAAGCCTACGGTACATACATCCTCTATCTTTCTCTTTCTCTTTTTATCCGTGCACACGCAGAGCGAGTAAATGGCCGTGGAATGTATTCACAGGACATAAAAGCGGAGGCTCGTAAATAACACTGGCTCGATATCTTCCCTCCCCAGAATTTAATTGCCTTATTTACGAGCCAACGAGGACCTACGCATCTCCCTCTCTCTCGCGGATTTATCGATCGCGCGCATCTATAATACACGCGCACCAGCGTCGCCTAAATCATTTTTAACGACAGGCCTTCCGCGTCAGCCGAAAAAAGATCGGCAGGAGGATGCATTACACTTTATAGCGCCTCGGCTTTTCTTGCCGGGACCGATCCCCTGCGGTCGGAGGTATTCTCGTTATGCTGCACGACGGGCGGTGCCGCTGAACCCTGAAAACCCGAAAGAGAAATAGAGAGAGAGAGAGAGAGAGAGAGAGAGAGAGAGAGAGAGAGCGAGCGAGAGAGTGAGAGAAAGATGTACGAAAACAGATAGAGGCAGAGAAAGATGTATATATATAGAGCGAGAGAGAATATTTGTACACAGCAAGTCACGATGAACTAAGGATAATACTTACTGATTCGTCTGCGCCACGTTTCCAATAGATTAACCTTCTCTCTGATGAAGAAGTATGCACAATCTATTGACATAGAGTTTCTATTGTTTGCAATTTGACTCGTGCAGGAATAATGCCTAAGTTTACAACAGGTGTCAAGGTACTCTCCCAGTAATGTTATTTTTCAGTATTTTGTTTTAAACAGACATTTTTGAACTGCCTCACTAATCGCTTAAAAATGTTAATGAAGCATCGCTTCGATATTATAAAGAGTTTTATTAATGACGTCGGCTTAAGGATTTAACGATTAACTTGCGCTGCTACAGCATTTAGCTCTTTCTTATTTTCGACTGAAAAATAGAAATCGGTAAATAAATTTCTCGTTTCGACCGTCATTAGTTTTTATAATACGACAAAAATGTTATCAAATAAAACAGTTTTTATTCGAAAAATACTATTGATACAATATATTTTTAAATTAAGAAAACTTTACTTCTATTATTTTCTATTTTTTTTTTATTTAGTTAGATTCTTCTTCATTATTGCAATAATTCATTCATAGCACATAGATTCGGTAGAAATATTTTACCATGTTTTTAACATTTTGTTTTAAAAATAATACCACTTTTATTTATTAACACCGTTAAATTCCTTTAATGAATTTAAACAAGTAAATAAATTGCCCCTTGTTTCCTATTAGATTTTGAAAATATTATCGTAATTACAAAATTTGAGCAATTATAAAGTAATGCTAAATGAACTCTGCTATAATTGTATTAGTTTGTATTTTTAGGAAGACGTATTTGTAGTGGCTTAAGTGAGCCTGAATTGAAAAGAATTTTGCGTGTTTTCATCTTATCATTGTCTACGGAAAGGGTTTCTTGCGCCCGTTCGCAGACGTGAATCGTAAAGATGAAAAAAAAACGACTAATTACGGGGGAGGAGAATCGAGAATGACGTGATTCGAGGCTGAGTTTGCAGACGAGTGTAAGTCGCGAGAGTGTAGGATGAAAGTTTATGCATGCACATAAGTGTATTATACTGACCGGTGAAAGTGCTTCCTGCTTATGAAGGGTTGCTGTTGCTGCGTGGTCAGGTTCGGTGCACGTTGACATTCTGTCTCAAATCTCAGTCCACAAGAATTTACGTCTCTCTTCTTTGTTTTGGACAAGTAATAAAGAGATAGAAACACTCAAACAAAAAAACATAAAAAAAAACAGGAGTAGAAGCTATAAAAAAGAACTAGGCGCACTCGTTATTCCGGCTACTGATTCCGGTCCTCGCTATCACAGGATGCTGCTCGAAGCTCGTATATGGCACATTTGCGGAAGCGTCAAATGAGGTTAGGACCTGCAATGTAATTCACCAAACAAGATGTGTTAATTCTTTGCTTCTACTATACTCGAGGTGTTTTTCTTCTCTCTTTAATTTTAAATTTACGCATTAGCGAATTTTCTAATAATTATTGCTGCTAAATTTTAATGTTTAAATATAATTTTAATGAATGCTAAGTTTAAAATTGAGTATAGGTCATTATGAATATAGTTTTCGTAATGAAATCAATGAATAAACTGAATAACCGCACGGACTACAATTAAGCTGAAAATAAAAAATTAAAATATACGACGTTTAAATAATCCAGCATGTACTGATTGAATTGGTTAACTTAGAAAATGTGCTTTATATTATTTAGATATTTATATATTTTATTTATATATTTAGAAAAAGGGTTGATCACTCAATGTGTTTAATGAAAAAAAGGTTCGAAACCCCAGGATGTTAATTATGCGAGAAAATTATCGAATTATGCTGACACCGAGTTCGGGACGAAAATTGTAAAATAAAATACTTAGCGGTTCAAGAATAGTTGTTTCATATACAAATTGCAAAAAGTAATTTAATTTTCGCGTATAAGCTCTCTATGAAATAAAAGGCTCCTCGAAGTATCAACAGACAAGGTAACCTTGTATACGTTAATAATCAGCAGAACCTCTTCCTTATCCACTTTATCGCCGAAAAAAAACATATAGCTTCGGAAGACCCTTTCTTCCGTCATAAAACGATAGCATCTGAGCTGAACAATGCTCGTAAGAAGCGGGCTCATAAAGCTCGATCGCGCAGCGAAAAATTTTGACAGCCTGTCAAAAAGAGCGTAAGTTTCGGGGCCAGGGTCATCGGGACGTAAGTAGCCTGTTGTGAGAAGACGAGGAAGTGAGTCTCGACGATCAGCTGGTCCACAGACCAGTGTTACTGGTCTGAGCTTCGCGAGCTGGCAGTTCGAAGGAGAATCATCATCGCACGCGTCCAACGACCGGGCGGGAGCGCAAAACTGGAATCCAGCGGATACAGGTACGCTCGTGGCCACCTTACAAATAGACAGGTGTAGTAATAGATGCGCCACCGAGAGGATCTACGCACTCGGACGATTAAGAGCGAACACTCTTTCCTTCTCTTATTTTCTTTCCTATCTTTCTCTTCTTTCTTTATTTCTTTTATAGCTTGCGTTTATTTTTATGTAGCTATTTCACATTCACCCTGCGATCTCATTAATTGAACTGCTACCACATTTTGAGAGCAATCATTAATTTTTGAAACTCTCCTTTTCGGTCTCTTCTGACTTTCCACGTTTTTAATACATTCATGTTCTGCTGAAGTAATTACTTAGAGTTAACGGATATTTTCATTTTTAGGTAAAGTGTATATAATTTTAGAAGGTACTACTACTTCCTGCTGAATGATTTCAAGAGCAAAATTCATTTTTGAGAAAATATTTTTTAAGGTATTTAATTTTTAATGCTTTTAAGAAGATATTTAGTTGACTTAATCTTCATATAAGCCAGTTGTACCAAATTTTAGAATAATTCATTTAGGTAAATGACTTCTTTCGAACCGCACGACTCCTTATATATTCAATCGTTAAAATTGACCACCACAAAATGCATTTTCTTTTTTAGTAGGTGAATTGTGTCTTGTATGAATTCTACAACAAAACTGTTATTTATTACTTTAACTAGCTAAAACCATATTTTCATTATTGAAAAATCTCGTTTCACGATAAATGTAACTTTTAATAAAATTGTAAATATAGACTATATAATATAATATAATTTTTTAATTTCATAGCCGACAGTTTAATTAAAATGAATAATAGCGTCATTTAATATCAATTTTAATATTGTACTGAAGTCTTCAATATAAGCATAAACGTGTATTTACATAATTTTTCAGTAATACATTTTAATTTATTTTAGTCGAAAAAGTTAATGTAAAATGTCTGTTATTTAATATAATAAAAAATTATTTCATGTATTAAAAATTGTATTAAAAAAGCATAGATATTTATTTTTCATTAAAATCTATTATTGAATAAAATCCGTTAAAAAAATTTAATTGACACGATATAATTTGCTCATATTGATTTACTATAACAATATATTAGTCAGTTTATCAAATAAATTTCCAGGGCTTATAAAGAGACGTGTAAAAAAAACGTTCCTTGTCAGAAAATTTGGAAAAAATTACAATAAGCTTACTACATGATCACACACAAGCAAACGCATTTTTTAAGCAGCAATTAAGTCTTCATAAATAAGATGAATTAATTTCATTAAATTAAATAATTTTAAATGACTCTTAATAATTAAAAATAAAGAAAATAATTTTTTAACTGAAATATTTATAGAAATAATTATTTTTAGTGGTAAATATTATGTGTGATGATCTAAAAACGAATGCGAAGACTTTTTCGTACTATATTGATTGTATGTAGGAAGCATTCAAAAGTGTTAACTAACATGCATGTCAATTCTATAAAATAAATATGATAAACTTAAGTTTTAATCACAGCAGCAAAAGAAGTACTATGCAGGAAGTAAAATGATGAGTAATTAGTTGTACTTCTTGATGAAAGCAAAACGAAAGATTTAAAACACGAAGAAAGAGAAAAAACTGAGAAACGGTTAGAAGAAGAAACGATCCATAGACAAAGAAGAAAGAGCGAAAGATCTCGTTTCATCTCGCTCCTCTTCTCCCTCTCCCGTCCATCTCTTGTTGTTGTTGTTGTTCTCCTTTGAACTATGGGCACGCGCGCGCGTGAGAGTTGAGGAGGCCAGTACCGCGTGGTGCAAAGCCGGTAAGAGGAGAGGTGAGGTGGAAGCAGGTTCGGCCGGTCTAACCTGATTCTCCAAAGGGCAAACCTGGCCGACCGCTGGATGTTGCTACTGCCACAGACTCGCTGATCAGATTGGGAGGCCGCGAAACGGGGCAAGTGGGCTTCTTCTCCGTTTTGTTCTTTGAAGTTACTCGTACGCCCTCGCCGCGGAAGGTCGCGAGAACGCCGGAAAGAAGAAGTAAACTAGAGACGCCGTGAATCACGGTACGTTTTCTCTAAGCAAATAAGAAAGCTAATTAATATTTTAATTAAATCTAACTCATTGTTGCTAGTTCTACTTCAACGGCTTCTCAATCGGACGGGAGTATTTTGAGATCGACGGTTATCGAGATTTTCTTCAAACTGTTCTCTTGCCGCTCAGAGAATCAGAAAATCAGTAAATGTCTGCTCTGGCTTTTCGTAAAATCTAATCTGTATCAGTGTTCAGTGTTGAATAGTGTTAAGGCAAATGTGTTACAGGTGTCGGTGAAAAAGTGGTCAAGTTATTGTGAAGATGGACGTCGCGAGGCATCCATCGTTCTAAGAAATTTGTTAAGCAACTGCATGGGAAATTTAAAATTTTTATATGAAAAACCAAAGTTATAACCGGATTTTAACATAAAAAGAATAAAGAAGGACCCCTTAATTTTTGAGGTGATAAAAGGAAGAGACTAGAGCAAAGAGCTGTACGCGTTAGGTTTTCTCTTTTTTCACAGAAGCACAATAGGAAAGCCGTTGTGCTTGTTGAAGTTGGCGTATACTTTGAATTAGTTGCTTTAGTTCTTGGAGGTGGCGAGGTAGAAGCGTCAAGGAGTCGAGGCTCATATGTCTGATGAACATCTTGTAACACGGGCAGGCGGGTATGAAATCGTTATCATAGGAAACCAAGGGAGATAGAGATAGAGAGAGAGAGAGAGAGAGAGAGAGAGAGAGAGAAACGTAAAATACTTACTTTGCTAAGGTTCATATCTTGCTCTCCTGTGGCCTGTCCGCCCGAGGCAGACTGCAACTCGGACTTTGGTCTCGCTAACTACAAACTACTGGGCGTCCTTTCTCGCCTACTGGCTCACATCTCAGCAGCGCTCGCTTGTGGTCTCGACTTCGAATGTCGTCTCCAGACTCCAGACTGCAGCTGCCAACCTTGTTCCCGGCGTCATCCGAAGGAATCGTCGCCAGCAAAAAGTCCAGCTACGTAACTATCAAGGCATGTGTGCGCAGACAACGCGAACCACGAGACGAGGTCTGTCGACGGACACTGTCACTTTTCGACGCGGGGACGAGCGGCACGAGGAGGACGCCGCTGTCCAGTCGCGCATAGGAGCGGTCCGGCTCCGCTTCTCGCGTTTCTCTCGAGATGCTCCACGTACGACGCGTCGCAGCGCTCTCTCTCTCTTTCTGTCTTCTGCGCCGTGGTCAGCAGCAACAGCAGCAACAGCAGCAGCAGCAGCAGCAGCAGCAGCGCGCCGTGGACGTACACACGCGCACACACGCACACACGCACGGGAGCGCCGAGCAAACGAGCGAGACGAAGAGTGTCTCACACACGCGCGAGCGTGCGGACGGCACACACAGGTATAGGGCGGGCGGGCGGCGGCGCTCGACAGCGCTCACGCTGTGGTCCAGACGATATATTCGGTGGAGGCGAATGTTGGCCGGCCGTGCCCAGGGAGAGAAACGAACCTCCGATCGCACCGACGCACGCACACGCGCGCCTTCCTTACCTTGGGATCTCGGGGCACACGAAAGGGAGAGAGAGATAGAGCGAGAGAGAGAGAGAGAAGAGAGAGAGAGAGAAAGATAGACAGGCAGAGAGAGTGAGATCAGCAACATGGCCGCCGTGTAAGAGTCGGCTCACCTCCGCCGCCGCAGCCTCCCCCTCACTCATCTCTTTTCCACTCACTGTGTCTCTGTCTCTACATCTCTTAGCTACCTTGGCTCCAGCTTACGGCTCTTGAGGAAGCGAATAAGCGAGACCAAGAGAGACACGTATTGGCCTTCCTTTTCTCTGTCTCCCTCTCTCACTCTCACTCTCGCTTATTCGAGAAATCCCTACCTGTGCACCGTAGCCGCCGTCGCCGCCACAACCGCTCGCTCCATCGCATCTTATGTATATACTTGTATTGCTACGTCACCCTCTCTTTCTCTCTCTCTCCCTCTCTCTCTCTCTCTCTCTCTCTCTCTCTCTCTCTCTCTCTCTCGACCTGACTCAAGCATCTCCGTTTCGCTCGATCGCTCGGTATAATCTCCTCGCTTTCCTCCCTCCACGCACCTCTCACCGGACCATCGTAACTCCCACCTTAGTCTTAAATTCTCCCTATCTCTCTCTCACTCTCTTTCTCTCTCTCGTTTGGCTATGACATGAAGGTATATACGATATGCGTTTGAGAGAAGAGGAACGACATACACCGTCGCAGCATCCACGCTATGATACATGCATACGCAGATGAGTGAGAGAGAGAGCGAGAGAGAGAAGGAGATATAGAGAGAAAAGCCATTTAGACTCAAGATAAGCACGCTAAAGTCGCTATGTTGTTCGTCTTGTATGTACCAATCGCATGACTCTCCGTCTCGCTTACGCGTTACGTAAAGGTCACATAAAGGGGAGACAACACCAGACTGAGACTCGATGAAGATCAAACTTCCAAAGGAACAAGAGAATATTGATCTTCGGGAATCCTCCAAAATCATTGGCAATTGCAAATCTAATCTAAGTTTAAATTTTACGTCTCGAACTTTTTTATTTAGTTAAGCAATGGCGAGTGCAGTTTACTTCAAAATTGAAGCAAACGCTTAATGCGAAAACTTCTATTTATATGCTATCTGAATGAACTTACTGGATTAATTTCTTGTTCTTACGAGTTACTTACTGATTCAAGTACTGTGCATGAGAGGAAGAATATTATGACTTTCGAGAGTCAATAGTTTTACTTCGTTGCCAAGGTAAATACACCACCTTTCGAAGTTTCTCATTCCCTTTCTTGCACACTGTATATTTAAACTATTTTTACCTCCGAAACTTTTCCAAATTTTATAATAGTAATAAATTCGAATACAGTTTGTTAAAATACTATCAATCCTAGTTGCAAATTAGATCATAAGTTTTCTATACTAAAAATGACTTGCTTTCTTCTTAGTGCACCAAATATATATGTTTCAAAAGATTTGTATGTTTTGAAAATCATGTACTCCATTTTTTACAGTTTGTATTGCAAGTAGATTCACAAGATTCGGAAGAAATTAAAATAACATCAATGCACTAATTTATTATTTAATGTTTCCATTCAAATTCATCAAAAAAAAAAAAATTATAATTAAAGTTAGAAAAAAAATTATCCAGAAAAATAAGCAAGTATGAATAATTTTTACTGTCGAAACATTCTGTTTTTCGTCATTAGTAACACTGTTATTCATTTTCGTGTCGATTAAATATCGATAATTTCTTAAGGGTAATTTGATGGAATAAGTTGGTCCTCATTTCTTATAAAATAGCGTGTGATTTCATAAAGGATAATAAGAAACAGGCAGGCAAACTTTAGCGTTTCATTTTTCTTCTCATGAGCTGCCTTGAGAAGGATACCTACGAACAGAAAGAGATGCCTAAAAACGCTAGTAGTGAAGCTTTAGCGAAAACTTAGTCTGCGGATCTCGCACTGGTTACACCATAGAAAGAAGGTGTACAAAAAGTGGTCGACGATGCTTGAAGAGGAGGCCAACTCCAACTACGTCTGCATGAAACAAAATCAGAGAAATATGTCGTACACGTATTCTCGTATTCAGCGGTATCTATACATTATTGATTAGTAAAAAAAAATTTCGCAACGAGGTATTATTGTTAATTTATTAGATGTTATAGTAAAGTCATCGTCAAAAGTTTTTGAGTTGCTGATAACTATAAAAATATAGCAGAACGTTTCACTTTCAACCATTCTCTTATTTGAATTTCTGAAAATCGAACTTGAATGGTGAACTTTAATGTCTACAACTATTTTTTAAGAATCTCAAATTAGATATACATGTACACGAATTCAAATAAAGTTTTTTTACACGAATAAATATGTATATACTGTGTTTAATTTTCTATTAAAAAAGGATAAATGAAAGATTTGATATTTATTTTTTATTAAAAAATTATTAATATTTAAATTAGTTTAATATGCATTTAGAAAAAAAAATTTATCAGAAAACTAGTTTTTGATGAATTAGGTAGTAGTTACAGAATTATATTCAGAAGAAAGATAGATTTAAATGAAGTTAATCAAAACAGCCTGTTGGAGTAGCGCACAGAAGAATATATAAGAAGGAGATAGATGAAGAATGGACCCACACGAAGTATAGTGCCCAGGAGATAGAGAGAAAGACGGAGAGAAAGAAGAGCGTTATAGTGTATACGGTATACGGTCAATAAGCACTGGAGAGAGATTAAAAAAAGAAAAAGAAGAAAGTGGAAATAAAAAAATTTTAAAAACTGGTAAAGAGAGAGGAAGATAAAGGAGAAAAAGAGAAAAAGAATGAAGAAGAAAAAGAGAATTCGTGAAAAATGGGCATCCAGCGAGAGAAGACAGCCTCGGGCTGTGCCGCCTAATGCGACCCTACTCTCTGCCTGCCTCTCTCTCCCTCTTTCCCTCCCCCTCTCTCGGCCGCCTTCCCTCTTGCTGTCTCTCTGCTCTCTGTCTCTTATTATCTCTCTCCCTCTTCCTCCCTCTCTGTATCTCTCTTTCTATCTCTTTCTTTTGTACAGGAAAGTACTACAACGTGGCCACCGCCACTCTCCTCTGCTCTTAACGCAGCGTGGAAAATTTTCAATCGTTTCTTATAGCAGGTAGACAGAGATAGCCTTGCATATATATATATATATATATTAGAAGTTCATATACACATGCACACATGAGCAAGAAAAGCGACGAAGGAAGAAAGCAAAGAGAGGAAAAATAAAGAGAGTAAAAGGAAGAGAAATAGCAAGAGAAAGGAAGTGAACTGTCGAGGGTGTCTCGCGATGGACATCCGCTCTCCCCTTGTCTTGTTTTTCATTGCCTTCTTATGTCTTTCCCTCTCTCTCTCTCTCCTCTCTCTCTCTCTCTCTATTGAAAATCAAGATATATATATATATATACATCTTGGTTTTTGAGAATCTTTGCACGCCTACAGACGAGTGAACGAACGAACGAGTGTGGGCGTTTGAAACGAGACAGTCGCGCGTAGGTTTGTACATAACGTACACAACCCGCTTATAAGTGACTGAACGACACAAAGAGAGAGAAAGAGAGAGACAGAGGAAAAGAATAGAGGTAGAAAGATAGAGAGAAAAAGATCGGCAGAGGTACAAGCAAAGAGAGGAGGACAGATAAAAAGCACGAAAACGACCAGAAAACGATTCGAGTAACCCGCAATTTGTAAGGATAAATTGGCCGAACTCTCGTGTGCCTAGTCTGTTTCTTTCCTCTTTTTCTCTTCTTTTTGAGTGAACATATACGCACACGCACTCGCACACGCACACGCATGTACATATATATTTATGGATATGTATATACATATCTTTGCATATCATGATGCATGCATGCATATGTACATTACCTAGTCGAGCACGAATATATAAAATTTAAAAATAAAGTACAGAAAATTTGCCAAACTCTTTTGATGATTCTATCATTGATATTAGAGTCTATTGTTTCTCAATCTGCGTGCCTTTTTTCGTTAATGTTTTAAATTCTCATTTGAAGAGAATGTAACCTATATAATGTTTCAAAATAGCCAAGTTGCAATACATATATTTCTTATTAATAACTTTAATAACTGTAATCAATTAATTAAATAAGGTTTAATCATTTAATTAAATGATTCATTGAAAAAAATAGTCTGTTTAATATTTCCATTTCCATGCATTGAATTATGACTTTGGACGTAATCATATGTGAAAATAAATATTGTGTCGTGAAAGTGCGCCATCTACTCCTAAAATGCATTCTGAGATTTTGATAATTTTTTCAATTTTGAAGACTATAAAATTTTCTAATCTATTGTTAATTTTACACATTCCAGTGGAGGATTCGAGAGCACATTGCTCACGCAGATGGCGGATCGTTGAAATCTCTGCCCAAGAACTCAGAGACTCGTCGTGTTTTTTCGATCCTTTGCATAAGCGCGACGCTTGGCGCGCCAAAATCATTAAGGGATCATCGCTTTAGAAGCCACAATAATGACATAAGTATCAATTTAGATTATCAAAAGTGTAATGGGCAACGAAATTTCTGGTTCATTTATTATTTAAATATATTAAAATCGCGATAAATCATAGCTTTATTTCAACAATATGAAAATACAATTATTTTCTAAAACTATTTTTATTAAAATCATTTTTACTAATACATTCTTTTTTTAACTTTTTAATAATGAATTTAATAAAAAAGATAATTGTTTTCCATCAATATTAGTTTTTAATTGTTTTACATTGTTCAAGTAAAATGTTATTCTGACAAAAATACAAATTAATAATTTTGATGTAATTTTCTAATTATTCAAATATTTATTATATAGTTCATTATATTGAAATAAATATATTTATATTAAATGTATTATATAATTGGCTACTATTTCTAATAACGATTTAATGCATTTCAATAATATATACAATAATTCAGAAATGACAATTAAATGGCTACTATAGCTTTTTCAATTATTGTTAAAAAGTAATAAAAATGTTATTATTATTTATCATATTTTATTTTATTAATAAGAATTATTTAATAGAGCGTAAAAAATTCATAAATTATTAAATAAATATTTTTACTATGAGTTACAGATATTATAATGTTTTCCTTAATAAGATTATTAAAATAATATACGTTTTTACGATAATAATAAAGCATATTATTAAGAAAAAAAATTTAAACTCTTTAATTTTCCTCTAGACATTCATTATTTTTAATTCGACATTCGATTTATTCTCTCTCTCTCTCTCTCTCTCTCAATGTAAAAGACATGTTATTGTTTTTCACTCCTCTTATACCTTTTGATGACAAATAAAAAAGAAAAATTAACCCAAGAAACTCTTTAAACGTACAAAAAGAGCAAAAGAAAAATATGAAAAAGAAAAAAATGATAGAAGGTTCATGATCAGTGAAACCTTATTGCTTCGATAAGAATATCGAGTTTGTCAGCCTTCGTAAAGCTTATCATAGTACGTTTTCATGCGTGCAAGCAACGCGGCGCCGCCGTCGCAACGATCAGTTGAACGCCAGTTATAATATTCAATTCGTTGAGTATTTAACAAAGTGTACGTTGCGGAATAATTAATGTTACCAACGATATATTACCGAATAAATTTATTTAATATTTCTATACTTCAAATTTGAAAACTGTTAATAATATTAATTCATCAAAATGTAAAATATAATTTATATTTGTGAAATAAGATTTCTGTTAAACTATATGAACTCTATAAAATTAAATTAAATGTAATAGATATAATTTTTTATAAAAGTTACTTTAACTGAAAATAATACGAATTATTATTGTTATTTCTAATTATATCATTGGTATTTACTTTGTTAAACATATTATATTCCTGCAACAAAAATTGTTATTATTGTTTTTATTATTTCATTCTTATTATTCTTTTGCGTAATAATATAATATCAGTATAAAATGGAATATATTATAAAGTCATATTTTTATACTATGTTTTTATCTTAAAACTATAGTTGTAGTTATATATGTCAAAATTATACTTATATCGATAATAGCGCGCTCGCAATTTTAATTTTTTAAAGTATTTTTCATACAAAGTGTAATCGATTAATTTAATATGTGCATTTTTACAAAACTTAGTTGTCAAACGTACACACATGTAATTAATTTTTGCATTATTTTTGTTGAGTATTATAAAAAAATAATAAGAGTTATTATAAGTGCAATTGCTGGATAAAACGATGAATATAGACTAATTTTGTGTTCTTTTGTATCCTGTGAGCCCAAATTAAAAAAGATAACTTTGAATCATTATTTTTTTTTAAGA
The DNA here is from genome assembly GCA_018907185.1 of Platyscapa corneri. Lineage (NCBI taxonomy): Eukaryota > Metazoa > Arthropoda > Insecta > Hymenoptera > Agaonidae > Platyscapa > Platyscapa corneri. Next base: position 408,489 of record JACCHW010000037.1, read on the forward strand.
AATTCTATTTATTTGAGATTTTATCATTTTCACCATTTTAATAATATTTTAATTTTAATTTTGTGTGTATAACAATTATAATAAACTAGAAAATAACATATGAAACTGTATTATTATTTAAACATTATAAAAATTCAATACAAAAGAAAAAAGAATTGAATCTATATTTTTTTTATAACCTTACAATGTAGGGATATTTTTGAAAAATCATTTGATTAATTTTGTTATAATTTATTTTGAATAATAAAAGAGATTTAACAAATATTTTATTTTCTTATTGATCTAAATATATAAATTGTAAATAAATCTAAATTAATAAATTATACGAATGCGAAATGAGTTTGCAAAGAGTATAGTAAAGGCCTATTGCACCTCGTGTTGTTTTAATACATAAAAGTAATTGCGTTCATTGGTTTTGAACATCTGACGCAACTTCTTTTTCTGTTGTACTTCTTAAAAATAGCTTCTCTTGCACGCAGTCTGATACAACAGTTAATATTCAATGAAATTTTAACAATAACTCTACTAAATATATATAAATCAAAAAACAAAATTTGATTACTAGATAATTTAGTAATTTAGAGCTACAAATATAATAAAAAAGTCTTATCTAGAATATCACTACGTGTAAATAAACGAAGGAGAAATGTTTAAAACTAAATATGTTTATAAATGAAAATTTTGTCCTAAGCCAAAGAAATTTATCTTTTAATAATAAATAAAAAATAAATAAAAACAAATTTTGAAATGCAGTTATTACCGGAAATCAAACTATTTATCTAATTTATTATTTTATACTCTGTTCGATTTAAAAAACATTTTGGAAGTTATCTGAAAAATAATAATGTTATGACTATTACCATACCCTTGATAAGACGGAAATTTTAGCTTTTATTTAATATGTATTGATCAAGATACCAATTAGCATTAATTAGTTTCTAAGCAGATTCGAGTGCCTGTTGGAGTAATATCATAATTTTAACAGTTTTTTTCCATATCGTTAAAATAAAAGTGTAAGTAAAACAAAAAAAAGTGAAAGAAAAATTACTTTCGAAACGAAGTACGATGTTAGTGATTTACAAACGCGTATTATTTAATACTATTGCGGAAATTAAAGTAGATAAAATTTAAAAATTTACCTTCTTAAGACTTATGACTTAGATTACGTGAGTAATGTATTCAAGTATTTTCTTAATGCGTTTTAAAAGTCCTGTATAATATATAAAAGTTTTCAAGCTAATGAATCCATTTCTATATAGGCATTTATATAAAGGCATAAAAAACATGGGTGAAAAAATTAATTATTATATCTAAACTAGAGAGTAATATAAACTACGTTTGAATTAAGGTAGTACAGTTACGTTTTCGAAAGCAGAATAGTCTTCTTTTAAAAGAATAAACACTCCAAGAGAACGAATTTTTATTCGCCAAAATACATAGCATTAAGCATGTGCATGCTGAAACAAGTTACGCGATAGATTCAAATATTTACCTAGTAAAATTAAAATTGACGACGGCAACAAGAGAGCGGTGAGACATCAGCGATAGCTGATAAAATGCGAGAATAAAAAAACATGGAGTCGAACACAGATGAAACAAGGTAATACGAAAAGCCCTGATCGGGCCAAGAATTTCTTAAAGAGGCCGACACAAATTATTTTCTCCGTCCCTATCGCTTCATAGCACTCGCACTCTAATGGTAAAGTAATCGGATATTTTATCCATGTGACTCTACTCGGCCTCCTTCAGTCTATACAAAAAGCGCATCGACCGAGATAATCTCAGCGACGTTGACGCGTTTCCTATATACCTGTCCGCCACAGAATATCTCTCACGCTCACGTGGGCGTGAGCCGAGGTTAAACGTCGGCAGAAGATGCGGCTCCGTAGAAAATCCTCGAGCCTCGCATGCACCTGTCAGAGCGGGCAAGACACCCCCGAGTCAAGACCAACCAAGGAGTGAGAGGGAGAGGGAGAGGGAAAGAAAGAGAAAGAGAGAGAGAGAGAGAGAGAGAGACGCGCGTGTCTCTGTGTGCACGCGCTATATACCTGAGCCCTTCTTTTCCGTCTGCTTCTCTCTGTTGAGACTTTTTGTGTGTTTTTCTCTCGCTCCCTCAAACTATTCTCGATTTATTCAGCGGTCTTACTCATGCTCTCGTTGCCAAGCTATTGTAGGTGCGACAGAGCTTTGCGTTCATGTGTAAGTATACCTTATAATCCGGGTCCTGGTAACTCGTATAGTTCAAAGACAAGTGCTCCCTTGGTCCCTTCTTAATTCATAAGTGTGGGTTAATAGGTATGTCACCCTTTTACGGGCGGGAAGTAGCGATACACACACACACACACACACACACAGAGATAACCGCATATATATACATGTGCATATGTGCACGAGTATATGCATGTTTATGCCTGTTCACTTGCACGTGAGAACTCGTTTTAGGAAATGGGCCTACCGCCACTTGTTCGACCCGCTAAAACCATATATGTGAACATTGACCTTAGAGAGATGCTAGATTTTTACTAGGACGAATTAAAGTTTTGTATTTGGTCCTGTCCTCCTCTTTACCCTTCTTTATAGGAAACGAGTAGTAGTTATGATTATTGGGTTTTTGGCGATTTCACGATTACTAACGATTTTTTTTGTAATTGTTTAGGTTCCTGATTTCTTTTTTATATATCTGTTTCACATAAATCTTAATGATAAATAAAAGGTAATTAGGCGAAAAGATTGAAAGAGAAATAAGTGTAAAGTTTAATTCAATTTGTATATGTAAGCGATAACTTTTTTGTACAATCGTCGAAGAGTTGCCGAAATAGGGATTGGATTTTTTTAACACTCTTATTAAATATTTATCAAGATTATTAAATCGAGAATTTTTTGTTTCATAACTGTACGTATTAAAATATTAAAAACTTAAGCTATGATGTACAACGTATTTGAAAGAATTTGTTAATTTACTGTTTAAATGTAGAATAGAATCTGTATTGACTGCAAAAAATATGAATTATAAATTTTAAATGAATAAAAATCAACAAAGTAATATCGTTCACTTCAAAGACATTATAAAAATTTTAATATATTCATTAACATTTAAATTAACAATAATTTTCGTTTCTAATTAATAATTAAATAATTTTTTTTCCTTAAAAAATTTAAATATAAATTATCTATAGCATAATTTATTTATTAGTGCCAAATAAGTAAGAAATTATTTTGATGCTGGCTAATTCAATTTTTATTAATATTATTTTTTTAATTTAATAGCAAAAGTAAATGTTACTCTTAATTTAATATAAAAACGTTCCTAATTAAAATGCCTTTCAAACACTATTAAATTACTATATTTCATGCATACTAGATACTGAAAAAAGTCATACAGGCCTATAGGTCTTTTTGTAGTTGAGTAAATACTGATGCATTGTATTTAATTCCTAAAATGTAAATTTTAATGTATATTTTATTATTTCATAGAATATAAAACTTGATAAAAAAATCAACTATGCAAAAGAAAACATTGTTTGCCTCATCTGGAGAAATAGATGGTATTGCGATTTAAATGAGTAAACTTAGTGATTTTATTGCTTTAGCAAGCATGAAGTCTTTCGAGTAAAACGTCTACTTTTAAATACAAGAAGTTCTATCGTAAGAATACTACATAGTTTCTGTGCATCTTTATATACTATCTTCTCATATTTCTTGACATTATGCTTTCTGTTAATGGGATCCCAATGGTTTTCCTGGTTCTAGAATCCAATTGTCTACCAAATTGGCATTCTAATTTCACTCTTGCGTACGTGTGATATAAACAAGTGAATATATTAATCGTAGTTTATGTAGGTAATATTCAACCCAAGCACTAAAACGAGCTGAAATATGTACACAAGGTTTATGTCATATTGCTACGGATATCGACATAGATTTTCAAATTTATATAACTTATACGAGAATCGAGGAAGCAGAAACAGAAAGCATATAACATACGTTGGAATGTTTCATTCACATTCAATTCAAGGTGTACGGAAACTTCAATCGATTGTTGCTGTTATTCTTTTTTTTTGTGTAGTTGTATTTTTTGCTCATAACATGCAAAGCAGATGTCGTAGAAATAAAAATAACAAAAGAAAGGTTAATAAAGTAATTATTATTTCTATATCTCTAAAAGTTTCAATAATACTATTGTCAAAGCATTTGTAACACTGATATTCATTGAATGTTTATTTAAAAAATTAAAAGGTAAAACTAGTATCTTTAGTGCAATAAAAAAATTGCGAAAAATTTATATTCACGGTCATTCAAAAGTTTTTAATCTAACTACTTCAATATTATATAATCTATCATTTTTTTTCATAGTTTTGTCATTTTCTATGAAATAACGTAGCAAAGATTTGGTATTATTTACTTAATACTTACACTCAATACTTATAATACGAACTGGCTTTAAAGTTTCCTTCGCTGGATGAAGTATAGAGTATTTAATTATATTGGCAAATTTAATTAGTAAATTGTTTATTAGTAACATAGAACGTCAACATTTGTGGTATCAAATTTACCGGACACCATTATGAATACAATGAATTGAAAATTATTACTAATTTGTTTAAGAAGACATTATCTAGAGCTTTAATTCACGCAGATTAATAACAGCGAGTATTTTTGAATTGCAGATAGATAAAATTTCGTCTTTATTTGGTTGTACTAATATAAGCTATTTTTATACAGAGTTGTATTGACTTTACATTCGTTTACGTCAAAAGGTGTGTATCTTTATAACTGCTTTTTCTTCACGTATACCCAAGGTGTAAATTAATTCTTTTAAAATAATTAATTGTTTAAAGAATTAATAATAATAAAAATAAGTATTTATTTGACTGAAATCGAGAAGTTATTTTATAGATATTTTAGGACAGTATTAAATAAGAATGTTTTGCTGAAAATAGACTTTAAAATAAAAGTTGTTTTGAGTCGATTTCTCGTAAAAAGTTTGGTGAAATAGTAAATTTCGGTGGATGAATATTCTACGTAATTTTCCTGAAATAAAAAAGAAAATATTGTAAAGTAAAATAAATATAATTTATATAAAATAATAAACGTAAATTCAAAGGTAGAATTTGTCCGATAAAGAACCTAGTAGTGGCAATAGTTTCGCATGGCTACAACTCGACGCACAGTAGTGTAATTGTAAAGTTTTGCCGCGAACTGCGTAACAATATATAAGATTGCACGGATGTAAAATAATCTGTTGATTGCAGTAAAGGAAAAAAGCCATTTTCAGGGTATTAAGCAGTTTTCTATATGACACCATTCACAACGCACGCCACTCGACCGAAAGACCATCCGCAACGTCGGCCAGAATAATGCATTCCCTATACCCATACCTATACCCAGACGCGAGCTATGCAACAAAATGAACAAGTGAGACAGTGAATTATGTAGCAAATGTAAGAAAATATAAGGAGTTCCTCGGGAGCTTTGGCTCCTTCATTTGCCGCGCTCTATCCTATCTTTGCATCTATCGAGCGAATCGTCGATAGCAGAGAAAGTTGCCTTGATTCCACTATCGACAACTTTGTGGCCAGCTCCGTTGTTATTAATTATGATCAGACATGCAAGACTATTTCGTGCGCGCGGCTCCCTTGCGCGGCGTCGACGATGATCATAATTTCTCGTCGAGGCTGCGTCGTCCCTGACTACCGGGAGCATGTCTCAAATTTATCGGCGCAGGCGAGCGAGAGACGAAAGGAGAACCGCATGCTATGGAATAGGCGATTACCCGTGGCGCGACTCCAACGTCCTCCTCATGCTTCTTGGGGTTCGGTTCGCAACAACTACTGTAAGATTATGCGTGTGCGTGAACGAAGAGTGTGGGAACAAGTTTGTTTGGATTTTTGTCTCTGATTAAAAGTCGAGCGAGTGCGCTGAGCATCACTGCAAAGATACGAGAACAATCAAGGAATATTAATTTTATTGATTCGAAAATTTTAAGGGTATCTTATAATTGGGTTGTGCGAAACTACTTAGGAGTTTAGCTGACAATTGAGTTCATTGATTGTTTGAAAATTATGCTGTATGAATTTTAATGGTCTGACGTAAACTAGAACAAGTAGGGCAGGGCATAATAATGATTCAGTAATAAAACAGAATAAAATCTTTTATAACGCCATACTGATAAATAAACGTTTCATCATATATGACGCGAATTCTCACCTTAATAAATTTCTTTAATTTAGCTCTACTATTCCGCTTATTAAGCACAGCCTCCTTTCCTCGTCCTTAATTTAAAAATATGAGACTCTGAAAATTATTGTTAAGTATTTATCATATATTGCACGAATTCAATATTAAAACACTTAGAAGTTTTCCAATACATTAATTGCCAAACCTGGATCTTTCTCTTCTCTTTTCAGTTTTGTAATTTGATGCTCGTCTATGTTTATTTCACCTCTTAATGTTATTACTACCTCAATACTTCACTACCCGCAGAATTGATGTCATGCCATTAATCTTTGATTTTTTCATTCAATATTCGTTCACAATTAGGTTATTAAATAAATTTTTTCTGAACATGTTTATTTTTAAAATGTGATAAAAAATAGCGATAATAAATTACTTTAAATTAGTGCCATTTTATTTAGACTGTTTGGATAATGATAGAGATATCGAAGTATTAAACAAAAGTTATTATTTTGTAAACTTTATTATGCAATATTGGTATCACGTGTACTACCGAAAGAAAATATTGAAAATAGTTATTTCTTTATTATATCTGAATGCTCGGGCGTGATTAAAGTAATTTTCAATCGACAAGAAAAAAGCTTACCAAAGAATTTGATACCTAAACATACCAATGGAATTTGTCCTGTGACTGGTCTTCAATTGTCTGTGTTTGTGCGTGCTTGTGCTTGTGCGTGTGCGTGTGTGTGTGCGCGCGCGCGTATATTACACATTGCATCCTATAAATTCAAATATTTTATCGGTAATCATACACCGCTTCTCATCATTCTCACTGAAAATTTTATGCCCACAGGTACAGTATAGTGGACACAGTTGAACGTTAAAACTCCAAAGCCGTGGAAAATCATCGCGTCCTACTCTCGCCTCAGAGAAGATCAAGACTTAAAACACTCGGGCAGTTGAGAAGAACATCTTCGAAGTTCCATATCTTGAGAATGAATCTGAAATACGGAATTCAATTTAAATGATTTCCTCTTTTCCCAGCGTTGTACATTCGTCTCTTCGCGCCTCAGCGGCCGCGCAACCCAGAGACGACGCGACGCAACGCGACGCAGGCAATTTAATGCTGCTTGGGAGTTACGATACCACACATATATAAACGATCTCCGCTAACGTAAACGTTTTTAAATACTTTTAGATTTTCTTCTTTTTTTCATTTTTGGAAAACAAATGGATGCATTTTTATATTTACCTTTTGTTGCTTTATAATTTAATTTTGAAGTAAATCTATTGTTTTCTAAAATTTATTATTATACACGGCGAAATTCTATTATATTTTTTGAGATATTTTAATCTAATAATAAATAGTTCCCGATTTTGTATTAGTGACTTAATTATTAGTCTGAATAAACTTCCAGAAAGTTTCTGATATACTATGGACTATAATAAATATTTCGCAATATTTTGTTGATGAATACTAAAAAATTTATTTTATTTGCCTACTTTCTTTACCCTAGATTCTTAAAACTATATTAAAATGTTTTATTTCCAAAATTAGTAAATGAATCACCTAATTTAGAGGTTTATTAGTGTAAGTTAATGGTTTAATTTACTTATAAATTCACAAAATGTTTAAGTTTTAATTTTATATAATTGATTTTTTTCAGACATGAATAATATAATATATTTTCTATTATACACACTTAATTCATCTCAAAATAAAGTAAACATAATTTTACTAACATATACATCTCAATTATTCATCTCAATTCAAAAACGTGTAAGGACCAAATTATTACGAAAATTTATTAAGAAATTTATCATTTACAAATTTCAATATTTAGGAATTTATCTATCAAAATTAAGTAAAAATGTGTTTGAAAAATTCATAAATAAAATTATACATATTTCCGTTTATTATTAAAAATATCATGTTGATTTCAAAAGTTTTTTGCGTTCGTATGAATAATGTTTGTAACTAATATGATTATACCGAAAAGTATATGTTAAACAACATTTATTTCTTTACAACTAAATCGATGTATGTATCGATATAAGTATTGATAAAATATTATTTAGAAAAATTTAATTAAAAAGCTAGTCACGAAATGATATTAATAATTGACAATAAATTTATTCTCTGATTTTTAGCATCATGAAATGTAATGTAAATGAAACTTTAGAAAAAAATTTATAGCCATATTTGAATAAAGTAAAGGGAAGATAACTTGATAATATTATGGTGATTCAAAAGCAAGTTTTTCATTCCAATGTACCAGCTATTAAATATTATAGATTTTAATAATAAAAATTTTTATTTCCGTTTATGATACTTCATTTACCGATGTGATACGTATGTGCGGATGTCTTGCTTGGCTTAGTTATTATCAGTTGTACATAGTTTACATGTTCATCGTATCATCCTTACACGTACATATACGTTTTTAGTAACACATATCTCTCCCTCTCCCTCTCTCTCTCTCTCTCTCTCTCTCTAATTCTCTGTATCTCTCTATCTCTCTCTCTTCCTCCCCCTCACTTTTTTCTTTCTTATCCGTTTTTGATATTTGTTACTTTTCTCACATTGCCCCGGTCATTATTCATTGCATGTGAATGCTACCGACACCAGGTACATTAATTACCATCGAAGATTGTTTATCTTTATTCGGTTTTGTATCAGCTATAAGTTTCTCTCTCAATATTTTTTAATGTAAATCCATATGTAAATTTAAAGTCAATTCCCTTCTCTTTTCTTTCATCTAGATTGACATACTCTCTTTCACATTCTTCTATTTCGTGCTTTATCTAACAGCTTATCTACTCTCTTACTGGACTACGTATTCTTACTTTCTTAATATTGATAAAGATAGCCGAATGGATGTATAGATGTAATGTATACAGACAGAATAATATATACATATGTGAAACGATTAACATTTGAAATTGGTAATTTACTGGAGATAATTGTTCACAGTGTTAATCGCTACAGTTTTGTCTAAAAATGAATTTATACATACGGTTTTTGAATAATCGCTTCTTACTTTTCGTAAATAAGATATCATTCGTTTTTATACCATTAGATTATTTGGATGTGATGAAATGACTAGTAGAACTTGACATGTCAAAATGCAATCTATTACAGGTAAATATTCAATGTTTTATATAATATTATAAGTGACGCCATAAAAAAAAGTGTATAGTTTTGTTTCTGTACTGACAATGCTATAAAAGTACTCGTCTATCTTTTATTTTTAACAGTTTATTATATTAGACAATACACGACAATTCAAATTTTCGTAAGACTTTTAATTTTACACACATTTAATACGGTACTATCGCTTTAATCAGATCGTTCTGTTTTGCTGTTTTAAGCTATAAAATTAATTTAATGTTACCATAAATCTATATCGTTTTTAGAATTCATAAAAAAACTTAAACTTAAAATTTTATATTCGGATATATTTAAATTAATTATTTAAAAATATTAAATATACTTTAACAGTTAAATAATCAGTCATGTTAAGTTGCATATTTAATACAATATAGTTTTATTTTATTTAATTATAAAGTTCTTAAAAAATTACTAATAAACTATAAATTAATTAAAAATTTGGGCCTTTTCAAATTTTTGATCCTTACATCATTTACATTTTAGGAATAAAGTGAACTTTTAGAAAATTAAAGTAAGCCATTAAGTAAATTCTTTACCATTTATTACACTATTTTTCTATGTAAATATATTTTACGCGTCTTTTCAGTATCAATTAAGTTAATTAGATGAAAAGCATTTGAAAAAGTACAAAATTTCGTGTACTTATATGTATAAATAAAATCATAAATTAAAAGTATCATTATACTTACCTGAGCCACGCGATGGTATATAGCATTCTACTTTTCAAGTAACGAGTATCCCTTCTTTCTCATTTTCAAAACTATTCCTTAATTAAAATCTTCAGACTTAGTTTTTTTAATCACTGAAAATTTTAAAGTATAATGAAACATTCTATTATATGCTTGTTGAGTATATTTTAAGTAATATATGTATGTTAATGAACAAATTTCTTTTATAGACTTGGCATTCGGCAGCTTGTTCCTGAAATTATTATGTAATCGTTTTAGCTCGTTTATTATTTTCATAGTAGAAGCATTAATAGTAGTTAGTGTTATTACTGCTGTTGCTATACTCAATATTATATTATTATAATTGCTGTTCATAATTTCACTTATTTAATACCTACATATGGTTTGCTTTAATATTTGGTCTGAACATTTGGTCATAAATTTCCTCTATATTAATTCAAAGCCTCATTGTCGACAACTACGTGCATCTAAACATCATATACTACATAATTTTTTGAGTAAAATAAGTTAAATGTGCTTTATTCTGGTTTGACTTTCCCTATCCGAGTCTCTGCTTTGACTATCTCATTTTACGGGATTCTGCGGTTTTTAACGAACTGGCACAGTTATTCGACTGTACGTTTCCACTTTGTCGGATAAAATGGCAAAACATCTATAAGACTAATTAGTTTACGAATAAATTGAAAAGTACAAATGCCGAAAGCGTGTATTAAAGTCTGCGAAACTGCGAAATTTTCGTTGCAATTAATAAAGACGAAAAAATGACGAATAAGTTAAGCCGTGTGCGACAACAATTTGCCACGTATCCGATTGCATTATCGATAAAATTGTCAAGCGACCACGTGTGCATTTTTCATGCCATCGTATTTCCTTTCAGCGATCGCGTCGGAGCGGCAAAACTTAAAGTCCGTTTGAAAATGCCCGAGCGTAGAGAGCCCCATACTTCTTGCACGCTCCGCGTCAGTTAAAATCGCTTATTTATTGAACGATCTTGCTTACGGCGCGCTTACGCCGCGACGCCCCGACAAGTTTAAAGGCTCGATATCGTGGGAGACAGGGAGCTAGCCAAACTTCACGATTGGCCAATAGCGAAATCGAGCAGTTGGCAAAAATCGAGAAAAATGAAAAAAATTAGCAAAGGAGCGCGTGCACCACGATAAGAAGAAGGCAGAAGCGATAGCGACTATACGCATGTACGAGTACATCTCGCTCGCTCGAAGGGTAGATGGATAGATAGATAAATGGGCAAGCAGATAGATATGTTATTATGCCGGCAATTGCGGTTATTGCAATGTTCCTAATGACAATTTATATAATAATGTAACATAATGGAAAGTGAATGTTTCTGAAGGGTATAATTAAACTTTAAAAATAGAACATCTTGGCGCTTGAGTAATACTGTTGCAGATACATTCATTGTAGATACGAAATATATATTATTTATTTCAAAATTTCTTTAAATTGATTTTGTTTTGAAATTCATCGGGTATAACTTTTCCTTGCATAAATTTCAGTGCGTTTTAGAATCTCATTCTACATTAAGGATTTTTAGAGTTTGGAAACCTTTTTATTGCAGCGTGATTTACCAAACGTTCATAACTTGCAATTAATCGACTACTTGATTTAATCGTGCCTATATTCATATGGCTAATAATATTATTGTCTGAAAATATGTTTGTCATTTATCATTTCATTTGAAATAATCTTTAACTTCAACTCTGTACTCGTTAGATGATGATGATGATGATGATGATGAAGAAAGTCAGATAAAAGTAGTTAATTTTTCAATTGAAGCTCAAAATAAATCAAAATATTAAACGTTCATTTAAAAAATATGCACACATATATAATAAAAAATCTAATAGCAGCTAATAAATAAGTTCAACTTTAAAAAATTGTAAGTTAGCGGGCTGAAGCGCCAATGGAAAGTAAATAGATTTTCGAATATTTTTATTTATCGATTATCAGCAAACAACCGGAAATCTGAAGCATAAATGAACCAACACTAATCAGATCGCGATCTATTGTGCTTTCACCTTAGCAAATCATCGCCTAAACACACAATGAATCCGAGATTTGACAATGTCAGTGTGCTGAATTAAGAGTTCGTTTGTGTCTGTCAAGGTTCGTAAAAAAGCACGTCTGTAGAAAATAATAGCGTATCCTCGGGAGATGGCAACGCGGGTGACGAGAGACAAAAATTACTCGTACAACCCGCGGTGCAACTTCCTCTAGCTCAGTGAGTAGCTTATGCAGGTATACTAGTGCTATTTACGCGCAACGTGGGCCGCGTGCATGGTGAATTTCTCAATTGCCGTTATTCAGAATCTAGCGGGTGATCAAATGGAATCAAGCTTGTGAGTATTGTAGTCTTACACTTTATTTTTCAGACATCGGCTAGCACCCATCCATAGACCTTGTAAGCGCATGAAAAATATTAGAGTAATATCTTCATGATTTATACTAATACTGAAGTTAATTCTAGAACTTTACAAGATGGTACTTGCCGTAAGATAAAATAGAGGCCTATTTTATAATCTACGGGGAATCGCTTTTAAATGCCACCGACTAAATTCTATTTACTACTAAGCCATTATTTGCTCATTTTTACATGCTTAAATTAAATTAGCTTTACATTACTTTTATTAGCAAGTAAATAAAAACAAATGTTAAAAGCTATTTTTTCCTTATTGAAGATGTAGTCAAGATAAAAATGAAATGAAAACAGTTATGCTCATAAAGATGATACGTTCTTTTACTATTGTTCATAAATTGTTTAAATTTTTTATAAAAATTCAAGTAAACTTATGTACGAGTTTTTGAGCGAAGATGCTTTTGTAGTTTTATTTTATCTTTCTTCTAAATAAAAGAGTTTTCATCTCAAAAATGCAGGCGTCATGAGTGACAGAATTTCGTCAATGGTAGCAGGAATAACTCCTAATCTTTAGCTTTTATCATTTTATCATTTCTAATTTTTAGTTTTTATTTTATTTTTATACCAACAATAATAAACCCATGCAATTAATTAATAAAACTCATGGATATGTAGTATTGATATTGTGTAAGCATTCTCGAAATAACAGATGTACTTTTGTAATGAATACATTTTTGTGTTATTAATGTTGGGTGGACCGTAATGAATATTTGCGATTTTTATGTAAAATCTTTGAAAAAAATTTTTTAAATTCTATATATTATTAAGATTTGGTTAAATAGCTTACACAAAAATAAGTATATGAAGCATCTGCTGTTATAGAAGTATGAATATTTATTATTATCTATCATATTAGTAACCATAAAACCTTTTACATAATATATCAGACGTTGTTTCGTTAAATTATAAGAAAATATATTTCCACGTATAAAATTTTAAAAATAAAGTATTTTAAGTTATTAAAAATAATGCGAATTATATTTATGAAGATTAAAGTTTCCGAATAGTAATATGTATTTTTCAAACGACCGTTAATTTCAATTTATTATCTATGTTGTAATATTAGATTATAAGAGACATAAAATATAAAAACTGTAAATAGTTGTTGTGTTTAATTTTTGTTTCCTTAACTTTTGAAATTATCATAAATTAAGCTGAGTGCTGTATATAATGATCAAAAGTTTACAAAACTAAACAAGAAGTTTCTTCTTTATTATTAAACAGATGTTTCGCTACAGTATATCGTTGTTTAATTATTCAATCATTCATTACAAAAAAGTATCTTGTAAAGTATAACCTACATCCATTGTACTGAACTAAAACATAAATGCCTATATTCTTCTTTTATACGATTTAACGGAAAAGGGGTGCATTTAGTGGATTATCTGTCTCTCTCTCTCTCTCTCTCTCTCTATTTCTCTTTCTGTACGATTCATACACAAACGTAATCAATCTTCGTTAAACAAGTAGGAATATTTTTCTTTCCGTTAATTTTTCGCATAGATCTTAAGACCCTTTCTTTCTTCCTTCTCTCTCTCTCTCTCTTTTTTTCTCTCTCTCTCTCTCTTTCACTCTTTCTCTCTATTTTTTTCTGTCTGTTGCGTACCAAAAAAATCGAAATATAGAGAAAGATAGATGGATAGAGAGAGCCACTGATAGATGAACCGAGCTCCGTTTGTTTCTCCTGTTACGTGACAGAAAGAAGCAGAGAAGAGCACATAAAAGAGAGCGTTTAAAAAAGGGACGAATGCGATAGAAGAATTGGAAACTTAAAGCCGGACAATGCCTACGCACTGTACGTACTGTTATACATAGTAGAACAACCAATCCCTTCTGAGAGTGCAGCCACTGTCCAGTTCTCACCAAAGGGGGTACGTAACATATTCTCCTTGCGAAATTCACGAAGGCACGTAGTTATACGTAAAGAAGAAAGAGAGAGTGAGAGAAGGAGTCAGAAAAAAAGGACGAGGCACATTTAGGGAGCTCGATGAGAAAAGAAGTATGCACCGTCCCGCGCACCGAACTGACCAATAGATCCGGTTTAGCGAGTTTCCGGATTCCGGGGGTCATCGTCGTCGTCGACACCTTTTACCCTCTCTGGCTCGTTCCCGCGTGCCCCCCCCCCCATCTCTCCACCCATTTATCGTGCGTCGTGCGTGCGTATGCATAGGCAAGCTATGGGCCGGGAATTGACTGACCCTATACGCCAAAGAGGGAGACAAGGAGAGAGAGAGAGAGAGACAACACGCTAGTGGACGCTTCCGCACTCCGTCCGCTGACGCACATATATTAAGGTGCGAATCCGGTTTTACGATAATATGACCCACAGGGATGGACAGACAGAAAATTAACCTGCTTTCAAATCCCTGAGGAAAGTAGGAAAGAGGCAGGTTGGAGGAATGAGACCGAAGATAAATGCATTGTGACTGACGAAGGGGATGACCACATGGACGTCCGCGGGTCGGACTTCTCATTTCCCTTCCGTGTGCATGCTTCCTTTAAATTTGGTTTTGATACATCCCTTGATATGAGTGTCTCTCTCTAGAGTCCAGTTTTGGTGGGAACGAAAACCTGATCGAGACAGCCCGCGCATGTGGCGCACTTTTCGACTCTATTTTCCTTAGACATAGATAAAGCGACAGAGACAGATAAATGCCTAACGAACACCTAACTACTTGAAAAACTCCATGTCAAAAGAGAGAAGGAGAATCGCTGAATCGAGTGATGCGAGGGTCAAAGGGAGCGCATAGAAAGGAAAAAGGAGAGAAGAAGTGAGTTAGAGTAGACGTTGAAAATGTCTTCTAAGTTGTGCATACACGCGGTGCACGCGAGTCGAGAAAGACCAGAAGCGCACTCGTTAAGATGGGTGAGTCGCACCAACGGACCGGACGAACCGGACATTCTGACTCAACGTAACTTGCTCTCCTCTCTCCTTCTCCTATCCCCGCTCTTTCCTTCTCTATTCCTCTCTTTGATAATGCCACGCGCACCCGCTTGTTACACCTTTAAATACGTTGGCATTGCAAAACTTACGCAGCTTGCACACGCTCCTATCTTTTCTCTATCCTTTTCTCTTCCTCGTATTTCTTCTCTCTGGCGGCTTTTCTGGTTTCTCAGCTTAGGAGGTGCAACGCTTTACAATTTCGGTAACGGCGCTTATGCGAACGCCTGCTTTTGGCTCGAACATTTTTTTTTATATTTTTGCGTCAGATGCCAGAGAGAGAAGGAAAGAGGAAATGAAACGAAACTCAAGAAGCACCACTTATAAGGGAAATGACAATATGAATATGAATTAGGAACAGTTAACGTAAAAGTTAGAAAATCGTTCTTAAGTATCATTTAAACATCGTTTGAGGAAATTATCAAAATCTCATCTTTTTAATTTCGCTTATTTACTTTTGTATTGTGTATTATCTTTATAATAATTATATATATATTCAACGAAAGAATTATTATGAATCTCTATAATTGAATAAAACATCTAATTAAATACAAATTTCGAATATACAGATGATATAAAAAATGAATAAGTTCTATTTATAAATATTTTAAATCTTCTTGACTTAAACAAGTCATTCGAGTGTATTTTATATGAGCAACAATTTTTATAAAAATGTCTGTAAAATAAATATCGATAAAAGTTTCCGGAATATGTACTTCTAGGTACTTCGAAAATGGCCAGTACTGACAATAATCAGAGTCATTCATGTTTATTTAAATTCCTCTTCGTACACATCAAAGTGGGTAGCTATATATAATGTATAAATTATACTCCAAGTCAAAGAAAAGACGGAGAAATGAAGAGCCTAGGGCTAAGTAAGTAGAGCTTATAAAAGTTTCCTTCAATATTATTAGGCATACAGAAGATAAGCGCCGGTAATTGCTGCTTTGTTGCGCTCTCTCCTCTCTCAACCCAAGTTTAAAGAAACTACACAACAAAGAAGTAGCAACCGTGATACACATACCCTAGTATCGGTATTACGAAGATTCTATGCGCCACGCACTCAGCCTCTCTCCTAAGCGTATGCGTGACTTTTCAGAGCTTGCATGAAACAGAGAGAGAGAGAGAGAGAGAGAGAGAGAGAGAGAGAGAGAGATCGCCTACTCGCACGACCGGATGTCGTTTATTTGTCCATGTCGGTTTACCTCCCTCTCTCTCTCTCTTTCTCTCTCTTGCTTGCGCTCTGTCCGCCTCTCTCTCCTTATCTCTTTCGCATCTTTGATAAAAACTGTTATTTATGTCGTTTTCTGTCTAGAGCAGCCTGCAGAATATGCCTCGGCGCTGTACATACACGCACGAGAGATAGTTAAGAGCGATGCTGAGAGGCGCGTGCAGCTGCTGCTGTTATAGCAGCGCCAATAGATTTTTCCACAAAAACAATTTGTGTCGATTACGCGTCTTTTTTTCGTCTACTTCTTAGCGACTGATTGATAGTCCAGTCTTCAGGCTTAGATTCTAATTTCCGTTCCATTGGGTGAACGAGAGCAAGCGAAGCACGTGTTGTACAACTCGATAAAAACATTGTTAACAGTATCAAAGATCTTGATAAAAAGCCTATAACTAAGAGGGATTAATCACTTACGACTATAAGTTCTCGTAAAAATATTTATTTTTTTTTAAATTGATTTCCAACTGGATTTGTAACCGCCCAAATGCAAACTAAAAGATAATTATTAGCAAGGAAATTTTGATACAGCTATTAAAATTTCGTTTCAATTTCATTCAAGCTTTATCTTAAGGTGTATGAAATTTTAGCACGACTTTTAAGTCATTTTTTTACAAAAAACACTATTATTATCAAATCTTTATGCGATTTTTTAATTAGTTCAGACATTTAGTTGCAGTTCGTAACGAAAATTTTTAACTCGTCAATTAGCTGTAGTAATTTGTATAATTTCACTTACAATTATTTTGAAAATATAAAGACTCTTTCTAAATATTATATAATACGAATAGATTAATATATTTACATAATTTCAAAAATAGCACCTACTAAATGAGATATTATACACATGAGTAAAAAAAATAAAAACAGGTTTGTTGTAATATTTTTTTAATTGTATTATGTCGACATTTTTTAAAAAGTAAAGTTTTCGCGTTACAATTCTAATCTTGTATCTTGCGAATATATTTAAAAGTATAAATGGGAGTTTTTATAATTTTATCTATGTTTTTTAAATTTTTTAGTAATTATTATATCTGGAAGTAGTATTATTTTACTATAATGATGACTACTGTTTTTAGTAGTAGTTGACATTTTATTCTGTGCTCAATCACTTATAAATCTATTATTTAAGAGTTACAAAAGTTTTATATAAACTTTTTATATAAAACTTTTTATACAAAAGTTGAAAAATACATTTGTAAAATTGACAAAAATTATTACTAAATGATATGGCCTGTAATTGTACATAATGAACAAATATGTTTTTCTGGGATTATACATTTTGCAAATAAGAGTATATTTAAAGTATATATGCATTATTGCACATACTTGTCAAAGCTTTGTATCAATTGAAAATTCTTGCAAATAAATATAATTAGAATAAACTTTTAAAAGTATATTATTCAAAAAAATATATACTTTGCAATAGTTAGTATACTAATGTAATCAAAATTTACTGAAACATGTATGTATATGATCAAATATTTAGTAGTATGTGTAAAGTTTTGACTTACCCAGTTGAATTTATTCATTACAAGTAATACTAGTTCTTTTGAATTTCAAGATGTATTAAACAGTTAAGAATTTGAAGAATGTTTGGAAAAAATCGTCAAAATTAATACATGCAAATTATTTATTTAATCGATTTTATAAATAATCAGCTGATTTCTCTTTATGAAATACTTTATTAAATTAAACATAGTTTTTGTCGTCAAAAGAATAAAACTTATTTCCTTGTTTCACGAGAAATCAGCTTTTTTCGAAATATTTCTTTTCAATTTTCATTTTTCATATATTCAGATACAAATGAAAATTCCTTATACTCTTCTATATAGTAAATTATGAAATAAAAAATTGATTTACAAGTCCATATTATTAACAACACAAACGCGACATGAACTTTTACCCGATGTAAAATTTTTGATTAAAAAAATGAGATTCGATGAGAAAATTAAATCAAAAGAAAGCGCTTGCACTTAATGCGCGAATAAAAAATGTTCAATTATCAACAATAACAATTAACTACGAAATGTTTAAAAAACATGGCTCCAATGCGATTTCTTTCTCTTACGTCGCAAATCGCTCGGGCGCATTTCTGTGCATCCAATCTCGATTTGTCCTGAAAATGCTCGTTCTTGTAAAAAAAGCCTCGTAGTCGCGCGCAATTCGACGAATTTCATTAAGTGCAATCTCGTAGAAGGGTGCAGAGAGCGCATAGACACTGATCGAGGCGCAATTATTTATCGGCGATCCGATCTCGCATGAGCCTCACGTATTCTCGCGCTCCCTGTGAGTATAAAAGGTACGCGGAGGTCGTCGCGTCGTTTCGCTGATACGTGTTTTACGCACAGCTGCACGACAGATGGATTCGTGATTGCGTGCTCTCTTCACGCACTCTTAATTATCATGCCTACAAAAGAATCCACCATCCACAAGACAACGCGAATCGAATTTTTGGCGCGTCTCGCATATTGGTAGCATAGTTTTTCCTGCTTCGTAAAACCAATGTACGTGCGAGCACATATCGCGCGTGTACATACTAGCTTTTTACGCAATGGTTGCATGTTTTCTTGGATATTTTCTATGCGGATGCGTTGAAAATTGCGAAATTCGTTTTATCTGAAAAATGACTATCGAATAAACTGGGAGTTG
The DNA here is from genome assembly GCA_018907185.1 of Platyscapa corneri. Taxonomy (NCBI): domain Eukaryota; kingdom Metazoa; phylum Arthropoda; class Insecta; order Hymenoptera; family Agaonidae; genus Platyscapa; species Platyscapa corneri. The sequence goes on from JACCHW010000037.1 coordinate 427,776, forward strand.
CAAACGTATAGAAGGGTGGCTTTTTCTTGGACTTGCAAAATTTTTTAAATGCACAAACAGGCTAAGGGGACTTTTAAGATTTACAAAAATTAAAATATATCAATTTCATTTACAGAAGTGTAAAATGCAGTCTACAGGGAATTATTTTTGTTTAGGTTAAAATTATTTTAGAACGAGTGAGTTTCTTTAAACATCAAAGTTAGTTACAATGGAATAAAAAACACTCGTATCAATCGAATAATTTACGTTTTTCCCTCTTTTTCTTTGCACCCTCATTCTCTCTCTCTCTCTCTCTCTCTCTCTCTCTCTCTCTCTCTCTCTCTCTCAATGTATATATACGCGCGCGCATACATCTTTTCCCTGCGCTATCTCAAGAGAAATATCTTGCCGATGACTCCATTCGTAGCAGCATTTAAGAAAAGAAGATGAGAGAAGAAGAGAAAAAGCTCGAGGGACGAACGGCCCAAATTGAAACGCGCGCGCCTTCTTTGCTCTTTCACACGCCATCGAGTTCAGCGGCAACGATGAAATTCCCGTACTACGCGAATATCCGCCACGACACGTACATGCGTATATATATGTAAGTGTGCATACCAACGAGGAATCGAAGAGGAAAGTTTCCTTTGCAACAAAAACAGCACCTCTTTCGCCAAACGTTCTCTCTTTCTTGATTGTGTCTCGATATCTTTTTTCTTTTTAATATTTCCATTGCTCTTTCTGCTCTTTTATTTCAAAATATTTTTCTTTGGTTTCGAGATGGATGAATCTGTGAGTAGTTAATTCTTGATTTATTAAGATCTCTGCAAGCTACGGAAATAGTACTTTTTCCCTTTGATTTCGAACAGTAGGTTGTAAGAATGCAATTACCTTGTGTGCATTCAAAAACAAACGAATACATAACGGAATTTCTCTTGTTCTAGCACTTTAATCTTATACAAGTTGTATAATTGTGCTTTCTAAAAGGAATAAGTGGTTTAGCTTTTCTTTTTAAAATTGTTAGCTTGAATTAAAACGTGTTTAAACTTATAATCGTTTGATAAAAATATGAAAAAAACGAGTTATTGTGTGTCGTAATTTTAATAAGCATTTCATCATTTTTAGTGTGTTGCCATAAAATATATTACAACTGAAACTTAAATTTCTATTTTAAATGATAATATTTAGATCACGTTTTTGCTATCAATCTTTTAATATGTGATTTCATGATTAATACACATCGGATGTAAGCAATACCATTTTTATAACTTCAATTCATTATGTAAACAGAAACCTAAATAAGAATAAATTTAAAATAAAAATTTCATTTACTTCTGCTTAAGATTGACGCTGAATACTGATTCCATGATAGTTCAGATTATATTTTATTGTTTTATTTATATTTTTATGAAAATACTTAAATCTAATCTTTATCTAAAAATTTTATTATTTCTTAATTAATAGTTAATCATCTAATTTACAAAACATTAAAGAAAGATCATTCACAGTTGATTGCACAAGAAAATATACTAATTAATAGAAGAAATTGTACAAGGAAAATTAATATTTCCAGTTTTACGAAATTATTATACTAAATATTATTAATCTAATAAATAAAAACTTGGAAAATTTTTTTTTAATTTAAATTCAAATTACATTTACTTATAAGTAAATACATTACATGTATAAGTTAGTACATAAGTATATTTTGAACAAATTTAAATAGTTTTTTGTTTTTGCCAGAAAAAAATTTTTTTTAATTTATATGGTTTATCTGAATTCAGTATATTTGCAAATAATTCATCCTAATAAATATTGAGAGTAGGAAATCAGTCAATAGTAAAAAATTTCTAAAATTTAAATGTAACTTTTTGGAAATCTATACTTTCATACTCGAGCAATTTATTAAATTTTAATTAAATTTATTATCACTGAATGAAAATTTTTCTTCATTAATATATAATTGTTAACTTTAAAAAATTTAATTATTGTTTTACAGACTTAAACCAGGTTTGTTTGATTTTTTCAAAAACTAAAAGATTTACAGAAATGGTTAGATGAGAAAATTAGAAATTGTTGTAACGTATCATCAAACTTTATAATATATACGCAGTCAGTTATTATATACATATATTCCCTGTATTCCTGCGATCGATTGACCGCGGTGCGCGATATTCAATTGGCACCAGAAGGCGGCGCCGCAACTCTCCTTCCTATATACTCACGACGCGTCGTCGGGGACCCATTGGCCACCGCGATGACCAATCATCATATAACATTCTTTCGCCTTCGCTTGCGCCCGAGCTGTACTCTCGATATACGTGTCTGTCTCTCTCTCTCTGTTTCTCTTTCACAATATATTAAAAATCAAAAACAATCGCAAAAACATAGCAAATGAGAATTGAAATAAAAAATCTGCAATACTGAACATATATTTTCTGAAAAGGGATATGAAATAAGATCGAGTAATAAGGGATTATAATGATTATGTTATTTTTTCAGAAAAATAAAGAAATTTATCAAGCTTTCGAAATTAGTGGTGGAAAACCCCAAAAATATTATTGCTTTTTAGGTATACTATTTATCAGGTATATCATTTAAAAATAAATATATTTATTCTTCTATTTTAATGTTGTAATGTAATTTGCGTACTACAAAATTAAAAGTATGGTATTATAAATATTGTCTGCATTATTTTTTTATGTCTTATCTATTTATTTATAAATATAGAAAACATTGAAATTAATTTGTACTTATTTTATTAATATTAAACAGTCTTAATTTAAAAATATACTAATTAATATTGCACACATTTATACAATATTGATGGTAAAATATAATTATCTTTTCTTTTGTCAATGTAATATTTAATTAATTAACGTATTCAATACAATTGTATATTTATGTGTATTACAATTACACAATGTATATGCAAACTTAAAGTTATGTTTATAATTTAAAATGAAAAATTGATCAACTAATCTTAATATTTTTTAATCATTTATATATTATTTAAAGTGCCATTACAAAATTTTTGAGTATCTATTAATTTGATATAATATATTTCATACTTAATTTAATTTACCTCTATTACAAAGAAATCTGTACAAATCAATGTTAAGCTCTATTTAAAGTATTTCATATAAATTATAATTTCAGCAAATTTTAGAAAATTATATATTACATATTCATATAAGAACGTGTTAATATTAATATTATTATTATGGTCTCAATTTAATATTTAAACTGTTCCAAATTTTATTGTCGATTTATTTCATATCAACATGAAAAATGTTGAGTAAAACAATTTTAATTATAAAAAGCCTGCAGTTTTTAACATCGTAAATTAAATTTTCATTATTTTAAAGTAAATTTTTATTTTAACAAAAATAATATTATAATGTACAAGATAATAATCATCAATATTCCTTTATACTTATTTTTTATATTTAGCATATTTTCTTGAATTTGAATATTAAAAAAATTGAATTATTTTTCTGTTCCTAGGAATATTTTATTTTGAAATTTTATGATTATTTTTCAATGATTGAGCTTATTAAATTTTTTACTTTTTTTATTTCGTAAAAAAAGGGTAATGAATAAAAAATATTGATAATATTTTATATATTAAATATTTAATGAGTTACTGTAAGATTAATTTTTTATCATGTAATTTAATTTTTAATTAACTAACAGGGTCGAAAATGTTTGGTATATAAATTTGCAATGCATTTGTTATTGTCGCTTATTCTTTTTGCTAAAAAATCAGTAAATACTTTAACTGTCACCTCTGTATTTTCTTTTCTAGTATTATGACAATATTATTATAAGTGAAATCGTCCTTTTTCAGGACGCCAATTCAATAACGATAAGTAACTTTAATAATTTTCGATGAATAAGCACTATGTAAATTTTGATTTTTCCTGTATAACATAGATAGGATGACTATATAATACAATAAAAACTAAGGAATAGTATGAAAGAACTTGAGAAGAACAGAAAGATCGAATAAGAAAAATAGATAGATAGATAGATAGATAGAGAGAGAGAGAGAGAGAGAGAGAGAGAGAGAGAGAGATAGGGCAAGAAGAGGAGAAAGAAAATTATATTGGACGGATCGATTGAGGGATATACTGAATTCAGAAACACACTCTAGAACTCTTAAGGTTCACTTCACTGGTCGAATCTTATCTGCCAAGACTCTTTCGCGGGTTTTTTTTTTTACTGAGCAGTGCAACAGAACGTTCGGATAGAACCTTTGAGATTTATTATAAAATATACTTTCCACTAAAATTTCATGATTCTCACAGTCAATTTAAATTTGATTATGTTAAAAGTTAATAAGTCAAATGATTTTATTGTTTCAGATTTATTAATTTCTTTTTATTATCTTCTATTTAATAAGTGCATTCTGTGTCATTATTACTGAAGTTTAATTATAAAATATTTTGCAATTTTAAGCGATTTGACATAGTGATTCTCATTCCGTAAAGTAAAATCATAATTTTTTATGGTTATAATTTTGTTATGATTATGAAGATTGATATTTAAAATTAATTATTGATAGTAAATGACGATTAATAATAAAAATCAAATATCACCAATTTATTGTACATTATTTTTTAAATTTTCTTACAAATTTAAAAATATATTGTATACACTTAATATGTTATCGACGAAACAAATGTGCAATCTATAGTGTATGAGAAGTATCTAAGATCGGAAGATGCGACCAGTCACTCAAGGAATGAAAGTCAAGACACGCCTTTATGTCTAAGCCATAGCGCGATCTTATGAATGGGATTCCTGAATGTAAAAGTGGACTCTGCACGTTTGCTCTCCTCTCTTTTCCTCCCTCTTTCTCTCTCTCTCTCTCTCTCTCCCTCTCCCTCAGTAATAAGCCACCATTCAAGGACGGGATTGGATCTGTAATTAACAATTTTGCCAATTCATTGATAATACCACCATTGGATACAAAGAGTATGCTAACTCTATTAAGAAAAATAATTTTTTTCACTAATATAATTAATTCCAATTTATTATTATTACTGTTGTTACTATATATTTCTTCTTTAAAGTACAATGATATTAAAATTTTAAATTTCTCTTAAAAATAAATACTTGTAAAGAATTTTGACAATAAAATTTTGAATATTTTAAATGAATAATGAATAATAAAATCATTTCACACTTAAACTAAACATCAAAGTTTAAATAAATAAAATTTTATTTTCATAAATATAAACATAACTAATTTTTATAATGCACTAGATGTATTTTTAAATATTCTTGGAAGAATAACATTTGATTCAATATTCATTAAAAAATAGTTAATTATAATAGATAAGATAACTTATTTCAGATTTGAATTTAAGAGAGATATATCAACATTTTAATAATAAGTTTAAGAATATTGCAAATAATATTTAATGAAACTGAATCACATAGGTAGCTTTAATAAAATAATTGTATAAATTTACAATTAGATTTACAAATATGAAATGAATATATGCAAAGTTGGAATAAAAATTTTCCTTAAGACACTCCTTAAAGACTGTACAAAAATAATGATTAAAAATCATATAACTATTTTATTATTGAATTCATATTATCTAATTAAAAAGCAAAGTATACGAGAATCAAGATCAGATATCATCAATACTGTAAGAATGATAAAATATACATTAACAAATTCAAATTCGAAAGAGATAATGAATAAATAAATAAATAAATAAATAAATAAAAGAGATAAATAATAAAAAAGCAATGAATAAAGTTTTAAATTGTATTGAAACCTCAAATCTTTGAGTTTTAAAAAATAATGCCTTAATTTTTGTATTATAGGATTCTACCATCGTTATTCGTTAAAGAGAATTTTCATCTATCAAAAATTTTCAAAGAACTCAAAATATTGTTCCGCTGCAACGTTATATATTCCTGTAAAGAAAATAAGAATAATAATAATTGATATAAAAATTATTCATTAATATTTATTCCATGAATATATTTTCTAAATCAAATTTAGATCACGTATAATTACATTAATATATCGTAAGAAATATACAGAGCAAAAAACTATTAAATAGTTCATTTTCATATTGTACCTGTGGATCGATAAATGAATTAATCAATTAATATATTAGTGATTGAATAAAAGTAAATACACAGCTTGTAAAGACTTGTTTTTTATAAGTGTCAATAACCAAATAAATGATATAACATCTTTGTCGGCCGATGTTTTACGATCAAGTAATAAAAAATATTGAGCACCTGGATAATTTTCTTCGAGCGCTACTATTTGCTTCATAATTTTTTTTCTGACAAATGAAAAACGAATATCAAAAGAAATAAGAATTACATCATGTAATAAAATAAAAAATAATTATTATCATCACATTTTCACATATTTCTGCAATTTTATGCAATAGATAAGATAAATAAAAATTGAATAAAATGCAAAGAGTATTTAGAATAAAAAAAATTTGTTTAAAAATAGATATATCCACTCTTTTTATAAATTAATAAAAATAAGCAAACAACGATAATAATAACTTCTTGCTTTCTTAAATTATTAATATCCAATTAATAATTTCATCTTTTATCTATTTAACAAGAATAGTATATCATAGAAATAACAAATTATTCATATCTAAATTTCTGAAAATAAATATTTAATTTAATAAATACATTTAAAAAATTCTAAATCTAAACCTTTTTGAATGAATATTATATACGTTGAATGAAATTTTGTGTATATAAAAAAAAATATTAAAATTCCATGCCGATATTACATTATTTACTTCATAATTTATAAATATGAATGGTGTATTTTACAAAAAAATATATTGCCAAAAAATAATATAGTCATGAATTTATAATTTAAATAAGCAATTAGTATATATTTTTGATTATTTTAATATTGAAAATAAATAAATCAAGTGCATAAAAAGCAAACAACACTTGCGTTGAAAAAAAATAATTAAAATAAAAACATGAAATGTAGCATATGAACAACAGCAGATCAGTTCTTCGAATGAATAAAACTTATACACTCACATCGCCTCACTTGTCTTTTTCCCTGAGGTTCGCATTTCCTACCTCATAAAGTGATATGTAAGGCGAGCGCGAGTAACAGAGACAGGTAGCAAAATAGTGAGAGAAAAAGAATAAAGAAAAATTATTCGAAATTCACAAAGCTACTACTTTCGAGAAATGTAATTGCTGTTAAATTCCTTTAAAGTAGCCCTTAGTTTTAATGCACTATGCTATAGCTCAACCAAAAATTACAGGTTATTGTCGAATCGGTTCGACGGCACCACCGATTCGGTGTTCGCAGTAGCGCAAATTGCACTTCACCCTCATATACAGAGGTAGACGAATAAAATTGCACTACATCTGAAGTGACTATTGCTGCATTGCGAGGAGAGATTTGGGTGATTATGACGATTATCCCAGTTTTTTGTTTTTTTATCATTTTAATTTTTGTTTTAATTTTAGTTGCGGATCTCAACATGAAAATTAGTAGTAAAAATTAGACTACAGATTCAAAAGATTATAATTAAACTAAACCAATCTTTACGCAATTTTTTACCTTAAAATGTATAAATAAATATTTTCCTGTTAGTACTTATTTAATAAACTTGTATTATTTTTTACTAAGTAATTATTTAAAACTTTTCTATTAAAAACATAAATACCGAAATTCAGCTACTTAATTCTCTGTAAGTAAAATAATGACATAATTTTATTAAAAACAATGTAAAATCCCTGTTCCTTGCCTTTTCTTATCTTTCTCTTTCTGACATCTTCTTAAGTATTAATTAATTGTAAAATAATAACATAAAAAGAAAATTAAAAACAAAATTTCAGGAAATACATTGGTATAAAAGTATAAAAAATCACACCAATTTCTTTTATAATTTAATGTTATATTTCATAATATTAATATGTATTTTATAATATATATCTTGAAACATTTTTTTATTCTTTTCAAAAAAAATCTATGTCTAAATGATTTTAAATGCAACTGCGTGTGTATTTGTGTAAAAATACAATAATTGAAAATATATCCATGCAAATTTTTTAATAGCACATTTTAAAAATTAAATATCAAATATTATAAGTGCTGCTTATAATTTTGTTCTCTTTTAAAATACACAAACCTTTTTAAAACATCTCTCAGCTTTTGGTTGTTTTTATAATCATATTTTTAAATTACGATGTTTGTCTTATTTTTTATATTACGACAAACAATAGCTGATTTATCACACTTATATCATTTTTAGTAAGGTTCGTGTACAATAATAAATAAAATAAATACATATAAAGGCGGTTATGAACAACAAGTAGTACATTATATGTTTAAAGCAGCAAACATATGTAATGTATTTTACGAAGTTTTATCGTATTCATACCTAAATGAGAACCAATTACATTGCAACTGTCAAGCGGTTAAAATCTTTCGGAAGTAAATTATGAGCTCTGGATATTGACGTTTTGATTCTAATAGATGAATGAATTCATGCATAGAAATTTGATTAGTGCTGTCTGTTAATCTTACCATAAATTCATCTTATTTCTGAAGGAAGTGTGAAGAGGAAGAAGCCTTCAAATTTTATAATCTATTCCATAAGAATTATTCCATCTTCACGCGTATTCCGGACATACTTATTTCCATTTTCTTTGTTTATCTCCGTATTTTTTATTGAATCTTCAAATTTGCATAAATGTTTGTGTTTATATGAACAAGAATATTCTAACTTACATTCCATTGCAATAGTGTAGCACGTACTTGTATATCTTTAACTTATAGGATTCGATTTGCAAATTTATAATTTAATTATACTTATTTATGAAATACTTTTATGAAAATTTAAACATACTATTATATAAAATTAATAACATCCTAAAAAATAAAATCAACTGTTTAATTATTTTATTGGATAGAATATTTTCTCTGATATTTTTTATTTAAAATTATCGTTCAATATTCGGTATAACAATTTATCTCGGAATTTTTGTACGTATTATATTAAAAAATTATCAATATCCTTTTTATTTTAATATTTACGTAAAAAATAATATTTTATTTTTTTTAAAATACATGATTAATGATAAGAAATAAATAATTTTTTTAAATTAATATATATTTTTTTATCCGGTTTGAAAAAATCTTTAATCAAGAATTTATATGAAAAAAGACGAATTTTGATTTCATGGACTAAAATTTTTTATCTCTACTTTTCTAGGATAAATTGTAATTATTATTTGTTATTATACTTTATTATTTACTAAATAGTTTACTTACTTTGCAATAATATTATTCGTAACATAAGAAACCTTCAATGTTTTGAATTAATGAAAGTTTAATTTACAAGCATTTTCAATAATGCTAAACTTGCAACAGCTGCAAAATTTAAATGAAAGATTAAAGAAAGTGAACGTGAATGAGCCATTCGTTAAAATTACGCTGGATTAATTATACTGTTAAATCGAACAATGAATGATAAGCAAGTGAAATAATAGTAAGCAGTGGGAGTTTGGAGTCTAGTAGAGGGAAACTCATACCTCTGAAATAGACATTGAAAATTAGGGCGAATTTTATAAATATTGTTGAAATAACTGATAAAGAGTGCAGTGATAATTCTGAAGTTAGAAAGAAGCGGGCAAAATTAAATTAGCAGGCTGGCTAAGTGTACAGGTCAACTGCAAATTTACAAGTTTCCCCAAAGCCAATATTCAAAATCTCTGTGTTAAGCGTATGCACGATATTCAAGGTCTCTGTCTTTCTCTCGTCTTCATATAATACACATGCCAGTGCAGCAGGCGCAGACTTGATTTAGTCGTGTGCAGTCATGAGCCACCTATCTTGCGCTTACCAACACATAAGAAAGTAAGTGAGAAGGACAGAAGAGCAGGGGGCAGCAGCCGCAGGCAGGGAGAGAAGACTCTGGCCGAGCCTGTGTCGGTGAGAAGTACTCGCGTACAAGGGCGTGGTCGGTCGGGAGCAGCAGCAGCAGCAGTGATGCCGCGAAACTTTGCTTCATTTGCTCTCGATTCCTCGTTCCCCCTACTGTGCTGCGCATACTCGCCTCCTCCTCCACCACCACCACCACCACCTCCTCCTCCTCCTCCTCCTCCTCCTCCTCCTCCTCCTTGTCCTTCTCTTAGCTTATCTCGCGGGAGCTCGCGCAAGCCACTTCTCTGTGCCTGGAGGAGAGGTACACGCAGTGCTTCCTTCTTGTACTCCCCTCAATCTTCCTTCGCGGCTCTGCGGCTCTCATGCCTATACTTTTCTTCTTTATGCCCTAGCGAGGCGCGCGAAAAGCACGTATACTACCATAGACTCTTGCTTCCGCTCGGTTAGGGAGGGACAGACGTGAACGGAAATTTTATTTGAATGGAGTAAAGTGAAGTGAGACTGCTGCTGTGCGAAGAGACTCCACGGCTGCAATAATTCACTGGGAAACACGAGCTTCGAATGTACTTTTGCCAGTGCGAGAGCGAGTCCTTTTATTGAATGATAAGGGGATGAGATTTCTTTGGGCGTTTTTTTTGGCTACTTTTTCCATGTCGGAAATACCTGAGTGTATTTCTTATTTCTTCTTCGACGCGAGAAAACAAAATCAACGCGTCGAAGTTAACTTTTTGCATATCGAAACCAAATTGTCGACTCCTTTCTAATTATTTTACCATTTTTTACAATCCGTTATATAGATTTAAGGTGTTATTATTTTCTGTGCAGCCGGTCAATCAATATGAGCTTACATTAGATTTTGTCCAAGAAGTGCATTAATGTCATCTACGATTTCTAATTACTTTTAATTTCGCCGGAAATCTACTGTCAATTACAACATAAAACATTCTTGAGATTAAATAAAAGCTTAGATTCAGTACATAATCTACATGAAGAGTGTGAATTAAGTAAAATAGATGTGTTTATCAACTCGATAAATACGTTAAATCATCAATAAAAAATATCTTTCAAAATACTTCAATAATGATATCAATAAAGATTATTTTATTAATAAATATATATAGAGAAGGAGTTATAAATAATCGTCTGAACTATTATTTACTTGTACTTTCTAATTACCTGATATTTTTCTACGTTAATTCTAAGAATATACATGTATACTAGCAATGTATAACAAATTTCAATTTGTTTCGTTCATTACATTCATTGTGCTTTTAAAATAACTTCAATAAGTTGAATTTCGAATTTTTATTTAATACATAGTAAGAATAAAAAATTGTAAGAAAATATTCAAAAATATCGATGGTGACTGTTGATCGCATAGTAATTTAGCGGCACAACAAACCCTCGGCAAGAGTAGTATTTTTCGCCGTATTCGGCTATGCTTCAACTTTACGAAGAAAACTATTCTTCAACAGATCTCGTGTGGCAGATTATCTCAAGTTTTTCAAACATCGATGAAATAGAGACCAAATGTCAATGTCGTTGAATTGGTTTTTTGTATGCAATTAACTTCAGCCATAAATAATGCTAAATCGAACCTTCGCACAACGACGGTAAATATATTATTAAGATTTTGCGAATTCATGAAAATCTAAAAACAAGTACTTAATTCTTATAACTTTTTTCGTCGAATGTAAAAAATCTAAATAATAATGTATAATTAAACTTATCAGCGTTATAACACTTTCTTACTCTTTGCGTAGATTATATTAAGTTCATAGAAATATCTGCTTGTACATAGAATATTGTGTTCCTAATTGACGTTTTAATTATTAATTAGTGGATTAAATTATTTATACTGGGGCATAAAGTGACGTTATTTGAATATTATATAACTGTAAATAATGGAATCTTCCTCGGAATTACAATTTATGTAATCCTTATAATATGCAAATATGATAATATTATAAAAATAATTTATTGAGAATATTTACAGAAATCAGAGAAATCATTTTAATTTAGTTACGATATTTACATTAGAATATTTTATCTATATCCATATAAACCCATTTACATTTTTTAAATTTTAATATTATGAGTAAAAATTGCAATGGCTTAGGTTAAAAATACAATAATAGAAAAACTTCTAATACATGCTAAATAACTCTAATATTTTTTTACTATAATTTATGAGTAATAAAAAGTTTCTTTTATTTAAATCAATCGATAGGAATTCATATCACAAACTTGTAAATAATATTTCAAAAAGCATTTTGAAGAATGAAAAAATTCTTAAACGTTAAATGAGATTCTTTTACATATGCGAATTTAAGAGAGTTTAAAATAAACGACAAAAACTTCATCAGAACCATGTATGTGTAAGGAGAAAAACTTTTCTTGATGAACCGAGGCCGATTTTGCAGGCGTGTGTATAAGTAAAACTTGCGTTGTATTTTACCTTCTGGAGTGCCATACAACCGACAACGGATGGAACGTGAGTCGATACAAAAACTGCCCTCGTCCACAACTGTCCCTTTCCGCTCTCTCTCTCTCTCTCTCTCTCTCTCTCTCTCTCTCTCTCTTACTCTCTGTTATTTTGTCATGTGCATCATCTACCTTTTTGTACGCTCATGACGACTTTACTGCTCATGGATACTTATACCATCTCCTTTTAAAGTTTTTCCCCTGATTTCTTTGTTATTTTATTTGCAATCTCATAGTTTCAGTACAATTATTAAAAAAATTAGCACTTTATGATTTTTTAGGCTTTTGTTTAATTGGTCATTTTTCTGTTCTAAGAAAATAGAAAATTTAAGAGTTTTTCATTAAAAAAAGAACTTGTTACTAATGTAACGTAATTTTTCTTGATATTCCAAAAATATAGATTTATATATCAAAGCAATTATATACAAAAGCAGAATTCTATAAATACATTTAAAAATAGGATATTAACGGATAATTAGTAATAATTAATAATTAGGGTAGGTCTTTTTTCTACGAGTGTTAGAATATAGACAATAAATTTTATGAAAAACTTTGATATATATATATATATATATATATATATTGTTAAAAATTCCATCAAATAAATATAGCAAAATTTCATTTCTAAATTAGAAATTTAATAATTCATGCTATTTATTTTTTTGCTTGTTAATTATAAAAAACTTAGTTTAAAATATTAATTCCTATTGTGTAATTTTAATTGTAATTAGAAAATAATTTTACAATTGCAATAGGTTATTGTCTCAGGAATAAAACTTTCAATAAGAATTGAGAATTTATGGAAATTCATCTTAGTAATGCATTTTATATTGTTATTCGATAGCTATATTATTAATGTTAATGTTTTATATTTTCATTACTTAATTTGAAATGGATGTTAAATTTAAGATAACATATGTTTGCCTGAAAATAATATTTAGAAAATATTGAAAAAATATAATATTTCATTGTTGAGATCATTTCTTATTTTGAGCCTTTCCTTTAATAATTACTATACTAAGAGCAAAAATTAAAATCAATGTTTACGAACAGTTTATTTAAAATAGAATAATAAAATTCAGTACCTTTCTCAATACTGAACTTTAATTTTTAAATAATTATTGTTCAAATAAAATATCGTAAAATATATAGAATTACAGTATATGTTAGAGGAATTAAATAATTTAAATCATTAACAAATGACAAAATAGTGATAGAAATATACACTTGAGATAAATTTGAAATGCTAAGCAATATTTTTCATTAAATTAAAAGTTTAATGTATTTTAAATTTAAAGAATATTTATAATGTATTTATATTTATATTGTAATTTTCTCAGTCAATATACTTTATAGATTAATTATAACAACCGAATTATGAAGACTTTCAATATAGCAATTTTTATTACAAAATGTTATTTATAATAAATATTAGTCTTGCTGAGATTTAAAAATATTTATTCTATTCTTGTATGTTTGCTATGATAAAAATATAATAAATCAACAGTGCATCATTGCATATGCAAAATTAAAAATGTTTAGTTATACACATAACTAATTGTACATAATAATGATAATAATAAACTGTGAAAATCGGCGTAAAATTTTAATCGTTTTAAGTTAATAAATTTAATCGTTCGCTAAAATTATATTTATTTTATTGATTTATTTAAACAAGAATATGGGAAAAATTGAAATTCGTAGTCCCAGACACCTCTAATCTGCTATAATGGTAAAATGATTTATACTTTTGAAAGTCAGAACTATAAATATTATAATTAAGAATGTAGAATAAATTACGAACTTATGTAGTTCATTTTCAAGTTGAACTTAAAATATCGAATAACAAGGAGTTTATAGGAAGAAGTTGGTAAAAAGATCAGTTGTATATTTGCCAAGCCACAAATACAAATTTTTTATCGATTAAGCTCTTACAATCGGTAAGGTAAAGAAGTGCTTAACTATCTCAACTAATATTTAAAGGTACTTAATATAAGGAACAAGGACCTGTGCGTATGAATTCAGAATTCGCGAAATTACTTCCATCTAAAATATTCAGATTTCGGCGAAGTTCTCGATAATTCTGCGGATGCTCTTCGCTCATATCTCGATGCAAAAAGCGAAAGAGAAACCCCTCTCTCTCTCTGCCTACCTCTTTCGAGGGACGAAAGGCCCTGACACTGTGCACGGGAAGAAGAGAGTGAGTGAGGAAAGGGAGAAGCGAGAAGAGGCGAAAGAAAGGTCCGGCCAGCTCTCGCACGAATCCTCATCGGCGAGTTGCTCTCTCCTCGAGGGGGCCACATCCGAGAGAAGGAACCTTGAGAAGAACGGAGCGTACATGAGCGAGAACGCTGGGCCTTGGATCGTCGTTCTTTTTCTCTCTGTTCCTCTCTATCTCTACCTATCTCTCTTTCTCCCTCCCTCCCTTTCTCCCTCTCTCTTTCGGCTCTCGAAATGACCCCGATCTCTCGTTCGAGCCTCGAATGTGTGTAATCTCAGGCTCGCAATCTCTCGCAGACTCTTCTCTTCTCACTGTACTTCTCTTTCCCTCTCTGTATATTTATGTGCTCCTATATGTGTACGTGTTGCATACATGTGTGAGCAAGTACTCCGATTTCTTCGTCTTCCTTCCCTCGCATCCTTTTCTTGAACTCTATCGTAGTCTCTTACAATTGCGTGGACCAAACAATGTTTATACAGAATTTTTCATTTGCATCGAATTTTTTATTAAATTTTAATAAGTACAACGATAGAAGCTTAAGAGGAATAATTAATTACTTCTCATCGTATATCGGAGTAATTTAAACATTTTCGCTAATTCTTCATTCTCCATTTTGTATAATTTGTCAATAATACTGAACACTAAATGCTGAATTTCATACATTTTTTTTTTATACTACATAGCTAGTTTTTATTATTTAAATTTATTAAAGTGTACGGCCTAATCTGGCAAATTGAAGTTTAGTCACAATCATAATCATACGTGCAAAACTCTTAATTTTATGAATTTTACAAATTTACAAACTTTAACTTTGCGATAATATTAATTAATTTTATTAATGCTTTTAAATAATTTTTTGCAGATTAATAATGCAACGGTGATAATCTGTTCGGAATTAAGTTCATCAATCATAAATCTTGCATCCTTACATTAAATGACAATTACCAAGGCTATAAGCATTTCATATGCAATATTTTTATTCGACAAAAATAATTGTTGATTACTTTTTTTACATAAAAATAACATTTACTTTCATAAAATTTCAATACTCAATATTTATTCTACCCGTTCTGCCATCGTCAGATAATTAAATCATGTTCATTAAAAGTATTGCAGTGTTTTTAAAAATTTTTGCTCTAATGCATGCAAAAAAATATCACTCAAAACAAACGAAAATTTATAGTAAACATATACATCTAAACGGCGCCATAAAAATTCTCCATGAGCATGCATTCGCTCTTCCAAACGATCCTCCGTCCCTCTCTGTGTTATACCACGTAGGCTGCGTCCAATCCGACCGCAGCTCTTAGGTCTTGTCGTTTCGTTTCTTCGGCGCCCAAATACACATACAAGGCGTACGAAAAGGAGTCGGCCCGGAATCATGGCCGATTACTCTCTGTCGTATACACACATACACATAAGCATGAATTTTTATACTCGGCAAAGCTCGACTGGTGTGTATAAGTACTCAACGTGACGAATGCGATAGAGAGGTGGATTTTTCGGTGCTCGTTAACCGATAAATGATTTAATTGCGTTTGAATCGCACCGGAGATTTTAGGAGGTCCGATTGAGAAGGTACTGCACGTGTTGACGACTTTACCTGTGTGCTTTATTCTTTTTCTCTCGATCTTTTTTGCGGTGATCGAAAGATGGTCGAGAGATGATCCAGAAGGCAAGCTACATTAATTGGAATTTTATTCAAGTTTACTTTCAAGTTTATAGATATCAATTCAAAATAGCTTCGCTCGTACTCTTTTCACTTTTTCGAAGCTACTTATACTAATGTCCGGTAATTTCCGCATACCAAGTATATACCACGCATATCTTATAAGACGTTTTGTCAAATAATTATAGTCTGCTTGAATTTGAATAATTCCGGAAATATTATAATAAACAAAGGTCAACAAATAATATTAATTTAATGAATCTTTATTGAATAATTTGGTGTATCAAAAGAAAAATATGAAAATAATGCAAAAAAAAATGACCAAAACTTTGAAATAATTTATCTTAACGTGGAGTACTTTCACAAATCAGATATAAACCTCGAAAAAGGTTATTCCTATTTAAATAAAAGTGAAAATAATTTAAGCACACTTGTCAAAAATATAGTTATTTTAAAAATTACCTTTTCATTACATAGTAATTAAATTTTTTTAGTATTCCTGCCTCATGATTTACTTTTACGTTTGGAAATTGTAAAAAAGTAGCCCGTAAAGAATGCATATACAAGCTCGTATACGCGAAGACGCAGTAAAGGCACGTAACGAGGGATACCTTATTACCGATATCGCATCGAATTTCACACAACTTCGCGGTTCTTTGGGAATGGATACTCGCTTATGGATTATATTTTCGTCCACAGTAGTTTTTTGATCGTCGTAAAATGAGGCGCATATAAATGTACAATTTAATCGCGGCAAAAAAATGCAAATAAAACTTATATATGATCGTACAAATTATAACTTGTGAGGAATAGAAACACCTATGTGAACAGATTTTCAGCAGTTATATTTGCAGGATATTTTTTAAGTGCTGAAGAATTTAATTAAATAAAGGAATTGTTGTCGATAAATACAAAGTAATTGAATTGTTAAATTCGAAATTCAAACGTAAGAAGAGTAGAAAAATAATGTTTCAAGAGTTATTAATATTATAAAAATAAATATTGCATTGATAGTAATGGAAGCAGAATATGGGCTGTTTTAAAGTACAATTGCATAAGTTTATTCCGCGTGATATAAAAGTAACAATAAACATATTGTTCGCTTAAATCATATTAGATACACATAGTAAGTATAAGAGTGTTTGAGATCACGTAAATTCAGTTCAATCATTCAACATTTTCAAATTGATTAAAAATTTTAAGAACGTAATATTTTATAATAATTTTAAATAATCTGTAAACAAATCGTAACTTATTTGTATCATATATTAATCGAGTGAGCTCACTTCTTGTCAATAATTTATTAAGAATTTATTATATATATATATTTTTTTTTATATATATTTTTAGTTAAATATCTTTATATTTTTATCTTGCAAAACAAATTTAATCAATTATATTATAAATTCACATTGAAAAATAAAGTACACTGTAATTTAAAAGAAGAAATTTTTCAATGATAAGGGTTTATTCGTTTTCAGTATAAACAGATTATTCGATTAATATTTCTCTTGTACAACAAATTACCGAATATGTATTTTTTTAAACATATGATACTTTTGAATATGTTACCAAATCTTCACTAACATAATTATTGTGATTTTTTTATAAAAGGTTATTTAAAAATAAATTATTTTCCAATAATAGGTTTTGAATTTGTTAACATCAATCTTTTTGAAATTTTTTAATCATCTGTCTCGACTTTCATTATATTGTTTAATTGACTAATAAAATTTATAGATTTTATTTTAATAATTGGTTAAAACAAATAAACTCGTGAATATTTATATTTTTAAATTCAAATATTCATTCAAGATTCTGATTTGAAATTTATTTGCAAAGAAAATTATCAAATCAATTAAAAGTATATTCAACTTTATTTATCAAATAAAAAAGTGGTTTCAAGCTTCCTCATTAACTGACGGTAATAAAGTTAAATGTTTCGTTCAAAAACTCATCACCGCCCTCCTTCGATAACATAGTTACCTGTAAATCGTGGTAACGCAGCTGCTCCAACTACAGTCGTGTTACCCGTCGTTAAAGCAGAAGTCATTCAAAATCCTACGATTTTGTCTTCGTGTTGGTCCGCTTTTTCATTATCCACAAGAAGATGGGTTTTATTTTTTTTTTATAATAAGTGATTACTTTTTTCCTCGCGGCGTATCATTAAATTAATTTTAAGTCGTATCTGTATTTGTACTTTATGTAGTGCAAGTCATTCGTTCAATCTCTTCGAAAGCGTGCATGGTCGACTTTTTTATGACGCTTATCCCAAGTTTTCTCTTCTCTCCATCTCCTCCTTTATCAATATTTTATCTATATATTTCTTTGATTTTGTAAACATATGAGGAATGTAGTTGTTTTAGTCTAATCCACCTATCGATAAAGATAGGAATAAATTGACTACAATCGTCACAGCGAAGAGAAACTCATTATCGTGATTCTTTTCAATGATACTTCGTTGAGAGCGCGCTTGGTAATTTGCATAGATTTTTCCCAAGGAGAGTAAGAGAGATAGGGATACTGGGTTCGATCAATGATAATCGCTTTCGCGTCATGCCGTTTAAGAGCACAAAGCCGACCGAATGAAAAACATCAAAAAAGAAACAGAAGGAAGCGAACTTCGCTTCTTTCATTGCCCGAGTGACAGAGAAAGAGATAGAGAAATAAGGAGAAAAAATTATCGATACAAGAGCACGAAGGTGAATGTTAATAAAGTAGAGATTTTTATTAAGTTTCTGGGAGTAATGATAAGCAATCCAAGTTTTTTTTATTCCAGCCTTGAACATATTTTTCCTTGGCAATTTTCGTTTCTAAAATTTCAGTAATTTTACCAAATGTGCACATGTAATAAAGAAATATTCAATAATTAAACTAATAATTATATAAGCAATAAAATTTTATAAAGTATTATTAAAATTCCCTGATAACAGACTGCTTATAATTCCATTATTTCACGAATTAATCATACAACTTCTTTATCCTGAGGAGAAAAAAACTTTACATCTAATACTAACTTCCTTCGCAATAATAAGATTCACACCTGCGAGATCCCACGAGTACACCATAAGACACGAATGAGGGCTCACATAAGCAAATCGAGCACACCTTGAGGGAAACGCAATGCTACTGCGCTGTATTTTTCGAAGCGCAAACGAAAGCTGAAGCGCATTGGAAAGCCAGACAAGTGGTCGTTAGAATTTTATTCGGAGAAAACTCACGCATGTATACACGACATTCCGTGCTATATAGCGTCAATGTTGAACAGGGCCAGTTTTTGTAGCCCGACGACAACTTACTGGGAAACTGCATTGGCTGCAGCGGCGGTTCTAATGGCCCAGTGCCCATCATGTCGTCTTTAAAGATCGCAGGAAACGTCGATACTTGACGAACGCACCTTTTTCTATGAGCAATTGGATGACGATTCATCCTCCCTTCTTTCACTTAGCTTAATTAGCGTTCTTCTCCAGACCTTTTTCGCGGAAAATTCTGCCAATCGAGCTATTACCGATCAAAATTTCCAATTCCCTGCCGTTTCGTATTAAAAACGTACCATTGCAAACTCAAACTCTTTGGTTTAATTAGCAAAGTATTTCATGCAATATTGTCTCACTATAATACTACTTTTTTTTAACTCTTTTTTTAGAATAATTTTGAAACGAATAGGAGTAAAGAACGAATGTTTTGATAAGTGCAATTACTCGTGCAGTAGTAGGTGTGTTATCTGTCCGTGAAATATGTTAATTTAATATCTATATACACTTGTGTATCTAAACACAAAAATAGATTGTACATTTTACAATATTTTCTTAACGCAAAACACTGATAGAATATGAAAATAAGAATTTCTGCTAAGCGACTCAATGATTATTTTCATATGTTATATAATTTTCAATACTTTAACAATACTTTTATAATTGCTGTCTTACATACTCTTTTACTTTTATGACTCATTAATAAAAACATAAAACAATTATTTAGTGTTTTTATTTTTTATTTCTAAACAAACAATATAAAATCCTTGCGCTTTTCAGTTGTCAAATAAATATTAATAAATCTATCTTGTACTTACTTCTACGCGATGTCATGAACGATTTTAGAATTTAGGTCTTTCTTTAATTTAAATTTTTACTCAGTTTATTATATGGACTTTAAATTTATGCACTGGATCATTGTTTTATATACGTTTGGAAAAGTAAAAAGCATACCTCGTTAAAATGCATTTAAGTAATTATGACTTACTCGTGAAGGAATTTACTGAACTTGATATTACTTAGCTCAGTCTCGAGTGGTTACAGTTAAGAAAAAAACAAGTAAGAGACAAAATAAAGCGCGACTCGCCCCTATAAAAGGGCATCACAAAGAATTTCCTTTAAGGGCATTCTCACTGCTACTATATAGTTCAAGCTCCCTTTTTTGTTCAAACATACGAAGGTCTCTCCTCATGTCCTTTCTCTCTTTCTCCGAATGAAAACTCAATGTCTAGGTGAGAGACCGAGCAAAACACAGCGCAATTGAAATGAACCAAAAAATCTAAAGTTAAAGAGTAAGAGGAGAACAGGCTCCCTAATGAGGAGGGGGGAGAAGGAGAGCGAGATAGACGGGCATAAAAGGAGAGAAGGAGATAAAGGGAAAGAAGGAGGGAAAGATAGAAAGACAGAAAAAGAAGAAATTAAAAAAATCGAAAAGACCTTAAGACGTGTAAAGTTTTCTAAAGATAAGATAATTGGGAGGACGTGAATATACTTCGAAAGAGAATCGCGCGAGATACAGGCAAATAATTATAAGACAAATGTTTCGATCCATGAATATTTTTCCTTCTTTTCTCATTTTATTTTCAAATATGCAATAACTATAAATGTTTATTGTTAATTATGTTTTAAAATTCTCACATAGATGTTCAGAGCATGATTACCTGTACTTGCTCGATAACGATATTGTTTATTTCAATATTTTTTTACGCATTCTCGTCCTTTTTCCATTAGTATTCTTGCACTTTTTATAGTAAAATAACTCGAATATATAATCAATTAAATTGCGTTTACTAGTGATGAAAAATTACATGTCATCGAGTAACCGCGTAGAAGAGATCATCGTTTACGAGTATCTTAATTTTATCAATTATGCAAATTTACAATACTGTCTTAGTTTCTCATTACTTTTCTTATTATTTCTACTATTACTATATCCATTTATTTGTTTTGATGAAAATTTAATTATTACAATTTTCAATAAGTGAAATTCTATTTTAATTAACATTTACTTACGTGAAAAATTTACACTTTTCAATTATCTTCTATAGTTTCATGAATCCTTCGCACAATAAAACTTACTGTATTTCCTTTATTGTATCGACAAGGATGTAAATCTTGTACGAATTTAAATGTTACCGTGAATTTACAAACAATCTTTTAAAAAAATTTCAAAATACTTTATGCTCCTCTTGTATAAAATAAAAGTAAAAAAGAATTAGAAAAATAAATGAATAAATTAATTTGCCGATAAATTCATTTCAAATCTATTTATAAATACGAATTGTATTCTTAATTATAGAGTATTGTATTATAGATGTTCTAAATCTAAATATGTATTTAAAAAAAATTTAGATTCACTGAAGTATGAATAAACTTGTATTAATAAAAAATAATATCAATAGTATTATTGGTACTTATGAGAACAATAATAATAAATATTAAAGACAATAATGTGTATAAAATCATAGAAATGTAAAAATAAGAAATAGGTTTCTCAATTAATTAAATAAAATAAAATAAAATAACCATTTTCGATAGAATTATAATATTTGAACATTTTTTATTTTATGTAATTTATTAAATAGTAATGTAATGTAATAGTTAATTACAGAAAATATTTTAACTACTAGAAAAGAAATTTTTTAAATATTTTTACAATAGACCGTATCATTAGTAAATATATGAATTGAAATTATAAATAAGAATATATTTAATGAATTTTAAAATAAATTTACAAGTAAATAGTTATAAACGTTAATCTCAAGTATTCAAAAAATTGTAGAAAAATAATTGTATTTTTTCGTATTTATTAAGGAATTTTAAAGAACTTTCCATTTTAACTATTTGTTATTTTTAATAATTAAAAAGATGCATAATATTAATCAATAATATTTTAGCAACGAATGCTCAATTTATTACTTAATGATAATAATTCATAAAAATATTAATTAAAAGGTGATCGCTAGAAATAGTATAAAAGAAAAAAATTGTCAATGAAATAATAAAAGTAGATATCAATTGATGATTATTGTAAAAATCGTATTGGTAATAATACTATTGAGATTAATAGTTTTGGGCGTAGGAAAAAATTAAAGTACAGCGATGGAATCGAAGTTTGAGAAAGATTGTGCGTTTATTAATGAAGACGTAGAGATTAGATATTACGTGACGAGCAGCGATTTTCGAGGGCCTCGACTGCATTTGCACATTTTCAATCACGCAACACGTGCGCGCCTATGCGCATACGATAGAAGCTTTATATATATATATATATATATATATATATACAATGTACATATATGTATTTATATATATAGCAATATATGTGTCCGTGGATTTTCTTCCTTATCGTTAGCCTTTTCTCCATTATCTGTTTCCTTTTTCTTGTCGCTACTTCTCTTACAATAATGCTCAATTCTTATTCCATATTATTATTTTGAACTTTATCAAGTATACTTTTTATCTGACTTAGTTGTGCGTACAGGAATAATACGTACCGGCGATTTTTGCGAAAAATCGTTCTATCACGTTTTCACGAGAAATCTCTACGAATGTCATCGTTCATAAAAAGTTATATCGGTTTGAGTCAAAATTAAAAAAAAAAATTTATTTTGTGTAAATTTTATCTAACGCAAGCATAAAAATTATTTAGCAAAAATTACTGCAATTTTATTCTGATACATGATAAAACATTTGTGCACATTTTTTCTGTTTGATGTTGTAAATGTTACTATACAGTTAATAAAGAATATGGATAAATACATTAACCTCTAACAGTTAATAATAGCAGTGATTTTCGCTAAATGATTTTTATTTATCTATTTTAAACTTTGTTATTACTTTTAAATTATTCTGTTTATTTCTTTTTTTTTAGTATATTGTAATATTTTGCTTTTGTCTCGTTTTATTGTGGAATTTTATTTTTCCAGTAATAAGATGAAATTTGTTTTTTCGGTATTCATATTCATTTATAATCGCGACATACTATATCACCAATTCACACACTGTCCTGCTCCCATGCATATATATATATATGAAATTGATATTTTTACTCTCTATCCAAATAGATGGCAGCAC
The DNA here is from genome assembly GCA_018907185.1 of Platyscapa corneri. Taxonomy (NCBI): domain Eukaryota; kingdom Metazoa; phylum Arthropoda; class Insecta; order Hymenoptera; family Agaonidae; genus Platyscapa; species Platyscapa corneri. The sequence goes on from JACCHW010000037.1 coordinate 451,376, forward strand.
CTTAGATAGGACTGGAGGTGCACAGCATACATTCTAGTTAAACAAATCTAAGCTCTTTTTATTTATGCCGTTTTTTCATTAAATTATTTTTAAATGGAAAAAATTTGCAGTTAAAAAATATTCAGACAGTATAAAGGAATAGTTTTCATATAAAAATCGTGATTTATTGTATTATAATCTTCAAATTATTCAGAATTGTGGTGATCGTTGCCTTGATAATAATCCTAGTAAATATAGGTACGTTAATCAAGATTGATGAAATTACAGCCAATAATTGCAAAATCATAGGTCATTTTTAAAGATTGATTTTTTTTAAGTAAAATAAAAAATTTTTTCCATAAATATCAATAATCAATTTATCAAATTTGTACATATTTAAAATACATAGATATTCGATGAAAGAATGCACAATGTGTAGTACTTGCTGTAATACTCATCTTATAAATTCTTATTAAATTATTATATTATAGTTGAATCTGAAATTAATTTCTGTTGAATTTGGTTTTTTTCAAACAGCTGAAATGTACGAATGATTCGCAATTAATAATAATGACTTGATATGAATTTAAGTTTTATATGGATTACATTTATTTAATTTTAAATAATTTCAAAAAAATTTCAAAATAACCGAAAATGTGGAGTAGTTAATATTTAACGAAAAGGATAACCTCATGAAGCGAACTATATTCTAATATTTTAAATGCTAAAATACCAAGTAATAACTAAGTAAACAGTTCGCTTATGCATTTATAGGAATTTATAAATAATAGGTTTTGTTAAAAAATTTATCCTACGTTTAACAAAAATACGGCAAAAATAAATCAGAAAAAGAGCATTTGCTATTTTAACAAACTTTCTTTACACGTGAATAGGTAGCCATACACAGGCACATATTAATATGGCCTGTTGTTGAGACACGCGCGCGCGTGTTTGTATATGTTTGTCCGTGGGGGCTAGTGAGCGAGCATTTGTACGTGCAGATATATGCATGCATACTCGTTTGTAATACACTTTTCACGTGCACGGAATGCCTACTGGTCGTCGCCTATATTAAAGCATCGATTTAACCTACTTATAAATTACGGATCACCACGCGATTCGCTGAAACAAACGGGGAAACGTATTCACATGCATTCGTCACGTCATTTTAAACTTTCGTACTTTTTCTACTTCACCTTTACGTTTTCACACACTTGCATAACTAATTTTCGCAATTCATATACTTTATTTGAGTTTTTTATCTTATTATTGTTATGCTTTTATTATTTTCTTTATATCATTCTATAACAGACGGTCTTTAGTAATAATAAATAATATTGAATCTGGGTCCAAATAGCCGATGTTTCCGATTGCACTTCCCAAAACGCACGGACATGTCTACATTTGTTTTATGAGTATTAACACGAAGACATTTTTTACATAAAATTTATGATATAATTTCTTATAATAATCAAACAGTAAATAACTATATAGCATAAATAAAATAATGCTATAAATTTTTTACCAATAAAATAATATTTAGAGAACCGAGCAACGTTTTAATTTACCCAATTTATTATAATTCCAACTAAGTTCTCCATGTATTTTTTAATGTTCGTTTATGATTTTTTATGAGTTCCTGTATGTATCGAGGTGTTGCGCTTTAAATTTAAATAATTTTGAGGGTCTAGATATATTTATTTGTAATTAATGAAATACTCCTTCATTGTAGAGCATTGTGCTTATCAATGAACATACGTGTGTGTGTGCGCGCGTCTATTTCCTGGGAGGAAGCAACCAAATATTGTAAATGAATGTGAAACGAATTTGTGTTGAACAAATATTTTGTACGTATTTTTATGTATTTTCTTTTCTGAGACGTAAAACATTAAAGAACAATTTTTCATTATCAACAATTATTTTATCCCACCATCTTTTATAGCCGCGTACTCTAGGGAATCATTACTTTGCTTTTATACTCCGTACGATAGGTGTCCTGTTTTCGTTGTGTGGGTGCGGGAGGAGTGAGTGAGTGAGCGCGCAAGCGTTCACTTACGTGCCGATGAATATGCGCGCGACTGACACATTTAACGTACGCGCGAGCGTCGTGCAATCGTTCATGTATGAATGTGTCACCGTAGGTGCTGGGGTGCTCATGGCACCCTTACACGCATATATTTCTGTCCATTGCGCATAAAAAGTTTTAGGCCATTCTACGACAGATTATGTAAAAAAGAAATAAAGAACTGAGATGTTTAAATTTATTCTTACTGGTTTCAAACAATAATTTTTGGTTCAATTAAATGCTTTCGATCAGTGCAATCACAAATGTTTATTAAAAATGAAGTTATTAATTCTTATTACTCCTTTCCTTAATTTTTTTAACATTTGGATACACTATCTTTTTCTTAATGCACGCTCATAAATAATATTTTTTAATTACTTATCTTATTCAGTGTGATCGGACTTACAATGTTTTACCGTTTTTGTGCATTTACATGATGTCTTTGCATATACTTGCGCATCTGCATAAATTATTAATAATTATTTAATGCAGTTAATTCTTTTTAGTTTAAAATTTTACAATATATATTTAACATACATTATGTCCTCAAAATAATAAACTTTCGTATTTCAATTTACATACTTTATTATTCAGAAATGTGTACTACTATAGATTGAACATAAGTTTTTTATTGAAAAATGACAATTCAAATTTTACACAAAAACGTTATTCAGTTTTAACACATATTTCGTGCGCTACCCGTTTCACACATGCAGGTTGTGTTAAAAATTACACAAGAACGTTTAGAGTATTTTTTTCCTTCTTTATTGTATTTATCGACTAGATTCGATTTTGACTAGTTTCTTTGGTAAGTTCTGACTGTATTTTATCAATTGGTGTATCGTGTGGCAGTTTTCGGCATTTCATCTTCTTTACATTTCTTAAGGAAAGAATAGAGATGTTAGTTATTCAATTTCAGTCCTGTGAATAGTGTTTAATCCACAATATTATTCTTATATATAATGAATTCAATTACAGTATCAGACAGAATTTCATATTTAGCAAGTAAATTAAAATATAATAATAAATGAAGTTTTGTAATTTTAAATATGAAATTTATTGCGTAATATAAACATATGTAAGCCAATATTTCTTGTATTACTTTCAGAATGGCTTATATATTGCTAAAATTACAGTGTTAGAATAAACTAACAAGGGTGAAAATGCTTATATAAAGTGAGTACCCACTATGAATTTGCACTTTTATACAGATTGACGCTTAATATTTTGGAAAGCATTTGCTGATTACCAACGAAGACGTAGCAGATGAAACTTGTACAAGGTTAGCGATAGTAACTTCCAGAGTTGCAATTCGATATTTAGTCTGATAAAACATAAGAAATAAATTAGCAATCCAACAGGATGTTAAGAGATAAGGGAGTAAGGCATATAGTACGTAAGTTTAACTATACAGTAAGTATTAGATGTATTCCGCACCAAGGATAAGAAGCAAGGCAGTGCAATTATGTGTTGGATGAGACAATATTCTTTTTCGCTCTTTCCACTTTTGTCAAAGCCGTTTCAACTCTGCGGTATATAATTTTTATCTTTTATTATTTTCGCTTTTTCATTAAGCTCCATTATACACAACGCGAATACTCTTGGAACAATTAGTGAATGAGCAAATGAGACACGAGCTGTTGAATAAACGTTCGTTACACGTCCAAGACCCCCTTGAGTAAATAAGGCTGTTCATTTTGAAATTCTGCCAATCAATCTTCAATAATGAAAAATGAATTTAAATGTATTCATATTAGCATTTAATTGAACGTCAGTTCGAATGGCAATTGGACCAGTTACTAAGTTTCGATGAATTCTGAATGAACGAAATTTGAATATATTTAAAATCTATAATAAATGATCTTTAATTGCGAATCAAGCAAAAGCTCGAGTGCTTGACTTTTTATATGCTTATTAAAATCTCTGAATATTTATTTTTAAAAGAAATATACACTCTCGTGTCACGTAAGCTTATATTTGAACGTACGATACATTAACTAATACGAATAAAACGATATTTTTAGTTATTTAATCATCGTAATTTTAAACTTAAAGTTATGTTTACTTGAACTTACAAACATGGATTAAACAAAAATATTCTGATAATTCGCATTGTGTAATGGATTTTAACTTGTACGAGTTTACAAAAGTGAATGAATGTACAAAGAAGAAAATGGAAGACTCACCCTTCCACTTTCTTTTTCTCTCTTCCGTCACCCTCACCCCTTCAAATACTTAGCACCCCCTAAATCTCCTTATACAGCTTTCATTTAGGTTACTTTCTTTTATTTTGTAAACTATTGAAAAAATCTGTTTCCGTGCACATATAATAAACTCATATTACATAGATTTTGCTATTTCTTGTCCTAATTTCTCTTTTCTTCTTTGGCATTTCTTGACACGTATGCGCGCGTCTATTTATAGGGTAACAGAGCACTTTTTAAGGGAGCTTTCCAAATGATAAAAAAGTCAAGATGTTTGTAATTCGAATTTACCGTTAAATCACTCTTTCATTAAAAAACACATTTCTTCTTTTTTACTGAATTATAAATATAAAAATAGAAAACTCGCATTACATAATAACTAATAAGTTTAACAATCAGTAAAACTAAATGTTAGCTTATATCATAAAATGCTGATAGTGAAATTTTACAAAATATGGACACGTGAACAAAAAATTCATAATAAACGGTCATAGTGCTGGTAGGTGGATAATAAATATTAAATAAAAGTCATTATCGTTTAAAATAATCAGATACGGATAAAATAAAAAGAACGAATAATAGTTTTAAGCAGAAGAAATATCAACGTTCATAACAATTCACTAAAAAATTAATATTTATCTTTTAATTGAATAAAAAGAAAAATATCGTTTGAAAAAAAAAATAAATACATAAGCTTGTGAACAGTTATATATTATATTATTTCTTCACCCTATACGTGATTAACCGAAATCATAATCACGCTGAACTAAATATCTTTTAGAAAGATCAACTAACGTAAAAAAACTAGTTCTGTATACACGTAGAATATCTATTTTGCCTATTTTCTTTCATTTTTAGTGGGGTTAAATTGTTATTGTTTTTTATACGTTAGTGTGTAATTCAACGGGAAATTGTATACTTAAAAACTCTTAAGAATGGAAAGCTCCCGATAAAGTGAGTTGAAACTTTGGTACAGACTTCTCTCTTTTTTTTTGTCTGTAGCGTTTACGAGAACTACATACACGCTTATATTTTTATAAGTGCATGTAATCTCTTCTGGCCCCAGTGAGTGGCTTCGCTCTGGAAGACCCATTTCTTTTATTTTTAATTTATTCATGTGCATACATATCAAAAGACTCGCACCTACTCTTTCTTTTTTCATGTTATTTTTCACTGTGCGTAAGGTTTACAATTTCATAATCTTCACTGCTGTCGAATTTCGAATCCGTTGTCGAGTTCTCTTTTATAAGTATAGGAAAAATGATGTTATGCATTCGCCGCAATCACACGCATACTCACACACATTTATATGTTAAGAAGAACGTTCTCTGTATCTTTTGATCGTTATTATCCGCTTGCCTGTTTTCATCACTCGCCCAGAACTGGGCCATACGTATTTCGTGTATGATTCTTTTATGTTTTTAAACATTTTACGTTTTCGTCAAAATAGAAAATCGTAATAGTCGATTCCAGGTCGCGCACTAAAATTGCAATACTTGCTCCATTACGTGATAGACTTCTTGGATTTACGAGTTTGCGACGAAGAAGTGGCACTAACGCCGGTGACGCTGGTGCCGTCTACGGGATCGATGCAAGGACTCGGTGGGCCGCTGTTGATCCGCGCCACCCGCTGATATAGCTCACTATTGACGAAGCGCGGATACGAGTCGCGGTGCATGAGGGTGTATATCTGCAATTGGGCCTCGTCGAAGGTGTGTGGCGTTGGCCGCGTCATGTTGCGATTAACAATCTCGCGCACCCGCGAGTCCAAGCTCACCTGCGAAAAACCGAGATTTTTTATTTTCACAGATGTTACCTTACGCCTCTACCGTATAATAAATTAGTGAGCAAGCAGCTCTTAAATCGCATTTTCTTTAAAGAAGTTTATCGTTATGTAAATAATCTAAGTAACTGCTTCTTTATTGTTTTTTTTCCAAGAATGTATTTGCTTGTTCTACAAAAATAAAATAACATCTGTAAAACATGATTTAGCTGACAAAATTTTACTTCGATAATTCTGCAATAATGTATACAAACACATTACATATAGTTCAAAATTATTTTCCTGTGGGTGCATTTTTATCCTGTATAGATAAATGTCCGTTAAATGGACCGTTATATAAGAAATAATGAAAAATCATTTTAATACACGATTATAAATTTTATTATAAATTTTTTAATTAATTATTAAGTGTGTATCGAAACGACGAACCATCTACCTTAATTAGATAATCAAATTAGCAATTGATAATAATGTAATTTATTAAAATGTATTTATAAATGTCCTTTTTAGTTATATTTTAAAAGATGAAAAAAATTTATGACATTAATCGATAATTTGTAAAATTAATCCGTCTAAATATAAATTCTGTTTATAAAAATAAATCACAGAGCCTAATTTCTTGTGGTAATATTTTATGAATATAATATGAAAATAATTGTATTAAGCATTCTATATGAAATTATATTATAATAGCTTGGAAATATCATGGTATGTATTGTTAATGACTATTATTATTATAAAAAATTTATCTTGTGTAAGAGCTATAAAATTTATATAAGGTATTTTATTTTTATGTTATATATAATTTATAAAACAATAAGAATAATATGTGTAAAAAAGCAATAACTATCAATAACATTATTTTAACTGTTACTTTACATACACGTGCAGTGTTCAATATTATGGATTTAATTTTCAGTACTACTCACAAGAACATTATGAAACTCTTAATTTTGTCAATTCTATAGGTGATTACCTTCGTGACATTGTAATTACTGTAAATATAATTAATATTATTTTGAGTGCTTTGCATTTGCCATTATTCTATGTATCGTTGGGGATGCTCTTGGCTATGAGTATTATAACAAGGCAGTTACCCTATTCGCGGGTTTTTATCGAATGCGTCATGCATGAAAGCTTGCTATCCCGAGAAATAGAAATTGCCAAGAGGATGAGAGAGGAGGGGGGGGGGAGAGAAGGATAAAAAGAAAATGAGTGAGCCGGAAGAAGGGTCGGGAGGGATCGAATGTGCAAAATGACGAAAGACAGAGTTTATATTTAGAACGCTTCGATCTGTCACACCCCCTTCATCACAAAAAGAGAAGAAGAATAAGAGAAAAGAGGAAATAGGGGACGCGCGCCTGCACACTGGCAAGCTGACGTACGTACCGGTTCGGACTGAATATGTTGCATTAATCGGGGGGTTAACTTTGCTTTCGTATTCTCTGCTTTCTCTCTCTTTCTCTTCCCTATTTTTGTTTATGCTTATTGCAGAATGTATCGAAGCACTTTATAAAGTGCATATAATCAAGAACAAAAACTCGAACTTTGTACTGTAAATTTTAGTTCAAAAATAGAAAAAGGGTTCAGTGATTAGTTAAGAGAAAAACTGTATGTGTATCTAGAAATTTATATTTCAGACTACGCGAAAATTAAGACATTTTATAAAAATTATATTTTATCAAAGAAATCGTTTTACAAAGAGAATCTTTTGAGTTAAAATTATAAAAGGGTATAAGCAATTATTTTATATGAAAAAACTAAAATTTTTATTTTTTGTATTGTATTTTATTTATCGATTAAACAGAAATTGTAATTTCTTCATTTTTTTTTTAAATCATAAACCTAGATACATAAAAAAGCAGTTTTTTATAGCTTTTTAAACATAAATTTTGTATAAAACTAATAGTATTGATTAAAAACTAACAAAAAACCGTCAATTCATTAAATAAAATTATAGTAAACTATTTTTTTAACAAAATTTTCCTTTCTTTTTCACGTACCACTAATGAGAAATTTTTGTCTTACTAGTTGAACCTTCATAATCGAGTTAATTTAGCTGGATTCACTGTCTGTTACAAATTCACAGAATTCCAGATTAATAAATAAACAAATCATATCTAATAATTATTTTATTACAGATATAAAGATATTATTCGTGGTGTAACTAATTTTCGTAAAAAACCAAAAACTAATAACTTTATAACTCGGTATTTAATTTTTATGATCTAAATATGTCTATGCGTATGCTCTGATATAGTTTTTTTTTTTTTTTTTAATTTGTATTTAATTCATTAGGTTCGAAAATAATATTATTTAAAACTTATAAAATTCTTAGAAAAACTTTTAAAAAGAGCTAGTTCATTTAGATTATTGAAAAGAGAATAAGCTTGGTAATACCTTAAGTCACTAGCAATCTTAAAATACTTGTGTAACTTTGCTTAAAAGGATTTTAATTTAGAAGGCTCTAACTTATGTTAAAAATGTTTGAATATGCATGGAATCAAATTGAAGAACAGTGTTTACAAAGGTGATCGAGTAAAAGACTTTCGGATAACGGGTACTCACTTCCTTAGGCGAAATAATGGATATGTAGTCCTCATAGATGAATCGTGCCTTTTCCTCAATCTTTTCAGGGTTGCTCTCACGCTTAAGCTGCTCGCAGGCCAACCAAAAGGCGATGTTCTCGTCGCTGTATTCACTTACAAGGAACTCCCTGAAGAGTTTCCTTCCTACGGGGTTGCGCATAAGCCGGTCGAAGGACGAGCCCCAAGAGCGAATTTCCTCGATGCCGATATCACCGATGTCACCGTCGAGGCCATTGCCCGCTCCTGCAGCCGCGAGTTCACCTACGAGGCCACCGGCGCTCCCGTGATCACCGGCCCCCAGGCCTCCTCCAGCACCTGGACGCATTGATGCCGTACCGCCCGAGCCGCCTGTGCCGACTGCCGCTAAACTGTGCCCACCCAAGTCAAGTTATTTATTGGTGCGTTATTAGCAGCAAATTTTTTTAAACAAACTACGCAAGCTAATTTTTTTATTTCATTTCCATGTTTCGTCATCTTTTTGCGACATTCGCCCAAAACATAGGAAATGTGGTAAAAGATAATAATAGTGTTATTAAAATGTGTTGGAAAATTTTTAAATAATCAATCATTCTTGTTTTTTATAACAATTTTCGTATAAACCTATTGACAATATTAAGGTTCAGACAAAATTCGATTCGTCGAACAAAAGATAATTCTTCGAAGCTAATAATAATTAAGGTATGTTTATTGCATGTTTTGAATTATTTTGCATTTCTATTTATCGAAGGTATTTGTATAAATTTCGTTCAATTATTAATCTCCTATAAATTTTTATTGTCTCAATATGAAAAAAGATATATTAGAATATTTATTTAAGCTTCAGATCTTCTACAGTTACTTAGGAAATTATCTGGAAATTTTTGTTAATTTTTACAAAATAATGGTTTATGTATATAGTTGATATATAAAAATACTTGAAGTAGTGATTTGAATTAAATATTTTTTAATTTTTAATAACTATTAAACATCTAACATTTGCAAATTTAAATATAGGTTTTTTTTTAATTTCAGATTATAAAACGATATTCAAATAATTACATTAAATATCACAACTTAATATGAAAGTAACAAACACGTTTTTTCATGACGGTAATTTTTTTTTATTAAATGCAAAATTTTATCATTAATTGTTACATTATCGTGTAAAAAGGAATATTAGTGTATAATTCGAAATATAATTGGTTTACAGTAATAAAATTGTTTGTTAAGATTTATTAAAATAAATTAAAAAATATTTCTGTTAAAAAATTTATTATTACCTCTTGCCACATTCTAAATAATTATTATTTTTAAATATTAGTAATTAGAATTCTTATATTCTACGATTGCTTTATTACGGCAACAATCATTATTATGGTTTTATTTAATTATTTTTTTATTTAATTAAAGGGTATTACATTAATTATTTCAAACCTCATTTGAGAAAATTAAACGTATTACTTAATATAGAAGTATAATTTATGTTTAGTTAATTTTTTATGTACATTATTTTTATTGAATAAAACCTGAAAAAATATATGAACTCGCAAAAATTTATGTACGTTCATACATATATTTTACATCCAACGGAATTCGTGCAAAACTATGAATTTTTAAATTATTTTAACTTTAAATTCATATCGTAAGCAATGGTTAAAAAAACATTTAGAATATAACTTTAGTTACTGCTCTTTACATATATACACCTACACTTTGATATAAAAATAACAAATTGTGATTGAATTATTTATTTATCTGTTAAAAAAATTATTTTAACAAATTAATATACATGATTTAGATATTATTATTATTGTTGTTGTGGTTGTTGTTGTTGTTGTTGTTATTATTATTATTATTATTGTTATTATTATGGATTTTTTTAATGCATCAATCAAAGAAATTCTTTCATAGCATATAACGAGTCAAGTATCATAACAACAAAATCTTAATTTTGATTATTTTACTCAATCTATATTTTCAAAGAAATTTTTTTCAAAGAATTTACTATAAATATTTTTTTGTATATTGTATTAAACATAAATATGTGTTATATGTTTTATTTTGCGCATTAACGTACTCTATCGATTATTCTGTATATATATTTATCTAAGTTAAATTTAGTTTTCTTTTTCGTGTACGACAAGCTCAAAGTATAAATAAAAAAAGAAGTTCCTTATGATCGATAGGATACGCTTCCATTGATAGCTTTATTATTGTTGTATTCTAAAACACTTGTAATAAGCAAATAATTAATTTATTATTTAATAATTTAGTTCGTTAATATCTGAAATAATTATAATTTGAGATGGTTTTAAAAAATCGTTTTGTTTTCCGTTAAGAATTTACAAATTCTCGAGCATTCAAATAACGTTTTCCTTTGAAAGACTTTATCTTTTTTAAATTGCATATATTTACACATAAGGTAATAAAGTATAATACAATAAAATAACTGTAAACATGGTAATACTTCTAGATATGCGATATTCAGAGTTAAACTGGAAAGTGAAATATTTGTACAACAATAATGAAGCTGTCGGGAACGACGGCATTAGAATATGACCCTTTATAAGGTTCAGTATAGTGACGTCAAGTTATGAGTCAGAATATTTTACATTTATCGTACAATTACCAAGCTAAATTAAATTTAATTGAATAAGAGCAACAAATACATCAACAATAAACTAAATAAACTAAAGCTTTGAGTGGAAACAAGAAAAATGCTTATTCCATCTGCTTACTTTCAAAATCAATGTCACTCGTCTTCGGACAGTTCGAGTTGTTGTACACGAATACACATATTACACTTTAAACTTAAGAATAACGAAGAATCACGTTCCAAATATTTCTCAAACTCGACAAATACGCTTAAATAGTGTATTTTTGTTGTTTAATCGAGCACGCGCTCGCGATATCGATTCAGGGGATGCCGGTGTCGCTCGTTGCTTCTTGCACTCACAAGCGCACTAATCAGAGTTTTGAGTTCGACTGCTGCACGACGCTACATAGTTCCTTAAGAAAGGGAAAGAACAAGAGGCGTCGTGGAAGATTTGGAAGGGGTCAGGCGTTTAGATAAGCGCCAAAGCAAGAGAAAGAGAGAGGGAAAGAAAGTATGAATGAGCAACCGACTCTGATACATGGGTGTGAAGACCGAAAGAAAAAGAGAGAGAGAGAGAGAGCTTGTACGCGTTAACATGTACACACTAATATATAGAGGGTAACACGTGTTATGTTTCGTCTTCTAGTGGTCGGTGCCAAGAGTTTAAGGCTACAAAGATACGAAGCACAGAAACACGTGCTAAGTCTCAAATTGTGAACGTCGGTGCGCGGTGCCGGAAGTCGAGTCGAGCTTTTTTACAGAAATCCCGCTCGCTATTATCAAGCTGATCGAACACTTTTTAACCGTTTATTTGCCAATATTGCAATTACGTTTTACTTTAATTTTTTTTCTTTCTTGAATCATCTATTATACAATGTCTATTATACAAGACCAAAGTCTTTCTATTCGACGCTTTCAGGTTAAGAGATCATTAACAATCGTTAAATATTTTTGAATATTAGAATTATTGGAAAAAACGAAAAATTAATACATAGTAGCCGAAACTTATATATTATATAATGCATCTGTCTCTGTCATATTTTTATGTTTTTTAATAATAGGCCGCAAACGCGATAGTCTATTTTATATTCATATCATTTTAATGACAATTTTTAATGACACTTAACTCTTTCGAAAATAGTAAAGTAAATTTGAAAATTTTTTATCATTTAATTAATTATTCTATTTTTTAAATTTACAAAAACTTATTTGAAACGACTCTTACATTATAAATATTAATTACTATTTTTCCTCTAATAACAAATTTTTTACGCGATGAATTCCTTCTCTTTTTATCATTTTCCTATCGTATTAAATTATATTCTTATATTATTAAAATATTAAAATTCCTTTATCTAAATTGAAAAGAATACATTATTGAGAAGAAATATCAAATAATTACGCGAAACTATGAAACGTAACATTCATTGTGTTCTATTTATAATATTCACTATGTATAAAAGTAATGTAGCAATTGTTCTTTTTAAAATGATACACTTTAAAATATGCATTCTTAACTAAAGTATTCGTATTCCATGAAAACAGTTCTGCCGACAATTGCTAATAAACACAAATACTAATAAAACTTGAATGAGAATACTCAGGATCTAATAATTACAATGAAGCTTCAATTATTCTTACTTGACAATTAGTTTCTTCCAAAACTCCATCGGAAAGTATGAATGTCTTCAAAAACGCACTCATTAGTTCATAACATTCGTAATATAAAAATCACGGGCAACGTCACCGACGCTTAAAACCCGCTTATCGATAAAGAGAAAACCATAAAGCAACATCATAGTTGCCATAATTTTTCATATGTCGTGATTACACTTGTATGAAAACTTACGTGCGCGCATATTTATCGTTTTTAGTTGAAAGGAAATAAAACGAGACGAAATTGAAAAAATGCACTGCGCCTTATGTTTTGTTTTTGAAGCCGAGAAGTAGAAGTATATAATGTGGAACAGAGTTGCAGCGGTAGCTACTTATTAGCAGACGGTTTGAATATTGCACGGGTCTACGCGATTTTGCCTCTCTTACACTGTGTATTTTATACACAGTCGGCCCAGATTTTCGCGCACGCGCTTATGAGTCGGAGCTCACGTGCACAAAGCACACTCACACAACTGCTCTAAATGTATATAAGATGTAATTTAAAACAAACGGGCGTGCGTGCACACGCATACCTATATAAAAAGGGGCAACAAAAACTGCTCACCATTTATTCCTGCTTGCAGCATGAAACATAGAAAAAGAGAAACATATCATAAATAGTCGTACATACGCGGAAACATACACACATACACACATACACATACATAAGTGCATGCAATCATACATATGCACATATAAACATACCTACATATATGCATACAAATATGTATTCAAACTTACACACATGTTAGTGTACACACGTTCTTAAATAGGTACGTAAGCGTATACAAACATTCGCACGTACTTATGTTTATAGGCTGTCACGCACCTACACACCCATAAGTAATCGCATATGCGTATACACACCTTTTTCGCGCACTAATGTGCATGCATGTACTTACATAAATACGTACATGCAGTTACACATGTAAAATTTCTAGGGGCTTTGTCGATTTCTCAGTTATACGCTGTGTAATTGCATGTGTTTATGTAAGAAATTGCGCGTGGTCGTATATTTATGTAAAGGAAGCGTTGGTGACATGTAGTGAACGAGAAAGGGAGAGGAAAGGAATGTATATGTATATATAATATACAGAGGCGCGTCAGACAGTAAATGGGTCATAGCTGACTCGCTAAATTGCCAAACGGCGCCAGACAATCGACACTAATATCGAAGAGCATCATTTTAAAAACGAGTATATGCAGAGTCTACAGGAGCAGACGCTTTTTTCTGTTTTCTATTTACACATCTTGAGTAGCACAACAATTTTGGCACAGAAATCTTTGCAAAAACGCCATTCTCTAACACGCGGCTTAATTAATTATTCAAAATCTTACGTTATTTCCTTTTTTAAATATTATTTTTTTAAATAATAATGTATACGGATGCTAAGAAAAAATTTATTCTCGAACTAAAGTTACTTTTTTTTTAATTGAATTTGTGTACGGGAAATTCTTATTATATTTTTTCACTCTATTATTATAATGTTACTGTAAATAATAAATTCGAAATATTTTACCCAAGATACTATGAGTTTCTTTCACATGAAATTCCAAACAGATAACTAATAATCTCGTGGCTAATGATTTTAGTTATTATTAAAAAAAAAAAATGATTTCTTTAAAACCGAATATGTTTATCCGCGTAAAAACAATTGATATACTTGCATATTTGCATTACTCGTTTGATATGTAATCAAGAGTATACATAGTCAATACGTTAGAAGAGAAAATTATTATACTCATATAGAAGTTATAGATATTATTTATTGAAAAACCTTAGCTTAAAGAGAATTTGTTTTAAAAAGAGACATAATGTGTTTTTATACATGAGCACAGACGGAAATTACATATATCTTTACTCATAAAATCTTTTTTACATTTATTATATTGAAATACATAAAACAAACAAAGCTATTTTTAAATAAAATATATTTGTGATTATATAATAAAGGTGAGCCGTTAATCAAATTTATTAATTATTATTCGCTATCTGTAGATTGTAAATGCCAAAAAATAATTAAATACAAAAAATTTATGTATCAAAACTTGAATGTAAATTTTAGTTTTTAGTGAAATAAAAAATTTAATTATGAAGGAAGATCTGTCGATTATATAGTTTCTCAGCTTAATTTTAATATAAAATCGAAACTTAAAGTATAAATTTATTTTTTAATTTTTTCAATTAAACTGCACTAAAACTGCGTTTTGTTTCATTTTATATAGGCGTTAATAATATACGTATTTCTGCTAATTATGTTTACTTCAGTTATACCGTAAAAATTATGTTACTTAAAAATAGTATTTTATAAAATAATGTAAATTAAAAATAAACAATCCTAAATGCAATATATTTTCATTAGAAATATTAAATTCATAAAATTATATCAACCGTTATATTATTTCTAGAAATATAAATTGAAATTTAATTTATTTATTGCTAGTCAAAGACTATTTATAATAGCTTTAATTATAAAAAGATCTATTTATAATAAAAATATATTTATTATCAACTTTTTAAATAACATACTTGTCTATCTAATGTTTATGAAACAATGAACGTAACCTTGCATTTTTATATATAAATCATGTTCGGAAATACAGTATTAAAAAAGTTCTTGTATTAATCGAGAATTTATTCATTTTTGCATTATATTCTATATTTATTTATATGTGATATATTTTTTAGTTATACATACTTATATAATTACCTCGTATTTTTAAAGGTAGGAATTAAAATCTGTTTTATCATTCAATGTCAGTAGAATTTTCCGATTTTATGTCAATTCGAAATAGTTTATTGTAGTCCAACATAAGTTTAAACAATGATTTTATGCACATTTTTTTTAGTTTTTAAATTATAAAAGTAGTGGAAATATATTTATTTACAAAAATTTTAAGCTTTGTTTTTCATTTAACATTGAATTGCACCTGTAAAAGTTACGATCATTAAATAAAATAAGTACTTAATAATAAGTTAATAATATACTAGATATAGGCTACGATATGCATTGTATTTATATTGTCGAGCATAGTAAACGTTTTTGTTTGTTTTCGTAAAAAATATTTCGGTAAAATTCTAGAGAATATTTTAGTACAATACATTACTTCAGCTGTAAAGGTAACATCATTTATTTATACCTTTGTATTACGTACATTGTTAATAAAACGGCGATCTTTTACTCGTACAAAGTTATCGAAAAATCTTTTTTAAATACATTAAAAATTGTTTTCATATATTTAATTAAATGCAAATTTTGTTATCACTGTTTATTCTTTTAAAATATTAAAAAAAATATATAAAAATAATTAACTAAGTGATTAATTAAAATAATTCACAAAATAAGCAGATTAATATATAAATCTCATTATTATTTTAATTTAAACCAATATCCACATATAAAAATCAATATTACTTAAATTCAGTTTCATAATATTTAATAAATGAAAATCAAAAGGTACTTTTAAAGTTGGTTATTTAATTGCACATAGAAAAGTGCATTTATTAAATTAGTTGCGCTATATATATTTGTTAATCAAACCTAATAATATCGTTATTGAGAATATTTTGACGAAATTCGAGCTCTAGAGTTTTAATGTTCTTTTAAACTCCTACGCCATGAAATTACAATCATTTCGTTTAGATATCTTAATATTCGAATTGCGCCTATTTCGTATAGAAAAATCGAAACATAAAAACGACGTGTTATTTAAAAATTTATACAAGCAAAATACTTTTCTAGGATAGTTTTTGAAATCAAATCTACTAAAAGGATATTGCCATAAAAGCACGTATTCTCACTTAAACATACTACAACACGTATAAAAATACTTATTCTCGAGTAAAAATATATTTTAATGAAATCATTCCAAAATTATAATTTAAACTAGCTATTAAGTGAAATTATTTCAAAAAGCATACATCGTTAATCATTAAACAGTAAAAATATTGAGGTATAAAAGTCTAAAAACTATTTAAAAAATAACAAACTACAGTTTTACTGAGTTATTGTGAATATGAGGATGTATGAAAAATCGCATTTCGATGGAGAAAATGCTTCAGGTTGAAAATAAAATTGAAATAACTCAGGGACTCTCGGCTATGATAAAAGATGCACAGTATCAAGAAGTCTGTATAGGAACGGCAATACCACGAGCAGCTGCAGCAGCAGCACCAGCATAGGCAGCAGTTGTCCTTTTTGGATCTGCCCATGACACCGTGTCGTTGTTGTTGCTGGACTTGTTGCTGCTGTCCCTGTGGCTGACCAGAGTTGTTGCTTCCTCGCTGTTGGCTCGGTGAGCCTGTCGATGCTTGGCCCTGACTCTGGGCCCGCAGACGACAACCACCGCCTCCCGAGTCACTACCACCCCCGCCGCCACCACTACTGGCGCTCCCATGACTAACGCCAAGTCCCATCGCTGTAGCGCCGATTCCGCTCGACATCTTAGAACAAAAAGGAAGAACATCCCAATAGTGGTTTAACTTTTTGCTTGGTTTTTGTATAAAAACCATTGGCAAGATATTTTTAACGGATTTTCTTGACTAACCAATTTTAAAAAATGATAACCTTTGCTGCAGATAGAAAATCTAAAATTCTAAGAACCTGCATGTATTTAGAGTGAATTGCACTGTTTTCGTGGAAAAAATTTTCTACTACTATTTATTTGGAAACGTTGGAATACTGAAGAAAATTATACATTTTTAGAAATTCGGTAAATTTGGTAATAAAATTTTGCAAGAAACCTACTTTAAATTTTATTTTTACCTATTTATTTGATAGATTATTTAATAATAAGCCTCTATTTTGTTAAAAACTTGTCAATACTATATTTTTTCAAGAGTATAATTAAAAAACTTTAAACTTAAATTTGTTCAATCTTTACCTGCGTGTGATCAATTACGAAGCTTATTGATTAAATTTATTTTCTAACTGTAGATAAATATTTTGTTTCGATCTTCTTTTTTAATTCTTATTAATAAAAGAAATAGAAATTATACTTTATTAATTCGATTAGCTTATACATATTACTATAATCAAATAATCCTTAAATTATAGGCTTAAAAAATTACTTATTTTTGCAATTAAAGTAAAATTAAAACGATTGCTCCAAGTGAAATAATTGACTAATTTATCTGTTTCAAATTATTCTTAATAGAGACCAAAAATTATTACTTTTTATTTAAATCTTTTATTATATATATATATAATTATATATATATAAATAGAAATAAATTGTTGTATAAATCAATATAGTTAAAATAATGACTATTAATAGTACTTAATTAAACCTTGTAATTTTATTTATAAAATTTCAATTATTTAAAATATCATCAAAAATTATTATTATATGACTCTTCTAGAGAAACAATAAAAATCGTGTCTTCTCAAAATTTAAAAAAATATCTAAAGTGATTTCATTTGTTCTCATTAAATTAATTTACTAATTTACTTACTAAATAACTTTTGTTTCAAATGTAATTTACAGATGTAATTCAAATTTCAATTTATTTTTTGTTTCCTCAAAAGGCTGCATACAAAAATAACTAATTCATAATTGTTTTAGATAATAAAGTATAATTATTAGATGAAAATAATTTAAAGATACACTAAGCAGAGATCATCTGCACTGAATACGTAAGTCAGTGACCTGATAAAAAATTAAGGTTGAGAATTACATATTAATGTCTACGTGTTTTTATCAATTCTTATAAATCTGTACATGCCAAAGGTATTTGTGTTTTATAAGCGTATAAAATTAAATAATTTTTCAAAACAAAAATCAGAATAACAAATGTTTACAAAATGAAGAATGCAGTTTTTTTAACCAATTAAAGCAATGTTTTTCTAGTTTTTCAATCTTCTCAAAATTGATAAAGATTTATAATAGAATAGTACATCACATATGCATACCATAAATGTTATCTCTTTTTTCATTAGCAACATCTTCGTGTGATTAATTAATAATTTTACTGTTATTTACAAATATACTATAAAGAAATATTGTCTTAGTTTGAGCGTGTATATTTTATAGCTAATATTGCATTGTTATAAGCTGAATGACAAACGCTATCAGAAATGCACGTGTCAAAGTAGGCAATACAAGCGAAAATACCTATAACTTATTAAGCAGGTGGTAGTTGTACCACTGTAAATGAACTCAAATAAACTTAAATTTAACAATAAATATTACAACAATTATATATTTAAGAGTAAATAATAATAATAATGAATTTTTATTATTACAAAATACACCAATTTATACAAAATAAATGAGGCTTATTAGTGATATTTATTTAAAATTCAAAATATATGTTTATATTTAAAAAAGCGGAATCATAAATTTTTTAATAATTAAACATTTTTAATAGTTTTATAATTAAATATTATTTTTATAAAAAAATACATTTTGAATTAGTTAATAGTATTTTTCCTTGAACAACTTTCAATATAAATATTATCCGCAAAAAAAAATTAAATTGAATAAATAAATCTTGTATGTTTAATTTATGTAATGAAAATTTCAAAAATAGGTCCAGGTATTTATAAAAAATTACTTACAAATAGTTAAAATTATGAATAATTATTTGATTTTTTTACGTATATTCTTTTTATAGTAAAAAAAGTATAGAATACAAAATTTTATCTATTAAAGGATTTTGGCTCTTTTACGTTTAGCTTTTGGCATTATGCTAATTCATTTTCGCAATAGCTAATTGAATTATTTAAACACTTCTAAAAAATATTTGAGTACATACCGTTACTCATAAGTTTTGTTTTTATTTCTCTCGTAAATTATTTCACTAACCGTATTATATTATAATATTTTTATTAAAAGCATTTTTCTAATGGCCTCTATTATTTTGGAAAAAATGGTTTACAATTGAATTTTATAAATAATTCTAATAATTTTTGCAGAACATAGGCAATATACTGCTAAATTTGACAAAATTGATATTGAAAGAAAAATTATTTGAAATTAAATTTTTTTGGTGCAATAAAAATTAATTAAATCCCGTTACACTTAAGAATATGTATTCTCCGCGGAAGCAATCTCGACTATTTAAATTAAGTTCCATTATATGGAATTATTATATTGGATGGTAGAATCAAAGTAGAATAAGCTATTTATTAAAACTCTTTTGTAAAACAATCAGTTGGTAAAGAAGAACATTGGCGTTCTAAAGAAGTGAAGCAGTATTGGAAAAAGCGCTAGACCAATCATTGAGAGTCAGCCAGCGTTTGTATATCGTTAACCTTTTTTAGTTAAAGTCGGTCTTATTTCACGAGGAGCAAAAGTTTACGTACGAAGAATCGCCGGGGAAGAAGAGACCGAGTTCGTGAGTTTATCTGCAAAGAGCAAAGCTCCGCTCGCAAAAGACTAAACGAAACATAAGCAATGGTGTCTCGTGTTTGCTCGTTGCCTCAGTCTCTTTCCCGACCTCCTTCCAAACTTAGCATAAATCACATAGGCAATTGCTCTCTCACCTCTATCATGTTCCATGCGCTCGATAGCGAGGCCAGCTCGCTTCCGGCTTGTTCTAATATCGAGCGCGCGTTCTCGCGCTGTTCCGACGATCTCTCGTCTCTTTCCCCTCCTTTCTCTCCTGTGCTCACCTCTTCCTATCGCCCGCAATGTGTGCTAAGCCAGTCGGCTGTCCCAACCTGTCGCGAGCGGAGCTATCCCCCTGCAGGACCACTGCTACCGAGCTGCCGGGCCTTGCTCAAGGCCTGCATGCTATGCGTCTACAAAACTTCTCTCTCCTTTTTGTTCAGTTTTACTATGTTTCCCTTCTTTTCCGTTTTATCGCACCATGTATATTTTACCGCATTTACAATAGTATCAGCTTGATACTACTTCTATGACAACAGCTTCAAATACGGAAATATATTTACTCTGATAAAAATCCTGTCGAGCATACTAGAAACATTGTCTTCAGTCCGTCTGTCAACAAATTTCCTTACTTCTTCTGCGTAATTTATTTGTTATCTTTTTTATTCTTCTCTGTTTATTCTTGTTTACTTCTTTTATCTTTAGATTAATTTTCCTTAAGCAGTCTCCAGCTCTTTTTCCTTCAACTAATGCGTTGTCAAATGGCGACCAGGGAACCTCAATCTCTTCCCCTCTCTCTCTCTCTCTCTCTCTCTCTCTCTCTCTCTCTCTCTTTCTCTCTATCTATCACTCACACACACTCGCGTATAAACGCCTTTCAAATTACTCGCAGTAGTATTTTTGTAGAGAGAAGAGTACTTTTGAATGAAAATTATAGAAAAAGAATGAAAAGTAGAAACAAATCGAATATACGCAGATAAGTTATTATGATGAAGATTTGCTGTATTTCTCTCTACTCGTGCAAGTTTCTCTCCGTTATATTTGTATCTTTTTGAAAGCGAATTCAATCGCGATCAGAAAAAGATAATACACCTAGATTTAGTGGAGATAAACAGGAATATGGATAAGAGAAGGAGGAGAGGGAGAGGATGAAGATGGAGAGTATAAAAATAGGGTGTTCACAGTAACGTGCAGAAGGCGCGTTGATACCCCTGCTCTAATCAAGTGAATAGGGGAGAAAGAAAGAAAGTCAAAGTTATAGAGAGAGGCAGAGTGAAGGAGATAGAGAAAGGGGGAGAAATAGAGATAAATAGTCAGTGAATATAAACAAAATAAGAGAATGGAGGGATGAAAAAGAGAGAGAGAGAGAGAGAGAGAGAAACGAAGGAATGACGATGTTGACGACGACGACGGTGGCGGTGGCAGTGGTGGTATCGACGGCAGCAGCAACGACGACGACGACGGCGACGACGAGGGCGACGGCGACGACGTAGTTTAGCAGAGTAACGCACGAGTAAAGCTATATGCGGCGCTCTCGTGCGCGCGCGTTTATTGATTGGTAAGCTGAGAGAACGACGAGCCGCTCGTCGTCGTAGCGGCCAAAGTTTTAAAGATCTGAGTTAGGCTTTTCTGTCTGTGCCTCTGCTACGTCTACTCTCCGAATAGTTGAAAGCTCTTTCTAAATGTCTATCTTTATTTCTCCTTCCCTCTCTCTCTCTCTCTCTCTCTCTCTCTCTCTCTCTGGCAGTGCTTGCTCGTTGACGGCGCGCGCAAGCAGGCAGCTGCTTCTTCTGCTACTGCTTTGAGGGAGAGAGAGAGGAAGTATAAGTAAGCAAGTAACCAGGGGTTGACGTTTCTGCTACGGTAGCTCCAAAGATTTATCGAGAGAAATTTTGTCGTCCTTGTCAAGAAGGACTTGCTGCTCCAGCGAAGATGCGATGAGCCAGCTCCTTTCTAAACGCATATTTCACCCCTTTTCATCTTCTTCGTCCTTACGTTTGTTCCTCTCTCTCCCTCTCCCTCTCCCTCTTTATGTCTTGCTCTCAAACTATGCCACTGCTTCTGTTTACGTATCCGTGCACTCGCCCTACCGCTCCTCTTCTGTCCGTCGCATTCGGACTCGTACTACTTGCGACCGCAGTCAACACAACACACGGGCTTAGAGAGAGAGAGAGAGAGAGAGAGAGAGTTTTTCACCCTCTTTTAATACAACAAATCTTGACAAAGCCAGGTGTCTCTCTTCGTTTCCGTTCTTTCTTTCCACGTTTCTCCTTGAAGTCTTTGTCGATCGAGGGACAAAACGCGCACAGATCGTCAAACACTGTCGGGACAATAAGGCGGGGACGATGATGATAATTCACTCAAGCTTTTTCAGCGAAGGCCCAGAACGTGTCTGCGCGCGCGCGGGTGCAAGTTGGTCAACGTCACGCGGAACTATAGTTACGCGGGAATCGCCTTGTCTCTTTTCTCGCTCCTTAGCCTCTTACGCGAATCTTTGTTCCGCAACTGATAACGACTCCCGAGATCGAGACGACGACGGAATATGACTAATAGGCAGCTTCACGAGCGTTCAAAGAACTCCTCCACGTTCAATATGGCGGTCACTGGTGATGCCTGGCCACCACTGCCGCCGTCGCACTAGGCGACGACGACGCCGACGCGAGCAGACGAACGAGAAAGAGAGAGAGAGAGAGAGGAAGGAAAACAGCACGGCGACGCCGCACCAAGCGCCGCGCACTCTCGTTCTTTCTATCCCTTTCGTGCGCATACTTGTACGCAGGTCATTTTTATTCCACTCTGTGTGCGTACGCGTGCACGAAATTTTTAGTACGTCTCTATCTGGTCGACACTGAGGTCTATTTCCCCCTCCTCCCACACGTTAAATGCTTACGACTCAGATTTCTAATTCATGTTGAACTGTCTTAGTCAGGCAGAGATTGTATCTCTGCTCACCTGTGCGTTGAGCTTTTTTAAGCTGTTGCTTCGGTCTTTCAAACGGCGCGCGCTGCTCTTGACTCGACCAAGGGTCGTCGAGCTGTGTTGTGTTCGGAATGCGGTTTCTCTTTCTTCGGCTGCCTCTCTCTCTCTCTCTCTCTCTATTGTGCTTTTAAACAGTCTCTTTTTCTTATCTCATATTGAATGATCTTCTATGTAAGATCTTTACATTGTCGCATATTTCTTCCATAAAAATAGTGCACTATGCTGACGAGAGAAAATAACGAAGAAAGTATCGATATGTGAATTTTGGATGTTTATATGTTTGAAATTATAATATATGCAGACAATCACGAGGAAAATCGTGGATAACTACGTTTTTCAATTTAGGAAAGTTCTATGAAATCTTTTGCATTGTTATTCTATTTTCCGAGTTTTACTCACGTTTTCTTAATTACTATGTGCTTTTAAATTCAAAAAATTCTACGTGCATCATTCAAAAATCTTGTCGATTTTAAGTTTTTTCAGGAAATGTTTGTAGAAAAAAGCTATTTTCATTCAAAAAAAAAAAAAAAAAAAAAAAATGAATGGACTAAAAATGTTCCAAATTATTCTCTTACATTTTTAAGGAGAACAATTTATGTCTTAAATTGTTTGCTTCAATTAATAATCATTAATAATCAATTATAATACCTTGTGTTTCATTCACTAAATCTGTTACGTAATTATCTATATTCCTTATGTCAATTAAATTTAAAAGAAGTTTAGGAATAATTTAGATTGTTTATTATTTTATTTTTTATGGATTTGAAGAATTTAGTAAAAATGATTTTTCTTTAACTAGGCATAAAATTTTAAATATGAAAGAGGATATTACATAACTAGATTAAAGTAAAATTTAAAGTAGATTAAAGTAAAAAGTGCGAGCAGATCCAGTTATAATGATTGATTTCTAAATATATTTAATGTTTTTTTTAAATCAATCGAAATTTTTTTCCTTTTTCTTTGATAATTGAAATGAATAATATAATCAATGATCTATATACTTGGCATATTGAATAATAAGATGATGATAATCAGTGGTTTAAGCTGAATAATCAACTGCAGTAATATATTCAGTTGCTATGTCAAAATTTATTTTTACTTGGATTAACATAAGAAAAAATAATTAAAATGTAAAGAGAAAATTTTGATTTAGTAAAATTTGATAGCATTCAAGTATAATCGTTGGTAAAGCTGAAATCTGTACTGCGTAAACACGATGTGCATTCTCCTTCAACTCGCTCCATCTGAACTCAACACGAGGAAGCTGATAGTTTTGTAGAAAAAGCGGAGGTGGCACCGGTAGTAGTAAATGCGATCAAATAATCTCTAATTGAAGTGTCTGCTTGAATGAGTTTGAGCTTTTTGAAATCGTAATAACGTAATTGATTGTACGAGATCAAGAAATTTTTTGTAAAAAAATTTAAAAAGTTACGTAAAGCCTTTTTCTAATATAGCAGGTAATTTATTAACGACAAGAGCATTTGTTAATTAAAAATTAATAATTATTTTTATTATAACAACCATAATATTGCAGTTTCTTATTTAACTATAAATGATAGTTATTATCTCTTTTCAATTTTCCATAAGAAGTTAGTTATAATTTATAAAAATTAAATTTTCATATAACGTGGATTTTTATGAGTTATAAAAAATATAGTAATTTTGAATTATAATTTAATAAATTGTTTAATACAGTTGCATTATAACAGATTATTATACTTAAATTAAAAAATGTTATGCATTAACTAAAAAATAATTATAATAATCATAATCTGTATTTGCTTATATTTTTATATTTGTACAAATATAAATGAATGGGCTTGTAAAAAATAAAATTATAATAATTATTGAATCAGTTAACTATTGATTATTAACCATTAATATCAATAAAGAAATCAACAAAAAATTGGTAAAAAGTAAAATAAAAAATACAAACATTGATAAAATATAATTTTATTGTTACAAAAATGCTTTTAAATTTGGATATATTATGTGTAAAAATTGTGGATTTTTGTTATAAGTATACGTGCTATTATTTGTTTTACAATATTTATGATTTATGAAAAATATATAACCTACATTGTAGAAAAAGTTGTAATTTAAATAAATAAAGTTGTAATTTGCAAACAATGAAATTTTCATTCGTTCAATAATGAATTTTAAAAAGGATTTTAATTCTGATAACCGATATCGTTTTACATGATAGTCAAAGATCTCAAAAGTTACAGAACTTTTCAGATCCTGATTACTTAGGATTAGATGTAAATTATTTCAATGAATATGCTTCTTTTTCACAATTTTTTAAGCGAAGATTGTTAATTGCAGTACATATGCGGAGGATTGATTGTTTAAGGGGAAAAACAATATGTTTGACGTTGAATTTAGTGCATGAGCGAGCTAACGTTTTTGAACATTTGTGTCAGCGATTAGAAGGCAGCCAACCGCAGTTGTTGATTGTTTGCTTTATGCATCTCGAGGTGCACTGCTTGTTTCTAAATATTCCATAAAATATACATTATTTACGCTCACCGAAAAAATTAGCAGGATATGAGAATATGGAGGATTATGTGGTCGAAAAGGTGGTTCTTGACTATGCGTTTCGCGTGTCTTTAACATTGTGGATGGAATCACACGCAATCCGTTCGTGGTATTCGACATGCGAGGCCTTTCCATCTCTCAGGCCACGTGTTTTGTAAACCGTTGTGCTGCCGCCTTAGCATTGCCTCTATGATGGTATGCTCATCTTCCGATACGAAGAAAATAATATAACAGAAATGCGGTTGATGGTCAAGGCATAGTCGGAGATACAAGAGCTGCTATCTTACCTGAGTTGAAATAAACATTTTTATCCTCGTGTTTAAAGTGACTGAACCACTTCTATTTGCGTTTCATCTCCGTCACTCGCGCTTATTTATCATATTCAGATGTAGATACAGTTAGTGTTTTGATTGCTATTTGAAAAAATCATAATCGAGTAATGTTTGTTATTCACTTTAATAGAGGGGACACTGCACCATATTATTCATTAAAATGTTTTTTATTTACACCACAGCCATTTGCGATAAAAGTAATATGCGTATTTATAACAAGTTTATGCAGATTTACTGACATAATGTTTTCTATTTTAATTAAATTTAGGATGTAATTTTTATATTTTTAATACAGGATTATATATCATGTTATGTATATAAATGGAAGTTATAAATCTAGTATAAGGATTCAATTTAAAATAAGCCTGCGTAATTATTTTATGTTAGGCTAATTAAAAGCCAAATAAAATTTGCTTTGGAATACAAATATGGAATACATAAATTGTGAAATAAGAAAGGGTTTTATTAGTTAATGTAATACTACGTTTTAATGCATTAGTTTTCACAACACAATTACAAAAAATTATTAATTAGATGCAAATGAAACGGAGAATTGTTGTTGGATCGTTATAGTATAATTTATTGCACAATCTTAAGATAAAATTTATTTTATCGGATTTGACGTTGATGCGCTGATTGTTAATTTTTTTTAATTTGTACGTTAAGCAACTTGATGCATGTGTGGAGCATACAAATGAGTCTTGTATTATATAACGTGATTACTGTAAATATTACAAGGAAAAGTAAGGAATACTTAATCATGCCATTACTCGTTTCTCATGATTCGTATTACCGCCTTTTTGTTTTCTATTAATATAATTTTATCTGATATTATTGACATTTGTTTATATTTTGTGTAGTTCTATATAATCTGTAATTAAAAATGACGTACTTCTCTAAACATTGAAAAATAATTATTACAGTAGTGGTCTAAGTGAATAATTACTTTGGAAGTCTATGACATTTTATAAAATTTATAAAATTTATCTGTGTTTTATTGCACGAAAAAGAAATTTTGCAAAAAAAGAGAAAAATAATTTATTGTATGTGCTATTATAAAAATATGTTTTTAAATTATTTTTCATAGTAAAAACTTTTTATAACTTAAAACTAAAATACACTCAATGATGTTTTTCGTTTAAAACGGTGTATAATATTTCCATAATCTTTATAAATTTTCATAAGCTTTTATACGATTGAACAAGTTTTTAGTTACCACATTTTAACTGATGAATTTATCTTATAATCAATAGTTTTATAAAAATATATGTTACCTCATATGCGATCAATGCATAATAATATTCAGAACATCTTAATGTTCTATCATACAATTTTGCTACACTGCAATTGTATATCATAACAAAATTTAGGAATATTCTCTAAACTACAAATAATATTCACGAATATAAATAATTTTAACTTACTTTAGTTTTTTTAAATAAGTTAGAGAAAAATTTTACAGAAGGTAGAAGAGAAATTAATAGTTTACCCATAAATAATAACCCTGTATATTTGCACATTTTATACTTTTATAGCAAGTTATGTTGACACGTTGTTATAAGAAAGTTTAAGCGATAAAGCTTGCAAATAGCATTTATCGATAAATATTTGAACCGACGTTATACGCACATTGTGAAATTGTACCAATTTTAATTAAAAAATCAATTTTTATTAAAGTTAAATAGTTGTGATTTTGATCGTAGTAAATCCAATAATAGCACTTGCTCATTTAGCTTCTACACAGTGGATTACAAAGTGGCAATGAAATTGCGATTTATTGAACATAAGTAAGCATTTATAAACGGTTGATCGAGATCTTCCACTTCAGCAAATATTACCAGATTCTGCTTCAGAACAAACGATGAACTATCGGGTAAAGATCGAAGAAATAATAAAGAATCAATTTACTCAGCGCCTTATTCTTTTTTTTATTATACATCTATCAGTTGGATTTTTATTATTTAATTGATAATTATAAGTTAATTATAAGTTAGTGAGTAGTTAATTTACTACTTAGAATTGAAAAGAACTAACTGTAGTAATTTGAGAAAACCATGACAATAAAGTCTCCACGAACATGCATACATTTTTTTACTTACAATCTTATAATGTAACTGTCAAACTAACAATTGCATAGATCGTTCGATATACTTAAATTGTTATTATAGTTAAATGTTTGTATTTTTTAAATTTATTACATGAAATTATATTTAAGAATTTCCTAATACTTATTATAGTTTTTGAAATTTTATTTATTTAAATAATTTAAATATATTCATTTTAGAAAAGTTTAAGATACGCGAAAAAACATTTGAATTGACAGTTTTTTTGATAATTCAAGTTCATAAGATTTAAAACCTCAAGAGAAATGCTTTTTTTAACAAGTGCAACAAGTTATTGATGATCGAAACTAAGCCTCATGTTAATTGTAAAAGTTCTTACACTTTGTGAATATTAATGTTTTCTTCTTATTATTTATTTTACAATTTTTTAAGTACTTTCAGAATTTGCTTTTTATTAATATAATAATAATATTGATAATTACAATTCACGGATTAAAAATGATAAAATGGATAATCTAATTTCTATTTGTTAATTCATAAATAAATATTTCAACGTATTGTTAACTAAACATTGTAATAATTTGGTTATAATACTACTACTACTATTATCACTATACCTAATAGTAATAATAATAAAATTGAAATTTTAATTTTCTATAATTCTTATAGCTTCTATTGTTAAAATTTATGAATCTAAAATTGTAATTTTATTCAATTTAAAAGATAAAAATTTGAAAAATCTTTTCATGAACTAATATGATTAATATTATTTTTATTAAAAATATCGTTATTTTGATTAAAATTTATGTATCTAAGATATCATTAGAAAGTCTGAGAAAGTCTATTCAAAGAACAAAGATAAAAGAAAATAAATCTTTGTCAAAATGTGCTTTACCTTAGTGTAATTATGAACTCATCTATAAAAATAGCACATTTTACATATGTCCAAATTTTGAAAACAACAATAAAAATGATATTAACAGTATTTTTTAAAATCATTTTATTTTTCTACCTATGCAGCATAAACCTTATTTTTCAACTAATAAAAATTTTACTTATACTGTTATAATTTTAATTCAAAATGACAGATTGATTTTTATGGCACTGTTGACTAATTTTTAAGATAGTATAAATCAAAATAAAATTTGAAAAATGTTTTCTTAATAGATCTAGCAAGCATTAAAAAAATTATAAAATCGATTCGTTGAAAGTTACAGTATTTATCTCGTTTTTGAGAAAAGTAAGACATTTTTAACGTAGATACAAAAAGTAATTTATTGTTGAGAGAAGAAGATAAATTAAACATTCTAGATTGACACTCGAAAGAAGCTATTAAAAATACATTGAAACACTTTGAAGTACGCAGAATGAAATAAATAAATATTAATTATCCAAGAGCGAGGGAAAAAGGAAAATACAAGAGCATATATATTTAGAACCACAAAGCAAAATATAAGCAAGAATTAGAACTTCGACAGCAAGTTTTTCCAAAGCTTGAATACTCCACGCTGACAATCCTGCTTTTACCTTTATCTCCCAAATACCTGCACCCTTCCTCTCGATAAGAGAAAGACAGACAGAAAAAGAGAGAGAGAGAGAGAGAGAGAGTTGCTTACGCACACGCGTACAGCCTTCTGTTGAGCGTATACCTAGAGTAGAGTGGAACCCATTATACTCGGCATCTCGCAACCAAAGAGCCAGGGCCAGAACCCGAGCGACCGGAGCGACAACAGCGACGAGGGGGCGGGATGGAGCAAAGCGACGTTGACGACGGTGCTACGGTAGGCAGTCAGGCAAGCGATTCGAGGGATGGGGAGGGAGGCAAGCGCGGGAGGGGGAGGATCGAACCCGAACCGACAGTGAACCGGGAGGGGACTGAGGGGGAACGCGACTCTCTTTCTGCCTCCATCTCGCTCCTTGGCTCGATATGTTTGTCTCCTTCACCTCTACTGTCTCTCTCTCTCTCTCTCTCTCTCTCCGACTCAATACACGAGGGCTAGAAGAAAGCGAGGAGTCCACATCTGCGGGCTGCTCTCTTCTCTCTCTTTCGCTTTGCGTGCCTCTGCTACTGCTCTCTCTCTCGGCCCTGAATGAGTAAGGGGGTGGCAAGCAGGAACGGCACGGGACCCCACCCCTCCCCGTTTCACTGCAGCAGCGCTCGGAGAGGGGAATGAGGGAGGGAGAGAGAGAGAGAGATAGAGAGAGAGAGAGAGCGAAGCCACCCACTCTCGCCCACCATCCACCCAACTTCGACCGCCTGCCACCCCGCCTGCCCACCCACTCGCCACCCGGCCGCCGTCGAGGAAACAACCTGCGAGCGACGTGTTCGTGCTCCTCTTCGCGCCGCCGCCGCCAACGACGACGACGACGACGACGAGCCACAGCACCGCCTCCCCCGCTTCACGACTTCACGGAGGACCGCACGCGTCCACCCTCCCCCGGGTCAGCTTAACGTGAGTACACACATGCATAAATCTTTTCTGCGACTCTGCTCTTGCCGCGAATTTCCTCCACACATCCGACGATTTGCCATCGCTCTTGTTCTTCGGTGCAACTCTCGTTCAACGTCCGTGAATGCAGCGGCAGCGGCAGCAGCAGCAGCAGCTGCAGCAACGGTAGCAACAGCAACAGCAACAGCAATAGCAGCCGCGGCGGCGGCGGCGGCGGTGGCCAGTGACGATGGCATTGCCCGCGGATTGATCGGTCGATTGAGAACCGCTCTCGGTTAGGCGCGCGCACACGTCGATCCAACATTTTGCGCGCGTGTTGTTCCGTTTTTGTGCGGTTCAACGTCGTTGATTTCGGCTACGCGATATACGCGCAACATCGCTCGGCGGCTTCAAGCCTCGTCCGCTTAGTGCATGCGGACGGACACTTGGATAGCCTCAGAGATGCTTCGTGGCGGCGAGCCGCGACTATAGGAACGGTCTGAAGGTATACGCGGGTGTACGAGGTGTTCGAGTCTCGAACGCGTCTGAGACGAATGGCTCGTTAATTCCTACGCGTACGAGCATTTCGAGCGAATGATTAGGCGCGTGAGTGTGCGACTTGCGGACATGACTGCGAGTCACCGGATCGTGGGTGGGGAGGAGCCGAAAGTCGTAGGCGTCCTTGACTCTACTTCGCTCGTTCTCTGTCTGTTAGGGGCAACGCGGAGCTGTAGCGCCGTTTCCGCCTCGAAATTTCAGCGTCTCTTGCTCTCCGGAGCGGGCCTCGGGTCTCCCATTCCTCCAGGGGTTCTCAGCCGGGGGAACTGCACGCACGCCACCCCGGCGCGCTTATACCAGAGGGGGGAACACGTTTCTGCGCCACGCCGCTTGTCTTCTCGCTTTTTCTTGCGCCGGGTTTCTTCGTTTTTTTCTTTCTTTCCGTCCCTGCACCGTCCGTCTCCCCCGCGCGATAGCAGCCACACGCTACCCACACGCTTCAGAGCGATATTGATTTATTCGTTGCACTCTATTCGCTCTTTGTTAATCGCTCTCTCTCTCTCTCACTCGTTCAGTCTCTTTATCTCTTTATCGTTCTAGCTTGGCCTCCCCCGCTCTTGCGTACACACACCACACTTTCGATTACGCTTCTTCCATGTATCCTCTATTTTCTATTACACTACAGTCCCACGTGTACAACTACGACTGGTATTTCTAAAAATTAATTGATAATTATTTATTTATCGTTCAAGATGATTTTCATCAACTATAAACAAATCATTATATTGTTTGATCTTTTTTTTAATTGTTTTTGTACTTGTTTGAAACATGGAGTACGTATCCAGCGTATCAAAGATAGTCGTTGTTTTGTCGCTTAGCTTACACAACGCGAACAAGTATAATAACAATTGATTTTCACACATTTCAATATTAATTCCATTACTATCGAATATACATCTACATTTAGATAATTACAAACGTAGAATTCAATTTTGTTGCTAATACTTCTTTTATTTGGCAGACACATAAAACTTATCAAACAAGTGAAACAATGAATTTAGAAAGACTGACGAATTAACTGTCTATATTTATCAAATTCGACTTCCCTTTATCTCTCTCTTTCAATCTTTTTCTGTCCTTTTCTTCTACTAATACACTCTGATCGATCAATATACGACTCTTCTTACTGTTTTTTATACCTTCTTTCCTTTTTATTGCCCTTCCTCTGTCGACTTATGTATAGTTAATTTGAAAAAATACAACAGCTAAATGGAAATACATTAATTTTCTAAAACTTAAATAAACTAGCTCAAGTCGTTCTTTTTTTTAATTTCAATACTTTTACAAAAAATTAAACTATTTTAAAAAAATTTAAGTTTATTCAAGATAAATTCTATAAAGATTATTTTTTTAAAAAAAATATAGTAACTATAAAATTTTAAAAAGAACCTGAAAATGTATTTTGTATTGTTTATAGAACAGATGAAAATTAGAAAGATTCATTATATCAAAAAGCGACATTAAATGATAACTATCAAACAATCTTAATATTTACATCTAATATAAATTTAAAAACTTTTTAAATGTTTAACTTCAATTAATGAGTTTTTAATACTTGATTCTATTTAGCAATTAGTAAATTTGTTGCCATACTGTTTTAAATTGTACTGTATACAAATAAAACTAATTATAGAGAATTTGTATAAAAATATATTATAGTGCTAGACAAATAATAATTAATGTAATAATAATGCATAATTATATAACAATTACACTGATGCACAATGTATGAAATAATATTATGTACGTATTCTAGTTTACCAGATATTGAAATCGATAAAAATGCAGTTACAATTATATATATGCACACACACACACACACACACACACATTATTTTTAATGTTTGTAATATTTTCAATAGGTTCGTGTACTATATAAAGCTGTGAAGAATTAAAATTTTCTTAATTGTTATTTTATAAATTACCGTAGATATATTTAAATACAGAAAAAGTTATAAATTAGTACTGTTATTTTCTTTTTCAAGAGTTAATCTACTATAAGCAATTGTTTTAACTGAATGAGTGCGGTCAATTAAATTTTTTTGATTACATATACCTTAAAAAATGATTTAAACTTGCAATCAAGTAATTGCAAATGCGCGCACGTATATTTTGCACATAATATCGTATGTAAAGAATTTGTTATTCATTGTTTGTGAGAACTGAATTTAATTTAATTATGAAAATTAAGGTACAATTATAAAGTGCAAATTAAAGTAATTACAAACCTCGTTTTTTAAAATCAACAAAATCATCCTAAAACGATGACATATTATTTAAATAAATATACGAATTCTCACTACATTTTTTATACATGCATTGCGTGGAAGAGACTGAAAGAATGAGTACATATGACACACAAAAAAGAAATTAAAAGTTACGTGTATTTATGTGAAAATGGTAAAAGTACAGAAAACAGCGATGGGTTAGATATACAAGCGTATACATTCGGAATTAATTTTTATAATCTTTTCGATTAGCCAAGCGAATGACCATATTAGAGTGGAACAGAGACATGAAAAGTAGGAGAACGAGAGAAGAGAGATAAGAATAAAATTATTAGATATGTAGAGTAGCTTCTCTGTCTGACACTCAATCTTTTTTATTTCTATGAGTATCATAATTACAGGCGACGGAAGGTGTGCTCTAATGTACGTACCAGAGAACCATACGAGCTCACAATAATCGACGAGCGATTATGTTCTGGCCTGTTTCCGTTTGTATATAGAGTGATTCTCATACAGCTCTTTCGATTTTTCTCCACGAAACGTTCTTGCGCTCTTTATTATTTAACGCCGTTACTTTATTATCCACTTCCTCTTATGTATGTTTTTAAATACCTTTGTGACGCTACATTTTTACCTTTTTCGTGTCTTTTTTTATTTTTTGCTACGAGGTTTGCAAATATTGTAAGGAGATAAGGAGAGAAATTTCAAGACTATAATGAAGAAATTTTTTTAAGAAGAGAAACAGTGCGAGTCGAAAGAAAACCGATATCACGAGCTTTTAATCAATCAAAACAAAAATTTACGAGCTATTTGTAGTGCACTGAATGATAGCTCTTTTCTACTTTCTTTTACTATTGGAAAATTTTATTCTCCATTTTCTTCGATTATTCAGTATTGATCAGATATATTGAAATAACAGTTCAATATATGTTAATGTAATTAATTATGCAACAGTATTTCCGATAAGCATTGCTAAGCTAAATAGACCTAAATACAACTTTTTTCTTATGAAAAATTTAATATATTAGTTGCATTTATAAGTATAACCGATATTTCGATAACCGCATCATATTTTCGAAAGTTAATTATATACATTAATTAGAACTTAATTTATAAAATAAAACATTTTAATTGTCTAATATGGCGTTAAAATACATCATTGAAAAGTAGCTGTTCCACGTATAGTTTACGAAACCAATCATTTTCTAAAAGTTTTTAAAATGTTTGATTTTAAAATCAGTTTTCTGGTGGTATGAGCGTATTAATTAATATAAATTTTAATAATAATTTAAGAGTATTAGCTTACTTAATACTTTTTATATTTCTATTATAAGTAGCATATGTAAATCAGTTTAATACCAAACTGCTCTGGTGCTATTAAGTAGAATATATTTTCTTTATTAAGCGTCCGGAAAGAAATTAATTCTTTATACCATTCATAGGATTTCTTAGGAAATATAAATACTGTAGAAAGATAAAAACAGTATAATAAAGTTTTTTTGCGAAGATCCCTAAAAAGTACATGATTTAAACAAAGTAGAGTAAGCACACTCGATACGAATAGAAAAACCAAAAAAGCGAACAAAAAATCGAGTAAAAGGGAAATAAGAGAGAAAGAGAGAGAGAGAGAACTGCTTGCTATGAAGACATCTTGTTCAGTCATGCGAAACAACATGGTAAACTCGAACTGCTTAATCAAGTAAGCATCCCCTGGGATGAATGCGACAGAGAGACTGACTTCATGAATAGCTCATACATTCCTACTCTTTGCTGCCCGCACTTCTATTTAGCTTAATTTACGCTTCAGTGTATGGAGGTTACGGGTTGCAGAAAAAAAGGTTGAAAGCTCAAAAGTAGCCGGTTACAATTCTTTAAGTTAATTCGTTCGATCCCCTTACCTTACTATCTCTTGTCGTCACTCTCTCTCTCTCTCTCTCTCTCTCTCTTTCTCTCTCTGACTCTTTCTTCTTTTCCATTTTTTATCCACCCGTGGAAAGAATAAAAAAAAGAAAAAAAGGACAAAATATAATTAATATTCCGGTTCGCATTATTAATTGTATTGCACTAGAACTATATAGTCGCAAAATCGTTAACTACCTCAACCTCTTGTACTCTGGGTCAGTTCTCGGACAAAGTTTCTCGAGCTATTGCAATTGGATTCTCATTTAGTTGCTACGTTGCATTCCGGGATACTTTACTTCTCATTCCTTTTCATCTACACTTGGGTAGTTACTGACGCGTAGAACCCTCTCTAAACACAACCCAACATATTTTTTAGCATAATGAAACCTTTTGACAAATCAAATGATAAAAAAGAAAATTGTTCAAATGGTTTTACTTTTCATTTGCTTTATTTAAGTACTTTGTAGTTGATATTCGTTGTTTAATCGTTCAAAATCAATAAAAGAAAGTGCAAACGTCGTCTTACCAATTTTATTATCAGTACTAATATTGTTTCCTGTCAGATATTGTACAACTATTGATTATTTACACTACATAACTTTATTAGCTTTAGAATAATTATTACAAAAATTTCATCGAAATTCTTACCTTCACTTAGATCAAACACATTATTCTGTTTTTTTTTTTAACACTAATGACAATTATTATAGATGTTGTTTAATAGAAAATAACGAGATTTCATTGCTTTTTGTTGTTGTTTTTTGAAACTATACATTTAATTAAAAGAATTCGAAACATTATTCTTAAAAACTAACACGTATTTACGTTATGCATAAATATGTGTTAATTTCAATGTTTTAGTAATTTTCTGGTAGCATTATAATGGATTGCATAGAAAATCCAGTAATATTCTTAATTTTAAAAGATATACGTGTTTCAAAATTATTGTTTTGCAGCTCGATCATATTTTTGGCGATTGTAGCAATTTAATTACTGTTAAACGCTTTATAAATTTTCAAATCTTAGAACTGAAGAAGCGCAGACGATTTTCTGTAAGCATATCCAAAAAAACTTTCTAGCCCGAGCAAGAACATCCCAAACGCACGTACGCTACCGTTTTCTCTCCAACGCTTAAAATACTTAACGGTACACGGTAGGCTACATTGCTCTGCTAAGTACACACAACATTGAATGCGCAGGTAAAGGTGAGAGGGTGGCGAAGCAGGTATAAGGATCGAATCCCTTGGGGGCAAATCCTATAGCAGAGGCGGAGGCTCACCCATCACGTTGTTTCACCAAGAGCGACGAGGTGGCGCCTCTAAAACATTAGTCGAGATGGAAGCTAGTGGCACGGGAATCGGTCGGCTCGACTGCTATGAGGATATGTTCAAGGAGATTACCAGGAAGCTGTACGGCGAGGATCCAGATCACAGAAGTAAGAGGCTTTTATGTTCACTTTGACAGTTGAATGTTTTGTTTTAACCAGCGGTTTTTGGAAAACCAGTTGGTGCTTTTATAAAATACTTTATAAGTTAAATAAACCTGTCAGATGAGAATTAAGAAAAGCTTGCAGTGCATTGAATCTGTAAAGAATTATAAATGATACATTTGAGTATTATGGTACGATGACAACTTTCTTACTCCGGTAGAAAATTCTCCATTTCTTATTTATATTAAATTTTCACCCGATACGTTATAGGATTGAATGTAAAGTTTAAAATTAAAATTACTTTCAGTGAAAGCTAGTATACTCGATTATTAGTTAGGAGTACTTATTTAAGAATTAATTTAAGTGAATACTTTATAATACGAATTAGAAAGAAATTTATAATAACAAATTAATTTTTAAAGATTGTAGAAATTTTATTCATTTAAAATAAAAGTTTACATTAAAAATAATGCTTTGTATTTACTATGCTGTTAACAATATTCAAGAATAATGATAAGTGGGATATATGTATTAACAAGTTTTATAAGCATGAAATGCAAACATTTTCTTAGTGAACCACATAGACATTTATTTTACATTAGAAGTTAGCAAAATTATGTAATTTAATGCTAATTGAAAATGTTGGGGCAGAGTGGAAGCTTAGAAAATGAATAATTTTTCAAATATAATTTCTTGACAATCGGTATAGGAATCATTCCACAATTTCTTTTCAATTTCTTCATGAATGTCGGTAAAGTAGATCACATATAAATCAGTTTATATAAAAATCTCATTCAGAATTATGTTCTGTATGTAGGTAATATAGAAACCTACGTTAAAAGATGAAGAAAGTAT
The DNA here is from genome assembly GCA_018907185.1 of Platyscapa corneri. NCBI lineage: Eukaryota > Metazoa > Arthropoda > Insecta > Hymenoptera > Agaonidae > Platyscapa > Platyscapa corneri. Next base: position 488,871 of record JACCHW010000037.1, read on the forward strand.
ATTAATTCTTTGGGTATTAAAATATTTTACGATAAAAAATTTCATTAATTTACTTTGGATTATAAATAATATTCTCTGTTAAAATATTTATAAAATCTTATACTTAAAGTTTACATTAATTAATTGCAGATTTCAATTTTCTCCTACAATTTTCATACATTTTAATATTACAACATTTAGATTTTTAAGTAATGTATGAAAAAATGAATGTTTTTATTAATATCAATTTAAATGAAAATTAAAAAATATTAATCATAAATAAAATAATGATATTTGCATTTTATTAGTTAAAATAGAATTTTGCAAGTAAATAATTATAAAAGTTTATATATTATACATAATAATAATAAAAATATTATTTTGAAAAGGATTTTTTGCTGTGTATTAATATTAGACATATTTGTATGCGTAAAGCTTATAAAATTATAAAATATAAGTCATTTTTAATAAACAAATATAATTTATTACTTATAGACACCTTAATTTATTACTCATTGACATCTAATCGAAATGTTCGCTGGTAATTTTTTATAACAACTTAAAGGATCCGTATCTCGACATTTCTAGATTAGAATTTATATTATTATAAATTGATTGAAATCGATTAAATTTCAGATTATTCTAAAAAATAATTTGTATTTATTTAATATATTCTAGGAATAAATAATATAAAAACTATGTAAAAAATTTGTTATATAAATCTTAATTTATATAATGCCATCATTTCTAATAAATGAATAACTAATGTAAATTATATTGAAATTAAGTAAAATCTATAAATTTGTTATTTTCTACAAAAGTTTTTTTAAATATATTAATATATAAAATTTATGAAAGTTATATATTTATCGAGTTTGTATTTTTAATCAAGTTGTAACCAATTTTCAAAATAATATTTTGTTACTTAGTAATTGCGTTATTTAAAACAACGCATGGGTTATATTATTTAAAAATCGATTTTTTAATACTTTGTAATTCGTTCTGTGCTAAATAAAAAATTAATTTTTATTAATCTTTATATAGACCTAAGTATTTAAAAAATAATATGAAGCTTCGAATATTTTCTATTGAAGTGTAAAAAATCTTATTAGCTAGTGTAAAAGGAAGGAATAAACAGGTTTATATATAAACGCATTATAATAGCTTAAGCATAATTGAAGTTTGGCGAGGAAGCAAACAAGATCCTGAGAGAGAGAGAGAGAGAGAGAGAGAGAGAGAGAGAAGGCCATAGAATGCGTCTTAGTTACAGTTAATGCTATCCATCGTCCTATTCGGCTTCGCAGTGACGCCAATCCAGGCTCGATTGGATTGCATGTATACAGTAGAATATATAGCTTGTAATACATATACAATAGTACTAGGTTCTGCATCTTCTCCATGACTTCCCAAGGGTAATTTCTGAAACGAGAGTGAGTGATAGGCAGAGACACACACAGAGAGAGAGAGAGAGAGAGAGAGAGAGAGGAAGGGAGTGCGAATGACCGGGGAGGCAAAATGGGGTGGCATAGGATTAGTTAAACTAGGTGTGCAATCCACATCTGAACGCATTGATAAACTTAATCGATCGCCACGAGGCCTATATCTGTAGACACGATTAAACACGTGTGCAAAATCAGTACTGTATGCATCATGTGTTGTTACTCCAGTCTGTCAGTTTGACCGCCCCAAGACGAGGTTAGAGATTACAATAGGAAGGTGTGCAACAGAGAGAACTGAAGAGGAAGAGAGCGATGAAGCGAAAGAGAGAATGAGCGAGGGCAATAACGGCGGAGGTAGAGAATACGGGGAAGGGAGGGAGAAGCGAATTGAATGAGCTAATTGCAGTATGAAGCAATTAGTCGAGTCTGTTAGCTCTCTAATGACAATATCCGTTCCTTACAGTTGTGTAAGACTAAGTGCTATATTAATTACAAATGTAGGCAGAAAATCTTGAGCTTTCCACGCACACGAAAATTCTTGCTGTATGCAATGTTTTTTCTTCTCCGTTGCTTTTTTTTAGCTAGAAAGTTGAAGAATGAACTACTGAGAAAATCAAGTTTTGCTAGCGTTTAGTTCGACTGCGTTGTACGTTTAAGTAACAAAGAATGTAAAGGTTTGGTTATATCTTGGTGATAGATTATTTTTACTCGAATTGCGACAGTTCTATTGGGCGATCGAATAATATTAAGAATTAAAATGGATGAGCTTCTTTATTTAAACTAAACCCATAAATTGATCGAACCTAAATTATTTATGCGGTGCTCCGTTTTCAACGCGTTTATAAAGGCTAAAGAATAGAGCTCAGGTTCTCTGCCAAAAAACATTAGCTAGATGGTTAAAGTGGAGGGGACAGGGAGCGCGGATAAAGCACCTTTGCGAGATTCGTAAGTTTCACACTTCGTAAGAAAATTCGAACGAATGCATCGAGATGGGCGTGTTTCATAGTTCTGGGTAAATAGTTTGTCAGGAAAGCATAAGTTGTCCGCGAAATTTAAGAACGTCTGTTTTGCGTGCTGCGCCTTTGCGTATAGCGTCGAGCGTGCAGAACGAGTTCGAGACGTCGGTGTCGTACAAGAACGACGAGGACACGGGCAACGGTACGGACGGTAGCGATGACGGCAACTGGACCCTAGACGACGAGCCGCTCAAGGGCACCGAGGGCAGTCGCATAGCTGCCTATCGACCGGCGACTTCCACCTGGCGATGCTACGAGTGCGGTAAGAGCTGCTCTCTGTGCAAGTCTTAGAAACGAGGGACGACCAGCCTCACCCTCCTTATTGTATCGCTTCTTTATCCGATATTGTTTTTCTTTCTTTCGTTTCGCTATGCACGCGCACACACGATCATCGCTTTCAAACGTACTGCGCGTAAGGACTTTGAATGTCGTGTAATGGACTGTGATAATGGACGATGACTGCGGCTCATAACGATACGACGTTTTGTTCTCATTTTAAGTAGGATTCGTAAGCCAGGACTTTTGACGTTTCTTTTCATTTTTCTTTATCTGAGATATTATTTGAAGACCTTGGAAGCTTTTTAAATTGTATGATTTTATGATTTATTTTACTGATGAACGTTTTGATTTGTTGCGCATATCCTTCCAGCATTTATTTGGTTTGTTAATATCACAAGACAATAATCAGGGCCTATAAAATTTAGTTGCGTACTACCACAGTGTATACATGTATTTCCAAAGAATGAATATGTGCAGATACGTACGTTTGCTGCTGTAAGATACTTAAGTAAATCACAAAATTACTGCGAAGAATGGTTCCCGCATAAAACGTATTGCATGGCTTTTATTGAAGGAAGCCTCGTGTTGACTATACTAAACATGTCACTAACGAGAAAATTCTATAATTAAACTGTATCTTCGTTTACCGTCTCAGTGTACATCGATGCTAATTATCGGGTATATTTGTAAAGTATGGCTAGTAAAATGCTTTCTTATATCTAAGGCTTATCTTGATTAAAAATGGATTTGTTAAATAATTATAATTTCATCTCATTAGTTACATGAAATGGGCACAACAAGCAGTTACATAAATTATCTCTTGAAATGGAAGAGTGTTTTCCATTATTCTCTTGGTAAGCCAAAAATACTGGCTCGTTACCACACGTTGCTAAGAAAATAAGAAGGTAAATTTGAAAACCGCAATGTTTCTCGCTTCGGAAGATTTTCCCGCATTACATTGTTGGACATACATGCATAGGCTAACGGAAACCACTCTTCGAGCTACGGCAGAATAAGCATGTGATCTTGAGCGAACCCTACGAGTGTAGAGCTAAAAGTATTTGCTTGGCTGTATGAACAGGCGACTGCATGGGCGGCGGTCCTCGAGAGGTTGCTGAGCACTTCGTCGAGCTGCACTCGTCTCGTATAGGCGGCGAGGAAAGCAACCGCACTCGACTACATTCCAGTCGCAAGGATTACCTTGGCACGGGGGAGCTTAAGCTCGAGGAGGTCGTCTCTTACCTGGAGCGGGTGAGGGACAGAGCGGAGAGGTCGGCTCCACCCACGCGACGCACGCAGGAGACCCAAACTATACCAGCGGCTCTGCTGCCCGTTACCTCCACTTTTCTGCTACAAGAGTTACCATCGACACCACCCCAACACCTGCATCAGGTAAGGCATCTTTGTTACGCTGTGGAACGAGTTGTTTATATACGAGTAAAGAATATATACAGTCTTTGGGAAGGTGTCGTTTTTTGAGTATTAGAATACTAGGGCTGCCTTTTGTTTCCCGAGTTACTTACTTCACTTTTAATCCAGTCAGCACCACCGAGTGTCCTCGATAACTCGCTTATTCTTTTACTGCTTTTATACTCTCCGTGGCTTAAAAAAGGAAAGAAATTATAGTAAATTAATCGATGAGAAATACTTTCACATTTTGAGAATAGCTGGATATTCTGTTTTATATTCTCTTATAGATGGTTTGGTCTTATTTGAATTTCGCTCTTTAAATATATAAATTTCATTAAATTGTATTTCATCTTTAAAAAATGTATATTTTAATCCAGTAAGGGCTTTAACACTTCATTTAAATATGGGAGAATATGACATCAATGAAAATCTCCAGTGTTTTTATTATTTCGAATTTTTATGTTTATTTTCCTGTACTTGTAATTTACTGTCTTAAATTTTATTCAACCGGATATATTTTTAATTTTAATTAAATAACCTTTCAACGAAATTTGCATCTTTATGTTGAAATATACGTTTTTCATTGAACAATTTTTAAAAATAAAGTCAACTTAAAAAATATAATTTAATGTCTATAAACGCGAAATAAATAATTTCAATGAGCAGCCATGAAATCAATCAATACTTTTTTAGGTAATATTTAGAGTATATTCATTAATGAAATAAAGTTAGAATTTTGTGATATTTAATAATTGTGCATCAATTTTTATCGCAATGAAGTCGTTTAATTTTAATAGAAAAATCTGGAACATAATTTTATAATTTGTGACTGCAAATCGCGAATAATGTAAACTGATTAATAATAATAATCTAAGAAAAAACAATAATTTTCTGAATAATTTAGAAACAAAGAGAAAACACGTAACAATAAATAATTATGTGAACAGATTACATAAAACCGTGAAATAAATATAGAGTAAAATTGAAGTTTTAAAGTAATTATCGTAATTACTTGATTTTATTGTACAAAAAAATCGAAGTATTCGTAATAGATATTCACTACTATGCAACTGTTATTGCCGAAGGTATTTTTATGAATTTTCTATTTCAATATAGTAAAGATAAGAGTAAGATTTAAATAAAAGTTAAGTGAAAGTTCATAACATTAATATACTTTTTATCTTAGTACATATAATTATGTGTTCGATAAAAATAGACGTCTGATAACACAAGCGAATTCATCATGTATTAAATTTATGTTTGAAAATAGTTTGTAATTTATATTTTAATGCTCGCATTATTAAGAAGAACAACAATCGCTATTACTTGCGCGGCTAAAGTTACCGTTTAAAAGCTTTTAAGTTGCTGAATATGTTAAAGTTACTGAATTAACGCATAAATATATGCAGAGCAGATAAAATTAATATTTTAAGTTCATAAAGGCATTCTACCTCACTGAGTACAAAATCATTATTCAATAATGGTGTTTTTATTTCTAAAAACTTCCCGTTGACTCGACTGAATCTAAGAAAAGTGACGTAAAAAAGTAGTTAAAAGCATCTGCATAGAGGGTCAGGGAAGCATAATAGGCTCCCGTCCTGACTTTCCAACAGAACTTTTCGACGGGACTCTAAGTCAAAGTGGTTCCCTTCTCGTTTACAAGTAAGTAAAGTCGTTTTTTCTCGTAATTAAGACAACACAAACGCAATTTTTTCCGATTTGCACAAGGCAGATCGGAGAATACAGAGTGTTGTTGTCGGGTCCGTAACATAGAACGTCACCTAAGTCAATGCGAGCTGCGCGCCTATTCTTTCATGCGCGCGGACGACCTTCTCAAAGATTTCCCACGTGTCAATGATTTCCCCGGGGCCATTTTCCTGAACGAGCGGTCTTGCCCTGGAGCTGTGGAACCAACGGGAGTAGCACTCATGCTTTCATTGTTCTTTGGTTTTGTCCGGTAATGCACAGCAGAGTTTAGCTTCGATGCCAGGAAATGCAGGCTCGAACCCGAACGCCGGTGGAGGTGGTGCTGGAGGAGGTAACAGCGCCAGCGGAAAGAGATATACGTGCCTCTATTGTCCCTATGGCACCGACAGGCGAGACCTCTACACTCGCCACGAGAACATCCACCGCGAGGAGAAACCCTTTCATTGCTACGTATGCTACAAGCCCTTCAGCAGAGCTGACCACGTCAAGAAACACTTTTTACGGATGCACAGGTACGTACACACACCCTTCGCAGGGGGTTGGTTATTTGCTTTTTGGTGCTCGTTGAGTCTTGATTAAAGTCGGATATCGTTCTATCCATTTTCGAAAGCTTCGAACTCACAATAGTTTCACACATTGCGCACAAACTAATAGATGCTGCGTTTCTTACTGACCTCTTTAAAATACTTCATTTGGAAAGTCGTGCGTATTTGCACGTTTTTCTTTCAAAAAATCCACTAATTTTATAAATAATATTGGACGTAAATGAAAAAATTATAAAATTTAAATATCAAGTGATATTTTTGTACTACTGAAAAAGAATGAAAGACGCTGCAAATGCTATCGCGTGCAACACATGTTCGACGGGACAAGCGATTAGTACTACACTTGCACTCATAATACGCTCGACTAATTTAGCGTCAGCAATTCTATAATACAAGGCGCAAAAACCTCTCTATGCAGTATAAGTATTCATCGATGAAAATTACAAAAAAAGTCGATAATTTGAAATACTTATTATGTAAAAGTTAAAAATTTCGATTCGAGAAAAAAGTATCATTGTTATTACTATCATTTATTTATTTGCGAACCAATTATGCATTATTATTTACACTTGTACACATGGCTTAAATCTAAATCACATTTTACACTAATGCACTTTTACATGCAGGTATTTATTATTTATTCACTTTTTCTTTTTTTTCTTACTACTAATATTACCTTCTTACACATATCTCTTTTTCTTTGCTATTTTATTCTCAATTCTCTCTTCCACTTTCACCCCTCTTTCTCTCTCTCTCTCTCTCTCTCTCTGTGCTGCAATGGAGGCCGAGAAAAATAAGTGAAAATAAGTAGTACGAGACGCTTGAACGAATGAATACGGCTATTAAAGTAGAAGCTCTCTATCTTGCACACTCCGGCAATAAATTTTCCCGTCTATTTTAATCCAACACTTCGATCGGGTGTACATAAATCTTGACCTCAACAGGGAGCACACGTACGAGCTGTCTCGAATACGAAGACCCGCGGGATCAGCCGCCTCGGCCTCGAAGCCATCGGTAAACATGCAGTCCATAGAATCTGGTGGTAATCCCGGTAGCAGTAGCGGCAACAATAACAACGCCAGTCCGTACAACAGTGGTTCCGTGTATTCCAACGCAAAACAACAACAGCAAGCCGACATCGCCGCGACAGCGACTTATCAGCTGCAGCCCCCTACGGCTTCGGCGGCGCTTTATCAGGCAGCCAGTCTCTCCTCAGCTGTTGTTGCAGCCGCCGCTGCTGCCGCAAATGTCAGCGGTATTATGCACCAACCGGAGGCGAACTGCGGAGCCGCTGCACCGGTCAGTGCTGTTCATAACGCGGTCCACAACGCTGTCCATAACGCTGTAGCTCAAGCGGCCCGCCGGATCCAGAACGGAGGCTGCAACAGCAAAAGTCACCTCAAGGGAAGCAGCGCCAGCTCCTCTAAGGTGAACCAAGAACGCAGGTAAGCCACCAGAGACTTGATAAACTTTAACGACCAAACGTTGCGCTTTTCATTGTATTCGAAATTTGTCGAGAACTTACTGAAAATGCAAATATTCATTAAGTTAAAAAGGCGTACTTGATACAATGATTTTAACGTTACTGGGGAGTACCACTTTGATGTGATCAATAGCTTAAACAAACTCGTTTAAAAGGAGCGAACAGTCGTTTTTCTGTTCTCACGAGTATGTCAATACACCGAGTATTTAATATTTACGCTTATTTTGGATGAATGGGAAAGCTCACCACCCGTCTTTAAGCAGAAAATCAATTATGTCTCGTAAAAGTAAAATTAGCAAGTATTTTTTTGCATTTGGTAGGTACACATGTTGCTACTGTTCGTGGAGTGGCGTTGATAATTGGTGTTTAAAGCGTCACCTAAATACGCACCTGAAGCCCTTCGCATGCGCGCTTTGCGAATACAAGGCCGCGCGAGCCGAACGGCTTGCCACTCATGTCCTAAAAGTGCACAATAGACGTCAATGCTCGCGTTGCTCTTTCCTGGCGGAGGATCTCGCGCAGTTGCAAGTACATCAGCTGCACGTTCATCGGGTAAGCAATGTCAGTGTCGCCGCCGCCGTTGCTACAGTGCAACAGCAGGGATCCAGTGTTCAGCAACAGCAGCAGCAGCAACAAAACCAAAGTAACAACGAGTGTCAGCAACAGCAACAGCCTCCACCAATACAGTGAGTTTTCGTACTTTCTTAATGGGAAAGATTACTCACTGTATCGTTATTATTATAATAATAATAATTATTATTATTATTATTATTATGCGCGTAATTTTGATGCAAATTGGTCTTACTTTTATTTTTAAAGAGGGTGGTATATTTTTAATCTTATGATCTATTTTTTTTATTTCAGAATAATTAGATATAGTTATTATCATCTAAGAAAGACATAAAAATTTTGCTTTAATACACGAAATACTTGATAATAATAAAAAAAAGAAAAAAGCGAAGAAGTTATAAAATATTTAACTAGAGTAGTCTGAATGCAGTTTGATAATTTTGACTATATAATAAATTTATAATTCTTGTTTAAAATTTTAATTTAAAAAATAGGAATTTTTCGTGAAATCTGTATAGCGCATTAAAAATTAATCAAATATTCTCATCCTGCAAAATTTTTTCCATTATTGTTGAAAAACATTGTAAAATTCTTAAATGTCTTATTTATTTCGGATGAATTTGAATTAAATATTTTATCTGCTTCAAGCTAAACATTAATTTTATATAGATAAATTAGAGGCGTGTGTGAAACATATAATTATATGTAGGTGTAGTTTCTTTAAAAGATCACTTCATTCCGTATTACGATTTCGAGAATTGATGCTAAATTATATGTCGAAACTAATGAAGAAAAATTAAATTTTTCAGTGCGGTGGGCGGTGGTCGACCACCACCAGGACCTCCGGTTTTTCCCGCATCATCAGCAGCAATAGCTCCTGCAACAACAGTCATACCGCCGACGACTATTCTTGGGTTAGTGTCATGTTTATAAAATATTTTGGGTCATAATTTGTCGATCCATGCGGTTAATTCAATATTAGGTGTCATTGTTTTTAAAAAGATTTATTTAAAAATATCATCAATTATTCTGTTATAAATGGTATTTTTAATTTTCTATTTTGTTATCGTTATTGTGGATTTTTTGTTGACTTTTGTTATATTTTGTGTCATAGCAAACTTATCACGTTATTTATATGCTTTTTATATCTCAATTTTTCAAAGATTTTCACTAAATTATTATTTGGTTATACATGTGTTACACCATTTATTCATTCATAATTGTTTTTGTAGATACATGCTTGTTTTAATATTTTTTTGTTCATGTTACTTGTGTTCAATTGAACTGCAATTTTCGAAAAAATATCTCGACAGCTATAATACTGTTTAAAACAATTGTTCTAACAATTAATTTTTGTATCAAAAATAGCATCGACGTTTAAAAAAGAATTTTACGTTTTATACATGGAGATATCATTCCGTAAGAAATAACTGCACTTGTAAACATTAGCCCGCCCATGCACAAATGTACTTATTTCTTAAAATTTTTGAAGCAATATTTCGAGAAATTATTCATTATTATTAACTAGTACCGATTAGTTAACTTTCTAAATAATAGTAGGTGACTCGATATAATTTATTATATAATTTAATTAAAAAATTTCAAAATCTATCACTCACAAATGAAAGATGCATCCAATTGAATAAATTAATTTCAATATTCAATACGAGATGCAATTAACTTATCCGAGATATTTTTCTCGCAAATGCAGGTGTGAGCTTAACTAAAAAAGCACTATATCTGTAATAACGTGTGGAAATAACGCGATTGTAACTTATGAAATGCAGTGCCGCGGTGGTCACAGCCACGAGATGGTAAAGCACTCGGCGTTCATGACGCTTCTACTGAGCGTCGCATCTGAGAGAAGGGCGAGAGGCTGCAGCACAAGCTGTACCTAACGCCGCAACGAAAGTGTGCAATAAACTGGCGCGCTGGGCACGAGACGTACGAAAGCCAACAAAAAACATATATCTATATAATAAAATAATAAAAACGGAACAAAAAACAAAAAAAAAAAAAAATAAAAAAGACGATTAAAAATCCACAAAAAGACAATCTTTATTAAAAGTCGCACACTCACTTCTACAGCAATCGCAGTGAAATCGCTTCGATGCCGGGAAACGCATGCTGGGAACAGGAATCTTCTTCGTGCGAGAAACGTTTTCAGCAATGCAGCGAACGTCGTTCTAGAAAGCAGCGGACACCCCGAAAAATTATGACGGTATTCGACAATAAGCCAACAGCGAATCCGCAAAACGATACGAGCAAAAGCCACGATGATTCAAAGACACGGGATTCAAAGCGTCGGCCACTGCTCAGATGTTTCCTGTGTCCAAGGGACGCACCAGCCCGGGCCCTGGGTACCAGACCCTATCATAGACTGGAGTCACTATTTCTGCACAAACTATGGTGGCACCCGAAGACAAGACGGGCCGGAGTAAGCAAGAAGCTCGGATCCGCGCGAGCTTCGATCACGCTTAAAGCCACCGTTTATACGGGACGCTCCTTCGAATACCAAAGATAGCACAAGCTTAAGTTCGCTAATGGCTCGGCGCCTTTTTATTTTAACGCAAACACGCTCAAGCCCGTATGCACGGACAAAATGATTACGCTGAGCTGACGAATTTTTTTTTGTCCCAGCTGTTGAATTTACAGTTTAAGCTTTTCAGTTTTTCCGTTATTTCTGTTCCGCGAAAGAAAACAAATACATATACCGGCATTTGAAATAGTTTAATGTCCGTTTGACCAAATGTAAATGTGATGAAAAAACTTTTGTTTGTATTCGTAAAGAAAAGTTTGTTTTAGTAAATAAAGACTTTCATTACCCAGATTGAATATTTTTTAATTTGTAATTATGTTTTTATTGTATCGACGTTTTTAAAGATGTAATTAAGAAAAAATCAATTTGAAACTAATATTTTATATGTATTCAAAGAATAGTGTAAGAATAATACCGAAAAAAATATTTTGTAAATAGCGACCATATTGTTAGCGAAGGAAGGAAAGTTATTTAAATAAAAATTTTCAGATCAAAATCAAATTTGACTTGTTTAATTTCAAAGTCGATGAATGAAATGGTTTTTTTCACGATTGTTAAAAACGATTATTTGAAGTGAAATATTGATATTGTAATGCAAATATTTCGTCAACGTAAATTTTAAACTCTTAAAAGAGAAGTTAATTTAACACTTGCATCAATGATATTTTATAGTGTCGTTTTACAATAGGCAAAAATCTTATTTCGTTACTTAATATATTATAATCTATGTTTAAGAAATGCTTTTGATTTTTTGTTTGCATAGTGTACCTTGTATTGATTTTTTTGAAAATAAAAAATGGAAGATTTAATTTTATATTACGCAAACGAAAAGTAAATCCTATGAAAAAATTTATTATTTGTATGCTAAAAATATGGTTTTACTATCAAAGTGAAATTTCGATTTAAATGATTAGCGCTGAGGAAACTTTATCAAATCTTGACTCAAAATGTGGATATCTGACTATATTATATATTATAAGTATAAAAGTATAAGAATAGCCAAAAATAGAGATCCGTTTGAATGAGAATCAATTTTTTTGACGAAGAAAAGAATTCAATTTCACGAGTCCATGTCCAACTTAATCAGAGCTCTTCAATATAAAATAATAAATAATGAAGAAAACAGTGAGCCTCACCCGTAAGACTTCAAACAGATCTTTTTTATCTTTTCCTCGTCTTTGTACAACGTTTTCTCCGGTCAGGACGTTGTTTTATGCATCGCATAACTACTAGCGGCCTTCATTTGTCCGTATAAAAAGAGAAGAGCTCGATTTCTGAAGCGATGTTGTTACAAAAAAGTTTGCTCGATATTCGTACATGCACTCCTCGCTCGCAAAAATCTTTCGTTTGCTTGTATGTGGTTACAGTGCCTACGGCGATATTTGCGACGCTTCGCGTTGCAGACTCGGGAGAAGCAATCTTATGCAGCTCGATTAGCCAGCATTAAAAGAAGCCGGAAATGAGATGTGAAACTTTTACACAACCAAGTGAAAAGCATTAGCCTGGGGGGATCATGAAAAGAAGATTAAAGAAAGCAAGAGACTTCGTGTATATGTAATGAGAAAGCGGTCATGGCTGTTCGAATTTGTTAGTCAATCAAGTGTAGCTGCTTGTTTTTAAAGGTCCTTAACTTGAGCTTTTGTTACAAGTTATACAGTAACGATGAACTGATCTTAAATTTCGAATATTTTTACTAAAGAAATAAAAAATGCTTTTTAAATTACTTTTTAGTTTTCTGTGGTTATATTGCATTGAATACTTAAATTAGAAGTTTTTTTATTCAAAATTATCAAAATAATTAGTTTTACTCCATAAAAAAAGATTTTAATTTTGAGTTAACAATTACGATGCAAAGTTTTAAAAGATGAATATTTAAAGTAGATTTATGAAACCACTCTAATTACGAATATATCTTTCATTTTATCGCTTACTTACACATTGCAAGGATTTTACGAATGCGTTAACAACGTTTTTTCTCTGGCTAACGTGTGTTTTTTCGTTACATAACAAATCATTCGATAAACTGATAAACGTTCAAACCTGGAATCTTTTCAAGATTATTCTAAAACTAATAGATGAATTTAAGAAATTTTTATTACCTTTATCACATTATATTGGCGAGTGAATTTTTTAATTACCCAGTTATACAAATTCAACCCATGATTTATCATTTCGTCGAGTGTAAATATAAACATTCGTACAAGTTGTACTCATATTATCGAGATAGAAATAATATATAAAGATTTAAGTGCAAAGTTACTTTTTTGGTTGAAATATGAATTTTTTTAGAATTTCTCATAATATTAGCGCTTTTCAGAAATAAAAGATTACACGAGATTGAGGCATATTTTATTTTTTAAATGAGTTACGCATTCATTGTTTTGTAATTATTATTTTGTTCAGAATGTGTAAATAAGCTTCTTCGTGCATGCGCGCGCAAGTTAATGTAGAGGGTGGAATTATGTACGTATGTAGGTAAATATCAATAGAAAATTGTACGCATATGGAGTAGTACAACTGCAGGCAAGAGTCATTGTGAATGTTGGTCTACACGTCTAAGCCTACAAAATTTTTTAATTTGTATATATGAATCTTATTATGATTAATAATTTTAGTTTAATCATAATTACAACTATAATTTCAGTAATTTAGATTAATTACTAAGCAAATTCTATAATTTAATATCATATTGTAGTTCTCTGTAACATTTGACGAACAAAATTTTTAATTTAAAATTATGCCTCTGAAATAAGTATTATTCGAAAAAAATATTTTTCTATCAAATCAAAAGTATTGACAACATTTTTCTCGGTTTTTAAAAAGCAGTTACAATTTTTAGTATCTTACTAGAATTATTGCTTTTTGATTTTCATGGGCATTAAATTATATTTTATTATCATTATTTAAATATAATTACGTATTATTGCAGATGATAAAAAATAATCTCTAAGTTTAAACTCGGAAGATGCAGTGCAGTATTTAGTATTTTTAAATAAAATTTACTAATACATATTCTACGGTAATCAAGTTCATCTTTTGGAATATCACAACAAGGACAGCAAATAGTACAGCGGTAGTGATGATGGTGATGCCGCACAAGGTCATAATCAATATTTCACGACCTTTGATCCTCTCCAAGAATGTGCTCGCTCATAGGCTTCGGCAAATCCATGATCCTGAAGGAAGACGAGGTCTAGATCGGTGCGTTGCGGTTCCAGTAGTACCGCACTCTTCTTGTCCCATCGATAATTTGCAATTCTAGAACTTGCTGAAGTTATCTTCACTTTATTACCTTATAGATTTGTAGCAATAACATGTTTACTAGCAAAAGATCTTTGAAGGATTAAAAAGAAAGTAGTTACGAAGCATCGAGTGATGTAATTCTGATGTAATTAATTATCGTACGCCTTGAGTGAGAAATTATCGATTTACCTAATCTTTGATATAATTTTATGAATCAATCTTTAGTATGATGAGATAAATTTATCGCCTCTTTTAATATATGATAGAGATATTATATACTTTTATATCTACAAGAAGGAAATAACTTTACTACATACATGTATTTATTGCCTTATTTCTTAAATATTTTGCTTAACACATTTTTTAAAAAATCATTTTTTTTTTAAATATAGAGAACAATAGTGGATAGACAGATTTTTTCGAAATTACAGAGACAAATTATAAAGACATACAATTGAATAAATATGAGAGATCGTAAACAGAACAAAATGAGATGCTGGTATTTTTGATATGAGGGAAACATGCTATGAAATAGAAAAACCGGTGCTTAACGCTATATATATATACGCTTACAAAATAATTTACTAAGTAACCTGTTCTATTTGTAAAATATATCAGAAATTTTTATAAGTAAAAATTATCGAATAAATTTCTTAATTTATACAGATAGACAATATATATTCTATTTTTTTCTCGAAACACAGTCAATAAAATTTATTTTATAACATATATTAGAGCGTATAAAGAAGAATTTATTTTATTTGTAAGTTGAAAAACTGATTTAAAATATCTTAATATTTTTCAAGAATTTTTACAAGATATTTGATAATTTCTGTGCTTGTAATTTCAATTGAAGTCTTAAAATCAAATTTATCGTTAACCGAAATATTAGAAAAGTAGACATCATATCGTTTTTTCACGATCTATTTCATTTATAATATTTATGATTTGATTGTTTCTTTTATTTCCGTATAAGATATTATAATGCCATTCATTTTAAAGTAATACTTATCAATTCCGATTCGAATCATCGAAAAAGGATTATATAATTGTTTATTATTTAGAAAATATTTTATTCTATTTAATTCTTAAGTATCATACTTTACTCGAATAAAAAAATTATGTTTATAATGTTTGCATTCTCTGCAAACTTTAATATTTTTTTCAATTAGTAGTAAATCTAGCGGGAATACTGTTCTGTAGACTTGTTTAAAGAAACAATCTTGATTTGCTATTTTTCTCCTCGAGGTTGGCTTAACCATGTTTAATTTCTGATATAAATAATTCACATGATATAGAGATTATTAGAAAATATTTCAGTATATTTTTAAAAATAATTAATCTATTCATTTATTAAGAATATTAATTATCAAGTAATTTATGTATTACTAGATTTATTTGCCGACTTAATTTCTTTGAGAATGGTTATTCAAAGGCAACGCAGGAAAATTTTCAACTATTATAGGAAAAAAACGAATAACGGCTGATTTTTTATGTTAGACTTCAACTATTAATAGTTCTCGTTTACAATTGTAATTAAAAAATATTCATTTTCGATACAAAATTTATTAAAAATTGCAATTTGCTTAAATTATACGTTTAAATTTTCCTTTACTTATGCTGTCAATCACGATGGCAACTTATCATTTCCTTCGCATTGATTTGCCGAGATCACAAACGAGAATACCACGGTGGTCGAGGAAAACGAAGTTGCGATAGCTTTTTTATTAAGCTCAGTATTCATTCATTCATACATAATGTTTTGATCGATGGTTCGTTGTCATGATGAATATAGCTTTTATTTTTTTACTTACTTACAGTAACACAAAGAATTCATAAATTGATCCGATTTAACTTTTAATGAAGCTTGCGAAATAAAAGATTTAGTAGTTCATCAAGCAGAACATCATTTTAAAGAAAAAGAGATGCAAATGTACAGAGTATTTAAAAATCCATGCAAATCTTTCAATTAAAAAAATGATCATTTTAACAGATATCTAAACTTTTCAGAGTAGCAAATATGCACAACTGAAAAAGTTTTTAAAACTATTTGTTAAATTTTAATAGAAATATATTTTTTCATTCATGAAAATAGTTATTTCTATGTTAGTGTTGATCAAAGTGGAGGAGATTTACAATCTGAGTATTAATATCAGGGTTTAAATATTAGTTTTGCTAAAAGATATTTTTTGTATTTAGTAATTAAAAATGAGTTTAACAAGGTGGCAAGAAAGCATCGTTAAAATCGCGGTATGACACTTTATCACGTTCACGTCTTCTCTTGTTAACTTAATTTTGTTTTTCGAAGTCATTGAACGTGCCATCACTCGTTCGAAGGACCGATAATCCATGCAGAAGTGCAGCTGGTGTGTGTGCGCACGCGATAGAGAAACAGAGAGAGAGAGAGAGAGAGAGAGAGAGAGAGACAGACAGACAGACAGACGGACAGACAGACAGAGACAGCTCGTAGCGATGAATCGTATAACGGAAAATTTTGAAAATCCAATAACTCATGCAAAATCAAGTATCAGCGAAAACTCGTGAGATCGTGAGCTAACGGTTGAAAAAAGTGCTCTTTCTCTCGACACTCCCCGGGGGTAACGCTGAGATAGTACAGTTTGTCAAGCTCCTAAAGTAACATAAAAATACTTGAGATTCATGTCCACTTTGCTGCGAGATGAAAAAGAAAATATCTCGCGTACACGCAGCTGTCGAAGAGAAATGGAGCGCGCGCGTCAAATGCAAAGAAGTCGAGAGAGAGAGAGAGAGAGAGAGAGAGAGAGAGAGAGAGATGTTCAGATGTTGTCGATGGATTACCGAAATCGCATAATTGCAGCACTGCATAAAAACAAATTACTTTGGTTACACCACAACTGCAGTGCGATTCTTCGAGCGCAGCGGCGTTTTAAGGAAAAAAGTTGAGTCGTAAAGCACGCACTTGACTCCCCGAGGAACATGAGTTCAGAACACTGTTCTGACAAGATACACCGACTTTTGGTGGCGGTTCATCCATCTCGCAGCTGCAGTGCATATAGAGCAGAGACATATCGAGCTGCTGGCGTATTTCGCGAGTTAATAATTCACCGCAGCCGATTGGAATGCGAACAAAGCGGTAGAGTCAGCAAATCTTTTACCTCTTGCTTGCGTGCACTGACTTTTCGGCTGTTTTAAAAAATTTATTTTTTCTATCACTCTCCCCCCCGCACTTGCTCTCTTTTTTGGAATTCAAAGCTTAGGGAGAATTGATATGTGGTCCGGCGCCCCAAGTTGGCTCGTTACCAAATTATCAGGTTGTCACCTCGGGGAGTACACGCGCATCGACTACCACGACTCGTGCATCGATACTGAACTCAGTCTACACATTCTCGCATTCGTAGTGGAGATGCGTAACTTATTTCCAAATATTGTATGGATTTTAAAATATTTATTATAAATTAAAATTGAGATTTAAAAAAAATCTTATCTTCGTGCCGATACACGTCTTTGATAGAGGAAATGAATTTAACGGTGTAAGTTAAATACGAGGTTGAATAACAAAAAAAACAAACCAATCTTTATTTAGGACTGACTAATAAATATTTTAATAATTTATCCAGGCATTGATAAAGTTGTATTGGAAGAAGAAATAAAGAAATTGTAGAAATTAAAAACGATAGAAAAATTTACTTGGGGATTAGTTTTTAATGTAAAAAATACTCTGGGACTAGATTTAACATACATTTCTTATCTGTCTATTTCTGTGCTGCTAATAATATCATGAATAGATGTTCAGAAAAATGAATAAACACTATTAGCAAAAAGAGTTCCAATTTTCAATTATGCAAACTTATATATTGATTGACTAAAATCATTGTTTAATGCTTGTACAAACTTCTAGAAGTTAATTTTCATTACTTTGCGAATTAGCAATCTCGTTTTATTTACATTAATATTATAACTATGATCTTTACTTCTATTATTCATAAGAATTAGATATTTTTAAAAGACAAGATTTTAGCATCAATTAGACAAAATATAAGCTAGAACTTCAGATTCTGAAATACTAAGAAGTATTTCAGAACTTGAATGTTTTAGAATTTTATTCTTTACACAAATTTTATAAAAATATTAATTATTCTTAAATTATCTTAGAAAATTTATTTTTTAATCACGTTGAATACATAATATATAAGTATAACATTAACTTTATAATTTTAAGTAAAAATAAAATTTCTAATAATTTTATTCTTAAGTTCTTTAAATGCTATTAGTTGAATCTTGAATTTATTAATTTGCATTTTATGAATATGTCGTTGCTCGAATAATGTTTTTAACTTGAATTCTGCAATATGTTGCGATACATTAAAAATTATTCATTTTTTCGATGAAATGTTTAAATCACATCGTATATTTGATAGCATTTCTAATAGCTTTTACGTAGTTCAAATATAGTGATCGACAATTGTTCTACATTTGGCCACTTGAATTTATAATTACGGTATATTAGTGGCAAAAGTGTCGTAAAAAATTCATTCGATGTGAATTGAATACCATGTAAAATTATATAAAAAAATATTTATTTTTTCGATTTAATACGTTTGATCCACTTTAATGCTTCATGCAATGAGTTTTTTTTTTTTTTAAAATCCTAATATATTCCATTACGTACAGTAAGGTTA
Organism: Platyscapa corneri; assembly: GCA_018907185.1. Taxonomy (NCBI): domain Eukaryota; kingdom Metazoa; phylum Arthropoda; class Insecta; order Hymenoptera; family Agaonidae; genus Platyscapa; species Platyscapa corneri. The sequence goes on from JACCHW010000037.1 coordinate 507,739, forward strand.
GTTAATTATATACATGAATTTCGAACAAATCCTGTGGCATTTATTTTTGTGTATTTATTGCGAATGTAACCTTTGCCTTGATGGATACTTGCTAATTCAAAATATCATCTTAATTATACGCTTTATAAACACCGTTCATAATAAAAGGAATGTTTCGAAGAAGACATTCGTATTTCTTGTGATGCATAATATTAGAGAAGTTTAAGTTCGATCAATGACCATTATTAGAACAGATTTATAACGAATCTTTAATTTGTTTCTTCGAATAGCGATGATCGTAATTCACATTAGCGGTTCTTAACGGCGCATAATTCTTCACTAGAACACATTTCTTTACACAGTTTGTATTTCGTGAGGTAATGACTTGTGTACGTATGCCCCCATCCCACAGAGACATTTGCAAAAAGAGCTGTTCCCGTATTTTTAGCTTTGATGTCGATCAGCACAATTGTTCGGACGTATAGGAAAACGTAGTTATTGAGACAAAGTGGCAGTGTAGCGTTCAGCAGCAGGAAGTGACGGCAGTTGTACTGTGCCACTGGGTTATGCCATTCTCGATCAATGTGTCAAATTTAAATATGAAAACGCAGGTCGTTCTGTTCTCAAAGCCCTTGTGCGCAAAGCTATATGTCGTTGCTTCTTTCACTCACTCTTCTTATCGATATCAAAATAAGTATCATCGTCACATCTCGTAAATATTTCTTACAGTAACTTTTCTATTCTTGCTTCTGACTGTAGCGCCACTTTTAGCCCAGAGGAATTATGTTAGAATGAAATTTCGTTCTGCCTTCGGCTTTATTTACGGTTATATTACATCGTACCTTACTGTTCTGTGGTTCATTTAAGTAGTATTAACTAAATGCACATCCGTCTACTTTAATGTCCATGTGAGGGAGAGTTTGGAAAACCAATAAGGGAACGAGAGTTTGTATCTTGTCTGGTGGCACGGGGTGTACACGACAATGGCGTTAGGGAAAACTAGTGTTGGACGGGTTGTCCACCAGGCGTTGGACAGCCCTTGTTTATCATTTTCATTGTAAACGGCTCGTCGATTACCGATAATTAGCTCTTTACCAATTTACTCAACATATTAACCTTTCATCATACTATTCGACAACGACACATGTATACGGATATAGAGAGTAAATTGTTAGTGGTGGTGCAAGTAACAGGTTAATGCAAAATAAAGTTATTGCTGGCTTTCGATAAAAAAAGAGCGTAATTCGGCACAGTTGTAAAAAATGTGCAAGTCATGTTTAGTGTATGATCAAGAATTTCCGAGAGTAAAATTACGAGATGACATAATCAAATTAGTTTACTGAATTTAAATTCGTAAAAAAGCACTCAAAAATTTATTGATTACTTAAATTTTAATTAAGCGATTGAAATGGAATTTAATGGAGTAATTTTTAGTAAAAAGATTTCATTGTGTATTTATATGACGAGAATTATTACTGAAATAAAAAATTGAGTATATCTAAGGTCTACCTTAATGAATTTGAAAGCTAAATAAGCTTCATATTTTCAATTGTAAATGTAAAACCATTAACTTAGAAGTTCATTGTTATTAAAGTTTTATTTTTATTTTTCTTTTATTTTATAAACAATTATTTTAGAGAATTTTCAGTGTTAAAAAAAATTGCAATTACAGGTACATTTTTTGAAGAAAGTTATTGTAAAACCATTATACAATTGTAAACAATTAATCAATTTTTAATCACTCACAATTTATTTATTATTGATGATAGTTTTCTAAAAAATTTTTATTTAAAAATGTATATGTACATTAGTAAATTGCAACTAGTTACAAATTAATTTATGATATTCTTCTGTATATTAGTTCTACTGCAAATAAAAATTTTATCTAAAATTAAAAATTTCTAATTTTATAAATTATATTTATATTATATGAATGATACCAATACTAAAATTTCGTATTTATAAAATAAAATAAAACAAACGTAATTTCATTATTTAAATTATTCGAAAAAATCTGAAAATCCTAAAGATAAGTTAATTAAATGAAAAAAATATATTTATTAAAATTAAAACTACTAATTAACTTATTGTCGGTATTTCATTAAGTTTTATTGTTTTACTGTTTCGAAAAAAAAATTTTATTTGAGAACAAATGTCATTGATGTTATTATTTTTAATTTTATTTAAAAATCTGTATTTAGCATATTAAGTGAATAATAATTCAAAAATTTTAATATTTAAATCGTAAATAATCATATAATTTTTTATTATATTTAATTACTCAATTTTTTATTCAATTTCTTATGTGTAAATACTAAATATAGAAATTATTGAAAATTATATAGTTTGAAAATAGAAATATATTTGTTATAAAAATTTTAGTAGTAGTCAATATACACAATTAAAGTTTAATATAGTGATTATACAGCTAACTTTTTTCTATAAACTATCTTTTATATATTTATTTCATTTAAAGGTAGTGGATTTTATATAACCAATATTTTATTTTTTCTAATGATATTTAAAAACATTTTTCAAGTGACAATATTATAAATTATAATAACAACAAATATATATATATATCATATGTCATGGAGATCAGATTACACATCTATATATATACTCTTCATTAAAGCTGATTCAATATATATTAATATAACAATAGCAGATAATATAACATTCTTCTTTTAATAATTAAAAGATATTTTTTAATGTTCTTTAAAAAAAATTTGAAATTATTTGAATTATTTTTATAAAACTTTAGAGTATTTATTCGACATTAAATTTAGTATAAATATAGATTAATCAGAAGCCTACATCAAATTAATTTTCAAAAAATTTATATGTATTTAGTTCATCTATGTAAAAAATTACACTAAAAAAGTTTTATTGGCACAACAGTTACAAAGATCCTTTATCAAGAAGATATAATTAATTTCTGAAGACAGTATTGTGCAGTATTAAAAAAATAATTTAATTAAAATTTAATATCCAGGCTCAATCAATGCTTGTTATAGGGTTCAAGTATCACTTACTAGTAAATGAATTTTTATACGTATAGTACAGTTAATTTTATAAAAAAGTTTTGAATATTTTAACGTTAATTATTCTTGTAAAATACTAACACAAAGTTCTTTGTTAATTAAAATGATTTTAAAAAATAATATTATTGTTTTTTTCAATTAAACGTTGATATTTTTATTGTATTTCATTATGTAAATTTAAAATTTAAAAATCTGAAGTAATTTTATAAATGTTAAGGTCATTATTTGCCTTTGTTAGACATATTAAAAATAATTATAAATTATAAAAGAATGATTGGATATTCAAATTCATGAATAAATTAAACTAACTAATGATCAGATTTTTTAAGATTTACTTTAATATATCACATATTCTTGCACAGCGTATTATTCAGCGTTTAAATTAAGTGTGGTTTCATTCAACAATTTGTTTGATGACTCGTACTGAAGAATTAGAAAGAATCAAAAAGGGGTTTTCGGAAAATCAGACTAACGTCTTTATTTCCTGGAGTAGTCTGCAGTATTTTACGGCGTAACGCTTGATAATATAATAATTTTATCAAAATTTTATCAAAATTTTTTAACTAATAAATCACAAAATAACAATTACAATTATTTATCATAATTCCGAAATAAAATTTTAAGAATAGTTCGTACATTTAAGTATAATGGTATAATATAATAGTTGTTTAAAAGTTGTAAGAAGTTATATACGTTGTAGAACAAGCGTAGGTTTTATATTGAATATCAATTCATTTGTCACTATAGTTATCTTTAGAGTCATTATTATTCTTACAATAGTGAGTTTAATGATTATTTGGTGATAACCAAAATATGGATTACCTATTTTCAAGCTGGAAAAGCTCGCCAAATTCGAGTTTGCCCACTATTACAAACCTCCAACCACTTTTCTTGATATCGACGGCGACATATTCCTTTCTGCCCTTCCGCTTACTCTGGTTAATGTCCTGCAAAGCCAATACTCGCGGTAAATTCCAATTTTGTATTCGGAAGTCCTGCCCGCGAATAAGTAACGTGCTTGCATTTCTTCGCTGGGTAACACGTGCTGCCCGAGAAAAGAGAAATGAAGAAATATCTGAACAGCACGATTCTTGAGACTGTATCTACGTATGTGTGCACACTGAAGTATATATATGTAGTAATAGTGAAGCTTGGAGTTTGCAAAATTTATCGCGCCAATATTTATGACAACGTGCACGAATGCGAGCCTTAGATTTCTTCGTTGCTTTTTTCCTTCATGTCTACGGCTCGAAAAATATGTACAAAATAGAGCGCAATAGTATAGCAATATATTTTTCTTCTATAAGCGCATTAACTTATATACATTTCATCCGATATTTATGTTATTGAAAATACAAAGCTTTTTTGTTTCTACCGAGTCCTCGCATATTGCCCAAACTCAAATTTTGATTAGTTTTCATGTGCAAAGAAAAATATCGTTTCTTTAAATTTCGCTTTTTTCTAATTAAAAGTATGCCCAACAAAAAGTGAAAATTGAAATTAGTCATTCGGAAAATTCAAATTATCTATCTCTTATTTCTTTATTCAGTTTATTATTATTAATTAAAATAAATACGTACAATAATATTCATATATTTTCATGTTATAATTTTTCTAACTTATGCGCTGGTATTGAATTTCGCGTTTTGTTTATAGTAGAAGGACCATCCAAAGAATCAATTACATAGCCATTTATACTTAACCTAGAAAGACCATCTGTTTTGAAATTATAAGGTCTTTTGTTTGATTGAATTTATTGATTGAATAGGATCTCTATTTCAATAAAAAAGTTTTTCATTTTCGCTTACTTGAATATAAAAATCATATTCTTTATTGTATATATAAAAACGGTTTTGTTATAATAGATTGAATTTTTACATTTAGATTAAAGTGTCAGCGCTTATTCTGGCATATTTTTTTTTCCTCTTTTAATCTCATATATATATATTAATATATAAATATTAGAAAAACATTTTTTTGTATCATAATTTTTATAGTTAACTATTTTTAAAGATGTAGATATATATATATATATATATATCTACATCGCATTAATATAAAATGTAAGAGTTTGTTATTTTTTAAGCTTGTTGAAGTTCACTCTATTAAATAAATAAATTTTCAATATAAAATCTACAGTTCAAATTTTATATTTCAATTCTAAAAGCAAAAATCAGTATTCAAAGAAAAACGAAAGTTGTATATACCGACGAGTTTATATACCGAATTTCGTAACGATTATAACTTTAATCTTTGTCCGGCTGATTTTTAAGGCTTCTTATGATTTCGTACGTGAACATAGTATTCTAATTTAATTTAATACGACCTGGTTGGATCAATAAATAAATTAAAAGTCGCATATTACGAAACTCTTCAATACAGAAAGTAATGAATAATATTTATCAAAGGGAAGGAAATATTTCAATTACATGCTTATGTGTTGCGATCGAGAATTTATAAACGTTTGATTATTTTTTTTAATAAACTTAAGAAATGCTTATTGTTATTAACTTTCTTGCTTCTATATATTTGTGACACTCGGATTAATCTATTTAAAATATGGTGTCACTGACGTCCAGAGCAAGATCATCGGGTAAATTATAAAATGTTAAAAGAGGTAGAATTAAATTTATTACGCAGAGTAACTTTTATTTAATTATATGCTAATGTACCTTAATTTATATTAACAGATTGTTCAAAGGCAACGAATCACCTTATGAACAATTTAGAATATTTGGAAGAATTTGGATGTACCTAAAATCTTAACTTTACAAGGACTTTAAAGTACTTTGAGTTATCAAATCATAAACCAAATATAGTTCTTTACAGAATAGACTTTAAAAAATGTTTTACGACTTTTTAATAATAAACTAAGAAAAGTATGAAATTACATGTTTACAGGAAACGTTTTTACATGATATTTTAAATTGCATTGAGAAAGTTTTCATTTTCAAATATAATAATATAATACATTTTACTTGTTATGTACCCTCATGTTTAAATCTGTAACGCGAATTTTTTTTCCGATGGTGTCTTCCATACAGAGTTTCACGCTTCCCCACGTTCTGATATAATAGAGAGTGCACTTGCACGCACTTCGCTTTTTATGCAAGACCCCTTGGGTACTCACTGATTGTTGTAGCTCAGGATGCAGACTAAATGTGATTACTAACTTCATATTTGAGAAAAAGGACTGCTCATTATATTCCTAAGAAACTTAACATGCGATAAATCGGTAAAAAAACTATTACATCCCATATGTACGTGATTGGTAAAACTACTAAGGTATCTGACACTATTATAACTGCTGCCATTGTATCTGTCAATTCTTAAAGAAGTATTGTCATTCAAATAAATATCAGAAAGCCAATATGCGTTTTATGTACTTCTTTCACTCAACTTTCTTCATCACTTTTGTTCTAGTGCAAAATGCATTCCTCCGTATGTTTTCGGAAAGTTCTTATTATCTTCTAGACTTCCGCCATTAAATCCATCATTTGAATTATTTTCTGTGAATTGAGGAGGTTCCTGTAATGTTTGTCCTCCGGTAGCTCTCAAAGAAACAAAAATTGAACTTTTAATTATAAATGTGAATGATTATAAATGAACTGTTAATTATAAATTAAGTATTAGTCGAAGGAGACGACATTGTCGAATGTTATTCCTCGATGGACGTGCAATTTCAAAAAGCGATTCGAGCCGCCGCTAGGAATGAGTCCCCGGTCATTCAACTGTCAGCTGCAGTAGATCATTGGTTTTAAACGCGATAAGAAATTCTTGGCATCCCTCCTGATCACTCCTTTACTCTAGCGTCATATACAGGTAAGCGTGCCGATCCTGCGATAATTACGAAATTCGTATTTTCGACCGCTAACTAAACTAAACAATTTGCGTGTAAATACATTTATTATCACAATAGTTTTTTTTTTTAATTATGATTTATTTAATGTAATTAGTGCGGTTTTTAGCACAAAAAGTAAATTTCAGTTTTCTTTGATTCTTTCTTCAATACAAAATTTAGTATAGTTTTATTTGCACTGAGTTATATAAATACATTTTTTTATTTTTTTTGTAACTAACTCTCTCTATCCCTCTCTCTCCCTCTCTAGAATATTATTTTGGAGCGAGAAATTTGAGCAACAGGGTAGTGAAATCTGCTCCTTAAATTAATAAAAACTGCGAATTGACATAAAGAAGCTTAACCAGAAATATTATTCTTGTTTCTTTACAAAATATAATTCTTTATTATAATTTATTATAGCTTCCCAATTAAAAAGAAATTTATTTATTTTCTGATCGGTATTGCCTATTATATTTTTAATTACATTAATTATCTTAATCAAAACTTTAATCTAATCCAATTTATTTATTGAATAGAATGCTATTTTAAAGAATTTAGCAAAAAGAAATTAGAAATAAACGCCTATTCGTATGCAATCAAACTGATTTACATTTCGCACTAGTTTACTTAATCTATAATACGCGCTATGCTCCATTTATGATTGTATTTTGGTATGTCTATTTTCTTGGGCTGGTCTACAGTATGTAGACACCAGTTTGCAACATACGTACAGAGAAAAAGAGACGGGTCAACGATGCACGGCTTCTTTCTACTGCAGTTGTGGTGCTTTGAAAAGACGCGCGAACTGAATAGCTATCTACTAGAGTTTTATCTTTTTTTCAACCCAAAAGAGTTTATTCTGTAAAGAGAAAAAGAGAGAGGAAGATATATTACATCGTACTGGAAACGTTTGGATTTGAAAAGCCATCGGTCGTTTTCTGTATACCTTCGAGGCCCAGTCATTTTTTACCAGGTTTAGCGTCGTTCCATGCATAAGGCATTGGAAGTTGTACAAGAGCTAATGTAAGAATCTAGGGAAGTCACTTATGTTTAACTACATACTCGTATGACAGCTTTTACCATTTGTGCGTATTTAAATTATATCACAGAAAGTTAATAATTCGTTCTATTAATTTCTTGAAGATGATTTCAACGATCCTCTTTCATAGCTATTTCTACAATCACCTACCTCTCATTTTAGTATCTTTTGATGAAAAGAAATTTTCTCCATTTGTAAAGTAAAAATTTTAAGCGAAAAGCATTTTTCGATAGCTGTAGCATAAATTGTCCTACGTATTTAACGCATGCTATGAATGATTCATCAAAATTTTATTAATGTGTTATCTACGATCGGAAATTAAAGAGTTTTCCTGTAAAATATAATTTAGATCGTAAGTAATCTATCGCAAGAAGTTTTTCATATCTTCTATGCTTTGAAAATTGGAAAGAAAGAGTACTTCCTATACTTGTAACTCGACAAGAACTTAAAATGTTTCTACATTGTATATAAATACTTTTCTTGATAGAAAAATGTGATACTGCTTTATACGTTATGCGAACAAGCGTACAAGTATTACATTTTAAACTCTGGGATGATATTTCTTTAGCTGAACTTTATATGCTGAAGAGATAATTTTAACTCTGTTTTTAATCATAGATTCGTGATACTTATTAGCGTTTAATAAATTATACAATTTTAAATTCCGTCGGTGTTGCTGGTTCATGCACACGCATATTCTGAAAACAGCGTTTATAATTTTATGTTTTAATCTAATTGTTAATTATATTTGAATGCTTAAGCGATCATGTTCATAATATTATTAAGATCTTTATTTTTATTTGTCAAATAAAAATGAAAAAAGTGTATCATTATAGGTAAGAATTGCAATATAATTGGGAGAGTTATGAAAATGCAAACAGATGATTTTATACTTTTTATTCTACTCTAGATGTGCACAATTATTATATCATAGCTGATAACGTATAAATTCCTAATCTAACGGATCATTAACTTACCAATTGTAAAAAAGAACTTTGTTTTTTTATACGCAGAGCCTTAAACTATCAAATGTAAGTTCGCAAATAGAAAAGATATTCTTTTAACATATCAATAATTTTTTATCATTTCATCAATTTACAATTAAACACTGATATTCGATAATCGAATTAAGTAATATTATTGTGATATAGATACGAATATTGATGTAAGTACTCTGCAATTTATAATCAATTCATCGATTAGAATTACTTTGCTTTAAATAAATAATTAGAATAAGTTCAGGAAATACAATGACAGTTATAAAGAGTTATATAAGATATATGAATGGTGCACCAACTAAAAATAAATCCGTTATGACTATTATGTAAATTAAAAGATTTAGTAATCAATCGACAGATACGTATTAAAGCCATTAAAATATTTAAGAGCAAGGGAATGCAGTAAAACTTACAATTTGCCAAGTAACAAATTTTTGATATCATTTTGATATCACCTGCCGCATGCTTCAGATAAGTTATGTGTGAGCGTGAGGCTGGGACTGCAGGGAGAGATGCGGTCAATGCGATCAACGAGCAATTATTAAGGTAGATGCTTATCGTGGTAATTGTCCACAGTAAATCTTGCTTTCCAATTGTTGAAGGTTGGGCAGGGGGGTACACAGGAGGGTTCTTGTTGAACACAAAAAAGAAACAAACGAAAATAAATCTGTTGTACATTTTCACGTGAAGACTCGGGAATGTTTGAAATATATACGTATTACAGTAATTTTAGTGAATTGTTAGAAAAGTAAATTAATAACACGCATGTACTTCAACACTAGACAGAAGTTTAAATACGTTCGATCTTAATCTTTTTTCATCTATTTGCTACTCTTTTACGAACTAAATTTAATCCATCAATACCTTTATATTTTGAATACTTAAAAAAAACTTTTTTATATTTACATACAGCTATCGTGGAATATGGATGGGTATTTATAGTTTGAAGTTAAAAAAATATCGAAAAATCAACAAATACATCTTCTGATATATTAACTTATAAGTAAAATTTATATTAAAATATATGTTTAAAAAAGACTTCAAAGTTATAGTTAATACATATTAAAATTTATCGTTTCAATATGCTTTCATGAAGCAAAATTTATAGCTAAAAACTTAGATGCAAATGACTGATTCAGCGTTTTTTGAAAATTTTTGAAATTAATATTTTTTGAAATATTTATATTTCTTTTAAAACATTACGTGTTGAATATCTTATTCAATATCGATGTATAACAAATAGAATTTGATTATTCAAATTTTTGTTATATAATTTCATCATTTCTATTGATTATTTGACGAAAATGAAAGCTTATTAAAGTTTTCCGATTATTAAGAAAAATAAAATAAAAAGATATTTATTGTGTTAGAAATCAAGTGAAATAATTGCAAGTTAATAATTTCTGAGACAATAAAGAAGAGTAGTTTGAAAAATTTGGTATTGAAAGAGAAAGTGATTAAAAGTAAAAGAAAAAGAGGTGGAATTAAAGAAGGAGAGAGAGACAGAGAAAAAATAGTAATAAAGTCAATTTAGAAAAAGAAATCAAACAAGTGAATGCCATGGATTCAATAAAAGTATAAATATGAATCAGCTATTGTATATGCGATTATAGAAGCTGGAATTCAGGAACTCGATCATCCTTTGGATAACCTTTTTAAAACCACTAATCGGGGATCGATTTTACCTTTTATACTTGTGCATCCCACAGACTACAGTGTTCGTACATTTCCATACATATATAGTATTTAAACTAGAAGGAAATGTCATGACGTTGCATGGGCTCTTTCTATTTCCGATCAGGTATAATGCTTTCGGAGTTACTTGTTTGAAAATTGCAGGCATTTTAAATGGAATGGAGGGTGTCACGAAGACGAAAGTGAAAGTATGTGAGCAAGAGCGAGACCGAGAAAGAAAGAGAGAGAAAGAGACAGATAGGAATGCAGAAGAACGAAAATTATCAGTATAAACTAGAATGATGAAACTAAAAGCAGTTTTTCCCAGACTAAATATCATTTTTTTCTTTTTTCTTTGATTGTAAATGATTTAATTATCGTATCACCAAATATTTTAATAAAATTTTTTTAACAATCTTACAAATAAAGACAGATTTAAACTTCTGAAAATATTAATGATGGCAATGGAAAAATAGGATATAAATAATTATACAGTACATTCATTAATCGAAATAAAAGATAATAAAAATTTTTTTTAATTAGAACATTAGTATTTTAAGAGAAAAGTTGAAGTAGTTTAAGGTTGAATTAAAAGACATGCAAATATGTTTAAAATTATTTAAGCGCAGTAAAAAGTATTTGAATATAATACTCTTCTGAAGAAATAAAATTATACATTATATATATATATATATATATATGAATAAAAATTGAAGTAGATAGTTTAGAATTTTCAGGCTTCATCTATATAAATGCTAGTTGCGTCATTTCTTTACAATTAATACATTCAAAATAATTCTACAATCCATGAATTCCAAATTCAAATATTTAATTTACTTCATTTTATTAGGAAACTAAATTTGTTGATTTGTATCACTTTATCACATCTTATTTAAAAACATTAAAATATTTTTAAGTTCTTACATAAATGTACTCATCAATTGTTTCACTATAAATAAAAAATTATTTTAGTTTTAACGAACGAACTTCTATAAATTGAAATATAATTATTAAATTTAAAAATTCATTTAAATAATTTAGATTTACATAAAATTTTTTGCCAAAAAAGAATCTAAAAATGCTCTATTTATACGAAGACATTTTTCTTTATAAAAATAATGATTTTGAACTATAAGTTTACTTAGCTATTTATTTTCATTAAGTTACAACTTTTTATCCATTTTGTAAGTTTCAATAATTAGTCATCTATTCTAAAGTATAAGATTGATGTATCTAATTTTAATCCATGTATCTTTGTGATGATTAAAAGTTTCAAATCGTATTACAAGTTGTTAAATAATCACTTTCCTAATACATCAATTTACATGTGAATTTGGGGAATAATTGATATAATTTTAGATCTCGGTGTAAGTAATTTTAAGGTATACGATAGATTACATCAAGAACAAACCTCACATGGTATTATCGATTGATTACCCGATTTGATTTAATATAAATAGCTTATATCTATATTTACAAATATTTTCGTCAAACTAATCGCTTAAAATAATTAAATACTATATTAGACATAGTATATAGTAGTTAGTGGCACTAATATCCAAAATATATTCCTCTAATCGAATGTTAATAAACTTTATTTATTTATGTTGTAGTGACTCGACGTATTTTTTGTAGCTTTTTTGCCCGAGTTTGTAAATATTTCAGCGTTGACGTATGAAATTTCATAAATTTGACAACGTATGTTAAAATTCCGGAGCAGCAACAACGTCTCTAAAGTAGAGCTCTTCGAGCAGATAAGTGACAAAGAGGAAAAGGACATACGAGAGTAGCGCGAGGGAGAGCGTAAGATGATAGCTTCTCGCAAAAAGAGTTTTAAAAAAAAAGAAAAAAAGACTAATATAGTTTAACAAAAAAAGTAACGTTTCTCATGGTTATTCGTGTCATCTCGTACTTAAAAAAGAATAATTTGCAATTTGCAAGTATCAGAGTACAGGAGTCGAACCCTCAGTGATCAGTAATTACTTCACTGACATTTATTTAGTGCTTTTTGTCCGGATGGAAATGTCGAAGGTTTTCGGATTCAAGTAGACCCGCTCGGAGTCCGCAACGATGAACGAGAACCAGAGCAGACAACTGATGCGTTGTACCAGAAAAAACCAGAGGGAAACGAAGAAGCTGCTCGACCTCCACTTCCGTTAACAATTGTTAGTGCCTCCCTCTCCCGTATTTATTTCCTTATACACAGTCTCTTTCTTACTTCTTCGTCAGGGCGCTTATATATAGCAACTTTAGCGAATCTCCCACTGGTATTGTTGCCTGCACTTTTTACTCTAGACAATATATCTTGATTTTGCCCTTAGCTCGCGCTTTCTCCGATCTACGTTAGATATGACCCATGAATGTAATGAACTTGACCGAATCAAGGCTATAGCAAGTTTATTACATAATAAAATAAAATGACCTGCATAACATATAATTTTACGTATACAGATATAATTCAATTAACAAATTAAATATCTTGATAGAATTTAATTGGATTGCTGGACACACTCGGCGAATTAGAAATTGTTAACGACTGCAATTAAGCATTGCTAATCTATAGAATTAAGGGTATTCAAGTGTAATTATTTGTGCGATTATGTGTGGTAAGTAAGTTGGGCTTTATTTTAAATTGTCCGATAAGTAAGGATGCTCTCACAGGTGTCCACAAGATCACTTTTCTACCTGTGCATGACACGTGATTAGTAATTTTAAATGCGGGTGACACATGGGCGCGCTACCGAGGAAACCTGCCGTGGACTTTCGTACGATTCAAACATTGCATGACTGCACACATTGCTGAGTAGCTGGCGAGAATGTATGCTTTTGTATATGAGGCTTACATCTTATAATGTATCATAAATCTAATATTTATTTCTGATTTTCAAAGCTTCGGGTTTTTCGTTTATTCAATGGTTTCATTATTGGTGAACCGGTTAGTAAAGGCGTTACCACTCGTCTTCTGTAGATAACATGTACGTCAATTTTAGTCCGTCAATCGAATCCTTTAAGTCTTTATTACAATTTTAATTGACGGTCTAATCATTCAGCAATATAATTTCATAAACGATGCCTGTCATTTATCAATTCTGTGATAGGACCGATTATAATTAATATTTTTGACCCGATGATATTTATATCTAAGTACCGAAAAAAGGTTTAATCCTCGCAAAAGTAGAAATCAAAAAGTATAAAAGCTGAGATATCTCAATGCGTTTAGTAATCGAGTTCGGTTGGTTTCAATTAGTTATCTTCAGACAGTATGGACAGTATAAGTTCAAATTTTACCATGGGTGGTTTCAAATTTTTCACAATTCATAACACGCACCTTAATGTGTTTGCTTATTAACATTTTGGCAGTTGCGAATGTAACCTCCGTAGTAGACGTACATCCAAAACCAGACATATTGTTAACTTATCTATTATTTTCATTTTTCGATATACTAACTGTGAAACGATTTGACGTGCAGTTCTTGTAAAATTTAGTACAACTTTTCGACGTTGAGAAATCAAGGTAAACGACTTCCCCTTCTTCGAGATCTATACTTATTTAAGTTACAAACTTGATCTCGAGTGTAATAATGCTTGAAGTTCTCCGTTTTACCGTTCTGATTTTGCAAGCTGGCTGCGGTCCTCTGGAGTAAAGACTTTTCCGATGCTTGACAAGGTAGCTGTAACTACATTATTGTTATGGACGACACACACTGTATCGGTAGGAAACTATTAATGAAATCAAGATGATGTTTTTTTCAACTTATGTTCATATTTGGAGATTAGTAGTTTATAGTATATGCAAAAAATATATAGCTAAATTTTTATCACATACCAAAACTATCTAATAGTGCTTGTTAAAACCATCATAGCAAGTGTCCGCTATAGTTTTATTCTTTGAAAGAAAACTTGGAGACGTCAACTAATTTCTAAGTTTTCCAAGAGCTAATAATAAAATTAAATGCATCAGTTGTTAGTATTAATAAGAATTAAATTTTCTTATGCTCCAACCACCTAAATGGTGGACTATGAAGTGCCATGCCACTGAAACCAACGTGCATATTACTGCATTTGACTAGTGCACGTAACACACGCTGCAAATCAATAATCTTTTTTAAAAACTTGGTATCAAAGTGTATTTGATAAAATATTAAAAACGCGCTTTCTTAAAATATTGATTTGACTTGCAGAGTAACGGTAAATTCTTAATATAGTAGTGATTTTAACAAAACAGAATTTTTTTCGATGATTTTTTCTGAGTAATTCGATATTTTTTTAGATCTTTAGATAATTTTTTAAAATCTTACTATGAAATTGAGTACGAAAAAATTAGCATGAAAAAATCGTATGATAAAAAAAATTCTAAAAATTTCTATGATATTGATTGTCAAAATCTGAGAATATTACTGTGAAATTTAAAAAAAAAGCGAGCATCAGTTCCTTACTGGCAAAAAATAACGAGTACATTAAATTTTCTGCAAGTTCCTTATTCGGTGGTTAAGGATTGCGCTTATTCGCAAAATTCAATAAAGTTTTCAATCATTGTTACGTTCACATCGTTACTTTCGCTTGTGCAACATAGCGTCGTTGTCCAATATGGGCATCATTGAGAGAAAAAGTCAAGCAAACTACAATGATGGCGACAACTAAAGTGACAGTTCGACATCATTAAAACATTTCTTATCGATACGTATCTTTACGACTCAATTATTTTTCCATATAAATGCTGTAGCGGATATATATACGTACATTTTTAATAACAGGATGAAAAAAAATTGGAATATGCAAACCGATGTTTGAGTATAATAAACAAATCGTATTCGTTTAAGTCTTTCTGGTTGTAATGTTTTTCTTCGTTAAAGTCGCAATTTCATTTATTCATTATTTTTTTAAATTAATTGTTACTGCAGGGAATATGAATAAAATGATTGGTTGTACGTTTAAACTAATGATACTTTGATGAAGAGATATACGTGAAATTCTATATACGTGTGTGGGTCACGAAACTTTGAGCTTTGTGTAGTAAACTTTAGATGAATCATTTACAGATAAAGTTTTGAGTACACGAGTTTCAAGTGCTGTAATCTTTTTCGAATAAATGACTCGATTATTAACCAAATTTTGTGAATCATTGATATCTAAGATAATAGATTTAAAAAATTAATTGTTTATATTATAAAAAATAAGCGTAGGAAACTATGAATACACTTTTTATTTATAAAAATTATTTAGTAGCTAATTTTTTATTTCAATTGTAAAATAATGATACGTAAAAATTTATATTAATGATTTTGCAATAATTTATTTATTAAAATAAAGTAATATTCAATAAAAATGTATAATAATAATAATAGATAAAATCCTTATCCATTTTATAAACTATTATATTATAACAGTTCTAATTGAAAAAATTATATTTCTTTAAGTAGACATATATTTTTAAAATATATAAATTTACAATTTGTTAAATTTTTATTTATTAAAAAATAAGTTTTTAGTGTATTGCTCTCAATTTTCGTTGAATATATCATTATTATGCTTACCCACTTCTATATTTTAAAGTTTATGGAGTATCTTGTATTAAGAAAATACTTTTCATTATCTACGTACAACATTGATTCAAAGATGCACTTCCAAACTTAAAATCATTTATTCATCTCTGCGCATTGCAGAGTTGCATCTGAAAGAGTATTTCCAATTATAATAGGTAAATACCCTTACTCTGCATTTTATAAGAAACTAATTAGAAGTTGCTTGAACACCGAAAAAAAGTTTTTTTCTCTGTAGTTCCTTTTCATCCCTTTCCACTTTTAGAGACGGCGAAAAAACGAATTGAATATAATAGTATTTTCTATAAAATGTAAATCAGAACTGTTTGAAAAAATTCATGTGTATAAACAAAGCACATCTGATATAAGAAATTAATACATGGTACTTCGAACTCTACTTAAGAATCACTGAAATTCTTAAAATTTAAAGGTATAACTCTGAAAGTTTGGTTATTTCTACATGTATATATTATTTTCATATTTCGTGCTGTATATACTTTAATCGATTACATTAAATTTTAAGTGGTATTAAAAAATGTAAAAAAGCCATGTGCGGATTAGTTTTTCTTTTATCTCATAGCTTCAGTGTTCATAATGTTGAAAATAGTGTGTAAAAAATATATTACAGAATAAATCAAAATGTTTTCAAATTCTTTAAAACTTATATTTTTTGTTATTTTTTTACAATAATTTTAAAACTTCAAAAAAATCAAATGCTTAATCTACGATAAATACAGTTGTTAAATTTAAATACGTATTATATTTTATATACTAGTAAATTTTATTTTATCTCGTAAACTTAACTTTCGAATGATGCATCAAATTGCAATAAGCGAATAATCGAATTAAATAACAATGAATAGGAGTAAATGTAACCGAGCATATGATCAATGTTGAGATTCAATGGTTTCATTTTTTTTGTAATTTACAATATTTAATGTAATATTTTTTTCATTTTAATTAATTGTAATAATAATAAAATCATAAAATTTTTTATAAAATTGATGCATAATTAATATCTAAATGTAATGTATTCATGCATTTATTTTCTTATAAATATATTTTATTCACTTTGTATCTTAATATATATATATATATATATAATATATATATATATTATTTTAAAAATTGATATTTGTGATTTTGCGACATCTATTGAATGTTGAATTCTGAGTATAGAAAAATAGAAAATATGTATGATTTATAATAAATAAGTATACAAAATAGAAAATATTTTTATAATATACGGAGGCTGTGAAAATTGAAAAATTATACATAACTTGTATTTATTTCCATCTAAAAACTTTTAAAATTTTATGCAAGCTATGAAATTAAACAATTATTTTTTCATTAAAAAATATATTTAATATAATTATTATGTTTTAAAAATATGAAATAAATTGAATTTCAATAGTTTACATATACTTTATTACTTTTTCCCCAGTTTTATTTAAACTTTTTAATAAAATCCATACAAAATAAATTCTAATTTGCTGAATATTATAACGTTATTTTGATTTTTGACAACTTTTCGTTAATTATGAAAAGTTATCATAGATTTAAATATTTTCAATCTTATATCATTTTTTTAAATTGTATTTTCACTACAAATCTAATCTTATTATTTTTCACTAATTTTAATTATCTTCTATAAATTTAAATTAATACGAAGATAACCTTAAACGTTTTTGAAAAAAATTTCATTATACTTTATTTTTTTTTAAATAATTCGAGCTGAACTATTTTTAATATATTATCTATAAGATATAAGGGAAACCAACATAAAAAATTGTTTTTCATTATATTTAATATACATTAAAATATAAAAATAAAATATTTTTTCCACTGTAAATTTATAGTCTTTAATTATTTAAAATACTTCTTCTTCCTATAGTGACCTTAAAATATGACCAACTATTTAAGTTTTAAAAGTTTGGATATAACTAATTTTATACATTCGATATAGTTAGTTTTTTATTCATTTTTAAAATATCAATAAGGAAAAAAGAGCTAAAAATATGATCTAGTATATTTTTATGCAAGATGAACGATATGAAATTTTATTTAACAGGATATAATACATACGAGTATAATACATAAAAATATATTAAAAATGTAAAATAACGTATTTTATCTTACTTAAAAAATTATTGTATTTAGATTTCGAACGTGAATATTGTAATAACTTAAGAAATTATTAACTTAAAGAATTATATATATGTAGTAACTCTTCTATCGAATATATATATATACATATATGAATCTTTTTCAATAAATTCTAGTTATATTTTTTGAAAGAACGTATTATGGGATCAAAGTCATTTTTACTCTATCTCTGTAGTTCAGAAAATAGTTTAGAGGAAAAATGAATTAGAATAAAACTTACTTTTTAATAGCGAGTAAGTCGTTAATTAATTTCTATAAGAAACAATTAAATAGATTTTAACACGTATTATCTTTATCTCACTTACAATAAAAATTTATATTTGTAAATACAAATTTTCTAACATTGTATATTTTAAAAGTATTGTAAATTCAATCAAGATGTAAATATAGAATTTTCACTTGATATAAAACATAAAGATACAGAATTACAGAATTACAGGTATAAATATAGAATAACTTGATAGAAAAGCTAAATTTGAGAATTATTTAATTTTTTTCAATTTTTCAAAAAAAAGTAATAAGAAAAATTGAAATTCTTTTCCAGATGCTTAAGATAGAATAGTAAATTGTAAGAAACAAAGAGTTGAATTGGATACAAATTCAAAAGTGTTTTAAAGTGATTAGTGATTTAACTAAAAAAAAATTTGAAAATGTGCTGTAGCATCTCTAACTTTTTTATTAACAATAGTAATGTATTAAGTTTACTGGCAAATACAATATTTTCTACATTATTGTAAACTACCATTTTGAAGAATTTCTTTTTAAATTTGATACAAAGTTGAAATAATCGATTTTCATATTTAGATAGTATCATTAAATAATAGAAACTAGTAACAATTAAAAATCAGTCCTTAATTTTCTCATCAAAAACAAATTTAATTACGCTAATTTATCGTAATCGTATTCTTAAAATCATTCTTTATAGTAGACACAATGATTAAACGAGTACTATCATCTACAATATTAAAATTTTTATTTAGCTCATTCAGGAAGCTAAGGCTTTTTTAATAAACTAGTTTCGAAAAATAAATAAAAGATTTAGTATTATTTATACCCCTTACAAACAAAGCCTTTTCAATAAAATTATCCTGTCAATAAGAGAAGTTTTACAGATATTAAAGTCGAATAACGCTAGTAATACTGACTTTATGGAGGTGAAATGTGTTATTAAAGAGTTATATGAATAGATTTATTCATTAAGTCAGAATCGTATTAAATTTCTTTCAAGCAAAGTGATTAACTGTCATTTAATTCTGATATGGTCGTGCCACTCAAAGCCTACACGATTTTTTTTTTTTTACTTGAATTTATATGTGTTGCAATTAGGGCGAAATTTTAATTACGTCAGTTTAAATTCTCTCTAATAGATCTTACTGATTTTCTTTTCATATAACAACACCCACGGCTTATAACATCATTGAAACCTTTTTATAATTTTAGAAAATTTTCTATAAAAATGCCTGCATGATATTTTAATAAATTCTTCAAACTATTCATAAAAAATATGAATAGTTTTTTACATAAATATTCATAATAAAAAAAAGAACCATCATAAAATATTATCAACAGTTTTCGTACAGATTCAATCGAGGCTAATTGACTTAATTTTTCATATTAAAAAAAAAATATCAAATCATATTGTAGCAAAAGAAAACATTTAATTATTTGCAAACAGAAAATTATTAGAATTTTAATACGCTTACATTCAAATATGGTTTTTAGAGCAGCCATATTGGGAGCTTCTACTACACTTATGACATTCGTATAATTTTTATATTATACGATGTATAAAATTAATTTATTATTAATAACTTAGTTTAACATTAACTATCATAATATACGTTAAATACATTTTACAATATATTTATTATGAGTAACGAAGGACAGTGTGCCTAATTTAATTAATTTTTATTTATAATAATCACATTTTTGCACGAATTGCAAAGCATTTCAAATATTCATTAAACATTCCATCAGGGTACTTTAATGTAAAACTATCATTCTTTTTCGTTTAAAAAAAAAAAATTCAATTCTAGGTCATAAAATTTTTATGTATATATCTATACTTAAAAATAGCTTTTATATGTAGTGTTACAAATTTGCATTCCTGTTTAAAATTTAAAACAATCTATGAATCTAACACGTTAGTTTTTGTCAATATAGTATAGAGAAAAAATAAATAATATGTACTTGATTAAATTCTCTGTTTATGATTACTGAATATTTTATTTTAGTGCGACTTTACTGTAGATAGTCTAAAGGCTATCGTAATCCTAAGCGTAATTATTAAACTCAATTATAAACTCTTCACTCATAGAATTATTTTAACATTTTACTCCAAAAAATAAGTTCGACTAGAATTTTAATATCTAATTTTCATACGTTATATACTATTACAAAAATAGTGTTAATAAATTATAGATGAAGTTTTATTATTGTTGGCGACAGAATATACTGATTCTGTTGCCACTTACGAGGACCGCGTGTAAGCAAGTGCTAGATTCTACAAGTAATAGTAATTATATATATATATATTTTTTGTTTTTTAAAAATATTTGCACGCGCATTTTTGATAAAACAACTCAGCAACGTCTCGAGACTTCGCGAAATCGTCAAGTGGCCATAAAAAACGAGCATCACGAATTAGGCTATATAAATGCGACCATCGGCGGACGGAGGCCAGATCTTATTCGACTTTACAAAATACCAGCCGATTGCCACTGTAACTTACAAAATAAAATAGTGCTGAGCGAAGAAAAGTACAAGATTAATTTACCCCTTTTTTACCTTATCCTACCTCCCTCGCGCGATTCCATCGTTAACAATAATATTTACATTAAGAAAATTCAAAGTTAAAAATACTATTTGAAATTACGTTATTACTATATCAATATCTGATATTCACTTATGAAATTATATGAATCACTCTGACAAAAATTAGATTTCTACTTTCTACATTTTATTTTGTGTTATAAAAATTAATTTATTTTATATAAAATTTTATTTTGTAACTAACAAAATAAATAAAATAAAAGTAGCTTGTTTTAATTTTTTTATAATTAAATTCGTGCAAGTCAGAGTGGGGGGAAAAGAAGAAACAGGTGAAAAGGGGGAAAGGACGGGCATTCGTCATTTTATTGTGATAGATGGCGGTCGAAATTTTGAGAATTTGTACATTTTATTAATTTTACTATAACGCATTATTGCAGTAAAATAATTTTGTTACAGAGCGGCGAGAATAGTAAGTTGACCAATAGATGAAAATTTATGGATTTTAATAGGGTTATTTCCGAAAAGTTCGCAGACCCGACATGTGAAAGCCGCATTGTACGAATGCTGAATGTTACTTTATGTATTTAATTTGTACGTGTTTAAGTTAATTGAATTTAAATGATCAAAGTGCATTTGAACTCTTTGTATATTATTTTTTTTATCATAAATTCAGTCACCTCCGTGAGTTATACATCGGTGTGTGCATTTGTCTGATCAACCTACAGGTGTACGCAGAGACTTATAAGGAAATGACCATATCGGTAATCTGCGGGAGAGAATTCTTTTTTAGTTTTCTCTCTTATAGTGTTTTGAATTTTTATAATTGAACAGGTTTATGATATGTCGGCTCTTATATATTTACAACAATATGTTACAGTAATTCCTTGGTATGTTTAGAGCACCCATTTACTTTTGAAATAAAAGTAATTATCGAATGTTTAATTTAAATTTATGGCATTTATACAAATTTTGTTCAAAGCTTTATAGCAAGATTTTTTCAAAAACTCTATGTGAATTATTTATAGAAAATCTCGAACACAATTGACGTCATTTATCTGAAAAAAACCTTGCACATATATTTAAGTAGCTATGGTTTGAATTTTACTAATCAAATAACTATTTTACAGTATAATTTAGTGTATTGTTCATTCTCTTATTTGTTTAGAGTATATTTATTCTCATTTTTCTTAAGCTATAATGCACATACAGCGTAAGTGTAACCTAAGCTAAGTCGCGCGATTGTATGCCATATGTACGTATTAGCGAGCCACTGGTGCAGGTGTACTAATGTCGAAAGCGTCTACGTCCATGGATTTGCTACATAGATGATATGCTTAGCAGACTAGTATGTTGGTTAAAGTTGTGTGTCCATATAACCTAGAACATATACGAATCGATTGTATATGTTAACAAATACGCTGTCAATGTACACAACACTACTATGGTACGTGAGAATAAACGCACGCTGTTTAATGTTATTGCAACAGAGTTGGAGCAAACAAGTTAACAAACACGCTTTTCACACTTAACTTATAGATTTTTATTTTATTTGTTATTGGATTAAAGTAAATCCATTGAATAAGTTGAAAAGGAACTCTTTCTGCTTAATTTTCAGGTTTAGACGCATCAAGTTATGTTTTCAGTATTTGTATTTATACAATTAATAATCCAAATATTATTTAATTAAGTAAACAAGATTTAATCGAATAGATAATATGCACACATATGTAGATAATAATTTTTATCAATTATAAAGCTTTTGCATTTTTTATAATTTTAAAATAGTATAAAATAAAGTAACATATTTTAACTAAAATAAAGGTATTATCAATTTTTAATTACTTAATTACGGCATGGAATAACATAAGTTGTTTTTTCATATTAAGGGTTAAATATTAATACTTGATAAATTGATTTATTAATTTTAAAATATAAATATATTTAAAAAACATATACAAACTTTTAATATCGTATTTTAAACGAATATCTTCAAAATTAATGGTTTCAAATGAACGTCATCAATAAAATGTACGTGATAGCGGTTTACTGTAGGTTCATTTTCCAAATTAAATTTCAATTTCGTTATAGACTTACAACTATAAACGAGCTTCTGAAAATTTAATATCAATGTATAAATTTATGTGATTTACTAGTTCTGCGTATACAATTACGTACTCTTATTACAGAAGCATCATGAGTATAAAACTATTATATAACCAGTTATTAAATGTTTGTATATTCTGTAAAAACAGATTATTATCAAATGTTACTCTAAATTATGAAATTTAGTTATACTTGCTAGTTGACAATAATTTTGTCTGACTCAACATCAATTTATTATATTTATATTTATTCGATCCCACTGAAATTATTATTACATTTAAATTAAGCTTTAGCTAGTTTTTATAACATTTGATTTTATTTTAATAAAAAACTTTATATAGTAACTTATGTACTGATTAATTATTGCAATATAACACTAATACAAATAAGCAAAAGTAGAATAAGTTTTTCGTTATGCACTATTAATTTTTTTCTTATAAGCTATAATAATTCTAATCAATATTATTAGTACTGATAAATAAATATAAACAGAGAATACGTTCGTACTGTGACTTCTCGCGCTTACACTTTAATAAGATTCACTAATGAATTGGCGGTATACCAGTATCAACTACTACTGTGGTACATAGTTATAATCACACTCTAGAAAAGTAATCAAACTTTCCTTTCGTTTTTAGAATATTAGAGATCGTATAGTCTATAAACTTGCAAGTTTCATCTATGGATGAAGACACAATGCTAATTTTTGACTGTAAGATATATACTGTACACATATGCATGGATTCTTAATATAGACGTCATTAAAGGTCGATCGTCTGGTGTCCTACACAAATTTTAAATTATAATGATGTCAATTTTTTTTAAAACTGGCATTTTTGCTTAAATATTTGTTATTTCAAATTATTTGAAAAATAATATAAATAAAAAAATTTGTGATTATTAATACATCATTCGGTAATATTACTGACATGTAGTAACAACGATACTTAATAGATAATTAAATCTATCCCTACTTTATTATTTCTTCGCTTTATTCACAATCGTCATCATCTCTTTAGAATTTGTAATAGAATAATGATCTTAACGACATTCATGAGTGCTTCGATTAACATAATAACGATTTTGATTAAAATGCAAATTCTATACATGATACTCTAACTATGATGAATACTCAACGCAATGCATACATTAATTTTATTTCTAATAATTTAGTATTCGTAGTATACATTTTTCAATTGCTGATAATTTCGATCTTTACTATCAATGTCTAAGATTATTATTGAGACTACTATTTTTAAGTTAACTATATTAAGAATTTTTATTGGCCTTGAAACTATTGAGAAAGATCTTGTATATTTTATTTTATTTTTGTTCGTTTCTTTATCATACAAAGATTAATGATTAACGATTAGTTGCGATAAATCCAAAAATCTATTTAAATGCACTCGTTTAATTCAGATTTGTTATGTGTGCATCTATTTTTAATAGTTTATAAATCCATTACTTATTATTCGCGTGAAATTTTAAAATATAACATTTAAACGATAATGGCACTAGAGTTTAAAAAAAATAGTTTTCTTTTTGTATTTGTGAGTAAGTTATACTTCTTAAAATGAAATAAAAGATTTTAATATTTAAAGTATTTTTAAAAAGGTCCTAGAACTCGATTAACCTGTACCATAAAATAGTAGTGGAAATTTCAGTTCAATATAGATTCAGAAGATTCACGGCAAATAGGGAAAACATCAATAATTTAGATCACACCAATTAAACAAAAGATAAAAAGAAAAATTAAGCATATTAAGAAAACTTTATTAAACAAGGATAGCCTTCTAGATTTTTGCATAGGTGGTTATTCTCAGAACAGTAATGAAAGTTTTAATGAAGCGCTTTAGTGCATTATTCTCATAAATATCAACAGTACTAAAAATGTAATAAATATTACTACAATTATAGATTATAGCTCAATATATATAGATTATAATGATTTTAAAAATATTGTGTAAATCTTGAAAATTTTGGGAATTATGGTGGTGAATTATTTTAATTAGTGCTTCGAGGTCAACGTATGTCACATTGCATTTTCAGAATAGTCGCTCACAAATACCTAAAGAGAAGCTCGATTATTAATTAAATAGGCTTAAAAGCTTAATAGACTGACTGTACAGCAAAAAATATTACAGATTAAAAGTTTATTAAAATTCCTCTTTGAAGTATTTTGCAAAACTATAAACGTAATTTACTAAAAATCATTTATTTGAATAGAACTGCAATCAATTTAAAATTTATTTTTAATAAATTTTTAATCAACGCATATCTTAGAAGTACATATTTATTTGATTAATTGAGTATAAAAGTGTCATTATTTTGAATTCATAGTCTTTTGATAAATTTCATTTTTTATTTCTATAAATATTTTTTAGTTATTGATATTTAAAACTAACAAAATTTTAAGGAAAACCTTTTTTTAATTTTGATAATATTTAAAATTTTTACGCAACTTCTCTTTATTTCTTATGGTATGTTTACTAACATATATTATACCTCTGGCTTCAAAATATGTACTTATATATATATATAAGTGCTTACATCTTGTATTCTAAATTCAATATTAAGTGTAGGTATATAACATTGCCTTCTTCAAGTATGCACATGTAGTACAGTATTGTGACTTCTTTAAGACTTTTCATTATTAAAAAATGATAGAAAACGTAAAAAAATAAAGGGGGAAAGAAAAGAGAAAAATACTATAAAAAAAGGGATTTCAATATTTCAGAGAAAAGGGAAATTTTTAGAAAAATTTGGTTAATTGCTTATGATGGATAAAACTCATAAAGTGAAATAATAAAACTATACGTATCAAAATTTCAATGTTTACCTCTTACTTCTCTTACGTAGTGTATAAAAATGTCTTTATTTTTCTTCTCACGTTCAATCTTTTCTCTTAAAAGAGATACACTGCTTTTTGAATGAAAAAGTGTGCATGTTTTTAAGTCGCCAAAGTTTCCTTTTATCTGTTTTCTTGTGACTATTGTATATTTTTATTTACCGTCGAATTTTATATTTAAAAGATAAGTAAAATTTCATAAATATATTTTAAAACATATTATCCAAGAAACAATTGATCGTAATTATTACATTTAAAGTTTGTATCTTATAATTTGGATTTTTTCAGTTCAAGATAGAAAAAAATTACCATAACAGTGGCTAGATAAGTTTAAAATGTAATAGAATTAATATTAAAGCCAAAAAGATAATACAAATAATCATAATTGATAACAGTAGTGAAGATAATGTAAAGTGATTCATGCTTAGTACAAAATAGAAGTATTAATCAGAAATCAGTATCTATAAACGTACTAAGCAAGATTATATTGGCTCAATAGAGCCCATGTCAAATCTCCTGTATAATACATCTTGATTATTTTACGGAAGCGCGAGAAAACCTTGAGAGCACTGTAATCAGAAACGGCACGAACAAGTTCAAGATTAAGATCATAAAAGAAAATCAGAATACTTTTTCTATACGACGTATTTTAATCAAATTTTTTAATATTTTTCTATTTATAATTTAAGAAAAATTTTTTAACCTGACTTACATCTTTTAATTATTTCTTGTGTTGGAAAATTATTTTTAAAAAATATTTATAGTGCACATGTAAATATCGTAAAGTCTGATTAATAAAAAATTTTAAAATATTATTTAAAAGGATGAATTCGATATAAATTTAGAAGAAATATGATTATATTTCACATAAATATTTATTATAATTAATTCCAATGAATTATTCATTTTAAATAATTTTGAATAGAATAGTTTATTTTTAACCTACTTACAAAAGAATTAGCTTAAGTAATTGAACATCTTATTTCTAATTATTATTCATTTTTTTGTTTCGTTATGAACAAAAATGGTTAATTTTATTTTAGTACAATTTAAAGTACATAATTTTGATTTAAAAAAATGGTAAAAAGAGGCATGAAAGAAACAAAATATATGAATTGGAATAGCTGACTTTTACAAAGCGAGAAAAAATTGTCCAGAAGAAATATTGACATGCTGATATGCATACTGATATGCATACTGATCAACATTAATATGAAAAAAATGAAGAAAAAAATCATTTTCACAATTTCAAATCGAATTATGTATTGTTAAAAATGAGTGAATTTAGCGAAATTTTTGGAATTTAGATAATTTTTAATAAAATAAAGTTTTTAAGTAACTGCCACTTGTTATTAAAATATTTGACTTCTTGTGAATTTTTAAATATAATATGTACGTTTTAATTTGTATTTTTGAAAAATTTTGAAAAATATTCTCAGTTTGATATATAATAATGTAAATAAAACTAAAATAATATTATAATACAATATCATATAAATTATAATTAAATATTATGTACCAATGGGAATACACATTAGATAAACCATTGTTACTTATTTATATAAAAAGTCAATTATATATAATTATATAATTATATATTTAAGTACAATTATATTTATTTTTAAGTACAAATAAATTTTTAAGTAATTTACAAGAATTTTATGGACAAAGAAAAAATATATCTTAGACTTCATAAGTCACTTTAAATAGACTTTCTTCAAATTACGTCAAGATTCTTGTCATATTTTAATATTTCGAATCGATTGTATATTATTTAAATAAATTTTAAAAAGTACATATAAAAAATATTGTAATTACTTTCTCAATTTTATAAATGTGTATAAATTTAATTATTTTTAATGAAACTACTTAAAAGGTTAAATTTGTACCAAATATTAATATTTGAAAGGAAGTAACAGTATGTATATACTCGTTAACTGATCGTTTAATTTTTTACATTTCTAATCGTGTTCTTTATTTGAAAAAATTATATTATAAATTCTCTTATGTTAAATAAATTCTATATTTTTATAAAAATTTGTTAATAATAAAAATTATAGAATAAGATTGTAAGTTATTCAATAAAAGCGTTTGAAGAATATTCAATTGAATTAGAAAATAAATTTAAAGCTGTAAGTTTGATTTTTAAGTAAGAAAAATGTAACTTTTAATTTTTTAGCTATTTAAAGTAGGTTAAAATCAATGTAAATAGGATTTTTTTTAAACGCGTTAATTCAATATGTATAAAAAGCTTATTAGGTATAAAAAATATATTTAATGTAAGGTATTGAGTATACCACTGTAAAATAAGAAAAAATTATTTTTAACTAATAATATTTAAGCAATAATAATTTATTTAAGGGTGTGTTCTATTTAATGTACATAGTCATTTTTCAATAAAAATAAAATAATAATAATTAAATAAAATAAAAATTAAAATTGTCACTGATGAAGTAACCAAAATCTTGTAGAATATCTGAAGGTTTGAAAAATAACTTATTTTATAATGTCATGTATCTGAATTTTCTTTCACTTGATTAAAATGTTTTAATAGCTTCAAAGATATTCATGAAGAAATAGATTATATTATTTCTAGATATATTAAATTTACAAGAGAGATTGTAAAAATTGTTCAATAAACAATGTAATTTTGATCAATTATAGATTAAATTTCAATAAATTCAAAAAAGTTATTCTATTGACCGGCATTTTAAAATTCAGGAGTTTTTACGAATTCTTTATTAATAAATAATTGATCTATGTTGTACAATTAACTTCAAGGTATACACTACCTTGAATTAAGAAAGATACCCGTGGGATATAGGATTCCTGATCCCCAGAGAAAACCAACGAATATGTAGAGATAAAGGCGTCAAAGTTCAGGAAATAATACTAGCAATTAGACTATAAATTTAAATGAATATATTTAATCGTGTATGCATTACTTATACATTACATCAACAGATGTCTTTATTTAGATTAATTTTTTAAATTATAACGATACTTGTTTATGTAAGATACTTCAGGATATCTCTTTTCATATAGAATTTAAATCTTTATTTTATCGCTAATATTTCATGTCGTTAAATAAACACGAAAAATGATCAAATTCTTTATACCATATTTATACTTATAGAGTTTTTTAGCAAATAGTACTTTTATCTTCATTGCATGAACTCTATGAAGATCAATTATAAAAAATAGAACATAAATAGATCCTCTTGTAGTACATAATTAAAAAATGATGCAATTATTGTAAATATTTACTATATGCAATTACATTATAAAATAAATAATTTGCAATAAATATGTTACAGAAATTATAGGAAATATTAGAAAAATTGAATTCTTTTCTATTTAATAATCTAATGATAGAGTTGAAACCATTTATCTTTAATAATTAAAAATTCATAATATAACATTAATACGTAATTACATAATATTAAAAATATTTAATTATTAGAAATTATTAAGAGTAAAATATTACTATTCCTTTTAATTTTCAAATAAAAAATTATTGGAGTGAAATCATTAGTTTTAAATAAAACATATTTTGATTATGAACAACTAATTGATGGTTATCAAAGTATGAGATATATTATTAGATCTAAAAAATGCAAAATGTATTAATGATCAAAAAATAATGATGCGTAATGAAGAAAACGGAAGTTTTTATAATTAATTTTGTAATATAAGAAAACAGTTAATAGCTGTTTCATTTGCATAATTTAAATCTATGGGGAAAAATTATATATTTATAAAGTATGTAAAGTAATAAATGAAGAATTCGACATTGAAAAAAAATAAAGATGCGATGATGTTTTATTAAATCTCAATGAGCCATTGTATAGAAATGGTATACGAGAGCTCATAGTAGAGTTTCGAATTCTACAAATGTGAATAATTTCAAGAGAAACAGAAAAAATAAAAAATAAAATAAGCTTTAAATATATAGTGACGAACAGAAAAAAGAAATATTAAATAATCAAAAGAGCAAGGAGTACAAACTAGTTAATATAGGGATTATCCACACCGCAACGTCTCAAAAATGCTCTATTTTCAAAATCTTCTAAAACACTACTTTAATGTTCACGCTATAAATATGTTTCATAAAAAGTACTATGTTACATTTTTTAAGAAATTTACCAGAGCAAAAACTTAAAAATGTAAATATAATTATATTGTATAATAGTCCATTAATAGATCAGGCCATTTGTTTCAATATTGAAAGTAAAAATACTAAAGTTTTTTATTTCACAACTTAATGGCTTATATATTTACATCTTATTGCAGAAAGTAATTTAATCCGATGATAGTAATATAATTGCTATTTAGACCAAAAATATGTACTTAAAAGATAATAATAAAATTGATATTGTTTGCATGTAATAGAAATCGTTGGATTAAAATTCATTCTTAATATCAAATTTAAATCTTAACTTATAGAAATAAAAATTTCTATAAATTACGACCCTTGTATTTAAAATTATTTTAATGTGAAAATAAATTTCTTTTATATCGAACAAACTGAATTACAAATATATGAATTTACAAGTCAAAGTATCTCATCAATTTGTCGTTATTAATTTGAATACAATGGTTAATTAATAATTTTAAATATTCAACGAGATTTTATCGTCGTAAAAACTTATTCTTTTTAAAGATTTTTATGAAAGTTGTACTTTTCATCCGTAATTACACAAAGTCTTGTGTAACATTTTTTAATCTGACCTGTACATTAAATATTTTCATTTTTATAATTTTAGAGTCTTACTTAAATTAGAAATTTATAAAAATTTGAAGTTATATGTAGGAAATATGTTCAAATATGTTCAAATCCAAAAGTTAAACGATTTTAGTTCATTATGTCAATATAATGATTGAAAAATTGCACATTTTATTAATATTGCTGCAATTATTAATTTATGCATATATAATGAACGTTACAGTATGCAAAGTGAAAAGTATGGAAGTCGATTGATTTTTATGAAAATTTAGCACGAAGTTTTTAAAACAAAGTTTTTAAAGTAGTTAATTAATTTCTAAAGACTTTTGCTTTATTTCACCGAAAGTCGATTTCAATGAATTTTTTTCGATTATAAGAATAATAGATGTCATATTACACTATGCTTTTAACCTATTTCTTACATAATATTTCTGTACAATCAGTCAGAAGCATTTAAATAACTCTGTTCTTAAAGTAATGAAATTTTTTTATACTGCGTTTAAAATATTACAACTATTTGCCAAGTATTTCTAATCGCTTAAACTAATGCAAACATTAACACGAGAAACAAGAATTAGTTCTGCACACGATTTGTTTATTATTTACGTGCTCGATCTTCTTAAGAATACTGAAATATGTGGTTTGAATGCTTCTGCTAACGAGCGCTATTCAAATCGAAATAAAACACGAAATTAGAAAAGTTACAAGCCGAGTCGAGAGAAGGAAAAGTTTCGCTGGCAAAAAGAACGAACAATCGAGTTGAATGTAAATTATAATTGTTCCTTTTCGATCGCTATCTCTCAGGCGCGCGATTTTCTAGGTACGAAACTCGGAAACGTGCAGAGCGGGATAAGAGTTTATTAATGTTGTGGCTGTAGCAGTAGCCTTGCGCACTCGCTCACGCGCCCATTCGGGTTGCATGCCGACGGATTAAAGCGACGTTTGCTTCTCGTTTACAAGATTACCCGATCCCACTCGTCTACTCGGAATTTAATGCCCTCGCAGCTACAAGCGAAACAACGCGACGCGACCGAGAATCATCGTCAAACCTCTTCAAGGCTGCTCCAAACTCGACTCCAAACTGCTCCAAGCACAAAACAGAGCAGACGAGCTAAATTTTCACGTGCCTGCGAGCCACTCTGATGAATGAGAGGAATGAAACAGGGGTAAAAGTGGAAGTTTAGCACTAATTAAAGTCATAATGAGATAGGTGCTGGAAAAATACCGGCGCGTTATAAGTATTATATTACCTTATATCGGTGTACCAATCGGTCGCTTCAAATCTCTCTCAACCAAGTGTAACCGAGCATTCTAGTTTGCTGCACCATTTTCCTTGAAGCAACTAGTATTTAGATCATTGCAAGTTCGAGATCAATATTTTATTTTATAACTTTCTTAATGATTATACGTACCCTAAGCTAATGCATTTCAAGCGCCGGTTTTTCTTTTTGCGTAAAGTTACCATGAAAGCAAAGTGCACCGTCGTTTGTAAACTTACAAAAATCTAAATGAAAAATGAGAGGAAAATATAAATGAGCCATGTTCTAAAATTCGCAAATTTTTTATTTTTATAACTGCATATTTTTACTGCATATGATTTATTTTCTTTAATGCTAAGCATATGCACGTTAATTTAACCAGTTACATTTACATATTACGTTAAGATTATGCAAATTAATTCAACTGATGGGAAATTTTGATAATTTGACTATTTTATTGTCTCTGAGAAAACTAAAGATAAATACATAATGTATTGTGTGGCAATACATGGAAAAGCATTTGAATCTGTGTAAAATTTAATTTCAACATTTATGAAAAAGTTAAAACATGTTATGAGAATTTGTAAAAAAGTCGAATATTTCCTGTTTATATACACTTTTATTTCAAACGAATCACTTTAGTGTGGACATATTCAACTTTGTGCAGCTTTCCGTATTATTTTTTAACATTTTTCGAACAAAAACATTTTTTTTAAATTATTTTTTGAGTCACAACATCTAATATCTAAATGATTTTATTAAAAATTAAATTTTTATTTATAAAAACTTGGATATTTTTCCGAAATGAAACTTCTATTTAAAATAGTTTCTTTATCAGATTTAAAGCTCAATGGTTGTTTAATTTGTAGAAAGCAAAAGTAATTTTTAACCATAATTTATTGTAGATTTTTTTCATTCAAATAATAATATTAAATATACCATAAAAATAATTATAAAATAATTCTCTTTATTTTTAAATTTTGTTTAAATATGAAGTCTTTTATGGAAACTTATTTTTTTTTACAATAGTGAATGTACTTAGAAAAATAGTTCTTTGTTCTTGTAAAATAAAATTAATAGAAAAGTGTTTGAATTATATTTATTTTTTCATCGAAACTAATATTTTTTTAAAAAGTGTAATTATCTTATATTAATATTAAAGAAATCATTTTATACGAAATTATCTTATTAAGAAGTATATATTTTACTAAAAAATTACAATTAATATTTAAAAAAATTGAGTATACATTTAAAATATCTCTTTTTGTACATGATATTTAGGATAATTCAGTTTAAAGTAAAGATATATTTTTAAATACATAAAACATAATTAAAGAAATATTTTTCTGTGTCTTAATAATAAAGTATATCAAGTATCTTATTATTATAACTAATAACTATTCGGTGCATTGAAGAAATATTCCTTTTCAATTTTGAATAATATTCGAAGAAAAATAAATTTCTTATGAGATTAAATCCGATGTAAGAATTAAAAAAAGTAATTACTTTATTAATTAATTAATAAAATAATTTTACACATTGTTATAATAATGTATCTAACGGAATAGCCGATTATATAATATTATACTTTGCTTTACTACTGAATATATCGTAACCGTGTAGATGAACAGCTGTGATTCACATAAAGTTAAAGCTTATAATTTATATTGCGTAGAATATACAAAATTTTAATTATTTGCAAATAATTAAACTGCTCAAAATATTTTAAATGTAGTATCAATATAAATAAGATATCTTATTACCACTTAATATACGACGGAAATATTTAAAAAAATGAATTTTATAATTATTTAATACGTTAGCTTATGTACACATACAGTTAATTAATTTTTAAATCATCTTAGATTATGAATTCTAATAACATCAAGCTAAGGCAAAACAAGTACCAGAGAAAATATTAATGAAGTCTAATATTAGTCTTCATCGGTCAATAGATAAAGCTTTCGTTTTTAAATGTCACGATGCTTAGAGTCTGAGTATAAAATCTTGGAAAAGAGTAAAATAAAATCACACTTTTTAAAAAAAATATATTTGAGTTAACAAAAAACAAAATTTACCTTATTTTTATAAAAAAATATACACTTCGAATACAGTAGAAAATTAAAAAATATTTTACACTTGTAATTCGTCGTTATCAAAGTTTCGGCATAAAGTTTAAAAGTATTTATTAACGATAAAATAAAATTTTTTCATTATAATATCTTAATTTATATATTTTAAATTCTCTTCTAATGCTATTTTGACTCTAATTCAAAAATTTGATACTTAATAAAAGATGTCAGTGTATATTAATGAAGATTATATTTATTACTAATCAGAAGGGTGAAATTTGTTATTCACTTATGTTACACTGTTCACGTGTTTTATTCTTTTTCTCTACATCTGTTTTTTTCTCTCCTTCTTTCTCTCTATTTCTATACACACACATACTCTCGCACAAATACCGCAACGTTTTCTGCAAGAGCATGTGTACACATCGACTCGGCTTTTTTCCAGGCCAACGCACCAGCCGTGGTTTGACTTTGTTTTTATCTCCGTCTTTTTCTCTCCATCATTTCTGTTTTGCGCTCTTATTTAATTGCATCTGTCGTTTGCACGACGAGTGCAAGTTTCTATACACACGTACAAGACCTGTTTCTCTCCACATTCAAAAAATGCACACGAACGCAAATATAATATAAATGCGTGCGCACTGAAAACGGAATTGTGCAAACAATGATTAAACGTGCGAGAAATGCCGCAGCACAGAAATACAGAGGGATGCAGATAGAGGAGAGAAGGACAGAGAGAGAGAGAGAGAGAGAGAAATGAGGAAGGGGAATCAAATGATATCATACCCGGCACTATTTTGCGCGCGAGTGCTTGCTTTCGTTTGGTTGGTCTATAAAATTAACGTAGACGCTGTATAAATGGTAAATTGTAAAAACAACTATAAATTATGCCCTTTCAACTGCAGCTATGGAAGAATCCTCAAATTACTTATATTTTTTCTTAAGTTTTGTCACTTATTTCTTCTCCTTTCCTCAATATCTTTGGTGTAAATGAATGCCGAAGAAAATGAATTAAAGGCGTTTGTTATTCCTATTATAGTTCTTATTCCAGATGTAATACAATATAAAAATCAAATCGATAATTAGGATGTAACTATATCGTTCATACATCTTGAGAAAATAGTTCTAAATATAATATATTAAATATAAGTAAAATTATATGAAACATATTTTTGGATATAAATAGCAGATAATCATTGAATATTAAAATTTATTTTTGTTAAGATAAATTATTTATATAAATACATAATCATAATTTTAATACAACCTGAAAAATAGATTAATAAATATTTTAAATCATATTAAATTTTATTTATTTGAAATATAATTAGTCGCAAACATTCTTAGAAATAATTTTATAAATAAATAAAAAAAAAAATAAAAAATTTGTAATGACCGATTACTAACATATAAATCTGTTTTTCCATAAAGTAGAAGCCTAGTCTGTTTTTGTGTAAATCAAGATAAGTAATTTTAGAATATATCTTCAAAGTTCTCGAAACTAATTCAAAGTATTTAAAGAGAAACAAAGCCAAGAAAAGGAAAGACTTGAAAAATGAAGCGCCGCTTGACGAGGGGTAAACTACAAGTTCAACCTTTGGATTGCTTATTTAAAAGTATATAGCTTATTAATTTTACGTATTTTCACACATTTTTTCTTTCCAAGTATTTTTATTTCAAATTATATGAATTCAGTGGACAGATATTGTCTGTATAAATATTTATACTTCCAAATTTTATTATCTATTGAATTATGATTCTTTCGAATTCTTAATGTTTATTAATACTGGATAATGAAATATGTATTTTAACTACAAAATTTGAACAATATAAAAGAACTTATTATGATAATTGGTAGATAATTATTAATTGTTCTAATAACAGTTATTTTATTAGGATAGTACTATTAAAATTCAACAATTTAAAATATACTTGTTCCATTTATAAAGATATTTTCAGGTCTTTTCTGATGTCGCCAAAATTTCTTCGCTTATTAACCTTATTAACCTAAAATTCATTCTTTAAAATATTAAAGATACATATATTTTAGCTACAATATAAATAAAAAAAATGTATGAACATTTTTTGCATGAATGATGCAGTTTTATTTTAATATTGAATTATTTCCTCAAAGTTTAAAAAATTGTAATTTGTTATGCTTTTATCTACGTTTTCATAGCTTATTAAAAATAAATATTTATTGGAATTATTATATTAAAATTTTTTATTTCCGATAAATTTTATGAGTTTCATTTTTTTTGGATATTTGAAACTTCAATACCGAGACAGTTCATAGGATAACTGACAGATTCGTTGATTAAAATAAATTTTATAACGACAAAATTATTTTGTACTAAGTTAATATGTGTTTGAATATATTTTATATATTATAGTTGAAAATTTAAGAACTCCTTGTATTTTCTTCTCTTTCAAATAAAACGACCGAATTCACATTTTTTGACCATTCAAATCAATTCTATTTGAGGTTTTTAATTATAGAAGTTAAATTAAGAAGATTAAGCTTTTAAACCTAGTGTAACCTCTTTTTAGTAATTTATTTGAAAAAAGAATCCATTTTCTATTAATAGATCACTTTATCATTTAAATATACCACAAAATTAAAAGTTAAATAATTATTTAAAAGATTAAAATTAAAATTTTTAAAAACCTTTTATTATTCACACTTGAAATTACAAAATTTTTGAATTTAATAGATGGCAACATAGAAAGTGTATAAAATTAGTTAATAATTAAATTGAACAATAAAACAATGCAATAGAATAATATTTTATATTTTTATTTAAGACAATTATAAATATAGAAATGAACATATAGCACATTAAACATTATTTTTTTAATAATATACCTCTTGAATATTTATTAGCACGTTTGAAAACATATTTTATTTCAAACAACTATTGTATTTCACCTTGGCCTGACTTAGTGGACTCATCATTTCAACGGTATGAACAGTTTCAGCTTTATAAGCTGAGTGTCAAGTCAGAAGACCGAACTCATTTTAGTACTAATTATATACTAAGGTTTTTGCTTTCGAGAAACACGTAAACACGTTAGCGTAGAAGCACAGCCATCTAGTGAGAAATTAGAGAGTCGGCCTACCTCTTTTCATTCATTAAATATAATTTTGCAGTTTGTACATTAAATATAACAAAGATAT
Organism: Platyscapa corneri; assembly: GCA_018907185.1. Classification (NCBI taxonomy): domain Eukaryota; kingdom Metazoa; phylum Arthropoda; class Insecta; order Hymenoptera; family Agaonidae; genus Platyscapa; species Platyscapa corneri. Next base: position 544,978 of record JACCHW010000037.1, read on the forward strand.
TTTAGTTTTCTATTAAGTATAATTTTCAATTATTAATTTCAATTATATTTTTTCGTATGAAATTTTCTGACATTATTGTCTTATTTTATTTTTTAAATTAAGTATGTTATTTAATTAGTTAATTTTCTACAAATAGTTCAGAGCATTATATTTATTTATATTTCAATTAAGCACAATCTTTATAAATGTGTAATATTTTATTAAAATATTTTTATTGTATTTTTTATTAACTGTGATGTAATATTAAGCTACTATAAAATTAAACTTTTTATACAATACATTTTTTATTTTTCAGTAAAATATTTAAGTAATTGTTGTTTTTAAACTAAAATCACGTAAATCGTACTCTTAATATTTTTATTTACTTTAGATTAAATTTAGAAAAAGGAAAATAAGGTCATTATTTAATACTATAGTATAATTTTACTGAGAATAAAATGTGATGGAAAATATTTGTTTAAAAACTTGTGTTTTCAAAAAAACTCAAATATAGTAAAGTAATTACTTAAATTATTGTATTGTAGTGTATTATGTATTGTATCCAATCCAAAGTATATTCGTAATTTAAATTATTTTCCTGAATAAAAATTTATTATACTTATAAGACAAACTGTTTATTTTACTTTTTGCTTCAATGAAAATATATTTTACGTAATATGAATTAAATTATTAAAAAAAAGTTTTCCTGAAAAGAAATTGAATACTAAAAAAAAAGATAATTATATATATGACTATAATACTATTCTTAAATATATCTCTGCTTATGCTTTTGAATTTTCGATGAATTCACTTTTACAAGACAAAAATTTAATTAAGGATGCGCTGAATTGTATCTAGTTCTATTTCTAGTTTTTATCGTAAATTAATTAAGGATGCATTTTTTCTCGGGTTTTGTCTCTTCACTTTTACCCTAAGATTTTTTTAAGGGTTTATTATGCTTTCTTTATTATCTGAAAGTTCGCGTTTTTCATTTTTCTCCATTTTTTCTCTTACAAAACTGAGACTGTCAGGTTTAATATAAAAGTAATCAAAGTACTAAGGCAGTTTTTAATTAACACTGCTATTAATAATTATAAAGTGCACCTTACTTATAAATTAAGAACACTCTTTACTAGAAAATACATGCGTACATGCGAGTCCGTGTTCACACATAAATATATAATAAAAAAAAATTATCTATTGAGTATGAAAAAAAATTTCATTTCATCTCTACTAATCGAAGACAAAATTTACTTTAAGACTAAAGATTGGGTTAAAAAGACTAAAGTAGTAGAGTTCCTAGTTTGACTATGATCGCTATCTCTTTTTATATTTTCTTCTTCATTTTCTCTCCTCTTCTTCTTTTATTCTAGCGAAAGTTTGCAATACGAATAATATTTTATCAATACCATTATCTTCACTGATTTTTATCGTGTCTTTTTCAGTAATTAACGTATTATACCATCCTGTCATATATAGCCCCATATCACTCGCAAAAATAAAAATTTTTTTATATACTCAAAAGTGCATTGAATCAGTAAAACTGAAGATATTATTGAAGTTGCTTTTTCTATCTCTTTTACTCACACATTTCTCTCTCTCTCTCTATCTATATATCTCCTACTGTCTTCCATTCTTTCTATAATAAAAAAAGTTGATTAAATAAAGTAAACAGCCCTAATAAAATTGTATGAATAGTAAAAAACATTAGATTTTATGAAATTTTTCGATTTTTAAAACATCGATCTGCAATGTGATAATTACTAAGTTCTATGGTGGAGAGATAGCACAATAGAAAAATAAAAAGAATAAGTGATAGTCAAGAGATTTGAGCAGGAGATTGCTGTTACTTCGTTGTGTGTTTTATTACTGCATTTTTAGAACCGTTCGACTACTACCAGCTGCTATTACTGCCATTCTAACGATATACCTGGAACAACGAAAATGTTGAGAGCAATAGCTAACGAAGAAAATATACTTACTGCAAATTACGAATAAAAACTTGGAAAGTTGAAAAATATACGAGTATTTTCATAACATCTTGCTATATTTAAAGAGTGACAATAAAAGTTACACGGTAGTTTGTCTAGATATTGTAACTCCTTTTAAAATCTACAATTTGAATTTTAAATAAAAATTAATTTTTATTTAAAGACAATTTTAAACATCGAATAAATTGCTTCATTTAATATAGAAATATGATGTAATATTATGCATAAAGTAAGATTTAATATTACTTCAAATAAAAAAAAAAATTAATAAATTTTAATTTTATTTTATTAAAACATACACTCGTACTGTTAACTAATAAAATATTAACTATTTAAAAAACTATGACTAACGTAATATTAACCATTGTTTAATATTAATTTTACTGTTGAAGAATGACAAAATTTTTAATATAATGATAAGTATTGTAATGAAAGATATTTTCAATAATAAAGGAGCCTTTAAAAAATTAATTTTAATCTAATAAATTAGATTTAAAAATTTTTTAAATTTAAAAATCATTTAAAAGTTTTCAGATTATTTATTACTTTTACTATTTTTTACTTTTTTTTTATTACTAACATATCGTTATGCTTAGTTAACGTTAAAATATTCTAAAAAAAGCATTAAGGAATGCAGTTTTACTCGATCAGCTGTGATACTCGGGGTACTTTGCATTTTCGGAATCCGTGTATTGACACCTCCGGTACTAATTAATACATTAAAAATATTAATTTCGTTAAAATATGAAAGACATTTTTATTAAAATTTTTAATTTTATCTATATTCCGAATAATAATTCTCTACACACAATGTTAGAAAAAAAAAATTGAAAAACTATTATTAAAGTAGGATGAAAAAACAATTAATATCAAAATGTACTTGACCCAAGTTTAAACGTATCTATACAAAGCAGTAACTTATACTTAATAAGTTTATAGTTGATGTAAATTTATCTTCAATAGAGTTCATCTTGAATAGAGTTAAATTGGTGTCATGTACTTTATATCTACTATAAACAAGAAAATATTCAAAAATTAACATTTAAATAAATAAAATTAGTGAGATATATTGTTCGAAGTTCTGAAATTGACGAAGCATATGAAAAAATGTAGGTAATAAAAATCAATGAATTAAATTAAAAATTTTTAAATTTATATATAATTTTGCGAAAGTTTAATTAAAGACAGCAAAAAAATGTTTAATATAAATATAAACACAAATGAGCGAAAAATGCATAAAACGTAAATTAGGTCTAATAAATTGAAAAGCCTGCGTGAAACGTGAATAGAATTTATGGTTATTTTAAAATCATGATTTTTAAACCATATATATTTCTGTCGTTTTTATGAAACATAATGAAGTTTTATGTAATAGATCAACAGCTTTAATCTATTTCAGTAAACAGTCATTTATTATATTTAACTAAACCGTGCAGAGGCTGAACACTTTATTTCAATAAAAAAAAAAAACATTATAATAGGACTCTCTTAGAGCAGTATTTTTTATCGAAATAATTCCATATCGTTATTATTTCAAAGCTGGCGTCGCTACGATTCAACAATTAATACTCATTAAATTCAAACAAAGGAATTCATTACTCTGGAACGGAACTGTTTAGGTAGCGTTTTTGTTCCCAAAAATGATAGGTTGTGTCGACAACAAAAACGAGAAAAAAATCATCCTTGTCATTTTATTCAAAGTAGGCTCTTGCACAGTTCACGGCATTTTCGAGGGGTGAGTAACGTTTTAAAATCATATCAATCGCGACAAACGGATATGAAATGACATTGAAGGACGCTCGTTTTTTGCGCTAAAAAATTGTCTCTATTCACCGGTAAAGTCGAGAAAATTGGTTCGCACCCGCGTACATACTGTGTATTTCGAACGAGCTATTGACCTGCGAAATCAGAGGATTAATGGCAAACAGCCGTCATTCAGTGCCGCATGTGCCTAAGCAGTGCGAGCCCGTGTTTACGGCCCAACACATATACGCGCGCTACACGTGCCCCTTTTTATATATCTATATATATATGTATTTATATCTACGAATGCCTCTGCGCATGTATACCTTCTTATTGGAGAGAATTTTAGGCTGAAATTATAGTCTCTCGCGCGATACATTCGCGCTTACTTGACAATTTTAATGATTTCTTTCAATGCAAAATAATGCGCCGTTTTTTATATTAAACTAGCTAAGCAATTAAGATGGAATTATATAACTTTTTCTCAAGTGTTGGATTAATAAATAATTACAAACCCAACATATCTGAGTTACTTTATAATATAAATCTATGTCAAATGCATTAAATTACATAAAAGAATTGTACTGATGAACAGTAGCCTATAATTATCTAAATGATATTTTAAATTAGATATTAAATTATTTAAAAATTGAGTAGTATTAACTACTTATTATACGTATCATAAATATTACACGTATAAATATCATAATTTAAATGTTATTCTTATATTAGTCTACAATCAAATTTTTTCTAATACTTAAGTATTATCATTTTTATGATTATTTCTTATTATCACTTAATAACTTAATATTAACTATTACTAATACTTGTTACGATTCACTAATATAACTGTATATATAATTTAAAGACATTATAAACATAAATTTTAATAAAATAATTGTAATACTTGGATAAAAAATATTATTATAATGCATAAGTATTAATTAAGTCTTATTTTTGTACATTTGAAAATTTTTTTTGAATAATTCATAATACCGAATTGACGTTATAATTAGTTCATTGACAAATACAACTAAGATAATTAAGATATGCAAATTAAATTTATTATGTAAACTTATCGTTTTTGAACTTTTAATATTCGTAAATTAAAATAATTATTAATAAAAAGAAAAATTAATAAAATGCATGCTATCTATATTTTTTTAAATATTTAAAAAAATTTTTTTATAAAAGCAATAATTTTAAAAGATAATAATACACTTAATAAATAATGCCGTATATCGTTAAGTGTTATTCTATTGTTGATTCAAATTAATTTGAATCTTTATATTCTACAAGTTTTTTTACATTATACCAGTGGATAAATTTTAATTAAATATTTAAAGCTACAATAATTTATAATAAAATACCTTGTTAGTTTTATATTTATTTTACAATATTTTATATATCAGTTTATTATTTAATCTTATAACTAAAATTGAAAGATAAAATCTTACTTAATTTTTAACAAAATATAGGTTATTATTGTACCAGATTTATATATCAGATTTTCATTTATTTGTTCTTTTTAACTTTTAATTCATTCATAGTGTCTATTCTTTTCCTCTTCCTTCTAAATTTATTTTAAAAATAGTTATGTTTTCAAAAGATTTCTTAAATGTTAGAAAATATATTTTTTATAGCAATACTTTTATATTACACCTCTTAAATATCCATAAAATATTTTGATTTTGATTTTATGATAACTTTTTTCAAGTTTTGCTTATGTCGAAGCTAATTTAGGTTCAATAGCTTAATTCTGTAAGCCTAATACATATAAATGCTTTATTTACAGTGATTAATTTCTACATAAATTATGCTGAATTGAATTTTTTTAAATAACTTTTGGAACAAAAATACTGTAAATTTTAAAAATTAAAATTGAGCAAATGATTCGAAAGTAATTTTTTTTATAAAGTTAATTTTTTTTTTAAAAAAAATCTTGTAAAAATTTCATTTGTATGAATTATATTTATAATTAAAACACAATTTTTTAATTCTATATTATACATAAAATTATAGTTTATAAATACAGGATAGTTCAATAAACATATTTATAAAATTAATTATATTTTCTTGTTTCAAATCTAATGAAAAATGCTGAACTGATGTTATATGATCTTTGTTTATCAAACACAAATTAGTATATTATAGTTCAAAATATACAAATAAACTAATTATTGTTTATAAAATTCAAATAGAATCAATGTTTTATAGAAAATTTTTGACACTCTTACTAATGTTTTGAAATATATAAACATTTTTCATATTCAAACTGAAAAAAAGTTGAATAGAAATTGCAAAAAAATAAAAAATATTTTTTTGGTTTGCAAGTACCATGTATGTGAATTTTACTATAAATAAAATTGAAACCGTATGATCGTATACAGTCTTAATATTAAAAATATTATACTTAAATATCTATATATTACATTAAAATTAACATACTATAAAGTTTAGGTAATTGTAATCGGTGTAAATTATTGCATTGGTTTGACATTTATAAAGGTCGAGTCGGTATATCTACCAAACGATGAGATTATTTTTAAGTACATATGAAAATTACAAATAATTTTAAAAAATTATATTTTTTTTAAGCTGAAAAATAATTTGCTACTTATATACGATATATATGTTTGAAAATATGATTTTTTTATACCGTCCTTAAACGATGAAAACTTTTTTTAGAAAGTATTAATTATCTCAGTTTTTAATCGCAAGAAATTTACTATTGTAACTTTTATAACAAATTTTGCAGTAATACTTTCATTTATTATCGCAATATACATATAGAGCGAGTATGTGATTGATAGAAAATTGGAAAATTAAAAAAAGGACGTTTTTTCATTCTTCCTGAAGTTAAATCAGAGTTCCTTTATTTCCGTAAAAATTACTATTCTTATATTAATTTGTTTTTTGCTTCACTCTTGTATAATAATTGAAATAAAAACGGCTATCTTACAAAATACATTATGCAGTAAATGATAATTAAATTTTTTTAATAATGGTCGTTTTTATTTTAGTTTTGAATAAAGGTTTTATAATAAGTTTATATTTTAACAATACCCTACTATTCATTACGTTGTATAAATATATCAATTATACTATGTATAAATAGTTATAAAAGTATATTTTGACAAATTCACGTTAAATAATGAGATAATAAAAAATAAGCTATAAAAAAATTAACATTTAATATTTCGTCTGAATTTTCTTGTAGAGAATCATAGAAATATCAACAAGTAAAATTATCGTATTCAAGCCGATGTTTTAGTAGAAAACTGTGATTAAAGCTCTACAAATCGTAAAATGCAGAAGAAAGCAGAGTTTGACAATATAATATATTGAATAAAACTGAATTTAAATTGTCTAGTTTCCACTGAATATTGTAATTTTTCTATAAAATTTCTCTTCGTGTAAAGTTTCTAAATATGCTATTTGTATCCTATAGCTCTCTAAGCGCTTCAAATATAAGCTGGAATTATAGGTTTAATGTAAATGGGGCTTTACATAGACGTATTTTCTGTTTCCTCGTTATACGCGCTGGTGTATACGTTAGCACTCACAGTCGCACTTGTTCACGTATTATAGAGCCGATGTGTGAATGTATGCGCTCTCACAAGTTTTGCCAAGGGATATACTCTGTCATTTTCGTAAAAGTTTGGGGGTGGGGAGTCAAGTATCGCACAAAATATCCCTTCAAATGTCCTTCTCCTCGTTTCGTCTTTTTCTTTGCCTAGGATGCGCGCGAAAAAACGAGAAAACGACGAACGCAGCTTTCCACTTAGGAGTCACGTATTTGTGAAATTGTGCTTGGACGTATGTAAGCGAGTACGTACGCATTCATAGGAAAGACAGAGTTAGAATATAAAGGAGAGCAAGGGGTCGAAAAATGGAACAAAAAGTATTGAAGAGAGAGAGAGAGAGAGAGAGAGAGAGAGAGAGAGAGAGAGGGAGGGAAAGCTTCTCTATACTTTTATCAAGCGATTTTTCCGTTTTTGTTTTCCACAGCTTTGAAACTCGTCGCAAGCGAGAACAAGCAAAAAGTTACGCATGTGTAGGTTTATGCAAGTATATGAGGTCTTTCGTTTCCCAGCGATTTTTATCGCTATGGACACCAGACGCGTGTAGAGACAGTTGGACCTTCCACGTGACTTGTTTTTCTCTCTTTTTATTTTATGACATATGAAGTCACACAGAGAGTAGGTGTATAAAAGAATTAAAGGGAATCACTTTCAAGTAGAAATTTTCAGGAACGTTTTGAATAAATATTTGTACCGGTTCGACGTGATGCGTTGGTTCCGCCAAAATTTGGAAATATAATGAACGGGAAATTTTGTTTCATTATAATTTTATAATTGTTATCTCTCGACTTATAAAAATTTTTATGTTAAACTATTTTAATTGATTATTTTAATGAACATTTAATCTTGTATAATATTAATAATACGACTTACTATGTAAATCTAGTGTATCAAAATTAGCATATGCTAAATATAATAAATAATATTGTAAGGAAATTATAATATTATAATTTTTGCTATATTTAATATTTGATTAAAAAATATAAGATTTTCATTGATAAATTAAAAGTTTAATTAAAACGAGATTGTTAGTTAATTGTTGATAATTAAACTGTTGCATGAGATGAAACTTAACGATTATTCATTGTTTACAAATTTTATTTAAACATTAATAGCATTTAATTTATTACATAATTTAATCGAATATATTTTTATAATCTTTTTTCTACCAATAAATACTAATATCATGTAAAGATAAATATGTATGTTGTAATTTTTGGAACATATACAAACACAGTTGATCACAGATAAAATATATTTTTAAATATACTTCAAACCCGTACTTAAAAAATATATCTAAAACATATCTTATTAAATATGTCTTAAATATATTTATTTTGTTTCGCAATAAAATAAAATTTCTCTCTAACTTAGACTGGTCGTCTTCTCTATCATTTTCGTTACAAATAATTTTCCAGACATTTTCAAATTATGTATATTAAGCACACAGTAAAAAATTTCGAAAATATCACCTTTTATATTTACTTCATGGTAACTTTATTTAAAGCTTGTATAATGTGAATCACTTTTACATTCCTTTAAAAATTTCAAAGCATTCAAGTATATGATAAAGTACTTCTAGTAAATAGGGATAAAAAATTTCAAACTATAGTTAAAGTATATACGATAAAACTAAAATCGGAAAGAAATATTTTTCCAATTTAGAATATTCTTAGTATGTCTAATTCATTTTGGAATGTTTAGTATAAACTAAAAAAGCAAAAAATCATATTTTATGTTGGTAAAAATGATTAAAAATTAGATAAACGGTAAAAATTAAAGGATTAAAAAAAACATAAAATAAAAAGATTGATTATTCAACGTTTCCTTTATTAAAACAATTAACTATTTATATAAAAAACTTATTGGGTAAAGCATTTTTATGGCTATTTGTTTTATTTTATTTGTTTTAACTTATTATTTTAACTTCCTCGTTACATTTTATTTATAAAATACTATGTTTTAATTTTTAATAATTTAGACCTCAAATTCAGATGAATTTCTAAAATAGTATAATAAAACAGAAAAAAAATTAAGCACATACGCACAAAAAATACATACATAAATTTATATACAAGTAAGATATCCAATATTCTTATAATTTTAAAGTAGACTAACGTAAAATACACAGTAAAATAAGCGTATAATTCGCAAGTTTGTCTGTAAATTTCAATCTTAACGACACGTCCAGGTTTCCATTACATTTTTCGATACTGTACATATAAAAATAAAAAGTATAGATCTTCATACGATTGGTCTTTTGAGGCACACAGTAACAATAAGTTTTTCACAAATAGAAAGAGAATAGAATCCTTGATTCTTTTTCCTTTTTCTACTTTCTTACTCTCACAACCACTTTGACTCACATTTACTCATCTATTCAGATGACATATTCAGTTTCCTTTCTGTATTTCACTCTACCAACAAACTAGTCTATATGACCTCGATCTTCTTTCTCTTTCTCTACTTATTTGAATAACAAAAGCATGACAACAAATAGAAATTCAGAAACTCTTCAAGAGGGGATGCCGGAGAAAAGGTTGGACGCCCAGTAACGCCATTTCTCTTATAAACGCAAGAAAAAGAATTCTAGTACATTCAGCATGAATATGTCTATACAAATATTGCACATTCTTCCCCCGTTTTCTACTCTATTTCTCTACGCTAAGCCAAATTAACAAAAATTCTAAAGCGAAATAATAGTGTCTGGCTCTACTATTTTCGAATTAATCATTATTACATATCTTTGTCTATCTATTTCGTCTCACATCCTGTTGATCTTATTTTACGAAGATGAAAAAAAAGAGAAGATTACTGAGAAATGATATGAATTTCTGTTTAAATATCATGTCGAGTTTGCGATGATATTACGAAATTTGAATTTTCTCTCTGTTTCTCTCTCTCTCTCTCTCTCTCTCTCTCCCTTTCTCTTTCTAACTTCATCCTCTGCTCTAGGGAAACGTCGAAGTCAACGTACGATAATTGTGAAACGTGCGACACAAGCGCCTGGAGAGTTGAAGGATAGTTTGCACGTTAGACGAAGTATATGAGGAGGGTGGAAAAGAATTCAGACGAGCAACGACGCGTACAAGAATATGAGAAAAGCCGCATCTAAAGTATTTTTCTCTCTATGTGTCTCAGAATATCTTACGTCTTTTCGGAAGCATAGGAACGCTAAAGAAGACAGTTTTTGGAACGACTTGTACCTCGGTCTATCAAATTCTAAGGATGCCACAGCAAAATTTTACCTTTCTCACTTGTCCTCGCGTTTACTTCACATCTTTCTGTATTCTTTCTTTCTATATTTATTTTCATCCGTACTTATTTCTTACCCTTTCGTCGCTTTCTATCGATCCATCCTGTTAACGTTTCATTTCTTTTTACAACTCTCCAGAACCACATCAATTTACACAAATAAAGATAAATACGGTCGTGCGTGAAATTAGTTAAAAATTTCGTAAACAAAGCACCTTGTTGAATAAAGTGAATTATCTAACCATGTATGAAGCTAAAACGTAAAAGTATACGAATCTTTTTTTCCGCTCATAAAATTTAAGTATTTTTAGTAGCCAATTGAAATATCTATATGTATATGTATGCATATAAATTAAAGTATATATGTTAAAGTAACATTAAATATATACTTATATTATAAAATTAATAATTTTTTTTAATTTATCTATTTTATTTATGCATAAATATTTTAGCTAAATTTTAATTTGAATTTTCTCAAAATAATTTATAATATAATGGTTAATTAGATTTAATAATAGTTTTATATTATTCATTACCTGTAGTTCGATTCTTACCTTTCTCTGTTAAGAATACTAGAATAAATAATTTCGAATTTACCTGATTACAATTATACATATGTAGTGTGTACACGCTTCTATACGTGTCTGTCCACGTATGAAAGCACGAACGCATGCATATGTGCATGTACTGACTCTACTGTAACCATGATTTTCCCTGGCAGCGGAATGCACTTGTACTGTACCTTGTCGGCTCTAATCCCGCAATTCGTGAGATATAGTGCGTAAGTACTTAACACGATGTAATCATTGATCTAGATAAGGTTGGAGATCACTCCTAGTAATAACAGTTACGAAGACCATGTTTGGTGAAAAGGTAGTTTATTCGATTAAGAATAATATACCCTTAAGAATTCTTTATCAAAAAGATTGACAGATATTAAATCTTTAGTTCGTCCGATTTAAATTTCTGAGAGAAACATTTGGTGATGTACATAGAATAATAAGGATAATGCGTTTTACAATAAACGCAAATAAAATATAAATAAATTATTCCTATAGGATATTAGTTATTATGAGATAAGGTCGTAGGTAGTACCATTGGCTGTGTGTGCGGATTCAAATCTATAGAACCCTGTTTTCTCCAATATGTTCAGTTGTCGGAGACTAGGACATCTTATAATTACCGAGATTTCGTGAAAAGACCTCGCAAAATCTGCTGGGCACGTTTTCACCTATAAAGCTGTTCAACAATAATACGTGGAGTACCATCCTTCCATATTGATATTTATACGCGGTACTTTACGTGTAGTCATGCTTCATGCGTTATTCCTGAGCTTACCTGGGTAACTCCTCTTGCAATAGATTTCTTTTTTTCAAACCAGAGTCTAGCGAAATTCTGCTACTGAAATTCCGGTACAATTTTACGCTTCGATCATTACAGTTCTCTTCTGAAATAAAATTGTTTATCTTTTATTTTGTGCATGTTGAAGTTTCGTTCTTTATCTTCTTTACTCTTTTACTTATATTTGTCTCATTTCATTTGAATAAATGTTGACAAGCTTATCTTTAAAACTTGTTACAACAAATACTCGTGTACACTAGGGCGCACGTATATAAGCATATCAGTGTCTTTTTGATTGTTTTATCAAGAAAGAAATATTTCGATTTCATATTAGTTAAGGTATTTTAATCAACAGATATATTTAATTTATTACTTTCTTTATTATTTGTTAATGTAAAATGGAATTTTTAAAAGTTTACAGAGCTAAACACAAAACAAGCAACCCAAAATAACGAATGCGCGTTATAAAATACTTCTAAGTAATAAATTGCCGAACAATCAATACTTGAATATCTTATTTTTTTTTGAAAGTTAAAATTTATGTATTATTGAATCATTTATAGTAAAGAGTTGATTATGATTAGATCTTTTATACTACATCAATATTTATTATGCACAAGTTTTTAATTTTTTGAATAAAATTATATAGAGTAATAAAATTATCGTGTAAAAATGATATTTAATTTATAAAAGAAAATAAGAAAATATAGTGAGATTATTAATTAACTTAACATATAATCTGTGAAATATGAATTTTTGCACCCAATAATTTTAATTAGAAATGATTTTTTTGTATTGCTATATTTACGTTTTTAACAAATTTGTTTCTCCTTGTTAATTATAAAATAAATATATTTTGTTGAAATTAACAATTATATGTGGTCGATACAAAGTGATACAGAATATTATAACGCATGACACATTATTAATTTAAATTATCGATTTAGAAATATTTTTATTCGTAGGCCTTCTTTAAAATATAAAATATAAATAAAAATTTTATTTAAACCGAATTATATAGTGACTTAACCATCTGATCATTTATTAATATTAAATTTACTTGACCGCATGTATAATAAAGATAAAATAAACTTAAAAGTGATTTAAGTTTTAATAATATTATATCGGCACGGCATGTAACACACCTATGAATCCTTTTGTTTATTTTCGCTCTTACCAATGATCAAATCAATAAAATGAAATATATTTATATAATATATATATACACTGATCTAGTACATAAGAAAAATTGATTAGGAAAATATAAGTTCTAGTAATTCTACAGTTAAGAACAATTACAATTAATTCTATCATTGCTTATGTAACTCACTCAAAGATTGAGTACAGCGTTTTGGTTTATAAATTAATCTATTTTATGTTTTATTGTCATTATGATAATGTATGATACATTGTTTTTTGTTATTATCCTTTATAATAAAAATCTGTATGAAGATCTTAAAATAAATTTCGTATTACGATATTTTCAATAAAACATATTTTTCTTTATTAACATGTAGTAAGCATTTCATATTATCAACAATATTATTATTGCATAAATTGAATATCTATTTCACTATAATGAATTATTTAACTTAATAATACTTATACGTAATACTTAAATATTTTTATATTTTTGAGATAATTAATAATAGGGTTTTGCAGTAGTTGCAATTAGAGAGAATAATTATATATTTTTAAGTAGTAATAGATAACATTAATCAGACACTAGAATATTATATACTTATTTTTCAAATTTGATCTTCTTTTTATAATATAATTTTACTTTAATATTAATTCTGAAATAAAAATGAAAAATTTTAATCATTTTAAATTTTGTATTTTTGTAAATTATAAATGTATTAAATTAAAAATCATAATTATTTTGTTTCACTAGAATGTTTAAAATAAAGTTATTTTTATACTTTCATTTTGAATTTCTGTTATTAAGATTATTAAGTCAAAACATGTTATTAGAACTTCTTATTATCTCAATAGTAATGTTCTATATCTTAAACAATAATTTTTATAATTTTATAATTTATTATATGTGTAGAAATTCATACAAGGAGATTTTTTTAATTTAGACATAAAATAGATATTAAATTTTATTATTATTAATAATAATGGTTTTTTAAATAACTTTTGTGATTCATAATTTTTTATATTCTTTATTAAAATCAAAACATTAAATTAAAAATAGTGGATTTTTTTAAAAATGTTAAAATAAAATGTTTAAAACTTAATTATAAGTTATTGTTGAATAATATTTAAAAAATATATTTTTAAGTGAATTAAATAAAAGATACACTATTTTCAGAAGTAATTATTTAGACAATTATTATCTAAATAATTTAGATTGCATGTAGATTTAATTGATAAAATATATGGATATATCACAGTTTAGATTTTTTAAATTCAAATTCAAATTTTTAAATTATAGTTACTAATGTAAAGAAATAATTTTTTTTTTAATTAATTCTTTATTATTTATTTAACAATTTTTATTTAAATATTTATTGTCTATTATTCATTTTTTATTTATTTTCTCTTTATTAAAATACATAAAAATATTTGTACCGATAGTAAACGAAGTGAATCCAGTATCTACATGCGATTTAAAAAGTATATTTTTTTTACGGATCTTATAGATTAAAAGAGTCAATTTAACTAAAATTTGGATCAATTTTTCTGAAAGAACGCCTTCAAATTCAACTCATTTAAAAATAAAAAGTAACCGAAATTTATTTCTTACTTTTTTTTTAAAAAAAAGTTTAAAAAAAACAAATTTTTTAAAAATAAAAATATGTTCACAAAATATCATATACTTTTAATACTTGTTATACTTACTTATTACTACTTATATTCAGGCTTCATTTTTATAAAATCTTAGTTAAATTTCAATTGAAATACCTGTTAAACATTATTTATAATATACATAAAATTTTATTTTACTAACAATTGTTTTACTAAAAAATGATTCACCAGAAGTAAATACAAAAATTTTGGATGTTCTATGTAATCTTCAAAATATCTCTCTACATTAATACAATTTTCTAAGATTATGAAGCTATTGTTCGTCTGTAAAATATTAATGTGAGTACACACAATTTTGTCTCTGTGTTACATTACTTACGACGATAGTTTAAAATTTGTTACTTTGTGTCTTAAAGTTTTTCTAGGATTACTGCAGTTGTGAACTCGCATCTAACGTTCATTCTTTTGGAATACGGGACCCAGATGTTAGGTCCATATTTTTCAATACAGTTTTCATAATGAATTATTTTACATCAATATTTTTTTATGCTAATAAATATGTTAGATATTTAATTTCATTAACAAAGATAATGTTAGAAAAAGTACGCTTAGAATAAATACATATTTCCATGTCAAGACTTAATATTTTATTTATAAAGTGAAGATTATTACTTTACTTATTTAAAATATTAAATAATAAAAAAATTAGTTTATTTGAATATATTGACCAAACGTCAATGTATTAATTTACTCTCACAGACTAGATGATTTGCCTGATTATAAAATTTGAACTATACGCCACAGTAAAAAAAAATTCATTTTTAATAGTGTCAATTCATATTTTATACTTCAAATAATTTTCTTAATAGTGTTTCCAATAAATTTTTATATAACAAAGGAAAGATTCAAGTGACATAATATAATTTTCTTTTCTGAGATTTTTTAAGCAAGATAAAATCAATTGTACTATTCATTTTTAGATCCATTTGACATTGCACATATAATTAAAATTAATTAAAATGTATTTCTTTGAACATAACACATACTACTTTAAAATTAAGATAAATCTTGTGACACTGATAAATCAATTGTAAGTAGTTTTATACTCAAGATTTTTCGTTAATTATTATCATTTGCAGAAGAAAATTGCTCGTTTTAAATTTAGTAAAAGATTTTATGGATTACACTTTCAAATACATATTATTTATAATACTTAGAAAGTTATCTTGCAGGAAAGGATTTTTATAAAAATTTATACAATAATGATTTAGTATAAAAAAAGTTAAAAAGTTAATAGCGAGTGGTTTATACGATCTTGATAACCAACGATTACATTTACTAAAGAACCCTTAAGTTACATGATTTTCATAGCAGAAACGTTATATTTTACTTTAAATACGATATTTATGACTTGTTTCTTTTACAGAAGCAAGTTTTCATCGAAAACGAATTATAAAGATTCATCAACTTTTAAATCTAATTATATCAGTTTTTTGTACCAACGGTAAATATATGTCGAATAAAGTCTATAGTACAGGTGATTTAGTATACATAATCTCGATCGAATAGCTTAACGAGTCCTTTTGGTAAAAATTTTTCCCCTTGTATTTAAGATGATCGATATCAATTGTAGGAAATCGTAAAAATATTTTTTTCCTATAATTAGTTGAAATGAATGAAAGTCCGTACAAAAGTTGTCGAAAATCTGTCGGAAAGCTATTGAAAAGATATCGAAAAGCTGTCGCGTATTAGAGTGCATTTGAAACAGTTCGATTACACAAGTTCCCAAAAATACTGGAGAGGCGCTGCAGTGATAAGTTGAAACGCCTTCTTCTTTGTGTTCGTACTCGACTGCTTCAATCGTCAGTCACTAGTGGCTGCTCGCCAATCGACGTAAGTATAAGCAAATATAGTAGAGAACCACCCAAGTACAAAGTGCGGCCGCTGCACATGTGTTATACACACACACACACACACACACACACACACAGTACACACCTCTAGGCCAAGTCTTGCGACTTCGCAAAGCTACACAAAGGCCGCGCCGCGCATTGAGAGTGTATCTCATCCGAACAATGCCGCGATTACCGGCGGACTTGCTCGAGCGGTCGCATCCCGATAATGAAAGTGCGAGCAGTACAACCTGAATAAAGTATCGGATTGTACATTGTGCAAAATCAGCGCGGCCTGCACGTACACTTGCTGAAACCGTACTTGTCCTTTATGTTGTCTTCCGAGAGAAAAGGATTAGGAGCGCAGCGTAAAGAGGGGAATTATGGCATACGCTAGGATAAACTCTTTAAACACCTCGTTCCCGGACAGATTTCTCTCGCAATGGATGCGCAACCTAGAATCGTAAAAAGAGTATGTAAATAAAGTTTAATGTCTGAGTTTTAAAAGCTTCACTTATCTTCGAGCCTCGCGTGATTTGATCGGCTTTTCTCTCTTAATATTCTTTGTGCACTAACTTAGTAAAGCTGGAATTGCCGGTATTAATAGACAAGCCTAAATTATTCTTTTCCTCACAAAGATTTAGCTATTTTTGGTTCTTTTTAATGTTTTGCTTAAAATTAATATAAAAGTTCGAAGAAGAAAACAAAAAGTTTTCCATTATAAATTATTGGGCCTCCCGTATAATTTTTATTTAGTCTAAGGAAGATTGGGCTTTATTTATCATTGAAGCATTCCTGCTCTTTCTGGCAAATGATATAAAAAAATTTATTTATTACATTAAAACTCTTGTACAATAGAAAATATGCGATTCTTATGATCTACCAGCAAATAAAAGAATAATTCGATACACGAATTTCAGAGCTGTTAAAAATAAATTTTAATCATCATCGATCATTATGTGGGAAAACTTATTATTAATAAAACACTCGTATAATAATTCTGTGAAATGTATAAAAATTTTACAAATATTTCACGCTAGTGCAAAGGCATTACAAGAATCAGTTAAAGATTGTTTTTCTTGTTCAACTTTGCGTGACATCGAAAGGTTAAATTTTAGCTTCCGATGTAAGCAGGCGCGAAAGCTAGAATTAAAACGGGTCTTGCAAAAAGTACGAGCTGCGATCCCTTAACCATTATTTTTCGCTTTTAAAACGAAAACAACAAAAGAATAGTGTCGCGTTGCATACACTCGTACGCTCCTTATTTCCTTGTTGATTTCGATCATTCTTTTATTAATGATAACGAAAAAGTCAGGTACAAGAATACATTCACACATGCAGATGCACAGATGCGCATAACAATGTAAGTAGAACTTCGCATTCGTCAATCGAGGCCCTTAAAAATCTTTGTGTTTTTGTCGAGCGAGGGCGGACCTTCGTGTTTCATTAATGCGTAATGTGTGCACGCCGCTGTGAAGATATGAAGCATTGGAGAGGTAAAGCTAAAGAGGAACGTAGAGAAATGGCGGGAGTCGAAGAGGGATGAAGAGGAAACGCGAAAAGCGAGGGAGGAAGCAAAGTCGTCTGCATTGCTGCCGGTGCTGCCGGAAACGTTGCGCAGACGGGCGAGACTGTAGAGAATTTGTGCTTGGAAAATGAGCGGTGTAGAGAAGAACAGCGATCAGAAGACAAAGATATCGTGCACATATACAAGATAAAGAGAGGGAGACGCTATAAATCTAAGAGGAATGAAAAAACTATAAATGCACTGACACACGGCGTCTCTTTTTATAATGCACACAAATCTCGCACGACACAGGACATACATAGATGTACTGATAGAACGAGACAGAGACAATAGAAAACTCGTAACAGCTCTTAAAAAGGAATATCTTCATTTCTTAAGGGAATAGCACCTGGACACAATTTGGTTATACTTCGTTCAACGATATTTATTTTACACGTGCGTTGAAAATCTCTCTTATTTGGTTTTATTTTCTTTTTTTATAACATATAATATACTTTTGGCCATTACTTTGCTACGGAGAGGAAAACTAGATGAGATGTCGATTGGGAGAAGTGGCTCGTTTACCTTTAATCACCTGGACAAATTTGTTTAAAGAGTATAAGTTTTGCATAAGTCACGTTACCGAAAGTATCCAATCTTTTCAACTATTCGTTATTTTTCTTATATATATATATATTCGTTTAAAATATGTTTGAGTCAATTTGACTTCCATTGTAAAAGAAATTTGAAAATATGCCGAATGCGATCACTGCAATTATTCACGTTTTTCTTTACTTTATACGTGATTTTATTACATCAACATATAAAAAATACAAAAATGAGAGAACGGACAAAAAATGGATGAAAAATATATTTCAGTGATCAAGTTTCTAGAAATTTTATTTGCGGATGTATGAGCATACTGGTAGAGCATTGTTACACAATTACTGCTAGACGTCGAATAGTTTCAATTTGGCGGAATCTGATCGTAGCATTATGATTTGTCTCCGCGCTTGCTTTTTTCTTTTATACTTTCAATATTTTGTTTTTAATATTTTCATATAATTTTTTAACTCTTTAATTGTAGAATTTATTAAATAAAACAACAATCATGGTCTAAAACCCGTGAAACAAACATTATCGATAACGGTATTATTAATTTAACGTCTTCGATCGTTGAAACGGTTACAGTCTTGAGCAATAATTTTAAATGTTGTCTGTAAAAGGTTGAATTAATTTATGTTTAAAATAAAAATAATAGCCGAACTATATTTACTAATTTATTTATTTTTTAGAGACATCATTCGTTTTACGCATAAGAATTATAGAAATAAATGATTATACAGTTGTTTAAAATTACAACACATGTACGACTTAACGCATAGTTAGCAATGAAAAATAGGTGAAAAATAAACGAAGACTCGAAAAATATGTTGCTTCTGAACTTACTTAACTGGGAGTTAAACCGGCAACTTTCCGTTTTCTCGACAGATACTGAATTACCGATGTATGCGCAAATACGTTGCGAGTTCTCTTCGAGTCATCCTCGTATCATAATTACGGAGCTAAAAACCCGACACTCGGCTCTACGTCGCATACATCACAATGGTTAGTTTAACTTTGCATGTATTTCTCTTTTCTGAATTAGGTAGACGAAACAAATAATGTAGAAAATATAACAGTACAACTATAAACAGATAAAATTATTTAAGTATTTTTGTAACCTCGGACGTGCCTGATACCACACACGACTTATTATGTCGCTACATCCTACATACATGTATAGTAGTAACTAGCTTTACGTATTTCTACACGAATAATAGCAGCAACATTTAGTTTTGATTCTAGGCGTCATCTCAAGTTATAATACAAAACTTAATTTTGATACCGAATGCTTGACTTTTTTGACGCTTAATAGTGAATAAATATACATGAATCAGTATAATGTAAGTTTCAGCGGTCGCCCATGATCTCGTTAAAATGTTCTCCCTTCGTTTCGTTTCAACTTCGCAACAAAACTTTTCGATAAATCTTACATTAAAGAAAAAGTAAAACGGAAAGAAAACAGTAGAAAATTTAGTTCATCGCGTACAACTCACGCATTTCATTCAGTTACGACAGTAAGAGAACAAACTGAAAGAAATAGGAGGGAAAAACAAAAGCATCCCATGGAGACGTAAAATTGCGAGAAAAGAAGTAAAAGGTACGCATAGTGCACGATTGCGATAACGCTAACCTTCTCCTTTCTTTTCCTAAAGTTCTAAGCGCGGACAGTGCCTCGCTCTCTCTCTCTCTCTATCTATCTCTCGCTTACTCTCTTTGGCCTTAGAGCATCTTTCTCTATCTCTCTCACCACTCGACTCGTTATCTTTCGCCGCAAACGGCCAGCATAGAATCAGCAGGCAGCTGCACGTGCACGTACCTATGCGTTGCTTTTCGCACACGATTGCGGCCGACGGCCGCCGCTCGAAACTTCGAAGCTCTACTCGACAATTAATTGCCATTTGGTTGGTAGTCTTCCTCTCTTTTGGTTTCTGTGCACAGTTTCCGAATCGCCTGTCTGCGAACGAATGAACAAACGAGAGAAGTGAGAGACGAACACAAGAGATGAAGAGGAGTAGCGCGATAATTAGATTTACATTAGTAGCCATGAAGTCGAGTACAGCAAGTGAATACGATTTGAGAATAGAAATAATATTTTTAGAAGCTTCAGTTGTCGATCCTTTTATATTCTTTCAACCCTGACGTCTATTTACTTTTCTTTTTCTTCTTTTTTCCTCACAAGTAAGTGACATTAACTTTGAATCAACAGTATTATTTCTTAGATAAGCATGAATTTTTTCTCTGAAAATTCCCAAGTTCATTGCAACCACACATATAAGTTTTACTTATTAATTGTTTTCTTTGATTCTCTAGCAATAAAGATAAGCGTTATCCAACCGGAACGGTGGTAGTTAACTACAGAAGCAAGATCCATGACGAAGTATGTATCGCGCCTTTTAATACTTGGCTTTAAAGAAACTTCTTTTACCAAAACTAATTTTTTCTTTTCTTTTTTCTTCTTCTTGATTTTGATGTTTCTTATTTCCACCAACCTCGTTATTTCTCTAAATTGCAAGTCATTGATTATGAATAAATGAGCAGAGTTCGTTTCAACATAAAATCTTTTTATAATTTATTTGATTTTAGAATTTTTTTTCGTTTTATTCACTTTTCTTCACACTAGTTTGTAACTACTAAAATAATCCAGATATATATATATATTATATCATGTATATCCTTTATCTTTTCTCTATTTATCTTTGTAGTCGATATTAATCTCTGAATAAGATGCTAATTCATATATTAACTTCATATAAAAATATTGTTGACATTTTAACTTAATTTTATGTACGAGTAAAAAAAGCAATATTTTATCAAAGAGATTCTTTAGTCATCTAAAATTAAAAATAATCTGATGTTATCTGAAAACTAAGCAAATACAAGTATAAAAAAACAGAAAAAGAGTTAAGACAGTAATTTATTTTGAAGAATTAAAAAAAGAATTCTCTAAGTCTCAAACCTAATAATTATGCAGATGAGAGTTACTACAATTACGAGAAAAAAGATATAAAAAATTAAGAGTGAGACAGAGAAAGGTACATGGGAGGAAAAAAATTGTGGGTAGTGGTATAAATTGACAAAAGTTTAAAGTTAACTACAGAAATAAATAAAATTTATTGGTTGATTTGAAGTATTATTATACGTTTAAATACCGACAGATAATAATGAGAGATTATATATGATGTGCGCAGATATTTTGTATACGTGCATACTGGTGAATACAAAATACAAACACAAAGGTTCCAGTTAAGATTTAAAAAATAGAATGAAATGTATAACTTGTATAGAAAACGATTTATGTGCATGCGCGAGACTAATAAAAAATGATCCATGAATCGATGCTTATCGATAAATAGGACGGGCCAAGAGAGGGATCAAGCATAACAAACAGAACGCCATAACTTTGTTCAGGTAAGAGTGAAAAGTATTTCTGCAGTTACAACGTAAGAGAAAATGGATACTTGCCTAGTAACAGATGACGCGCATGTAAAACTCAATACATCCTTGAGTTTTTTCTCAACTAGAGTAAAAAGATAAAAGACACGAGGAACAAACTTGCAAAAGCTCGCAAGATGAATTATATAGTTTTCATTTCAATATCTTGAATTTTATAAGTATTTTTTAAGCCAAAAGTCTTTTAACATATAAGTCAGATATAAGAGACTTTGGCACTTCTTATTCTTCATCTTACTTTACTCTCTTTATTCGTATACTTTATGTAATATTTAAAAAGAGTTATGCAGCTGGTTATTTCAATCATTCTTGTTGAAAATTTACATGTATATTATTTTTTCAATGTAATTTTTATATTCCTCTCGTTCAAAAGAAAGCAAGAAATTTGAAAAGAAGCAAAAGTTACTTTGAACATATTTTTAATTATGATATTCCAAAATTTATACTAACTTACGTTTTCAATGCATATAAATTTTAAAATTACTTTATTGAAGTTCAATTTTTTATTTTGCATTATACAAAATTATATAAAATTAACGCGTATTCTTTGTATTAAATAAACAACTATCTTTTGTTTAAATATTAGAAAGTACTAAAAGATGAGAAGTAACTTCTAATAATTCTATAGGAAACCTATTCAAATTTATCAATAAATTTATTTATAATATGAAAGAAATATACAATACATATTGATAAATATTTAGTAAAAATCATTTGAATCATTAAGTATTAATATTATAGCCATACATATAATTACTGAATTTCATAAAATAGTCAAAATATTTGCTCATGATTTGCAAATGATGAAAATATGAAAATCATACTTTATTGACGATAGTGACTATGTTTCTTATTCTGTTACATTCGAATAAGTACAAAAGTATAAATAAGGTAGACGGAAGGAAAGTAAGTAGAGAATTAACGCAATTATATGCATATAGCGACTTGCAACTGTACGTAAAATAAAAAAAATATAAAAATCAAACCCTTACCCATCGTTTTTATAATTACATAAAAAATCTGTTTTTAAAAAGGGAAGGAAAAGAGTAAAAATAGATATAAAATGTAAATTTAACATAATAAATATAAAGTGTGAGTATTTAAACTCCTCAAATGAAAGTTTGCGTTGTAAATGCTGTAGAAAAATAAAAAAATCATTACACATGAAAGAGAGAAAAGAGTGAGAGAGAGAGAGGAGAGAGAGAGAGAGAGAGAAGATAAGTGAAGAAGAATAAAAATAAAAGGAGAAAAATGAAAGCTTAGAACTTTTTTCTAAAACGTTCATTTGACAGTGTGCAGGAGGCACTCAATATTACGTATTTCACCTCATCTAAATCGTGGATTCCAAGTTCAGATTCACTTTTTAATATTGCAGACAAGAGCTATTAGCTTCTTGTACTCTTCTTCTTCATCTTCCTGTCTGCTTTTTTTATTTATCTCTGTTTATAGATCGAAAAGATTTACAAAAAAACACACAGGCAAATACGACACCAAGAGCTATTCTTAGTTCATAAGTACTAATAAAATTCAATAAGCCCTTAGAAGACAAATGCGTATGACGTGCAGTGATAGTATTAAGTGAGCATTAGCTAACTAGATCGAACAATAAAACGTTACGTGTAAAAATGGTTTACATCAAATTTTAGCTGTCACCAAGTCTCTTGTACAAAACATACGTGAACAGCTGCGCTCTGTCTAGCCTTTTATGTCTTTTGTCTTGCTTGCACTCTTTCCACTTGATTGAGAGGTTTCGACTTAATCGATCGTGCTTGCTCAAGCTGACTTTGCGGCTTGGCTCAGAGCGAGCATGTGATTAAAGCCGTTAATGAAGCGAATTCTTTCGAGTATTTTAGTGTGGAAGGTAGATCGATGGACACCTCGTTTGGGAATATACGATGTGTAAGATTTTCTCATATGGATTTCACGTTCGACTTATTTCTGTAAATAAATCGACAACAGCAATTTTATGTCTTCCCCTCATTTTTTTTTTAAATTTTTTTTAAAAAGTTGTAATATATTTGTTTAATTCGCAGAAAAGTAAATTTCATAAATAACAAAACTGATGAAAATACAAATATACTTAGAAAAATTATTGGTTCGTTGGAGCACTGAACCGTAAATAGACAAGTTTTCTTTAAGTTTTCTCTCTAAACTCTTCATAATAAAAATATATATTTTGTAAACTAATTGTTTATTATTAATTAAAATTCCTATCCAATTTTTATTTGTAATATTTACCGCAATAACTTTTATTAACTTTGATTAATGATTAGATAAAAGTGAAATTTCAAATACACAATCGAATTGCAATGATAGTTTACTTTACTTAAAATTTTTACAAAATCGAAAATTAGAAATTTCAAGCTTTTTAAACATTATTATAGTGGATATTATTTACTCTATAAGCATCTGAGACATTTGTGCTTGCTTATTTGAAGAATTATTATACATAATCAAACCTAAGAAGTAAAAAAGTTAATAAAAATTTTGTTATATTTATCATATGGTGTTATAAATTGAAAACATTAATAATTTACAAGCATAATCATAAATAGAATATAATAAATTATATCATTTTTAATAATTTATCAAATTTATATTGAAATAATAATTTTTATCAAAATGAATAATTCATTCGTTCGTTTATTCGTGGCAGATTTAGAAAAGGACATGGTTTCATTATTTTATATCTATATAGTTTTAGATAGAGAATTGCTTGAGCTTCCGTATCTCTTACGTCAAAATTAATTGAGAAGTATAGATATTGTAAAGCATAGATATTAGATTTGATGATTCACTGACTTATATAATTCAACGAAATTTCATTTTATTTATTGCATAAGATTTTCCATTAATATTTCTATTATATAAATAAATGTATATAAAGAGACATAAATTATAATATCATTTCTGTTGCTACATCTTTTTATCTTTCAACGCTGTCCGGAGTTCAGTTTATTTCGTGTATTAAAACTTTTTTGATACGACAATCTATTCTATCTTATTTATTAACGTTGTAGCTATTAAAAAATAGAAAAATGATTGACTTTTTATTCATAAATTCTGAAGTGACTTTACCTTTTAACAGCAAAGACTAGTGTAACAGACAACTGTGGATGTCTGAATATAATAAATTTACTTTACGTATCAAATATTTGTAACGTCAAATGTTCTTCAAATTTATACTTATGACATAAGAGAAGAAAATATATTTACATCTAAAAACGTAATGCATGATTTAATATATTTCCAATAGTTACGCGATCCAATCATTAAATAATTACTGAGATTATATTATAAAATTGTATTTAGTAGAAAACGTAGACCAGAATTATATAAAAATATTTTTAAAAATTCGAATATTTAGGACTAGAAGAAATACCAGGAAAAAATAATTAAAAATAATTAAAATAATAAAAAAATCTGAAATAATTAAATGATTAACGTAATAAAAGTTTAACTTATTTATTTAATTTATCATTTTATCATAATTATTGTTAATAAACAATAAATGATTTTAAAACTTTGAATTTTAAATGTAACTAATAAAAAATAAACGCATTTTATATTGAATAAAAAAGTTGTTTATAAAGCATAAAACTTTTATCAAAAAACTATAAAAAAAATTTTTTAACACATACTGCCATTTTTGAAAAAGAAAATTGCACTTACTAAATAATTTGGTTCAAAATATTGATTAGTCGTTTTGTAACTCAATTACTATATTTATTTTGAAAATCAATTGGATAACATGACACAGATTGGCGTCGAAGATTAAGATAAATAAATTTTGGACACGAAATCCATAAATACATTCAACATTTTGAAGCTGTGCATCGTAATTTAAAAATCTGCCAAGTTATATATTTTTTGTTTTCTCATTTGAGATCTGGAAAAAGTATCAATGCCTCATAACGTTAATACTCTCAAAAGCGACGTTTTACTCGTATTATTCAATATCTGCTTTGACTATGTTCTTATCAAAGCTGCACATAAACCTTGCTCGTTTCTCCTTAGAAAATAGCAAAAGATTTTGGATGAAAAAGATAAGGAAAATAGATTGTCGATTATACGTTTGTTGTTGAAGTAAATTATAAGTGCACAATGCAAGACAGAGTTGGAAATAATAGTAAAGTTATGGATTATTTTTTTAAAACTTGAATTATTGTTCGTTTTTTAATCAGATTATAATATCATTTATTTTAATTACTGATGTACAAAATATGAACATTCGATTCGTAATGCACTTAAGGTATAGAAAATGCTTTGCAACCAAAAGTCATATATAATAGGATGCGTAACCTAGCAAATGCAGCGTTAGCAACAATATTGAAGATTTAGGATGACTTTTTATATTTTTTCAGAAATAAATGTAACAAACTGTAGAAGCTAAAGTAAGGGAGAAAATGCAGCGGTTAAACTAGAATATTGTAGTGTATTATACCAAATTTTATATTCATTTAGAGCTTGTAAAATAATACGGTTTACACACGATTTGCAATACATACATCCGTCTCGGACGAACCCTCCAGGAAAATTCCTCTCATCAGCGTAAATGAAAGCTTTGCCCACTCCCCCTCTTTTGTAGATAACGGAACTTATGTTCGTCGCTAATATACGTAGTCACATTCTCTCATTCTCTCTTCCCTTAAGCCCTTCACGTACGATTGTCCGCTTTCGCAATCTCGAACGAACACAACGCGCGTAATGTTAAATAAACGTGTTTTCACCGGAATTAAAAAATGATATCTATACGAAATTGATATTTAAATTTGCTTAAATTTTTAACAAAATTTGAACTAAAGTCGTGGCAGTCGCATATTTTTAAAGATGTCTAACGCTTAGAAAAATATCTCTGACACATGTACCGAATGAGACACGTACTCCATAATATTTAGTATATCGTAAATCCTGACAATATGTACTTGGAAAAATATACTTTTTTAGCATTTACTAATTCATTCAAGAGTTGCCAAATATTCTAAATAATAAGCCTACTTCCTATATTAAATACCATTATGTATTACGATATTAACTTTAAAAAACACCGAATTTTATTTCACCGGATAAAAAATTCGTGTGTTGATAAAATGTAGTGCATATATTGAAAATAAATACTTAAATTACCTATCACTGTAATACGAGTATTTCCGAGAAATCGTAAAATATACAATCCGGTCGCTAAATTTCAAACACGGATAGTTACGTGAGCTATTATAGTGTACATGTTGATGTTGCCCATTCAAGCCACTAGCAAAAGATAGTATGTACGTATCATAGATTTTTTTAACATAAAATGCATGAGTGACTCGAGCATGAAAATAATTCTTTACAAATACGTCTTTAAGTAGCTTTTTAAATAAAATATTTTTACATTAGATGCAGCTATGCTTGCTATCGATAAAGTTAATAAGTTGTACAATAAATTAATAAAATAAAATAAGCTATGGAATAAGCTAAAACTTATTTCACAACTTAAAGTAGTTAAAATTATAAATTATGTGAAATTATTTCACGACTATTAATATATTATCAAATACTATATAATTTTACATTGAATAGGTGTAAATAACATTACTGTCAATTTTAACGAATCAATTTTTCTTTTGAAATTGTATACCTTTATCTCTTCTTATGGAAATATTTCAATAATTTTCAAGTCCATTTTGTACGTAAAAAAATTCATTAAAATATAAATTTTGCAATGGAGGACAATTTTAATAAAATTTGCAGTAAAATTAATAAGACATATATAAATTACTATAAAATCGTAAAAATTTCAATTAAATTTGAAATTAGATTTAATAAAAATATTTAAACATGGCGAAAAACTGTATTAAAACTATAAAATTGAAACTTGAAATGCAATTATCTTATGATTGATTATTAGTTTAATTTTTTATTTCTGCGTAGAATTTTTGTATTTCTTAATCTTTTTATTATCTTCTATTCACGTATTTACCTCTAACCAATATTACATTTTCGCATAAAACGGGATTATTCGCCGTCTTACTAACGAGCTTAGTAGATAATCCGAGAAGAAATGTAAATTTAATGAAATTTTTTTATTTTGTTTTAGCTTACCGTATAATATTTTTATTTCATTTTAAAATAAACTTTCTAACAGTTTTTATTGGTCCTCCACTGAATAGCTTTCATCCTCATAAATTTCTCTGTGAATAAGAGATTAAAAACAAGAACAATAATTGTTGTAAGTTTTCTTTTTCAAATTAAAAAAGATTAATAGAATTCTAAAAAGAAACTTTTTTATTTAAAAGATGAATAATATTTTTTATCTATTTAAAATTCATATAAAGAATATTAATACAACAATTAAACATTTATTTTGTCGTATACTATACAATTATATTTAAAATAACATTCAAAATTAGTGAACTTTTTCTAATTATCGTAACCTCATCGTTAAAAATTACACGATGAATATATTTCCAATTAGAATTATTTAGTTAATCAAAAATTATTGTTTCAATTATAATTTTTAATTCTTGAATACTGCACGTCATTTATAAAATTACTGCATACAATATTGATCGGAAATACATTCTTATTATTATTTTAACTTTTGTAGATTGAATCATGTAAGAAAATAGTGAAATAAAATGTCTAGAAGAGCAAAAATACCAGACGAAGTGGGTCAGTTTGTTTTAAATAAATTTAACAATACAATAGATATTTTTTAATATTATTCTCGATATATACGAATGATGTTGATTTATTTGCATTGGAAATATTTTTCATTGATAACTCGATGATTTATGCTTCATCCATTGCTTCATTTGCACTTATCATAAGTTAATATAAATGTGTTTTTAGCAGCCACATTATATTTTCAGTAAATTATTAACATATTTTATTAAGAATCAACTTTGTGGAAGAGTAGAATAATGGCTCAATAAGTGACACATGCACCCCATTATCATGGAAAGTATTAAAAAAATTTCTTCAAAATATACCATTAAATTTGTGAAGCAAAGTAAGTGCGCTAGTAACCATTTTACAGACTGAAGTATTCAAGATAATACACGAGCGAGAGACAGAGAGAGGAACGTGTGACATGACGCGCTTCAATACTATACCTATAACGAGGCTTGATACGAGATCGTTAAATCTCTCCAGGCGTTATGGTAGGGAGTCGTATTTCTCGTGGGTTAAAGTTTCGTTGTATATTAACGAGCTTCACGACACAAGCTGAACGCGCTGTCTACCCACACACTCCTACGCGTGCACGCAACACACGCCAATGCACGTGTGTGTGTGTGTACGCACGTATCAGTGAGAACGAATGGTAGAGGAAAATAAGCTGAGATCGAGAATGAGCATCAACGAGAGGGAAAGAGAGGTGGTGAGAAGAAACACGCGGAAACAGAAAGGGCAAACTGCTAAATGTACTCTGATCCTCGCGCGAGACTCGCTCTACTGGTGTTGGCTTCGATGACGTGGAGCTTCGCTGTTAAAAGGAAAACGAGCGAATAAGCGTACGCGAACGCTCTAAGGAAATAAGAGGAGCCCCATTCGTCGTTTGCTCTTGCGCGCGTACACGCTAAATTAATTGAGAGCAATGCGCCGAGGATGCAATGCACACCGCGTCACCACACCGTTGATTTGTATTATTGTTTCTTGTACAATTTTTCTGGCTTTTTTCCTTTCTCGTTTCTTTCGTTTGGTTTACTTTCATTCGCTCTTCATCCATTTAGTACTGCTATATGCGCGTTGTCCCTCTCTCATTCTTTTTATTTTTGCATCAATGAACCCCGAGTCTCGTTTGAATTTCAAATTTTGGTGTACTGGACTTTTATTGCCTCCCCGAGGTGGTTTTCAATATTGCCTCGAGCTCGTGTATCCAGATCATATACGCGGATATATTATGCGTATAACAAATAATAAGCTATTGCCATGATTGTTTCACGAATCATTAATAATTAGAACACTATTGATGCGTGCAATGTATAGACCTCTTTTAGTGCATTCTTCTTTACGCAGCCACATGGCCGAAAATATAATATTCATAGGAGTCACTTTTGACAGTTTATTAGCTCTTTCACTGTTGCGATACTTCCTTACCTTTGCCAAATGCAAAACAGAGAGCAAATGTAAATTATAATAAGCCACAGAATTTGTTTTTCACTCTTATTTTCGAACTGTTAGTTGCGTCTTTCAATATGTGCGTCTATTAATTCGAATTTATAAAAAGAAATGTCAGCCTTAATTCATTATTATAGGACATTATCGATAAACGGTTTTAAAAACGAAAATTGATAAATTACAATATTTAAGGACAAGCAAATCAAAAAAAATTTTAGTATTATCACAAATACAGGAGGCAAAAGAAAACAATTCGTTAATTTATTATTTTTACATATAACAGAAGAAACATTAATTTGTCTTGTTTTCAAAAAGATAGGAATAAGAACAAAAATCGTGAATGCACCACCGGTAATTAATAACTACGTTTAAACCAAAGTCTTTGCATTGTAACAAGAATTTTTGTTCAGTCTATACAGAATACCCAGTATTGTATTATTACAAATTCATTATAATTTTTTTATTTGAGTAAGATGGAAGACTTCTAGAGCAAAGTCAAATTTTAAATTTGTATAAATTCATTTATTTAAATTTATTTTTGATCTCATCAACTCAATTTAAATATTTTAATATTATTTATTATTTCAAAAAGTTAAGATTGAAACAATATCTTCTGTGTCTGTGTTGTAATTCTAATTTTCTATTGATTTATTTTGCTTAATTAACTTTAAACTAGAGCATCAAATTTTAGGATATAATACCTAGGTATTGGAAGACTACAATCCAAATTCACCATATACTGCGATTTGATATTCCGTTTCTAAGACTCGAGTGAAACATTTCTGCAGTAAAAGAAATTGATTTCTATTAGGACCACCTTATGCAATTGGTTAGATTCTGCTATCGCAATTTTTGTGTATAAGAAATATTTAAGTATCTTAATTTTCATACTAATAAATACATATTTTTTGGAGCTCAATTCTATTAAAATAATATTAGACATTATAGTAGAAAATGAAACGAAGAACAACATCAGAGAGGTATATTTTAATGAACAGTATTATTATTTCAAATTACAAATTGACGACAGAAAATAAATTGAAAAGATTTTTTCAAGTTAATAAAGATTGTATGAAATATTTGTCAATAGAATTTATATGCTCTTTTATGGACGCTATATCAGTAATCAGACAGGAATGAAGTGGTAATAATTTATCAAAAAGCAAATAAAAGTATTTTACTAGCTGTGCAATAATTTATGATTGAATTGTTACAACCGATGACTGATCGACGTTTCGGAAATTGCAAATAAGTGTATATCTATAGAATTATTTCTCTCTTTTGATACGCATACTAAACATATTAAACAGATAATCATTCGGAGGCATTATCGATTGAAATTTTGAAGAGCAAAATATTATCGAACATTTTAATTCGTTCTTTAAAATAATGCTTTTACAATTAGTAGTTCGAATAAGTAATCGAAATACAATTAAAAACTGTATATAATTTTTTTGTATAAAATTTGTTTTTAAAAAAATATAATACGAGTAATTATAAAATATATATGCCACTTTAAAAATAGTAAATTTAATATTTTTAACACATCATTTTATTTTAATAACACCGACGTCTTTCATTCCACATACAAATAAATACTACGACATATTATTTTTTTTTTCAAATGTAGTTAACATTATTTATTCGTAAGAGATACGAATTTAAAATAACTTTTATAATTACTAGCTGTACTTATCATATATATTATTGAAAAATAGTTTTCTTTTTTAATTTATATACTTCAATACTATGAAAATAAACTCTTAACGTCATGAAATGAAATACTATAAAAAAAAATCTTTTACGACTATCAGTATAACTACTACTTTATTGTTATTTTAGATTTACATGACTTATATATATAATGAGGTCTACTCGTGCAAAGTGATCCATTTACATATTATAGAAAAAACGTATACTAATATAAAAAATTCTTGAAGTCATTTAATTGCACAAAATTATAAAATAATTTTAATTAATATGGTAATAGAAGTAAGCAAGTTAGAGATGAATATTACGATTCTTTCCTACAAGTTTGCCATTTAAACAAACGGAATAATTCCATCGTGATTTTACTCTACTATTTAACATTTTTAAATGTCCAACTCTTTTATTAACAACTTCAGATACTTTATTGGTGGAAACGAAGCTCAGTTTTTTAATGTATATCGGATCAAGACATACAGTGTCACGCATTCTTTTCTTAAATCCTATGAAAATTGGGCATCAGTTTAAAAAATCTGCTTCATTAACTTTTTTTATCATCTGAATATCTGTAACCTTCTTAATTTCATGCTTTTAATATGTTTTTATCAATGGTTAATATTTTTAACTAATACTTCTGAAAAAGAGGTAAATTAATCAATATTCTAATCTACTAGAAATATTTATCTTCTATCCATTTATTCAGCAGATCTCGCAGAAGTTGGTTTAAAATCGTTTTTTAGTTTGAAAACCAGAATTTTTAAAAGGCAGAGGTTAGTTGTCGACTCAAACAAGCATCTAAATTTTTTCATTACCTTTTCATTACCTTGAATTTCTTCTCAGTGCTCAAGCGGCCAGGAGAAGCTAACTTACATTAAACTAGGCAGTTTAGATTTCTTTTATTTCTTAGACCCGTATAAGAACCTGATCTGATGATATCCAGAGCGAGAAGAGTTACTCGATTGTCTGTATGGATGAAAATCGGTAACTTTTTTTATCCAAGAAGAAAATTACTTCAATGAACTACAGATAACTCTAGTCTTTTCCTAAGACTCAATAATAGAACAAATAATATGCAGAAAATTTCATGGTGACACAGTTCTAGGCTCTAATTTTTACAGTTTAGCCTTTATACTGCCATACCTTTTACGTTTATATAAGTTTATATTTATTAATCCTAATTTTTTGACATACTTTTTCAGAAGCGAAATTTTTAATTTCCTCTTAAAATTTATCATTTACATAATCTTTATCAATTTTGTTTCTATACAAGTAAGCTTTTTTATTATATTATACGAATTAATGTTAATCTGGATTTAAAAAATTTTACTTCCAAAAATTTAACAATTTTGTTTGAATATCGCGATAATGTATTATATTATTATCCATGTCATTTAAAGTACTATTAATACAAGTAAGCCAATTTATTTGTTGACAATAAGTCAAAGGAATAGCATAAAGGATAGCAAAATATTAAACGTAGTAGAAACTAAATACAGTTATTTACAATTAATAAAAGTTTAATGTATATATAGTTTAAGTGGAAAATGAGTGAAAGACCAGGAGACGAAAAGCTAAATACAAACGCACATCGCTGAACTGAACTTCTCTCAACAAACAAAGGATGAAGTCTCGTCTATTCAAGCAGTCAAGGTAATTCACTTCCGTAAACTAAAATAATCCTCCAGATCGGGAGTGTGTGTATATATATATATATATATAAATATAAATTCATATAATTCAAGAGAATGTAGAAATATATAGAACAGATAGATTCCTGAAGTATACAATTAATTCGTTTGAGCGTAATCTTTGTTATCATCAAATCTTCTTTGATGATGAAGAAAACACGGATAGTTTTCGAATATCGTTAAATTGTTACTTTTTTTGATAATTCACTCAGTTGTTGTATCAACACTCATATATGATACCATACTTACATGGTATTATTTTATAACTTCAATTTGACGTCATGGATTTTATTCATAAAATTGAAAGAAAACGAGAAAAGAGACGAAGAGTAAGCAAGATGTATGTTTATACATACGTATATGTACGTTAGAAAAAAAATATGGATCATTCTTTTGAAAATGATCTAGAAGGATTTTTCTTCTACTCACGTTCTATAACGACAGAGATAAGAATTCGAACCATGCGATCGCCAAAAATAGCTCTACATTTCTCTGAGATTACGTCTCATGGGATTCATGGACAACGACACTACATTTTATTTCTCTCTTGGTGTTTTTTCCCCTTTTCACTACTATCAATCTATGTATGCAGTTTTTTTCATTTAAGCTGCCATTCACAGAAAAGGTAAAGCTGAAGTAAAACTTGGTTGCAACTTCAGGCTCTCATTTTCAGATTTAAGTTATATTCAATTTTACACCTGCTTTCAATATTTCTCTTTTATTTCTCATTTTTATTATTGTTTGCTGTATTCTAAATTCTAAATTCAAAAAAACTTAGATTCCTAAGATATGTTAATGATTTTTAAGGAAAATTTATAATTTTATTACTTCTAAAATATGTTTAATAAATAAATGCAAAGCATTAGTTTTATTATTGTTAAAAGCCAGAGAATTTATAATATAATGAGAATTTTCACTTGAATTTTAGTAATATAAATATCGACTTTTATTAATGAATGAACAATATAATTTCATATAAATTCTAAATAATACTAAGAATTATCGCAACAATAATGTATTTCCATAAATAACATTAAAATAAATAAAAGATTAACTTATGTTATAATATTTTTGCTCATTAGATTAGAAAATATAATATTTTTTATGTATAAAAATAGTATTTGAACAAAAGTACGTTACTAATTTGACAATATCTTATACGTATTGATTTATTGAAATTATTTTTGCTATAAAGAAGACAAAATTTAGGTTCAAATTATTGTTCATGTTTTCGACGGTATTTTTTTTATTAAAAAACATAATTTTTTGTTATTGAGATTTTATAATGTATTCTGATATGAATAAATTTAGTACGAAATGTCCAGCTTACCTTTTAATATATTTATTAACAAATAAATTTTAGCAATAAATTTTCTTTTACCAAAATAACAATTTTTTATTTATCTGCATTTTTACATTTATATTGTATTTTACATATATTTTCATATTTAATTTAGATTTCAATGAATATTTACATTTATTATACTTTTTTATATTTACACGTATTTCTCTGAAATAAAATAAAGAGAATAAAAACTTTCCCTATCGTTTAATGCGACAAAAAGTGAATAAACAAAGACGTAAAATGCAAGGAAAATAGTGTTCGTAATTAGATGTTACGTTTCATCCCCACCCCCATTATTAACACTAAATATTTTCTTTTATTTAAGGAAAATTCACCATCAATTAGCAATGCTATTTCTTTATTTTAATTGACTGCTTCACGTTAACTATTTTTTATTGAGGTCCCAATAGTCATCGATATTCTGTAAAGTCAAAAGATAGGAAAAGAATAAAGAAGAACAGAAGTAAAATCACAAATATCGTAGTCGAGGGTTTCTGTGAGAAATACATAGCAGTCATAATTGGCAATAGTAGTGCCTTCAGTAGTTCTTAGTATCTTCTGAACAAAGGGCTTCGAAGAAAAGCTGGTTGAAAGACTAAAATAAGTCGATCATATACAATTTTATTCATACGTTTCTACTTTTTCAATATTAATCGGTTTATACATATATCTTTCATGAATTTATTCTTTTATCATATTTAATTTTTATTTATTTTATTTTTATAGACAACATATCGTTTGATAGATTTTATAAAAGGCTCACAAGGCTTTGAGATTTTAAAGTATTACGGATTTTTCAAGATTCTTAAAGAAAAATAAGAGCTTATCTAGTCTATAATCTTGATTGATTTCATTAAATCCATTTGATTACTTGAGATAACTTAGTTGACGAAAATAGAAGTAATTCTGGTTGAGATCGACATAATTATGAAATTAATTACAAGTTGTAAATTGACGATTTTTTTACACTTTATTTCCTAATTTGTCATTATATAAATTTATGTAAAACTTTGGTATAAATAACTATATGCATATCTCATAACGTATGTAGCTGGCTCCACTTTTCTGAGTATAAGCATGAAAATATTAATGTTCGGTAAAAAATTGTGTTAAGTATATATTGTAATTAACATAAAATTGGCCTAATGTACAATCGGATCACTAGTCTTTTTTAAAGTATCTTCTTATGTCTTTTAATAAAATTTCATACCGAGAGTTTTAATTTCTTTGTGTGACTGTTAAAAATATTTTTTAATAATATTTGCAGTCATTATTCGAAAACAATTCTACATCTATAATACTTGTATACAATACGTTCCATAATTTGAGAAATTATTTTATAAAAATTCTCAGCCACCATACAGGCCTGATTTATTGAATATTGATATTTTTAACGTTCATTGAGGTCTTAATAATGGTACATAGTAATATAAAATAATATTGTAATAATTATGATCGTAAAATTTGCTTTTAAGCTTCTACACAATTAGATTATATACAATATGATTTTTATAAAATAATTCAACGTTATACTCTATATCGTTCTCTGTAGAACAGATATAATTAAGATCTTACCTTGTCATTTTTATAATAAAGAATTTAAAAGAAGCGACGTATGAACAAAATCTTTCAAAAGTATAAAATACTTCTGCTGACATACATCTTTTATTAAAATAAAAAAAATATTTGTCAAAAGCTCACATTTTTGGTCATAGACTAAAAATGACATAGAAAGCAATGAATTGAGATTTAAATTGATATCAAAGAAGTCTTGACCAAATAAACATAGAAACGTTG
Source organism: Platyscapa corneri (assembly GCA_018907185.1). Taxonomy (NCBI): domain Eukaryota; kingdom Metazoa; phylum Arthropoda; class Insecta; order Hymenoptera; family Agaonidae; genus Platyscapa; species Platyscapa corneri. The sequence goes on from JACCHW010000037.1 coordinate 581,720, forward strand.
ATTCTCTGAAAAAAGTTCAGAAAAATATCATTTGAACTTATTGAGGAATTGTACGATCCACATACATGTCAAAAGCAAAGAAAGAAATGACACTTTTCGTTTCGATCTTTATATAAGAAATTCACATCTTACTACGATGGTATATCTTATATGCTTAAGTTGAAGCAAGAAAGAGATAGAGAGATAAAGGGAGATTGGTAGGACTAAATTTTTCTGATATTCAGCGAAATCTCGATAAAACGCTTTAGTCGTCAATTTTGTCTTCTCTGCTCTCTCTCTCTCCCTCTCTCCTAATCCTAAGGAATGCACATTCACGCTCCTAAACATAAACCCTCATATATGCGCATACATTCATCTGAGTTTAGGCATAGGAGCTGACAGAGCTGCGGCTCGTGAAAAAGCTTCATTCGCGACACGTCATCCTCTCCCGCGATCTATCGGATATATGTCGCATCCGCGCATCAACCGGGCGTCTGAGGTACAGACCGTTGCTGCTCCAGAAACCCTAGCAAAACGTATGCAGCACCAGTAATAGCAATTTGAATTGAACGAATCTTCAGCCCTCCTCTCTTACTCTTTTCCTCATTCCCGTTCTCGTCAATTTTCCTTATACTCTTCACAGCCTCGCAGAGACTCCAACATTTTTTTTCGATACTCATTCATCTACACTGCTACAGTTTTTCGCATTCACACTCGTTTACCCGTTTTCAAGTGAAAATCCATTACGAATGTATAAAAATTCTCGCTCGCATAAGTGCGTATAAATGCATATCAAACAAGTGCTACGAGAATCTATCAATTAATTTTTCTCGAGAGTAGTGGCAGTAGCATCCGTTTGTACCCTCTATCCTTTGCATTTTTAGCAACTACGACGTGTTGTCTCACATACGTGGTTGCGCGAGGTTGTGCACAATCGCCTTTTGTGTGTAGTGAGAGATCGATGCTTTCATACATAAATGTATGAGGCTCGATTCGTCGACAACTTTAAAACTCCCCGATAGTCTCTCGCTTACGTCGAACACGCTATAGTGAGCGAAAGAGCGGATGAGCAGCGAAATTTCCTTTCTCGCTTGGCAGGCAATGCCATTGCTGTTGCCATTGCCGTTGCTGTTACCGTTGCTGTAGCTCTAGCTGCGGCTGTTACCATTGCCGTTACTGTTGCTGCGATGCGATTTCCCGCTCTTCTGCCGGTGTACGTGAATGGGCGCCTGTGTGCGTATGGGTACGTGCGAGGCACGCCACTTTTCACTGGATGCGGACGTAACTTAGGCGGAAACGCCGCTTCGACGTCTACTCTACCTTTCCGAGAACACGGACGTTCTGAAGCTATTAGAGTCACGGGGGAGAAATAGAAAGAGCCGGAGACTGGGACGTTTTAACCTTCATGGTACTAGAAAGAAGACCTTTCAGAAATTAATTTCAACTAAATAATCCAAATTCTTGCTGCGTGTTAAAAGCGCTGACAAGGTATTATTTTTTATTCATTAGCATTTTCCGGTTACCGCGTTTACGTGATGAGCCATTTATAAAAATAAGTTCCTTGGAATGAAATTCAAAGAAATTAAGAAATTTGCTTTTTCTTTCATTTTTATCTTTGTAATTATAGAAATTGGAACAATATTAATTAAACGTTATTTTACCTTCTTTATGAATATATTACTTCTTTTTCCTACACTCGTTTATTTTATATTTCATTTTACATGTAAAAAAATAACCTATTTTCCCCAGTTTGATTTATGATTAGAATATTAATTAAAAAATTTTTACAATAAATAATACAATGAAAAAGAGTGGTACTTTAAGTTCAAAGAATTTATAATAAATTCTAAGCATGTGATCAATGAGCAATACTATATAAGATAACATACTCTTTTCATGGTAAAATTTCATTCATAAGATTGGAGATTTTCTAGGCACTGTTCATACTTTTCTGCTTCAATTGTTTAGAAAATTCATAAAACTTACGAACAATAGTTAATAATACTAAAAAAATAATTATATGTATTATGCATATATAGTAAATTTACAACTAATCACTAATATATTATCAAATGAATTTGAAAAAGTGAAAAAATAAAACAATTGTATCAATCATTAGCGATGTTAAAAGAAATCGTTAATCATAAAACATTTGATAAAAATTAATTTTATTTAATTTTTTAGGCAATGTGCAAATTACGAATAACTATTTTAAATATATAAAATTCGTAATGTTTGTTCTGGAAATGGCAATAATATTTGAAATGAACATTAACGAGTATTCGTCTGTGAAAGTTTATACTTTTACATAAGAATAAATTGATAAACTAGTATCGCATTATAATTGACTTGTTTGTTTAATTATAATTGATAAGCTTTTCGACATTTAGTCCTTATTTTCAGAAATCTTTTCAAGCTCCTTCAAATTACATTCAACTATATAATATTATGATATTTATAACATTTTTTTAACCTAATATAAGTTTACGTGTATTTTACTTTCTTTTAAAAATTGTTTAACGTGTAGTTAAAAATCAATATTTTGAATTCAACATTCAAATTCTAATCAGTACGTAATACAAAATTACTGATTACCATGCAGGTTCTTCTCGATTTATGCTATAAATTAAGCATTACTTAACCTTCAAAATAATTAATTTTTAATATAAGTTGTAAAATAGAAATTTGTATATATACTTTCGAGACTAATATTGCGGAACTTATTTAAAGGTTTTCCTTCAAACATTCAGAATAGTAGTTCATGGTGCTTGCAGACTCATACTTTATATGCTAAATACGCAACTTAATTATTGAATAAGATATAAGAGTAGAACTGAAAATGCAGCTTTTATGCAGAATCCGAGTATTGGATCCGTAGAATGCTCCATCGAGTTCTTCTTCGATGCGTGCCAAATGGAAGCTTAACTGCCTGGATTAACTCCCACACATTGTAGCCATCGTCACTTCACTGTCAGTCATATCACTATGCTAAAGCAGCCGAAAGTTCTTAAAGTTCCTTTTATTTGAATTTTTAGTGTATTCTGTCTTTATCGAGGGAAAGGTAGACGAATCATATTTTCAGACTGTTTTTTCTCTGCTTATTTATTGAGCAGCATGCTTCCTAAACAGTCAAAGGTACTTCGTTAACGTTGCGGGATAAAATTTGTATTGAACAGAGCTTCGTTCTTAGTCTATAAAGATTCGCTCTTAACTCTATTCCACGAATTTTATAGTAAATAGGTAACTGAAGCAACTTAATTCCAATTTATCGAACCAGAACTTTCGGATTACATAGAAATATATCGTAACGCTGTGAGTGGCAGAGTTACTAAATTATTAAAGTAAATGATAAAGTAAGTAGAAGCATTCTGGATAAATATCCAAAATAGTTTTGATACATAGCGTAAGGATCTTGATCTCAGTTTGGAATATTGTGGTTTGGAGATTTATTATTCAAGAGTTGTCGCAGAAATTATTATGCCGACTTTCCAATTTTATCTGTGTCTCTAATACAGTGTCATTTATAAATCAGAGCACTTGGTTGGTACCCAGTGAGTTTGTAAATTTTATTAACTACACATTTGTGTCTGTACAGGTTCGTGTTTAAGAATCTATAATTAAATTTACAGTATCAATTATGGTACCCTTAGAAATAGATATTATCCTTTTATAATGTATAATAACATATATAATACAGCAATGTAACGTATTATCTACACCTCGCAGATTACGTACTATAATTTGAGTTTATATTTCAAATCAGATCTGATAATTGTCTTGTACTTTCACTATCACTATCAAATTCTAGGTTCGAGAAGTTCTCAAGAGCCCTTCTATAGGTTCTGAAATTATTGCTCACCTTTTCACATTTTGATTTAAGTTGCCTCTTTTAATTCAGTTTATTGTCTTACACGATCTCTGGATATTTTATCTTTCTGAAATTTTTCAGTTAGCAGCCGCATAAGTTAAGCTTTCAACTTAACATTATACATACGAATAATTTTTTATAATACATTTTTATTTTATGATTTGAGAGTCTATATCACGTTACTATGAAATGCATTAAAGATCTTCGAATAATATTTAGTGAATCAAGTTTTTTTAGGGATATTTTATAGCTATATCGGTGTATATTTTTTTTTTTTTATTTTAAAACTAATTATTATAAATATTTGTGATAATGATCACGTTTTATTTTAACGAGTAAGCACAGTATTGTAGGATAAAAAATTAGGTATTAAAATTGGAAAATAGTAAATAGTTCATTACAGAAAATATTTTTAGCAACATATTCAATATTAAAATATGAAACTTTATCGTACATATGTTTTATTATTTTTGAAAGAAAATTTAGATCGAAAATTTTATTCGAAAAAATTTTTTAATTACATTTGTTCATTTAAAATTTTGATACACGCTAATCGTTGCAAATTTTCTCTATTTATATCATGCATTCATTTTTTGTCATATTTACTTTAGAATTTGTGAATTTGCTTATTTTTTATAAAAGTTTGAGCTGCTTTACGTATTGCAAATATTGAATTTATAGAATGCACACACACAAAGTTGCTTGCTTTTCCTTCTAATAAAATAGCGCATTGTAGTACTTCCAATAAATATAATTTCAATACCAAACGGAAACTACTAACGAGTCATCGGATGTCCGTTCTAACATATGGACTCATGAACGTGCTCACGTATGTACACGTGTATAATCACACAAACGAAAAGGTATTGAAATGAAAAAAATAATTTTCCGCAGTGTACATTTATTTCCTTTAAGTAGAGTCCTGTGTATATTTTTGCTTTTCAAATCTCTAATTTATTGGTACCACTAATTTATTGTAATAATTTTTTTATTTTTAATATTTGTTATGTATTTATAAACTTAAATTTATCTTTGATACAAAAAATAATTTGTAACATTAAATCTCGAGTTAAAAATTTTACAATTCGTTTCATATTTAAATAAATTATCCTAAAAATATAAATGAAACGCATATATAAAAATGAATACATGTAATATGAATATTTAATAATCACTTCGAAAAAGAAATAAAATTCAATATAAGTTTCATGATGCATTATCTAAAAGAAGCTTGTTTCTATTTTTTTTTTCAATTTTTACTAAATTTAAAAGATTCATGCATATGCTTATTATTTGAAAAAAAATATTTATAAAAAATACCTTGTAAAACAAAATTTGACCTCGGATGAATAAAAAAATTTATGTGCGCATGTGCGTGAGCAGAGAAACATTAAATTTGAAGATAAAAAGAAAAATTTTATACAATAAAAATATACAGAAATAATTAAAAATTATTTTTTACTGATTATTTATAATAAAAATTTAGTTATATATGTTGAATAAATTTCTTTACAATGGTGAATGCTATAATAAATAGTATAAAAATTTATAGAAAAACATAAAAATTGCTAAACAATAATTAATTTGTCATTTAGCTACAAAGATTAGATAAATAAAAATCTATGCACCATTCCATTTCCTAAAGTTGTCAGTTATATAGTATCTGTTGTAAAAGTATGTTTTTACATATATTAACTACTTCATGTACGTTAATAATAAAATTAATAACTAAACACTATAAATATGCTAACTAATTGTTTAACAAAATAAACGCAGTTAAGAAAATTTTTATCTTAATCATTGTGCGAGCTATAAAATACCATAAAATACCTGTGCGCTTATTTATTTATACTGTGCACATCTTATAAACCTTATTAAAAATAAGATCTTAGATTAAAATGATTTTCTAAAGTTCAGCACTAAAATTTATTTAATTTATTCTTTTTCCTATTTTTGCTTATTCTTATTTTTGCTATTTGTACTTTCTTTATTTGTCTCTCCTGTTGTTCTTATTTTTATCTGTTTACAGTGGTATAACATAATCTTTTTTAATATTTCATAATTTTTTTAAAGTTACCCGCATCGTTCCATCTTGGACACCTAAATGCTTTAATGACAGCGATATACGTCGGAACTAACACTCATTTGATGTTTTGTTTCGCTTGCTTTCTGCTATTTCGATGAAGCATTTACGGCATTACAATGACGCATTTTTCTTCCCAGATTCTTCCATTTTATTCCTTCAATAAACATTGTAACGATTATTTTTTAAATCATAACAATAAAATTTATAAAGAATAACAGCAAATCGTAAAGAATTTAAAAAACGCCACTCATCTTATAATTATTTAATACACTATATGTAGCGTTTAAAAAAATTATAAATAAAAAATGAACTATAAATTATATTTTTATTTTATCAAAGAATTGGACACTTTTACAGATTGACAATATTTTATAAACTATAAAATCCTAAGATAATAATAGCATACAATTGTATTTCAAACTACGCCTAAATGCATCTAACGAATTTTATTAAATGAGACTTAATAACATAGTAAACTAATAAATGTGAAAACTCATTCATTTATTAAATATTTTCATTTTTTTTTCTATTATAATATCTGTATATATTAGTGGCATTATCAGAAGTTGTAACTATTATATTTTTCTAAATAAATTTAAAAAATACACTTACCCTTACTACATAAATGTAATATTAAGAAAACTGCACACATATTTAAAGAAATTAGTGCATCCAAAAAACATATTTTTTGCACGTATCTAGTACATTTGAGAAAAATTTTTTAAGTAGCTAGTCGCATTTGCCTCTCAAAGATTACCACCTTGTCATGCGCACTATGAAGTAATTACCGAATAAGCATATAAGGCTATTTGATAGTTAATTTATCTTAGAAAAATGGCGTGTTTAAAATTTGTTGAAATGTGGACCTTTTTTAAAAAATGCGTAATAACATTTGGTAACGTGAATAGTAGGCCTTATAACAAGGAGTCTCAGTACCAATGTTGTAATTTCCTTAAAACAAACTCTCTTTTTCAAATCCATACAAATGTTGCTGAGTGCAAAATGCAAGCATCAAATCTAGCCAAGGGTTCCGGTGTTGAATTTTCTATCCGAGGTTTTATGGATATTACCTCCAGCTTTGAGAAGGAATGTATTTCGAATATACTTTACCAGCCAAATATTTACAAAAAGCGGAAGTCTCACAGTCACTACAATTCATCGGAACAGTATTAAGCTAGAATGGATAAAAGTAGTAGTTGTAAGAAAACACTCTAATCTAGTTATTAAAAATATTACACGAAGGTAATCAGAACTAATCTGGTAGCTTATTTGAGAAAATAAGAATCGGATGTCGATCGGTAGAAACTCCTTCTATTCAAACTGTTGAAGACGAAGCAGAAGAACAAGATAAGTATTATAGAATTCTAAAAGACTCAAAAGGCTCAAATAAAATAGAGAGTCTCAGATTAGATCTTCATAGTGGATCGAAAAAGCGTGACCTTTATTCTAAGACAAACTGTAGCAGAAGAATTCAAGAAAAAATGTTAAACGAACCAATTGATCTAAATACGTAGAAAAGGTAAAGGTTAAATTTGGACAAGTTTTAATCTTTATTATATAATTTGCGGACATTGATCGTAGCGCCGAGATTCTTACGCCTTCAATGAATCATTTGTTAAGAATAATTGATAGGTTTTTTTTAATACCAATAAAATAAGCTTTACCGTGATATATCTATCCTTATCTACTGCGAGAAAAATTGAATAAATTGCGAATTTATACGCTTACCCCTAGAAGTAAAAATAAAAGATTAATGAAATATTAAGATGTAAGAATAAACCTTCACTGATAGGAAGGTTATGACGTCTTCTACTGCCTTTCGGTAATCGCGACAATTGCATTTAAATAATATAAACGAATAAGTAGGTGGTGTTCATTCAAGAAGCTTTTGATATCCTTAAAAGAATTTACTTCTTGCTTCTCCAAAAATAAAAAAGAACTACACCCATCGCTATAAGACCATGAATGATGATGGAAAATGAGTTAAGCAGATAACGAATATTTATAAGTTATATTTATAATTTAAAGCAATGAAACCCGGTAGACATTCTGCGGCTGTTAAATTAATGTAAAAAACATAATTCTCGTTCTAAAAGGTTTTGCTTTTAGAAGATATGCTTATGCGGTAGAAAAAGAACTAAATATAATACGGAGGCAGGTGATCGATAATATCGAAAAAGGAATATTCTGTAAAATGTTAATGCCACTGATTGTTCGATCGTATCACCCTACAACTTATATTCTAGGCAATGGCAGATCACATGATGCCGAATACGATGAAAAGTGATTTTTAAAATATTCTCAGCACTAGAGAGATTGTAATGAGTGAAAGCTAACCTAGAACATTATGCCAGGCAAGGAAAAGTTGTTTGCAAAGGCGAGTACTCCTGGTTGTACTATGATGTCTTGTCTCAGACAACCTGTTTAGAATACTTGAGTATGCTGATTTTGCTATGAAAATTTACGTAGTAAGAGCTTAAAGAGGTTTGCCAACTGCTTGTACACAATTAAGTAATTCTTAAACGATGTTATTCCACCTATTGCGTTCATTTAATTAAAAATATTATTTACAATGGTGCTCTATACAATTCATCAAATGACTAATATATTTTGAGTTCGCTTCTATAGTTTTCGGAGAGTAAATAGCTTAATTAAATAAGAAGATAGTTACTATTAATGAGAGTCAATAATTTGTATCGCTTATAATCGTTTTAATCCAAATCAAAATTTTTTAAAATAACTTGGTTATTTTACATTTAAGCTATTTACAGAAATGAAGCAAATTTTAAAGAGCATAGGAAAATAGGGAAGGAAGTAAAACTTAGCCTAAAATTTCTCATATTTCTCATATGTTTTAATCTTTAATATTTTAATGCATTATGGATTTTTATTTTTTTAATAATCTCTTTAATAAAGATTTATAATTCAAATTTTTTAACAAAAATTTCCTTAAATAAATTCTTGAAATTGGAATTAACAAGTTATACAAATACTGCGTATAATAATTTAATTTAATACAACAGATATGAAATAAGTTTTTAACACATGAAATTTAATACAATAACAAATTATGTCGCCAAATAATAGGGAAAATTTAATAATAAAAGATAAAATTGAATATCATAATTAAGTAAATATGAAGACATGTTGTATTTGTTTAAAAATTATTAAAACACCAAATTGATAAATAAAATCTATGAGAAATAAACTCTTTAATTTTTGCACAAATACAATACTGTTTCGTCATAAATTTTGTCAAAAATTTTCGAATACAATAATTTGAATGGCTATAATTACTTCAAAAAATGTAAATATATTACTATAGTAAATATTTGTAAATAGCTGACATATTTGAAATATATTCTGGGCAGAAAACCTATTAGGCAAATTCTTAATCTAAGTTTTAAAAAATTTAAATTCTCAGTTTGTTAAATGCAACATAAAGAACTTTGAAAATTACTTTATCCATAAGACATAATCGAGCATATGAGGTTGAGACATCGTATAAAGCGCAATAAATTATGAGTGATATTCAAATTGCATATATTAGCAGATAAGTGGTACATACTTCTTAGTTGCAGAAACGTACATTTTCTCCTCACTACTGATGAGATTCTGCTGCGTGATGTAGCAAGAATTAGGAGAAATTTAGCAACTGGTTGCAACGTACCTGAAATTACAGAAAATAGATAGAGTTGGAGTTACGATAAAATGAACGAACCACCTAAGGTACTGAAGACACAGTAGACACTTCAGGCTCTTATACAGTGGCTGAAGACTTAAAACTACTGGCTTATGGAATATATCCTTGAGCTTTAAAGGTTAGTAAAAGTCATAAATATATTTTATGTAAGATTTTTGAAACTAGATTAATTAGATATTAGCGTATATAAAAAAACAATACTTCATACTTCAAGGTTACAAAAGAATTTTCTGATATTATTTTGCATAAAAAAATTTTTTTGCTGACAATAAAAAAATAATGTCTATTTACTGCGTTTCAAGCGGGTTTCATTCCGATACAGAAAAAGGGATTTGAAAAGATAATTGTATAAAAATGAAAGACAAATAAATGCACAACGTCTGCGTCGCGAATTTATTATATAATATTCAATAAACAAACTTTAAGTTCAGTTAAAATGCAAGGAACAAAAATTATGTTTGTAAGACTTATTTTAGCAGTTCGTATGTACTCTTAAGTTATAAGGAAAATATGAAGGTATAGTAAATAAAGTTTCGAGTGCAAAAATGAAAATGGAAAATTCGATTGTTTTGGATAAGTGAAATATCCGAGAGAAGTCAATTGCTATTATACTCTTTATATGTTTATGTTAACAGTTGTAGTTACAAAATATGTAAAAAATAAATAAAAGACAATAGTAATACATTTGGAATATAGTAGACGTACATGATTATTATATACTTTTTTGTTTTAAACAGAGATCTGCTATTGTAAGCAGAATCGTAATCTTGTTATGACTTTATCATTCTAGCTTTTAACTTCATTCAGTAGATATTCGAACGCGAATTTAAGTTATTTTGTTGAATTTATTTATTTATTAATTTTTACCTAGATAACTTACCAGCTAGAAATAAAATTTCAGATTCTTTGGATGATGTATCAGTTCTGTTTATACAAATGTATTATTTTAGGAAATAAATTCAATTCAATAACGAGGATAAAAATTAATTTGAAATCAATTTGATGTTAAAACTAAAAATCTCAATATCAGTAGTATAAGCAATTATTCGCGAGATTCAGCATATAGACCTAATAATAATCAATAACGCGACCATAACTCAGACTCATAAACCTTGAGTGTCTCACGAATCTCGCAGATGCATTGGACATTATCGGATCCTTGAAAGCGAGTATTTGAATGAACTTATGATTCCGATTTGCTCCATCCGTTACAGATCAAATGTTATCGAGGAGTTTAAAACGTCAACGCAACAACGACTATGATCATTTAATCGGCTCATTCCGAACGCATCATTTGTTTTCTGAATCTGCCTAAATATCCAATTAACAAAATTGAAAATTTATTTGTGTGTATAGATGCGCGCCTTTTTGCGTCATCGATCAGCAATAAACCTAGGAATAAATTATGGACGTCAAGGCATACATTAGTTTTATTTAATGCTCAAAAAGAAAAATACAAATTACGAATTTATGTAAAGAAATTTTCATTAAATATTTATTTATCGACTTTCTTAAATGAGAATAGTAATAGTATTTATAAGTTAACTTTTAAATAGTATTTCGATATAAAATTAGCTCGCCTCTTAAATATATCTAATTATAGAGTATATGATATTTAATGTGATAAATATCAGTATTTTCAGTTCGAATGTCGAAGCAGAAAAAAGTTTAAAGGAAATGTTTTATTAATTTTAACGTTTTTTAAAATTATTTACATCAGTACAAGTATATTAAATTTACATGTAACAACGAGCGATAAAGATATTCTGTAAAAAAATGTAAGCAAATATTTATTTTTATGACGAAAATTTTTCTTTTAGCATTTCTTAAATGCAAGTAAATTTTCTTCGTGAATTCAAACAATTATTTTCTTTCAATTGAATCGTCTTCCTCTTAGAAGTTCTTTAAGTAACATGTTTGAGAGCGCTTTTACGACATAAAATAATATTACGTATTTGATTTTCAGTGGGAAATCAGCAATATTCAAAATTACCTAAGACATTTATGAAAAAATAATACAATTAATATTCCGAGTGAAAAAGTATTATGAATTATCAATTAATCTTTATCATAAAAAACTTCTTAAAAATAGACATACGCGCGTAGACATCAGCACAGTATGTGAATAAATATCTTTATAATTCGTTGAAAACGTCCTTGATTTAAAGTCGCGCAAACAACTTTTATGCATATTGTAATTAAAATTTAATGAATCGGGAGAAAACGTAGAAGAGCAGCAGCATGATTTTTAAAGGACTGTCTCGAAATCGCGCGGCATGTCTGAAAAAAATAAAGTAATTTAACGTTTGACGGTTCCGTTTGATTTAGAAGCTTCGTTTTTAATAACGGCATACTTGAACGAATTCGCTTTACGATTGAATCTCTTAGTGTCCGTTGATTAGGTTCATTGTTTATTCCGGACGATACAGTGACGAGTCCGTAGAGCATCGAAGTGGTGGCGACAGCATCGGGACACGAGTATTTGTGTGCTTTAACGCCGTAAAGTCTATAGCTGGGTGGACTGTACGCTAAAGAGAGGCAGTCTGTCAAAATGAGTCTTGCACGTATTCAATTCAGTGAGTACTCAATAGCAAAAGGCAATATTATCCAGCTGCTTGCATCTACGTCAATAGTCCACAAATGACAAAATAAGATAATCAGCTAAAGTTAGCCATACAATCAGAGACTTATTTGGTCAATTTTCCGTTTGTTTCATCTTTCTGGCTGCAATAACCTCGCCTCAGCCTTTGCTTCTTTTGGTTCTAATTGTCGCTAATTTCATTTAATTATCGAATCCTAGAACTCTTTAGGTATGGCTTATCTGACCGCAGAGATCGTGACATTCGTTTATTTTTGTTGCGTTTATTTTACTTTATAGTTATTGCAAATAAATGCTCGATGAACTAGTGGTTACTCCAAAGCACCGTGATTGAGAATTTAATTCACCAAAAATTAAATTGTTATTGATTAATCAGTGATTGGATCGATTTCTGACATTCATGACATTACATTTTTCGGCTAAAATGTCTAATCTATTAATTATACGCTAGAATTTTGCAAATATTTAAATAATAAATTGCTAGTCTTCAATGTATTTTATAACTCTAGATTTATGTGCTTTCTATCAATTTCATTTCATGCAAGACCATATTATCGTGTCAGTAAATGATCACATATATCATGAAATAAATCAAAGCTTTAAACCAATTGTCAATTTAATGCATATCAATGGTGATGTTGATTTAATTAAAAAAAATTCACAACACTATTATCGTTACATTGTGAACAACTGAAAAACAACTCTAAAGAAAACTCTAAAGAAAATTTATTATAGCTAATCAAAATTCTCTAGGTATGTGCTATTACTCTATAAACAAGAAGTTTGATAAAAAGGTAGGTAAATTTTAAACTAGTAATTCTAGAATAATAATTGATATTATGTTTATATGTTGGTATATAAAATGTAGAAAGTTCATTTCCATATCAAGATATTAACTTTATACAAAGGTGCTCTTATAGTTTTTATATGGTTTCAACTAATAAGTGCGCAACATTATCATTTCGAATATAATAGAATTAGATTTACAAAATAGTTTTTTCATATTTTTCTATTCAATAAATGCAGTCGGTACGATTTATTGTTCAAAAATAAATGTTACCGATGACATTTACGTATAATTAACCCAGATCTAAGTAAATTTTTCGAGAATTTTTTCCGTATAATTACTTTTTTATGCACTAGTAGCTTCGATAAGGTACTACTATTAATTTTTAATTCTTAATTTTATATATCTTAAAAACGAAGAACTAATTTTAATCCCTGCTATTTTAATTATCAAAGTGAATAGCTATTTTTCAGATTAATTAATTTATGTTGAGTTTATAAGTTATCTTAAAAATAAATCCTCACATTTTAAATAATATGCACATCAAATTTAATCTTGTGAGTTGAGAGTTTATTTTTGAAACTCGAGGAGGCTATAATAATTCATAAGTAAATAAGTAAAATGAAAAAATGTCTTGAATACGTATATGTAATCGAAGTTGCGCAAAGGGAAACAAAATATTTTAGTTCTTCATAAATAAACGCGTGGAACTGCTCGAGCTTTTAATATTTATCATTTGCAAAAGTGCATTTCGAAAACCGGATATATTCCAATAACGCTTTAACGTGGCTTGTTTATAATAAATTGCCCGTCTCTTGATTAACGAATGTCATATCAAGATTATCAAATGAAAGTAACAAAGTACTCGTTATAACAATAAATGTTTTTATTGCGTGAAATTGTAGAATAAATTCTGGCGACTTGGTCGCTAAGTTGGAGCCTCGATTTAAAAGTCCGCTTTAATTGACTTTGATTGCAAGGACAGAAGGTACAACCAATGAGGAGGAGTCGAACGAAGCAGTTGAGCGGCGGTGGCCGAGATTTTTTAAGAAGACCCGAGTACCATTGCATTACCAATTTTCCGCATTCGTCGACTAATTCACTATTCGGAGGACATTGAAGCAGCATACCAAGTACCGGTATTTACATTGAGAAGCATCCGTGTAAGCGTATATTTAACGGTCGACGGCGCTCCGTTCGGGCTTTCGTGGGCCAAGAAGTGTTTAGGATGCGTGGCCATGGTCGAGCTCCAGAGCGCCGGCGCAATGTCGTACGTCCTTCCACCGGCTTCGGCGGCGTCGACGGTATCGGCGGCTCTCGGTTCAATACGCATGCGACGTGAGCTTGCGACGTGCGCGCGCCCTCGCAGCAACGACTGTCCGCGCGGCGGTTCGCTCCTCTTTCGATCGACGCAACGGCAGTACAGGCAGAGAGAGCGCAATCTCCCCGATGGCGACTGTCTCGTGTTCCTAGCTGCCACTCTGCCTCCGCCTCTCTCTCTCTCTCTCTCTCTCTCTCTCTCTGTCTCTCTCTTCCTTCTATTTGCCGCCAGCGTCCGTCTCTCGTCTCTCGCGCGCGCTCTCCCCCTCCCTCTCTCTCTCTCTCTCGTAGCCGTTCGCGCGCACGGAGTCGTCGCGCTCTTACCTCGTTCGGGCTTTTTCTCGATTCTCAAAACGGCTCAGTTCGCCCGTAATCGCTCGCGCTCGAGGACCGCTGCCGGCCGCTGCGAGCGCGACCCGCGATCCGAGCCTCGGTTGCTGTTTCCGAAGAACCGATCGGTCATCCGCGTTTTGCCCTGTCATTGGGCGGCAGGGGAGAGATGAGCGCGCACGAGACGATTGACGCGAGCGGCGCGTGGTCCGTTACTCGCGTTCGTCGGAGTGACGAGCAGCGGCACGTGTGAACGGCGCCCGTTCGCTCGTTTATGCTCTTCCTGGCTTACCAGGCGATACCTAGAGCCAAGTGGACGACAGTCTGCGCGCCAATTCTGAGCCCGCGATGCGAGTGCTCGGGAGATGAAAGGATGCTAGTGAGAAGAGAGACGGGGAAAAAAGAATAAGGCATTGGTCGGTGTAAGGATAGTGCGATTCGGTCGAGCGCGGAGTGTTAGTGAGGATTACGGAGTTACTGCAGGTGACAATGTGTGGGATTGTGGAACTGACGTTTGTCGCGCTCGTGCGATATCATTCATGATTACCGGAGCCAACTCTGCTGGCCGGCTTGACTGGGAAGCGGCCCCTCGCCGGTGCCGATCATGATTCTGTCCTCGGGCCATCGAGCGGCCCATCGAACACCCCACCAAGTGCTTACCAAATGCATAGGCGGCGTTGGTGGTTACAAGAACGATAAGCGCGATCGACCTTGTCGACAACTTGGTGGACCATACCGCCGATCGATCTTCAGAGGCTATCTCATAGCACCAATTTTCTCGCTCTGGATTATCGGGGCTCTGTGCGTCAAAGACGGTGAGTAAGAGGGTTAAATCGGCCTGCCTGTCTGCCTGTCGCTTCTTTCCTTTATTCCCCCAAAGAAGTTGTAACCGCGAAAGCGTGACTGTGCACGGTTGCCGAGGCCAGCTACGGAAAATATGCTCAGTCGGCACGAGTGTGGCGGCATTCTCGCGAAAATTGGCAGAAGCGAGTGCGAACGCGAGATAGAGGGATCATAGGAGAAGATAAAGAGAAAGAGGGAAAGCTGGAGGGTAGATGAGAAAATGGGCAGAAAAGTGATTTTCGCAGCTCAAAGTGATTCTATTTAGCTAAATCTGACTTAAGATTCGTCGCCTTCAATCTGCATAACGTTTGCATAACATCTGCCAGCCGAGTATAAACTGTGAGGAATAACGTGCAGCCTCTTTCTCTCTATCCTTGCTCTTGCCTTGCTTTCACAGCCGAGTAAATAAATAGAGGTGCTCGTGGCTATGAGTTACCGCAGAGCGACGGGGATGAAACACTCAGTGGTTCCATAATTCAGATGCGCGGTCATGTTCGCTCTAGGACTACTAAAAAGCTACTCGATCCGAAAATCGAGGACCGCGGAGGAAACGAGCTACTGATCCTGTCTTTGTTAATATTTTTTAAGCTGAAATATTTAATAGAATTTAAAACAAAGAGGCTTGTGCAATCTTTATGCTGACATCTTATTGCACGATACCCTTTGCTCTCGATCAGAGTTGTTGGACCAATAAAATCATTAACTTTGCTTATCTGCGTGTTTTA
The DNA here is from genome assembly GCA_018907185.1 of Platyscapa corneri. Lineage (NCBI taxonomy): Eukaryota > Metazoa > Arthropoda > Insecta > Hymenoptera > Agaonidae > Platyscapa > Platyscapa corneri. The sequence goes on from JACCHW010000037.1 coordinate 597,960, forward strand.
AACGTTCGCAACTTAAGTAATCCTAATTATAGCGACAAAACCTGTCGCGCACAAATTAGTTTAATAATTTTGTCAAAATATCTAATCTCACGCTAATGTTGGTGCTTCCCTATTTTAATAATAAAGCAATTTCTTGCTATATTCCAGGATTAACACGATAATTAATGAATTAATTTCTTCAACGTGTATTAAAGAATAGTATTACATTATAAAGTTTGGTAAAAATCTTAGACTTGCTTACAATTGAATAAAAAAAGTATACATTTTGGTTAAAGATAATCATCGTTCAATTTTTATTACATATGTTATATTTCGAAAAAAGCTCTTCTCCGTCTGAATGTGAATTGTAAGTAATCCTCGAATAAAGTGTTCGAAGCAAACACTTATACCGAGAATGCATAAACTAAGCTCGTGAGATTCATCGATAGTTTTAAGCAATACGTAGGCGTATTTTTTATTCGCGGGTTGCACTACTTGTCTAGGACGTTTAAACATATTCAAACGGTCTACTGTTGGTCGAGTGCTTTTGCTAGTACTGCCAATACCAAACAACATTGCAACCGCAACAGTGTCATACTGAAGTGATAAAAACCAAACGGTATCTATTTAGTCAAAAGGTTTTATTTAATAATATATCGATGTTATATTATGATTTCGATGCTCAGCTCTTGATATTTCATAGGCTTTATATCATAGTAAATACGTAAAACTAAATTTCTATTCAAAGCGTTTATACTGTATTTAGTATATCGACAGAATCTATTATTCGAGCGTTCGATTCAATTATCGAACAATGGGTGTGTTTATTCGAAGAGTCGTAAATTTTATCACAAAAAATCAGTTATTACAAAAGTAGCTGAAGCTCGGACACAACTTGCCGATACGGTTAACCATTTCGTTACGAATGCCCAACTGCACGACGAGTAAGAAAATAAGAAATCTAAACTGTCACGTATAAAAATGGGATAATGCGCACTCTGATAACTCTTATAAGTAAAAGCAAGCGAGAAGGAGACGAAGGAGAGGAGCGCCATTCGAGACGCCAAGCCGTCTGGTGGTTACCGGACAACAGCAGTCGACGAGAGAAAGAGCTCTGCTCCCATCGGATATACGAGTATGATTCAAACGGCGTACCTCTCCTCCTTTTTCACACCGTCTCTACATCCGCGAGGTTGCAGTCATCTTACTCCGGAGACAGCTTTATCCCTTGGGAGTCGTACAGGGGGCAGCTCCACCACCATATTTTCTAGTGTCCCTTTTCATTGGTATATAGGTAGTAATATTACCTGCTCATCTGCAGCTGAGATCTTGGCGGGAGACCTTAACCAGAGATCTCGGAAGAAAAAACTCTCGACTAGTTCTTTTGCTGTCGTTTTTCTTGTCCGTCGCCCTTTCCATTCCATTCCGTTCATTCACTCCGTCTCTGTCACTCCTTATCACGGTGTGTCTCTGGTACTTTCAGTATTCGTTTCTCAAAAGTTTTAACGAATCGCTATTACGGCAGCGGTGCGATTGTGAGAATTCTTGCAACACCAAATAAAATAGAGGAAGTCAGGAAAGAAAAAATAAATGAGTAGGAATGATGAAATTCGTCTCCGGAGGAAAAGAGGAGTAGAGACAATACCCAGAGCGAACATTACGTCACGTGCCATCAACATCGTTACTGTCACTATTATATTTTTCCACTTGTTACGTTTTTTCTTCCTTCTCTCTTTTATTTCTCTCTCTACTCTCATTCTTCTTACAACCGCGACTACTTCTGCACAAGTTTTCCGCTTCCATTACAGCTACGATCGCTTTTTCTTCCAGACGACGACGAATAAGCGAGCAGAGTGAACGAGCGAGACTTTCTCTTCGCTTCTCTTCGTTCAATTTTTTGTGATGCACCAAAAATCCCTTCTCCGAGTAATGAATTTTAGCTATTACTCCATCGGTTTTTAAAAAATATAAACTCGTAAGGACGTATTAAAGTATCTCTCTCGGTTTCACTGCGTAAATGTATTTTTACATCTATTCTTTTTTCCAACTAATGGAATGTCATAAAGTTTCGATTTTTCAGAGTATTAACATTCGATAAATACTTTATTTCTTATTTAAAATGTTAAAAATTTGACAATTCTAATACTTTATAACTATTCGAAATATTTTTAGTTGAAAATAATTTTCTATGAATTCACGATAACAACACATTCGAAAACTTAAACACCAGATGAAATACTTATTTTTGAAATGCTCCATGTTATTAAACTTTTATAAACTTACATAATACGTATTTTATTTTTAACTTTATCAATTGTTCTATTGTCAAAACTTAATTACTAATTTATTAATACAAATACATTATTAATATTTTCATTAGGAAATTTAATCTGAAATTAAATATATTAAATTAATTTCTATAAATATTTTAAATTCTTAAGATACGATGAACTTCATAATATGTAAGAATCGTCGTATCTTTATTATTAAAATATGTATTGTTTAGGTTCTAAACATAACTTTGAATAATTTTAATTAAATTAGTACAATTTTTATTTATTATTATTATAATATATATATATTGAAATATTTATTTTTTATTATTTAAAATATTTTAAATTAAAATAGTTTGTATATTTAAATAAATAAATAATATATGAATATAAAAATTATATAATTAAATTAGTAATTTTACTTTTAGAAAATATAATACTCTAATAACTATAAAAAAAATTCATCAATAACGTAATTAATCTTTTAGAAAATTTCAATTACGATATAAATTTAAATTTATATCATAAATAAATATGTTCTAATAAAAATGTATGTGTATTGAAAGGTTTCAAATATTTAGACGAATTTTGTACTGAAGTATAATGAATATGACGGCAAAGAATTAGTAGAATATATTTATATATTACTTAATATGTACTAAGGATATATTTTAGTAATATTAATTTAATAAGAATTTTATTTTTACAATAAAATTTCGTAATTTATAAACATTTTAACAATAATTTAAAATATATTTATCGTATTCAGATTACATTATTATTAAACATATTTCGAAAATTATATGCACATTGTCTTTCCCATACACAATAATATTTTATTTGAAATCTTATTATAATATCATAGAAAAGCTAAATTTGCAATAATAAATGATATAATTAATTTTCTGTTTCCTCATATTAATTACTAAATGACGGGATTTATTGAAGGATGATATAAAATTTAATTAAATAGTGGCATTAAATAAAATTAATATCGAACAGTGAAGTAAATAAAATTAATTGCTGTTATTTTTTTGATATTATTCAATTTTTTAAGAAAATTAAGAAAAATAATTAATAAATAAAAATATTTTAGCATGCATATTGATTTTTAAATGAAATATACATTAAATTAAAACAATTGTTTACATAGTTTCTTAAAAATTTATGTGAATTATGAAAATCGTCAAATTTTTTAATTTTAATTAAATTACGTAAAATTACCATATATATATATATATATATATATTAATAAATAAAAAATCTTTATTTAATTTAAAAGAAAATTTCGAGTTTGAATGTATAGCCAATTTAAATATTATTTGCAAAGAAAAATATTTAGCCTACACAAGGTGCTCTTGAATATGTTTGTCATTTTATTCGTTGTAATACACGGATCAATATTAAAATTTAAAATACATAATTAATACAATGAATACGCAAGATGTTTTCTTTTATAAAATACAAACTTTCTAATATTAAGTATTACAATTATTAATCAAATTTTTTCATGCATGAATATAATACGCTTACGGTTTAATTGGAAAATTTCATAGTTGGGAAATTGAAATATTAATGATACAATAAGATGGTAAATGCTTTTTGAATTTTTTTCAAAAAATTAAATTTCGTCGATTGAAAACAAAGTAGTTTTTTAAAAAAATTTCGATCAATTACAAAAACAAATACAAAAGACAATACACAATAAATAATATATGAATAATACAATAATGATATATTATTGCATATTAATGATGTATATACTAATAATGCAATTCAGATATCTGCACCAAAATATCTTACGTATCTTTGTATTATACGCTGAAATTAGATTAACCGAATTTATAAAGCAAAATGAGTCTATCGAATACATGCATATGCAATAATTATAATTTTCTAATTTAATAATTGCTATGTTATTTAATCGCAATAAATCTTATTATGAATTATTATTAACAAAAATGTCATTTATATATTATGATATCCTGTACAGTTAAGTAACATGCTGAATATTACATTGTGTATCCATACAATCAAACGATACATCTGTGACGTGAATAACGCTGGCACGAGATTTCCTATTGATGATAATCGACAAAAGGGGATGGGTCATCTGACCACAGACTCGCAATCGCAGGTTTGCTTCGCGGGTTCCTTCTTGAAAATTAGAATCGACTATTTCGACATCCAACCTTTCGCACTATCTTCGGTCACTGCTTTCGTGGACATCGCGACTTTACTCCAAGCTATCCTCTGGAGTCGAACGTAGGCCAGAGTTCGAACTCACGAGCATTACACTTCAATTTTCACGCATACCCATCCATGCATAACAGTTTTGTCGAAACTTAGATCTGCTTATCAATTTTTGAAATTAACAGTTTCTCAAATACATGTGTGCTTATACATACACATTCACGCACGCACACACACACACACACACACACACACACACATATATATAATTCAATTGTTGTGTATTATTATTTGCATTTGCAATTCTATTTCTACACTTAACATTTCGTTCAATTTTGTCAAAATAAAACTAAACTGTCAATAATAAAATATTCACAATTCATCTTAAGAAAAGTAACATACCAACAATTAATTAAGATTAATTAGATCGAAAATTACCTATTAATTTTTACAACTATTAATAAGTGTTATTTCTAAGAAAAATAAAACATTGTCAAATTTTATGCGAAAACAAGGAAACTGAATCAGCTAATTCAGTAAAAGTTCTGCACACAAGGAAGCCTCGCTTAAATACTAATGTAATTCGATGCCGGTCATTTAAGCAAACGCGTGAAACACGAGTCGTCTGCTGGTCAATCACTATTTTATCCCCCTTTCTACACGTACACTCTTTTGTTCAATCATTTACATACTTCAACTATTTAATACGTTTATTACATAACTAAACTTAACCATTGAGATTATATTTATAATATAAAAATTAAATTCATAAAATAGAATATAAATCTATTAAGCAAACTTTACTCAAGCTTAAGCAAAAAAAATTGAAAATATTTTTACTGCACTTAAATAATGAATAAGTATTAAGATTATTATTTTTCAACGGTACATTCATTATATTTATACTGCAAAATGTCTGCTAATTTTAGAAACGTTATTATAATTATAAAATACGACGATAAAAGCTACTTTTCTAATCCATTGCCTTCGCTTTCACTTTTTCTCTAAATGAAATAATTCTTGACGCTTATTATAAAATAAGGGATGATAATTGAAAATTGAACTTTAAGTCGAATATTCTAGTTTTTATAAGTTTTGTATCTCAATCATAAATGTGTATACAAAGATAAAGAACGCAGCATAATCGTAATGCAATTGCAGAGAAATCGATATTCGTGTCTATGAGGGAAAAGCAAAAAAAGTAAATACTAAAATGGAGAATTGGAATGTAGAAAGAGCCGACAACAAGAGATTTAGAAGATCAAGAAGGTGGCCGATGGCGAACGAAAAAAGAAAGTCATAAAAAAATTCAAAGGAAATCCGACATCCTTCCTCTGCTAAAAAGGATCACAAGATGAGAACAAAATGCATCGTTTCCTCTCAGACAAAATACATTGTTATATGTACGCAATGATCCTTCAAGTGAATAACCATTCAGCAGATACTTTTATGTTTCAAATTAATATCTTTTTACAAAAAATGCACTTTGAGAATATAAATGAGTTTTAAGTTATCTAAATATAAGTTTTTATAATTAATTATTGAATTCTTATATTTACTAATATAATGTAAGAGATCTTTTCAACATAAAAATAATTATAAAAAATATTTTGTTTTAAACTCTGATTACTCTTTATTCGCTTTACAGATTTTTAATTTAAACAAATTACTTTGGAGAAAAGTACGTCTATATATTGAATAACAGTAAAATAATAAAAAAATTAAAATACGGAAGACATATTTTATTTATGAAGAGTAAAACAAATTACTATATTTTATATATAATTATAATCGTGCGTAAGCTTTTTATAAATTGATATATTGTATCTTCAGATAATTTTGTTTCTTGAATAAAGTTTTGACTTTTATATTTATATAAAAACGTTTTTACAAGATGTTTTACTGTATCACAGAAAATTTCATACAAAATATAAATTTTATTATTATAAAATAAATAAAAATAAAAATATTTAAATGAGAACAACGATTTTGAAAAAATATTTAAATGTCTTCATTAAAGATAAATGTATTGTTTTACATAGAATTATACTCATCTACGATTAAGTTAATTTTTTAAAATTATAATAAGTAATTTTATAAATGAACTATTGTGTCATTAATAATGAAATTGAAAGATGTGTTACAAGTAATATAACAAACATAAATTAGAAATAATCAAAATATACATTCAGAAGATTTATTTTATAGTATATATAATATGATTATTTAATAAACAATTATTTATGATTTAATTTAGTATGCTTAATGCTTTGCTATCTTTTCAAGATTTCTTATTAAATTTCGTATGAATGAAAAATGCGAAAAATCTTTCATTAATTTTTTTTCATATTATACCAATACTGTATATTATTAATATTAAATTATTTTTTCTATTTTATGTAGTCTTCCTTGAAAATATAGATTAATAATTGTAATAACAAGGCAATTGATTCTTCGTATGTAATTTAGTAAAATATCAAGTTATAAATTTACAGTAAAAGAATGTATAATATTAGTATTCAAATTTAACTGCATCATGTTGAAAAAATGTGTGTATACATTTATGTATGTATGTATATACGTATATGCATGTGCATTTGCATATATTTGCATACCCAAAGAATTTCGTTCTTTTAAAAATACATATGAAAAAGTCAAATGATCATATGCTTTACTCTTAAATTTTTCATCATATAACTCTGGATATATCGTTTCGAAAAAAATTTTCAAAATTTTGTAAGTCATATAAATTTTATGACTTCAGGCTCAGTATTTCATGACATAAATATATATATATATATATATGTATACATATATATATTTCTCTATTATTCATTTCTATTTTCTACAACTTATAAACTAATTCTCTTATAATTATATAAATCGAATGTTAATTTAAATACGTTAAAAACTTTTATTTAAAGAAATTATAGTAAAACATGACATTAATAAATCTCATAATAATAGTTGTTGCTCCTATAGTATGGCTCATACAGTAAAATACAGCTAAAATGGTCGTTTTTACGCTTATTTTTTAATATTTCTAAGACTTAACAAAAATAAGGTTTTTCAAAATTTCAAAGGACTGATTAAACCTTACTGCATAAAAATTCAATAAAACAAAATAAATTAATTTTTTGGCAATTTGCTGAGTTGATGCAACAATTTATGTATGGTAAGTTAGACTATTAAATTATCATATTCGAGAAATTGATTTTTCGCGTTAAAAATTGAATAATAGTACTCTTGGTAAAAATAAATTGGACAATTTTAAAGGCATTGATAGCAACCTTCACATATAATGCAAAGTCTACTGTTTCTTATCGACGACATAATCCATACGGAGCCCTCCGTTCCCACAAGTTGCGCTTTAACATGAAGCGCAATAGTAAACACCCCTCTTTTCCATTGTATTTACCTGGTGTAAAGCTCCCGTGCACGCCTCGATACCAGCAGCTGCGATAATGCGCGACAAAATTTGCCTTTTAATCATTTCCTGAAGCTTTTGATATATGAAACACAAGAATACGCAATAAATGGGGAAAGTCAATTTATTCAGAACTAATAATAAATTTAAACGATATAATCTTAACAGAATTATACACATCTGCACGAGGCTATTAACTACTCATATTAATTTCTCGCAAAATTTGCAACTGGCGTCGTCGCGTCTAGAATCACGATAAAATTAACGAAGAAAAAAAAATTATAAAACGTTAATGAGAAAACACGATAAATGAGCATCACGTTTTTTCTCTTTTTTTCTCTTAGAAAGCCTCTCTGTTTCTGCCGTTGAGATTTTTTCTTGGGCTCCAATTCTAAGTTCTCTTTTATGATCTCCACTCAGAGTTTTCAAGTAGTTGGTCACTGAAGACTTCTTCTATTTGTTCAAAATCTTACATCTTTACATGAAAGAAACTATCGGCCGTAACAAAATTATGGTTTAAAAAGGAAAAAGCTATCCTTTTCAACGTGCAGGTTTAGCATTTTGCTGTTCATGAGCAGTTCTCTTTATATTTTCTCGACTTTACTAAGTGCTATAAAAGGGCTAGATTTTTATGCCCGACAATTATTAATTTACGTGCACAACCATTTCTTTTTTCTAATCAAAACGTTTCACAACGTCATTTTATGTATTTCCCTTCCTTGGTTTGCATATCTTAGAAGCTGCACGCTCGTTCAAAATGAAGTATTAATGAAAATATGAATTACTACTACAGTTATAATACAGTAATTAATAAATGTATATTAAAATGATAATTTATAAAAATTTTACTTTCTTTGCGTTTAATGAAAAATGAAATGAAAATGAAATATAATTTTAACACAAATCTATTACCATTTATAAACTGTGAGAAACTTAAATAGTCTATAAAATTACTTTTTAATTATAAATTATTCACTGTTATTAATTTTAAATAAATATATTGTTAGACTATATTTTAAAAAAAATTATTAAATTGTTTTTCAAATATATTTTATTCAAGATAATAAAAAGAATTATTTAGTTTTCATTATCGTAAATCGTAATTTATACACAATCTTTAATAATAAAGTTACGATAGTTTTTAAATATAAACTTTATATGGCAACTATTCAAGTGAAATCATTAATAATTAAATAAATAATTAAATCTCTCTCTTTTCTCTGACTCTCCTTTCAATTGCAAAACCAGAATGAATATTGTATCCTACGTTTAAATAAACATAGTTAATTTGTTTATTAAAGCAAACTAGTAAGTGGAGTTCAAAGTCGATTTAATTATTTAACTTGATTTAATTCAATCATAACAAGCATAGTTATCATTCATATTTTTAAATAGTAATTTTGTAAATAAATATAAAAATTAAAGAAAAGAGAATTTTAACTAGAATACATAATTCTTAATGATTTATAAATAAATAAAAATAACGTATATTAGATTTATAAATTGCGCCAAATTTAATTATCTTCTTTGATTGCTCATGTATTAAATAAATCATAATATAAACTAATTCAAATAAAAATATTTTAAAGTGCATAAAACTGAAATTCATAAATGGTTTGTAATATTTTCATTTATCTTTAATAAATTCTCTACTGAATTATTTAATAAGCATTTAAAAATTCAATTATTACAAACTGATTTAGATTAATTATTTCTAACTTTTTTTGTTAAAATGATTTTTATGAAATTTTAATATCTCGGTTATATATTTAATATTAATTAAACTTGTACATGAATAAGTACTCATAAATATAATTATCATAATTTAATGAATCATAATTTTTCAGTGTTATTTCCTTTTACATTTTTTCAATTTCATGTTTAATATTAAGTTGCTTAAAATCACATAATAATGAGTGCTTCAATCATATAAGAGAAGATCATATATAAAAGTTAATTACAAATTATTCTTTACGAAAATTAAGATTTGAACGTTGTATAATATTAATACTGTAACAAAAAATGGGAATGAAATTTTTCTATTTTTTGAAACGTAATTGATACAAAGAGATTTTTTAAAGTAAATATATGATGCTGAAAGTAGTGACCGAACCCTTCCACTTTTCATCTCGTCATGTGAATAATTACACGTCTTATTAAACAAAAAAAATATATAAAATTTATAATAATCATATATTGAACAAAAAATTATTAAAAAGCATTAAAAAGCTTAAAAAGCATTAAAACAGTATGTAGGAATAAGTAAAGTACTGTCTTGTTCAAGCCTCGGTTTTTATAAGAGACATCGCTGTATTAAATAGAAAATGATATTGTGTGGATCGATACTCAGTACTACATCAACATAATATCATTAGAATTATGATTTTACTTTTATTTATGATTCAATTCCTATATGCAATGGGCTTATACGGATAATTAGCTTAAATCTTAGCTTAGTAATTAAAAGTTTCATAATTGCGATATTTATAATTGGCAGTAAAGAATAATTAATTCAAACTCTAATAATTTTCTAATAGAGCGAGAATAGAAGGAAAGTTATTTGATAGCAATTATATAGAAGCTAATAGTAAAAAATATAAAGTGCACAACTATTGAATTTATTCAAATAATAGTTATGTAAGAAAATATGAAAAATCGGAAAACAGAAAGATGAATGGATTCGTGTATGCATAAAAATGCATAAGCATGTACATACCGCGGTAAATAGAAAATTTACAACCTAATACTGCGTGATATAAAGAAAAATATACGGAATATACAATAATTGACGCAAATGACAACTATATTGTACTTTGAAAATAGATGTTTAAAATGTATGTATCTATTAAATATGAAGGTATAAACATAGAAAAAGATTTTTTCTTTCGTTTTAAAATGTTTGATTCATTATCGCAAATGAAAAGTTTGAAAAAATTATAACAATTCCGTAGCTTCTAAGCGATTGTTTACTCTTTCGTTTTTGCTTTATTTAAAATCTTATTAATTTTCAAGAAGAATCTCAAATACCATGTAATTCCACAGCCCCTTTTAAAAAGTTTTCATATTTTTGTGCAGCTATTATTGGGGGACGCATTTTATTCGAGGAATTTACTAATTCGACGATAAAGTTAAAATTTAAATCGTCTCTGAAACGGTGCCTGTTTTTAATTCTCATTAAAAAAGGATGTAAAATTCTCTGTCCAGAGCAAAGTTTATTAGCAACTTTACAAAGCGTAATCAGAGCGACAAACTCATCCGCGAAAATCTCCTAGTATTGTACCCTGTTATCTCAATTTCGTTTTCTCGTTCTTTTTTTTCTCATTTTCTACCTACTAACTGAAAAAAAGTTATTTAGAAATTGAGAAAAAGTATTCAGAGAGCTATTATTATTGGAAAATTTTAGAAGAGAAAGGAGCGGGAATGAGGGAACAACGAGAAGTGCACTTCACTCATTGGAATGGATGAAAGAGTGTGAGGCGCGGAAAGAGCTGGAATTAATTTTACGACAGGCATGCGATATAAGGAAGGAAAAACGAGCGATACTAATGAATCTATAATGAATTGTCTTGATGGATATTCGACTTCTATTCCTTGTACGTGAAAAAGATGGGATTACCGAATACTATTGCAGGAGCACGTGTGTATGAGCTAGAGTTTGAGTATGAATGTGTACCATCAGAGTCCGCACAATGAATTAATGAAATGATTATCCGACTGCAATTCGTGTCAAGGAAGATAGGCAAGTTTAAGTGAGAATATGCAAGTATGTGGAAAACCGGATATAGAGAGAGGGAGAGAGAGAGAGATACGCAGAGGCGAATGCTACTTCATTTGCAAATCGAGTACGTGAATCGATGTTTCTAACAACTTGTTAATGACGCAAAATACGAACTGTCGCTTAATTCATCCATTATGTATTTTCGTTAATTTATAAATTCGTTACATTCTCTAGATACTTTTATATAAGCATCGAATAAGAGTTTGCACACATTTCTAGTTATTTCATAATTTTCTTCGATATTTATTGAAACAAACACTGTTTATAGAAAAGTTATTGCAAGTTTAATAGAAATAAAATTTTAAACTGTAAAAATTGATAAAGCAGTTTCGTATTTAATATTAGTGACGGATTTTATTCAATGTTAATTAAATTATGAAATAACACATAAAATGTATGTTTACAACATATTTGTTTACTACATAATTAATTGAACGTTACACTTCAAGAATGTATCAAATTATGTAATTGCAAAGTTCAAATTTTGAATTTTTGAATTATAAGTGTGAGCCTTTATTCACGCAGTTGTTTTAAAAGCTTTTTATTTAAATATATACAATATCATATAATTGATATATTTGATAACATTTTTAGTTTAATTACGAGTCTTACGTATATTAGATAACATTTAATATGCCCACTGAGATTCGATTTTATAAATTTTTATATAAGATAACGTACGTTATTATGAGATATATTCATTTGCAAAAACCTCTTTTATCTTTCTTTAAGACGAAAATTCTTCATTTTTTTGTGCACTTTTCGGTTCTTAGCTACTCACTAGCGATGTTTCAGTGAATTATTGGCATTATATAAAGTTGGTGTTACTTTATATGAGTTATATAAAAGTAGTCACGTGCGTGAGTGCACACATACGAGCAGTTTATTCGATTTTTTTCTCAATCTCTCGCTTTTTCTATATCCTTTATTCAAAGTATATTTACTTTCATTGAATCGTGGAAGAGAAAAGAGAAAAAAATGGGGAACGAGAGAGGTGGTGATATATATATATATATAACGATTATTATAACAGTTGAAATTACCTGGAGTCTACGTTCGTTTAATTTTTAAAACAAAATTTTAAGAGCAAACGTAAACTTAAGGTTTATTTAAATTGAAGATGCACGTATGAAAACATTTTTTCATGAGTTATAAAATCAGAGTATATTGACAGTAATATATTTTACTCTTATATATTTTGAATATGGTACACACCATAAAAATGCACAAAAATTACGCAAAAGCTAATAATTCGCAATTGGTGGTAAAACAAAATATATATTTTTAAAATATCATTAAAATTTGGAAAAGATCAACTTCATTTATTATTGATTCAATTTTAGTGCTTTTAATTAATATTGTATGGTGAATATTTTATTCAACCTTTAATTCAACCTTTATAAATGTGTTTAACTTTAAAATGAAAGAAATTTAAAAAGAGATTAGCAAAAATCTAAAAATACGTATATGTCAAATCTAATTAGCTAGAATGTTTGATTAAAAATAGTATTAATTAGCACATATATTTTTGTGAACTTAGTTTCTCAAGATTAGCCATATTTTATAAATCCATGAAATTTCGTATTATATTGCGTATTGGACATAGATTTGACTAACAGTTTATATCTAAATTTTTAATTGATCCTTTTATTTTAATATAAATAGATTTGTAGAAATATTGTAAAATATTTAAAATTTTATAAAATAACGTAAATTTAAAAAATGTTGGTAAAAGTCAACTATTAAAAGATTGATAACATTCATACGTATACAAAATTTACTTTACAAAATCAAAATTTATAGGTTTTTTGATAAATATGTTTTACATTTTGTGCTAATTATCAACGAATGGATGTCTATGCAGAACCTTAATCTTATTAATCTAATCTATACATTAATGAAAGAAGAATATTCGGATAATGTTATATTTAAAGAGTAATATATTTACTTTTATTGTAAACATTTAATTTTATTAAATTTTACGTTCATTGGAAAAATGACGAAATTATATAATAGTGTTTATCCTAAGATTTTATGACATATTAAATTTAGAACGTATTATTAATAATAAATTCTACGAGATCAATGTACAAAGTTTTAAAGCAGTTTTATCGTTTTTAGTGGTTAATCGTATCAATAAATAATATATATTTCAATACGTAATAATCATTATTTATTATAAGTACGATAAGCTGCAATAAAATCGACATTAGTTTAGGAAAAGATAATAAATAATATTCAAAAGCTTTAACTACTAACCCAGGAATCGAATGTTATTTGTTTAAAAAAAAATTAATAATTTAATTGTCCATTTTTTAAAATTTATATTCATCGATAAACTAGTACTTATCGCACAGCAGAATTACTTTGTAGTCAAGTTTTCTTTTCAAGCTTTAGAATATAAAACTCGTTATAATTACTAACTAAATAATTTATTTATTAAAAGTATAAAATCGTATTAAAGATTAATAGCAACTCTAATATCGAATTACAAACTAATTTTACTAGAGTTTGCCTTAATCAAATTTTGGTAGATTAAATATCTTCAAAAATGATTATTATGTATTATTGGAAGGTTGATTAAGCCCGTGATAAAAACTAAAGCTTACAGCATGTTAACTAACCAGAAGACATTTTAATATTTTTTCAAACTGCAGTTGCAGAAATGGGCTTAACGCGGATTTCGTCTTAAAACCGAGCACATCCTTTCGGTCGTTTTCATTAGCTTGTGATGCAGTTTTTCAGTGTACAGGAACAATTGTAAATATTAATGAAAATCGGCGGTCTCTCTACCTACGTAATTGACATTGAAGCTTAAAGCATTTAAGATCCAATTCCCGTGCTCATCACATATATAGCTTCAATTCACGATATGCAAAGCTCTCGCGCTTTAAGTATCGAATCCATTACACTTCAATTTCAGCCCCACAGTAAATTAGATTCATTCCTGCATAATGCGCAATAACAACTTGGGGCGCTCGCCTGCTTTGACTCCTCTGCGCAAACAATCTTTAATCATAAAATTTCTCCGTATAAAAATTTTAGGGGAATCATTGCACAGTGCGAATACTACACGGGTATTAATAAATATTTTATAATTAACCGCTTCATGAAAGTAATATCTTGCGTGTGCGTAGCCTCGGCTTTTAAATATGGTTCGGGCCTGGTTCGGTGCTTTTATCACGGAAATGTCATCCTACTGATACAGACTATCGAAAAGACTGCCCCAAAAGACTATTAGCGGAGAGGTCAACAATTTTAACTGTTAGCGACCCTCAAAAAATATACTCCAAGCCGTAAATACGCGTCGTCGGCATACTTTTGTGTTCTCGAAACGCAGATTTGACTCCTTTCCCCTTTCACGTTTATAGTTGTCGCACACGAGTACACGTGCTAAGTTTCAAACCGCACGCTTGAATCAAATGAATTTTTACTTTCCCATAAACATAAAAGATTGTGCATTTTTCAATTTGGTCCTACGCAGCCAGAAATATAATTCTCGAAACTTGGGTCGACGGACTCAACTGCAGTTCTTCGATCATAGTATTGAAATAACGAATCTTCAATACGCAACAATTTTGCTAAATTCCTTATTCCTAATCCCTAAAAAAGGGACGATTGAGCACGTGAGCGAGTTTTAAAAAGGAGCACTTTTATGAAGCATAATTAAAAGGCTATTTTCGGTCCTATTTAAATTGCTAATTATAAATAATGAAGCTGCTGTCCAACCAAGATTATCGCATAAACTATGTTTCATTGCGAGCTGTATGTATAACTTGCCCACTGAATAGAATAAAAGGAAATAAAGAAAGTTTGCTTTCTTCGCATGGAGTTGCCCTTAAAAATCAATACAACGTGTCATGAATGGAAAAATGAAAAAATAACCTGCATCCGATATAATGGAGTAATGGCTGCAGCATAGTCAATGGATCGGCTTTTATTATTCATCTTTTCTACTTTAGTCAGCTCGTAACTCATAAAAATACGGCGAGTGCGAATTTTCTCCTCTGGCTTGTTGTTGCCATGTCTCGCACGTAAATTCCTTCGCAACTCGTTTTATGTTCGCACGTGTCTGGATGTGCACTAGTGAATACGTACGAGTGCGTCACATTTGAAAAGTAAGTCGTGAAAATGTCCTTCGTGTACGAGGTGTACGCGGTAAGTTGGGCAGGGCGCGGCTCACACACCCCGTCCACAATAGAGTCACTGCATATTCGTCGTCGAACGCCTTCAAGGGAAAGAGCGAGAGGTAGAGAGGAAGCAGAGAGTTAGATGCATCCCAGCCGCAGGCTCAAAGCGAATTACACCGAAGTGATAATGCTGTTCCGCAAACTAAGCTGGTGAGTCCCCGCGCGTGAAAGCAAGAGGCCACGAGAAAGTGTGATAGAGCTTTCGTCCGAGCACCTTCGCCCCGCCTCGTGCCCTCCCTCGCTCCCTCTGTCTACCCCCTTGTCTACCTCTCGTTCCCTCTGACTTTCACGCACGCACGCGCGCACTACCACCGAAAACTACGTAACGGAACAGACTTGTAATTTCCGGGAAATGCAAATTGCTCGTTCAGCACTGCACGGCAGTAATTAAACGAGTGTTTAGTACAATTTATTGCCGCAGATACGCGCCTCTACCCATACCGACACTGTCTCTTTCTCTTTGTCTTTCTGTCGCCTCTGCGTGCATTGTTTTTACCCGACAAGCCATCCAACCTGCGTTTCATACGTTTTCACTCCATTCCCAAGCCAAGTATATACATTGTAGGTGTGTACGTGTAAACAGAGTGCACGAGTAATAATCGCCTCAGCTCTACCAACTCGGGCAGTGAAATTTCGCACTCGTCTCGCCCAGAGCTTCTCTGTTTTTTCAGATCATCATTCCGTTGCTGCAATCCGCAATCTATTTTCGCTGCCGCTCGTTCATAGAGAAAATTTTTGAATAAACAAATTTCAGATATAAGAACGCATAAGCTTATATTCAGATCTCAAGGTGAAATCTCGCACTGTTTTCTAATTGTTTTTCAAGAATGTGAAATTTATATAAAAAAAATTTTAACAAACCGCGCCCTGATAAAATATTCTATAATACTGTTGTTACCGCAATTATAGTTTTGAAAGGTAATTGGGTTTTAAAATTAATTGAATTTGAATTATTCTATAAAATTATTTATTAAAAGCTTACGGCAAAACTTAAGAATAATTAACTGATAATTAACTGATCAAAACATAATTTAGCAAATATTTTTTACGGACGTTATAACGTAGAAAAAATATCACAATATCAATCAGCATAATATAAATTATTTTAATGTTGAAACTCATAATTTTTTAATACGATAACTTGAAACGAATCTCGTTAGTTTATTGTACATTATATTTATTTGTTTCTTCTATACTTAATTTTTTTACAACAATCAGAAAATTAGAAATTCAATTTCATAAGACAAAACAAAACAATTTTTTTATATGAAAGGCATAATGTAAGCAAAGCACGATTAAAAACTCTATAAGTTACTAATAATAACAAAAATTGTATGCATATAAAATTTGGTGACTCGCTATATATTAAACAATATATAAAAACTTGATTAATAAGTAAAAAATATAAAATTTTACTCAGATATTTTAATGCGATTAATTTTATATGAAATTCCTTTATTTTAAATTCATATACAGAAGTTTTCGAAATAATTTTATAAATCATTGTTCAAAATTCTTCGTCTCCTTCTCTTTCCACTCCAATGTGTTTTTCATAGTGTATTTAACTCATTTCCTTCTTTTTTCGTTATTTTCTTTAATCTTCCAATTGTTTGCATTGGTCCCTGTTTTATCTAACTCTTATAATAGACGTTTCATTATTTCTTTGTAAATATTGTATAATCGACGTATCCCTTCTATCTCTATATTAATCAATGTTTGTTCGCTGTCGATTCATTACCCGTCCCACACGTTATTAAAATCTTCATTCATACATGAATTTTTTGAAATTTTATCTATTACCACGATAAAACTTACTAATTTTATTACCCAGAACTATAGATTTTCATCATGGTCAAATAAATCCGTGAGAATAATGAATGTGCAAAACAAAAAACAGTTGAAAATTTTTTTTCAATTGATTAGAAATCACAATACCTAACGTCAAAGTTATCCCTTTCATATTGAATTTGCGATGTAAGACGTTGTCGGATGATTATATACTTTATAACTGCATTATTTTTTAGAAGCGTAAGTAATGTGCGGCTTAAAGTAACTCTATTTTACAGACCACAGCTGTACGACGTTTTAATCGCAAAAGATCAGAAAAATAGTTGCAGCAGTTGAATTTTCAAATTATAACTGTGCCTTACGAGAAAATCTATCTCAACACCAAAAAAACTTAACGAATTCAACAAAGATTCTTACTAATGATTGAATGTAAAAAAATAAAAATAGTTTAGTGTCAATCAAGATTTTAAAAAATTACCAAAGAAAGACGGGCATCAACAATGGCAGTTTTTAAAAACGCGGTTAAAGTTTTTATCCCGGGTGGGAAAGGGAGAAGAGTCACGCTCCGACGAATACATGTAAAAAGAATGGAGAGTTGACGATCGATTGGAAAGGAAGAAGGGAACCAACCAACCCCTTATTCACGCGCGCAATATAAAGTTACACACTCGAGAGAGCATAAGAAGTAAAAGTAAACATACTTTCAAGCGACTTTTGGCTCTTTTTTCGGTCTTTGATACCTGTTTTTCTATTTCCAGTTCCTTTTTGTCTGTATTATATCAGGTGTACATCGAATGTGAAGTCAGTTTGAATAGAACAATGCGAGCCAGCATTCGAGTTTAACGCCCAAGAAATGTCCAAATTTATACAACATATGCATACACATGTAAGTTAAGGCATGAATTTGAACGCCAACTGATATTATTTTTACCGAAACTACTTTATGTCCGGCCTACGTAGGTTTGATTGCCCTTTTCACCCTACAGGATTTTTAATAAGTACGTACTTTAGGCAAGGCACATAAAGCTGAGCACTGCTCTCGCATTAAAAGAATGAAAAGCATGATGGTTATTCATGTAGTGTCTCCCTTTTTCATTTACTTAGTATTAGTACAATCTAATACATTACGGTTAATTGTACTTTTTGCTCTTTCGCATAATTAATTACCTTTTTCTTTTTTGAATGGAAAGCTCTGGTCTTGATTTATAAATGGTATTACGTAATCTGACAATTACGTATTATTATTTGTATTATATGTTTACGAAGTATAAAGCCTGATACGAAGCTATGAATTAGCTATTCCGTGTGAAAACTCAAAGAAACTTATTTTACTGTGTAAACCTGCGTTAATATTAAGTAAAAATAAAAGTACAAGTTATGAAATATTATTAGTATTTGGAAAAAATTAGTATTTATCAAATAATTTACTATTTTACTTTATTTTCTTTATTTTGTAAACGGTTTAACTTTTCCTTTGCTTTTGCAAATTATTTATTTAGGCTACATTTAATTAAACACTTATATAACATATCAACATTGAATGAGAAAAATACTGTAGACCTGCAAATAGAATATTTATAAACATTTTAATGAAGTTTCCAATATCGATTATTATAAGAAATGTTTGCTCTCTCTCTCTCTCTCTTTCTCTTTCTCTCTGTTTTTCTGTTCAAATCCTTAATTTCAGTAATACAAAACTTAAATAAGAAAAGCCTTAATTTAGTTAAGGTATTTTCAGCAGCTCGATTCACTGGACTAATGTGATCATTTAAATTGTATTTGAAAGTATATACTTCTGAACTAAAAATTATTAATTCAATCCATAACTACATACATTTTATTATATGATGTTATTAGGTTATTTTTGAAACTAATCGTAAAAGTTTTCGTTTTATAGTTTTTTTTTAAATACAATTTTATATTTTTTTCAAAAACTCAACTTATTCTTATTGTTCGATCTGTTCAATGTGAAAGAAACATGCATAGATTAAACATGAAAAATTCAAAAAGTTTATTATTTATTTGGCGCTATAAAAATAGCGAAATTATTATTATAATATAAAATATAAAATTTAAGAATAAGAATGACTTTCTGTAAGCCATTCCTTCATTTAATTTATATATATATATATATATATATATGTTGTCACGTATGATGGCCGGATACATAAATGTTACATTGAACGCACGCAAGACACTACAAAGAAGTGGAAAACATTACTGAAGAAATGGATATAGAAATTTTGAAGAAAGAAAAAGTTTGAAGAGAAAAAATAGCGCTTTGTAACTTATGTTTTCCAACATTTATATATTAGTTTTTCTCTTTTGTTTACGGCGAATAATGATTACATAACTTGATTTTATTATAATCGAATGTTCCTTAATTACACTTGAGTTATCTAAATCTTTTACTCGCATAAAAGAAACCCCTACCTGAATACATTAGTACATATAATAAAATCTACAGATAAATGTGTAATAAAATCACATGTACATAATATCCCTTTCATGCAGAAAAATAAATAAATGTCAAATGTTGAATTTTTTATAATACAACCGATTCTAGAATTAAATAATTTTCAAAATTGAAAATTTCATTTTAACGTTCCTCCCAATATTAATGAACAATTATCTAGAATAAAAATCAATTAGTATTATTACAGTTATTATATCGAGTTAAGAAAATTTTATTTTAACGACTAATCTGTCGCGTATAAAAGATTAAAATTTTTGAAAATATTGAACTAAAATAAAAATTTTGTAGAAATAACAAATACTTTCTTTTAATTTTTTTTGCGAAGACCGCAGCAGAAGTTTGCTTAAAATTTCAAATACTCCTTGAACTGTGAGAATATTCAATAAATGACAAGTTAATAATTACATATAACAAGGGAAAACACATTTATACTTACAAAATATGGAGACGGGGAATTAGAACTCTGGTCCAGTATAATTTGAGCATTTGTAAAGGTGTGGTGGTTTCGGGCCAGAGTAATCGTTTTTTAGCAATAAACTTTGCAATTTTCTCTCAATTTCTCGTGAGAAAAAAAAATAAAAGTAGAAACAGAGAGAAAAAGTAAGGGGGCTAGTGCAATAGAGAGAAAAAGAGAAACACAACTTGAACGAGTTGTGAGATCCAGTCACGCACACAGCTGCTTTATGTTCCTTTTCTTTTTTCCGAAGCTCCCGCTACATTTTGTGGGTTTTTCCTTTCCTGTCGAAAACAGAAGCGTATCGTGCGTGCTTACCCTCGGGTATTTGTTAATGAATTCACACACACACACACACCCCAGCACTTTCTTTTGCCCGATGACCTTATTATTTTATTTTTTACTCCAGGGCATTCTTCAACACTCGCGAATCCTTGGACTTTATAGGCACGCGCTTGCACGCGTGTTTGTTTTTGATAAGATTGAGCTTGTGCGGTAATACTAGACCTATGGAATTTCTTACGAGGTTATTCGCATCAGCTGTTATTCGCGCGTTTGAATGCCTTGTCAACGTGCATATTTTACATTTATGCGTAGTACAAGGGGGAGTGTACGCGTGCGTCTGCTTTGATTAACATGTTTGAGGGTACAAGCTAATATATATGCATGGATCCTTAAATTTTTATTATCGCGCACGAGTGCGCTAGTGAGTAATGAATTTACGCGCCTTCATATTTATATATTTATACTTATGTGCGTAGCTTCGTTCATATATTTTTACGTAAAATTTCCAACAGATATTCATAGAATGCGTGGAAATGTATACCACTATGTGAGTGCATTTGCATAATGTGTTTGTAAAGTTACGTATATAGTAAATCTACGAATCCTGATATAAACAAGTTTCTTCTCCCTCGTATATGAAATTGGCCTTGTGTTGTTTGTGAGCGGTTGCTCGAGCTGTGGTTATATGAAATGATTAATGACCTTATTAATGTGCGATTCTTACGAGAGGGCGCATAAGTGGTAGTATATTTGCCTTCTATATTTTGCCTTTTCGCTTTTTCTTTCCTGCTTTCCCTTGCTGTTCCACTATCTCTTCTGATGGCTCTTCACCGAAGAAGAAAAATTAAAGGATTTTGTCTCTCCAAAATCGCGGCAAGAAGAAATAACCTGTTTAGCAAGTGAGCCGTAGTCGTGTTCACGCTGCAGGTTTTAAATGAAAAAGAAGCCGAGATAATTTTTATTCATTGCAAAGGAAAGTTCATTTTTTATAGCAATTGTTGGCATTGAGATATATAATGCAACAGCAACATATTGTTTTTAGAACAGCGGACTTTTATAGATTACCTCTCGCTGCTTCGGTAAAATACTTGTATTCTTATTAAGAATAATTTTTAGTAAACAACAAACTTTTTATGTATCCATATACTTATGTTTTTCATATTTGCTAATTCGATGTAGTGCGCTTGCATCCAATTATCCTTTTTTATATTGTAATGTTTTACGTTCTATTTTGGCTCGAAAGAGGATCCCATCTGTATACTACACTTTCTTAAGGCATTCAAATTTATTGTTTCAATAATAAAATAAGTTTTGGTGGATTTAAGTAAACCTTAAGATAAGAATAAATAGTATAGTACATTAATTCAGTTATTAAATCGATGCATATTATTATATAATACTGTAATTTAATAATCAATAAATATTAATGGAATAAAAAGAAAAATAAAGAATTCAAATAAAGAGTACGTATGGAGCTACTCGACTGGGAATTGAATCCGAGACCTTCGCTTTTTGCGAATAATGCACTTTTCAGATAAACCACCGATACCTGCGTATTGTCTTCTTTTAGTCGCCCTCATATCATAATCAGAGCACGAAACTGAATATAAGGCTTAAAATATATAGGTCGCAATATTTAGGTCTATGTATTTGTTTCAATCTAAATTTCGAATCTTTCAAATCCAATCAAATACAAAAAATATATTCATATTTTATTTCACATATTGTGTTCCATAGTAACAAACTTTAATATTGTAAAAAAATAATGATTAAATTTTTAATTAGTTTCCTTTTTATTAATTTTAAACGAGAATTATAAAAAACCCCATTAATATTCATTGGTTACACGTGCATTTTTTGATGCTATAAAATGACTATTTTACATTAGAATAATATAAACGTTGCCTAAATTGAAAGCAATATTACATTAAATAAATTTATATTATTATAAATATACATTTATTGTATTATACGAATTCAACCTTTTAAATAAATATTCAATGTTAATTCAAATAAATATATATTAGTTATTATTTAAAATCGTTTATTATACAAATATAGTAAGAATATGGCTACATAATTACACTGTGCTTTTATAAAGCCACATCTGTGTGGAATTAAAATATTTATAGATAAACAAAACAAATCTATGTTAACAAAAAATGATTTTAATACCACGGAAAAGAAAAATTTTAGGTAATTTTTCAAATATATTCCTGAAACATATTTGATTATTTTCAATCTACTAGTTTGAACATCTAAATATCTATTTTTAGAATAATACATAATATAAGAAATAATATTTTTGTTTAAAATTCGATTATACAGATAAAAATAATAAATAGTTTATATTTAGTAGAATAATAATAATGCGTTTTAAATAAATGCAATAAAATATCATTACCGATAACCTTAACGTCTGGTATGATTTGCTCAAAACCAAACTCCTTTTATAATACGAAATCCGTACCATAGAGCGTAATAAAAAACATAGAATGCAATATTGGTAGTGCGTATAGTAACTTTTAAATCGCTGTTATGTTTATTAATGATGCTTGCTTGAAAACGGAAAAAACTGTATTATAAAAAAATGTTTTGTCAAGTTTGCGTTTGTGATTTATACTTCTATCCAACATAATTTTAAAAAGACTGCAAGAAATTAGGGGTATGTCTGCAAATCGAAAACCAATAGTACAGCGTCATTTCATTATTTTGACTTTGCTTTTACCGCGGTGCAATATAAATGCTCGAATGCATTTTGAATATACATCCGTCAAACATTTAAAAGATTAGACCCAAAAAATTGAGGTACTTATATAAATTTAACACTTCCTCGTCGTTAGTTATACCATTACTTTATCATTCCTTTCGATGCGATTTTGTAAATGTGCTGGATGTGCGTGTCGCCATTCATTTTGTTGACTATTATTAAACCATCTAAGCAATAAATAAAATAGACAGAGAAATGCTCGCGCACAGTAAATATGGAAAACAAAAACTGCACGATTAAGATTTTAATTTACGAGCTCAGCAACGAGCAAATTATTATTAAAAAATTATTATTCACGAATCTTATTCGCTAAAATAGCAATATAAACTAATTATTCAGTTTAGACTAAATTTCCTCATTCTTGCATACAGTTAACAATATATTAAGCTAATTAAAAGTAACAATTCTTTTGAAAAGTGAAAATATTAATTGTCGCTCGGTGGCTCCTTGAAACTGAATAAACCGAATGAAAAATTTTTACGCGGCATCACAGAGAAGGAAGATAATGCCCCACTGATTGAGCTCTACGCGTAAGTGACACTATCGCGAGATTCGCGAGGACCCTCGACTATTCGAGGAACATCCTTTTTCCAGAGCACTTCAAAGAAATCAACTGGTCTCGAATTTAGGTCACGCATTCGACAAACAAGCCCGCGAATGAACGAGCTCGTGCAGATCGCTAATTAAAAGACACCTTAAAAAGAGCTCCCTAGATCTCATTGAAAACGAGTGCATGCATATGCAGAGGCGCATTTCCAGGAGGATGGCAGTCCAGCGCGCGGTGCCAAGCGCGGCCGGGTAGTTGCGCGTAAAAACGCGTCGCGATGCAGCTACAGGCTCATTTTCCAAAGTGCACTACGCAGTGGTGGGGGCGTTGACGCAGGCGTGCGTTGGGAGACTGATGAAGAGCGGCTCCGAGTAGAAAAGAGAAGCAGAGCTCGGGCTGCAGTCGCAGCAAAGTATTATGGAAATGAAGCGCATCGCAGCTGCGGTGCTGCGAGCCTCGGCCTCGGTTAACGCGCGGGGCTTCGTTCGACGCACTCCTTTTGTCGCTTCTCTACCGCTTCTTCGCCGAGGAAATATTGGATTGTCGGGGCATGGACTATTTTTAGGCTGACGATTCGTAAATACGCGTGTTACGTGCGGCGACTTTCAAGGGACTCGCTTCAGCGGAACAAGGAATGATTTCTCGCTCGTGTTTTATGCATGTCTCGGCTAATAGAAAGAATCTTTGGACTCGCAAACTCGGAAATTACTCTCAGGGGCTACGTATGGGACCACGTAGCCAAAGCTAAAAGAAAATAACCCCAAATGGCGATCGGCCTTGTTAACCTTCACTCTTTGGCTACAAATGTGCTTCGTTACTAGCGAATACTTTACCCGATTAAAATTGAAAAGGTACGCTTGTGCGGTACCGGGGATTCGCAGTCAACCAAGAGAGAACGCAAAAGTCCAATTTTTCAGGAAGTTTTTCCAGCTTCTTAACTTTTACCCCAGCCACTGCTAATTGAATGATTTATTGAACAAATTAAATTTGTTCTCTCAAGCGTCCTTTTTATTTATGATACAAAGAATCTAATTTCATTAACAGCTGTCAATGTCGCTGATATAATGGATTTATATTCAGTTTTATGCGCTTAATAAACAAGGTTATGAAAATGTTGAATAGCCATAAAAATTGTCAAAAATTCTTTAAATATAAGCAAATATCGATCATTGTCTTTGCTCTGATTAATAAATGGAGTTTTCACGCAATACTGTATTTAGTACTAAATTTTGACGTATTTTTGATTGGAAAATGAATTGTCCTGTACAAATGACTTTGTACACTAGAGACAATGAATATTTTACCGCTTAATGATCACGTACCAATATATTATCACTTTTCTCTAGTCTGTACAATAAAGAATCATTTTATGATGTAAATAAATCACTTTAAACGAATAACGATCAAAATCTTTTTACTAGGATAGCGGTATCAAGGCACTTCATAAATTACAATTAGAAATATTATTCAGCAGCTTTTTAGTAAATTTTTAACGGCACTATATGAAATATGTGATAAATCATACAATGTTCAATTTATTACACAGAATTCATTTTACATGTATATTTATTTTGTAATTAGTTAATTTTATGTTCAGTTTGATTGCAATAACAATTAAAATCTTTAAATCGATTCTCACTTTATTGAATTTGAATTTTAGGAATATTTAAAAAAATATTAAATAACAAAATCAGAAATTAAATTAATAAATAATAGATGTAAATTCGGAAAAATATTTTTAACTACCGTTGAAATTATTTGAATGTGTTAAAAAAAAAATTAAATAAATAAATATAAGAATCAAAATTTATTTTTTCAAGTTAAAAGTATTAAAAAAGTAAATTTTTTTTAACTTTAACATTATAAAATACTACGCAAGCTTTTCAATTAACAGCAATCGAAGATTTGTCTTGTAATCCATAGATCAATATTTATAACTGATTAAAAGGTATATATTTCAAAATAATTAAATAAATCAGAAATTGAAACTAAATATTAAATTATACTGTATGTAATTAAGTTTTATATTTTTCCTTAAATTCATCTCGTTGTTAAGAAATATTATTTTATAGACAAATGTGCAAGTTTAAAGTCGTTCTTTATAAATATATATCATTGAAAATTTCTTTTTGCTGGATGAATATTCCTATTTTTTCCAATAATTGAAGATCTGAAATTACAAAATACTAAATACATTAAAATACAAGTAAAATTATTTTAACAAGCGAACAACCAAATCATATTATTGCAAATATTACTAATATACCTTAATTCCTTAAGGATATTATCTTAATGCCACTATTTTAATTTTCATAGGAATTTTTAAATGCACGTAAAGGAAACAGAATAGTTTTAAGAAAATGGTCCACTTTATACACGAATACTCTATAGATAAATATTTAAAAAAATATACTCTTGCTTAATGATTAGCTTGAAACATGCCGAAATCTGCTAATGACACGCGTTCATTCACTTTTAAAACATCGTGTAATATGATAATGCGAGCTTACAGTCGAAGGATCTCGTCATTGTCTTGATTAAGGAATGCGTTTTGTCGTATCCTTACCCACACAAGTAATCAACACTAACAATCAAGCGTTATTAAAGGAGAACGTAGAAGGATAGTGTCGAATCAATGAAGTATGGTAAGAAAAGTGAAAGGAATCGCAAATTACCCGAGACTGCGAATCAGTACCCCTATAATGAAATCGAGCTGAACCTCCGCGTTTGATAAAAATGTAAGGCCATGATTGGAATAATGAAATTATTAAGTGTCAAAATGAAACGCCATTTATCCCCGAGACAGAAGGGGAACTCTCACAGTCCATTTCATCAGTTAAGCCATTCGATTGAAAAATAGGGAATTAATTTCCAGCAGAAGTTGCAGGTTCTTTGCCCGACTACGTAACTCCCGTCTTGCGGAATAAACAACCTGTAGATATCTAACTGTAGCTCGAGCTTTTCCATTTCCCATAGAGCAACGCCATAGTGCCCCTCCAGACCTCCTCCCTACGCGCTTGTTCCTCGTGCCAACTCGAGTCTGGCTACCGAGTCTTTCGCGCGACACGAATCGTTCGCTGAGAGCCCTCTCTTGCATTCTTTATTCAGAGCACTAATGAACTTCCTTGCAGTTGTGGAAAATTACTCCATTGCTCTGGATACAACTAATGAGTCGCTCGATCTTTACTCCATTAACTTGATGAATAACCGGGGAAAATATGTTGCTATTAATGTATTTAATAATGATATAGCCAATGAAACTTTTCTCTACCTTGTAATGATATGCAAGCTCTTTATTGATAATTTCGTTTTTCAACTAAATATTTTGTATTTTTCAGCAATTAATTGACAAAATTTCGCAAAATATCGCCATCTCTCTCGACTTTCCTCGAATACTTACTTCTTTTTTTAAATTATTCTTTAATTTGGTTTTTTATATTTGTTAGTACAGTAAAATCTTTCATAGTAATAAACTGTAATTGTTATTTATTTTTAAAAATTAAATAAAAATCTTTGAAAGTAACGATAACAGGGAGTCGAAATAAGAAAATTCAAATTGCATATAGCACATAAAAATGTCATAAATTATTTTTTCGTTGCACTATTATTTCAAAAATTGTGAAAAAGTAACTTGAAATTGAATTCGGATGAGTTTTTGGATATTTTATGAATAATTATCTGTAACTACCAATAAACTTATGTTGAAATAATTACTGAAAAATAGTATTTAATATTTAAAATTTATGAGTGCTCGTATAAATTAAAGTATCGATTATACGACATTAATTTTGAATACGATGTCCAAATATAAGAATAAAAACTAAAGTGAAATATTGCTAATAAAATACTTATAATATTTTTTGCCAAATATCAATTTTTATGTAAGCTTAGTTACATAAGAATCAAGGTGCTCCGATAATAAAAACAATTCGTTTCACATCATTTATATATTTTAAAGTAAATCCATTTTAAACGTTGAACTAATTAAAAACATGAAAATCTTTTTAATATATTTATGCCGCATTTAATAAATATCAATTAATTATTCACATATAAATTTCATGTTGAACCGAAAATGTATTCCTCAAATTAATGATTTTAATAAAAAAATTCATTGTAAATTTACATCCATGTTTTTAGTATATGTGTACAATAATATGCATATTTTATACATCAAATTTTATTATGAAATTTTTATTTTGTTGAATTATTACTAAAATGAAAATTTCATTAAGCTTTTATAATGTCTGAAAAAAGCTGTAAAATGAATCTTTAAAAATTATAATAAATATGTCTGTCACCACTATTATCAAGCTAAGAAAAAAGTTAGAATATAAATAGATATCAATTACATTTTAGAGAAACAAATAATAAATTTTAATAAAATAATGTTTATTTTCTCAAATAAAAATTTCCTTAAAAAAAATAAAACGACGTTAATGTTTAATATTTCGAATTTTCTGTAATTTTAAAATTATAAAAATTTACTCTGTCATAGATTTCAAAATTAATCTTTAAGAAGCCAATAGACTTTTCATTCTCTTATAATATCATAGCAGAAGGCTTTCAATTATTCATTACGCATCTTTTTTTTGTATAAATATGATTTATAATTTTTTTTTTTTAATTTTATCCTACCACATTGATCAACTAGTTGGCAAGTCAAATATAGAATTTAGAATTTGCATTCAGCCAACTCAGAAACTTTTTAAAATAAATATGTTCATGAGATATCAAATTTCTAACGTTAAAAGCAAATGTATTTTACCTGTTCCATCATTCACACAGAAGAAATTATAAGTTTTATTTAGAAATACGAAACATTAAAGCTCGAAAAAATAATGTTACCTTTATAAGAATGTGTAAAGTCGTTATTTTATTACAACTCTCTTAATCCCGAATGCACATAAAAAGTCTGCATTTCGAAATCAATCGACAAGATTTCCAAGCTGGAAAACAGATCAATGAATAATAATAATGCATAACGGTTTTGATTTTTCAAAAGTTAAAATTGCGTTCGTTTCAAATTTCGACTTGTATTTTTCTTCAAATTTCCTCTCGCACGACATCGCGGTTCTCAGAGTTAGTGCGAAGTCGAAAAAGGAGGGTCATCGTGAGGTGTGGATTCACTGAATGAGTCTAATGCAGAGATATGGGTTAAAAACGACTACAGGACTGTAGGAACCACCTATAGGAGTAACTACAAATTTGCTATTGCGAATTAAATAAATTATATTTGCATTCACAAACATGGCTCTATTCGTTAATTTTATTTTTTAGATGTTAAAACCCACGATTTTATCAAAAGTTCTGAATATTCTTATTTCTTTTATGATCTTCCCTATCATATAGAATATTTTATACGTAAAACCTTATGTCAAAATATAAATCTATCTTATATTTTATACTCTTCAAAGATGCTTTGAAAAATTAATTAAATTCACATGAACACTTTCAGATGATTTTTATTTTGTATACATAAACATATTAATATTTGTGACTTATTTCGATTTATTTATTACGAATACTACGAAAATATCTATAGTGTTAATTTTTTTTCTTTATAAGATAAGGACAGAGAAAAACGAAACGAATTATGTTTTACATTTTTTAATTTTTTACTTATGTATACATTTTGAATTTTACATTGTTTTATAACAAATATATACTTGCTATTAATAGCTCTAATTATTTATTAGGTAACTGCAACAGCTAAAAGCACACCGATTATTAAATACATCGAACTACAGAAGCTTAGTTCATTTAGTAACTTCCTCTAAATTGTTAAATCAAAATAATTGTTCTATCTTCAGAAATGAATTTATCTAAATAGTAAAAATACTTTGTATTTGTAATAATTTTAAAAATAACAATATTACCGTTCCATTTAAAGTAAAAAATATCGTAGCATTCTTACTGTGATATTACTAGCAGTTCTTGGAATAAAACATAAATAAATTGATGTGATTGTAAGCATATATTTTTGTAAAATGATTCAGATAGAATTTTGAAAATATTATGAATGTTTGGAAAAATAAATTTTTGAAATTGAAAACTATATAATAATTTACTCTTATATTTCTAAATTGAATGTTATAAAGTTACAAATATTACATTACAATTTTAAGTTTTTAATCTAGTAAATCGTCTATAATTTTTATTCACTCATATGTTTTTATTTAATCCAATTTTTCCAAGAAATTATTACTATATTTATAGAACCGTTTTGAAGTACTGCGTAAATTTCGCAATAATTCATTTACGTAACTTCGTTAAAGTATTTCTAATTTAGTAAACTATGAAGTCAATAACCTTAAAATTAACAAATATAGTGATTCTGTGAATTGACATTTATTAGATATTTTAACGTATTTTTCATACATAAATAATTTATTAATGAATAAACAAATAATATCAACAGATTCGATTGAATATGTAAATTTTTTTTGTATGTTTTATAATTATTGTTGGTTTTTCTAAAAATATTGATTAAATATTTTAACTGAAATAATAATTACAAAGAATTAAAAAATACATTTAATGGGAAATTACTTCATTCATGTATTTTCCTAAATTAAATAACGTTCATATTCAGCAAATCATAATAAAATTTTAATCATTTTTTAGAAAATAAGTGCTTATAAAAATGAATGTTATGAAAAAATTGCATAAATTTTCAAACTACAATGAAAATAAAAGAATATTGTCTGTCGACAATATTTTTATGTTAATATTTTTTTATTAAATTTAAATTATTTAGAATTAATAAACAAATTTATTTCAATCATTTGTAAATGAAACTCTACGAAATTGAAATTGACAAATATATCATCAAATAATATGTATTTGATATTTAATAAGTAAAATATTATTATAAAATTTAGTAATTATAATTATATATAATTAATAAAATGAGAACAAGCATTTTGAACATTAAAGTACATTTATTTTCCTTTTTAATGTTTCCCATTAACTAGTTTATATGCAACCAGGATAAATTAATGAAACCATGAAACCAGTAATTTAAAAGAGAAAATATATTTACTTAGTAGTTTTTTACTTAAAAAAATAAATCTTTAACCAACGACGTAGAATAAATAATCCCTTGGATAAATCAATAAAAGAATATCTTGTGTTTTACCACTCGATCATAACATGAAGAATGTTCTCGAAATACTGCCTTCCCCTCTCTCTTTCTGTCTGTGCGTTTCAAACTATTACATCATAACAAATAGTGTTGTTTGGCGCAGAGAAAGAAGAAAGTAATGCAGTACTGAAGAAATGAAAAATGATGCATATATAAACGCCCTACGGCATCTATGTATGCACACCCACGCACCAGTACACACTGTCGTATTTTGTGCAAAAGTCGAAGAGAAAGAAAAAGTACATAAAAATGCCTTAGAATGTGGGATGCGAAGAAAAAAGAGGGGAGAAACTTATTGTTCCAAGTATGACGTGTAATCGAAGATCCGGCGATATACATCTGGTGAAAAAAGAGACACAGCAACGGAGGAGCCGTACAACGCGATGTTTTAATGATGTAATTCCGGTCATGATGGTTCGCTAACAGATTTTTTGGAGCGCACTAATTCTTTCCTTTGCCGTTGAATTGGCGATAAAAGGCCACGCGAATATTTATTTCCAAAGGTACACGTGTACCTGTTTTCTACATCCTATCCGGCAAGCTTTTAGCAATCAAAAATTGTGGTTGGCTTTCGGAAGCATTTGTGAACTTTTCGTATTCAAAAGCGCCATAATGGAAATGCGACGTACTAAACATAGAGGGAAGAGAAGAAGGTGTCAAGACCATATCGAATGGGTGGATTCTTCATTGTATCACCGTTTAAATTCCAAGTCAATTCAATTGTATATTCTCGAAGAACCGGGCTGACGGCAAATTTTATTTAAAAACATTTAATGATTATTATTACTGACTGCGAGGTCGTTCAGCATAAGAAAATGTCCGTGCAAAGATGTTCTATAAAAGGGTACTATTTCATCAATACGTATTTAAAATTTAAAAAATTCAAGTGAATTTAATCCGATTGAGATACTTGGAGGATTGTATAGAAAATTTTGGTAATTTTCATATTCTTTTAGTAGAGTACATTGCAAACGAGTTGTATAAGACCACTAGAAACTATACCTTTTACCTTATTTTACCAACCTCGAAGAAAGAAAAATGTACTTCACTCTTACCTGTTCTTAATTACCAAAGGTTTTATAAACTTGCGCTCCTTATAAACATAATTTATTTAAAATCACCCTAGACGATACTAGAGAATTTAGTGCACTTAAATTTTTGCTCAAGTTCCTCTGCTCAGTTCCCTCTAATTATTTACAACATTGGCCGCTATAAATCTCTGTAAAAATCCCTTAAGACACTTCTCGTGCTCGTTTGAATTCGAAAATTATAGCATCAGAGTCATAGAAAAGGAGGATGAGCTTTAAAGAAAGGCAGGTATTCCGGTAAGCTTTTTTGCCTCGTCATGCTTCCACGTTTAAAAATGTGAGGCGAACTAAACGGAAGGAAGCGCAGAGCATCGCAAAAAATAAAAAGCTCATCTGCGCGCGTCGGTGATTTTGAAAAGTTAGGCAACGCAAAGTTGATCTATTCCCGCGTAAAGTTGATGTGATAAAAAGTAACAAATAATATAGAGAACGTCAAAGCGCTGTGCGTAATAGATCATCCACGAAGCATATTAGCGCAGAAAGAGAGAGATACAAAGAATAAGAGGGATAGCACTAGAGCTTCGGGGAGAATTAGAAAATATTAGAAAATGAAGAGAGGCTAGGTATTTTATAACTTTGCAGCGAGCGCCGCACCTGGCTTCTTATACCTCGCGCCCGGGGAGTCGTGATATTTTCACGGGTTATTCCGTCTCAGTTTCTATTTCATTTCCGGTAGCAGGTGCATGTCGGCTCACACTCTAAAAGTGTCTTCATGATACAGCTTGCGGGCGTTACGTTGCCAATTTCAACGTGATGAAATACAACTGCAAAAAACGTGCGTAAACGGAAGGATAGTTGGTGGATAAGAACAAAAACGAAGAGAAAAATAACAGGTTATATTAGTACTATTCTACGTCGTTAACTTTTCAGTGGACAAAAGCTTAAGCAGACTTTGGAGTGAGGATGAATAAGAGGAAATGAGCGAAATACACGTATATTCCAAATAATATACGTGAGCAAGATATTCAATTTTTTTTTTGAAAAATGTTCCTCGTATATTTACGTCCACAATTTTATGTATTTAAAGGTAGTTAGCACAAAATCACCAGACGGTTTTTACTATTCTCTTCTTTTTATCTTTTTTCATAATACTTTTAATATTTTTAAATATTTCTTTTTATTTTCGCTTTTTTAAAGGATTGTTGAACTATTAAATTTGAAAACAAATCCGGTAAATGGTTTTCTACCAACAATATTAAGACTACAATCTGAAGCGGTATATTTCAATAGCGTTTAAACTATTTTTGTTAAAATATAAATAAAACGCATAGTGCTTTTAAAATAGATTACTATAAATTTTGCAGTATTCTAATTTTCTTTCACAGAATATATATTTGACTAATGAACTATGAATATTATAGCATAATATTGGACCGTGGAACTGATAAATGTGTTCAATGAGCTTCAAAATTGATGCGTTGGTTTTAAACGTGTTTTTTTTTACATTTTAACTTATAGTATATTCATATATAACTCATATATTCTATGCTAGATTAGTTTTTACAATTTTAAAATCAATATATTAAAATTTTCTATGATTTTTGAAGAAAAGAATTCGATTAGTTTATTATTTTTACACCTATATAATATTTTTATCCTCGTATTTATAAATTTTCTGTTTTTAAATCTTCCTTTATTATGAAAAAATTTAAAGTTATAATTCATTTAAGTTTATTATTACACATTGTCAATCTGTTATTTTATATACAATTGTAATAATTGTGCAATTTTCATTTAATTTGAAATTCACACAAGATTCTAGTTCTGCTGTTTTCTGATTTAACCGCTTTAACCTAATGTTCATTTTTGTTTCTAGACTCAGAACTAACTGTTTTATTATTATATAAATATATAAATCAATTCTTTATTCTATAGTTTTTCTCAAGTATCCTGTGTACAATTATTTATTGATAATATTATTTTTAATAAGCTGCTTGTTTCGGAGCTTTAACATGTTTGCTTTCTACGAACTACTTCAATAGACAGTATCTACTAAATTCTTTCTTTTATCTATGAAAAATACCATCACCTAATTATTGTTCATTTTCAATTTCATTTTCGAGATATTATCTACTTTTTCCTATTATTTTAGATAACCTTTATACATTTTATGTATATCCGATTTGTTCTTAGTAATGATCGTATCTGCAGTAGACGCTTTCTATTCTTTTAGATTATTTTTTATTTTCTCCATCAAATTTATCTTTAATTATATTACTTTGAAAATTTTTAGTATTTTAAGAAACTTCTACTTATTTCATATTTTTTTTTAATACTTTATTTCTATTGATGATTATTTTCTTAAAATTTACTACTCAAATTCTATTAGCTTTTGCATTATCTGTAAAGCAAAATATTTTTCGAAGCTATGATCGATGAAAAAGTTTAAGCTTTTCTATTTTATTGGAAACAAACATTTTTAATCCATTTATTTTTATATGTTTTAGTTTCAATGTTCACATTTATCATATATTGTAGAACAGTTGCTCAACAATTTGCGTAGTCGGACATCCGTGTCTAATTCAATTCACCGTTAATAATTCTTCATCTTAAAATAGATATCTAGAGATTCACTTTACTTAGGTGCTTAAGGATTACTATATTTACATTTTTATATTAATATTCAGTATCATTTTCTCCATCATCTCCCTGCTATATTTGTTGAAGTGTTAATAGTTTTGATTAATTTTCATTTAAGCAGAAACTTTGACGCATAAATATCTTTCACTTTTATTTATTCGTCCCTTCAACATTTGCATCATTTACATTTCCTTATTTTAATTAAGTCTGTACATAAAATTATGTAGACTTGAAATTTTTTTAACATTCTGTAGGCACTCGCTATCTACTGAAGTTCAAATTTTTATATTTACCAATTTCACATTTTACCATTCAAATTTTTTATTTTATCATAAATTTTTTTATTAATATAGTTTATTTTTGTATTATTCTAACAATATGTGCTAAATAATTGAATCTTTGTAACAATGTTCATGTCTATAGTATAGACATGATTTTTATTCTTGACACTGTCAGTCTAAAAATAATTAGTTTTCGTCCTCGTCAAACTAAGTTGAGCTTATAAGCTATATCTCTATATATTAAACATAAATTTCGTGCAATAAATGAATAAAAAAATATTGTTTAGATTCACAATTCAGGATTTATTTGATTCATTTTTTAAAACAAGCATCAATCCTTCAAACATACGTACGATAAAAGAAAATTATAAGCGAATATTATACAATCTTCACATGTACATACATACATAAACATGTCGCGTGTAAATAGAACTTTAATAGACTTTTTTATTCAAGAATTAATATCTATAATATTTATAACATTAATTAATTTTACATTACTTTTATAATTACTTTTCGTAAGTAAAAAATACTATTTATCTTCATAATTAAGGATTTATTTGATTAATTTTTTAAAACAAGCCTAAAATCCTTCAGACACACATATGATAAAAGAAAATTATAAACAAATATTATACGGTCTTCACATGAGCATACATATATAAACGTATGCGCGTGTAAATAGAACTTTAATAGACTTTTTTATTCAAGAATTAATATCTACAATATTTATAACAGTAAAGGAAATTTTTTCTGATAGAAGTTATTTCTGTAAACCCAGTTAAATTTAAAAAAATTTTAATTTACAGTAATTTTTTTTTCATCTTTTACAGTGTTGATTTGCAGAACCTACGAAGTGAAATATAATTAATATCGACGCGCAGCAAATTTATTAATGGAAAATATAGAGCACCCATTAAAAATCATTTTGACATGTAGAACACAAATGCCACGTTAAATGTACACAAATGAATGCACATAGTCGGGAATAATCGATAATACTTATTACTCTATAGAGGCGATATTTTAATAGTAACAATGAAGATCTCTAAATTAGCCTAAGTCGATAATATTGTTATTCTCATATTTTTTATATATTTCGTTTCTCCTCGAACACTGTGATAAATTTGGGTGTTGCAAAAATTCGTATTTATGGCTCGAAGTCAGATGCAAAATTGACCTATTCTACTGAAAGAATCTTCCATTATCGCGCTCTGACTAATCTCATCGATTGGTTTAAGCAAAAGATCATGACCTTTTCAAAACCTACCGATTAATCCTAGCACGTTAAATGGAAAGAAACTCGATTAAACGAGTGCTTGTCGTGGCAAGGACGACGGCTACGCCAACTAAAGTGTCATGCGCATATGCGCGTACTTTTGCAAGTTGTGTGATAGTAAAGAAAAAGCAAAACAACACGAGAGAGACAGACAGAGAAAGAGAGAGAAAAAGAGCGTAAGAGTTTTGCCTTGTGCCTGGCAGATAATTTAACTAAACAAGCTGGTACCATAGTTACTTATGTAGAGTATGAAATAGCAAGGTATCTGTACTTTTCGCGGTTACAGAAGCGGGAAATTAATTTTCGATATATGAATGTACTGTAGCACAATCGTGTACACTTGGTTTTCCGAAGTTTCTATTATCCGCTGCATCATTATATGTCATTCAAAAAAATTGAAGAATATGGAATAAAAAATAGAAATACTTATGAATTCTGCATCAAAAACAAAAAAGTTATTAGCGATAGTGATTTTATGTTTAAATATCCAGCAGAGTTCTAAAACAGATGGCTAACTACCAAAAATTCGTTAAATGCAGTTATCCCAATAAGAAATAAATGATTTTAGTCATTATTTACAATCGTTTAAAAACTGAGGAGCACAAA
The DNA here is from genome assembly GCA_018907185.1 of Platyscapa corneri. NCBI lineage: Eukaryota > Metazoa > Arthropoda > Insecta > Hymenoptera > Agaonidae > Platyscapa > Platyscapa corneri. The sequence continues at coordinate 635,101 of JACCHW010000037.1, forward strand.
GCTATTAACACAATATTATTGTATGAATTTTAATTAATATAATAATTTTTTTTCTCAATTTTTTACCTTTTAATTCATTAATGTAATTTTTACATAATACATTTGATTAATTATTAAGTACAACTATTTTTATAAGACTTCTAATTGTTATATTTTTAACACGATTAGCTTTAAATGTGAATAATAGTGGTATTTTAGTTTTAATTGTTTATATTTTTTTAAAATATCGTCAAATATATAAAACGTCCATTTTAATCATTTTCTCCTCGAAAAGTATCAATTATTTAAAATGCGATTTTTTTTAATATTCAATTTTACTGTTATTATTTAACGTTTTAATTTAATTATTACATAAAAGTCTAATTATTATATTTTTCTCATTACAGGTGAGTTGTAACAAATAGAATGATATTACGTATTTTATGAAACTATGTCGGTGAGTATGATTTTTAATATTAGAAATAATTTTGATTTCATTATATATAATTAAATTACTATTAACAATTTATAATATTATTTTATGATACATAATACTCATACATAAAAAATAAAGCAACAGGTAAGAATTCAGCTTAATAAATAAATTAAAAGTAGTTAAATGTTAACTAATAAAATCATCCGGGTAATTATAAAGATTAAAAATATAAACAGAATAATTATTTATAAAAATTATATCTCTTGCATTTTGCAAAAAAATTAGTCTGAGTATTAATTAATACATGTATAGTCAATTGAATTATAGTAAAGAGAAAATAAGAGATTTTTATAAAAAAAAATTCTATTTTCTTTATACTTTTATTTTTCCAGTACTTAATAATAAATTTAACGAAATTCATCGAAAATAATTGAACAAATCCATAATCAGATTTATTGTAACATGCTAATATCGACAATTTTCAAAACCTAATGCAATTAAAATTAATTGCAAAAATAAGAAAGAGAAACTTATGGATTTATCAAAGCTAAAATTTGAAAATAGAACAGATTTTCCAAATTGAAGAAGACAATCTGAATATTTTTAGATATTTCGATGACTTGGATAAGCAAAAATTTAACTTGAAAAACTCGCGTAAAGTACGAGGAGGTAGAATCACAACTTCATAACGTATTACTTTCGTGTTAATTGCAAATTTCGGATAACGAGTTGCCTCTCGGCTTAATCCGCCTGGCCCATATATCCTTCAATATTTTAGTTTCTTCTGTATCGAGAGGATGACAAAGAGACGGGGGGGGGTGAGAGAGAGATAAAGAGAGAGAAATTGAGGAATAGAACTGGGCTGCACAAGATTAATCAATCTCACGTAATTACAGTGTTCTCGTTATGCCGATTCCCCGGAATTCTGCGGTATTAAGCGTCGGAGCTGGTGCTAGCACCATCGAACCGCTCCCACTGGAATTAAAGCTTCTTTCTCCTTTCGATGCTAATACGCGATAATACAAAAGCAAGTGTCAAAACCAGCGACTAATTGTGGAAACATATATCTACAAAAATCAAACTGCCGAAAATTTTTTAATAAAATTGTTAGAATCGTGAGCGATATAATTCAGAGTGATTAAATTAATGAGAGGAGCAAATAAGATACAGCAGCTTTATCACTGCTATAAATGTCGTACAGAGATGTAGAGTAATGTCAAGGGGTATAGGGGAGATGGGACGCCGAAGAAGGAGCTAAGCAAGATCGAAGTTTCACCAAAGCTATTCATAAGGAATCGAATACTCTATATACGTATATAGAGGTGCGTATGCGTTTGTGTAAACTGGCTCTTTCACTTTTGAACAACTTATCTGTCTGCTTAGGAACACCTCATCAACATTCTCTGCTGAACATCCGCGGAATTGTTCATCAAGTAGTGAGCAAATTACGTCTCATCAGAGGTTCCCGTTACTCTACTTCATATCTTCTAGCCTCTCTTTTCTACCTCACTCTCTCTATCTCTCTCTCTCTCTGTCTCTTTCCCTTCCTTTCTTTCTTTCTGGTACAGTCTCACTCTACAAATGCTTTGCGCGTATCTCACAATATTCAAATTATATTTTGCGCCATTGCAGTTAATGAAAATGTATGCAAATAATACCCGTTTCTTCACTCTTTATCGCTAGTGAAAGCAATCGATGGCTCTTTTTCTTCGCTCAGTTATCGTTAAAAAATAAAATGAAAAAATTAAATGTCTTTCAATGTCGTAAAAATACGAAATTTTATAATGGAAATAAAAATAAATTATTCATAGAAATATAAATATATTATAGGCACATTATGCAATTATGATCAATGAAATGACAGCTAATTATACCAATACAATAAATATTCCTCGAGTACAACACGTTATAGCTATTTCAATTAACAGAGTTTTAAAATACGAATATATATTATTTTCGAAGGTTAATTAATAATTCACTAACCCATCCTGTGATAAATACTTTTTTACAAATTAGAAAAACTATTAGTTTCGCAAATAATATACAAATTTTGTAAAAAATTAAATTTATTAAAATAAATAATAATGCAAAGTCTTCAATATCTTAAAACTATTTATAAATATTTTCCAAAATTTTCTAAAATCTCAATATATGAGTATAATATGAAAAGAAAAACTTACTGTGCTAAAATTTTATTTTACCATAATTTCGATTTTGTTTTCAATTCAAACTGATAGGCTAATATTAGAGAGAGCAACTCTTATATTCATGCGAGAATGCATTACATGGAAAAATAAATGTAAAGATCAATTAAAGATTCTGTATATATATAGATATATATATAAATATTTCTTTCTCTTGTATCTCTTTCTTTAATACATATTATAAACATATATTATTTAAATAATATAATAAAAAAATAATGAATGCATTATATTGTTTTTTTTTCTTCATAATTCTAAAAAATAAAGGTAAAATACCATGGCAAGATTAATCATTTGCGTGAAAGTACACTCAATAATTTAAATTAATTTTAATTATAACTTCTAATTTTTATTTTAATAACAAATCTTTAATAAGTTGACAAATAATATGTAATTAAAATTGAATATATTCAAGTATTTTCTATAGTAAGTCGACAATATGGAAATTGCTTCACAATACTTATTAGATACAATGTGATATTTATAAATTCAAGAAACATTATTTTATATTAAATAAAATTTAGTTAAATATTTTAGTCGCGTAAAATTTAATAATCATTTTATAATCATTTTTATTCGAAAATTTTCAATTGAAAGTTCTTTTTAACTAGTTTTCCATAAAAAAAAGTTTTTAAGATCAGGATTGTCTATTCGATCGTAATACTATCGTAAGAATTTTGCAAACATATCAGCATTTATATTGGTTTCAGTTGAAATTGTCGTAAAAAATTATTTTAAATTATTACAATAGATCTAGGTTTATTGCTTTGACATGAAATGACTCTTGAAACAAAATATCATTGCATACTATATAGAATTTACAAAAAATTTTTTTGAAATTGGAATGATTGAGAAACTAGAATTACGATACTAAAATTTATAATATTTTAATTGCTAAAGGATTTCGTGAAAATTTATCTTTTGAAAAAATTTATTATACAAGAAGAACTTAGTGGCTATATAAAATCTCTTTAATTTTAGTGCATAAAAAAGACTAAATAAAAAGAATTTTTAATCAAATAATAATTAATAACGAATGAAAATTTTAGTATAATTTTATATAACGATTTTAGAGCAAAAACCAGAGTTATGAATCTTTTCAATTACTTATTATTACCCTTTATTAATAGAAATATATTATAATCCACTTTTTTACGATATTTCGTTTTAGTATAAGAAAAGTATAAGTAAACAAAGTCAATTTACTAATAATATTGTGTGCAAGCTGTAATAATTATTATTCAGTATTGAATGAAAGAAGTTATATTAGATTATCAAATTTTAAAAACATAATAGTGTGATCTATGTTAACCCTTAGTTTTATTATTATTTTATACTTTTATTGAAAATTTTATAAATATAAATTTTATGTAAAAAATCAATATTATTTAGGTAAGAGCTGTCAATTTATTAATAATTATTTCCAATAAAGTTTAAGTTTATATAAAGGTAAAGCTTTAAAAATAATATAAGAATGTGTTTGATGTTTTTACATAGACACAACATTAGTATTAGTGGAAGTAGTAACCCAAATATTAATGCACGAAAAATCGATCTGTAAATATAATTACATTTCGACATCTAATTTTCTTTGCTTGAAATATGAGACTGATAAGGCGATAAGAAACCTTCCTATTAACTTAAGGAAATAGAGTTTATTACTACGTTTCTTCGATAAAACAAGCAAACATAGGCGAAGTATAGGTTTATAAATATAAGGAAACATGTTCGCACGCCATGATTGTCTTATAATCATTTTAAATACTTAAGTATTATTAACACAATTCTAGTAAAGCGTTCTTGTAAAGAGTGATTACAGCTTAATAAATACGCCCAGTCGACATAAAAACTATACATGACTCTTCAAGCTAACATACAGTGAAAATAATAATCAGTACAGAAACCAATTGTACTTTAAAAAAATGTCAAAGAACTATTAAAAACCAAGTTATACGATATAAAGTGCTGAAAAAAGCATCAATCAGGGTTAAAAAAGGATACTTTATATTTATCACACTCAAAGCCATGAAAGCTTTAAAAACGAGATTCAACTATAATTATTTACATTGACGGTAATAGTTAGGAGTCTAAAATAAATAAGTGTACGAGGAGAGTTGCTGATGTGTTGGAAAGCGAAACTTGCTACACAAAAGCATTGCTGATTTACTATTCCTTAAAATTGTTAATAAATTGATGTAAAATATGAATCCAATTAGCTTTTACAAAAACAGGAAGTGTCCTTGCTTATATATTTATTTTGAAAAACATAGAGCTACTGCCATAATAAAATTGTTATTAAAAATACTTAAAATACATACAAAAATAAAATTCATACTATATTTATATTCCTTAGAAAATTAAATAAGTGAAAAAATTCTCGTAGGAAATGTGGAAGAAAAAATTAAATAAGGTTATATTCTTGATAACACTGGTGTTTTTATATAAATCATCTGCACGGCTTTTTAAACGTGAAGAATAAAGGAACAAATTGAATATTCTTTCTATATGAAATATTTGTAATTGCATGGGAACAAACAATGCATAAAAGAAAGTTTCTTTTGTGCCTGAAACCAGCTAGTATTTTATTGCCTCAAGACGATGCACTCATGTCATCAGCATGATTTGCATTTACCACAGAAAGCTCAACTTCATTAGTTCACGGGTTTTAGGTGAATTAATGAGTAGAGCTCTTACAAATGTTTTGAATAAAAAAATACACCAATTAGTCGTCGAGCATTGCTTGACGTAAGGTTAACCGTGCATATTATTAATTAAAGTTTTGTATCTGTGTACATACTCTTGATAAATTTATACTAATACTGCAAGAAATTTATAATTTTATTTAGTACATCAAAATTATGAACCCAGACTCAATTTCTTTATTGAACTAATTATTGCTCTGATTTTATCATTCAAATTACAATCAGAGAAACAATAAAAACTATTCCTAATGATTTATTGGCTAATTTTAAATTTCATAAACGAATCTCAATAAACTTATTTGTTTAACTTGAGTTAATGCGATCTTTATATTTTATCCTAAGGACGAAGATGAAACAAATTTATACCCTAAAGATTACATTTAAGACTTTTCTCGACTAAATCACTGGTAAAAAACCCTAACGTAAGTTAGTTTGTAATATCGTGCAAGCATAAGATAAAATAAATTGATTTTTAAATTTGAAGAAAATCGTCAACATTTTAATCTCCAGAGGAAAGTCAGTACGAGGAATATTTTCAGCGACACATAATGTGCGATACCCAAGGTTATATTGTTGCGTGATCTTTTGAAACTAAAGATATAGCACTGAGTATATCTTTTCAATAATAGTATAAGGTTGCAAATCCTTTAAAATATTGTTGAAAAATTTTAAAAAATTTTTAAATTCTTAATTGACTGCAATATAGTAGTAAATGTATATTTTCAGCTGAGAGATATATTTTTAAATTAAGAAAGAATCTTGTCTTTCTTATTACATTATATTTCAGAAAAATTATTTCGGGACAAAATTTCCCGTTAACATTATTGTATAAGTCGAAAAAACAAACAAAAAATCAACATTAACAAAGATATATAAATCGGTTTCTGTATAACCAACTTATTCGTGTTCGCTGAATATTCAGTTTTAATCATATAAATTGGAGACGGTTATTTAAAAAATATTTCGAAAGGTATTTATTCACAAATATGAATTACTTCAATTAACACATATGTTTATAAATTTCAAACGTTTTGTAAAAAAATTACATAATAATTTTGTCAGTTTCGTATTAGCAGACACTTTTTCCACTCGCGAAATATATTATCAACATCCTACGAGACTGATTTTAAAAAATAATTTATTCTCCAACAATCGATCAGCAAGAGTAAAAGCTGTAGATAAATCAAGAATAACAAGGGTACAAATTACAGCCTTTTATTTAACCTCATTAAATTTAACCTTCATCAATAGGTTAAAGTCATGATAAAATAGTAAAAACTTTCAGCTGATACGAAACGCAAAAAATTATTGAACAACCTATAACGTCAATAATCTTAATCATTGATTAGTAAGATCAAAGACAGCAATTTATCTTGAAAATTTTTTCGAACCATTAAGCTTATTGAAGCCTTTCATTCTGTATTTAAAAATTGCTGCTCAAACAAAATTTCCAATTCAAATTAGACTGAAACGAATCAATTACTGACAGAATTTGCCGTATATAAGAGTACAGTTGAATATGTTTGTTTAACGATGAATCATTCAAATAACATTTGCTAATTCCCAAAGTAAAAATATTCGATTGCATGGATTGTGAAAGGCAAGTGCATTCAAATTTGGCGTCTGTCTCTACCTTCGGATAAACAGCTATTGATGAAAATAAAATATTCTTAAAAACATTTGTTGTGCTATGAGCGAAATAATTAAATTAAAAGGCTTAGTTACTCGATGAACCATACAATCGAATTCAAAATACTAACGACATTAATCAATATTTTAACCTGCGTAAAATAGTGTTTTAGATGAACTTCGTGATATCTTAGTATTACATTGATACACTCGATTAATATACCTATATATTTTTATAGTAAATTAATTTTAGAAATAAATATAGACATAAAATAAATATAAACTTTCAAAAATCTAAGAAAAAACTAATTCAAGAATTTGTAAGAAACGCATTGACAGCCGAAAATGAATAAAAAATGAAAAACTTTATTATAAAAACTACCTCATCTTTAGCTTAAGAAGTTATAATTAACGAGTAAGTATATTATTTATTATAATGTCGTCTATAATACTGTACGTGTTCGATTGGGCGCATTGTTAATGTACTAAGAGTCTTTGAGAATTAGATTGTTCCGTTAGAAAAAACCAAAGTTGTTTTGAAAAATCATAATATCCTGGTATAAGACTTTTAGAGGACAAGAAAGTCAAATTATTCAGGATACTGTTTTTTAAAACTTTTAGGCAATAAATCTTAATGAAAATTTGATTAAACACTTTTTTATTCACTTTCTGCTCTTTAAAAATGATTATGAATGTAGCTGTAATCGTTCAAAGCGTTGTGATGGAAGATTAACATACTTTTTCTTCTATTTAACTTTTAGCTAATATTCGCGTAATGCGAGTCGTGACGGGTGGAAGTAAATCCGCGACTGTCTAGAATTGAATACAGAGAGATGGTCAATTTGACAGTCTCTCATGTTACTCTAGATGCAATCGTAAGAGCCACGGGGATTGTAAAAAATGATTTTAAATAGAAGGGCAAATAACGTAATAGCCTTGAAAACGTTTTTCTATAGAATTCACACATCAAAAAGCGTTTTACAGGTAACGGTTGATAAAAACTCCAAGTAACTGTAAGTTTTTGGTTACACGCACTACTTTTTTACGATTTTTCTACTCTATTTTCTATTTTTGTTACACCTTTTCGCTTAAATTCTAATTAGTGAGCCTCTACAACAAAGTAAATTTCGTCGTGCTCAGGAAGACAGCGACATCTAGAAAAAAGTACACTCAAAATTAATAAAATAGAAATTAGCTATAAAATTTTAATTTTGAAATATTAAACAGATAGTTTTATAAAACATTGACGAAAAATGAAAAAAACAATGATAGGATCATATCTAATTTTATTCAATAGTACTTTTTACGTTAAAACTCCTTAATGCAGCAAATACAAAGAACTTAAAATAATATAAATATAAAGACGATGAAAAATGAAAAAAAGAAATATTATCGTACTAAAATAAAAGAAGAAACGAAATAAACATTGAAAAATAAAAAGTAGAATAATAGAAAATTAAACGACAGGAATATTACACTACTAGAATGATTAACAATAAAGCATAAATATAAGTTTAATCAATTATAACATATTATAATTATATATATTTCTTCTTATATTATACAATAAATAATGAAATCATTTTTCATATTTTTTTGTAAGTTTCATATTAACCGAATAATCAAAAGAATTTCAAATAAACTTTAAGTTTATTTGTTGTTTTCAGAATCAAATTCAGTACTAAAATCAATTGATTTAATTAAAACAAATGATAAGTAGGTTCAATCATATTAACATATACCCTTCAAAATGTTAAAGTTTTTTAATTTTATCGCGATACTTTTTGATCAGTTCATTAATTCTTTCCATTTCTGTTTATTATTTTTAAATTATTGGAAACATCTACTTCATAAAAAATCATTAAATTAGATTACGCTTTAAAAACCTTGAAAAAAAACTGCAAAAACTTTTGAAAGAAAATTTTATTTATGGTTTTCAAGCTTGAAACAAACATTATTTTGAATACATTAAATTTTATTAATATTTTAATTACATATAAAAAAGATAATGACAAGCAAAAATAAACAATATTCATGCCGAAATTACTTTCGATATTTCTAAATATAAAGATTAGAACAAAAAATACGTTAAAAATGAAATATTAAAAAGTTGAGCAGAAAAATTGAAGAAAAACGAAAAATATATGTACTGAATAGATAAATAAATAAATGATAATATATATCAAAAACATAATTTTATATTTTATGATAGTATATATTATATCCTTATGTAATATATATATGCACGTGACTAACAAAATTTTAATATCACTATGTGCAAGATTTTTTTTTTAAATATTATTAAAAACAAAATACTATTCTTTGTGCGCATCGATATAATCCTAATGGTTAAAATATCGTAATATTGGCACAATATCAAAATAAACTAATCAACTAATAAATGAAAAAAACAATATTTTTGAAACTAAATAATTACAAATTACTTCTAGAATAATACGTTGTCGGTCTTCTTGTAAAAAGTTTCCCAGCAATATTATGCGCTTATAATAATATAATTTCTGTAAAATATAAATAAAAAACTATAAAGAATTTATGAAACACCTATGAGCTTTGCTTTGAACTCGGGATACGATTTCATCTTATTTTATCTATAGTCTAAAAATATTATATTTTGTGCGTCCTTTCAAGCTTGGAAAATAGAAAAAAGGACACTGAGCGCTGTGTCTGAAAAACAAAGTGATAGTGTTATCACAACAGTGCTAGGTTTCACCAAAGATCATTTTATGCGATGCTATTTTTGTTTAAAATTTAATAGTTTCCGAATAAATTTAAAAGCCTTTCTGATAACGGCTCTAGAATAAACAAACACGATCTCATTAATTGATCCACGTTTCCATCATAGGTTATGCTATGTAGACCAAGCTTCACGTTATCTTCTATGTCCTTACAGCTTTCCTAAAATTATTTTCGGTAATTATAAGCGTATTATTATCATACAATATGAATATTAAAAATATTTTTTCCATTTTAATACTTGGCTGGAATAAATAGAGAGAAATTCATCTCTACACTGAATTCAGGAAAATAAAGTATTTTTCGTAAATGAGTCATGATTAAATGGAAATTTTTATATTCTGGGAAATTTGATAATTTGACAATGCGGGTCAAAGTGTAAAAGACACTATAAATGATTTTCACAACGATAATATCCTCTTAATTTGAATAAATGTCTAATAATCCATGAACCTTGAAAAATAAATAGTTATATCGATAAGTAATATATTTCATGTAGTTTCACCTTCAATTTCAAACATTTTTTTAATAAAATAAAATAAAAATCGTAATTACTATTAAACAATCCTCGTGGAACAAATACTTGTGATTATAATAATCCAGTAGTATATGCTTATATTACCCCAGGTATAGAATTTCGTCCTATTATTACAGTTTCGAATAATGTTATAATAAATAATTATAATAAAAAAGTATGATAAGTAAAGTTCATATTGAGTAGAAATCTTGTTCGACTAAACATAATGCGTTAAAACACGATTATTCTCCATTCTCCTTTTTTCATAATTAGCGTTGGTCTCAAGTCTGTTTTCACTATGATGTATCTACTAACTTCTGTACATATATAGTGTTGAACATGTTCACGCGTTTATATTTGCAAAAGCACGATATTCATAAACATAAGTACACAGCTTATTTTTTTGCAGTCGTCAAGCGTGAAATACTGTGGCTTCTAGTTACTTGTATACTTAGCAAACTGTAGTCTATCCATATCACTTTTATATGTTTTGCTACTCAGCGTCACTTTATTTTTCTCCTCAAGTACTTTGGCTGTTTTTGCTCAATTGCTATCTTTTGATATATGCTTTTTCCAACGTAATTGCTACTTTTAAAACATTATAATAAAAAATTTTTGTATTGTCTTATTTCTCCTTCATAAACAGATCTATTATCTATATTTTTCATTATTTAAAAAAATATTATATAATATTTGGAAGTTATAAAAAAGAGATGCAGATAATACGTCTAAATTGATGTAAGCTTACATATTTTGTCAGCTTTAATCTTATATCACACAAAAATTTCTCTGTCTTATTACCAAAATATTCTGAATAAAACACTGATAATACGTATTCTAATTCCATCAAATATTAATAGTCGAACACTGAAAATGTATGTTAAAGATATTAATAATTAATGCTTCTAAAATATTTTACGGGTTAATTTAAGAATTTGCTTAATCACTAAAAAACTTATGTTCAATTATACAGTATATCGGTAAGACGAAAGTATGGTAATTCACAATATACTTGGTATAATAAATTATGAAGGGATTTGCGATATAAGTTGGCCATTCGAGTAGGTATAGGATTCTGTTTTAAACGAAAGCTGGAACCGCGAGCTCTAGTTACTAAAACATTTCTATATTAAAGAATTCCAAAAAAAATTACCCAAAAGTAAAAGACAATAATTTTAAGCTTGGATGAGTTTGGGACTGACTTTTTTACGTATACAAAAATATCGAGGGTGACAAATTAACGTTAACTATTAAGTGCCTTTCTGAAATTTCTCGAATAGAATGTTTAAAAAAAAGAAATCAACTCTAGATTATCTAATTAACGGTATTTTCAGCTTCGTCTTATTGTAATTTTTATCAGAACGTAAATGTTTCTACTTCAATAAAATAAAAATATTAGTCATAAAATTGACTCGTCGATTTAAAGTAAAAAATGTCATAGAAGAAATAAAAAAAGAAATAAAACTTAAAATAATCTTTAGCGCGTATCTTTTGTGCTCCTTGCATATACTACCAATGCGTTATAATCATATTTATTCAGTGATAGTCGTCGCGAATTCAGAATTGTACTACCCCACTGCATCGTTCATTTCATACGAAAAGAGAGAAAGCGTGTGTGTTTACGAAGATGTAAGCGCATACACATATGCGGAACGTACACAGAGATAGCAAATGTACAGTTTTGATTAATAGCTTATGGCGCTTCCGAGAGAAGTTTATTCGCTCGAACATACATAATTATCCATTCCAATAGATATTCGCGAGTTGACATAATTTCCCGTTTTAATGCTCGCGATGCCTTTCTCCACTTCATTCCGCCCAAGTGTTTATTAATACGCAATTACGCGTAAAACTGTATGACCGTGCGAGTACTTGCTCGTTTGCACTGCTACATTATTAGACAAGGAACTTCCGCATTTACCGTATAATAGATCTACGTGCACCATCTACTCCTACATTCTCTCGAAAATCATTAAATATTCATTATCAGCGAATTCACGCGAGAGCTAAGACGTACTCATCTCACGAGCAGACGTTACGAACTCCGATTTGTAATTTGTAGCCACTACTGCTGTGGATGCTGCGGTCAGATGTAAAAAAGATCGGTGGAAGGTGCGTACGTAAGAACCAGAAGAGGCCGAAGATCTGTTTAATCTGAATAATACGTGACCCACAAAATGAGAAAACAGCTATCATCACTATATTTGTCGTCCACAACTATTGCGCGAATTGAAATCTAATTAAGTAGGAGGAGGGGCACTCAACGCGGCTTCCCCATTGACTTTTCCACAAAAATACACCTGATGGCATACAAGTACATCTTTAATTTCCACCTTCATTTTTCAGCAATTTATTCACTTAATTATACAAGTAGTTATTGTACCTGAAAAGCACGTTGCGGCCTTTTCCGAGGCGCTAACCACTAACTCAAAGAGTTTGGAAATAAATGTAAAAAAGGAAGAAATGGTGAACAAATCAGCGATATAGAATGTACGCGTGTGTTTTTCCCGATTTATGTGGCCACGGAAGTTGAGTAGTTGCTATTTTCGTCTCTTCATAGCTTCATCTCCTTCGTTTCTTCTCTTTCACGGGCATTATTGCAGTGAACGATGGCGATAGCTGTGGCATTGTTGTTCGTGACATGGACAACGGTGACGCAAAAGGTGAGAACTCCATCAAAATGCACCGCCTGTCCCGCAGCTAAAAAGAGCGCGGATAGAGGAAAAGAGAGTTAAACTTTACTCTTTTTGAACTAAAGCACTTGAACAAACATTGAATAAACGCTGTAGTACTTTCTCTCTTTCACGTTCTCATTTTCTCTCATTCAACCTCGTCTGCTTCTCTCGTGTATCTCCATTTTCTCGAACTAAAGAACCTTTCTCAGCGCCAAGAAAACAGGTTGGTCTAAGCAATTGTAGTCACCGCGGCATCTCATTCTCTATCTTGAAGTCCGGGTAATTTTCTGCATCTTGAAAACACTTTGCGTCACGAGACATGGCAGAATATATATGTGTGCGGATGTCACGGGAATGCATGGCAGATATCAATTAATTTAAATAATTCTTAAATATGACATCTTTTAAGCAATTCTCTTGAATGATACAAATAAATATCGATGAAATTAAGATGGGCTTTCGAGCTGAAAATCCAAGTATCTTATGCACTTGAAAAAAACTCCGATATGTACATAATATATTATTAAAGCAAGAAGAAAATATAAAATTTCGATAGCACTAGATGATTTCTATATAAGTAATTGCTTATATATATAATACATTTCAGTATTTCTTTTAGAAATAACTCTTTCACGTTTTACTATATACAAAAATATATTAATTGCTTCATATATGACAAAATATTTTACGTTTATTTCAATTATAGACAATCATCATTAAGTATAAGTTAATTGCTTTGGCACTGATAATGATATAATCAAAGCAACTTACAGTCTACAAATTTCATAAACTCGCAACTTAGATTTAAATACATGCATATTTAACTTTAATTGTCGTTTCAACTGGTATGAAAATCCTTTGAAATTCATAATTGTACACACAATTGTACATATAAGCACAATTATTAAATAGCTTATAAGTGAAAATAAAAGAAAAATTTTATTCCGCACTATGAATAATCGAAAGCGTGGTTCAATTAAAATCAAATAGCTTATTTCAAATGCTTGTATATTTTCTAAATATAGAATAAAAATGGTTTAAACTTCGTTTAAATATCAAACTTCATAAATAATTTGCAAGTTTGTTAGAGTAAAAAGTAACTATCTAATGTCTGATAAAGTTTAATTAGATTTTCATAAAATTAGTTTCAAATCAATTGAAACTATTTTAATATGCATAGAATATTGAAATTCGGTATAACTTTTTTGGTAAAACAATTATATAATATGTTAAATAATATTCTCAATATTAAATGTTTTTTTTATACTTTATTTTAACTCGGCTTTACTATTTAGAAATGAAAAATCAGTTTATTTGAAAAGAAGAAATAAATCGATATATTACGTTTTCGTATTTTATACATTTTCAAACATTCAAAATTGCATTTTACCTTATAAATTATATTTCATTTGTAATTATTTAATTTCGATGTAAATACGAGAGCTATAAAAGGTCTGCATAAATACTAAAAGTAACATAGAGTAGCCAATCATATCTGTTTCTATAAATTAGGCATTGTAATTTAAAAAGCAAACTTCAACAAATATAAAAAGACTTATTTATAGAATTGAGAGAAAAATATCAATAAAATAATTTTCCACCTTTTTGTAAATAAAAGTTCTTTTACAAATATAGGCGCATAAAAGCAAACAAAAATATTTTCTCAATTAAGATCAATCAAGTAGAACAATAAATTTATGAAGTTTAATGAGCAGCGAAAAAAGCTTGTTAGTAAACTACTTTACGTTTTACTGTGAGAATGAAATATATTCTTTACTTTAACTATAATAAGAACAAAAAGAGGAAATAAGTAATTATAACTTAAAAACAAAAGAATATCAATTGTATGGAAAGACTGTCTAAGAACAAAAAGTATCCGAAAAGTTGTTAAGCAGAATAACAGGAAAAAAGGAGGACATGTAAAGAAAGACAGAAAGAACGAGAAAGATGATGAGAAAGGGAAAGAAACCAAGTAAAAAAGAGAACAGGAAAGAAATCGAGGTTTGTTTTCTCCCTACCCAAATCAAAAGATCTGGAAAACGCGAGTATTAAAATCGATACTACACGTGCCATTTCCGTTTTTGTAGGAAACACTTTTTCTCTTTGTCAGTCGTCTATCTCGTGCTTATTACAAGTGGCGCATGCGAAAAAGAGGAAGAAACGAGCAGAAGCTCAAGACGGCAACTGTGACTCAAAAACAAGGAAAAAAGGGTGGTTAGCTTTGAAAAGCTCCCAGGCACCCAACTGCTTATTTTCTAGCGGTTTGCGTTAGGTGAAAAAGGAACGCAGAACGTGGAAAGAGAAAAGAAGCGAATCGGATACATTTTTCGATGGGCTATGTCAGATTATTTTTTCGATTTGGCGAACTGCCAATGTATGTGTACAATTTGCAGTTTACGAGCGTTTTATTAAACACGTTTCGTGGATACTAGCATGAGAGAACTGCTAGTCTTTTCAATTCTAAGTTTCCTTTTCATCTCTAACATCGGCCCTCTTTCTATTCCGCCTATCTTCTGTTTCCCTCTTTATCTTGCTCTATCTCTAGTTTACTTTCTTATCTAATCGTATCAATATGACGAGAATATCAGCTTCGTACTTTAATTAATCACATGTCATGACCAGCTCTAGCATATACGAACACACATATTTTGTAAACATTGGTAAATGATGCTAAAACTATGAGAAATAAGTTATATTATTGTTTGCAATCTATAACTTATCTGACGCTTCGATATTTTTTTGGATAACGAATACAAGGGACTATTGTTTTGTAATAAATATTTAATATAATTTTGATTTAAGAAAGTTTTTTAATACTGCTTTTAAATTAATTGCAGATTTTAAAAAACAACTAAAGACAAATAGTTCTAACTGTACGTAATGGCATCCTTTTTTCTTCTAAAAATTCAAATTAGTGTATTTTTAAAATATAGTAAAACTTTAAATAGTTTTCTTTAAAAATAAAAATGCGTTATTAATTATTGTTAATCATTATTGTTTGGAACTTATTAAGTTTAAATAATCTCACGATCGATTTTTCAACATAATCGACATCATAATGCTTATGTTCAGAGAAAGTAAATTTTTTATTGCAATTGACATTAATCCGTGATGAAAGCACATCTTCTGTCAATATAATCTATGTCTTACATGTGCAACTAGTGGATAAATGATATTATTGTACGTATATTTATGGCATTTACATAAAATTTTATTTGGAGCCTGATTTAGATTTGGCGATCTATTGCGATCCATGCTCAAATAGCTAAAAGCAAATAAAAATACATTAGTAGCAAATTACATTTATGGAACAAATAGCAGTGAGTTTAAACTTTTTTATCAGATATTTAAACAAAAACAACTTTTCAAATTAAGAAGGGACTTCTTTGAAATACAAAAGCGTTCATCCATTAAAGTTTGGAATAAATATTTCTGCGATCTGTATAAAAGTATTAAAATGATCAAGTTACAAAAATATAGAAATAGCATAATAGTATTATATAACTAAATACTTTTGATATTTTAAAATAATTATTTCTTTTAGAAACTTGTGTAGATTGCACAATTTTTGAAATCTATAAAATTTAATATTTCGTAAATTAATGAAGAGATAAAAACTCTATGATAAACGTACTTATATTTCTTTTAAATAAACAAATACTGAATCATAGTATCTGTTTATGTTTTGATGGTCATATGCGTATTTATTATGATAATTGAAAAACTTTATTATTTAATTTTTAATTTTTTGATTATGTATATTAAAAATCATTTGAAATATTTGACTCAACGTGTAGAAAACCATATTTATAATTCTAAAATTTTGACAAAATTTTTACGAGAACATTAATAACTCTTGTCTTTTATATAGTTGTCGTATCTTTTTATTTTTCTTTCGCATTATCTCTCTCGCTCTTTTCATCTGTCACTTCGTCTTTCTCCATCTCCATCTACCACTGCCGCCTTTTCTCTCTCTTTAAAACTAATCAAAATTACGCAGTAGTGGTAGCATTATCTCTAGTAGTAGTTCAAGTCGCTTTTGGGTCAGCAAGTAGTACAAAGCGAATTACGACCGCCACTCACCAGTCAAATCAATGTCTTTCTCCTTACGCGTAGCCTCTAAATTCATTTCTCCGATGCTTTAAGAGATTCTATCTACAATGCATATATAATATGTACGCGTCCTTAATATAAATATATTATGTATCATATTCATTCATCGAACTAACCCAATATCAATGACGTAGCTTCTGAATTCAAACCTTTCATAAAAAGTGTATCGAGCTACAGTTAGTCTATTATTGAAAAGTTGTATCGCATAAATACAAAAAGATAAAACGGAATAACTATTTTGTTCGTTATTTTCAAAATTATAGTTTTCTAGTTTTCTAAGGCTTAAAAATATGTTTGGCAATATGATTTTTACCATTTATTCGTTTTGCACTGTATAAGCTCTTAAGTTAAATATCCGACTATCATTGTTAAAAATAAGTTCTAAAAAATATGAAGTGCGCAGTATTTTGAAACTTGCGTAGTATTAACAATTCTTTAACATAGTTGTGAATTTCGTCTGATAATAAAAAATTACAATTCAAAAAAAAGCTTCACGAAAAACAGAAAACATGGAAGAGTCGTACTTACGGAAAGCGTAACATCTAGCCATAGTTAATGCCCTACTCTTCACATTTATCAACAGCGGTCAACCACTGTGAGTCCGAAGCTTGCCACTCGACATTATTTACATGTGCGACACTAGTCCCTTCTTGCGTGTTTTGCTAAAACGCTTGATTCATCCGATGTTCTATACAAACTATGCCGGTTTCAATCAGTAAATAAAACAAACATTTAGATTAGTAACCAGATAAAATAATTTTAAATCAATAAATGTCTTTGCATGCACAAGCTTTACTCTAGCTTGCAGAGAATTAGCCGGGTATGCACTTTAAATAAAAAAACAAATTTCAGGACATAAGAGTGAGGGATATGGCAGTTTTTATATTATTAGTATTTATTAATTTAGTGTTTTTAATAATAAAAATAATAATAAAAACCATTGTTTGACTGACATTTGAAAAGTTTAATTTAAAAATTCTTTAGATATTATAATAATTCTCAAATACGCTATAATTTCATTATGAACAAAATATGATTTTAATATATTTTGAAATGTTGTTTGTTTTTTCGAATCCTTATTACCTAAATTAATTCTTTTTAAAAAATGGTCATCTTGTAATACGTACTTAAACAAGCATAAATATTAATTACACATTGTTTCAATGCACGATCATTTAAAAGAAATAGTCTATTTTTTATAGTTATGTAAATTTGTAATTCCTACTTTTTAATACATAAATACGTGCTGTACACAGATTTATACTAATCTACAGTAAAAATTCATGACCGATTAAAGAACTACTGACTTACGAACATTATGTTGTCAGTATTATCGCAATGAATAGTATATGTGCTTTTAATGATCTCTTACGTAGAAGCCAACAACTGATTTAGGTAAATAGAAAATAACCATAATTCTTTGAAGTTTTAATCTATTTAATAAGAAAAAACATGTATATTATAATAATGTAATAAAACGATGCTAATATTTACTAATTAGTTTCTTATAAATGAAAAATTAAAAAAAGTAGAAAAATTGTATTTTAAATGGAATAATCGTCTCACTACCATGATACAAATACTATCAATAGCTAGAAAATAGAAAATGCTTTGACCGTAAATTTCAATTTCAAGACAAAATCTTATCTCAGAAAATTCGTCAAGTACTTTTAAAGACAAAAACTAAATGCATTTTCAAATTGTGCGTCTAACTTGTAAAAACACTCGCTTTTCGATGAAAACAAAATGTGACAAATAGAAGAATGATTCATTACAATAAACAAATAGTCTGCGGAAATGTTTTTGGTAATACTGATTGGTAAAATAAAAGTACTGATAAAGATCAATCGCTTATATTCAGAAAATCGACTAAAAAATTTTAATATGATTACAACATCGACAAAGTTTTTCTTTCCCGAAAGCAGTTAAATATATATATATATATATATATAAGTATATGTATGTATAGTAGCAGTGTTAAATTAAAAATTGGTGGTAATGCTTTATTTTTATAGTTGCGGTTTTTAGTACATTGAAACCTAGTGTCGCGAAATGAAACGATTAAGCGTTTAAGAATAATTCCATAAATAACTAGATAATGCCGCTGCAATCATTATAAGGATTTTTTCGTCAATTTCCTACAGTTTCAAATTTCTTTGTATTGTAAACTTGGTTTTCTTTGGAAAAAAGCTTAAGTGTCAAAAAACGTTGCAGGTTGCAGTTTTGCAGGTTGCAGTTTCCAAGGCCATAATCACGCGATTCAAAATCACACCACATCTGTACGATGCAAGCATGTAATCTTAAAAAAACTTTTC
This sequence comes from Platyscapa corneri, assembly GCA_018907185.1. NCBI lineage: Eukaryota > Metazoa > Arthropoda > Insecta > Hymenoptera > Agaonidae > Platyscapa > Platyscapa corneri. The sequence continues at coordinate 654,425 of JACCHW010000037.1, forward strand.
GAGAGTTTGATAAAATTTATTATTATCTGAGCGGTTCGTTCATTAGTTTGTAGCTTCAACTCGCATCGACACAAGAAAGAAAAATTACTCGAAGTGAAACTTTTATGTTAATAGAGCAAAAGGAGCACGTAACCAGCACTTCTCTCAAGTTCGCTACGTAGCAGCTTCATTTTAGCCAACAGAAGTTTGATGCTCCAAGGTGCTTCGGAATTAGTTCAATAGTTCTCTGTTTTTGCACTTATTTAAATTATTTTAAATATATACAAATTTAAGTTGTTCGTGTACTTTGGAAACTATCGCGCGTAAAATAACAACTTTGTTATAAATCTTTTTTGTTCATCTATTTATTAATTAAAGGTATAATATATATTACTCACTAAATTACAAAAATATAGTTTCTTCGTATTTAGAAAAAGACAAGGCAGATTAAATTTTTGAATAATTTGCTGTGCTGGGGTAATCGTTTAAGTACTACAGTTCAATTTTATATTGCAAAGAATAAAAATAATTGCATAAATTGTTGTTTAATTAATGTACGATATTGGGATAAGTACAATAACATTTAAATTTAAATTTAAAATTGAATAATAAGATGGCGTTCTGATAATAATAATAAATACTTTTACTAATTTCTCCTATCTGCTAGGATTATATTGATAAAGTTTTGAATTCATACAAAGTAGAAGAAATTTTAAATAATATAAAACAAAGGACTTTTTATTAATTTTTTTAATACTTCATTAGGGATATTTTAATTCTAATTTATATATACATATTAGTATATGTTACCAGATTCCATCAACCGTCGATGATTTTAAGAGTTTATTTTTATACATATTTTTAATAACTAAAATATGAAAGTAATAAGTTAAATTTACAGATAAAGTTTAATAATATTAATAATTTGCAATATTCCAATTGGTGGATTTCATCTTGTATTTGGATATAAAAATTAGACTAAGGTTTTAATAATCATGTTAAAATAATGCTTGAGTACAACAAACTTATATTTTCATTATAAAAATGTAAATGCATAATTTTAAATATATGTACGATGATCTACATGATAAAATATGAATATTTAAAATAATAGCGTCACACAATATACGTATATGTATGAATTATACTACGTATCGTAACGGTTCAAATACTCGCTTTGTGCACTTTGATAATTCATCTCTCTCTCTCTCTCTCTCTCTCTCTCTCTCTCTCTCTCTTCTATCTATCTGTATCTCTGCTTCTTTTCGTCTATTGTGATCTCTGTTTATCTATATTTATCTTGATTTTTGTTTCCCTCTTTTTTTTCTATTTAAAAATTCATTTTTTATAATTTGTGTAGAGATTGTATTAATTTTATTCGCTTTATTTATTTTTCCCAGAGTAATTTAATTCAGAACATTGCCAAATTTTATTATAAAAAATATAGTTACCAAGCGCACATCTGTATTTTATTCAACACGATTATTTTGTATTTGTATTTTTTTATTTTATAAACTATGTTTTCAAATCCATATATATAATATAAGTGAAATTTAAAATAATATTGAAAATAAGAAGCAATGTTTTTTGTAGGTATATTTTTAAAAGATGCAGTTTCACGATTAAAGATAAATGCGAAATTGGAAAAAATTAGAAGCAACGGATAAATCCAAATAGAAGTACCACTTTTCGAATATACTTAAAATTTTAAATATAGAAAAGAAATTTGTGAGACAATTTTGCATAGGTAGCTTGAATAAATGTCACTCAATAGATTATTCATCTGGCTGTTGCATTTTTTGTGGTAAATATTATTTATTTAACACATTTAATACATTAATAAATATTATATTACCATTGATGAATTCGAAAAGTGCTCCAGGGTATTAGAGTAAAATATAATATTGGTAATGATCTAAATCTCAATTTAATTTAACTATTCATACATTTAACTAATTACGTTTGTAATTATATTTGAGTACCTCAATGGTATCATACAAATGAGATCACACCGTGTAACAAGGAGTCGAAGCTGAACAATCGTGATAGAGTCCTCATCAACAGCGACGAAGGAACAATACTGTGTGTGTGTGTGAGATAGAGAGAGAGAGAGCGGGAGAGCCGGAGAATTTAGACCAAGTTCATTCTCGTGTCTAGTATCACAAGTGCTTGTATGTAGCCGTACCTATTTCTCCCCCCCCCCATCCCTCCTATAGTCGATTTTCTACGTTCGTCTGGCAGCAACTCGAGTTTTGTCAAAGATACCTCGGTAATTATATCGAACTCCATACAATTAGCTTCTATGCAAGAAGTAAACTTCCCTTTAGCACGACGGATGAGTCTGACAAGGTTGACAGTTTCCGCTGCATATCTTGGCCCCGGCCTGGAGACGTGTTTCTCTCATATGCTTGTACACTCGGAGAAATCTGAAATTGTTCTCGCCTGGTTACCTCAAACTCGTAGCAGCATCCATGCCTGAGAAGACAAACGGCACGCGCCCTCTCTCCCTCTTTCGGATGATCGGCAAAACTGGTTCGCTTCGGTCACTCTCTTCTCGCAGTGCACGCGCGCACCTCATCCCCCACGTTCCCTGGCCCCTACGAACCTTTAGTTTCGCTCGCTCGACGTTGCTGCGTTCCAAAAGCAGCGAAACTTACTCTACCGATATACATCAATGCCGAAGCCACTTGCTCTCGGCCCAGGTGGTCGATTGCCACTTCCAGCAAGTTACACCGAGCCGAGTGGAATGGCGGCGAACTGCGCGTATCTGGTTATCCAGGACCTCGCTATTTCTCAATTAAACCCCTCCAAAAATCGCTCCAGTTACGGTCTGAGCAAATGCAAGCGTCAACAGCCATCCTCCAAATGCTATTTCCATAGTCCGTCCACGCCTCATGTATTTTTCAAAGCCAAGAATTGATGCCAACCTGCATCTGCGCTGCAAAATGCATAAGTGAACATTTCACGGAACAAACCAACTCGTCCATCAAATATTTGTTCATTATACAGAGTATACGGTTTCATCCACGCGGCAGAATACTTCATTAATGTTTTACAAGGCCAAGTTCTAAGTGGCAGCGTAGATTTTATAAGCTTATAGAGATCTTCCGAGCATTACAGAATGTTTCATGATATTTAAGCTTATATACTTTCGCGCTTCTATTACCAGTACTTGGATTTATTTGTTATTTATTCGACATTCGCGTAACTTGCCTATGATATAACAAAGACAACTTGAAATTTGCATTTTAATTGAAGTTGCAACAAATCATTTTGCACAATGTAGTCAGATGCAAGACAAACGTATTGGCGAACAACCGCGGTTAAACGATTCAATTTAATTGAGATACGGAAAAGATCATGAATAAAATCGCGAAGGAAGCTTTGGGAAACTATTAATCGGCTATTCCGCAAATATATGCCATCTTCCATTGTGAAAAACCAAAAGTCACCCTTTCAAAGGGATGCGAACGTTTTCTGTTACGAGGCTTATCACTGCACTTTTAAAATATACATTTTTTAATAATATATTTAATTTACGGGAAAAATTATGCAAATTTCAGTTAAGAAAAGAATTCTTTTAGTTTCTCTTTCATAATTTATTTTCGCAATAGAAAGCGCATTTACGATAATTAAGAACTTGAAGTTTAATCTGAAAAATTAATATTTGTAAAAATGAAAAACCTAATTTTACATTAATTGTGTCACGATTATATGTAATTTCCTCGAGCAATTAAAGATGGAGAAAAAATTTGAACTTTGGTTGTACCACAATTTGACGAAGCAAAATTGTTATATTAACTTTTTGCGCACCGTTTAAATACCGGCATAAATCGTTAAAACGAGATAATATTCAGTTCATGGTATAATTTTTCGCGAGCCAATGAAAAAATATTCTATCAAATTTCATGGTATTGTCAAAAAATAAATAAAATAAAAAAACAATCGATATTTGCGAGTCAATATTTTTCGGCGATAATGTACATCCTCTCATATTTTCCCATCGAGCACTCCTTTGAAAAATGCATTATAGTACGCAGGCGGAAAAACTGATTGATATGCATCGTGCGCTCTATAATAGCAAAAAATGGGGGGGGGGCAATGTTGCAAGAGACAAGAGAAGGATGGCGAAAGCTGATAGAGTGCAAACATAGCGCATTTGAAAATAGGGTAGAGGCCACTAACTAGTGGACGTTTTTGAGCCGCCAGTGAAACGTAACGAGTGCGTAGAACCTTCAAAATTTCCGGAGCATTTTTTGCGATGGGTTGGGGATCGCAAACCCAAAAGCCGATATGAACTGTATAACTGACGCGCGCGATTTCCTCCGAAACGCGAAGCCTGGGTTTGCCTGTCCCGAGCTTTTTGAGAGGGAAATGTACCTTGTGGCAGTGCGTCTCTCGCGGATCGATAGACGAGGCGCATGGCCGCCGTCGTTGCGAGAGGAGTTTCCGCCACCACCAACGCTGCTGCTGCTGCTGCTGCCGCTGCCATTGCCACCACTTCTGGTGCTGCTGTTGCTGCTACTGCTGCTGGTACACTATTATTTCTCCGGGCTTTCGAAACGATACTCTTTGCTCGTGGTACAAACGCAGCCTCTCTTAAGATTTTTCTCTCCTTTTATTTTGCTGCAGCCTTGCACGATTACTCATGGAGTGAGCTCGAATTTAAAGATAAATGATTTCCTCCTGGAAGCTTAATTAGTCATTCGATGATGTTCCTTTATGTAAACGAGAAAATTTGACGAGCGTTGCCCACTTCTTCCAAAGATTTTACTAAAATATTAATAACTTTATTTACAATACGACGAAAAAATAAATGACAAATTAAAATTCCCCTGCGCAGCTGAAAAATTCTAGTTTTCCTTACTTTTCCTTATACGTAGTTCGCAAAGGTTAGTGACCGTATATAGCCTAAGAAATTAAGTAATTATGAAATTTATGATAACTCGGAGCACTTTTCGGGGCCAATAAAAAAATGTTGAGCCCTAGATTGTGTAATTCTTCGTGTAATTAAGCATCAGCAACGGTCCAGAAGAAGTTCAAGATAATTCAATTACCAAAGTAATATTAATTGAACATCATTTTAAATCTCAAATTTTTTAAATATAGCAATGATATCTGGTGTGAATTTCATATTTTCGTTTCATATTCCGAATGAAAGATTCAGTTTCACATGAAATCCAACTCCGCGAATATAATATGGTTTAAAATTGAGTTCATTTTACAAACTTAACTTTTCTCCACTTACATTATAATAGGCTGAGAGTTGTATAACATTGCGCAATGTAAACTTAAAAGTGTTTGTTAATATACTTTAATTGTCAGAAAAATAGCACTTACGATTGTTTAAATTCAGATTAACTATAGAAAGCAACGTCTTTTCTTAAATCACGCTATTGCAGATTAATTAAACACGAGTGCAATGTTGCATACATCGAGGAAATGCTTTAAAATTTCTGTAATTAATAATAAATTAAAAGTAAAATAACCTCCCTTGATGGAATATTTATAAGCTTACTGTTTTAAACATACAATCCTACCCGGTAGTTTAATAATATTACGCCCGTAGAGTGCGCCTGTGTTTGTGTGCCGTGTGTACGCGCGCCTGTATTAATACATATGCGTTAAAACTATATTTACAAAATTTGTTGAATGATTAATAATACCATTATCTTTCAACGAAGACAAATACAATTATGAAAACAGTAATAATTGCTAACGGAGTTATATTTATATTTAACGGCACATGATTGATTTATTTCCCTGGAACAATTAATAAATTGAATTAAAATTTCACACACACTATCGTACCTTCTATTTTCTCTTATTGCACTGCCCTTCATGCAGCATAATTAGCTACTGTTCTTGATACGTGTAGTACACGTTGCTGTGCACTTTCGGGCCAGTATTACCACTAATTCTGCTACTATAAGCTACCCGCAGCAGCTCGGCATTTCAAAAACACACAGATACACGACTTCCAAATAACGCTGCCAACCGCGAAAAGGAAAGATGAGATAGTATTCCTGCGATACTTTCCCCGTCTGACTCTACCGGGGAACTACGCAATCCAATCAGAATACCGACGTGTAGTAAATTTTCATGCTCTGGACCAACTCTTTTTATGGATGCTTCAACAGTCAATATATAAAATTAACACGTGTATAATAAAAATGCAGCGCTATAACTTTTAAAAGCGATAATTTCATTTCGGGTAATGATTAATATTTTCGAATTCGTGTATTCGTGTAAGGTGTATACATCGTTTATTTTAAAAACGTGTACTTTGAGATAAGTTAGCACTATTTTTTATCGTTTATTGCACTACTCCACATAAAGTGTATAAATTAATAACATTAATCTAATAACGAATTACATATATTATTTCTATTTAAAAGTTTGTATTGCTTCTTTCATTGCGATTAATATATACATTTAAATTATGTAACCTTCAACAAATCTTGATAAATCAAAGCTTGCAAATCTGAGTAGCCCTAATCCCTTAGTTTTATTGAGAAAATGCATTGATTGAACCAATACATTTACAGAAAATATTTGTATAATAGTGCTGTGTACAATTTCCTGTCTTTACTAGAATTAATTTAATAAATTTAATTAATTCAATTAATTCAGAGAATTTAATTAGATTCGTTAATTTAATGAATTTAATTAATTTAATTATATTAAATTTTTTCGTAATTACTCAAGCAATCGAAACCATGATTATTTTTCTTTATTTAAAAATGATCGATTTAAAAATTGTCATTATGTTTATTATTATATTTATTACTATAACAGTAATCAACCAGTAAACACAAAATCTTGGCGAAAAATTATTTTATTCTTTCTTCACTGGAATAAATTTTTATCAAAACAAAACAATGTATCCATATTAATGCAATACTAATGCAATACTAAATTTTTTTATAAATATACATATAAAAAACTCACTTCACAATGAGATGTTCAAGTTTTTTTATTAAAGAACATAACGACACGCGTTCAACTTCGACACTTTCCAAATATTCGCCTTTTGTTAGTTGTCGGAAGAATTTCATGGCCTCTGGTAAAAGGTCTATGCTTCCCGGTATGAGATTTTTCTCCCCTTACTTTCCGGATCAGTTCCTAATAAACGTATAAGGGAAGAATGCCTTTCGAAAACTCGTTATTCGCTTTCTTGGATTCCGCTAGAAAGACTCAGCCCGACGTCTGTAGAGCTGTAGATTTTTCATATCACCGAGACTGCCTTTTTCCATTCAACTTTTATACAGCATAAACAGTCATTCTCGGAACAAAGAAGAACAAACGTTTGACAAACCATCTTTGGCAAGTCAGCTGGAACAAACAGCCAGCATAACTTGTACTATTTAAAGCGATCATGGATCTCTGCGCAGATTCTCCCCTCTCAGGTGGTAAATGAAAACTTACCGCCAAACGAAACTTGAAGCAAGTGATATACCATGAGCCTGTAGACTTTCCCAAAGCTGAAGTCTTTTTTTAAAATCATTTTATGTCCTTCTATTCTCCGTAAATTCAAAAGTACGGATCAGTCACTGGTGCAATTTCAAATTCAATTCAAAGTCAATCGGTAAATACTAATGGCCGTTTGTAAAAATTACAGAGACGCCAATTAATGCTAAATAAATTGCTTTCTTTCGGTTACCGGTAATGCCATGTATTTGCTTAACCTAAAATTGATCTTTTTATTAAACAGTAACGAGTTCACTCATAATAGAAAGCTCTTTGTAATCGGTTAACGGCAACCAAAACCCTAGCCCGAGATAATACAGGCCACTCTTCGACGCATTTTCATATCCAGCAACAATTAGCGTTCTAACCCATCGTTGCTCACTTCTCCGTTCGCGCATCTCGACTCAATACTCGCTCGATGAACTACGTATCATTTTGATGTATTTATACGCTGGAAGCAAAAAATCGCAAGAGGATCATCTTTCCCGTACAGAGATCTTCTTGAGTTTAGTTCGTGAAATCGTTGTTTCCAAGGGCTGGGAATTGGGAAATTTCGATAAAAACCACACCACACGAAGAGAAGGTCTGCAACGTACGATAATGATCGTTCGGCACGTGAGTAAGAGTGAGACGCATACCAGAACGAGGCAATGGAGCCAAGGCTTATATACGGTCCATAGCAGTGCCTACCCCTCCTTTCACATTATAGATCGCGCCACCAGAAGTATTGCCATAAAGAGGAGTTATGGAGGCGCGTATTCCGAGACCCGAGACTAGCTGGCGTATGCATTCACAAGAGGCACTAGAAGTTCATGTGTGAAGAAGCAACCAGGCCATTTTCTCTTACAAATCGTCGTAATTTCAAATACAATTATGTCATAATTTCCTTTACACAATGCACGAAAGAGATCAGCCTGATAGCTCAGAAATAAGACGAAAAAGTGGAGGGGAAGAGGAAGGAAAAACCGGTACTACCCACCTAATTTTTGCTTATATCTTTTATAAGATACGCCGATGTTTATTTTGCTTTCACAATCTGCGATAAAGTGCCCTATAATTGCAAAACGAAATTGACTATGTACCGAGTACCAGACGTACCTACACTGCGCATAAATTTCAGATCATTAATCTTCTTTTACCTCGTTACGAATCACGTTCTCTTTCATATGATTCAATTTTGTTCCCCTCTGTATTTTATAGTTTTACTTGATATCGCACGATGCGTATCTGCCTAACCGTTCGATATTTGTAAGTGTAGCGCATACTTGATAATATTGTGTTTATGATAAAAAAATATCCTCAAAGATGTTAATTCATTCGAATACTGATATACGTATAAATAAATATGTACCTTATGATTTTAATAAGATATTTGTAATTTGCCGTATATTTAGAGAATTCATAATGTCCCAGTTATCTATGATAACAAATTTCGAAAATTTATTGATTTAATGCTCGCAAATATTTTATACTAACAAGTTAACTTTATCAAGAAGAAACTAAAATAAAGTTTTAAAATGCCTCGTATCTGAAATACGCGTTTTCAAAAAAATAATATTTTTCGCATATGAATAATTTGTTGAACAAATATTAATATTCAACGAAGTGGTTAAATTAGATCTATTATTAGATGTGCACATTAAGCTAATGCATAAATAATGTACTTATGCAACTTATTACTAAGCATATAAGAGCACTCAACCTATATGTTTATTTATATTTGATTTAATAGGTTCTCAATAAACTAAAAGGTCTGTGTTCCTATAAAATGTGACTGTGCATAGATTTATATAACTTAGGCAGCATTATCAACGAGTTTCAAAGTAAACATTTTATCTGTGCAAGAAACCGAATTTTCTATCGTATTTAGCGAACGCATATATAATTAGAATCGTAGCCTTAAAATAAAACTTGTATTGAATTTTAAACAAATAATTATAAATATACACATTATTTTTGTACCAAAGGAAATTTTAATTGCATCTCTTAGGGTAATTAACAAGTTTTCGCAATAGTACCATTAATTTTTATGCTTTTTGATGCAGCCATTTAGTATTTATAGTTATTATATTACAACATAAAAATTCTTGTTTGAAAATCACTATTCCAGTGACGTTACTAAACAATATTTTGAATATAGCTAAAAAGGTATTATGCTTAAAACTTTTAAGCACTAGCTATATTAATAGTAAGCATTAACACAAAATAAATGTTTCTGAAATAAGTTGTTATAAAATATTAAAGTCAGTACTAAAAGTGTTTAATGAAATATGATATTCAATATGATAAAGAACTTTAGATAATATCCTGCGCTTTTAACTATTTATTTTAACTGTTACAATTTCATAAAATAAATATGATTTTTTAAAGATATGCATAAAAAAATAGAAGCTCTACAGTATTTATTAAACTTTAGATGCGATAAATAAATTTTTAGGTTCGATGTATTATAAAAATAAAAAGTTGTGTATGATTGAACTTCATTTAACACCGATTCCATATCTATAAATAATGAACTTCGATTATAGTTAATCTTAGACCTCAACTTACGTAAATATATAATAATATTAAAATCTGTGTTTATGCATAATTAATAATGAAATGGAAGTGAATTTCTATGTAACTTGTAAACGATTAAAATTGAATTTTTAATAAAAATATTTTACTATACAATATTCGCAAAATTGATAATGATAAATGTTTAATACGCAAATTTATGATTAACATTATTTATTAAGATATAATATTATTTGATTGTAGATTTTGCTCGATTATAATTTAGAACATTCGGAATTTGAGTTTATAATAAATTTTAAAATACATAATGCATACGTCATACAAGTATGTGAATTTAAAAAAAAAAACAGTATTTATTATTTTGTGAATTCAATATGTTTGCTTCAACAAAAAGGCAGTATAAAATTAACCAGTAAAATATAAAAGAGAACAAAATGAGAAGGCACTCGACGAGTCAGAAAAAAGTACATCACGTAATCTTGTAAACTCTGAAAGAGCACAATAGACTTTTGCCAAGAAAAAAGTAAAAAAAAGATAGCAAGCGAATTAGAAAGAGAGAGTATTAAAAAGAAAGGAGAAATTAAGTAAGAGAGGGAGGTAAGAGAGAGTAAGAAGAGTTGGTAACCACATTTAATATTATTTTTTAATGAGCCCAACGCATTTCACTCATTAATGAAACAAAGGAAAGTGAGAACAAACACGTGTCAGATTCTTTATCAAGTTCTTTCTCTCTCTCTCTCTCTCTCTCTCTCTCTCTCTCTTGTCTACATCTCTCTCTTCTCCTCGTCTCCCCCTTCTTTAAAAGCGACAGTATATAACATTCTGGTTTCGTCTGCGTAAAAGCTCTAGTTTTGTGTGCCTAGTCCAATTGACAAAGTAGCTTACGCCCTTTTCACCCCGTTTCACATTCCACTCTCTCTCTCTCACTCTCTCTCTCTCTCTCTTTCACTCTCACTTCTTTTGTCTCTGTTTCTCTCTCTCTCTTTCTCTCTCTCTCTTTCTCTCTCTCTCTCTCTATATATATATATATATATGTGTGTTGTCTCTCTTTCCTCTCTTGAACCACGTGTCTGAAACACATGCTGAGAGCCGCTCAAGAGCATCTTAACCCCGAAAGGTAGCGCAGACTGCTACAGGAAGATGGAAGCGAAAGACAGACATAGAGAGAGAAAGAGGGAAATATGCATTTTCTAGTCAGCAGCATTAGGTAGAGTGCTCGCTTCGCTACTTGGTTAGACGTTTACTTGGCTACTATATTCTCTCTATCTCTCTCTCGCACACCTTTTATCCCTCGAATCCCGTGTATATATTTCGCATGTCTTAGGTACCATATATTTTGAAACAAAATGGTTTTACCCTTCTATCCCTGTATATCCATCCATCCAATGCACATCTCTCTTCGTTTAACTTTACTCTTTTCATGTCTTCTTCATCTTCCACTTTTTATTTAGAACCTGTGGTAAATCTGACCCTTTTCTCTCTCAATTTCTCTTATATTTTCATTCTCTTCAGTTTTCCTTCTTTCTCTTGGTGAATTTCTCTCCTATTTCTTACCAATTTTCTTATTCTTTTGTTCTATTCATGCTCGACAGTAACTTATCAATAACCCAATTTCTGTTAATCTATTTTTTAATTTTTTTTATTCAGAGAGCTTATGACTTATTTTTCATTAGTTTTCTTTCTTTATCTTTGATTTATCAAAGATATTTTAATTTTTGAAACAAACGTTGTGCTGTTTTCTTTTTTGCAGATGGACTGTTCCTTTTTACTTATTTATGTGATATTGTATTGTAAATTTTATGATTAATAATTGAATTATTTTATAGTTAAAATTTGGAAAAAATTATCATCACATAAAATTTAAACATACAATTTGTTGTAATTTAATTTGATATAAGACGAACATATAGTTAGAATAAAAATCTATCGAAATTAAGGTAGCCTATAAAAAAACAAAAATATATAAAAATACAAATTAATCATCTTCGTAAGATATTAAGATCTAAGGCACGAGATTAATACATGGTGTTCTGAATTATAAATATAAATAGTGTAAAGTAATTTCATTGATAACTGTAATTAAAAACATATAATTTAAATTCTTAAATATAAATTGTACAATGAATTATACTTAGTAATAAGTTTAGTCATTAAATTTTAAACATTAATCAATTTTATTTAAAAATTAACATTCTGATGGATTTATATGTTATTGTATTTTGAATAAATATTTTTATATTTATGTACAAATTTTATATTCGTTGTTTGTGATATATTATGTAAACACGATTGCCGAAAAAATTAAATAATATTAAGTATAATTAATTGCAATTGAAATAATTTGTATTCTTCGACTTTCTAATATTCAAAAATTAAAAGAATTAAAATTATCTGAAAGCCCTTTCTAAACTTCCTTAAAATATATTGAAAGATAAAAAAATTATCATAATGCTATCTGATTAATAATAATGCAATGATTTAAGCTATTCGGAATATTTCATTATATTTTTACGAAAATATTTTTTATTCTGCTTTACTATAAATATACCCAGAAATGCATTACCAACTGACGTTCTTCACACCTTATTTTGCATCTTCTGTACTAGAATTCCAATATCCTTTAAAAGTATCCATCTAAAAAAACTGTCACGTACGAATTTTTGAAAAATATAGATTTGCATTAAACTTTCAATGTGAAAAAAGCCATATTGTACTCTATGCAACTAACATTCTTATGCAGAAAAACATCATAAATATGTAATTATTGTATTTTTATTAGAAAAAATAAATAAATCATAAAATATCCATGAGTATTAAGATGAATAAAAGACTTGAGAAACATGTTCTTGAATAAAAAAAAGCTTGCGTCATGGTTGCAAAGCAACAGTAAAGTTTTACGCTTCGATAATATTCAACAAATTTTATCCATAAAAAATATTCCTTCTAACCTACTACCCCTGGAGTATATACGTATAAATTATACAAATTACTTAAAGAAAATAGTTTTTTATCAAATATCGAAGACGTTAAAATAAATTTTAATATATTAAAAATTTTAAATATTAATTAACGATTATTATTCAGATAATTTATATTTAAAATTTATAATTTATATTTGAAATTTAAATATCATTCGATTTTTGATTATAATTTAATTTTTCGTTATTGGTATTCATAAATTTTCCGTTTAATTAATTATACTTTAATTTATTTGCACGAGAGCAATTATTATAAAAATTCTTTTTATTTAAAAACAATATTTTTTAGAAGTTAAATAGTTCAAAATAAAATTAAAACTCCTATCAACATTCGAATAATAATATAATAATAACTTTACAAATCTACCGACTGTTGAATACTTTTAACGTATGGATGAATATGATCAAAATAAAATCCGAGGAAAACGTTTGAAATATACTTCTTATCATAACTTATATACTCAAATTTGAAAAGTGATAATATTACGCCGCAGCAAGAAATGATAAATCCATCACTATTATTTAAATTTGTATTTAATAATTACGGATGAATAATATTAACTATTATTAAATACTAATAATATTCATTGATTATTTAAGTTGAATTTTTATTAAATTTAATTTAATTAATAAAAATTAAAAACATTATGTACAATAGTAAATGAATAAGTTTGATCTAAATTTTCATTTTCAAATTACGATACAAATCTCATTGACATTTCAAATAAATAACTAAAATTAGAAAGATATATCAATCAGGAATGTCGTGGAAAATAGTGAACACTTTCAGTGAATGATTCATCATAAATACATATTTTTAGTGAACGTTTGCGCAAAACACCAAGTCTAAGGTTATACAAGATCAACAGTTTTATTGAAAGAAAGTGTTACTTCTTTTTATACATGCGCATTTTGCTTCCAGATGCTCATTCTTATTTTAAGCTTATTTTAGCTGCTTATTTACTACATATCTTAGCAAATGTCCGCATCCTTTAGCGCGCGTACCTTGTAATATTGACTGGAAAAAAAGAAAAATCACTCCATTTTTAAGCTTATGAGAAGAGGGTAAAATCTCCCCTGCACACACATCCTCGATGTCTATCTCGCTCTCTCTCTCTCTCTCTCTCTTTCTCGAGTGCACGCAAGCTCATAAATCGCAACAAGACTAAAGTTCACCAGTTGGTTGCAACCCAGCAATATCTACAGTAATCCAGTGACACATGGGAAATCTTCAAAACTGTTATACAGTACTTTTCAATAAAACTTTTGACTCGAGAGAGTAAGAAATGGCCACATGTCTGTTACCGTACTCCTTCTCTTATCTTTCAGGTTCTGCTGCTGATAGCAAGGCAACTAGATCTAAACTTACCTCATTGCGATGTAGTTGGCGCATTCTTCTGATGGTCCACGTCTTAAATCCTACTTTTTTCTTTGATATCTCTTAGGCCATCTCTCTCCTTGCGATTTCCCTCGCCGCACTTTTTCTTTCCTCATAGCCCGTTCGCTACGCCCAGCACACGTATTCTGGAAGAGGGTGAAAATACTTTTGCATTATTTTCAAAATCATTCGCCAAGCGTACATTTGTCCCCCTCCCTTGCTGCCAAAAGTTGACAAATTATTTTTGCACTTCTCTCAGCTTTTACCGAAGAATGAGTCTGGCTAGAGCTTGGAATTTTCGATAAAGTGACGGCTACCCTTTCTCCAACAAGTTAAAGTCGTTTAAAAGTACGTTACTCAACGCGCAAGAATTTCGTTCCCTTAATTTTCTCAAATATTAATAGGATCAATCATTAAAATGGCTATTTTGAATAATAATATTGAGTGCTTATCCCATTGTAAGTAAACTCGCTGAACTCGTAGTCCTTCAAGCCTCCTAATAAATCTGGATTGTTGTAAATCCGTTTTGCAAATCTTGATTTCTGTGAATCAGAGATTTTCGAATTTCTCATACATTCTGTAAACTACGATTTCAACGAGCAACCAGCACTAAACGAATTACTCGGATAACTTTCTCGAAACATGCTTAAGACTTTATTGCCAAGTGGACTATTTTATCTCTACTATGTCATAAAAAATTATTTTTAACGATACATAAAACCGATGCGTCCTCAAATAGACTTATAGAAAAGGGTTATACACAATTACTTCCGCATCGAGAACTTTTTTCTCTTAGCGGTATCAAGTATATATATATATATATATAAATATATATATTAAAAATAAAAGGATCCCAACATTTGGATGGCCGATAAACCGTTCCTTCCCGAGGCATTACGTAATCTGATCATCGGTGCTTCCAATAATCTCTACCTGTAATCCAGAAAAGAGTCTGTCAGCCAGCATAAAGCCTAAATCAGTAAACGCGCCGCCGATATTGACGTCATTTCATCCCTACACTGTTAGATCAATCTTGAATTCACTGTAGCTTGATGTTTGTACATTTTCTTGTTTTTCCTCTCTCTCTCTCTCTCTCTCACTTTCTCGTTTTCTCTTTAAATGTTCGTGTAGAAATTGGCTCTGTGTGAGTATATGTACCCGCACACGCGGAAACATCAGCAGTCGCTTCGTTACTGGCGAAGCCAAGTATCTACAGGTTGTCGATTCTGATGGACGTATAACTGCCCGCTAACAGGCGAGCGTCGGATGGTCTGTGGCGGCATATCCAAATCCATTAGAGGGGGACCCATCAACGGAACACCAGTAGCAAGCCCACCGAATTTACCACACTATCTCTATATCTCGAGTGTATGTGCATGCACACTTATATATGCGCGCTCAAGTGGGGGCATGAGCGCGCGCGCCCGCGCCCATGTGCATGTACGCACGTGAGCATGTGCACAAAACATATAACAGTATTTGAAGAGAAAATGTGAGTATGAGACGGGCGTTTTTCTTATTTCCTTCCCGAATTTGAAGTTTCTTTTGATTTAATAGATTTACGGAAGAAAAGTCAATAGGAAAAACCAATTTTCGTCGTTGCACACATTTTTCAAGTGTACATTGTATTTGTTTTGATCTTGTAAAAGTATGTAATAAATAACTAAAAGGTTTATTCGAGTAATTCATCATAAAAATCTTCTGACCTTTTGGTAAATTTATTATATACCAGATTTTTATATATTACAAATACAAATTCTTCTAAGCTAATTATGAACTAATTGAATATAATTGTATGTTGATAAACAGTTAAATACAATCATAAATAATAAAAATCTGAAATACATTTTAAAAAGCTATGACCAATTTTTTAATAAATATTGAAAAAGTTATTTAAAACATCTATATTTTGTACAGTCTCTATAAAATTTATCAATAATTGTTCTTTATTTAATTGTATTCTAATCAGTACTTTTTAAATTTCTTTGCTTTTATACTAAATAACTTGTATTTAATAATTTGTCATAAAAAGTTAAAAGAAATCTTGCGTATTTTAAAATTGCTTCGATTGATAAAAATTTAAAACATGTCTAGCTATTCCAAAGAGAAGTATTGAAGAAAAAAAAGGCTAAATAAACTCGTAATTTATAACGTTTCTCTCGTTATAAAAAAGATAAAAAATTTAAAAGGATACAAATTCATGAATTTTTTTAATATCATCAGATCTTGTCTCGATTAGAAGTTGAGCAAAGCGTAATTTTTAGAAAAATTTGAAAAAGATGTGAATATCTTAAAGAAAATTATAAAATTTTCAATTAATACGATCACGTTTTATTGATTATCCATTTTTTAGGATAGATTTAGATGTAACAAGTGAGAACAAGTAAGTATTTTTGGTGTCAGCAGTTGTGAATTCTGCCGAAAAGTAGAAATAAGAGCAACCACGGGTGTCGAGAGTTTACGAGTCGGTTTTTAGCGCTTTTGTCATTGTTTATTTAATCCTTCTGGAACTGCCGTAATGAGAGAGAGAGAGAGGAGAGAGAGAGAGAGAGGAATATGGGGGAAGAGAGTGAGAGAAATATTAGGTAAGATATGCAGGCAAAAAGCGAAAGGGAGACAAAACAGTGTTTGCGCGTGCCTATGTGTATTCGAACACTCTGGTACAAATCTCTGCGATACGAGAAATTGCCGGACCATTTCGATGCTTCGCGTAGAAAAACAAACTTCAAACCACTACGAAAGAAGCCTATAGGTGACGAAATCTCTCGTGAACCTATTGCAGAAGCAGAGTTTTCGTAATCTTTGCCTCTGAAGAAGAAGGAAGAAGAACGGTGGAGAGATCATTGAAAAAGAAAAATAAATAAGAGAGAAAAATAAAGGTCGTTGGATGCTTTGCATTCGATGAACCTTGATAAAGCAGATAAATAAATCTCCTCGAGCGCACATTAAGTACTCTCGCTATCTCTTACTACCTCCCATCACTATCATCCGGATTAACATGTCTGAATACTTATCCACGTTTACATTCATCTCTCTTTGCCTCCTCTGAACACTTACATAAAATCTGTATCGTCTGAGCCGATGAACAAGTACAAATCCCCATACATGGACTTGTATATGTATGAAGGTGAGCCGTACCTGGTTACAAGTCTATCGATCCATTGAACACGGCCTACACTTCTGAGCGACCCTTTCCCTCCGAACTTATCCGACCTCCTGTCCTATCGTTTGTTTTTTATCATTCTATTTCTACTCCATTCTCTCGCACTCTTTAACCTTTTTCGGTTTATTCAATTATTTCCGTCATTTTTCTTTGTCAACCAATCGCGCTCTACCTCTAGTCCAGATAATGTACTCAGAGATGGAGGATGAGAACAGCTAAAAGCCCAGAAATCTTCTCTGGTGTTTTAGCGTAGAAGAAGAAGAAAGGAATAAAAAAGAGAGAGAGAAATGAATTGCGCCTTCGAAAGCAACGTGAGCATTTTGATACGTTAGCTTCGGCAAATTGAAGCTCTTGCAAGCTTCGAGTTGTGCAGAATTACGAAGCTAAGATGTCCGGATCTTTCCTACTCACTTTTCTCGAGAGCCAACTTTATCTCTCTTCCCTTACGGATCAATGTCTAGTTATTATGAGAAAATTTCGAGAAAAGGCTATTACTATATTCACTTGGAAGTTAGTTCGCTGTAATATTTCCAACGTACGTTGCGTCAAATAAACGATAAGAAAACGGAGAAAATGAGGCATTCGCGTGCTTTATCTAGCAAAATAACGTTAGTTATGCACCACTGTAAGCCAGCCAGTACCGCAAGCATAAGAAGTGGCGAATGTTTTTTTACCATCCGTCTGCTTGAGATGCGACGACGAATCGAAAGTGGAGTAATTATTATTGTTTGAGAAGACCCCCGCGAAAAATCTGCTTTCCCTCAATATTGTATTTGCGCGCTCTTTAATGGCGACGCCGTTGTTCTTGCTGCCACAATGTCCAAGTTAAAGAATTAATCGAACTATTGCTGAGAACGCGGTAAATAAAGTAATAAAAACAATTTATAAGACGCCGGCAATTGTTGACTAATTCAGTTCAATTAGGCAAATAAAATAGGGGGAAAATTTTCGAGAGAAAATTATTGAAATGTACGAGCTCGCCACCCTCTCTGATCATTGGGGAAAGCTGACACTGCAGTAGCGACAGCAGCAGCAATGCGATACAAATTTATGTATATATATATATATATGTAACGAAATAGTCCCCTTTTATTGCAGCTATACGGTGCTCTTTAGCTAGAGTCGTAGTATCGCAGTATCGTAGTATCGCCGATTCGCATCGCGAAGTGAGCAAGCTAGCGAAAGAGAGTAGATAGAGACAGTGATAGAGAAAGGCATTACATGCGAGACCGGAATGAGAGGAGGTAAGTGGAAGAGAGATGTCTAATACAGACTAGGTTACGCCTGAGGGATTGTGGTCCGTTTTCCATTTGGTCGACTAGCAATGCGCGTTAACATTTTCCTCTTTTTATCTCCACCTTTGTTAATTTTACTTTCTCTTCTCTTTTATTATTTTCTTTTTAACTATCCGTACACCTATACAACAACCTACCAACGTGCCACTATGTATGTATCTATTTATTCATCCATCCATCCATCCATCCATCCATCCATCCATCTATCTATTCATCCAACCATCCAACTATCCATCCACCTATATCTCAAACCATCCATCTATTTATCTATCTATGTATCAATATATACATACCTAGACGTACAAACGTATATTCTTTTATGCGATGGGCGTATAAATAACAGCCATTAAAAGTTCTATTTCTGACAGCTTTGACAAATTTGACGCAGATGTCTCGTAAGAATATAATTACTGGATTCTTATTAACATTTTTAATTAAATTAATTATGTTTTTACTTTAGTAAAATCTTGTGAAATTCAGAAATGAAGATTTGTGTTTTTGATATTTTGGCATTTGAATTTTGAATATGTAACTGTAATATCAACTGTAATTCGTGAATTTCATAAACTAATGCAAGTAATTTAATCAAGTACAAATATTGAATACCATGTATTAAATTTTTATTAAATTGAATATTTTATTTGTAGATAATTTGTTTGTGTAATATGAAACTATAATCAAAGAAAAAACATAAAAACACAAATTCGTTACCGAAAAATAAAATCAATAATATTATATCTAAAATTGAGGCATATTTAGTTACCATACTAAATTTTACACATGCACACATACGCAAACACACGTGTGAAAGATAATTTATCAGTAGCAATCATAAAAAGTAAAACGAAAAATTAAAGTAGATTTAATACATTTACAAGAGCAAAAGAATATAATAAATTGTAGGGATTCTAAAGACTTCAATAAAATTATTTCAGTGCTCATACCATAAATAAATAGTCAGAATTAATAAATACCAAACAATTCTAATAATTATAATTCTTACTATATTTTTATTATGTTTTGAACATACTAGTTTTTCTAATCAAACAATACTTACATTCGTATAATGTAAATAATGAGTGTAACAAATTATGAGTTAATTCTTCTAGATTTAATCTAGTATTTCAATATTTATGTTTGCCTGTTTATAATGTGTATTTAAAAAAGCAAAACTCTGAAAAAACATAGAATTTATAAAATACCAAAATTTTTTTTAATTGTTTTAAAAAAATTAACAATTTAAAATTTTCTGTATTCAAATACATGCTTATTTATTCGTTTACGTCTTCAAAAAAGATCATAAAACGGATTTGACACAATTAGATTAAAAAGAATTATAATCTCGATGTTGCTAACGAGGGGTGGTAAATGTCTACGTACTAGTAATTACACTTGTATCGCTTGAAAATAATTTTAAATATAAATTTCATATTAAGATTTTAAGAAAACAATTATTACATGTTAAAAGTATTATTGTTAATATCGAAATGAACACCAATCAGTTGCAAATAATGTTAAGAAAGCTGAAAAAAGCTTTTATATAATTATTGCATAATAAATATTTATCAAAAAACCAACCAAATCGAACATCATTGAATATGTTGAAATTATGTTTTATAAGAAGTGGCAGAATAACCGTATCCGGTAAAATATATTAACTTATCAGCAAGCGAATCTGTAAACTCTTAATGCCATAAGGACCCCGATTAAAGATAAATTACATAAATTTAAATTTAAATTTAGATAAAAATCCAGAAAGCTTCGAAGAGTATAAAAGAAGATTTTGTAAGAAATAATTATTTCAAGAAGTGCTATCTCTACCGTTAAAATAAAAACTGTTTTTGAAAACACGTTTAAAAAATGTTTAAAAGTGTTTGAACGCGTACTCTGTTCGTGTTTATTTATAAAATAATTTCAGTTATTTTTTTAACTTCGTAAAAAACAAATAAATAAACATTAATTATAAACAGTACAGTAAATAAGAATTATGGTCAGTATTGTTCAACATTTTCTGGTTTCACGTAATTTGACGTTGTCACTATTTAAATAAAGTCTAATTATAAAAGCGTTCTTTCCTATAAGATGCTAATTTTTCAAATAATATGGAAGCCGTAATCTGCTTTACAAAGTTATAATTTTTTTATGCTGTATTAAATTGCGTGTTAAGCTCCTAAAAATATGTTACTGTTTGAGCGAGATTGCAACACTTTTTAAGAACTAACGAACACTCACTTCCATTTATTTTCTTAGCTTTGTAAAATTTGTTGCAAGTTAACAAATCCATAAAATAAATTAATGATATAATAGAAAGCTATTATAATTATAGCTATCAGCATTAATGCACATGGAAATAACACTCTTTAACATTACTGCATTATGCTTGTAAAAGAATGAATAACGTTAAATTGAGCAAAGAATGTCAAATTAATTTTACTCTAATTTCTTTCCATATGTAAGGACAATTATTAGGCAAGTAACAAACCGCGTGTAGAACAAAATTTTACGTCGTAACAATAAGATGCTTCCTATTAATCCCATCATTCTATTAATTTAGTGCAAATTCAATAAACTTTATATTTCTCATTACTTGGAGTACTTAAAACTTCAACGTGACCTTTCTTCGCCTTCTAAACCATTATTCATAATTTCGTCGTATTGCAATAAAAATCATTATTACAAATACACGGGGGACTTTTAGAGAGATATTTTCATGTAAAACAATCAAACGGCATTTTTACTCGGGAAAATTCAATCCTTCATTGAAATTCTCAAGGTGCGAACGATAAATTCAATCGCGAACAAACACGACAGGAGAGATCCCGATCGTTTCCAATCTGGAAAGGGAGCACCCGAGCACGTGCATTTGCGCACTAGTTTGTTTCGATTTTCGCTACTCTTTCTCTTTTTTCACCCCGCCCACCTCTCTCAGATTCTCCATTCTCCCGTCATTCTTTTTGGCTTTGTCACTCGTTCGAAAAAAATGCATCAAGGAAATGTATCGAAGTTATCGGATTTCGAGGTTGCATTCCTGAGGCGCATCAGTTCTCTTTAGCGTTGCGACTATCTCTTTAGTGGGTGGATCACTAATTACTAGCAACTTAAATACTCGATGTTCGCGAGTGCAAATGGTGACGTAGTAAAGATGAGATATATATGGGCTTTGAAACAGAAGGTATTTAAAAACCACAAATAATGTAATAAGCGCTGTGGAAGGATTTCATTTATCTTGGGTGATTTCTTGAAAACACTAACGTCGAGATGACTTTTAAGAGAATCGAAATTTTTAGGACAATAGAAGAGAGGTAGTTTTTACAGAAGGTTGACAAAAATGAATCATTAAAATAACAGCTCAGATATTACGGCTCCAGATATTCTTTTATAAGTGAGTTGTTATAGTTTTACAAAGAATTGCACGCGATTAATCCTTTCTCTTAGCCAAGAATCTTAGAAATTTTCCAGCCTTATCCACTGTTATTAAAGTTTTTTAAATGCATCTTTTTTTAAGGGTGAGCGTAATTTGCGAGTCTCCAATTCCAGATGTTTTCTTTTAAAAGCCTGATTTAATACAAAATTTGCATAATTTTTCAGCGAACACATAAATAAATTTAAAAGTGGCCAGCAATTTTTGCGAAACAAATTATGCCATACGTATAATGTCTATCTTAAGAGGCCTAGACATGCTAAGGAGATTTCTCATTAAAGAGGTTGTAACGTTGCCCGTAGATTGCGAAAGAATAGGTGGGAGCGACAGCATATTTATCGGGACGTTGATTATAGATTCTCATACTCGTACGTATTATAGGGTTATGTATAAGTATCCTATCTTTATGATCGCAAAGCAGTAATATTTAGGGCCATAATTTCTCCATATCTTCGATCGGGCTCTCACTTACAAGAGGAAAGCCAAGGGTAGCCACGACGGCGTACTTAACCTCTTTCGAATACGCTCGAGTACCGCCGACACATTAGCGGTCGATTTCTCCGAAGGAAGGTACAGCCGTGGAGTGAAGAAGCGAGCGCGGGGAAGGGGGAAGGGCCAGCTAAGGGTCAGAGCGACAAAAATAGTCTAGCAGTCGTCAGTGGCAACGAAGCGAACATCCGTGCATCCAAGTATCCACTTTCCCCGGCGCCTACTGCCACTTTTTGACCTCCGCTGGCTAATCCACATGCACACCCTAAACTGCGCGCGCATAAAAGCGACGTAGTGCCCAGGTACCGAGGGGTATGTACGCGTAATACGTGTAAAACGGACAGGGCCGCAAGGAGTGCGCGGCGGCGGCGGGGCTACGAAAGGACATTAAACGCGAGAGCCGCTCGTGACGGTCGTGCGGGATGTGGCAACAGGACCAACTCGAAACGACTGTGCACCCACGTTACAGCGTTATAGCGTAGCGCCGATGCATACATCAGTGCCTCCTCCCTCACCCCCGGCAGAGCTTCTTTCCCGGCGACCCTCGCCAGACCGCTTCTTCGTCTTTTCAGACAGTAGTCGAGGGCTCCAAGGGTGGGCATAATAACACGTCAGCCCGACTCCCCCCCGGCCGCTCTTCCGAGCCCCGCAAAGTAAAACACGTTTTGCGCCATTCCGGAACTACGGAGAATTCCTTGCGAATTATACGAGGCAAAGCTGCTGCGTGCGTAAAGCGTTTTCTCAAGTCGCTCGCATAAAGGCTGAATTTTACTTTGATAATTAGTTTGGCATGATTTATTTCAGTGCCTTTTTTCTGCTCGTTAAAGTCGTGAAAGTGTTGCAAAACATTAACGGGGATAGTGTCGAAATTGTACAGCAATTTCACTCTGGAAAGCCGAGTTTTTGGAATGTAAATGCCGAGTACTGGTAGTTCGACCTTAGAAAAGGAGGAACTTATTTACGATTGCTCATTAATTTTTATGCATTATTGCATGGATATTTTATTTCTTTCAACTCTATTTTCAATTATTTTTTTCGAATATTATTCAAATATTCACTCGAATAAATTTTTCAAATTCTCGGAATACTATAATTGTGAAGTTTCAAAATGCAATGAATAATCAAAGAATTAATAGTACGCAAATGAAATTCTTTAGGAAATTAAATTACAATTGTGATTACATTCTATTTTTGAGAATTGTGCTTAAATTAAGTTGAAATAAAAAAATCAAATTAAATTTGTAACGAAGTTGAAGCAGAGGCTTAAACAAATAATTTCTTTCCATTTTATATTTATTGATAATTGCGTTCAACATTTAAACCAAACAAATTGTACTTGTGTTTGGCCATCGATCAATAAACTTGAAATTTAATATACCGTAATATATAGAATGAAGCACAAAGTACGAGTATTGATCAACTTTTCCCTCTTAGATCATTATAAAATTAACGATTCATATTTTTTAAGTCATTAATGCAACATTAAAACTCTATTTGTTTAACTAATACTATTTTAGGATAATTTTTCAATATTGATTTATTACTGCTGTTGTAAAGTATAGGCTGTAAAATATTTAACGCGTCATGTAAACGTAAACCAAATAATGTCTATTAGAAAAATAATGACACTTTTTAACATCTTAATAAGTTAAGTATTTTTAATTAACTTTGATGATAAAAACTTAACTTATCAAACATAAAAATCGTAAGAATTCTAAAAAAATCTGCTCTTACGTAAATTAAAATAATTAAAAATATATCCGTGAATGTGATATTACACATTTCAAAGTTTAAAATAATTAAAATAAATTGTCAGACGTTTTCACACTTTATAAAACTCAATCAATACTAATTATAAAATTAATATAAATTCTAAAAACATAAAATTAAGTAATTATAATTTAATTAAATGAAAAATTTTTTAATTTAAAATATTGAGAGGTATAATTTCTATAATCAAAAATTTTTTTTTATAAATGATAATTACAAGCTGAAGATATGTTTAAATAAATTATAATATAAAAAAATACGTTAAATAAAAGTTAAAAAGAAAGTTGCTGCGAATAGTCGCATATATAATAAGTCATTAGATAACAGAATAGAAATAAAGTTTTCATAAAATAATCAAATTCATTTTATTTCGAGAATACAAAAAAGCCTAATAGAAATTAAATAAAATTATTTTTTCCATTCATTTTACATATAATTTAGTTTTATGCAATCAAGCTTGTAAATCCTAAATTTTTATAAGCATTTTTGCTTCGATGTAACGTTCAAATTGCAATAGTTGATTTATATGGATCCAGAAAAAGGTTTTGAACTTTAATTGATGCACTCATAATTTCATTTAAATTATTGCGTACAATAATACGAGCCATAGTGTTTTGGATTCAATATTCATGGCAACTCAGAGTAACAGAGTTACTCGAATTTATAGACACAAATCGTGAAATAATCGACACTCGATTATTGTATGAAACACTCGGTTATTTGGTGTTCAAATTACAGCTAGACAGGGTCGCGATAACTCGTAATACGTTTTGGTCTCGTTACTCTGCAATCCTTATCTGAATCGCGATCGCGGTAAGTTCGGCGGTTACGGACAAACGATGATGCAACTATTCCTCGTATCTCCATGACCTTTAATCAGCTCCTGAGCAGCTGACCCAGTTTCCTTAACTCTTTCGTTCGTATTCATCTGTTTCTACTAGCGCTTATTCGTAACTCTCTAATTACTGTTTCTTAAACAACTTATTTAATTGTTGGTTTTTCGTAAACTCTGGACCGCTCGATCTTTCCTAAATAACTAACTGCTTTAATTTTCCCTTAATCCTCTAACTCTGGGAATATGAAGTATTACCAATCATCCCCTTTTCGGCTTATTTTTATCAGCTGGAATGGCAATCGAGAGACAGACCGACACAGCCGAGCTCTTTTCTGTTCTCCGGTGGCCATTTTCTTCTTATTTTCTCAGCTTTCTAGATCTGCCTTTCTTGATGCCCGTTACCAATCAATAACTAGTATATAGAGGCCTAACTCGGGGCTATTACTACTCTTTTTTAGTACTCATTGGAAGGAAATTCTCTTTCTAGAGTTTAGTATTTCCTCTATCCCGAAAAATGACACCTGTTCGTCTCGCTTTCAATATTCACGCGCTGCCACTATCATTTTATAAATACTGATATCTTTGTTTTAAATTCCTCTAGCACTGACTCGATCATGAAGATAATTGGTTTTTATTCGAACATTAAATTATTATAATATATTTAACAAAAAATTGAGAAAAAGTTTTCATAAAAAATAACGAAAAAGTAATTACAAGTGTGCATTATGAAAATTCATTAATCAAAATAATTTGAAAATGGAATGATATGGTTGGCAGTACAAACAAAATTCAATCCAATTATAATTTATATTTATCTGACAAGGTACATCAGAACTAATTTAATATTCACTTCGTACTTATACTCTTATAAATAGGTAATATTTAAATTTTATTTTTAGAGAAAATTAGACTGAAAACATTCCATTTATACTTAAAGATTTTTAAAAATTCAAATTAGTTTAAATACTAATTTTATAGAAATATACAAATCGAGTTTTACGGATGAATCGGACAGATTTAATAATTAATTTTCTGGTCTGGTTTAATTTTAATTTATTTATTTATTCTTTACAGAACTTAGTTTTACGACAGATTCAGTCACAAATACATGCATTCATGAACCCATGCATACACGACGCATACATCCATCCATATATAAAAGCATGCATGCATTCATACAGGTGTAAAGATATCGTGAAACGTATCGATACCTTCATATTTCAGTTAAATAAAGCACGGCATGTTTATCCCTCATTAATTAGTCTAAAAATAAGATTTAACAGATATTACCTTTACCTGGAAAATACGAATTTCAAGCAGTTCAACGTATTTTAGATTTATTGGTTATTATTAACTTTAAACTCCCTTATTCGGTATATACTTTCGATATCATATTATGCTTTTGTACAAGACGACCTTTTATTTTTAAATTATCCGTGTGCTATTCTTAAATTCTATTTATTTATTTTTTTATTTTTCTGCCTTCGATCTTTATTTACTTACCATTAAAACCTTTATCATATTTTTAAATTATTTCTCTTTATTAACAAAAAAGTATTGTAAATAGTATTGAATATTGTAAACTTGATGCATAAATATCCTAATTGCGAGAGATTAGCTTCAAATATTATTTTCAAAGGAATCTCTCACGATATACTGAGAATACTAAAGAAATATTTAAATTATTGCAGCCACAATAGTTCTAACAAATTTCTTGTGCTATGAAAGTCTGAAAACGATTTAGTGGCTTCTGAACAACTTCACTTATTCTATAATTTGTTATCAGAAAGACAAAATTAACATAACCGTAATACATTAATTAAACTTATAGAATAACATATGGCAGAAATATTTCTCAGCATTCCAAAAAAACGTTAAATTATCAAGTCACTTTATAATAAATTAAATTAATTACTATTAGAAATTTTAACTTTTTTATTTTGAATTTTAGACACTTGTGTTTAAAAAAATTATTTTATGATGTTTTACGTGTTATATAATTACTTTTCTATACTAATTCTTTAATAATTAATTCATTTTCAAATTAAACCTGGACGTTTATATCTATTTCCACTTTACTTCTGCTAATATTATCAACAATTGATTGGGGCTTCTCTTATGGAAAAAAATCTGTTGTTTATTTCGATTATAACTATAGTTTCAATACGAAATGTTCGGTTATATTCACTCATCTGCTTTTGTTAAGGTGACGATATCTTACATTATATATACACGAGTTTATGGATGTAACAACGGAAAAAATCCAATTTTCACGCAACCACTAGGAGAGGAAAAACTCTGAATGCCCGTATATACATTCACGTCGCTTTCGATTTGTGTTATTCTCTTTGCCTTCATTCGGTGCGTCGATGAAAGCGTAAGCGCTCGAATTTATTCGCTTATCCAAACATGCCTTTTTAAAAAATGAATATTTTAATGAGGAAAGAAAAAGCGAAAAACGAAATTGAAAATAGCGATAAGATTATCTATTAGATTACTCTTTCTTTGTTGAATTTATAAAAAGGTCGAGCATTCGAGCCACAAATGCATCGAATATTCATGTGCTACATGATCAAAAATCATACCGTGAAAGATTCTTTGCTCTGCTCCTCTCCGCTGATTCGCTCTTATCGTTATTAAAAATTTTTATGCTTCTATCCCTCGTTTTATATAGCTACTTTGGGACTACAGATTACGTATACATCCGATTGTATAGATTTTATATTCTTTATATACCTACAAATATTCTAATTTTAAATTATTAAAAAACAGAAGGCGATAAGTTTCTTAAAACATTTATCTTAAAAATGTATTTATTTGAAAATAACGTTAGAATATTCAATAACTTCGAATTTCAAAAATTATTTTTCAACTGCAAGTCAACTATTATTC
The DNA here is from genome assembly GCA_018907185.1 of Platyscapa corneri. Lineage (NCBI taxonomy): Eukaryota > Metazoa > Arthropoda > Insecta > Hymenoptera > Agaonidae > Platyscapa > Platyscapa corneri. Next base: position 682,612 of record JACCHW010000037.1, read on the forward strand.
ATAAACAATTTATTTTAATATTTATTTTTAAATTTATGTATCTTAAGGTCATAAATCTTTTGGTTTTATACATTTTTTACAGCGTGCGCATCAGTTTTCAAAACTATAAAATTATAGGAGAGATAATTCAAGTCGAGTAAAATTAAAGCAAATACATAAAATTAATCAATTAAATTTCATTCGTTTATATTAACAATATATACATCATTCGATATCACTGCTAATATTTTACAACTCGGCCTTTGCGATTGTGTACGTAATAATATAAAACTAGCATATAAATTAAAAATTTAATGATTGTTTATGATTTTTCATTCAATAAATATTACAAAATAGAACTTTAGAAGATACTCAATCATATTATAATAGGTACACTTTGACGAATATGTTATAGGGTTGTTAATTTAATAAATAAAAATCAAATACAAATGATATCATTTTATATACAATTTTTTAATCATCGTTAAATAAATTTTAAAAATTTAGCTTAAATAATGTACTAGACATTTAATTTGTAATAAAATAAAGGTTATTGAATCACTAATAAGTCTAGACATAAAAACGTATTGATAAAGATTCCTATTTAAGCAATCGATAAGATTCATAATCTGAGAATTTTTAAAATAGACCAAATGATATATGGAATCAGAAAAAATATAATTACTAATCGAGTTAGACAGAGCTTATGAATTATGGAATTATCATATTTTACAACTCAAAAATCGAGTTTCCATTTCAAAAATTATAAATCAATAGTCTTCGTTTATCTTTCTTTTCGTCTATTCAGCTTCGTTACAATACTTGATATTTTCGGTGGATGGCATACTACTATTCCTGGTGGAAAGTGGTAACCGAGAGGATAATTAGTTTAAACTCGAGGTGTTTTTCTTGGTCATTTAATAAATATGTTTGCAGAACACGTTTAGCACTCCAAGCATTTTTATTGGATAAAGCAATTTATTAAATAGCATACAGACAACTCGCATTGTTTGCAACATAAATTCATTATCTTTGTTAAATTTCAATAATAGTGTAGTTGTTAAGAGACGAACTATAATTATTTATTAAGAATGAAAATTTGTATTGTGAAATATCGAATTTGTCTTTCATTTATAATGATAAAATGCATATTTTTAAAAGCTTTGCGCCATCTTTCAATGATAAAGATCGTTTATTTTCGAGGTTTCGATCGACGTTTCCACTGTCTCATAATCCAAAATTATATCTCCTAGAAACGGACAGAAATTTATAATTAAATTGCACAACAACTAAGATGACATTTATCAAGTGTCAAGCGTTTTCTGGAATTTCGTCTTACTGAAAAATTTATATGCGCAAAGTTATGTTCTTATACATTCTTTTACCCGGTCTTACATATTTCGCTTGCCAACTTTATAATTTTGAAAATCTGAGTCCCCTGACAAATGTGTGACGTTGCCACTCGCTGCTATTCCATTTTAAGTCAGTTCATTCATTGTCCGAGCATTTATTTTTCAAAAATTTGGTCTATTCGCAATTTTCAAGACGTCAAAACGTGAACGAGCATAATGGCTTTGTAAAGACGTAGGCAATTACAAAATAGACGAACACTCGGGCCAGCGTTTGCTTAGCTCTCGCTCGAAATAATACAGCTTCCGAAAATGGCCCGAACCCATTTTTACACCTCATAAGAGAGTCAGTGGGCCATTGTTCCTATTCCTACTCGAGATTTTGTTCCACAAACCAGCTCTATCTCTCCCATCGAGTTTGGCGCCGGTCTCGCCGCGGTACTGGGCTTATTTAACGAGAAATTGTGGAGCGATACATCACCACACTGGAACACCGCAACAGCGCGTACGTGCGAAAGCTCGGATAATATTGTTGGCAAGCTTTTCGTTACGTCAACCGAGGAGCGACAATTGACGACGTCCATGAAATTGCGCTCGAGTGCGGGTGCGGGTGCGTAAATTGAAATCACAATCGGCGCAAGGGGAAATCGAGCTTTTTTACTTTCGACTAATATCCGGAGGCGTAATAACGAACTTTTTGATCGCCCGAAGAAAAGCCGAGTTTATTTTCGGGCCACTGGCGAGTAACAGAGGCGAGTTAAAAGAGGGGATCAGCTCAACCCCGGGGGCTTGCCAAAGAGGGAAAAATTACCCATCGTAATGCAGTAACCCGCGAATCGACAGTTTTTGAAAGCGTGAAATTACGATGTGAAACTGGAAAATCACTCTGGAATTAATCCTTAAATAACATTCTCGATGATTCGATAACTTCGTCGCTTCGATATGGATTAACCATGATGTTGTTCTAAACATTAATGCAACTGTCATTGCTCGCTCGACGAGGCTGTTCCGCGATAAAATGTATTGGCAAGATAAAACATTTTATTTTTGAAAAAAACGATCCTTAGCAATACAGGCATTAAAGTCAAACACTTGGTTTCGCTTAATAGCGTATATTTTTAATAATTACTCTCTACGACAAAGCTCAATAATTAACATTAATTTTACAAATAATTTAAAAGCAGCAAGAGCAACCATAACAGTACCGATGCATTAAATGCACTAATGAATAAAAAATTATTTAAACAATAAGAGATTTCAGTTATGGACACCAAGATATTTATATTGTCTAACTATTTACTAAATTATGAATCTATCGATAAAAGTCTATACTTCTTGTAATCATCGCGCGCTGTTTAATATAACACTGAGAATCTCTCTCGAATATAGTACTGAGTGAAGCATTACAACATTGGCTAACCAAGCTTTTTGGGATTAATTGTGCGGTCAAGCTTATACGTAGCTAATGATGCGGGTGTCGGTGTAAAATTTGATTCTATTAAGCAAATTATAACATTCATCTCCTAACCCAATAGCCTACAGATACGTGTTTACTTTTCGCGGTGATATTTATAATTCGATCTTTAAAAGTATGGAATACGGGTCGTAATTGCTACCCATTCGCGTTCAAATTTTCTTCCTGTTTATTTACGTGTGAAAAATCACTATCGCACAAACCGAAGAAATATTCGAGTAGTTGAAAATTATTTCGGCTCTGTGCAAAGGCAGAGTTGTGTAGAACATATTTGATAAAATAATTGCTGACAATAGCGATAATAACGTTTGAAACGAATTGTTGCAGTTCCCGTAGTGCGTGTGGTAGCACTGGTGGGCGAACCGGCGTATCTGCCCTGCGACATATCACCCAGTCAAGAAGACGATGCTGTTCGTCTCATCCTCTGGTTCCGCGATGATCGCGGCAGCTCCTCCTCCTCTATATACAGGTACGTAATTACGAAGAAAGAGCAGTAAAGTGGCTTTTTAAAAGGGCGAGTAAAAAGTGAAGCGTCGCGTCACGCGGCTTATGAGGCGCGACGCAGCGTATGCGTTCGTTCGAGCGCGAAAACAACTCCATCTGAAAATGGCGGTGTGTGTGCATACACGAGAAACGTATACATGACAATCGTGTTATCTAGCTCGAAGCGCTCCGGCAAACCGAATCACGCGCGACAGCTATTTTTAATCGGCGACACGTTCAATTTTCTCTGGTAAACAGGGAGACAGACGCTTCCATCAGAATGAATCGACTCTGGCGCGCTTTAAACTTTTGTGTATTCGGCCCCCCGTCGTCAAGTGACGCTATATGCCTTGTTTCTTGCGCACTTGGAATGGAACGAAAAAGGACAAGAGAAAGGGGCTCGCGAAAAACCGTGGCGCGTGGAAATCGAGCGAATAACTAAGAGACGAAATAACAGTCGTAGTTGAGCATCGATAATCATCGCCTCTCGTTTTTAATACTCCATTTTCTATTGTCTTTTTTCTCGGTTATTTAAGCTACTCGTATTTTTAAATTAATTTAGCCAGAATAGAAAATTTTAAGCGATCGATTAATGCATCATACTTTCTCTCAACGAATGGCTTATTTTACATTTTTCTCCGAGAAAAATGTACTAATTCACTTTTGCCTGCGTTAATTAAGATTTGTGAAAAAAATTATGTAATAACAAATTTAATTGAAATGAACGAATATTTTTCAATTAACATCTCTTGCAGAACCGATTATCTCATTTTTCAATTAGGTAAAATTCAAAATAAAAAATGATGATCTTCTAATAATTCACTCGATCTGTTTGGCTGTATCTTTTAAAATTCATAAATAATTTATAAATTTCGTTGAAATGCCCGAACAATTCAAATAAATTTGAATTTGATCTAATTCTGCGCCAGAAAAAGTTCGACTCACGGTGCATTATATTTTTTAAGCGTCATTTTGATATTATCCTATGCGAATATGAACAATGCCGAATGGATCAAATGTAAATAATAAAGAGTACATACTATGACGTAACTGTTGTTCTATACTGTATTTTATATAATCAGTAATTAAAGTATGAAACAGTCTGGCAAAAGAAATAATTTATTTCAGAAACATTCGGAAAACTTATAAGCGTTACGTTTCGTTGCGTATAATCTTGCTCAAGTAAACTAAGAGTTTCTTTTCAATTGTCGCGACGAAAAATAAAGAAAAAGCTGTACCCTAAGTAGAAAAATTGAGACAGATGCAGGCAAAAATAAAGAACAAGAGGCACCCAAAAACGACAACCGTTCCCTGAAAAATCTCGTTCTAGTCGGCGTCCTCGACGTCGCAGTTGTCGCTACGACCTCTTTTCTTTCCTCGCTCTTTATTTCCTCCCGTTTTCCTTTGTTCTCTAAGTTTTATCTCGAACGCAAAGATTTCTTGCCCAAGAAAGAAAGAAGGAAACGAGGAAAGAAAGAGGGAAAGACAGTAAGAAAGAAAGAGACACCACTGTAACACGACTCGACTGACGAAACAATTTTCAGTATTTACCTCACTTGTGTCGTAAATCGCACCTCGAAACGGTGCAAAACTTGTTCTACTAGCCCTAAAAAAATGCTATACTCGCACCTCTTATTCCTTCAAAAGTGACCCTTATTAAATTTTCCAAGCAAGCGATACTTTTTCGTATCATTCGAGTCTCTACTGGGTTAATTTATTGTTAAAAATGTAATGTTGAGAAAAATAAGAATCCAGTTTGAATTTTATAGACTGAGGAGAAACAACTCCAATAGAAGCCTTAATATTTGAATTCTTGAATTTCAAATGAAAAATAAATCATTTGCAATGGCAATCATAAAATCCCTTTGAACCTAGAAAATCGAGACTCTGCATATCATTTTTAGATAACCTAAATATTATTATTTTAAAATTAATATACGTATATGTAGAATATAAGGGGAAATTAAGTTATAAAGCAATAAGTATAAAAAATGTATATGCTAAAATTAAGTAAATATTTAACTGTTTGAATGTAATTATATCATTGATTTATTATGTTTAAATTTAATTATAAAATGTATCATGGCAGTGTGATATATTGTGCAATAAACTAATAGTAATAATAAAATAATAATAATTAAAATTCAAACAAATACAGTTCAATGACTTAGTACTAGAAAGTACGAGCGTAATACTTTAAATAGAAATAAATTTCTTTTTAAGAGTTCAACGTTCGTCACATGTAAGTGTTAATAAAAATCTCGTGAAAATTTTATTTAAAATCAGATCTTTATACGCTAAACGTTGACTTATTTAAACACGAGCTCTTTAATGAAAGAAATATAGGGCTTTTAAAATGTCGACTTAAAATAGTTGAATTTACGAAAAAATTTCTTTGACTCAATTTAAAAATTTTATAAAATGCAAAATTTCGAGTAATGAATACCTTAATTAAAATATCTGTAAATAAGCGATGAATGTACATGTTTGTAGTGTTGTAGCATGATAATTACTTTAAGTCGCTTTCAGTACAATAAATAACACCAGTGTTGTTTATTTTCAAAATTATTTACAATTTCATTTACAATTATACGTCTAAATTTCGTTAGAAGTGGAGCGGGATTTTTTCCTTTCAGGTACAAGGTCTAATTCAATTTCTTCTTGCGTGAAACTCGACGATAAATCGCAAAGAAATAGACATGGGAAAACAGCTTTCAACTTGAAAGGATTATAAAAATTCGTTACATTAATATGAGTTGAATTTATTGTCGAATGGACAATTGAAAAATTCTCGCAACATGTGCTTCGGATTTTAAATGCAGGAAGACCCACTGACGAACTAATATAATTAGGTTATTCTAGAGTTTGAATGTTGATAATTTATCAGAGGTAGCTCCAACAATAAAAGTGACTAGAACATAATTACAAAAAAGTCCTAATAAATTTACTCGTGCAAACAAAATATCGAAAATTTAAATAACATTTACCGGCTCAGTGGATTAGTTTTTCTTAATTAAGAATGTGCCATTACTTTTTTTAATCTACGATTTTTTAACGCGACATTTAAACACTTACCGTGTAAATATTTTCACGGTTTTGATTAAAATTTATTACCTAATTGAGAAGTATTTATATAAGTAAATTTGTTCTCATATTGCATTTTAAATTTATTCATAATAGTCTCTCGATAGACGAGAATGTTCGACTATGTACATATGATTGTATTTCATAAGAAATATTGATTAATAAGAATCTGATCTGCTAGTAGCATAATTGAATTCTTGCTACAGATTCCAAAGTGAAGTGAACATTGAGCTGTTAAATTTTCATTTTTTTAAACATCATAGTCATAAAATTGTAAGCACCACACTTGGCTCTTATCATTTTGCTCGAGTAAAGTTAGATTTAGCGTCATTTCCAGTTATCTGGTAACTTTTTATTCGATAGTATTTCTTCATTGTTGAATTTCGAATTTGAATTAAAATTTAACAGGCTTAGCCACTTGGAATAAGAAATTATATTTCATTTAGAATATTGTTCGAGGCGCAATTGATTTAGAAAGTAATACAAGTTAATAAAATTGATCGGTCTTAAGTTACCTCCCCGTTTATTTATTGTTTTTATCGTATTGTTTCTTCACCCTAATGTACAAAAGAGTAATAATAATACAAATAAGTTGGTAGTGAAAACAACACGAAAGAGTAACAGTTGTGAAAATAGCGAAATCAAGAATTACAATTCAACTTTCAATGTGGAAAGTATGATGTATAAACCACATTCCAAGGGCTACTAGATTCAATATCTCAAATTTACGAGACTTTTCCATTTGCTCCTCCGAAAAAAGTTGAAGCAAAGAAAACTAAACAGAGAGGGAGCGATGAAGATTGTGTATGAGAAAAAGGGGAAAGGGAAAGAGGTGAAAGTAAGGAAAGCAACTGTGATGAAGTACGCACACATAAAAGCATTTACTGCTCAGATGAGCGGCAAGAGGGGCTGGAGCCAAGAAAGTAGCACGCGCACAAGGGTATAAATAAATATCCAAGAGCAAGTCGATGTGCCTTCTCACTCCACTTTTGAAAGGGTTTGAGCTCGGGTGAGCTATAACCTTATAAAGCTCCCGCACGCCCTTCCCGCTGCCTCCCCTCCATCCCCACCGCTGTATATACAAATATAATCCCCATAAACCAGAATGACAACGTCTCGATGACCGAGAGCTACGATAGACGCAGCTCCGAGTGGAAAACGCATTTTCTCGCAACAATCTCCTTTCTCCTCTTATTTGTCGCTATCTCTCCATCTCAATATCGAAGCGCGCAGAGTAGAAGAAACAAAAGAAGACAGCATGATAGAAGATCCGCGCTGTGGCAGAACCTCCGGGCTTTTTTATGAGTGGCGCGCCGCAAACTTGGCGAAGGCCCGAGGGTGCATTGTTTCGCCAAGAAGCATTTTCCGGGCTTTCATCACTTATCAAACTTGTCTCGGATTCTCAGTGAGTGCACGCGGGAAAACAGAAAGTAAAAGAGCGAAGGAGAGAGGCTGAGAGAGACAGACGAGCGGATAGACAGACAGAAAGACAGATAGAGAAATGCAACCTGAATAAAGGTGCGCTGTGTCAGCGAACCATAGCCAGTATTTCTCGTTTAGTTTAGCCCGCAAGCAACGTATTCTCATCTCTCTCTCTCTCTCTCTCTCTCTCTCTCTTCAGTCGGTCAGCTTTGCTCTCTCCCATGCTTATCCGGGTCAGCGCCTCAGAATGCAAAAAGTCGAGTGATTTTTTCGTATTTAATCCAGCACAGTCTAACCGCCTGCTCGTCCCTTCGTACTTTCCTTTTACCAAACCCTTTCGCTTTTCATTTTCATTATTTTTTACATCACCTTTATCGCGAAGTATGACATTTCGACCTTCTCCCTCTCTTGCTCTTATTTTTCTCTTTGTGTGATTTGCTTCCTCCCGTTTTCGCCTATTTTATTTCACTTTCGATTCCGTGCGCTCGGACTCATTTTCATTAATTATGCTTTAAAACGCGATATAAGAGCTACAAATGCAGGCGCATCGAAATCAAATGTGCATCGAACTACGCCTATTATGACTTTGTAATCATGGTCACTTTGTGCATACAATGACGGTTAGAATTGAAAAAACGAAGAGTCTCAGTGGACGAATACGATGATTAGACGTTCAATTCAAGAAGTAATCCTACTTCGAGCTTACGTTAATAGCTTTGATATTAAAAATACTCTGAATTCAATTATTATTTGTGTAAATTTGTATTAAATGCAAAAACAACAGCAAAAAGTAAATGCATACTAATGTTAACCTATTTTTATCGTGTCCTTATTTTAACATTATTGAATTTAATCATATTTTTTAAGTTTTAGAGTTGTAAATACTTATGACATTCATAAATATGTAATTTTTCAGTACTACAAATTGTAGTTTTTAAGTATTTCGAGACAGGAAATATAATTTTACAATGATTTTTAACCATGAAATGTTTACATCATATCTTCCAGAACGTCACATATTGTTATGATGAATTAAAATAAAGAAACTTGCAACCATAAGTTTTCGAAAGAGATGTCCTTATTTCAGAATATATGTTCGATAATCTTCAATTTAACACGGAAAAGATCAACTTAAACGGCATTTTACCAACGAACCCTTTACATAGATATTTTCTTCCCTTGTTATTTTTATTTCGTTACTTAACTTATACTAATTAAGTTTGACATTTCATTTAACTGTATCTGTATTGTTTTAAGTTAAACGAGTGTGCAAGAAGGCAACAGGCAAAGTAAGAAACATCCATTGTGAAGTACCTCCAAAGGCAAGTTTATTCTGTAACATGAGCAATGGTGTATAATTAGTTTTTCATAAGATTTTAACTCTACAAAAGTACTTTAACAATTTTAAGCTTAAGCGAGACTATGAACTGTATAAGTAAAAAATTCATAATATTTTTAATAAATAAAAAGAATTATTATCGTTTCTATTTTCAAGATTATATACTATGGATTTTAAATCATAAATTAGAAGTTCTGCAGTGATAAAAAGTTTCAAGTTCATTAATACCATGAAATAAATTATTAGTTATATTACAACAAAAATTATTATAGACACTCTATAAAATTAAACTCAAAAAAAAAAAAACGATACTGTGAACAATACTTCCACAAGTTTTAATAATAGTTATTAATAATGCGCGAAGTATAATTATGATACATGATTACGATACTGAAGGCAATTTTTACAATATTCTTAATAGAGTTAAGCCTCTTCTACGATTGTTTAAAAATTTAAATTACACGTATAAAAATATTAAAATTTAATTGTGTTTGCGATGAACGGTACTGAGTAACTATAAGCCATAATTGACATTTATGAAATTAAAATATCATTCAACCATGTTTAAGCAAGACCATAGATAGAATCCAATTATAGTTGAAATCTTTGTATCGGAATCGTTAACTTTTTGTACCATGACATTGAAATGAACAACTGTCATTCCAATAGTACATAAATTAAAACGTGCCAAATCTAAACTAAATCATTAGCTATACTTGATTAATTCCTTTTTTACATTTTTCGTAACTACGTCTATAATTTGACACTTTACATCCGCTTCAAAATATACTGAACATCTAATAAAATTAGATTCATCCATTACTTAACGCGAGTAAATATCAGATAACTTTAGAAAAAATATATTTCATATCTTGAAGTATCATAATTCTATGTTTCGACTTCTCCATCAATGTCAAAAATGGAAATTTTGAACTTTAGTGACCGATTCTAGATTTGCAACTTTTCAATTTTACTGATAATGAAATATCAATAAAAACTTAAATAATAAAAATATCTCATTACCATGAATTATTTCTAAATAATTTTACTGCAAAATGATGATTTGCACTAGACTGCTCTTACTTTTTATCATAGTAGAACGTGTATTAACGTAAACCTGTCTTTATAAATATTTTGAAAAACCGTAATTGAATAGAATAAAATCGAACACCTTTTCATCAATTTTTGTAAATATTCTGCGTGAATGACGAAAAAATATTTTCCATGTACAATTTTTTGTTTTCGTGCTCTATCGTGTTTGTAAGCCTGATGTATTTACACTTAATTTGATGTATCATATCATTTATCATTATTAGTTATTTTATTATCTGAAATTTATTTAATACAAAATATTTTTTTTTATTTTAAAGCCTTAAAAAAACCAATCGTCTTTTCCCATTTTTAATTAACCGGTCTAACTCATTTCCATTTCTCTTTAAAAATTGTCGATCATACAGAAACGTGATATGCATGTGCGCACTTTTTTTTCTTCCTCTTATTTTTGTATGCCTATATTTTTCTAGGTTTGTATCATCAATTTAATTTACGCAGGAATTCAATACGATTTAATCAAAGTCTAGAAGGAAATATAGAAAAACAGAATTGTAAGAGGACCATTACATTTTTCACAATTTTGGAATTTTATCTAGAAACAAAAATAAATAACCGACTCAAACATTGAGAGCGAAAACATTATGTCAATAAAAAGCTTCTTTAAAAATCGATACAACGAGAAATAAATAATATCATCTTCACTTCAGCTAATATGCAAAGTGAATTATTTTTATTCGTTACAAACGATATTTGAAATAGTATCGAAAAATTTGCAAAAATGCGATATCTGAAGAGGATATAATCGTTTGAAAAAATAAAATTTAAAAAATAAACTTGATGTACGTATCTAGTGAATTCGAATTTATTATAATTAAAATATAAATTTTTATTTTTATTCGATAAAAATTATTTTTTAGTTGCGTAAATAGTAAACTTATCTGGCTAAATCCATATTTTAATAAACTTTAAATAGGCCGTACTAAATTAATGGTGCTAAACATTCCTAAACAAAGAAATTTTAATCAATAGCTTTAAAAAAACTTAAATTTTCGTGCATACAAAGCAACTTGATGAATATTTGAAGTTTAAAAAAAAGAGTGAAAAATTCTATGGTACAAAAAGAATAAGCTATTTGCTTATTAACTGAAAAATATGTTAATTGAAAATGGGAGCAAACAAACGAATTCAGTCAAAGGATAAAAGTTAGCAAAAGAGCAAAAGCCATTTCAATTTTCACCGAAGATACGAAAAATTTTTATAAAATTTCCTTGTATTCATTATTTATTCATACGAGTAAAGCTCTGTTTAATAAAAGCCAGGCAATTTTAATGAATTAATCTAATGTTCAATAACGCTCGTACTTAAATTTACAAGAAAAGTATGTTCTTTGCAGGAAATGTTACGAGAAATGTTTGCTCTGCGTCATTATTTGGAAGAAAATCGCGGCTTACGATCGAAAGCATTAATCATAACTGTAGTGAAAATTAAGGGAAATGAATGAAATAAACCGATAAATGCTGCAGCTGATTTTAGTGATTTTGGAAGGTATGCAAGTAGAACGGTGGTAATTGAATACTCGCGGTATCGTGAACCCGTGGGAGTCTTGTCGAGGTTAGGGAGAGTTAAACTGTCATTGGCGCACCAGAACACATTGGTTTCGCTGTGATCAAGCCAGTATCAGCTTCTCGGTCGCATGCATTAGTCTTCAGCCACGAAGGAACAACGAAACTGTGCACATTGCTAAACGCACACGTCCCAAATGTATCACAAACCCAGTGTGCGAACAAAAAAGGGACGTTCTCGCCTCTAGCGACGAGCTTTCCTACTGTCGTTAAATATCCCCCTTATTTTATCAGGAAAGTCGGCGTGTACAAATCCCTAGGTGAATGTAATCGCACGTTACTTGCGATTCATTGATTTTTCTCTTTTTAAAAAAATGCTTTGTTACATAAGGAGCATATTTTTCGTGAAATTTTGTTTTATATGTGTTGTTTACGACTTTACAAAATGAAACCTACAATTTTTTACCGTTTACGGTTGCTCACACACCGAATAGTACACTATTCATAGAAAAATTCCTTTCACATTTTTTGAGAAAATGGAACTTTTAGAAATTAAGTAAACCTGCACTACTGAAGATTTGAAAATTTATGATATATTCATGTAAAGGAAACTGTAAATCACGGTGTTTCATTGGAATGTAGCATTCGTATAAGCTAATTAGTATCCACTTTCTTTATTTTTGATGAATATTTAGTATCTCACGTGCGCCATTTTTATTAATTATAGTGACATGTTATAGATTAGTTTTCTATCTTTAATTAAAAAAGTCGAAATAGGTTTATAAAAGTTATAATTACCAGAATGTTTTGCGAAATATCGACATACGAATAAAAAATAAAATTAGGTTTATATATTTTTATACTTCTATATCTTATACTTTTTTACTTTAGATTTACAGCATTTTATATCTTATAATGACAATCTCCTTAAAAATTTTTGGAAATACTTTGGTTTGTTCAGAGGAAGTTTTAAAAAAATATCTAACAATATCAAACTACAAGAATTGAATATTGAAAATGAATATTCCAAAATTGACTCATTTTTTCGATCTATTTTCCTTTTAAACAATAATTTAATGAATCGAATTTCGATTAATTATAGCTGGACTAAACATTTTTTTCAGTTTTACATTACTTTTCTATTAAAAAATGGACGTTTGTTTATGTTCAAATATTAAAACTAATGAGTCAACTTTAGCTTACAATATTAAGGTTGTAAAATACATTACTTTTTGTACATAAAAATTTAATATATGTAAAAAGATAATACACTATGCAAAATTAAGTACCAAATAAGCTCGGAAAGAATATAGATTTTTTAAAAGCAAAGTTATTTAAATATAATATTTAAACTAAAAAAAAGTTTTGTAGCGTAAAATACATTAACTTTAAATAATGCTACGAAAGTTTTGAAGTCCTTGATCGCATTATTTATGAAAAACAAATAAATGCATCAAGAAAAGAACAAGATTATAGTATTACAAGAAGCCCAATGAAAGAAGATTGTAAGCATGAAATGCTTGCATAATATTTTTTAATTAATTTTAATAATAAAAGTAAATTTTGAACAGACCTAAAAGATCAATATTTAAAATTTGTTTCAGATTTTAAAATAATAATAACGAAAACTTAACGAGTCTATATATACATATATATATATATATATATATATATATCATAAAATCTAAATCGATAATATACGTAGTACCTCTATCTTTAAATTAACAATAAGATAATTTAAAAATCTGTAACTGCCGATCCACTTTCTTATGATATAAGATTTAAATATTTAAAAACATATTTTGGTATAAACTGTTAATATTATTATAATGTGAATTCAAAAATTTTAGTCTGGGATGGATCTTGTCTTCAATGCTAAACTTTATAATATTAAAATTTGTATAAACTACTAATTAAACTTACTTTTTAAAAAGGTTTTACTTTAATAAAAATGCATTTAAACTTGAAAATAAATTTGAATATGTTATTTTGAGAATGGAAGATTCTTATTTTTCAAGAAAATCTTTGAAAATTTTATATAGTGTTTTTCTATCAAGCTATAGGCAGTACGGAACTACTCCAATAGTAACGATATTTTCCGAATTTTTTAGAAATAAACGATAAATTTTTTAGACCTAATGTAGATCTTCTATAAATATTTGTAAATTTTTTAGATCATAAATATTAAAAAATGAAGCTACGGCAGACGATTTCTGGAGATAAGGTTTTTTCAAGACCATTTACGCTGAGCAAGAATTCTAAAAACTGGAACATCAAAAATAAAAAAATAAAATTTAGATTTAAGACGAAATTATACAGATATTCGAGGAAGAATTTTAAAGTCGATTTTTTCGTAATAAAATTTGATATTTTGAGAAAAGAAGTTGTTATTAAAATTGAAATTCCTAGTTTCAATACCTGGTTTTCTATATATAGAATAACTTGACAAAAAATTATGCTAATCGGTTCGATAGATTTTTAGATATCTTGCTCGCCGATAAGCACTCCTTTAAAAATGCGATCTCCAGAAAAACACGTTTAAAGTTTCCGCCTCCGCTCACAGTATGATAAAATAATTATTTCTTACCTTAAAAACTCTTTCAAATTTTTCACGATCTTACTGCATCTTTTAAAAAATATTCCTAAAAGTTTTTACTCGTAGAAAATGATGAAATAAAAAATAGTTTTATAAGTGACAGTTGATTTGATATATCCCCTTAAAGACAGATAACTACTTGCATATATATTCTTTTTTATATCGCTTATATGATTGGTATATTTTTTTATTTTCTTACGTTGTCTAACCATCGAAATTTTCGTTCCGTTATCTTTCTCGTTTCCTTTACTTTTCTGTTAAAAACAAATAGTGTCATTTGTTTAATGAAACATTTATAAAATTGAAATTTATGTTAAATCTATTGAATTATACATAAAAATACTTACACAATACGAAAATGTCGTTGAACAAAACTTTGAATTGGACGATACGTCTAATCCTTAAGTTTTTGTGTTGGCAGTCAATATGATCGCATCGCAACTAACCAATAAAACAAATAGAGGCGTTTTCCAAGCTTACATACTAGAACGAATATTTTATATAAAATAGTAACAGTCAACAAAGTTGAGATATTGTTTTGCTAGATGTGACACATGTCGATTTTTAAATTTATTCACATGAAATACAACTTACAATTTCAATGCCTATCCCTGAAGCTTACGGCGATACAAAATTATTGTGCAAAAGTGTTTTTATCGCATTTTGTTAACCTCGGACTGCGAATTAAAAAATTAAAACCCTCTTGGTCCGCTTTTGTACGCTTACGAGCGACCTCCCAGACAATATACATGTAAAAATAAACAAATGAATTGAAAAGGAGCCTTTTCATTGTTCGATATTGTGATGTTTAATTTTTCAGCGTGGATGCGCGCGAGCGAGACTTTTACTACGCCGAGCGCTGGTCCGACGAGAAGGTCTTTTCGAACCGGGCCTACTTCATGCCAGAAAAGAACCCCGCGGTGCTCGGGGTTGATCACATCCGCGAGGACGACGCCGGCATTTACAGGTGTCGCGTGGAGTTCCGGGTCGGCCAAACCCGCAACTCGAAGGTTAATTTGACCGTTATAGGTAAGCATATAAGACACTGTAACTCTACTTTGTGAAACGCAGAGGTAAAAGAAACAGGGACAAGCGAATGGAAGGGTAAACATGGAAAATATGTCGAATTTCATTTTCATTAATAATTTTTTTATCATCTTTTATCTTAATTTTGGCGTTGAATATTTTTTCTATGCGCCTTTCGCTCTCTCTCTCTCTCTCTCTCTCTCTCTCTCTCTCTCTCTCTCTCTGTCCTTTATAGGCAACATTCTATCTATTCATATTTTTCTTCACTCCAATCTAGTACGAGTGCACTAAAGAAACTAAAAAGTTGGTCAATACCTTGCCGACTGGATATTCTTTCTGCGCTTCCCTCTATTCTATTTTTCCTCATCTTCCCACTCTGTCTTTGCGTATCTTTCTTCCCGAATTTGCCTTGTGCTGTCTACATACGTACACACACTCAAATTTTCATCCAATAAAGTTAAAATGGCTTATCCAGATATTGGCATGTGGCTCGGATGCTGCGTTACCCAATCTTTTTTTGTGTTCTGCGTATAAACGCAAAAGAGATGAATATAAAGAAAAGCATCAATGCGTATTTATTCACTATTTATTCCTTTTCTTCACACTTGTTCTCAATCACATAGTTGCTCTAGTAAGTTATTTTTACCAGTAAAGTAGAGGAAAAATGTTCTAAATTTTGCTCGACACATTATTGACTTTTTGATGTCGTGCTTGATTGGATTTTTTAAGTGCCATCAATGCGATCAAATAACGAATGTAACTGTTGTTGTAGAAAATCTTTTTCCAAAAATCATCTCGGACTTTTCTAATCTAACGCTCGTATTATTAAAGCATCCTAATACTTTATTTTCTATTGAATTTAAAATTAAGTGATGTTCAATATATTGACATGTATATTACACGTAATTATGTTATAAAAACCATAAATTTTCCATGAGTTAATGAAAAAAACAGAACAAGCAAATCACAGAAATCTCTTAACTTGTCAATAATTCTTTATACTATTTATATGAAAAATAAAAATTTTCTTATTTTTGGATTATTTTAATTTTAATATTTCACACTCTAACCGGTAATTAATTATTATTTTATTTAAGTACTTTCTAAATATCGTCGCATGTACGTTTCTACTTAAATTATTTTATCAGATTTTATTTCCCTTAACATTAATTTATTTTTAATGATACCTTCTGATCCTTGTTTCTGTCAATGCAAGGGTCTTCTTGTGCTCATTTAATCCTGAAATCACATATGTAGCTGTTTTATTTGCTGTTTTATTTAAATTTTTCAACTATCGAAGTTTAATTAATTTTATATTTAATATTTAATAAACTGTAATCTTCTTGGAGCACTTTCTTTCATGCTTTTTTTAGTATTTCACGCTTTTCATTCCTTTTGTCCACTGAATTAATAAAGTTTACACAATTGTCTCTTGATTTATATTTGTGTGTATAATTTATATATGTCGTATAATTTAATAATTAAATGCAATACTCAATTAATATTATTAAATAACAACTTATTAATTATCAATATTAATATTACGTGATTATCTTTCCTGTCGTGTCTTAAACTGCTTTTTTAAATATACGCAATGTACTTTTAAAACATTCCTTCGTTATTTTTGTACGGATTCAATAATATTATCTTGAAGTGTATTGTACAATAGAATAGCAAGTTATTGTAATCCACTATTGATTTTAAAAATTTGTTATACGTACATTTCTCTTTCGTTCTTTTATCTGACAAGAAGATATGTCAGATATATTTACAGCAATTTGATCGTTTATTAATACTTCGTATTTTCTTTCTTAAAAACTAGGTGACTTTAAATATTCTAATAAATTAACGATTTAATATAGATAAATTGAAATTAATGGCTCATAGTGAGATCTTTGCAATAATTAGAAATGGAAATTTGTGAAAAAAACAGTGTGCAAAGTGACTAACACATTGGATAAAATATCCATATATTGGAATCGAATTTTAAAAAATTAAGATTGTAGCGGAGACTGTTTATCCCTCGAGTGGAGTTTTTTTATATGTTGTGCACAAAAGTTTAATTTAGGAGAGAATATTAATTCAAACGATCAGTTTCACTTCATAAATTTTATATGTATATGCATTTACTCGTACATTTAAAAGATAGCGTTTTATTATTTCATACATTAATATTTGATTTTTAGCTCCGAACATTCCGCTCATACTTTTTCTGAACTATACAATTCCTCTTAAACCGTTTTATCTATATCATTTTACTTTACAGTTTCATCTTTACATTATTTATTATTTTATTTTCAATATAGATCATCGAGTGACCATTGATTTTTACTTAGTTTTCAATAAATCTTTTAGTTTATAGTACTTCGATTTTATTACTTTTTCCATTATTATCTAAATCATGTAGTGCTTCAAATTTATTAAAGCTAAACTTCAATTTCCTATTTCAATGTTCCTATTGTATTTTAATGTTTATCTGTATCAAATTTATTAATTATATTAATGTGACTTCTGCTATTATATTCTACAATAATGATTCTATCTTCTACATAAAAAAAATATCACCATTCATCTTTCGTAAGTCTCTCATTGAAAATATGCATAAGATGAATAAAATCTATCAAAATGTGTCCATGATTTTGCAGCAGCAAGATCTATTATTTTCAAATAACTTTCATAGCTAAAGTGCAAGCTTCTTTATCGTATTTGATAACTTTTTCTTTTCATATTCTTATATAAGTGGCCAAAAATGATATCAAAATCATGTAGCATAACACTAGTTGAGTCATACATTCAATTATTGCTCAAGTTTGTCATAAAAGCTGCTTTTATTTTTTTTTTTATTTTTTTAGATAAGACATACTCATAAATACAAATTCATATTACTACCAGTCTACTAAAACAAATAACGATATACTATTGATAAAATAAACCTCTCTTACAGCAAATTTTTTTTCTAATAAGAAGTCCATCTCTAATACTATATTATTAGATTTACTATAAAATATGTGTCTACAGTTATTTATTCAACATCTGGTCATTTTAATGAAAATTATATCTAAATTATATATGAAAATTAGATAACTAAATAATTGGTAAATAAATTCCTAGATGTCTGTTTTAAAGAAACTTTAATCTAGCGTTTAAACTATTTGCGGTTTTTTTTAATTCGCTTAAATTCCTCAAATGTATATGATACGAGGATATTTATTTTATTAATGGAATATTTTGATCAAAATAGTGTTAAATTTTATGATGATTTACATTTAGCAGCTCAGAACCATCACATTTATATCTGGTTCTCATCGGCTGTCCGCGATAGCTCATTTGCATATTTGCATCTATTTTTCACGTGCGTAGTCTTAGTCTATTTAAAAATCTAGAAGACAAACCGGTAATAAAGGCTGGAATAAATGATCCAGCAACGGTATCCACTCAATTATAACTTTTTTTACTTAATAGACAAATATAAAATTATAGATTTTAATGAGACTATTCGTATTTTTTAAACAAGTATGGATGAGCTATATTAGTTAACTGGTTACATTTTTTTAAAATTACACCTCAATCGAATAAAATTCATGTTTTTTTGCTTCTTTAAAAACTTGCAATATAATTTATTTCAAACTATAATAAATAGTTCGTTAAATAAATTCAGACGTGCGGTAAATTACTAAAGCACCAAGGATTGTATTACAAGGGAATATTGAATCTAAAAATATTAAACTTATTCTTTTATCGTGAATTGGTTAATAAGGCGAAGATTTTTTCTGTAAATATTATTTAATCAGAATAAATTAATTAGTCAAGTTGCTTGCCTTATATATTTTTTCCAATCAAAAATAATATATAGACCCATCATAGCAAGTCAAATATATTTTAATGGCAAAATTTTAGCTTAAATTAAATGTACTGCTTATTAGGTTTTAACGGGTAGAAAAGAATGATGAAAGTATTAACCTTCATCGACTAATTGTTATGGTTTAATTTAATTAAATTTAATTACGAGCCTTAAAATAAACCTTATGCTAACACAAAATATTTATTGTAATTTCTTCTAATCTCCAAATATAACCGTAAAATATTATATAAAAATGGAAAATAATTTTCAAAAATTGAATTTTCCTACTTGAAACAAAATTATTAAATTTGTCGCATTTGAAAACTTCAAAGTTGTTTATAAACATCTTGCCATTGACTGTTCGTAAAAAGCTTGAAGTTAGAAGCCTAAAACCCTAACGCGAAAAAGTATCAAGAAATATCCTAAGCAAGCAATTGAAGAACGTCATTGAAAAGTTATTCTTCTTTGCAAGCGACGCGCGCATTAGTTCTTGTTCGTGCAGAATTAAAAGATATACGACGAGTATACGCACGTAATCTTCTGACGTCGAAGAAAAAAGAATATCGCTAGCGAAGCGTGGAAGAACTTAATGTACAAAATGACAACAGCACCACGTTTGTGTCAATGAAAAATGCAGACCAAAAGTTGTGCCAGAATTTATTTTTCTTGTGTTTCTCTTCTGCTTTGTTTCGTTCTCTTTGCACATAATTAACTCCTCCATGTCTAGTTACATAGTTTGCACATAAAACTACAACAACGCGTCGCCAATTAAGGGTCTCGACAAATGTTCCTCGCACATTCCATTATCGATCTTTACCGCATAAAGTTGTAATTCACAAACAGATTTAGTGTTCACTCGATCTACCTTGTTTTTTTTCTCCATTTAAACTTCTATCAAAAAGAGAGATGGTAAGAGAAAAATAGAAGCAGATATAAACAGCAATTCTTTACTCCTCGCTTTAATTCTTTTTAAACAATTTTACAATCTACACGACTTTCGTGTTGTGGAAGATTTTTCAAATCTTTCGAGTTATTAAGCAATGATTTTCATAACAACAAGTTCACGTGTGAATCAAAATGTAATACAATGCAAACTCAAGCTGTAGTCTACTGAAGTTATGTCATACTAATAAACATTTTTATTTGAATATCATTCTAATCTTGAGTTGAGAATCATAATGTATAACCTTGTAGTTTTTGAAATCTGAAACTGAATAAAGGTACTTTTATATCGCTACGAGTTTATATAGCGACAGATGAACATAAAAACAACGGAGTGATAGTGTTAACATCATACATTTCATACAAAACTACGCATTAAATATGAAATAATAATAAAGTTTCGTCAGTTCAATATAATATCTTAAAATTTTTGAATATTCTAAATGTAGATTTTTTTCTTACTTTTTAAGTGCAACTCTTTTTCATACTCTCACAACTTTTTCATTAATTTTATTATTAAAATATTTTATTTAAATCAATTCGATACTTAACATTCAGTATTCTACGTATATATATATATATATATATATATATATATGCGTGCGTGCGCGCGCGTGTCTTTTGTTCTGAATTTAGTTAAGCAATATACGTGCTAGTAATGTCAATCTAATTTGAATAAAAATTAGTTGTATAATTTACTCAAACTAGAGGCATTTCTATGTCAATGCTCTTGTCTTATAACGTCTTCGTAACTTAAAATTCGTTTTATGAACCTGCAATTTCATTATTAAAACAAACTAATTTATCCTTAGCTAGATTTAAGAAAATTCTTAGCCTTTTCTTTTTTCTTCGGCGCCTTCGCTCTTCTCTTATAACTTTTATACTTCAGAACATTGTGCACTTAAGTCTTTCATCTACTTCATTCAGTTTCACTGTTCCTTCACCACGCTTTAGCTCCTCGGATTGCGAGTGCAATTCATTGAAGTACGCAAAAGAAAATGAAGTAAAAAGGAATACTTAAGACTTTCCATTGATGAATTCGTATTCGAATGAAAAATCAAACGAAGTACTAGTGAAATGAGAGAATAGATTTACAATGACTCTTGGAACAATTCGACTTCTTCGACGCTCATCTACGTACAGAGCCTTAAAAAAACGCAGAGTATCGCATATTTATGTCTTATTTCTTTTTCCTACTTGCTTTTTTCTTTCGTTTTCACTAGTGTACTTTTGCACATAAATCGAAAAGCACATAGTGTTGGGTCTCGATAAGATGTAAGGCACGTGCAGCCCTGACTTCTTCCGGTCAAATAATGATCCTCTCGCTATACTTGTTTCTCACGCTCTTACTTTATTTTTCTATCAATCGTCCGTCGCTCAAATAAGAAAGAATCTCGACGCCATGACGGTATATTAGAATTTCCCAGTTGACCTATTGAAAATTTACCCCTGTATACCCTTCTATTCTTCACTCTCACTCTCTCTCTCTCTCTCTCTCTCTCTCTCTCTCTCTCTCTCTCTCTATTTCTATCATTCTATTTTCGGTAATTTGTATGTGAGCAAGTCACTCTATCCCTCGTCCTTTTTTCTATAGTTTTTCTCATCTTACTTCTTTTGTCTAGTATATCGGATGCATAAGCACATTTTTTTATCCCTCGTATACATACAAGTTGCTATTCTTACACGTGTATTACGATCTGGTGTTTTAGTGCTCATTTTTACTTCGATCTACCTTCGTCATTTGTACATTATATATACGCATGCACCACGTATGGCTGAAAGTAGCAATTTTTCCAGTTCTTAGAACGTATACGAGAAAGAAGAGTCATCTTCTCTCTATTGCTTTTATTCCACGGAGTGTGAAAAAGAAAGGAAAATGAGCATCTTTTCTCAGTATTTTCTACCCTTCTTTTCCACTTAGAGCTTTTGTCAAGAAAATTGAAGTCAATATATATTTATATATATTTATATTAATAAAAAAAAGGTTTACAATAAAACTATTTAGTAAATTCAAATTAACACCAGCTACTATTTATTTCAACGACTTATTAGTTTTTCCTAAATTTTTAAGCTTGTGTATGTATATTTCTAAAAGCAAAAGTACAAATACGGAAAAAAGAGACCAAAATAAGTAGACGGCTTATTCAGTCGAATCACGCGCACATTTTCGCTCCAGCCAAGAATATCTTCTTTCATTCAATATCAATTTTGTAGTGACGAGAATAGAATTGAAGATTTTACGTTGAAGGAATTTTTTATTCGAAAAACTATTGCGAATTAGTATTAATAGTAAATCGGAGATTTTTTTATAAACATTTTCATACAATTTTAAAATAATTCTTTTACTTTAATATAGAAAATAACCTTTTATTTTTAGAATAAAAATATACATTATTCATAGGGTGAATTATATAGCGAATTATGGGAAATGAAAAGTACCGGTAATCCTCTCCTATTCTGTAAAACTCTTTTTATATTTTGAACAAAGCTTTAGAGATATATATTAATTGAAAATAACTTAATTTGTTTTTAAAATATATTAAAATCGATCCTTCTTCATGAAAACCATAGACGAATTTATAAAAATTATTTTAAAAATCTAAATATTATTATAAACATTAACAAAATTACAAACTTTATTTAACTAAAATAATAACATTCGATGTTTAGATTAAAAATTTATTAAATACACACATGTTACCTAATATTTAAAAACATATAAAAACACTGAAAGATAATAAAGTCTACCCAAATAAGTATATGCAAGTGATTCGTAAATTCATTGTCACCATCTAGACTTACACGTAAATGCAATCAGCATGTTTTTCTGATTAAAGTTTAAAAATACTTTTGTGAACGATCCTCGCGAGCTTTAAAGAAAAATTCATGGTAAATACTACGCAGCAAGCGATTCGTGCTATCAGATGTGTTGAACTAAAAATTTTTAGTGCTATATCTTACTTTACATGTCAAAAACACGATGAACGGAAATTATGAAATTGAGTAAAACAATAATTCAGATCATACGATCTAAGATACTTGGAATCTATAAGGTCCTAAACATTATAGGGCAAGACTCAGATTTCGTTATTTAAGTAACTGAAGATTATTTGAAAGATCAATAATTAGTTTAGAACACAAGAAGCACTTGTTAATTCGAAGGTCCCTCGGAAAAAGAGAATTCAAGTCTTAATATTGAAAGTGCATATACGAAATACATCATATTAATGAGTCTAAGCGATGATAATGCTTAAAATAAAATTCAGTACACTAGTGCAACTTCAGAATTTCATTGGATTGGACGCAGACACCTAATGCCTTTACACGTCATTGTAAGTAGTGAAGAAACATCAACGCAAGAATAAATTACGAATTAAGAAAGAAGAAAGCGACTGAAGGCCGAAACGAGCGCAGATTTTTGCGTCTGCGTGCGAATTGACAAATTAGCGCCTACATTCATGATCGACCTAATGACACCTTTTGAAACGAGCGTGAGTTGACAGTGGTTGTAACAACAACTGCTGCATCGCTGCAGGGCAACAACCGACTCTTCGACGAGAATGGGCCCTCATAACGTGATTTGAGGCTGCAAACTGACCTTTAAATGCATATTCCGAATCGATGAGTTCAGCAAGCGGCGAACAAGCAGCTAAGCAAGCAATATATTATGCAAACGATCAATTGATTGTAACACCGATCAATACATTCTATCAGACAGATCTATTAGAATTGCGACAGAGATTAATAGTTTACATGTTTCATTTATAAATTATAGTGCATTTATAAAATATAGAGCGGCGCAGTTTTTCAAGTTTCGGAGGAAGGCGGCCGAGTTGTTCAAACGGAAAAGGACGTAAATCTTCTCACGTTATTGTAAGTACTAGAGGCTTCTATGTAAGAATAAGTTACGGATCGCGAGACGAAAATGGTACCGTGAAACTGGTCAATAGTTTGTACATCATTTACGGCTCGCGCAATTTAATGTGGTTGTCATTTGGACGAAGGAATATGCGATAATATATGATAATACTGTTTATGCCGATATATTGGATTTCGCATTATCTGCTGGCTTAAATTCTAATACATACAATAATAATGCAAACGCTAAAATAGAGAGAATAGAGAAAATCCAGATAGAAACTTGTAATGCAGTTTTTAAAATTTCTGCCATTACTAGAGAAACATAATTCACCTTGTAAAGATCAAATAATTCTTAGTTTTTAATTTTATTCTTAAGAATAAATATACTTTAGTAATTAACAATTTGTTATAATTATAAGTCGTGTGAATTCACTTATCGAATATCCTGGTAAAATGCAAGATTATAAATTTTAACATATAGAAAAGGAGAATGTAAAGAAGCTTTACAGACTTTAATATACATGGATATCATAATAATCATATATCACTGCATGAATGTATAATCTAGTATATATCAACTTAGGTTCTCATTGTCTTAGCTAAAACCTAGTGGCGGTAACATTTTGACCGGTCGAAGTATCGAAAGACTGCAACTCACCATTTATTTATATATACATATATTATATATATATATATATATATATATATGGACATTGAAAAAATACTACATTCGACTGATAAAAAAATCGATCCATTTCGTAAAATAGTTGTCTACGTCTGTACTCGTAATGATAAAAATATATATAAAATCAAATGCAAAAAATCTTATTGCGGTAAATTTTTCATAAAGAAAAAAGCTCAAAATAGAATTTGCAGTTTCAACCGCGAAAAACAAAAATTTTCCTTACCAGATGCAACCATATTAAGGAGAATTTTTTTTCCTTTCGTAATACGATTAAGACCTGATATCGGGCAGCTGCAGATGTAACCAAAGTTGTTTCTGGTATAGAATTCTCTAGAAGTATGATTTCTGCAATGACACTTGAGAAATACGAACACAGAAACTTTTATATGCATCGGAAAAGGCGCCACTATTATCTGAAGATAGGGATTTAGATGTGATAAGAGACATATGTATAGCCGAAAGAAATTGGTTTCCAGTTGCTGTGATGACATCCATTCAGAAAATAAATAATCTGCAGATGATGTAATGAGAGAGACAACAAATATGTACGACAGATGTTATGCACTTGATATAAGGGAGAGTTTGCCTTACGAATAAGAGAAATCTCAATGATCAGTACAAATCATAAAGTGAAGCCCTTGACATTCACAAAATACACTATTGACACGCACCTGAAGGTTTAATGTTGTTCCGGAGAATTGCAGTGAGAAAAAATAAATATTTTCTGCGTACCACAACTAAATTATCTATATATGGATAACAATCTTTGTCAAAAAGTTCAGCTCGAAAGAGTGAAATAGGTGCTAATTTTTAAGGATGGCCAGATTATGCACGATCGATTGATCACGATTTATCGGCATTAAGAA
The DNA here is from genome assembly GCA_018907185.1 of Platyscapa corneri. Lineage (NCBI taxonomy): Eukaryota > Metazoa > Arthropoda > Insecta > Hymenoptera > Agaonidae > Platyscapa > Platyscapa corneri. Next base: position 708,174 of record JACCHW010000037.1, read on the forward strand.
TCTAATAATGTCAACGCGTAAATAAATTTATAGCTAATGACGAACGTTAAAACGTTGATGATAAATCGATCACTAATGCAGAAATTATAGACGTGAAAAGGAAAAAAATACAATGGCTGCGGATATATAACCTGCGAAGGAGGTCGATCCCTGCATAAAATACCTTTCAGGTGTTTATCAGAAGCACTTAGCTCCGCGCCATCAAAGGTCCAATGAGTTCGAAGGACGGGAATAATTTTCTATTTTGTTTCTTGATCTATCTGAGCTTGAGCTTTTAAACTATGCAGACTTTATTTTTATTACAATATCAGCTTTGAATTTTAGAAATCAAAATTACTGTAGAAAATTGATGAATGGGTAAAAGCAGTTAACAAAGGATAATGCCAAAACCAATTTTATCCTTTGAAGCAACAATGATATAGATATTTTATATACCGAATAAGATTATTTTTATCAAAAACACGCGAACAGATAAAAAGTTCAATTATTTTATTCAAAAGTTACTTCGATTTTTTTCACAGCTAACATTATTAAAATGAAACAGTGCACATAAAGTAATTTATCGTACAATTGAACTTATCTATTCGAATAAGGATGACTTGATATTTATTTTTCTCGACCTTTAGGAATGTAATTTTGAAACTTCGTGTATTATAGTAATCGTAATTCATGATTTTCTTTTCTCACACTTTTACAACGTGAAAAATTTTTTTCCACTGTAAAGAGAAATTTTTTACCAAGCATATTTAATTAATGCAGTTTTAAAAAAGGAGAACGATCGTACATGTAAAAGTAGTAAAAAGAAAATAGAGCCGAAATGAAACAAAAATGAAGTGGCTTAAAAGTGTGGAAAATAGAATAGTTTACAAAAGGTGTTACGATAAGGAAGTAAACGAGTAAAGAGAGAGATGGAAGGAGATCGAATGAAAGAAAAGAAGAAAGGGCGAGAGAAAAGAGTATTAGCCGCTCACCTTCCAACTCTTGATCCGTAGCTTTACCGAATGGAGTATCTCTGGAGCATCCGAGCTCCCGCTCACGCGCGCGCGCATATAAATGCTCTTTGAATATGCTTGACTCGAATTTAAGAATGCATTGCATTATCTGTTCTTATCGCTCATTTCTTCCGCGCTCAACTCTTCCTCCAGTATTACACGAATATCTTTTCATTCGATTTTTAAAAGCAAACTTTTATCACAAAGTTTGCTTAACTGCAACAAAGAGACGCACGTTAGCTACTGCGGATATAATTTTACAGTTTTATCATAACGCATGTTCAGCTTGTAGACGATTCATACGTATTTCCGGCAAAACTGCTGAATTAATTATTTTCGACTGTTAAGGCAAAACGAGCAATAACTTTTTTGTCACGATTAAAAAGTACGTTTTAGCATTTTTTTTGTTTTGCTTTTCAGAACTAAATTAGAGATACAATTTCAAGCTATTTGAATGAACCAATCGAGTGGATAAGCAAAAAATGAAATTATTCTCTAAAAATTCGAGACGAATCTGTCCTAAAATATACAAGCGAGTTATGACGAGATTTTAAATAAAATAACGCTTTAAAAAATAAACCAAAACAATGAATATTCTTAACTGATAGAAAGTTATGCCAATTATAATAATTTCATTAGCATCTGAACAGGACGTTTTAAAACTTTATTCTCGATCAATAATAATTGCATAAATTATTTTACAAAACTTGCCGAGGCATAAATATATGTACATTTAAAATATATTCTAACGAAATATCTTTTGTTTTTTAAATTTATCTACACATATTTATATACTTAATTTATAATGCAATTTAAAAATGTTCTTGTAAACAATTTCTTTCAATTAAATTTTGTTTAACACAGGTACCTGTATTCATAAAATTGATAAATTAATCATTATGCATTAATATATATAAAAATTATGTTTAAATTTTTGATAATCTATCTACAATTGCATATTTGAACTATAAAACTTTTTAGAGAATTTTTAATTGTTTACGATATTTTACTTTAAATTACACAACTTTTTCAAAAAAAATGTTATACTAAGTTTTTATATAACCATACTGCATTATTTGGAATATTTCTAAAATATGTTAAATATTTTTAATAGATATTCAACAATAGAATTGAAACGCGTATAAATTTTGCATTGATTTAAGCTATAATTCTTTTTTTTAATTTTATTTTATACATCTTTTCATATATTTTTTTTCAATAACTATAGGTAGTCATTTGATTATTCCAAAAAGTGCTGAATTTTAATACCGAGATTCAAATTCAAATTTATTTTTATTTTACATTCACGCACATGCACAGAATGCATACACAAAGTTAAAAAAGATTTTTATCTGATTTGTACTTACTTTATAATTACTTTTTTAATTTTAAAAGAAGTGCTCGAGCAAAAATTACTCCATGAGCTATTGTAATTTTCTATATCGCAATCGTATACTTTATTTTAATTATAAGTAATACGTTTATGGCTCTTTTTATATTTAGACTTTTTTATAAAGACGTCTTATTTGATTAAAAAGAACTTTGAATAGAATCAACAACCGCGTGACACTATTAATGTGCTATGATTAAAGCACTAATCACGATAGTCTTTCTTTAATACCTTTGAATTGTATATGAGCAATATAAATTTGTTCAAAAGGTGTAGCTATTAATCTTAGCAAGTTTTTCATCCTTATTTTAATACATTAACTCTTAAACACGCTGTTTTAAAGTGTGTCGACTCTTTTAATACATGCAGTCATTCTTATTTCCATTATACACTTTAAACAAAAGCTAAGACAGCATCAGGATTACTCCAAAGTCTTACTCCAAAATGCAAGTCTGAAGATCAGGAAAATTTACAGGTAGCATTTAAAAGTTGTAAGCCACTATGTTATACTTCATATGTATATTACATTTTTTAAACTGAATAGAACATTCCTTAGTAATGTGACTTTAATCATATTAATAAAGTGCAATAATAACTAAACGGTACATTTGGAGATATAATGCTATATCTAACAAATTCTTATTCTTGTTTCTTATTTTGTATTAATTGTTATATAAGTAGTAGCACTATGCATAAAGCTCTGTATTCTTGAAAGTATTCCAAAAGTTATCAAAATAATCCTAAATGTACAATTAGGCGTGACGTCAAAAACTTGGTTCTTCCTCTCCAAATCGACCTCATATGGTGAATAATTACGTTCTTGTAATTGACTACCTTTAATTGAATAGCACGTTTTATACAACTTTTAATTTTCCATTCAACTTATAACTCATTTCTCAATTAATTATTACATCAGTCTATTCGAATATTGCAACAAGTATTCCCCCTCACATGTATTATCACCTCGATTTCCTATACATAACGAACATCTTCACCCAATCATAAGATAAATAGCGCCTAGCGTATTTAATTAGAAATCCAAAATTGTACGGAAGAAGCTGAAGTCACGTGATATTCAAATCTTAAATTCAAAAAATGAATTAATTTTTATTTAGTTCATCTGCTAAGCATAATAAATCAAATAAAAAAATATTTACCATTAATTATCCATTGGATTTTATATTCTTATTTACTTGTGTGACATTAAAGCCTTTTTAAAGAAACTGTTACAAATACTCTTTTCAAAATAACAATTTTACAATTTGAATCAATAATACAGTTCAAACTAAGGAATGTTTGCATTAGCTTATCAAAAAATTCGAAAATAAAAGGTGCATAGATCGTACCACAGATAAATTACTTTAAATATTATCTGCTGATTATCATAATGATCTAGTTTTTTTTTTAATTGGCTGCACAGTGAGCTCATTTATGGATATTTATACTAAGCAGATTATAATTGCATTTTAATCACAATATCTATAAAATTATGCGGTTTAATTGTCATGCTATAATTAATTTTTGATACTAAGACTCCGAATCCTGTTATGTACGTTGTGATCGGCGTAATTTGGGAGCCTAGTTGGGATGGAGAGAGTAAATAAATTGCTTTTCTTTTGTTTTTATATTTTTGATTGTTTTTTTCTTTGCTTTAGCACAGAAAAAAAAGTTGCGCAAGAGAAAATCGAAAATTAGATTGAAGTCAAAAACACAAAGCTAGTCCAAAATCGCCCTGTAAATCACCGAAGATAACTCAAAAAGTAAATCTAAAAATTGACAAAAATTTGACTCAAATGAACTCGAAAAAAGTGACAATCACACGCCGAAAATCATCGAAAATCCATCTAAAAACCAACGAAAACCCGACTAAAATTCAATCGATTTCCTGACTATGTCCGGCACCTCGACCATTTTCGCGTCGAACTGATATCCGTTTAGGCAATATTTGCAGTTTTCGCAGTATTTTAAAATATCTGCTCGCTTTAGCTCCTGCTTTTATGGTGGGGCGTGATAATCTCCTCTTTAGCCCTCAATCAGTCATCTTCATACCTGTGACCTATTCCGCCTCGGTTATGTCCTACAATGTGTGTCCCATTGCAAGTAGTTGCTTTAAATATTTGTATTGTACGCACTCGTGAATACTTCTTAACTTACATCTTACAATTTATAATGTATCCCTTTTAATTTAACACCTTTTTTGGTATTTGTTACCGCAACTCCACCGAGTGTCGCCCACGCGTGCAATGCTGGTAAAAAAAGACCTTTTAAAAGTTTTCTTTATTATTGCATCGTAGAAACACATTATAAAAATGAATTATATAATCGACGAGATAAAATTAATTGCTCGAGTAAAGTATTCGTTTCTTTCGATTTTTCATAGATTTTAAATTAGTCTAATATGAAATTGTTTTTCATTTGTCTTGTCTCGAAATTCATAATTCTTGGAACACCTTTTTTCTAATGCGAGGAAGATACGATAACAGCGCATTTCACTTTTGCCAAAATAAAAGCTAATTATTTCGTTTTATAGTGTGTACACGATGAGCGAGTAAAAGCAATTTACAGCCAGAAGTAGGCAAAGCAGTTAAAAAATTTCATTATCGATTATCGGAACAATGTTTCAATTTTTCGATATTTTATAATTAAAAATGAACGTTAAAGGAGTTTCGAAAATTGTTTTTGAAAATGAATCTAATGTGGAATTAGCAGCTGCAATTATAAGATTGTCGATAAAACTATGAAAAAAAATTCATCGGCCACACAAAAGGTTCTTATAACCTACGTGTTCATTTTACGTTTCACAATGAAATGCAGCTTCCCTCCAAGTACAGACTGCATTGTTTCTTCAATGATCCAGCCAAACGGTGGCGCTCCTGTACAAAGCCGTTAAAATCACCCGAGCGCTATTGTCAAAACGCATAATACTTTCACCATAAGCAGTATTCCGCACTGACGTACTTGCGACTCTCTGCTGATTAATATTATCTCCGAGTAGCACTAATCAGATCCTCTGCCGAGACAATTGTAGGCCGCGGTTTACGATAGCTAACGATGTCGCGCCTCTTACTTTCACTCCCACTCAACCTTTCAGCGTTTACGCTTTAAACGGTAAAATCAGCGTTAATCATGTCGAGCAGCGTCACCGAGGGAAGTGAATTAAAATTACGTTGGCATCGCGTCTAATAAACGTCGACAGTGGACAATGGAACGCACTAACTAAAAGATTGCTACTATTTCTCCTACGCTCTCTTTATTACTTCTATTTCGTATTACATTATACAATAGTGTAAACATACCGGCAATACAGCCCATAATTTCGTTAGGACAAAAGCACTACCTTCTTCTTCCTCTTCTTGGGCTTCTGTGTGTACTTCGCGGTTATCTTAAAAATAAAAGAAAGAGAAAACGCGTAAGATGAAACCCGTGGTGCAATGAGAGCGAGCAAAGGTATGGAAAGTGAGAGAGAGAGAGAGAGAACTGTATGAAAGCGCCCACTGGGGACTTTGTAAGAGTCTGTAAATTCAACTGGAGCATTCCCTGGGGCAAACTTTGTCAAAAGATCTTCTCGCTGGATTATAATTTCTGTTAGTAGCTGAACCGCAAAGCGAGCGAGTGCGATAGAGATGGAAGGAGAGATGAAAAAGGAAGATAGTGGAGAACGGAGGTCGCAAAGTACGCGAAGCTCAAGTAGTTTTGAGGTGCTATACGTGAGTGCACACACAAGTGTAACACGACAAGAAATGAGAGAATGAAAGAGAAAGAAGAGGAAGGAATATTATAGTGTGGAAAACTATAAGATATCTTCAGCACGTACAACACTTTCTTCTCTCCTCTCTCTCTCTCTCTCTCTCTGCTTTATACGTTAAATGTATCGCACTTCGCGGTACCTATAGATTCTTATTCGAAAGTATGTGAAGTGTAGTTATTACATTTTATATACGCTGTGATTGTATAAAAAATCCATTAATCATTTGCAAAAAATTTTTTTGATAACCTTCGATCTTTGTATATCTCTTCATATATTTATTCTGCAATTTCACTTTTTAATTTAAGTAATGCATTGCAATATATTGGCAGTTATTACGGTGACGCATCTTACTGCCGTAAAATAACGCAACTCTGCCGATCGTCTGTGAATCACCGAGTGGGAGAATAAGTCGGTGAGTCCGTAAAAAATCACGAAAACATACCACGGAGACTCTTTCTGTTTTGAACGTCACCGCGAGCTTTTTTCGGACAACATCAACTCTTCAACACACCACTCGTACTGGTGAAATGTCCTCTGGAATATAGAACAATGTACCAACATTTTCAAAGCATCCTATCTTCATTTCCGAATCCTCAACTATACTCCCGATAACTCCATTATCCCAAGTCCCGCGCGAACAACCAACGAATCCCATATGAAACAATATTTAAATAGATGAATTAGAGGCAAACAAATTTAATATTTCAAAACTTACCTGTCTTTAAAAAATGAATTAGGCTCGTTATGATCATTAGTTTTTATATATGACAAATAATTATATATATAATTCATAAGATATTAACTCGAGTAAAATTGAAAGATATAATACACATAAATAATAACGAATATTATTTAGTAAAATTAAGAATCTTTTAATCTACTTATTTTTCATTTCATTAATAACTACCACTAATAATCTATTATTTAACAGTAAATTTTTAAACTGTATGCTTCACTAAGCATTTCCTTCAAATTTAATTTAGCGATACATTTTAAATTTTCGTTTCCGATTATTTTCACATCAAATCGCGCATTAATTTGTTGAACTCGAAATATTTTTTATATTTAAATATTGCTTAATTTTCAACTTAATATATATAAAAATTGTTAATACCACAATAACAAACTATATTCCAACTGGCGGGAACAGTGCACAGCGTAGCACAATGTAGGGATAAGCCCTTAGGCAATCCAAGAGTTTACGTTAGATAAGTAGATGCATATTCGCCATACATATTCTCTTCACTATAAAAGTCGAGAAATGCCAAGCTTATAATATAAACTAAGCTAAACAAGAGTGTTTTAATTCAAACGAAAATTTCACATCAACAATAAAAATTTTCCGTAAAGTCCTCCTACAAAGATTACAATTCTCTGCGAAACTTAAATTTGTTAGGTGGAGAAAAATTTAGATTTTTTGATATATCAATATACTTTGAGCTAGACTAGTGAATTAGAGGTCCACGTGTTTTTGAATTAATTGATATACAATTAATAAAAATAATGAAACAGCATTCGTGTTTTTAAACTTTTCATCGCCTCGAAAAATAAACCATCGCTAAATGGATTAAGAGATTTACGTTCCCAAAAGTTAATTAACACATGCATAGAGTTTGTTTTCTAACCACCAAAAGGAATGTCACATTTCATAATAACTTACTTTAAATAAATTCATTTAAATAATACTCTTAAAATGGAGGCATTATTTTCATTAAAATATTAATTGCGTTTAAAAATTACTTGCTTTTAAACACAACGAAATAATACGCTCTTAAATTTTCCTTCAGCTAATGCTAAATAAAAATTACTTTAAATTTAATTATTCATTTATGATTTAAGATATTCTAATTTTTATATAAAATGTTAGAAAAATAGCAAACTTTTTTAATTATTCCCTGATAAAAACTAGTTGAAGAAGGAAATACAAAAGTTGAAGGACTTGAAAAACAATTCAATCTTTTTTATTTATATCTGTATACATCTATTTTGGTCCCATTTATACCTATTTATACTACCTGCGTGTATTTTAAGAGAAGCATAATATGCCTTAAAAAAACGTATCAAACTATCTTAAAAACTCTGAAAAATACCATTTACTTATTACATACATTTTTTGTTATATCAATCGCTCAATTTAACTAATTGCATATTTATATAGAGTTTTTTATTAACGCAATTATGGAATACACTAAATGCTTCATCTATGTAAAAGTAATGCGTTTAACGTTATGACATGGGAAGCTTTTTGTAAATTACGCAAAAAAACAGAGTAATTTATAACATTTTATTCAAAGTCACATCAATTATCCGTTTTTCAAAACTTTTTCTGTGATTTTACATTTATGAAAAAAATCTACTGTTCAGACGTATGAAATTGTTAAAAAAAATTGATCACATTTCCTATGGAATTTGATATCTGATAGGATATCTTTGAGTCTCAAATTATGGACGATTTTTAATCTAAACGGAATTTTTTTTTAAAAGATTTTTAAGCAGTTGATTAAGTTCTTTCATGTACATTATCGAAATTCTTATTAATTAAAACAGAATTACATCAGTTAAGTTCAAATGCTTTAGAAGGCTAATAATAATTATTTATATTTTATTTTCAAAATATTAACTGTGAAAAACATTATACCGAGCAATTAACGTGAAAAGAGTGTTTTACCAACTTTTTAAAAGTAATTGGAAATATGATTTTTAAATTAGCGAAAAACTATTTTTTATGTTATCCTTAGCTATTTCATTCTTGCGTTTTCATCGTACGTTAATATTTACTTGCCTATTTAACTTAATTTTAATATATTTCGATAATGCATTCGAATTATTTCATTTGCAATTGCTTAAATAGTATTTTAATATTACTCCATTATTAATAATTTGATTTATGTGAGTACCTACGTAAATGAAATTGTTCTAATATTTTATAATTAAGCAGAAATATATTAGATAGATAGAATTGTATAATTACAAAAGCTGAATAAATCATAAGTCTCGATTTAAAAATTTTACTAAAATAAGAATAATTTGAAAATTCATTTAATGTATTTGTAATGATTAGATTTGATAAACCGACTCATTAATGTAAAATTCGTGCTTGAAATAATAATTATTTGATTTTTGGATAATGATTTTATTGCTACGAACTGTAACAGTATTAATATAATATGTGTCAAGTATTATTACGTATATTTATGCTATTGTTAAGTAAAAATTCACATGTTTAAATAAAGCATAAAATATTTCATTAATGTTTATTTTAAACTTTTTAATAAAAAGAAAGATGTATTTTTCAAATTAGGAAGATTAATTTAACAAAAATTAAGGAAAATTAAAAAAAGTCTAATTCGGTGCAAGATGAATTAATTGATAGAAACATAATAACATTGAAAACTATAAAATATTTATAGAAAATACATTGAGATATAATTTAACCAAATATATGATATTAAATTATAAATTAAAAAATAGATTCAAACAACTATTTTTTTTTACTAAGAAAATTAAGCAACAATAAAGTTCTATGAATTGATTAATAATATAACAAAATTAATTAAATATTGAATAAATTATTTAGAAAAAGTAAATTATTATGAAATGAAGAGAATTAATTATCATTCAAATACATGAAGATAGAGATAAAACAATTGCTACAATTACATAATTGAAAATTATGAATATAAATTTTGACGCAAATGAATGAATGCCTGATTAAATGTAAATAATTAAAAAGCATTTAAAAATATTTAATTAATATGAAATAAGAGTAAATTTTATAATTATATTCAATGTATATAGTAGTTATATGGTGGTAAAGCTACTTAATAATACTGCAATACTCTTAGACGTGAAATAAAATAATATAAATTGTGACATAAAAATTAGTTTTATTTATCAATGAAATGTATAGCAAGAAATATGTAGAAAATAATCTGTTGGAACAATCTGAGAAAGTGTTAATAATAAGCCTTGCCTATTTTAAGCAATGCTTCATGCATATATTTGTGTAAGTGATTTTTAAAATAATTTATTAAACTGAAGGAAAAAATTACTTGAAATTAAGTTACAACGTACGCAAACGATTTAGATGTAGTCAGAGTACAAATAAAATAATGTTTTTAAATGAAAATTGCGTGAAACGTTAAAAATAATGTAAACTATAAAAATATTCTAAAGGATAATTCAAACAGAAAAGCGAAGCTTGACTATACCTAACCATGACTCAAGCCCAAGACTTTTCATTTCTTAGCCAATGTTTTTCTAACTGAACTAGTACTATCAATGTTTTTTAGGTGATCCTCGTATCATAATCGTAGCGTGAAATCGAAGGCTTTGCTCCGCGACACATTGCGCAAACGTAATATTAAAAACGAAAAAGAGAAATAAAATCCCGCGGATTTTCATTTGTCCAGAAAAATAAAAGAAATCGACGATTATGTACAAAAGTTGGACGAAAGTGTAACAGCCTTACACATCGATAATTCAAACAGGAATAAATTATACTTTAAAAAACCAGCGAGTACCTGTTCCAGTTACGCTAACTTATTATTAAAATGTCAGCCGTTGACAAGCAGCGTGAGAAAGAGTAGCTTCGTTGGGCTGCTCGGCTAATAATCCATGCGCGCTGCGACCTGCGTCGAGTCACCTCTACCTGGGCTTTCTCGCGGATTTCCCTGGGTGACGTGCGAAAATTGTCTCAAGCTGGGGGCTGAAGAGAAGCCATTATGGGGGAGTGCTCGGTACATATGCACGTACGTGCGCACGCCATATATATTTGGTTTAACGTGCTCGCGTACAAGTCGACGGGAAGAAATTGGCGAAACTGATCTAACCGCGCTTTGCGTGTGCATTGCCAACTTTAAAAAAACACGCGCAGCTTTCTAATCGCCGCGGAATAAATAAACTGCTTTTAATGGAATATTAATTAGGCATTACCTCTTCCTCGGCGGGCAGGTATTAGCAGCGGGGCTGATTAACGATAAATGCGAATGAAGAGTGCGGATATTGAGAAAATATTCGAAAATACGTTTCCGAGGCAGGAGTACGCGAAAATAACGACAGTAAAAAAGGTATAAGAAGTTAAAAGTAAAAAAGCGAAGCGTTTAAAATATTAGGAAATAAGTCAGTGTTCACCAGCTCTCTTAATCCATTTGTACTTTTATCCTTTACTCTGTTTTTCTATCCAATTTTACATTTGTATCGTTAACTTTGACGCTTTTCCTGCTTCTGCCCTATTTTCATTTCTCCCTTTAGCTCTCGCATTGTCTGGATCTGCGTTTTTTCTCTCCTGTATTTTTCACTGTTCCCTTAACTTTATATCTATCTATTTCTCCGACTCCCTGTCTTTTTGATCGTTCGTGTCGTTCCGCTTACAAAGTGGTTTATTATATTGTCACATTACCGACTGTCTCGTTTGCTTCTTCATGAATAATTTACATAAGTTCTCTATTGACTGACTGCAGACAAATCCACCTTCGTTTTCTTTCTCCATATTGACCTCTTTTCTAGTTGAAACTATTTTCTTGACTCGAACTATAATTTCTCGAGATTGTCTCTCTCCTTCTGCTTCCAACATTAAAATCTTTTTTCATTCGTTAATATCGTAAAATTTACACGCGGTTGAAGATTTGGCCAGAACAATTGTATTTCGAATAAAAAACTTTACTCATAAAATCGCGAAGCGGCAAATTAAACATTGAAGCGTATGCAATTTCTCGCTAAAAATATTGCTACAAGGTGTAAAATTGAATTAAAAGCATCGTGAAAAGTTAGACCGCAGAAATTAATAATTTTCGGGTTAACAGTGAAACACATCTGTGCAAAAATAGTCATTTCGAAACATTCAGAGTACAATCGAAAAAATAATATAAAATCACGTTGACGACTAAATTCCATTTGATCTCCAAAAAAAAAAAGTAATTTCGCTAATTATTAAATGTTTGAAGCCAATAAATTTAAAGTCAAACTCTTGCTGATTAATTATTTAAAGCCTGTAATAAATAAATCTAAGTTAATACTATTCATATTTTCTAATTAATGTAGTTAAAAAAGCAATTCTCATTTTTGGTATTTAATTTAGTATCAAATATAATTCATACGTGTTTAAATAATTAAATATAATCTGCTTTAAAATCAGCAACTCATTAAGTAATTTTATGCAATTATTCACGACGAGCAGAGTATCGTTTTTAAAATTCACAAATCTAATTGTTGTTAGATGTTGTGTATTATAATAATTGATATACGTATCTAATAAAATAAAACTGGTTGAAATGGACTAACACCAATATCAGTCTTTTCACAAAGATTTGCAGACCGTATTTCCGCTGTGAAGTCAGATGAAAAAATGGTAAGAGAATAAGACAGTAATTTAATTCGTGACCTTCTGAATATAAGACATCGACTCAATCTACATAGCTGGTGACACTATTCTCACTTGTTTTAATGAATTGCGTTCCTCTTGCTATCCTCGAACATTTCCTATTACGTTTTTTAGAGATCTCATTTGTTAAAAATTAGGTGCGAGGGTTCATTGCAAGTTTAACTTTGGAATTTTAACGATTACTTTTATATAACATTTTCTCAGAGTTTAAGTATTTATTTTTATTTTAAACTGCAGCTCTTCTTTCTCTGAACAAAAGTTATAACCTTAAAAACGATTAAACTTCGACTTAAAGAAACTGCGAGTAAACAGTTAAATTATTGCCCACCAACGTTTGCTATTTTTAATCGCAATTATGGTCGATGAAACTGTTGCAAAGTATATGTTAAAATTAAATTTTATTCTATTGAAAAACCAGGTATTTTCTAAGAGTGATTACGTTTTCTTTTATCTGCCGATAGAAGGATTATCGATTCATTCAACTGCAATCTTGTGCTTACAACGCAATTTAATGAAGCTCCTTTATTTTTCTTCTTATAAATAATGGTAGAACTATTAAAGAATAAACTCAATAGCCACCCTACTGTACGATATTTAAATTATGACATTTGAATATTAAATTTTTGTAAACTAATTATTTCTATTACTTTTTATTATTTTAACATTAGTATATATGCACATATTAATTTTCCACACGAATAAATCAAAATGAAATGAATTTATAGCACACGCGGTAAATCATTTATTTGCGAATTAGATAAATTTGGCTATAGTCCTTGCACTGTGTAATTTTTCTCTGCTTTAAGATTTTCAATTAGTGAGTCAGTTTTATCAGACTTTTCTCGCGCTACCTAAAATCGATGACCATCTTTTCAAAATACTCTATTAGCCACCTCCCTGACAGTGTTGATGTCATATATAATACATACCGTGCAATCCAAGAACCAGGATTAAAAGAACATAGAATCTTAATTAAGATAGTTAGGTTAGCAATTACTGCGTTTTTTTAATCTACTACAGTCGAAGCGAAAAAATATAAAGTTAACCATCACCCAGGGGAAAGCTCCTAACCGATAGGCTCGAGGCATCTTATCAACATATCACAAGCCCGAAGCTCTTTATACATGCAAATACGTAAGCGCATTTGTATACAAATTCATGAGGTCGTTCAATATATACGCAAGGTCTTCGGGTGCCATAGTAATTTCAGAGCATAGGAGCTAAATTTAGTTCTGCAACAATTCTGCACTTTGTTGTGTTTCAGTGACTGCCGTGACTTTGCTGGCACCATATATAGTGTGTTTCGCTCGTTAGCAAAAGAAAGTTATATATCGACTGTCATTATGAACGGTGCGAATCTTCGTTTATATTAAGCCACGAAATTTTGAAACACACACTGAAAAACAATTTTGCGCGATCTTGTTAAAGCGCCACTTTTAAAACTAGAAAGCATCCATCACTGTAGGTGTCGAGATAAGACGAAGAATAAAAATTTCATCAATTAGATATCGATTACGTGAATAATTGAAATTATCCAAAAGCTGTTTTAAAATAAGAAAATCCGTCACCTTATTAATATTGGCTTTTCTTTTTTTTCTTATTCTTCACTGCTTTCAAAGTGTCGATAAAGATTGACAGTATAAAAGCTTTATAGCGAAAAAACATTTACAGTGCCTTTGAGTATCGAAAATTATATTTTTTGTTGAGATAACTTTAATTTTAATTTTTAATTTTTAATAATAATAATAACGTTAAATAGCGAGAAGCAAATATAAACACCAAAATATCGACCACTAAAAGCTTCGGTTAGAGAAACTTAAACCGAATAATTTTTACTTTTAGAAAATTCATGATTTTTAAAATTAAAGGGTGTTTATTTTGAAATTTGAAACGATTTCTATTTAACAAAGAGCAATTCAAATTTTGTTGAATATTCTCGATTTCATAATTTTGCATTCGTAACTTAGCAAGCTTCTATTTGAGTTTAGTTCATTATGACTTAAAATTTAATATCATATTTTAATTACTATCAGTCGATAAAATATTAAACTTTAAATGCATCACACAAATAATAATAATAATAATATTAATATATTTGTAAAATAGTAAAGTATTACAGTAAAACGGATATCTATGAGATCTACAAGGTATAATAAGAATATAAAATCATTTTTCAGACATTAAAAAATTTATATTATTAATACTAAATGGCTGCACGAAATAGAATTGTGATATTAAAAATTTATAAAAATTGTATTAATATCAGTGACAACTACTGCATCTACGGTAAATATTTAAAAAATAGCGCCGATGCGCATTATTTAAAAATATAAAATCTTAAATACAAACTCTTAGTGTAAATTTTAAATGAAGTTTTTGAATTTTCCATGTTAGTAAGCTCTATACAAGTATGCAGAGGCGTATTGATAAATGAAAGATATTCATTGATAGTTTCACAGCTTGCGGAAACAAAATTCGTTTGGAAAAAATAAATATATAAATATTTATTTATTTAATTTAATAAATAACTATTATATAAAGTCTTTTAAGTAAAAACAATATCATCGTTTTTATTCAGTGAGGTACTGTTTAAAAGCGTTGGTAAACTTTTATGAAATAATCAAAACAAAATTAAAGTTTTTTACTGAAAAATTTCGAATTCCAACCGGCTAATAGAAGACACTGTGAAATTATAAAGTGCTACATATACTGTACATAAAAAGCAAGCATAATTCAATTACTCAATTTATGCATGCATATATTAACAAATAAGTATGTGTTAATGAGTTTGCCAAAGAAAGTTATATAAAATAATTTAAAAATACGTAACAGCGACGGCTAACTAGAGAATTATAAGGTTTGCCACTTAATGTGTATTCAAGTCAATAAGCTGTAAGAGATACAAAGTGTACTTCGCCATATATGCGAATGTTACGTTGTTGAATGGACGCTAAAAGTACAACGTAGTGGAAAATATATAATTATAACAATCAGACACTCCGAAAAAGCGAAGAGAATAAAAAAGCCGTGAAGAAATTCAGCATCAAAGGGAAAATAAAAATTCTCGACCTTAGATTTTCCCGTTGCATTCGACGTTTTACTTTTATTGGTTGAGGCAAATTCAGCCGCGCGACTAACCACCTCCAGCAGCCTTCGTTGTTACGGGAAAATTCAATAAAGTTCAGGAAGAGATGAATTTATACGAAAGTCGGGGTATTAAAATAGTAAGGAAGCAAGAGCTCGAATGGAAAATAAAAATACAAGAGACAAAGCGAAAGACGGAGCTATATAGATGCTACAAAAGACGACCTGGTTATAGTCAGAGCCACGGAACTGTCGAAGCAATTATTCTAATGGCCTTTTTCCCGACGACGTCGAGTGAGGTTTCAGCTAATCGGAGAAAGACGTTGTTTCGCTCAATCCCCGGATCGCCGGCGTCCTGTTCTAAAGACCGAGGCTCGAGGCTCACGACCGCCGTGACACGCGTTTCTCTTTATCGTCCCGCTTCTCCATCTCTTACCGCAGCTTCTCCAGACGAATGTGCAAATCAGCCGGACGCAAGGCAACAGCCATTTTCCGTCCCGCCGCTTCTTTCGAGCAGCGGTCGATCGAACCCAACCCTAATCTACTTAACGCTCGAAATCCCGAATCTTGTCGGCGGTCGTGTCCTACAAATACGACCGTTTCTTCGTTTGTTTATCATGCAATTTTTGCACGCGATACTCTGAAAATACGCTTCGTAATTAAGGGCTTCCGATACATTGTAAAGTTTCCAAGACTCCATTCGTAACTCCTGCTAATTGCATGCTTTTTATCGCATCGGCTTGGAAATTTCGCGCTTGTTTAATAAAGTTATTTGCTTCTTAAATCTTCTCCGTAAGAATTATATTTTCCATATGTTGCTGTTATTTAACGATACTCTCCTAATAATTGAATAGCAGCCAAGTGTTGGTAACGTATATACGAAATGTAATTGTATTGTACTGAAGGCAAATACAGAATGACAGTCTTTACTTTCCACGAATAAACTGAATTTCCGAATCTAATTGCTACATCGTACTTACAAAAGCTTATCTCGACAAAAAGTTCATGTGTTTAATAAGAAATGTAAGCATCAGAAGTGCCAGCGTTTCATTTCACGACACATCGTGATAAATATCTCTTATCTATCAACTGTCATGCTTATCAGTAGACCAACATATAATTATCGATAACTCGAATATATAATTGTTAAATAATCGGTGTACCTTAGCCCTTTATTCATGACGCACGGTAGTTTAATGTCGCACGCTGTAATCATCATACGAAATAAGCTTTTATAGCGGTTATAGCGCTGTGAAATCAGATAATTAATCAGATACTAAGAATCTTTCGTAAAAACTATGTTTTTGCAATAAGCAGATGCTTTTGTCACTCTAAACTTAATTCTTAATTATTATAATTAATGTATCTTGTTACTACGATGAAAAAGTTATTCAAAACAATTCAGGGATCACAGTGAATTACGAATAAAATTTATAATTAATTAAATCGAATCGGTTAAATAGTTAAATAGTGAAAACGGAAATTTTTAAATTAAACTTTAACTTATAAAATTATAATAAAATTGTAATTATAATTTATTTATAATTAAATAGCGAGAAGCAATTCCTTTATTACACTTAAAGATTTTCCTTACGATTTACAAACACCTTATTTTATTAAAACAAAATTAAACGAATCGAATTAAAAAAATTTTAATATTCTTTATATTTTAAATGGAAAAAATTTAATAAAATGGAATAAAAATTAATTTATTCATATTCTTGTGGATTTATATTTGTATATTTGTATAAATGGAAAAAGATAACATTATTTAATTAAATAATTTTCGCGACATGCAAACTTTATGTATAAATTTTAATATTTTCAAATAGTTTTCAAACAGCAACATTATTTTAAACTAAAAAAATAAAATTTTATAAATAATTATTTCCTGTAAAATAAAAAATAGTGACCAATCAATTTCAAATGTGTCATTCAATGCTGTCATTCTGTGTATCTTTTGAGTCAAAATCAAATGTAAAATAAAAGTATAGGGTAAAAAATTTATTTAGAAAATTCATTAAAAAATATGTAAATTAAAATTCTGTGAACACGAACATATTTTTAAATCAAAATCCAACATCTTTCGGAACATTATGATTGTTCTCGTGGAAAAAATGTTTCGGAAAGGAAAACATTGTTAATCTACATACGAAGCTTTGGGTCTATGGTAAATGCGCGTGGAATTTAAAAAAGAAGAATAAAAAGTCAATTCTAAGAAAATAGTGTACACCCTATTGTGGTTGACTGCTAGAGTGAACGCATCTGATCTATCTACTCTCTATTTCTATTCACTGGTCCAAGATGAAAGAGGAGAGAGAAAGATAAAAAAGCCTTCCTCCATTTTCACAAGTCAGAGTTTGTACGGTCGATTCTACGTTTCGATTAAGAATCACATCGGCTCCAAGTCACGGAAACGTGGAACTCCTCCGTTTCTTTTCACTCGCATGCTCTTAATCTCTATATCCTTCTTATTTTTTGACTAGAGCCTTCTATATTACGACGGTAGATTCCTATCTGCAAAGATGCAAAAGGAGTGAGAAAGCAAGAGAAGAATATAGGTCATGTGAAGCAACAAATCCACTCCACTGGATTTGCCGCAATTTAAAAATGACGACCTTAACTCGAAGAGCACGAACCTTTGCTTGAGCAACTTCTTCTTTTTCTTTCTCTTCTTTTCTCCAGCCTGTAATCCAAAGAGTTTTTCTGCTTTATAATTAATAAGACTTTTTAGTAGCAAAGATCTCTTCTATTAATAAAATTAATGGCAGATTTTTTACGGCGACCAAATGTAGTAAAAATTACATTTATAGATATGGTATTGCTTTTTAATTATTCAAGCCTTATTACTTACTTTTTGCTTAATTAAAATTATTTCAAAAATATAATTCTTAAAAAAACATCTTTTAGATAAAATTTTACAAAGAATATGAAACCTTAAGATTTTTGTCTACATACCTTCGCTATGTAAATCTTAATATTACTTTGATCATTATAAAAGGTTTTGAAATATATGTGTGTGTGTGTGTGTTTACACGCGCTTGCGCGTGTATTTACGTACAGTGTAATAAATTTTATTTTATTTTTACTTAAATTTTTCCAATTTGAAAATTGAACGTATAAATGATATAATTCCTCAACTTGACACAACGGTATCCCATTAAACTATTTAAAATTTCGAGCTGAAAGTATGAATTAATCTAATTATCCAGAAAGTCTGCATTAAAGAAAAAAGCTTTGTTTGTAGCTACAACATCTGCAGAAATCAATCGCACTTTCTCTTTCAGACGTCCCAAAGACTGAAAATTCGAAATACGTGGCGAGAGAGAGAGAGAGAGAGAGAGGAATAGAGTCAATACGAGCAAGTGAGACAGAGGGATCAAACCAGTGGATAATCGCCCCAATGTTGATTAGAAGCGCGTCAAACTCCCGGTTCGCATTGGCGCATCGACTATTCGACTTTGCCAGCGAAGCGACGCAGCGTTGCTACTAGATATATTCTATAGAAGAGAAGAGGGGGAAAGGACGGAAATTTGGTATTTCAAGCTTAATAGCGCACCTTGGGATGAATTTACATCAGAGGCCACCGTCACCACCAACTGAAGTAGGCAGGGAGAAAAGGAAGTCAACCTTAAAAGTGAGATGAAGAGAGAGAGAGAGAGAGAGAGAGAGAGGCGAAATCGAGTGCGAGCAAGAGAGGGATAGAGCGTAAGGCAAAACACTTTGTCACGAAGGAGGTTAAATCGATTTAGCGGCGTGCGAGACGATGCAAACCTGCCAGCCCGCGCGTTAGCACAGCCCTCTAGGAGAGTCGAGGTCACCATGTGGCCCGTCGTTTTCCCCGGCGACGACGACGGCGACCCTTTTCTTCCTTCTACTCCTGCTCTTACTACTTCGCCTCCTGTCTGCACTCCAACCTCTTCTTCTTTCTACATCTCTCTACCGGCAGACTCTTCACTGCAGAAACTTGCAGCTTTCTCAACTACACAGAAATGTGGAAATAAATAAGCAGCTTTGCAACAAAGCAGCATATTCTTTTGATAAATCGCCAAGTATGAAACAACATTTATGCATAAAGCACGTAGAGTTGCAGTGCAGGAAAAGTGCAATGCCGCAGATGGCTTGGAGTGGTCAGACACAAGCTCCTGAGCACGAGTTGAGAACTTGAGGAATAAAGAGAGAGAGAGAGAGAGGAGTCGATCGGGAAGACTGGCACTCAAGAAGATGGTTTTAGGTGCTTGGACAAAATTAATCCGAATCGAAGGCCAGCGCGGGAGTCTTCGCTTTCCGAACGCCGTGGTCTCCTCGTTCGCAGCAGGAAGCCGAGCTCCAGTCGCACCGACTATGCAAGCAGTGCGTACACACGGAGGTGCGTGCACGTTTGATCGTATTATGGAGAACTCGTCGCGCATGCAGACGCCCCAACAAAGAGGCTTAAGTAAGCCGCATAGTTGGTAAACAAGTTACGACAAAGTTCGAGAGGAGCTGCCGGAGCGACTGCTGTAACGAGATTTATCTGATCTACGACACGCGAGTTCCGCCTCGCTCGAGCTCTCATAGATCTCGCAGCTCTCTCGTATACGTAGACGGCGCCGAATGCAGCTCCTAATTTATACAACAGTCAAGAGACAAACCGACCAAAGTAACAAGATTTTCAAGCATACGTCGGGGGATGGACTAATAAGCATCGCGGTGATTCGATATAACCTCGGTGGACGTGCGCTTTTCTTCCTTTTATTCTCCGAGGCTCGAATAACTTAAGACGGAGCCCAGATTTATGAGTCGACGAATTATAGGTGCAGGCTGCATTTTCAGTATCACAATGAACATTCCTTCATTATTTGATTTTCGTCTCCGATTAATAACGCAATCGCTGGCTTTGGCGTCGTGAGCAACACCAACTGGTAAAAGTCTGGGTAAATATTGTTATTCGTTCCAACGCGATAACTCGTTTATGTCGATGCACTTTACTGTCGATTGAGAGAGAAAAACCGTTTGTTTCAACAAAACAATCGAATTAAGAGTCTCCACCCGATATATTGATAATTAGTAATAAAATGCACGTGTCGTGCCTTTGATAATAAAATGTGACTTATTAATCATTTGGGTAAAAGCGATTCGTATGATATTTCGCGCAGGTCTCACTATTCCCATTTATGATTTAGATAATTAAATTTCATTGTTTTCCATTGAATGACCAGCAATTTAGCGGATTAGCTCAACTTTTCAATGTTTGATTCTTAATATTTCCCTTCGGTAAATAAAGGAATAAATTTCTTTAATTTAAATATGGTATGTCTAGGACGTAATAACATTGTGCAGGAGTATAACTTGATCTACTACAATTAAACCTTGTTCTAAATTAAGAGAACATCTCTGGAAGGAATTTGGAATACTTTAGTTAATTGTATTCATGTTCGCAGAATTGCAGACTTCCCTTTATACTCCAATTATAATTTTTATAAGCAGAAAAATATATTAATCAACGTGATTATTTAGGGTTATCTTCGTAAATATCAATTGCTAAAGTTATTATGATTTACTCCATTCTGGAAATGCAATAAATTATTAAGCATGGTTGTGCAGTTTTCACGATGGTATATTTCTATAGTTTTAAACCACAATTATTATAATAAAATGGTTACTAAAATTTAATAAATGAAATTTTGAAAACATTATAGCGTTTGAGATATTTGTTTTGCTTATGTGCATAAAATTGGGAGGACGGAAATTGGAGAACGTAAATTCGCATCGAATTATTATTTATTCATTCGCTTAACAAGTAAATGTATACGAGTTAACAATGTTAGAGCTTTAATTAACTTTAATTCAGCTAATTAGTAATGCTTTTTTAAAGCTCTACTTATATTTATTTTATCAGAAAATCTGAAAATTAACTTATCTATAGAAACGTTTTCACGTGCTTTTACATATTTTGAAATATTTTGCAATTCTGTATATTTAAAGTACTAAATTATATTCTTATCACAAAATGATGATAACATATCGAATTTAATATAATTTATTTGATTTTATTTGAAATCTACATTTTTTATATAAAATCACTATAATATATGGCGTTAATTATTATATTTACACATTACTTATAACATATAAAATATACTTGTGCAACTTGTAATATAAAACCAGGATGTAATGAAAGTTGAAGATTTCTTTGATTGTAATCAAATAAATAATTTTCAGTATTTCATAATCATAAAATTCTCAATAATGGTATAATTCACATATTTTCATCTTTAAAAAAACAGTCAAATTATATGATTTAAAAAAGTATGCTGAACTAATTTATCAACAAATGATATTGTTATTGATGAAATAAATTTGTATTGGTCTAAGGATAATATCCATAAATTTACGCATTTGAAAGCACATAATACAACAAAATATCATACATAAACTACATAAGTTAAACTCTCCAAGTTGTCTAATAACTAAAACTGATGTGCCTTGATCTTTTTCGCAAAAAATCTCAAATCCTCCTCGGCTCTACTTTCTCACTACTTCAAAATAGATTTCTTTCATCACAGAAACTTTTGCACTCCCGATTCATATCAAGTTCGACTACTTATGTAAGCTATTTGCTTAGGCTTTACCAAAATCTATTTTTCTACAAAAGCATGATATACTCGTGTAACTGACAAAATATTGAATCTTGAATTAGATTAGACTTTCTGGCAAAAGAGACCAACGAACGTATTGTTCTAATTGTCCGAGTTTGAATCTTTTCCTTTAGCGATCAATCAAAGTATGAATTGCGTCATCGCAAAAAGCGTCAGCCATAACTAGAGTTGAAATCCGATACTTCCCCCATTTTCATAAAAGTCAGAGCAAAAAAGCTGAGAACCCTCGATATATAAGTCAAAAAATAATTTAATTTAACACGCAGATGCTTCTTTCAAACTGATGGATCGACCGAGTCGTTCATTATTGACGTAGATATTTTATACCAACCTCCAAACAGATCTTTATCTCTCAGTAGCTTTACCAATCTTTTAGACCCAGATGCTTATTAGGCCTACAGAGAACATCTCTCTTAAGGTATAATGTCGGACGATTTGGCCGAGAATCGCAAAGATACGAAAAATGTATGCATCCAAAGAAGTGGATAATTAAATTGATATTAGAAATCAATGTTCAGGATAGCTTAAATTTTCCAAAAATTCAATCATCATCAGTAGAGCATTCGTAACTTGTCGTAACAAGTTTAACCGTATTATTTATCAATTTAAAAAATTTAAGAAAGCTATGAAGTAAGCAATATACTTAAAGTCTTTACCAAAATTTATAGTGATCAATTACTATAAATTTATCCCCAATAAAAGTTAAGTTGAAAGTTTTTCCAATCGGTCAATATGAAAATCTACTTTCCTTTCATTGCTTAAAAATTCGGAATTATCTAATAATAAGTGTAATATCTTTCAATTTATTATTATTATTCGTACTTTTAAATAAATTAATTTCAATAAATAATAAATTATTTTAATTTTTAATTTAATTACTACTTTACCAATATTTATTATAACAAAGACTTTAACGCGTATTAATATTGATTAAAATATTAATTGTCGATAGCTTAAATATAAATTATATTAGAATAATAATGTATTATCAAATTATCTTTAGAAATAATGAATCTTCAACTGAAAAAATATTCGTAAATTTTATAAAAACCTTTATTAATTACGCATTGATACTGAATATTATTCAAAAATTTAGGTATTAAAAAGTAATAAAATTATGTGAAGTTATTTTATTATTTTTTATTCAGCATTAATTAATTTATGTTATTAAGTTACAAAGTAACTGTATTAATTTACAAAATAAAATGTTCATTTAATAATTCTCTTTATTTTAGTGATGAAATGTATGTGTATAGTTGATATTATATATAACCGTAACATAAATATTTTTTAAAACAAAATAAAATAAGTATATTACATGAAACAAATAAAAATCTCTTTAAATATTTTTGAGCTATTAGTAACACTTTTATTTTGAAAATTCGCCAGCTTCTCTTTAATATTTAATACGGAGTTTTATTAACTTGACTATATTTATAAAACTCATTTTAACTCTAAAAAAAAAAATCAAAAAAATTTATTTTTAAGGATTTAATATAATATGAGTACAAAATGTAAATATTCTGTAATAAAAAAAGCATACAGAATTACACATAAAGGGTATAAATATTTGTACATAAGAATAGTAAACTTACAATATCATAAAATTAATATTGTTAATTTTTTACTGCATTATCATATTTTATCCTGAAATTACAAAACATTCCACGTTTAGTATTTCCACGATAGTTTTTATCATTAATAAACACAGTAAGTTTTGCAAGAAAATGTTCATATTCACAAATACTCTACATTTAATTTTGAAATGCATTTTCTAAATTAAAATTTAAGTAAAATAATTATTAAAATATAATACGGCAGTTCATTTAAAACTTTAAGAACATATGAAAAATCAAAGAAAAAATATGTTTTAACGATTATTAATCTTTTCTAGTCAATACATTAACCATATAATTGTATTCTATTATTTTTTATATGCAACATAAAATAAATATATCAGTACTTTTTTATTATTAAAAGTTTTTAATCCCATGAAAAATAATTTTTTCAGTTAAATATACAAAAATTAATGTAAAGAACTTTTTCACGGAAGAATAATGAAAATACATTTTTTACCTATAAAAAATGTTGGATACTATCGTAAAGAATGAGAGTTATTACAAATAAAGTAAGAAAAATTAGGTATTATATTATATTTATATTTATTTCCTTTTTTAAAAGCTTACATTACCTTTAATAACAAAAGGAAAAAGTTTGATTAAAAATATATTACATATGCTTCCTTTCATATATTTTTCTTTAATTTAAAACTTAATAGACATTTGATTTTCAAATTTTTGCAAATATTATATTACTGTTCGTGAATAGTTAATTTAGTTTTATATTATTTATCTCATTATCTTTAATATTTAAAGTGAAAATTGATGCAAAGTATATACAGTGTATGTACACGTGTGTGTAAAATGCCAAATATATATTTAAAATTGAATTACTAATTCAACCATATCATGCAAGTTAAAAGAATGATATATATAATCAAACATAGAGTGATAAGCAGGAGAGGTAGAGGAAGAGAGAGAGAGAGAGAGAGAGAGAGAGCAAAAAATTGAAATGGGTTATTTATCTAGGTTAAGTTACGAGTTCCTGCAACACCAAATCTGTGGGACAAGACTATACTAGAAGCATTGAATAAAAAATTTCATTTTTTTTAAGCATACTATTGTAATTCAGAGCGACAATCTTTACATTGAAATTTCACGCACGCCCGCGCACACACATAATTCATAAATAAACATGATTTAATAGTGGTGTAAAACTTTCTGATTGTTGATTTTTTAAAAAATAATTACGTATTTTACTTGACAGGAAAAAGAATTTTGTTCAAATATAATAATAATAATAATAATAATAATAATAATAATAATAATAATAATAATAATAATAATAATAATAATAATAATAATAATAATAATAATAATAATAATAATAATAATAATAATAAATAATAATAATAATAATAATAATGATACTAATTAATAATAATAATAATGATAATAATAATAATAATAATAATGATGATAATAATAATAATATAACTATCCATTTTACTTAAATATCAAATTTTCTTCAAATTTGCATTTCATTTTTCTACGTTAAAATTGACAAATACCAACAGTTTTTTATAAAAAAGAATTATGTGCTTATCGCTAAGAATAGAGATATATTTATTAAATTATGAAAACGCAAAAATTACTAACACTTTGATACGATATACGACCCGTATGAAAACTTTGCATTATTAAACTTAGTTTAGCTTATTAAAACGCAGGAATTAGATAACAAAACTATTACTATAATATTATGTTTCAAATTATATATTTAAATTTTGAGGTGTCGCGCTATATACTATAACAAGATGACAAATTTGAAATATACTATTAACATAGGTTTATTGACACCATCTGTAACCTGATAAGAAGGAAAACGACGGTAGCTATATCATACGACATAAAACGACCAAAAATAGAGATAAGCGTAATAGCTTTACTAAAACCTAGTCAAAGAACGCTGGCTCCTCTTCTTTTGCAAAGGACAGTTTCTTACGAGATCTCGATTTAAGAAAGGAAGGATGAAATTGCTATCTTCAAAGAGTATAACTATCTAAATATAGAAAATTATCGATTATATATTTTAGATATATTTTTTTCTGCACACGTTCGAAAGATAATAACTAGATCTTTTATCGTTTTCTAAATCTCATTTTCTTTGCAAGTATATTTGCTTTATAAAATAAATATCTTGAAATCTTTTACAAAATTTCATCTAACAATGATAACAATACCATAATAATAATAATAATAGTAATTTTGGCTGATGTTTAAAAAATATTTCTTCTATATTGAATGGAACATTGCAATAATTATTGAGTATAAAGAGTATAAAACTTTATCCGAAAACTCTGTACTCTAGTTGATTTATTGATACTATATCTTAAAAAATACATAATAAATACATAAACGAAGTATCCTCTCCTAAAAATAACTTAATTTTTAGAACAATCGCTTAATTTTTAATGCAAAAAAATGTTAATGAAATTTTATATTGGATACTTTATTAACAGTTGACTGTTGTGACATGCATGTAAAAGTATCTTGTGGTAAATAATTTCTTTATGAATAATTAAATACGTAGGTACCTGAATAATAGGTAAAAGGAGCACAGAAATTGGGCAGCTGAGGTAAAAATTAATTTATTGTAATTAAAAGGAAATCCAAATCTTTGTGGTTTACTAAAATTATGGCGTGACTAGATCGTTAATACTGCAAACAAATTCGACAGGTGCAGTGTATTACGTTACAAATGATCGTAAAATTAATTCTATTAAAAGAAAATTGTCAGTAATTTCAATGTTTTATCGATAATTCTCGGTTAGCAGTTCCACGTTTCAATCATCCCTTTAACGAGTGCATACTAATAACTTATCACAGGAATCAACATTAGCCAAATAAAGAAAACACGAGTGTTATTCAGCCTTTTTTGAACCTAAACTCATTATATCGGAAAATGCGAGCTGCCGGGTACTGCGATATTATTTTTCAGTTGCCCCGTCTTGTTCAGCACTCGGCCACATAAACACGCAGGCACACCCACAAGCGAAAGAATGCATTCCAATATCACTAGACACTCTTGGTCCCTATTGACTTTTGCCTATCCGCAGACACAACTCGCATAACTCGCACAACTGACACAGCTTAGAATCACTGTATACTTTGATGTACACGCACGTACAATGAGAATGAAATCGATTTGTGATTTCAATTTAATGTCTTTCGCAGTATACGGTTGAGTTTAACGAGGGAGAAAAAAGTCGAAGACTAGACTGGCGCACAGACGCTCACGTCAATGCTTTATCAATTTTTCATGATTACCACGTAAAGTTAAAATATGTACACGAGCCAAAATCATTATTGCGAGTGGAGAAAGAAAAATAGCGTAGGAGATCGTTTGCGCCGCGCAGTTGACTTTACACATAAATGCCTGACTTTTGTTGTTTGCTCTCTTACAGTTCCGCCTCATAAGATCATGATACTGAACGAGAATGGCAACGTGCTGGGCTCGAGTGTGGGACCTTACCTCGAAGGAGATGATCTTAGGCTCTATTGCGACGTTCATGGCGGTAAGTAACGAATCACGCACTTATTCTTCATTACAAGAGCGCTATGAGCCCATCTTATCCACGATTGTCCTCCGGAGGATCGACGATAAATTGAAGCAACTCCGCGCTCGCCTTCTATTTTTCCTTCCCTTTTCTCGCTTCCTCTCCTGCCAAAGGAGTTTATTGATTTTCGTATTAGAAAATGACCTGCTTTTACAACTGATCGTGTATTTCACTGCCATCTACGGGTTTCAAATGCATTTCCGAGGCAGTGTTTTGCGTTCCGCTTATTAAGCGTCCTTTTATGCTTTCAGGTTCGATTCCGGTTGTGCAAATTATAAGAAAGATTTATTTAACCTAACACTCTGCTACAAATACAATTCACATGACTATCAGACGGCGAAAACAAACATTTGCATTTTAAATTTATTAAAATTATCCTTTGTAATAAAAGTTGCTTTTATGCCTACTTGTCGAAATACTGACGAACGAAACCGTCAATTTACAATTTAAATAAACAACGATAATACCCCCGTTATCAAGAGCACTCCATTTTATACTTATATTATTTTAAATACAACTTTCTTAATTAAAGATTTATGAATTCGTTACATTAGATATCAAGTTTATTCGATTATTGAATATTATTGCGTACTTCTTACGCTCACACTTAACTAATTCTTATCCTGTTCCAATCAGTGATTAATATCGTCGTTTATAAAAAAAATATTGCCGAAATGAACAATTATTCCTGCCTCTGTATATTATTATCACCGAAGAACAAATAAAAATTTAGTTAATTTATATGTTGTGAATGCTCCGCTTATTGAAAAATTAGCCGAAAATGAAACGTGCGATAAAATTTGAAAATAAGAATACGATAAACAGTTTGGTTTTTTCTATAGAAAGGTCTCTTACTAAATATTTTGAGCTTTCGCTTCTCTCGTAAAATAATGTTAGTTTTCATGATGTAACTTACACTGACAGATACCACTATTTTTGATAACGATCAAAACATTCCGAAAGAAAATTCGAAAACTATAGCGAACAGTTTTTCTCCATCGAAATTGAACTCGAAACTTCTTTTTGTTTCGTCGATACTCTTCCAGCTGAACTATCGATATCCCTGTATTTTCTTCATCGAGTTGTACTCACACATTAATCGTAGCACAAAATTGAATATTTTGTGCTTTATCATGTACACGAAAATAAGCTTAATTATAATTTTTTTAATCATCAGCTTAAACTTTATATAAAAACTATTTAATACTTGTTAGTTGTTATAATGTATTTTTATTTTTTATACAACTATTATTAATTGTATGCAAATACAATTATTACATTAATCGCATTACTAAGTTTACGAATACTATTCTTTTTAACGTCGTTATATAACTACAGCATTATGTTAAAATATGAAACATTAAATATAAGGAAACTCCAGTAATATAACATAAAGTTTTATAATAATATCTTTTTATTTTTATATTTATTTAAAGCTAGATAAACTATTCTACACGTATATATAATTTAGAAATCATAATTATTTTCAATGTATTGCAATCAATAACTAAACATAAGCTTTACTTATTCATGTACTTTTTATATTATAAATGCATATAAAAATCATCGTAAATAAATAAAATCGAACGATCAAAGTATTACATTCTTTCATTCATTAAATTTTTGTTGAAAAATATTATTGAATAAATTGAATAATACTGACAAATGATTTTTCGAGTATTAAAATTATTTAATCTAGTAATCAAAGAATAAAGAAAAATTAATTAATTTTTTTTACGAAATTTAAAAAAAATAAGAAAAGCTCTTACAAATGAGCTATCGAATTTTTTAATTAACACTGTAATAATACATTTACTGGAGATGGCTTCCTTTTATGAGTCTTTATTGCTATTTCTGCCGGTCGGCCGGACACAATTAGCACCAATTGTACGACTTCACTTCCTCAATACTGACCAGCATGCGCCTAATACTTGGGTGTACGTACACATACCGCATGGTCACATTAAAACTCTTTCTTCTCCTGTATCTCTCTCTCTCTCTCTCTCTCTTCTGATATAATTAGCAGCAGCAAACCCATTTCTCGATGCACGTGCACACACTATAATCCCTTTTACAATTAACAATATATATATATAAGCGTATATTCAACTATACTGCAATATTTTTCATTTACATTCATTATACTCAATATTTATGCAAGGAACAAAATAATATACTAAATTAAATCAAAGAAATTCATTACTAATACAGCTAAATACAAAAAAATTAATTCATTTATTTAAAACTTGCAGTAGCCATTAATTTATTGCGTGAAAAATTTTAGATTAAACCAAGACATAATATTTTAAGTGTTACGTTAAATCATAGATTATTAGAGAAACCCTTTCTAAAAATTTTCTTACAATTTTAATTCTGTTTGCATTTAGAATTCAATTGAATTTTAACATAAATTGTTATTCACTGACTCTATGTTAATAAATTTGTTAATTAATGCATATTAAATTAATAAATAAATATCCAATGATCCAATGATGGTATATTATTAGCTTATGTATTTATTTGTATACCATACATAAACTTTAAGAGTAATTGAATTGTTCAATAAATATAAAATAATTTGTAATAAAAGAGCGTTAAATATTCTTTTCAGTAGTTGTTAAAAATGGTTTAAAATACAATTTTAAAAATTATGCAAATTATTATTTTTTTTTGTTAGACCACAATATAAATGAATTGTACGAGTAATTAATTAAAATTTATTATTTAATGTATAATCATAATAACATAACATCAGAAATCCAATTACATACGATTTTATAATAGATTAACGTGCAAAAATAAAGTAAAACAATGATAATATTTCTCAATTAATTATAATCAAATATTAATAAAGCGTAGGAATTTTACAATTTTTTTGATAACTTCAAAAGCAACTTTTCAAATATTTCAAGCAAATTTAGAAAAAACTTTCAATCGGAAAGATGCAATTAAAATAACGGTCAAAAATTAAATATCGCTACGTTAAAAATAATTAAATATCTCTATTATTGCCACAAATCAATTCGGCAAAAAGGCTAAGTTTACATTTATAATCAATTTCAAATTGAATAGGCACTTTTCACAAACGCAAGCAGTTTTTCATTGCACAATTGAGACAGTAACAAGTGACATTGAATCAGATAAATAAGCTTTTGCAAAAGACCTAGTAAACGTGTAAATTCGTTTCAATAATAAGCGTAGGTCGCAAACTAAAGTATTGAGGTGAGAAAAAATATTCTTTCGAATTAATCTGAAGGATTTCTCAAAAACAGTACACGAAATTCGTATGATGACACGCGGCATCTCTGCAAATGGTTTTACCAATGCCAAAGCCCAGCATTAAAAATAACATTGAAATAATCGCTTTGAGAGTCAATGATAATGACATTTCGAAAATGAAATCGCTTGTATCTTCTAATTGTTCTTGTGTGCAGGCTTGTGTAATCATGGACCTAAGTTACGTTTACGATAATAAATTGATAGAGGAACTACTTGGCTGCAGTTAACCGAGACTAAGATCGAGCATTACCCAGAGATATTTGTGCGATTATGCACTTAATCTAGTGCGAGCAATTGTCTTATCCGCCAAGTAAATAGCTTTTTAATATACGAAACTTGGCATAACATATAATTCGTTGGCTTTTAATAGGCTTAGGAGCTCTCGTACTAGTGCCCCAGTCGAGCTCAACCGACGAACGAATAATATAACTTTGCCTACTTTCTGGACGATTGGGTTATTTTCTAAGCGGCGGTCGTTTTGCTCTTGCCGAGCATGATTTGCTCTAAGTGTCTATGCGAGTTCGCCGTTCCTCCACACCTGTAACGTAATTCCAAGTTTTTCATTTTTAAACGCAACACAATGCTCCTGTCGAGGATAAAAGCAAACTCAGTCTCTAGTTCCATTAGCCCTTAACTCTTAATAAAAAATATTAAATCGTTACACGCCGTTTAGCTAGTTTTATGTGTAATAATTTTTAAGGAAACGCTTTTACTCTCTTTTCAATGCTCAAATGCAAACCGTTAGACGTAATCTCGTGAAACTACGAAATCGCACCAGCGAAAGATAGCACTGCAATATATAAAGCCCCGAGCCCCTTGCAATTAATGGGAATTAGCATCCTACATCGATTATAATAAAACTTCACCCCAACCTCAGCAGCTATTATTATATTAATAACAATAATAATAACTGTGAATCGCGGGGATTAAATTAATAAAAAACGTTAACTTCGTTAACGCGCATTTTTTATTTCTTCGCGATGTCATATGTTTAAGAGGAAGAAAAGTATTAGGACTCTTGGTAATACCGAAAACTGCAGATAAAAAGAAAGAACACACAGTGAAAAGAATGTAAGGCCGTTAATTTTAAAAGAAATTTGATCTTTATCTTTAAGACTGAGAAATTGGCTGTTAAACTTTTTAAGGATATAATCAAGGATAATGTTCACGACTATAAAAATAATCGACCTAATAAAATTACAGCATGACCACGTAGAGTATGAAACCAGTCTGCAATTGACCTCATTTAGAATTCTATTATCAGAAAAAGATGCCAAGATTTTGGTTCTTAAATATTTGTCCTATTGCTATTGCAAAGCCGATAAATATTTTAGCAGTAAATAGTAGTAAAATTTTGCAACACCACTGTGAACAATTACTTTTCTTCGTGCAGTTAGGACCGAGTGCGCTAGCTGTTTGAAATATATTTTTGAGCCCCTTTTCCATTATTAGATCAGAGAATTTTCGGTGACGCGACCAAAAGAAAAACTATAGCGATTCATAATTTTCCAATTCTCGGTAGCCATACTTAATAACTACCACGTATACCTGCACTGATAGATTGCGAGTCATAAAAAAAGGATAAAGTCGCGACTTTTCACCAGCAGGATCTCCCGCTCACGCGTAACGAGCTTGATTAACTTTTTAATCGAACCGACCGGAGAAACTCGCGGGAATCGGCTAATCTCGCGCTCTTTTTGTGATATTTGGAAAAAGGCGCTGCTCTCTCGTGGATAAAGCAACGACGAAAATCAATATGAATTCTTAAAAGGCCGTATATTAAGTCGGGTAAGTCACCGAGGCTGCCGCTCGACCTATCTTACTGAAAAGATATCGGTAAGCTTCGTGCTTTGCAATATCTGCTCCGACAGCCGCGTCGGCAATAAAACATACAGGTTACCGCGATGCCGGACCGGCGCACCCTGGAGATTATAATCGCGGTTCACGAACCGGCGCACTTCGTGAAAAATAGCCATTCCAAAGCTCCGCTCTCGACGCACATCCCTCTTGGCCTCTCGAATGTAGCCCAAAGCCGTTTTGAATAACGCCCGCGATACGCAAATGAGGCTTCCGGTTCTGCTGGCGCGCGCCGCCCAGAGGCCAAACTGAAAAATGAAAAATAAACGAATTTAAAGCGAATCACGTGGATTGGTGTTACAGGCAAGCCGCCACCGACGGTCAATTGGTATCGCAACGGGAGGTTCGCGGGCAACTCGAGCCACCGCCAACGCGAAGGCCTCGTGCGCAGCGAGTTGCAGCTGAAAAACCTCGGACGCAAGGACGTGCAGACCGAGCTCACCTGCAACGCCACCAACAACAACAGGTCCAATCCCCTCGCCTCCAGCGTCCGCGTCAACATGAACTGTGAGTATTCCAAGTACACAACTCTCTCTCTCTCTGCGCTTCCACCCCCATTTTCCATTTTCCGTTAAAAACACGGCTTCGGCTGCGGTTGCCCACTGGATGTAATGCGTCAAGGCCCGCGAATGCTTTTTTACGAATAACCCTCCGCGTCCGCGCACCCAGACCATCTGACGAATGTACGGATGTATTAGAGCGATCGATGTCGGCGTGGGCAGACACGTGAGTGCCTGTTTTCGTTCGTTAATTTCGCAGCCTGCGAATTAATACTAATTCAACTTAACAATGGATTTCAGCGAAAATCGGACGTCGGGCAATCATTCCGTTGGAGGGGAGGTTGGCGTTTCGCAGTCGCGAGTTTTATGCGATCGCTCTCTGAAAACGCCAATGGACTAGAATACTTTTGACTGCTTTATTCTCGGCGTTATCCAGCATTGCAAATATTATGAATATATAATGAAATGTGATACGCGCAAACATTAATATTGCGAGAATGGATGCTTTTGAATTTCGGAGCTAAATGCTTGTGACGTTTCGATGGGAAATTATAAAACGAGCGCGCGTAACTTATCTTAATAATAAAGTATTGCAGGCGCTTGTCAAATTTTATTCGCAAAGGAAATTAACGGGGCGTTTTAGCACGAGGCAAATATCAAATTTATCGACGAGAAATCTCGTGTGAACAAATGTATTCAACATTCGCGAAAAATTCGCAATTCTACCTCCAAATGCAAATCGTGTCTTACGAAAGAGCTGCCCTTTCCAAGCCTTCGTCGCTGCACATTGCATTGTTGCTATGCACTATGTCAGTTTTTATTATTTATCAGCGCTGCGCTAAAAATGAATGGATTAAATTCGTAGCCACAGGACTGTAGAGTCTCTGTACGGTAACACAGAAGAACGTTGGCGACGTTCTCCAATCAACGTTAAGTCGACGAGGAGGAATCAACATAGTGTCAATTATAGTATAGTATAGTATTTTTCCTTGAATTTACTGTTAGGCCTCGTGAATATAAACGATCCACGTTAAACAGCAAAAGTGGCTTGTCTTGCTTGGTAGTTGTTATCGACAAACATTTTCTGTATGTGTATTAAATCGACAAAAGTAATTTATTTATTTGAGTAAAGTTTTGCGATCGAGCGAAACTTTAATCGCCAAGATGCCGCTCCGTCTGTGCAAATAGCCACTCGTTGTGATTGCGAAAAAACAAAGCCTACTGCACATCTTATATCAAAGCATATATTATAAGATAAGAGAGGAGATACGTGATTAGAGTAAAAAGGATCGGCATTTTTAATATTTTTTAGAAAATATTTTTAGTTAAAAGAATTTATGTATAGTCGTATGAGTTCGAGGAGAAAGTTAACGAGGTGTTCGCTCAAGGGCTTTTGGGCTCTTTCAAAAACTTATGCTACAAACGTCTGAGGACGAAGCCAACTATCCGCCCTAAAAAAGGCGGATTGAAGGCTTAGACGCAGTTGATACCTCCGTCCTGATAAGGACGGTTTCATCGAAGCAGGCAAGTAATTCTCGAGCAATGATTAAGTAAAACACTGATCTCTTTGATGTAAGCCGTGGGATGATGCAATGAGATTGCCGCTTCGTCCCCTTGCGAACCCTCTTAAAAGAGAGACAGCGGCAGCACCGAGGAGACGTCCGACTATCATGATGCCCCCGGATGGCTTCCTCGTGAGATCTCGGAAACGTGCATCGATATCTGCTTCCTTTTGCCTAGTGGCTGTAATAAGAGTAGCTCTCCTTGTAACTTGTTACCGAGGAGACAAGTTTCGTTAAGGGTCCATGCGTCCCTTTTTATCTTTCCGACCGAGACTAGCAGAGCTCCCCACCCTCGGCCAGAAAGTTGAATCGCTTCAATCACATTTCTCTCCTTCGGTGACTGCCCCTCTTGGCTTTCGACACGTTCTCCCTTTCTCCTGCACCGTTATGACGCTTTAACGAGTATATATTTCTGCGTATAAACCCCTATAGCTCACCGACGCGTGCGAGTGTGCGTGCGTACGAGCCGAGGGAGTGGGTCGAAGTGGAAAAAAACAACAATGCTCGAGACTGACTCACCCTGGCGCACACCAAATATTAATTAATTTACACAATTAATTCAAGTAATTATCTGATAAAGCTATAGCGATGCTTCTCTTCTGCAATATTCGGCAGTGTTAGTAAATGTGTTCACACACCTAGATAAAGTAAAAAGCGTATATTGTGACGATGACTAGTTTGAACGGTGGAAGCCATATTTTTTGGATCCATGCGTATTTTTGAGCGAGCAAAGATCAATTCGTTACTTTCGTTATTGATTATTAGCAACAGTTTCAACTCGTCGATAAATTAAAATCTGGTGTATAAATTTTGGTTAGAAAGCTTTCAAAGTTGAGAACCTGTATCAAAGTTCGGATCGATTTTGAGCAAGCATTTGGTAGCTCCTGCTATTGCAACCACTTCAAATGATTTCGGAACGTTAACAAACAGTCGAAAACCAATCAAAGCAGCTATCCCTTGTTACAGATTAGATTTTTCTTCTAGAATTACGAATATTCCAAAATTACCCAAGTTTAATTGTCTAATTAAACAATAATCAAGAGCTTCCGCGCTGAACTTATTTAGATAAAAAGAGCTCGGCTATTTTTATAGATATAATATTCTCAAAAATTTTCAACTCGCTTAATTATTCATCCAGTATATTTAATTATTCGCTCTAAGTTGTAAGAAACTTGGGCATAATTTAAGCAGACAGCTTTAGCGGTCCAGCGCAAAACTGGCTTATTCCAAGAGCTCTGAGAAAATTTTTAATGACATTGCGTTCATTACAGCAACGTTTTTATAATTGACATTAATTCGCAGAATCCATAATTACTATGCATGAGAGATTGCCCGATTTTTGTTATCCGGATAAAATCTTAAAATCTCAATTCGAATTCATGAAATGAACAAAGAAAAAAGAGCGCCTCCCACGCAATCGGGCGAATAAAGCTGTAAAACATTGCACGTGTAGGCACCCCCGCTGATACCAGCCGAATTTTACGGATGCATGTGCGAGCGCCAGGCTGCTGAAAATTATTGCAAAACCATCGCGTACTGCATGTTAAAAACGCCGGGAGTGCGACATCCATCAAATCCGCGAAATTACGGGCCTCCGATAAATCAAAGGTAGTGGCGGAAAAAACGACGAAAAAAGCCGCTTTAACTTTCAGCTTTAAACGATATTAACGCGATTAAAGCCGGTGGCGGGCGACGCATCGCGGTTATTGGGTCATCCGAGGAGCGTTGGGTTGGCCCATCAGCTTACCACGGGCAAAAACCAGAGAGAAATCAAGACGCGCAACGCAATTTACTGGCAGTTACGCGCGAAGAGATTCTGCGGGGATTCCCTCTAGGCTGCTCCGTATGTCCCAGGAGAGCCACTGCGTCCGTCGCGCCTCATCTCTCAGTTTTCTAATCGTTGCACCCGAGTGCATCCCCTCTTTCAGATGGTCAGTCGCAGCCCTCGTTTCGTGCTTTAGGCCTGCGACGCTAAACTGCCTGCCAGGGGAGGGCGAACTCCAAGTTAATCACATTTTCCAATCGCTCCTGGAAGCAAATAGTGAACAGCCGCTTCAACCTATTAAACTTCGCACATGAACTCCGCGATTATACGAAAGTTGTTGACGTCGCTTTTGCCGGATTCGCGCGGCCCGGAAAAACGGGCTGAAAATATATTTAAAATTACGAAGGAAAAAACAATTAAACAACGGAGCAGAAGAAAGGGGAGCGTTAAATGAAAAAATGCATGAGGCAAATAAAAGAATTTCGAAACAAAAATGAAAAAATTGCATTAAGCACCTCTAGTTGCGTGCCTCGTTCGCGCTCGTAATTAGTATGCATACGTGAAAGAGAACGCGGAGAAAGAAGTAGGAAAATAGCGGAGGCCAAACGATGAAATTTTTGCCCACGGTCGCACGGGATTTAACGAATGCAGAGCTTTTTAAAGGCTGCTGGCGCGAGAGCGAAAATTTTCCGCGCAGTGCGGGAGCAACGGATGTCCCGTGCGCAACAACTGTGAGAAACGCCCCCGCGTCCCCTCTCGCGCTCTATGGCTTAAAAGTCGACTAAGCTCGACGGGAGAATTTATTTATTATTTTTCTGTCCGAATAAAATCACTTATTGAATGCCAAATTATATTTCGATTTTAAGCCTCTTTTTTTCCTATTCACTGTTTTCAACAATTGTTAAAGTAATACACCGCGTGTTTTGGAGCTAATTTTATGTTGATTAAATTGTGAATAACTTCTAAAATTTTCTTTCTATTTCGGCACTTTAACCTCAAATTCTTTTAATACAGTTTTGTTGTGTTATCTCACTACTACTGCAATACTGTTATTCTCATGCACACGCGTGCTTAATGTATTTGTTCAAAACTATTTGGACATAATTTTTCGTGGCCGCGATAAACGTTGCTACGAAATATACGAGCGAAAAAGTGTATTAATGTTTTTAAAAAGTACTAGAAGTTTACGAAAAACGTCATATCGGCATAAATTTTATAAATTTATTTAATCTCTGCGTAGCAACGACTAATCTAATTAATAAAGAAAACTTTGTTTTACCCTATTGCTTTTTCTACCATCTTTTTATTAAATAACGCCAAAGTTCTACAATCCAAATTATTATTCATACATTTATTATTCATGAATTTCCGAATGACTCTTACAAACATTTCTAGAGTCAAATTCTTTTTTATAATTCCAATGTTTCATAGTTTGCATATATCAATTGATATCTTTCGTACTGATATTTCCAGCTTCTAACTTTAACGTTGTTTCAAAAATTATTCTTCTGATTCATTTATTTTACAAAGAAAGTATTTCAGCGTGCATATTAATAAAATAAACAATTTTTTCGATAAATTATAAAATAATCAATTTTTGTCAAAGAATTGAGACATCTTATTATTAGATTTTATTTCTTCTCGGCAAATTCTGAATCATACTTTAATCATTTTATTATTTACTTAGATTATTCCTACGCAATAAAAAAATATTTTATCTAAGATTTGCACAGTCATTTATACTTATATTGATGTCTTAGAGGACTACAATTCGAGAAGTATAAGTCATAGTCAAATATTTTAAAATTATAAACATTTATATTAAAATGTTGAAGTATCATATTATTATTACACTGAATAGATTTTAATTTATTAAAAAAAAATTTTTCTTGCAATAATTGGATATATAAATATGATATATTTAATTGAAAGCTAAAATTTAATTTATAACCTATTTTTAAAAAGCGCACGACTTCCGAGTTAATTTCTGGTCAACTTGCGCAAAAAATTTATTGAAAATTTATGACACTGTTGTTATTATACTTTATAATTTATTTAAAATATTTACTGCAACTCAGTATAAAGTAGAAAACATGCAAACGATATAAAAAATAAAATAAGATACCAAATTTTGTTTAACGAAAAAGCTTTATTAGGCTCAACAGGCTCAACGGCTTTCTATTAAAATTATTTTACATTATTTGAAATTCAACAGCGCGAATGTCTTCGATGAAGTGATGAACAAAAAGAGCCTCGATCATCATTTTCACGATTTTATAAGTTTGTTAGCCCTCGCAGTTCGACCCACTTTCGTACCAATGATCAGACTTCTTACGCAACTTCGTGATTCCTCTTGGATAAGTTTTTGATCCCTTTTCGATCGATTTCACCGAACAACTCTACGGTATTCTTCGATAAAATGTAAGTGTTACGAACAGCGCGTATTTACATTAATTAAAACAACTATTGGACCATCAATTGTTAAATCTGGTTGTACATCGCGAGTGGTTAAAAAATTTTCCGAGGCTCTTTCAAACACAAACGATGCTAAGAGTGAAAAACACCTTTATGTTAGAGCCAACGATTCAATTTTCAAGATTAATATATGCAAATAAGTGTGGCAGAGTGAGGGGGGAAGGGCGTAGTACCCATAAGTCCCGTTCTGCACGTGAAGTAGGCGACGAGGGTGAAATCGCTTGGAATGTAAGAGGTGGTCGTATTGCATTTGTACAATACCATTATAAGGCGCGAACACTTTTACAACATTTATATTTCTTTTACTGCGAAAAGCGCTTTGTTTGCCCTTATCTTGTATAAATATTTATACTACGTATATTTTAATAATATTTCAATTTATATTCATTTCTACTCAGATTCTATTCAATTCAGTATCCCGAGTTCATTTAATAATTTCTTGATTCATAGTTAATAATTGATGATAATAATAATTTTTTAATATACACAAACCAAATTACTTTCTTTATACTTAATGTTTTCGCAAAGCTTTTCAAATGCGGCCCCCAAAGTAAATATTTCGCCATCGCACTTGTATTTCCGTTGGCTAGTAAAAATATCTTATTATACGTATTTCACACACCAGTGTCTCTTGTCAAAGCAGTGCTTAATAATTAAATTCGTGTTTTAATATAATTAATCAGAAGAGGAAAAAAATTCTCTGATTCCATTTGAAACGGTGTAACCTAGCGATCCGTAAAAAATCTGTAATTCAAAATTATTCATCAAATCTAACGCTTTTTCAGCTTCGAAATTCATAATTATTGATAAAATTGAAGAAATAAAAGATTTGACGTCGACTCAAATCGAATTAAGTAGATTGTGCCGCGCTATTATCAAAAGTGCCAGGTATTAAAGAATAGTTTCGGAGTGATGAATCAACGAAATATATTACCTATTAAAACTAAAATCCGACGAAAAGCCGAAAACAATGCCTGGATATCTCGCGGCACATTTAAGTCCCTGATAATTCCATTAATTATGAAATAGCGCCTCTCGATCGGCAACAACGAAATAGACTGTGATATCTGTTGTTTTTATGAAGACGAATACGATGTTTGCAGAACTGGCAAATAGAGCTGCTATAGCAAATAGAAGTTAACCGTGTAATGTATATAATATATAACGTTATTTTTAATAGCCTATGGATGTATTGGATGCCGAAAAGTTGGATTAATCAATCGATAATTTTTTAGCACGAACTTAGCGTCGACTGGGATCGCGCTCCCCTCACGCGCGTGACTGTGTGTTTGTGTAGAATTTTATTGGACCAGTACGGAGTTGGGGAAAGCTCCAAATTTCAACAGAGAAAGGAGAGGATCGCATCAATCCCCCCTGGCCTCCGAGCGGCGATAACCTCATCAAAATTCCGCGTTACACCAGAGCTGACCCACTGCTTCCGGTTAGCCGCAGTCCGACCGCAGGGGACAGAAGCAAAGTTCGCGAACGTTCACCCCCGCGCCGAATGCGTTTTGAATTTTAGAGTTAGCAAGGCTTTGGGAGTTATGTGTTGGTACGTAGGGTGGAAACCACTTGGAGAAGACGGCGGCCCGTTTAGGCTTATTCGGGCAAGACGTCGACTCATTTTTCATCCTTTCATTTTCAATGGCTCTACAAACCTGCTTTGAAAACCTTTTTACCCCCTTTTTTAAGCTAAATTGCAAGTGACCGCTTTCACTTAAACGCGCGTTTTAGTATGGAAAAAAGTGCCGGGTAATGCACTTAAAGAATGTAAATCTTGATTGTCCTCCTCTTTATTAGACTCTACGTCAGGGGGATCCGCTTTATTATATTTTCTATTTATAGATAATCTTTACGCCTGCAATATTACTCGATGAATTTTCTTGTCAGGGCATTTAACGATTTTAATAATTTTATTATTCATTTATGAGCATCGAGGGTCGTAAACGTTTACTGTTTAAATTTTTGGTAAAATTTATTTATTTATATATTTATTTATGAGAGATTCTTCAGTTGTTGTAAAAAACATCCTATGAAATATATTCAGAGTATAATTCTGAGCTGCGCGGACTGCCTCGATTAATTATTACAATGTATACCAATTTGCGCTTTAATAGATAATATCGTGGGATTTCAACGGGTGAGTAGGGATTATTTTTTAAGGGATTAAATTATAATTATATGTGCACGCCTCGTTTCGAATTGGTCTAATGGATTCGTCGGCAATCGTCCGTAAGCCCACTCCACCTTATATCCTTAAAACATAACTCCAAGTGCTTACCCTAAATTACTTTTGTTACTTATGTATATATCAGCATAGAAACGCTGCCACCTGGAGGAGAATTTCCGCCCTGATCCCTCACACACACACACACACACACACACACACACACACACACACACACACACACACTGACCGTTGGCACGTTTGCACAAAACTACCTATCAACTATACCGCACGTTTAAAAATGTTATAGTTTTTATAAGACTTCTCACATTGGTTATTTAAAATTATTGAATCAGAGATTAAGTTCAATGTGAGTTTTTTAACGCTTACCTATTGTTTCGTCTCAAACTTATATAAAAAAAAGTTTAATTTTCCAGAATGCTGGAAGTTCCAAGCATTCGAAAATTTAAAATTTAATCCCTTTTTAAATTTAGTGGTTTTTGAACAAATTCCATTAAATTTGCGTATAGTATCACTTGACGTTTAAACCTGTCGTTAATTTCAGTACATTTCAAAAATACTTTAAAAATGAAATTGATAAAATATCAAACAAGGTATTAAAATTAATTTATTTTAAAATAATATTAATTGAATCTCGAAGATAATCTGCACTTTTAACTATGAGTATTAGCTTTAATGCTGCAATCGAAAACTGCATGTAATCTTGTTCGACTCTGTCTATTACAAAATCAATAACTGTAATATTAAAATAAATGATTGATTTAAACCTATTAAATTGAATAAGCATTTATGGATAATATAAAAACAAGATTTAGAATATCACACGCCTCTTTTAATAATTCGTAATAAAAATTATTCCGATTTATTGAACAGATTTTAATTTTATTCCTCGAACTATGTTGCTCGAATAATTTTTACGATTTCGTGAATAATTCAGGAAAGATTTATAACTGATGTAAAGATTCTATCAGTTTAGTAAGTATTGATTTCCAAACTCCAATTTGTCTAAAACAGTAAATTATTCGTGGTTACAGTATTGCAAAAAAATCCAAGCTTTCTTGCGTAATTGGGACGGAGATTTCAATTAAATTATTTTTGATAAGACGCCGTATTGGCCGAATGAATAAATTAACTTTAAAAGGGAAGTAAAAGTCCGTAAGAACAACAAGTGCTTGTATAATGTATGGATATAAAAAAGAAACAACGATAAAAATGAAGTAAAATGAGAGAAATATCTAAATGCTCTCGAGTCTAAACTGAAAAATTATTTAAATAAAATTTTAATTGCAGGATTAAAAAATAAATAAAACACTTGGGTGTTGAATGCGATATTATAAAATCGAAACGTTTTTTATTTAATGGAGACGTACATCCACGGCATCGTATTACCTGCCAAAATTATAATTATATATATTTTCACGGATTTCCGAAAACAAAAGAGCAATTAATTTCCAGATGTGTAAAATTTACAACACAATTAATGTTTCGGCCAGCCTTGATGTATTCGATTACAATTTTCAAAGCCTAGGGTGCACCTACACTTGGCGCACGTACGCGTTTTCATTACATCCGATTTAGTATTCGAAGGATAAAAATAAGGCCTTGACGGCACACGCACAAGTTTCATGTCCCGTTTAACATGCAATCGACTAAAGTCTATCTAAATTTGCTCTTCTGTTGCACATGCAGGCATTGGCGCTTGGAACGAGTGCGAATCTCTCTTCAATATTTAGCTTTTACTCGGCTCCATCGCAAATCCGGCTCGTATTTTATCGCGACGCGACTAAAAGTTCATAGCCCGTGTGCAAGGCGTTACGAAAGGCGGTTACCCATCAAAAGCTCCATTTCCCCTTGAGAAATACTCCGTGAAAATGAGAGGGAATGCGAGGAGACTAAAAATAGAACGTGTCGTTTCTGAATTTCATTAGCCGCAGCGGGGAAATTCGACGCGGCGATCAATTATCTCTTTCGGCGCGTACCAAATGGAGCCGAGGATCCGCCCCCCCCTTCCTCCTTGTGTATGCGAAATCGCGCGTACAGGCAATTAGCGGCGGGATGCAGAGCAGAATTTTAATCGACGCCTCATCGATACGCATAGGTTATGTCGGGAGTGACCACAACTACCGAATACGCGCTCTCCAAGACCAAGTCTACATTTGTACTGGGAACGAGCACTCGGTCGCCTTTCCCGCCCGCAGCCCGAGGGTGGAACGAGGACGGAGCGAGCGTCGCCGTCGCGTTGGCATTTTTCAAAATTCGAATCATCGTGGCTTTTAAGTACTTTTAGCGCAACTATCGAGTCACCGGGCGGTGCAAATATTCCTTATCTAAGCCGCGTCTTGTGCTGGATCAGAAGAATAATAATGACGCGCTGAACCAAAGTACTTTGCGTTTAAGTTTGTGATTTATTCAGTCGAAGAGAGCTTTATTTAGT
This sequence comes from Platyscapa corneri, assembly GCA_018907185.1. Taxonomy (NCBI): domain Eukaryota; kingdom Metazoa; phylum Arthropoda; class Insecta; order Hymenoptera; family Agaonidae; genus Platyscapa; species Platyscapa corneri. Next base: position 751,650 of record JACCHW010000037.1, read on the forward strand.
CGTCTGAATCATGGATTCATGGATTCTCGGGGACTTGGCAATTTTTTATCGCCACTTTCAATCCCAACTGGCCAGATCTCCTACGTCCCTTTAAAAATAATTTCGAAACTAGTATTCGCGGGACTACGCTTGCCCAATAAAGCGCCGACAATTATTGGCATCGTGCCATTATTTCACATTGTATTTCATATTTCAAGAAATTTAGCTTTCGGATATAAACTCTGATCGCTGTAATCCAGCTTCCGTTTTTAACGACTTCTTTTTTGCCGAACCTCCGAAGCCGAGTTTATCGCCTGATATTAAACAGACTCCGCTCGCGCATCTCTAGCATTTGCATCCAGGAGCGAAGTTACTACTCGCTCTAAATTCATTATCCGGCTGTCGTTGAATCAACAAATTGAGAATATTAATTGCAACAGCGAATCGTCAGGAGCCGAATATTTTCGTTCCATTTCCTCCTCGCGTCTCTCGGTCCTCTTTTCTCTTTTTTCGAGCCTCATGAATTGGTAAGCGTGTACACATAAACGTACACGTGTGCATGTACATATGGCAGAGGTAGCTCGCGTCGCTCCGTCGACACACAGCCGAGTTCGAAGTTTTCATTTGCTTTGCAATTCAAACGCAGTAGCCGTTGCCGATTCCCTCCCACAAAATTCCAGAGTGAGTGCGAGTTATAGACTTGCGGCGCACCGATGAGAATATACTTCTCTCTACACTCTTTTGGCTCGTAGGCTATCGATAACCTTGGACAAACGAACCAGGCGACGAGAAGCCTCGACAGCTTCGGCAGATGAGTTTTGCGCGTCGGTCGGAAAAATATTTTCCGGCAACCGAATATATTCCAAGCATCGAGAGCGCGATCTTGTTCGGTTTTTCGTACTTTTTATCTATTTATTATTGTTTTGTGCTCTGAAAATAGTATTGCTCTGATTGATACTGTTGCCTTTAAAGTGGAGTTGCGAATTAATATTAGAAGCTTCGGATAATTAAAAATACTCGTATAAAAGGAAGATATTTCCTTTTTTACTCTTTTGCAGTTGGTTGGATATAAGCAGGCAAAAAATTGATTAAAAGAAAGTATTTCGACTAATAAAGTTAAGCGTATCTTTTTCTCTAGTCTGATCAGTGGTGCTATCATAAATTATTTAAAATCGACAGATTCTTTCTTTGTACACTGTATCATCATGCCGTATTTTAAATTCATAATTATTTTAATTATAAAAACCAAATCTTAATTCTGATCGTTAACTGAGAATGTAAAATTATTATCAAATATGAAGCACTAATACATATTGTTTAATAAACGTTTAATTATAAACATCATGTAGAATTATCGTTTTAATAACTTTATCCAATAAAGGTTAAACGCAATTTTATACGTAAAATGCAAATGTAGCAATTTTTCAACCGAATCATTTACCAGTGATTACAAATTTTTCAATTATAACAAATTAATAATATTATAAAATTATTAAATTGAAAATAATAGTAGACGTTTATTTAAATCAAAATTAAATGTATCACGAAATTACTTTCCATATTATAAGATTATAAAGAATATTTCGACTGTGCCAGGAATACTTTCAGGAGTTAATGACGCTAAATTGTGTTAAATTTAAAATTTTTAAAATGCTATTCACGTATGACTTATAAATACTCGGTGTATAATTATCAGTAAATTTATTAAATAACAAATTTAAACACGTTTTTGTAATTATCTCTAGAATATGTAGGTGGACATATTTTATTTTCTACTTATATTTTACATAAATATATTTCCTTTTTGAAAAATTAATAAATTTTAAAACAACAAATTTTCAAAAAGATAAATATTTTTTAAAATTCCCGGATTTCAAACACTTTAATCATTTAATCTATTGCATTTATTCATAATGTTAAATAATAAAATCCTTTTCAACTTTTTACGTACAAATATTAGTCGTACAATCGGAGCAATTTTTATCAAGGTAAATGCTTTCTATGGCCTTTAAATTGTATTCGATTCCATTTAATTTATTTGAATTTCGAACGAATAACTAAGCTGGGATATTGGTGGATACACACACACGTACCATCGTTCGTAAACAATTAATTTTATTATTTATTTGTACTGAAAAATGCAGATGTTTTAATTTTTACGGCTCTTCTAAAATGCGCTGGCATATCTCGAAAAATCGGAGCGCATATTAAAACGAGATCGTATCCATGAGAAAATTTTAAATTCAAAAATCTTCAACGTGGCGTTTGAGAATTTCAAATATATTCTACAATGCAAGTAAAACAGATTTAAAAATTCTTTTCCTTTCCACTCATTCTTATAAACTTAGGAACTGAAACTATTTTACGAGTTCGTTCAGATTCATTGCCACTAAATTATGTAATAAACTCATATTCGAGGTGCAGCCGACAGTAACATTATCTCGGAGGGCAAAACTTGTTAAGGATAATGCATTGCTGACTCTAAAAAATTCACGTCTATACGATCGTAACCTTTTACCAACTTACACGACCGAGGGAGACTCAGTGAAAGAAAGTGAAGCAAAGAAATAAACTCGAGCAAAAAAATCATGGATTTTTTCAACAAAATATAATTGATACTTGAACTTAATCAGAATAAATAGTTACGCACGAGTCAACAAGTTTTAAAATAGCTTTAGCAACTTTAGCATGATAAGATTGCATGATGCACTCCCACAAGGAAAGTTACACGACCAAGCCCGTTGAACTACTGATAAATATTTCATTTTAATTCAGTTACATAAGTCTCGTGAAATTAATATTCGAGAAGTTTTTTGTGCCCCCCCCCCCCAGTTCGTTTAAAATGCTTCAATAAAAAAGCAATATAACGCAATATTACTTTGAACTGAAATCATAACACAATAATTATATTATTGTTGCGCTCAAACTTTTGTCCGGCAGTCGTATGAAATCAGTTTTACAAAGTCCTTAAATCTTATTTCTTTTTCCTTAAAAAGTTACTTTATAGATTTCATCGAATACATTTAATAATTGAAAGCCATCGTGAATTTTTCTACCGCTTTGCCCCGTACAACGTTTAAATTTTATTTCATACTTTTCCCTGCGTGTTTTAAAGTTTTATTATCAAGCACGATGTTTATACGAAACAAATGTACGAGAAATAATATCGCAGAACACATCAAATTATCCGCATTCATCAGCACACGATGCGTTTATTGCGTTACGTCGCCTGCTTTGCTAAAAATAACGCATATCCCTAAGTGTGCACTCCCGAGAACGCGGTAATGCTTTCTCGACTTCTTCGATTCCCAGAGAACTTCAAAGTTACAATAACTTTAATTCGATTGCTAAATGTTCCTTTAGGCGAAATATGGCAAAATGCAACAAGTTCTTTTAGATATTCAAAAATGTGTTTGAGCACGACAGTGTCGCGTTGTGAAAAACAATCCAACACACGTAGACATTTCTTGCAAAGGAAACTGCTGCTGCTGCTGCGGCGTCTTTTGTACATTATCAGGCGGTTGTTTTTCTTCCGAAACAGAGAAATGAAATAGAGGACGGGCAAGTGTGGCGAAAGATATGCGAACAGGAGAGCTTTGAAAACTTGCTTTTGCATTCGCAAAGACAGTCTTAGTTTTACAGCGCGGGACACGCAGGCGAAAATAAAGTACGATGAGCCGCTAATAAACGATAAGACAAACCAAGGCTCGAACGATACACTAAAGTCGTAACGAAAACTGGGAAGCGACGCGAGAAAACACATTGCATTGTGTTTAACGAAATCCATAAATACGAAGTGCGGGTGCTGGAGGGGGCGAGGCTGCGGAGGCAAGCAGAAGAAGATGGAAAACAAGCAAGAGCGTGTACAATAAACGTTCCGACATTGCGAATTAATGAACGGGCTTGTTACAAGGGCGAGAGAGCGAACTCGCGCGTGCTTATCTCGACGCGACGGTCACCCTGTCATGCGCACACCCTCCAAACAGCCCCCCTATTACTTCTCTTTCTCTCGAAAAATTGGCGTCACTCGCTCTCGAATATATATTACAATACGCCTATCGCATGTACAACATTGGCACCAACAATGAAAAAATACAAGTGACGCGCGTTTACGCATCATACGCGGAATTTTATGAAGTGCCGTTAACTGACACTTGTGGTTCGCGATTAATTTGATCCGAGAGTTTCATTAATAATAATCATTTACAACAACGATTTCTTTCGAGCGAGTGTCGAATAAAGCGACGGCTCGAAAGTGCTAAGCTGCATTAACGAGTCGTGAAAAGCCGAATAGAGAATGGGCCATCAGTTTTTCAAAACTATTCAGTCGATAACGCCAAAATTGACTTCTGCTATTTTGAACTCTAAATTTCTTCAATAAGCTTGTAACTAATGAAATCAGCACTTGGAAACTATGACATGCATTAATCTACTGCGTAAATTATAGAGTAGCGCCATAGACCAATGAATGTCATGTAATCAATTTCTGTCCAAGTCCAATACAATTTATAAAGCGAATATTTATCACGGATATTTTCGAACGTGAACTATCCGCGATTGAAAATAAATCGATTTTATGCAATTATTTATTCAGTTGTTAAGGTTCAAGATACATCTATGTGTTATTTTTTAGGAAAGTTTCGCTTCATTATTAAAACTGTGCTCTATCGAAGATGTTTTATTTATAATAAAGTTTGCATAAAACATAAATTTATCAATCGCTTATCTGCTAAACGCAATTTTTTGCCTCCGCACAGAAATAAAATAACTTTTTTGCATGATTTGGCAATTTATATAATAGATTTACTATTTTTATCTATATCAGTCATCAACTCGCTTACTACATAGAAGCTTCTTAAAGACGGCTCACTGAGAATATTAAAACTATTGATTTTACAATAAATAATGAAAACTATATCTTTATCATACTAAAATGGAGATAAGCTGCAAAGCTCAAATCGGTTCTATTATGCTAAAATTTTTATTTAATTATTAAACGAACTCGCCAATATCGTAATAGTAATTAATAGACATTTTGTGCAGTGCGTTTAATGCAAGTAATAGCACGAAAATATTTTTTATACAAGATCTACATTAAATGCAGAATTATATCATAAATTAAGAAAATTCCTTTATTGAAATTTATATTTAATAGAATCACTATTGGTTCGGTTATAGAATTGATACATTTTTTTCTCCAACACAAAAATATACAATTATAAAATACAATGCAAAACAACGATAATTATAAAACGGTTTCAGAAAAAATTTTAAAATAATATTTAAAATGTAAATTTATATCCTTTTAAGTTTCTTCAAATCTAAAATCTCCTTGAACAGGTTACTTTTAAACAGATTAAAAGAGTAGACGAGTATGTAAATATACAATACAAGCAAGGAAGAAATATTGGAGTGCACAATGAATGGTAAATTCGCGTGTGGTAAATTGATGGCAAATGACCTGCGGTTTATTGTAAATTAGACTTATTTGAAAATTATATACACCTCTTTGTTGTGTTATTCCCTGCTCCTTTCTTCCCCTATCTTTCTTGTTTTCGTTCTCTCTATTTTAGTGACCTTCTATTATTTGAAATTGCAATTATTTTGAATATTACATTAAAAAATATTTAATAACAATAATACTGATGCTATTGCTAATGCAACTTCGAGGAATTTTTTTTATCCGCGTGAACATTACAACGACTTAACAACAAATTCACTCCTATATTTCTCTTTTCATCAAAAGTCTCTAAATTTTAATATATAAAATAACGTTTAGACGTTAAAAATATCAAATTTTCCATAGTTATCCTCGGAGTAGAATAGTTTTCGAGGATTTCTTTCCTTTGCCTATTAGTCCCATATTGAGACTATAATTTTATCATTAGATATATTTAATATTATATATAAAAAAAAGTAATCAGTTAAAAGCAATCAATAAGACTTTTAATACCGTTCCAAGCGTTCGATTCGAGAAATCTTTGCAGTAATATAATAAAAATATCTTTAGAACGTGAGCTTAGCGGTTCAACTTTTTATAAAAAATAGGAATAATTAGACATATTAATTGAAAGAATAAAGAGCATTGAGAAAGTTTTCACGTGACAGACGCACTTGCATTTTTAGAATAAAATCAGAATTAAATCTATTTGAGTATGAAATGTACGAAGCAATCGAATGAAAGGTAAGGAAATAATATCATTGCAATAAAGACTGATTATCTTTAATGTTCAATTTGCTTTGTACAATCTGAATGAAATCTGTACTCGAATCCTTAAATTTAATTATTTAAAATGTATTATTTAAATAAGACCTGTAACGGAGGGACGGAGGCTGAAAATCCTCGGCCGAGACTAACTAAGCTTCGAAACCACTTGTATGATTTTGAATATTTTTAGCCGCAGCTCTAGGAGACTCGATTAAAAAAGTATAAACTCACTTGTATTTCGATAGTATTGCAAGAAACGATTGGAGCACGAGAAGCCAAAACTAACAAGACGAAAGGAATCTAAATTTAGTAGTATTAGTTCGGGCTCGATCATTTTCACGGAACAGTTGTGACCTTTTTAAATCTTTTTATTTAATTTTCCAGCGCAAATAAACGCTCGCTTGGGCGAATCCAGCAACCGGATCTCATTATTTTTCGATATATTTCGAGTGTTCCAAGCAAGCTGTTTATTTTTTAATGTCCCTTGCCCTGTGGGAACGCAAAATCTTCGATCCTATTGATCGTATCACTGTCCGCGTTATTATTAAGCTTTTGCGCGCATTCGCAAGCCCGTTCATCACTCCCTCAACCCACCCTCCTTCTCTGGCTAACTCTTGCTCCATCCCTTTGGCTCTTTTGCTCTCTCGTTCGCTGCCCGCACGCGCACGCGCGACCACTATTCACACGTATGCCCCTCTTTAAAATATTTAACTTTAACGCATAGATAGTGCAGAAACTAAACTACAATTAAAACGCACACTGCACTGTTCAGTTGTCCCGGGTAAAAGACACGGAAATTAGCGATCACGCAAACATTATGTCGGTCGCGAATCGTCCAGTGTCAGTGGTACAAACCACAGATGCGTGAGCGAGCGTCAGCGCGAATTATCGGTTATTCAATTATATAATTAAAAGCAGAGAAACGAGAGCCAGTGTGAAAAGACGTGAACCAGTAATAAAGAAAATTAGATAGTTAGCTGATTAAATAATTAATTCCACTATTAAATTGCGGTACAAGGTCGTTTGTTTTAACATTTTTTCGACTTTAATGAACGTAAATCGCCGCCGCAACCTATCGCCGAGATATTTAACAAATATTTAAAGTTATTACGAAACGTTTTATATTTACAGCGCTGTGGAGATTAAGCAAGTAGGCCAGACAAATGGAAACAAATATCATGCTTACAACGCAATTATTTTATTGAAAATAAATTGCGCAAATTTCTAAAAGAAGAATTTTATCAGAATTTGATCGCATTTTTGTTTAAATTTGAATCTCGCGTTGCGTACCAAATATTCGGTTAATTATAATTTTAATTTAACAGTTGCAATTGATTACGGATAAAAACTGTAAGTGAGATGTTAATTTATAAAATAAAATTAACGCTTTGCTTATTCAAAATATCGATAATTGTACGCACAATATTGTTATGCCTTTCATGACAATAATTAATAATCTTAATTATAACTGTACAACATCGCACTCCGATTCCGGCAGAGCGGCAATTTTTTAATCACGATTTTTATTAATGTAATAATAGATTATCTATCGTTTAAATTTTATTTTCAGCCATTATTAAAATCTATTATTAAAATGTTCCAGTGTCGTCATCGTTATTAAACCGTAATTGTTTATGAATTTATCAGTATGTAACTGATGGAACTGGGCGATGGAGAATAAAAATAAACTGACATAATTCAATTGAAATTTGCCAGGAAGAAAACGAACGCATTATCATTGATTAAATGTGACGTCATAACTCAATAATCGCATCTAATTCTTGACAAAGTTGATCAAAGTTCGCATAAGTTACAGAGAAAACGGATGTAGAATTGCGGCCCGATCGATGTGAATTTAAGTATTTTATTAAAACTTCAATTTTCTTTCAGGGCACGATTTTGATCAACTTTCAAACTAAGAAAGTTTCGGAGTAAAAAAATCGTAAAAACTAAAATTTTACCAAATTCGTAAGTAAATGTTTCTGCGGTCTTATAGTACACGTGATCATACTTTTTACGAAGAAATTATTTCTGGCGAATAAACTATAATGCGCTAAACGTAGCCTTACAAACGACTAGAACCTGCGCCAGACAATCCCATGAAAAGTGCATTAGTCACAAATAACTTTAAGATTAATTTTCGGTTCGGGATTACGAGCTGCGTCGGGATTTCTTAATTTACAAGTGGTGAAGTAAACACGTAGGCGTATCGGCGGCTCGGGCGAGCGCAAGAAACACAAAACACAATTCTCCGAGCAATAGAACGTAAGCGGCTCGAATCAAATTACAAAGGCAACCGGAGCTCTTGAAAAAATACAGAAATTATTTATCATAAATTAGCGAGCACATTACTTTGGATTTTCGTTATTTCTCCTCGGCTAACGAGATTCTGAATGAGCCCGAGAGCGCGGGCTTGAGCAAAATTACGCGAGGAATTCCGTTAAACACGCTCCCATGTATAAGCGTAGCGCGCGCTTTCGAATTCCCGGCGTTTTTGCCGCTGGCGGCGCGCCCTAACGATGAACTACACCGTCAAGATCGGAATATTCACAGCAGCAGAGAAACGCCGGGAAACGAATGAACGAACGAACGAACTGATGGATGTGTACGTGAGGGATGGGGCCGAGGGCGGGAGGGGGAGACCGGGCGATGAATTCCAGCGGAGGTGAAATCAGGGGCTTGCATAGTGACACGTTTTCTAATAACGACGCTCCGAGATTTCGTCCTAGTCATCCCGGGCACCGCAGCTGCTTTCCCATTCGGCTGTTAATCGCGCGCACAGTCACAGCTGTACGTGTGTCCGTGACTGGGGAGCTGCTTGCGAAACGCGAAATTCGGCGCAAGTGGGGAACAATGAGACACTTCGCCTCGGTGTCGGCGAGCCGTCTTTTTCCCTTCCACCGCCTTTCTCTTTGTTTTTCGTTTTTCCTCTTGTTGCGACTCAGGCCGCTGCACCAGCAGCCGCGCTCCTCATCTATTCTTCTTCTGCACTTTTCTTCTTGTCTGACGCGCGTCCTCGGCGCTGCTTTTCTTCGACGTGATTGAAAGACTCTCGCTCGCGACCCACTCATCGATCCGCGTCTCCTGGTACTATCAGACGCTTCCCAAATTCAGACAGGAAATTTCCGGCTCTTGGGAATAGACTGCTGACGACGGAAGCTTCCCGAGGAGGAAGCAGACGTGCATTCTCCTCCTGCACCACATATACATGCGGTGGCGCAGTTGTCGAGTGGCAAGGAGATATCCGAGAGCCGTCTGACGCGCGTTTATCTCGACTCCTTTCACGTAGATCATTTAAGCTATGGCTTACATTACAGGTGGCTAATTGATTGCACGTATCATTACATCGTCTACAGCGCGGGAGCAGTGGCTGAGAAATGCCGTGTATAAGCCGACGCGCCCTGGTGCTCGCATGTTGGGTGTCTATAAACAACGCCGAGGCATCTTCCGATCATAGTTCCAGCTGATAAATAAATTTTCGCCATTCTGAATCTACGAATTTGCATTTGAGGTGCGCGTCAAGTGCCAGTGCAAATGCGTTTGTTTCTTTAGTTACACTAGAATTGCTCCAAAAAATAGTATTGGGTGATTTGATTAAAACCGCGAATACCAACGTTAAAATTGTTCTCCGGTTATTCCATTCGAAATAACGATGATGCTCATAATGAGAGGTGAATATTTTAATTGATACTGGATTATTAAGGCTTCTGCATTTTCACTTCCGAAATATATATTTCGAATGCGCGAAGCAGAATTCCTTCATACATGAATAAAATTCCATAAATTCAGGAAAAAATAGTGTAGAATAAAATTTTTTTTTATACATATTAAATGAAGTAGAAGATTTGTGCGTGATGCTTTATTTAGCCGTTGATTTCGAATTCTTGTAGCGACGTGTAAAAATTCACGTAATTGTTAAGCTCGTTGAATGAAAATCATTCGTCCTTAATCTTTATCTTATTATATAGTTAATATAAAATAAATGTTAAATATCTTAAGGTTCATCGAGAGGCTTCGCTATTTGCAACTCGAATACATTTGACGTTTAATTAAACCATTTTTATACTCGACGTTATTAATAAACTTATGCAATAATAACTTATAATCATATAACTTTATTATTACTTTTTTCGAGCAGAGAAGCCTTTTTTTATTGAAAATACGTAACTGTTCCTTCATAAGTAAAAAACTGAGACAAATGGTTGGATGATTAAATTTCAACTTTCAAACTCCGGAATAAGTAAAGCAGCGGGTAGCCAAATAACTTGTCTTCCAGAAGCTTTGCACTCGCAGACGTAATATATAGCCTTTTCAAGAAATTCGCGTTCTCCACAAACCATTAATATTTTTCCGTTATTTAAATATGGGTCATCATATGACGCACGGTGCAATGAGAGTAAAGTGACAATCTTTACGTCGCGCGACTTGATAAAAATAGAGAAATAAATATTCTTCGCAATCTCTTAAAATCGAACCCTCGAAACTTCGTCTCCGGCTAAATGTTGGAAACTGATGATGAGAAGACAAACTGTTATGGCAACTGAAACTTATGAACGAAACTAGAATCAGCTCTTGGTAATTGATTTTAAATATATATTTAGTTGTAAATTACGGTAAATTACGACGAGTTAGATTTCTTTCGACAGATAGAGTTGTCCCGTAATATAACGCGATAACAATAACAGCGATAACAATGGTAATAATAATAATAAAGGCAAGAGGAAATGATCGGCAAAGCTTTGTAGACCGATTATACGGCGCGCATTAAGAGAGAAACGAACGCGTTGAGTAATCGCACCCTAAATTTGCTGCATTCTAGAAACGTGTATCGTACCAAAGCACATGCGCAGCCGCCGTGTAGAAGGTCACCATACACGAGCGAATCTAGACGTGTGAAATAATTGCACACATCCGACATGTTCGGAGTAGTGTTTTTCGTTCCTACTTGTACAGCAGCTGCATTGCAATTGACTCGCCCCTCGCCCCGCCGCGCTGCCTTCTTCCGTCGATATTCCGCTCGGAGATATTCACCCGAAGCCCATAAAGCCCGAACAAGGGATCGGCTTGCCCAATTATTGTCCTAGATGATCTGCGACGGATGGGAGAATGTATGCACCGTAGAGTGTTTGGCCTAAGCCCGATGTCACGGCTAAATGCTGGCTTGTCTTTGACGTCAGGTGTGTTAAGTTGCCGCTACAGTACGAACTGTCAGCACAAATTTTCGCGAGAAATTTACGTGTTTGCTGAAAAGCAGACCTTTCTTTTCCTCGAGATATTCAGGAAAATATTGAATTAGACAGTTTCATCAGATGTGCGATGAATGCAAACTTTTATGTCTTCCGGCGATTTCAATCGCTTATTCATTAATCACGTCCATTAATCCGTCTTCGTTTCTGCAGTTCATGGATTTGTACAAAACTTATTTTATCTTTCACTCTGCGCTGATATTCATATTGTATATTAAATAACAACTTTCAAGTGGTGCAAGAGAGGAGAAGAATAGCACGTTCGTGCTACCCGGCCTCAACTTCGAGGCGATCGCTGAGATGTTGCAATTGCAAAATTGTCGGCATGTATGCGCAGTCCTATTTATTTGCGCCTAACAAAATTTCCACTAGCTTCGCCACAAATTAAGGTAAAGCATTAGCTGTAATTTGGTGAATTTTTTCTCTGCGTCTGTCTCGCTGCCATTAAGTTACATTTTTACGTCGATTCGAGGAACGAAATTTATTAGGGTTGAAGTATTTGGAGCGCAATGGAGAATAAAAGGCCTTTTTATATTAGGTAATGTAATTTTAGCCGTCGCGTGGTTCAGAAACACACATTCGGTATTTTTTAATAGGAGTAAACAAAAAATTAAAGATCCATAATGCTTAATGAATTGAGTATCTCTGAAGGGAACAATTTTAAATTACAAAGAGTTGGGGATCGTATAAACTGCTCCAGTATGGAAAATATCGGTTCATCGTTAATACGCTTTTAATCTGCCTTAACCAATTTTCACGTAAAATACCCAAGTGGTTAACGTATTTTCACATTCACATAAAACAAATACAGTGTTATTTACTTCCAATGTATACCACTGAAATATCTCCATAAAAATCTTTTACCTTAAAAAAGAAAATAAGTGTTTATTTTGACTAGGTATAACAAACACAATAGAACCGAATAAAACAATCAATTAATGCACCCTGTTATTTGAAATAAAATTTGAATTTAATTGCTTATTCAAATCAAATGTTTATCAAAACTTTTATTTCCAATAACAAGTTCAAAATAACCCCGCTCCGGTTAATATCAATTGAGTAAAATAAAAAATTAATTTAAAAATAAATACGTTACTACTTAAATTATTATTGTTTATCTTTTTTGCAATGAAATATTTAAGAAGAAGTGAAAATATTTCAAATAAATATTGAATGGAGCAAAAATTTCTAATGCGCTCACTTAAACACGCTCGTTGCTAAAATTTTACTCAAATTTGATAGAGTAAATTTTATCATTCCCCGGAAAACTTGAATAGTAACGGATGTAACGGTTGCACGTTGATAGTCAAATTTTCAATTGAATAATTATTCTTAAATACAAATTGTTTTTAAAAAAATAAAAATGTTACGTGTTTGAACTATCATAAAGTACATATTGTAAAAGAAATTTTGTAAAATATAAACTATTAGCACTGATACATTAAAATTATGTCATGATCTCTTCCGTCCTTCTGTAATATTGCAACTGATATTAAATTTTTTAAATGCTGAGAGAAATAAATGCACTATTTAATAAGTGTACTTATAATTTGTGAATTAAAAAACTTTTATGTTGACCTATCATGAATGATGTATTTCATTTTCACAACATTTTCTTTTCAATATTAAAAGAAATACTTTAATTGGTATAATATGAGATATTATGCGAGTCGTATTTTTCATGCGATGCATCATATAAAGTTGTATATCTGTGCCTTGAGACCATCATCAATAACTTCGTAACCTCTAACTACTAGAGTACTAAGGCTAACGGAAGATTCTCTCGTCATCTCGGATATTTAAAAATAATTGAACACTAATTATATTGTGATGTACTTACGACAACAGAATATGTTTTACTTTTAAATTATTGCAAATATCAGTTTAAACATCATTTGTTGAAGAAACTTGGTGCATTTCAATTTCTTCTACAGTTTAAACTATTCGCGGAATTGACATTATCCTCAATACAATACATATTCTTAAATAACTCCGTGCAAAGGTGCGACTATTGTCTAAAATTATTATTTGCAATAAAAAATTATAATACATGTATATTGTATTTAAAAAGTGTATCTACTAACCGTCGCGCTCAGTATTAGTGTAAAAGTTTATATTTTGCCATCCAAGGTCTTTAATGGATAATTTCTTGGATTACTATTTACAACTGTCAAGCAATTGCACAAGAAGTAAAAAATAGCAAATACTGTGTAGAAATGCTTAGTATTTGTGAAATGTATCACACGGTCAGTTTATTTCAAAAACCCGGGTTTCAGTGGAAAAAGCAGGAGAGGTAGAAAAAGTTGAAACGCAAACAGATAAAGGATATTAAAATTCGCGGTGTTCAAGTCTTCGGTTGTTTTGACCGTAAAAATTTCTGGTATTGCCAACATTAAAGTTTACGAGAGAAGATCCTTTGGCGGAAGAAAATTTCTTTTGCCCATTGTAGTCCGCGCAGGTGATTGTAACTTCGTCGGTAGATCCGCGGCACGAGTTTGCCGTCGCTCAGCCGCTCCGAGACGAGCTTCTACTACTTGAGAAACTCGACTTCCGATCGTATTGGGTCTCGAGAGGCCAAAATTGCATGGCCGCGTTGCGCTCACTTACGTTGTAGACCATTGTTACAACGTCGAGGGAGTGAGCGTATGTCGCCCTGGCCTGGTAATACGATTTAACTTGTCCCACGTCCGGCGAACCTTCCGGAATATTGAGTTTCCCAAAGCTTGCGTTGCGCTCGCATTGCAAACGCGCGTGAGAGGCATCAGGTGGATGCGCGTGGATGCGCATGCGCACTCCTGCGGCTCAACTTTTGGCGTTACCGGTGTTTAATCAAGCCACCCCTCGACCCACGCCCGTCGCGAACACGAAGGAATGTGGACGGCAGGAGAGCGACGAGGTCACCCACCGCCAACTCGCTCCGAAAATCTGGGAAATCAGAAAAACTAATTAGCGCTCTGGAGTCGCTATTTCTTTTCTTACTTCTTTTAAAGCAGCTCCTATTTGCCGGCCACTGCTCGTTCGCTTATTCATTTACTTATTGCACTCTCGATAGGCCTTCGATCAGAAACTAATGAGTTTACTGTCTGACTTCGGAACGATACGTAATAAGAGGGATTGGGAACTGATAAAGTATTAATAACTGAGTTGGTCGTAGATTATTGTTGAAACAAATCAGAAGGAGGAAAGCAAACTTTGCTGATCGAATTAATAATATATAGGACGATCCAATTTCCTCGCTTCCGCCCTTCTTCGATTACCAAACTCTAAGTCAATTTTTATATTTTCTCGAAAGCAAATATAACTAATTGAATTTTATGGACTATTCTATCAACATTAAGCCTCTGGTAAAATATAATTCAGCTAAAATTAAATATTAAAACTATTTTCGTCGCGTTATTTACGCAGTTAGCATGATTTCTCATTTTTGTTTCTAAATTTGTTTTTTTCTCTATTTGTTTCAAAACTGCTTCCCAATATTATTTTATTAAACTGTGTATTAAAAATAAATTCTTGGAAATCAACAATAACATTTTCTCACTGCTTTAACAGCAGTCGATACCTGATTAAAGATTTGTTATTTTTGTTATTTATTTATACTAAATTAAGAAAAAGCACAATTTTCATATCTAAATCTATTTCCTAAATTTGTATTTTTAACATTTATTAAAAATAACACAAATATGTACATAAATATTTTTTATGTAGTATATTTGAGTTTTCAAGTAGTTATATCGTCATATGTTCCGACAAAGTTGTCAACTAAATTTTAAACAAGGAAAACTATATTTGATACAAGATTGTATTTAATTTATTTTTCACTATTTCGTAATGATCATTAATATCTCTATAATACACTAGTTCTAAACAAAAAAATTAAGTTTCTTGTCAGTACTATCACTTACCTTAAAAATTTTTTATTATGTACTTACACTTTCAAGCCGTTGAAAAATTAAACAACTAATTTAAAATTTATCATACGCTAAAAAGATACTAATATATATTTTATATAAAGCTGTATGAAATAAAAAAATAATTAGATAAAATATCATAAAAAATAACACAAATATTAAAGTACCCATAAAATTATATACTGATGAGAGTCTTATCAGTTTATTTAAACTATTATGAAAACCTCGTTTCCACTTTACTTAATTTTTACTGTGGAACTAGAAAATTCTCTATTACGTATGCTAAAGAAATTTCACTCAGTGCTAATAATGATTATACAATTTCACCCCTGAAAATGGAAGCTGAGCTTAAGAAATATTTAGTGCTATTATAGATTATTATTATAAATTTTTATCTCCATCTTATTTGAAAACTTTCGAATTACTTATGACTTTATTACTGTGTCTTCATTTGAATTTTAACAGTGTATATATTATGAATTATAAACGTTATGCTGAAAATATATAAATCATCGTAAACGTAACGATAATTTCGACCACTCGTTGTTGTGAAAATTGCGTGAAAAATTTCAAGTTAGTTAATTTATTTAGTTAATTAGCATAGTACCTATTTATTTAATAATATTTCAGATAAGTTCAACACTAATATTCTAATTTTTGATAATTTCTAAATTAATATCTGATTAAACTCGAAAATTTGATTTCGGTAATTATTAATTGAAATTTCAATTCTGATGAACTTACTCAAAAAGGTAACCTGCTTTGTATTGTAATAATTTCATTCAACTAAGTTCTAGAGAATTTTGTATGTTCTTCATTAGTATATAATTAATATTTGATTAAACTGCACCGCTCATAAAGTTTGATAAAGCGTAGAAAATATCACAAACTGATATTCACAGAATGCGAGGCTAATTGAATCACTACCATGAAGGTCAAAATAAAAAGCTTGAGGCTCTAAATTCAACATAAGGGTGTAAGCAATTTTAAGCGATATACGAGTAAATTCTAAAAATGCAAGCAAATTGCAAAAGCGCTTCGTGTAAGGAATCCTTCGTCTTTTATGTCACTTAAAATGTTGCGATAAATTATTCAATTAACAATTTAAATATACGTGTATGCATGCGTGGATGCGTGTGTGCGCGCGCGTCATGCCTACGTGCGTGTATATAATAATTTTAGTGGAAATAATAATTTTATATGATACTGAAACGTAATAAATGAGCAGAATTTAAGTTATGAAATAAAATAATTTTAAAATTAACGTCCTCATAAAAGGTGTCAAAGAAATTGTACATAAAATACGTAAAAATTTTAGTCATTTTTCGCTTGAAATATATCATAAAACTTCAGTACACATTTAATACTAGATTTTCACTGAAAGTAAATATATCCATGGTAAATATTATATTTTGCTCTGGGAAAACGCGTAAAACTTTGACCACTTAAACGTACACAGAAGAACTTTCAATTTTAAAATAGTTTTTATATCGACTTTAGGCATAGAAAATTTTCATGAAAGTTTATGAGGAAAAATTATTAACAAATCTCAAAAAAAGATTTATAATGAACTTATTGAAATACAATTATATATAAACTTAGATATGTATTATTATATTTCAATATAATATATTAATAAATCGTGAATGTTGATTAAAAATTTATTTATGGCATCATATTCATTTATTTATATAGATTAAATTTTTTACTCATTTTTCTATTTTTTTTACGGAAGAATTTTATAATAAAAATTGATGTATTTTTTTTTAATAATACAACAATTCTCGGAATGATCGCATAACTTAACAAAATAACTAAATAAATAATAATATTAAGTGGTATTTAGTGAAAATGCATATATTTATTAAAACGATTATAAACTTTTACATAGAATTACATTTCAGATACTAGCAAAATAAAGTCAGAGTAAAAAATAAAAACTGTGGTACGACGTTTTTTATTGATAAATTTTATAAATCTTGTAAATCTTCTAGCTAAGATTCCGTATAAAACGGTTTAATATTCATTATGAAGTTTCAATCTAAGCCCATGCATATGAGTACTCGTGCATAAAAACAAAACCGGAGTAAAATAAATTTCGACAAAACGTCTTTTAATTTTGCCGACGTGAAAAAGAGAGACGGAGAAATCCTTTATCTACAAAAAAATAAAAATAAAGCTTATATTAAGTAAAAAATATGTTTCATTCTTCAAATAATGAAATTATTGCAATATGATCCATAGGTAAATGAAAGAAAATTACCAGAGTTTTTTAATAGAGTTGTGATGATGTTTATACATTTGCAACGTATCGAGAAGAATTATAACAAGCATTTTCGTGTATGAAAGCTTTTTAAATTATTTGGTGTATTTAGTATTGGATTGTAAGTGTCTCGTTATATGTATGTTTGAGGTGAACCTATACCAACTCTTATATCTAATAGACCGCGTTGAAGTTTTAACGGACAACGGGAGGATTAATATTATGATATATTGCATGATCTACAATCGTGTGTGGAAATTTATCTACAGAAAGCATAAGTGTAAGGGTAGTTAATGTCATTTTGTTATACAGACCCAAATTTGCCATACACCCACGTCGATATATCTCTATTACAGGTGCTGATCAAATATAAGGTAAAATAAGCGAGAGCAGGTGAATTTTAAAGCTCAAGCAGTGCACGTCGTCTCGTACATTTGTGAATTCAATAAATAAATTGGAACACAGTTCCTAATTCTATGATTATTTATAAACTATTATTGCCAATCTTTTAGTCAATTGACGCAACATTGAGAATTTTCTTTCGCTTATTAGCGAAGCTTTTTAAAAAATATGTCGCGATACTCTCATTGTAAAATAATTTAATTCCAATAACAAAAATATATTTTTATTGTCACAATATGTTATTGTTTCAATATAATGTTATTATAATAGAAAATATATTAAATTACACAGTAAAATAAGATTCACTGGACAATTATAAGCGACAACTAAAAAACACAAGATTGATATAAATTTATTGCTAATGCCCGTTGAAACTGAAATTAATAAATTTTCTGATATTACCAGGTGCAACATCTTTTTTGCTCTTCAACTTTTCATTATCAACTATATTTTATAGAATGTAAAACTTCTAAATTCCGATTATTTTGAGAGAATACAATAAATACAGCAACTAATGCAAGATTTATAAAATAATAAAGAATTTCATGTTGCTTAAACGAGAAAATTTTTCATAATACTCTAAAACCCGTTGCTAATATTTCATAAATAATAAAAAAATCTTTATAACATATTTTTAAGCTAATTATAACTTTCTGAAAGTTTAAAGAGAAATTGCTAAAAAAAATTTAAGCACTACCTCTCGTGACTTCGCTCACATTTTAATGTGCTCTAGTTAATACTGAATAAATAATTTTAGATTGTTATAATTCGATAAAAAATATAGTTTCCTAAATAAGAAGCAGCATAATTAATGGAAAAGCAGTGAAAATATTTCGTATGATCCCTTCAATAATGAATTTGATTTCTCAAGCTCATTTTTGCTGTTGGAATATTTTTTAATTAAAAAAATATGTGTGTATAGGTATGTATATATATATATATATATATATATACACACACACACACATATGAATATGTATCGATACGGATATTAGTTACTCTCGTCATTTAAATCTTATTAAGTCAACTTTGTCTTGAATAAAAAAAAAAAATATAAAATTATTTATGACCTTGAGTGCACCAACCTACAAAAATTATATTCTCATGCTCATCGTGAAAGCGCAAATGACGAAAGCTTCTGTTTTCATTATGAAACACAAAAGAGCTTAGAATAAAATTATTGGTTGAAGTATAAGTTAAGCCTTTTTTAAAACTCTACTGTATTGTAGTTTACAAATAATGCTTCGATAAATTTAATTAGCAGGGAAAACCAGTTTATCCCAGAAGGTAGAATAATAGCGATTACAAGATTTACCAGATAGGTTTTGCGGAAATTTCATATATAATATTCAACAATCTGAAATATACTGAAATAATATCAGAGTACATGACACGTGCGCCGCACAAGTCTGAAAGCTTTGAGTATGTTTTCTATCACATCAACACGGTATGTTGTGTGAGACTTAAGGAGGTTGAAGCGGTGTTCCACATCTAGGAGAGACGTAGGCTCCCCTTCTACACGATTAAGACTTTCCCGTTCGCGCAGTGCCAACAACTTCACATTTTCATTACTGCTTGTTAACTTCTTCTACATCAAAGCTTAGAGGTGTCTCCAATTTTCTGAACGTTGACCTAAATAAGTCTTTTTCATTTTTGAAATATTTATTTCAGTTTCGTCTTACATAATGAAAAAGTGTTCTTAACATTTATTTCTTTATGGAAGACCGCGATTTCACTGTCCTGTGAGAGCTAAGAATTGGTTCCGTAGATGTAATAAAAAACAATCGAATATTTTCGTAATCTCGTAGTTTGTTAATTAATTAAAAATTAATAACGTTAATTGACGGTGTTTGTTATAAAAAATGACCAATTCTAGATTATTCTTTAGAGTTAATAAGCGCGCAATACTTTAATTTTATTGTAGAATTTAAATATCCATTCGGTTTAAAAGTATTTAAGTAGATAAAACTTTTTCTACCACGTATTTTCGATCACCATGAGGATAATATATAGTTACAGAAACATCCACTGAGGACAAGATGACCTGAATTGATAATACATAACTCGCTCATGTTTTAAGAGATTTATATATTATTATGGTAATTTTATTCTTGATACGTACAGCAATAAGAAAAATTTACAGAAAATTAAAAATTATAAATTTTACTTATTTCATTATATTTATTTTCATGTATGAAAAGCTTGTTTTAATCAATTGAACAATAACACGATAGTGATTTTTTTCGTGTGAAATTTTCACACAAATATTTTTTTCCACGTGCATACATTTTACTTAAAATATATGTATCTTATTGTAAAATTCAAAATTTTAATTGTTCAACTATTTTACAAAACTTTAACTCGAACGTTTAAGTAAGTGTTTAGTTTTTTAAATAATATAATGGACAATATTGTAATAATTTATTACTTTACTATATAAACCATAAGTAAATACAATTCATTAAAGTTGTTGTCGCACAAAAATTGCAAATGAAGGTGCAATACAAATGGTAGTTAAATAAATTAATTCGAAAATGCATTTATTCTTCACAAAAAAATATTCCTAAAATTAAATTCGTATATTTTATAATAATTTAAGTGATGGTTCTTTCTATCTATCAATAATGATTCTCTTTTTCACACGTTTCGTAATAGAATTTCATTAATAAAATTATAGGAAATCTGTGTTTAATTTTATTTTGAATATTCGTTAAATTAAATAATTTCTATTCTTAATTTTTAATAATTTGGATGGTTTATGATTATAGATAAAAAATGTCAAACAATATAGAGAATCTGTAAAAACTTTAAAAAGGAATATTTTATAATAACGAATTAAAACTACTAATTTAAATTTAACAAACAAAATATAAATAAATATCGAATTCACTTTTACATATCTATTTGAATTTTATTAAATATTAATGAATTTTTTTATTAATATAATTTTTATTCTTATTTAATAATCAGCACAAAATAGTATCAAAGAATTTCATTTATAAAAAAAATTTCAAAAATAACTTTATACATGTATTTTGCCTATTCTTCATTAAAAAGAAAAATTGATTCAGTGAATAAAAAAAGCATTAATTTATTTTAAACTTAAAATATATTCGCTTAAGTGGCACAGAATTTCTCAATGATGAAAAGTTCTTTTCATTTAACTTTTCATAAAGAATAATCAATGTATACTAAATATGAAAAAATATCACCTATAAAAATATAACCCGTAAAAGAATTTTTATATACTCATGTTTTAGAAAATAAATTTTACATATTTGGTTTTTAAACTTTATTATAAAAATGAAATTATTTAATTATGCTATTACATCAACTTTTAAATTATATATTTTATTGCAATGAATCACGAAACTGCTATTAGATAATAATTCGTACACATCACAATTTTTATTCGATACTATATGTTATTTAACCACTAGAAAAATAACCATTTCGATCATTTTCATTTGACCAGCTCGCAGTTTCTTTTCGTAACTACATTTATTGTTAACTTTTATACAGCATATTTATATTATTTATTGGCATTGCTCAAATAGAAATCGCGTATTAAAAAGCATGAAATTTAAGAGATAAAAATCTGCCCAGATATGACTAAACCATGGATGTTTTAAAGGTATTATTTGTATATACAATAGACGGTTCGGAGTTTATGCATATTCGTGTGACTATTTTTCTTTCAAAGTATTTCGCATTTAACTAAAATTATCACGTAAAAGAAACGAACTAGGTTTATTCAAAACTTTAACTTACAGAATAAAAATGAGTTGAAACGTATTTCGAGGATACGATCGACTAAAATTTCAAATTAAATTACAGGTTTGGGTGTATCACCTTGAATCTGCGGTTACAGCGTAAAGATAAAGGAGATTGCCGTAATTATGAGGAAATAATGTTGGCGTTGAAATTTCGTCGATTTTTAGTGATAAAAACATTGTAACCGATAGTGGAATTGCTATCTTGAATGCCTCGGTTGGCTTCGCCCAGACGCCAAGTCGTCCACATCGAGGAGGGAAGCAGCAAATGCAGTGGTGCACGGATGCATCTCCGTATACGTACACGCGCACACGTACTAATGCGTGAGCCCAGAGAACCTTCAGCAACTATGTATCGACTTTCGGGCTGATTACATTATAAAGTGAGCAGCGTTTCATCCCGTCAGCGGCCGCTTACACGCTTTCCGATGCCTCACCGTGCACCCACACAGACACGAGCGTATTCGAGCAGCACGCACATGCACATGAATGCACCTCGGTTACTCTCAGTACATCGATCGCCACCTGAATTAGACTACTAGTAAACCATGCAAACCAGTCCAATCCTGCTCCGCATTCTCTCTCTCTCTCTCTCTCTCTCTCTCTCTCAGCTAGAAAACATATTCTTCCTGCTGGCAAGCATCCGACATATTTGGACGACACGTCCATTTCGTGCTACAGAGCGACATTGCAAATTCAAACTTAATACAAGTTGAACAAACTTCCAACGCTCAAAAATAATAGCGACCTCAGCTTTAAATGGTTGTGCTTTATATCGGTCTGGGGTTGTTGCTCCTCGCACCAGGAGATATAAGAGCGTATCGATTATGGAGGTGCGCGACGTACAAAATATAAGATGGTCCTTTCAGGGTTAAAGTCACATTAACATAGCGTCATATATGATCTAATAATGCTCTCAACGTTAATGGCCTACGTAAGGAAACGTCGACTCGAAATTAATAATACGAGTAGAGAATAACTTGTTTAGCATAACTAAAATTACACGGTGCACAATCTTATGATACTAAAAACTTTAAAATTTATAAATCATCGAATAATGACTTTCGTTAATAGTTGGAAGTAATAATATTAACAACTGACATTAATTCTAAAATAGTTTCTCTTTAAAGCGCTTGATTCGATTACAACGTCGCATAAGATTTATCCCTTTTAATCGGTTATTTTAATAAAAAAAGCACAACATTTTTTTCTTACTATATAGATCAAGATAAAACACTTCTGTAATTTTGAGATGAAGAACAAATACAATAAATCTCTAACATTTTTATCCTCCAAACTTCAATTTTTATCCCGTGTATAATAATTTCATAGTAATCTCTGAAATTAATTTTATTTCATATTAGTCTTTAAATGATTATTAAAAAATAATAAATTTTCTTAGATTAGAGTAACTTTAAAGTTGAAAGCATTTACTATAGGTATTCTTTTAGTAATTATGATCCTCTTTAAATCCATTTACGATTAAATTTGCATATGTAAAATCAATCTGGCGATTTATTTTGCATTTGTACAATACAGTTTCAGTTTAATACGTAATCCATGAATTTCTGGGCTAAGATCCAAAAACTGAAACGTCTGTAATGTAGGTATTTACGTGTAGACGAGTGATTTTAAACACGTCCATTCTTCTCGAATTGTTCAATGATATTTCTTATTTTTACTACATTTATTCTGCTTAGTTGAGTTCACTGTAAAATACGTATTAATTTCATGTATGTTTCGAAAAAATGGTTTTAATACATTTACACTCTCTTCTTTCATCTTTTATATTTAATATTAAATTTGCATATGGCTTGATTCAGTAAAGAGATTATCGAAAAATTTTTAAAATTAGCATTAACATTTTTTCCATTTTGAATCTATTTTTACCGTTAAATGCGCTCCACATTACTTTTTAAAAATAAAAATGACTAAAAAGAGAGAGAAAAGTGCACCGTCATAGCACAAACTAAATAAATAGAGGAACTTAGAATTCTGAATGTACGAATACGAATGTGCAAAAGTACGGATGAGAAATTTGAATGAGTGAAATACTACAAAAATAAAAAATAAAATGAAAAATAAAATTTCATTAAAATGATGTTTATTTATATTTTAAAAAGTTTTGATGTTTTAACGTTTTCATTTTTGTACTACTAAGTGTCGATATAAGAAAGGCATTGTATATTGAATTATACTACTATTATTATATTTGGTTGATTTTTAAATATTTTTGTTTTCAATAATGATAATCCTGTTAAAAATATTTTAAAATATAAACGAAATAGACGAATTTATAGTAAAAAGTCAAACTCAAGTACTATCAATTATTACTAACAATTTAAACATGTTACAGATTATAATTTAATATGCTCGAGCTTATTTAAAAATTAATTTTTAATGTACGTAAGTATTAGATATTAAAAGTAATATCTGCATCTACATGTACAAAATTTTTAAAATTTACAGTTTTATAGTTTATTTTTGAAAAGTTAATATAATAACTTTATTGCTCTTATTTTTTCATAAAGAAAACGAAACAAAATTTTTTTAATTTTCTTGCAAAGCATTAAGTCTATAATAATAATTATTTTCTGTGATTAAAAATAATTCTTATAAAAACAGCAACTCATATAAACACAAAACGTAAAATCTTAAGATTATTTTTATACAATCATAAAAATTGATCACAATCGAATCGGTCATTACTTTAAATGTTTTTATAATCTTTACTCTGCTGGTTTTCATTATAAATTAATTTTTTATGTAACTTGCAAATACACAGCATTTCATACATACTAAAAATATCATTAACATTATCGTTGTACTCATCCGACTAAATAAGATGTTTCCGTTTTTATCTTGTACACGAGTTTAATATACGAGTTTTTCCATATATATGTTATCTTTTTTAAGGAAAGGGAAATATAATTTTTAAATTTGTTGTTGTTTAACTTGGAACTTTATGATAGTTTATTCAAGTTATACTTATATATCTTCACAATAAGATTCATATTTATCTTAAGAGACTAAAAATGAAACATATTGCAATTTAAATTAATATAAAGTGCCTTGTAATTAAAAAATTAAATCATAATATTACAAAAATTTTCTCTGCACGTGCTTTTGTGTATATCGGATTTTTTTCTCTCTGTTAATTAAATGTAGGAAATATTCAATAATTTCAATGTTTTTACTCTTTTCAAAAACAGAAAACTTCACATGCCGATATGCAAAATAAATTTTCCATATAACATTTTCTAGATTCGTGTACAATTTGAAATAAATCTGAGCGAATCTTACGTGTCAGTTGCGTATCAAATTATTTATTAATCAAAAATTTATGAACACAATAAGTGCGTAAAAACTTTTCCGACTTTGTAGACATTCGCGGCAGAATATTTCGATAAGAGATGACTTAATAAAACGGAAGTTTTTCCAAAAATAACGAAGACTTTTTCCGGAAAATTCACAGAGAATGCCTGTGCATCTAATATTTCAGATCCGTGAGCCAAATAATCTGTATTGTCTCGCGATTTAATTAATAAGCTCAACTAAAGCTTTGATGGGCGCAAATTCTGTATAATTTGTACGAACGGTAGAAAACGTAATTATATCATTGATGTATACAGAGAATTAGTGAATTGAAAATAAGGGATTTCAAAGCATCTAGAGTTCATGTAGCAAGCGCTACAGGTAAATAAAATATTTTCCGTAAATGTACTACCTATTTCGCATTACATATACACGGCATCCCCGAGCAACCATTATCTCGTAAAAATAACTCTCAATGTATCATCAACGAAGGGATTAAGAAGGCGAAATCTTGGCGCGAACTGGGTCAGCGAAATAAAGGAAAAGTGTTTGTAAATTAAGTTTATTATAAATGAGTACTTAAATAATATTGCATAAGTGCATTATCATAACTTGATGCAAATGCGGCGTACACAGATGCACACAATGACAACTTCTAAGTTGATTAAAGATGTAAGCTCTAAGGTTTAATCCCTCAGCCCCAATGATCTGAATATACGGCCCGTATAACAATGAAATAATTAAGTGTATGTATAACAGATTCGACTTTCTTTTTACGTCAAATGAGCGCAAAATTCCCATCCCGTATTCTTTGTCTCCTCGAGAACTTAATCTATTATTTACGTTTGCTAGAAAATACGACCCGAACACGCTTTCAGAGGAGTTGTCGATGTGCGTCTTGGTACCCGCTCAGGAAAATGTATAGCTGCTAATCACAATAAGCGAGTTTACCCAGTAGTGCATTTCTAAATAAACATTACAATAATGCTTTTATTCGTTCTAGTGCTATTTATTCGTTCGTCAACTTGACGTATTAATTCGTGTCTTTTAATTTTAATAACTTATAGTCGTCCACTCGGATCAAAATTCTAACTAATTGATTGCTACTCTGATAAAAACAATTCGTTGGCAATACTTTTTTGCAAAGATATAAAAATTATATTCTTATTTTATTGCACAAAAGTAATTCAAATATTACGCAATTTTAATCTGTTTAATGACAGATGTTGAGCCATTTTTATTATTAATATTATTATATAGACATTTATTCTTTGTTTTATTATTGAAAATATTTGAACGATTTTTTACATAAGCAAACGATGATATTTATATTAAAATAATTGAAACTGGAATTGGCGTAAGTAGTGATGCAATCGCATTTTTATCCGTTGCCAGGCTAAATGTCGTTTTACGTAACAAATATTATATTAAAACACGCACAGCGTAAGTAAATGGGTAAAATATAAGACTGAAAACATTTCTTTCCTGCGCTTTCATTCTATCGCTTTTCAAAAAGTTGTCCTGAAAAACATTTTAAAAATATTTTAATGATAATACAATAAAATTACGTACATTAACCAACAATAGCTAAATTATTAAAGCTGGAAAAAGTTGGCAGCCTTATCTAAGCATCAAAGCCATAAATATTGCAAGCCCATGCAATAAAATGTAATAAAACTGAAGTTTGAAAAGAATTCAGTGAATGGTTTTATTTATTCTATCAGCATATCAAAAATATTTTCTCATCGCTTGAATCCTATTAAAATTTACATATGAAAGGTCAATAGGTTGGAATTAAGCTTTTCACGAAAAACTTAACTTTTTACAGCGGAAATTAGTAATTTATTTCCGATAGTAACATCAACACAAAAAACTATCGTATAGTATTAATATAAATGATAAGTAAAGAAAAACAGTTGTACGCGCAGCTGTTCGGCAATTGTAAATTCGACTAAAGGACTACGTTAATAACCAGTGCCTTTATTTTTACAAAATATTTAACGTTAAAATTATAATATACTGCCACAATATACTGTCCTCATATAATAAGTTACAATGCAATAAAAAAACTAGAATGCGAAGAGAATCTGCGATATTAAAAAAGTTACTCCTTTATCTCTTTTAACGTATACATTAAACATTTTCTCTCGCTGAATCAAAGTTATGATTTTCTGAGTTTGAATTAATTCATTCGACTACTCGTTACCATCATTACTTCTTTATTTAATACTCTTACCTATTCGTTCATTTTTCTTTATTAATATTCATTATTGCTACTTTTTTATGATTTCTTTGAGTGTCACTGCAAATATTATAATAACCTACCGAAATAACTAAGAATGCATAAACAATTTTATAATTTATTACTCATTCAACGGGTGCGCTCTCCTGATGCTATAATTAAAATAAATTTATATTTTGATTAGCCAAAATACAGTGAAATGCATGCATTATGCATAACATAAACTATTATATCGTTTTATAGTCGTAAAGTTATTGTTAGGTTATTTGGACAATCTGAAATAAGATAATTCGACGCTTATTCTTGAGGCAAGTAAAAGGAAATGCGCGTCGAAACGCTTTTATTTTTTCTATACAGAAACTAGAACAGCGCCAACAAATCCGAGACGAACGGGACAAAGTTTATATGAATTTTTCAAATTATATACAGAAAAATACTGCTATAAGACACTCTTGATAAAAAATTGCGTAGATTGTAATTTTCATTTTCTTTTTCTGGTTAATGGAAAGTACGTCCTTTTGAGCGTGTCACACAGAACTGACGTTCCTGGCCTTACAAAGAGATAATTAATATTTATTCTCGAAATTCTAGAGAATTATACTGAGCAAATATTTCTTTTTAATCTTAGTTTTCGTAAATTTATAACAATATTAATTCCACATAAACGATAACATAAAAGAACCATTTTGTGCGCTTAGAGCGAGAAGATGAATCGTTAATAGAATAACTTTTTAGGCATTTATCATATTTCTGGGAAGTCCTCCTTGCTATTCGATTGCAATTACTGCTACGAGAAAGGGGACGAAGCGGCGTAATGGCACATTTTGACGATACCCTTACACACATCGAGACACGAGTACATAATGATCAAAAGATAGACGCTAGACAAAAAAGTTTAATGCACTAATCGAGTAGATTATCAAATAAATATCATAATACATTTAGTGCCTTCAGGACCAGTTTCCATTTGGATATAAGAAGCGATACAACGATACTCATTGCCACAACTTGTCTACGATGTGATTGTTAAGTATGAAAATTCATTTATAGTTATAGACAATTTATATAATTTATTAATGACACGAATAACTGAGCTTCTTACAATTGATCGTTGTATTCATGCGACTCCATTAACATGGAAATAATGTACGGCGCACCACTAGTAAAATAATTAGTGTACATCTTATAACTAAATCCATCGGTTTTTGCGTTCGAATATTACATTGAAGCAAAAATTTCATTTTATTAAATAGATAAGGTAATTATAGTTAAGCCTTTAACCGATAAGTGAAAAACGTCAGTACAACAAAATCACATGGCTCGGTTGACATAAAAGTCTCTCGAGCAAAGCTAACAAATACATTACACGATGTATTAAAGGTTGTATAATCATTACATTTATCTCGCAACTTACAAATGCAAGTTTATTTTCCATAGATTTTCTCTCAAGGTGCAGCGAGTCTTAAAATGCTTGATTATTCAATTGAAAATCGCAAAAGGGGCTGTGAAAAATAATAAAAATAACACCCGTCCGACGATCAATTACTCGCTCTTGTATCCACGCAGTTCTTTAATAAGCGCAGGATTACATAATAATTAATATTAACGTCGAAAAAGTTGATTGGCCATTGCGCCCGAAGTTACGTACTTTTGTCTGCTGGTACATCCCGTAAAGGCCGAATGGAAAAGTAAATTACAAGCAGTGAATCAAATAATAAAAATTGCCCACATGACTAGCCCGCGTACTTTTAAAAGTAAAAAATTGCATGCCGAGCTGGAGCAATAGTAGCAATGGCAGCAACAGGGAAGAGAGCTCGCGGAAGGTTAATCAACTGGTAACTAATTTCAAGCTCACCGGTATGAGGAAAAATTTCAAGAATCTCATTTCGTAGCGCGCGCAGTTGATCGCCGAGAAAAAGCTAATAGTAATAGCAGTTACATTTACCGCACGCCTCGGCCTGCGCCGATAACTTGGCATTGCGAGGGAAAATAAGCGCCTGCCATTTGCGAGAAGACGCGCCGAGACGCGCCGAGACGCGACGATGATGTATAAGTCGTTGTAGCGAAAGAAGATTTGTCAATGTCAATTTCCATCCCCGTCCCGGCTTCGTCTTCTACCTCTCCGTTCGCTAAATCGACCTATAAGAAACCATCAATACTGAGCCAACATTAACTAATTTTGTTTAATAATGAAGGTTCCTCCGTTATTCCCGGCTAAGAATACTTTCATGGAAAAATCATTTTACCCTTGATCAGAACAAATGTGATGGAATTTTTCCCGTCGTTATTTATGGCTCACATTTGAAATTACATCAAATTTAATGTAATAATAAAGCAGGCTTTCGGGTGAAGTTGCGATCGAATAAAAAATTCGATCTGTAATCGCGTTCACGTGTTTCGCTCGCGATTAAAAATCAACGGCGTGTTATTAACGCGTTGATCGAAATAATTGAAGACGTTTGATCGATCAGTTAATCGGTTTACAGGAACAGCAAAGGATCTCCAATGAACCTAATCTGAATTTCATTTGCACGCGTTAATTATTAAAACGAACTCCAACTGCAGCGATTCGATGTCTCTTGTTTAAACTCATTAGCTACCAACAAATTTAGTTTTAACTTATGAAAAGTGCGATTAGTAGAGGAATAATAGCAGAAGCTTTTAATCAGGAAATAATTATGTCGATGATCCAATAAATTCTGCCGCGAATCTGTTTTTTCCCGGAGCACAAAAGAACAGTCCGAGCGATGATTCTAATACGAGTTCAGCTTTACGGTCCGTCAAACTGTTCACCCAGGTAGTTAACAGAGTTATAATATTAAAATCAATTTATTAGAAACACTGATACCATTAATTCGATATTACGGTTTAATAAAAGCTCGTATAATGTGGGGTTTTTATGGATCTCTCTGTACAAAAATGTTTTTCAACGCACGATTTTTCAATAACTTCCCAAGGCAATCGCTTTCACGGGAAAGCGCAGTCTTAAAAAAGTCGTATGCTCGTATAATCAATAACTTTAAGCGTGGCTACGCACGTGATTGTAATATTTCGGATTTTATCCGACTGACGTCTATTTACTTTTGTATTTTGTGCATTTGCAGTCAGTCCATTAACGGTGAATATCGAGGGGTCGAACCAGCCGTTGTCAGCTGGAAAGAATTACAATCTCATTTGCAGTACATCTGGTAGTCGGCCGGCGGCTCTCGTCACTTGGCTCAGGGAGGAACAGAAGCTCTTACATTCCAAGGATAGCGTAAGTAAAAAACTCCATCATCAAATTAAAAATTTTCACTACGCAAACCCAAGATTAAGTAAAGCGCAGTTAAATAAATCGGAAAAGTGACTACCAGTCCTATTCATCTTACTTTGCCGTTGACACTCTTTTCATCGTGTCCTCTGATTCACATTCTTCTTTCACTTATGGATTACCGACTCACGTTTTACTTCGCGTCAAGAACTCTGCCACTTTTGATGTATTTAACCTTAAAAGCTACATCAAGGGAATAAAGTGCCCCCCCCCGGACCTACAGTAAAAGATTAACTCGAAATTTTCATTTTCAAATCTTTCTCTCGTGTTTTAATTGCAAATAATCTCGTAATTCAATTAGGAGTTTGCCGTAAAATGAACGGTAGTCGTGGTAAAAACGACAGTTGAGCGCTTACAATCGATGTCATTTGTGCTTTAAACTCGATTTAAATTTTTATGAATCGGTTATTTTCGAAATATTCGGAGCATTATTAGAAGCTTCTAGATATTTGTCTAATACGCAAGGATATATTTGGTCTCTTGGCGCAATATCAAAGGTAAATTTTAATGGCGCGATTGAAGAGATCGAACTGATATTACGTACATCAGGGTACAAAAAATTGCTCCAACTGGAATCTTTGAATCTTACGGCTAATGAATATTTAAGGATAAGGCTCGCGATAAAAAACAAGGACGGCTATTGATCAGCGATAAATAAAAATGTTAATATCATAATTCGTGGCATAAAAGGAACAATATTAAGTAATAATGATAAACATGTACAGAGGTGAACATATAAAAATGTGTAACATTATTCAGAGCAGTTTTAGTTTCGAGTGGGAATGTTGCCTCGTAAAAATACGTTTAAAATTGAGGATTTATCTTAAAGTCATTATTGGTTAAATTATGTGCGCATTGTACGCGTCGTTTATTGTTATATAATGTTATTACAATTGCAATATTAATTTTTACAATGTTTCATTAAAACAATACGTTTTTTATTCATAATTAAAAACTAATTTATCCTTAAAATGCACGTGTCGTTAAAGGCACGGATACTTTTTCTGCATAAATGCGTATAAAACTATATTTCACGTATTCAAATGAAAAATGTGAAAAATGTCCTTAAAATGTTTTATTGGTATAAATTATTCTTTATAATTAAATATTTAAAAAATGTCTACTTACATTACGTCAAATTTCATGAAAATCATAAGATCATAAAATGATAAAAATGTGCTCGGGGTATTTAAAAATTCATTATACGCGTGTAATTGGAGTCGCCTGGACGTTAAAAAGGAACGTATTGAATCATATCCGATTCACAAAGAAATAATAAAGTATTGAGAAGCCAAGTCGGCGACGACGATACACTTCTCCATTATTTCCTTGAAAATTCGAGAAAATATCTGGATAAATTGGATATTAATGTCATAAGCGACACTTATTTTAATTAATTTTAATCAATATTATCAGATCGGTCGTATCGCAGCTTAGCGCTTTACATTTATACGGTTAATTTACGCCTGCGTTCGCCAGTATATTGCGCTTTCGTACATTTCGCTCAAGATAAAAAGGAAATATCGATTTCTCGCGCGGAGAGCAAAAAAGCAAAAAAGCAAAAAAGCAAAAAAGCAAGAAAACAAAAAAACGAAAAACCGAAAGCTTATTATCTCAAGGCATTAAGCGAATATTGAGAATCTGGAGGACTCGTTTTCTCGATTTTTCGCCGAAACTGGAGGAAAGTAAAAATAAGGGAGGAAAAGAAAACGATGTTAAAACAATAAAGCCACGGCAGCGCGCAGATTCGTTGGTTGTAGGAGAAAATAGAAACGCCGCATCAGAATGACTGTCTCAAACGCGCCTCGCATATAATATACAATACGATAGAAAAATAGAAATTCGGCGCTTAATCGCGACGCTAGAGCAAGAATTAGTTTTTTTTATTACGTCTCTTTTCTCCGTCCTCCTGAAATTGCGTCTAGAAAAAGGAGAGCGCGGCCGAGGCGCAGAGCAATGTTTCTAGTTTTTGCTCGGCTTTTTTCCTCCTTCCCATTGTGTATACGATGACTATTTTTAGACGACGAGCGACGGTAACACGACTACCAGCGTTTTGTCCTTTACGGCGAGCAAGGAGGATGCGGGTAAGCGGCTGTTGTGCCGCGCGGAAAATCCAATCATGAGGAGCAGCCCCATCGAGGACGTCTGGCTTTTGGAAATACAATGTAAGCTCGTAATTTACAGCAGTTTGTTCTCGGATCCTCTTGTTTTCATTGATTTTTCAGATAGGAATCCAGGGGGATTGTTTTTGACTTTTGAGGGACTGAAAATTGCTTTCGAAAGAAGAAAACATCTCTCGGAAATTTAGGAAAGTTCGTTAAACGGACTCTGAGCGACTGTACGCGCATTCCTAATACCCGAAACTCGAGCAAATTGAGAATATCACTTACTCGTACTTTACTTTGAGAGCCGCGATAAATTACTCGGCATTAGTAGCGATGATGCAACCGAACTGCTTATAAAACACACTTTCAACGACAACAATAATCATTTCTCGTTCGCTTAATGAACTCGTAAAAATACTGTAATTTATTATCCGTATTGATGGTGTGCGCCGTGCCGAGCTCCGCTACACCGCGCAGTCCCCCATCAATTACAGCGATAAATCACTCCGTTTAAAGAAATAGTTTGATTTATGCAAAATTCAGGATTCATTGTCCCGTGTTAAGCAATAAGCTGTCGCGCTACAACTTTCAAAGACATATTTCAATACTTTTGTCAAAATTTCCAATCGACGTTTTTACAATCGACTGTATAAATACGACGAAATTTGTAAAAAGGATACGCGCGGCATGAAAGTAGTCGATCCGAAAATAACGGCTTTAAACGCGCTCCCCCCGCCCCCACCCCCCTCCGCTAACTGCGTACAATAGCGAATATTTTAAACCTTCGACTGGATTTTCCTCCCATTTTTCAATGGCCGAGGGATCGCGTCTTTTTGTAACTGATTTTCGTCGGATATAACATTATATCAAGCCCCTTTCAATTCCGATAATTAGATAAAAGAAGCAGTCGAATGTTACTTTGGAATAATCGAACATATACCACCTATAAGTTACTCGCGTTGCCATCTTGGATAAATGCCATTTTCGACTTTGCAAGTTTCACTTTGTAATTGTGAAATATGACGTTGATAACATCGTAGAGCCATACTTTCAGACAAATAATCGAAAGGATAGGAGAGCGAATGTTTTAAGAAGTTAAAGATCAGTATTTGAGAAATTAAAAATTTTTTCTTGGCAAACTTCCAAAAAGCCCTCCGTTTATTTTACAGCAACTCGGGGCTCGGGAAAGAAAGAATAGAAAAAGGAGTTGATGTGTGTGCGCGCGTGCGCGCCTCTGGCTCGATAAATAGATAGATAGATAGATAGATAAATGCTAGGAATTTCTCGAGCTAAATCACTGGATGGGATGCACTGGCTCTCTATCTATCCGAACTCTAACCGTTGAACCAATTTTCGCAATCGATCTTTTACAGACACGCCCGAGACTACAATCCGACTGGGGACCAGCCTCGATCCGAAGGCCATCAAAGAAGGAAGCGACGTGTACTTCGACTGCCTGATACAGGCCGAGCCTCCCGTTTACAAGGTTGAGTGGAGGCATCAGGTACTTATCGCGACCTTTCACCTTATTAATGAAGCACCGACGCGTACTTTCCCGGCAAAAACTCGCTCCCGGGGAACGGCGATCGACCCGCGCGACACGAGAGGTTTTATCGCTTTAATTATTCGCGCTTCGTGTATTAATTACTATAATTGCTAGGCGGATATTCGAGAATTTAAGCTCGCGACTAAGCCTCGTTTCGCACGAGCGACTTGCCCGCGCAAATTAATGTTTATAGCTTTTTCCCTGCTACTTTTATCAGTTAACAAACGAAAGGCCACACTTTCGCGTTTTTTATCGTCGAATTAACGAGAGGAGAAAATTGGACCAACTTTCGAAAACAAATTCCGGCCGAATTTATAGCTTTTAAACGCTCGAAAACCGAGGCTAAAAATTATTTCAAACTCATTTTGATTTTAATCTCCACTCGGTAGGCCTTAGCTTTGCGATGATTCTTATCGAGGTTCTATCCTGACTTTTCCGAATCGCTTATGTGCGATATTGATTGCCGACGTTTCATGAACATTGCAGTTCGTTTCTCGAGCGAAGATCTGAAATTGAAGAAGCGAAGTGCAATGTTCGGGAAAGTTTAGCAATCAATATTGTACCTACTGTACGATTTACGAGTAAATCCAAGTGAACCTCGAGCCCCAATTTTTTCACGAGTAACGTCCGACTTGTTTTTACGAAATGATTTTCAGTTCGACGCTTGCCGCTGCTAGAAAATACTTTGCTCGGGATAAACTGCCCCGAACGAGGTTTAATTTAATCGGAATTTTGCCGTTGATATTTTTCCCAGCGACTCGGGCGACGCCCGCTGAAGTTAAATGACGGTAAACTACGAATTGAGTCGCGGACCTCCCGACACTCGATCCAGTCCATCAAATGAAATATGATAAATTTCATACGGCGCGTTACTGCCAGTTACGTTTTTCATCGCCGCATTGATTATCGATAACGCCTCCTCCACATACGCGCGTGAAAAGTCTCGAGTCTCTGAACGAGCGGGCGCACATCGCAGACGCGTCTTTTTCCCAAAACGCAATTGGTCTCGCATTCGCACGCGCCCTAATTGCGCACCTAACGAGAAAACTCGGGCGATTCAGCGGCTAACCACGTTTAATTGGCTAAAGGAAAAGCTCGGCCTTGCTGGTGAGAAGGGCGCGTAAGGCGCGTAAGGCGCGCTATGAAAGAGCCCACAAGCGGCTTACGCATCGGAATAAGAAAAGCTAGCGAAATAAAAAGGCGAAGAAAGAACTTATCTCTGCCATGCCGAGCATCAACGATAATCAAGCTCCCAGGTGGGCCCAGCGCCCCTCCCCCTGCGGATCCACCCAGACGCGGATCGCATAATCCCGGCCGCACCGAACTAATCCCCCTTTTGTGGAGAACTCGTGCTCCCCCTCCCGCGCTTCGATCGCTTTTTCCGCTCGCGGCCGGCGCTTCTCTTCAGCTCGACTTTGGCTGAACTCGCGGTTTCCTTTGCATTACAGGGGAAGACCCTCAATCACAACATTTCGCAGGGCGTCATAATAAGCAATCAGAGCCTCGTCCTGCAGGGCGTGGATCGGAAAAACGCCGGCAACTACACCTGCGTCGGGTACAACACCGAGGGCGACGGCGAGAGTCTGCCCTTTTATTTGAACGTCATGTGTAAGTACACGTAGGAGCGCGCCTGTCAACCTTTTCGACCCTTATGTTAGCCTGGGCCGACGGAGCGCGACGCTCTTTCATTAAGCTCCTGAGGACAGAGCGGAGGCGCGCCTCTTTAATCCGCCTCCGCCGCGTACCTCTCGATACAATTTCAACGGGCAAGTTTCCGGAGGCGGGCCACCCTTTTTTGCTTTTTTCTCCCAAATTCTTGGGTGTGCTGTGTCTTTTTGCGGGGAACAGATTAGAGGTGGCGACTGCGAATAAACTCGATTTTGTTCTCTCTGATGGATTTTATCGCGACATTTTTCCAAGAGATGGGAATATAAATGGCAATCCGAGGAAGGCTTTTACATTTTATTTTTTTCCTTTTTCATTTTTTTTTTTTTTTTTTTTTTTTTTTACTTTCTAGTTTTCTGGAGGGTTCGTTGGGGAGTTGCTTCAACGAATTCACACTAGATGAATTTTTTGCAAAATGGGTTGGACGTGGCTGAGCGTAGAATGGGGAGCTGCTATGCTTGAATAACTTTTGTGCACTTAACTTATTGTGAAGAACAATGAGAATTATTACATCTGAGGAAAAATGTTCGCGCGAATTACTAATAAAGTTTTTTGAATTATATCAGATAAGTTGAGTGTTTAAAAATTGAATTTAAGAAATTCCCCAACGAAAATCTATTTATGCGGTTACGGTCAATGGAGACTTTCCGAGACACGATGATCGTACTTTTTATTATTATATTATTAGTAAGAAAAGCTGTATGCGATACGAAGAACTCTTGAATCAAATTCTGAGAATGAAATAATAAACATACGCTGTTGTTAAACAACTAATTTTTAGGAATTACGTTCTTTAGCAGTCCTATAAAAATCTTGCTTTTATTATTACGCGCTTATTTTGCGGAGTTAAAGAATTCCATTAAGCTACTCATCGTGGGCTTGAGCTTCAATCTTCATTTTGAATAACATTAGCGTTAAAACGCGTTTCATTTGTGAAGTTTATCCGGATACTATCTTCGATAAAAAGCAGGTCATGCGAAATATATTTTGAATGGAAATGCAATTAAACTTTATTGAAAAATCAACAAAACCAAAACTGATTAACTTATCAAATCAAGATTCGATATCGAACTGAAACTTACCGAAGTTGTTGATCTTGGAGTCAGAGGTTACTGTTGGTAATCACTTGTAAATCCAATATGAACGATTTCAAATATTTAGCGCTGCACGTGTGAAATGTTGCTTTAATCAAAACTCGACTGTAATCCAGAGTTTATTTCAAATAAAATAACGTGGAAAATTAGTGAACGATATTAGACAGAGCAATAATAATCGATATATTAGTTTTAAACCTACTAGAAGCTAAGTCGCGTGCATCTCTAATCGTGACCGTGTTTTTAAGCGCAGATTCGTTTTATTGCTTGAACTACTAAAAGCCTTTGTCGCTTCCTCGAAGCAAAATGAAACGTCTCTATTGGCAAGATGATAATAATAATGATTTCACGAAGTAACGAAAGCTTAAATCGCCATTACCTGGAGTTTGTTCGCGAAACAACGACAACTGTATTTTCGGATGATCCAAGCCGAACGAACCTCCGTTAATTTAATGTTTGGCTTGGGCTTGTCGGCCCTGTCTGCCAGTTTAAAGGCTGAAAAAAGGAAAAAGAAAGGTTAAATCGAGTCGGTAAAAGTGGAAAAACCTTAAAGGGCTTAACGAAAGAGCGCTCGCGGTGGCTTAAATCCCCCGTGCGTTTATCCCGTCGCAGGAAATAATACATAAAAACTGCCGCAGTCGCGCCGACGTGTAAGCCCAACCAGGTGAAAATTCATGGAGTGGCCAAGCAGGAAAAGGCGAGCATATCATGCCAGGTCGACGCTAATCCACAAGAGGTGGAGTTTCGCTGGACCTTCAACAACTCGGCCGAGAGCATCGACCTCGCCCCTAGCCACATCTCGAGGACCGGAACTTCCTCCACAGCGAGCTATAAGCCGATGATCGAAATGGATTACGGGACTTTGCTGTGCTGGGCAACAAATCGGATAGGACATCAGCAGGTGCCTTGCGTCTATTACATCATACCAGCAGGTAATGTAACTCGAGCGATGCATTATAAAGACGTTCTCGCTTATTTTACACAAATTTACACTCGCGGCAATTGCATTCGGAAATTTTCATCTCGCGAACCCATCAGCTGAAATCGCACTTTTGCATCAACAGACGTTTTTTGAGCTTCATTTTTCTAAGCGCATTTTTGGCTTTTAAGCTCTGTGCTTAATTGTTGATATAACATTATTCAAATTAGACCGCTGTATCGCTAACTTTCAACCGAAAATAAATGTGAAATTTTTTTTTAATTTGTTTACAAAACTATTTGATATCCAATAGGAATCTGATGTTTCAGTCAAAACTTAATATTCTTCACGGCATATAATACACAACTAACTTAATTTTTATTAATATTCATGACGGTCGCTTCTACTTTATGAATATCATAAATGCATATTTATCACTTAGCAGCACTGATCTGAAAAATATCGAATATTAAATATAATTATAAAACTAAGTATAAGACAATAGATTTACTAATTGTAAAAATGACTTTACAGTACTAAACCTACATTATCTAACAAATAGAGTCAAAACTTGTACTTACTTACCTAATATTCTGACATTTCACTGAAATGAAAGTCGCGACTTAGTTACGCAAAATGTTTCTCATCTCAGAATATAATATAGATTACAGAAAAGGAAAAAATGCGTTCGTTTGGATAATTACGTTTTTTCCCGAGACAAAACTAATTAGAAACACTGCAGAAATAGATACCAGGTTAAAAAATCATAGGTTGTAGCTATTAATAATAAAATTCACAAATGACAGACTGTCCTATAGCATTAGTTTAATTTTATTGCTGCATAATAAATGCGAGGGAAGGAACTGTAAATCAATTGTTTGATAAATTTAAACTATTATACGATGAAACCTACTTGTGAGGTTAAAATAATCTGAGATAACTTTAGCTCTAACATTTTAAGCAAACAGCTGTTCGTCCTGATAAAAGAAAATCTTTTTGAAACAGTATTCGATCCACACCATGAAATTTGTGTCATAAGTTCAATCTCGTTTTAAGTATTTACTTCCATTAGTAAATTAAAGAATAATAAAACTGCAAGAATTAAGACAAGTGGGATGATTAAATGTGATCGAGTAGCTAAAGTGTTTAAAGTTTATGAACTTATAACTGCAGTCTATGATCAATAATTCGTACATAAATAATAAAGGGAGCAAATGATCGAACTAATTTTTTAAAAAGAAAAAACTTTTATTTCGGTAATTTTATGAATATCTTAATATTCGACATACTTTAAGAATTAAATAAGTTTCTTGAGCTGAAAGTGCCGAATTCATTTCGATACAAGAATTTGACGTAGAGAATTATAAAATTTATAACCCCAAACTAGTAAAAATAGAGCATTAGTGAAAATGTGGTATTTCGTGATGTTGAAACGATGACTAACTTTCTAACCGTTTATATCGAATTGATTAATATGATTTTTTGAAGTCTCTAAAAGATAACTGAAAAAAATGAAATGCATGAAACTCCAGTTCAAGAATACGAACAAAACACAGTAAGAAAACTTTATCAGAACGATTCACATAAAAAATATTTCAAAACAGTGCAATTTTTGAACATTTGTCACATTTATTATAATTTCGAAATACTCTATTAGAATTAAATGTGAAAATTTTATTAAGGAGATAAGATTGTTATATTGAATTTATATAAAAAAAATAACTGCCTTACGTGCATAATTCAAATGTTAACGTATGCAAACGATGTAAATTTATCGGAAAATATTTTAAAAAACAGTCTTGAAAGTCTAGAATTATTATTTACACGAGAAAAATGAGTCACATAGAATCGCATAATTCACTTAATGTGAAAAACTAAAATATTAAAATTTTTATTTGAAAAACTGATAACTATAAATTTATTTAAATTGAAAATATAGTCCTGAGGGAACATTCCAAAAAAGTGCTTTACGTTGAAAATTAAAGCGGTTAGAAAATATTCGTAGCGTATTAGAAGGAGTGCGGCGGGAAATATAGGAAATTACATAATTATGCAACAGAGAAACTGTATACTTTTCCCTAAATGTTATAAGGGTAATTAAATCATGTAGATTAAGATGGGTTGGGGATATAGCGGGGATAGAAAATGAAGGAGCGGTATATAGGGGTTTTAAAAGGAAAAACGGAAGGTAGAAGACACCAAGGAAGACCCAGATGGAGATAAAAAGTTGGTATAAAATTATATTTAATTAAAGTAAGAAACGAGCTGATATTTTGAATGGAATTAGTACAAATTAAAGAAAAATGTCCCCCCCGAAATTGATGAATCAAAGTAAATTGAAGCTGCAAAGATTAATAAGAAAGGGCATTTCGAGAGTTTCATAGAACTTTCCGTGTTATTTAGTACAGAAGATAAAAGTGAAGCTTAATAAATTATATAAGAATGGGTTTCACGAGTATATGTACGGCCGAGAATATTCTGCGGTCCTGCGAATGCCGTATCTGATCTCCCTCCGAGAAAGTTAATTTTCAGAAGTTATAATTAAAAAATAATAACTAAACGAAACAGGTCCGGAGAAAAATGAAGGTAAATTAACAAAGAAAGCCGAACGGATAGATATGTAACGCGAATTTAATACGAGTGCATTAAATTTACGAGGATTAGCAACGCTGCAATTTAAGGGTAAATAATGGCTTCTTTGATCCCGGGAGACTGACACGACGAGTCGTCGGAATAACTGTCCGATTCTTTTTACGGTAATTGAAAAATCTCGTTTTTAACGAAGTCCCGTCGATTCTCGGAACGCGATAAATCTCGAGACTTATCGAGCAATGATCTATAAAGCGTCACTAGGTGGCAGCGCGGCGAGAGCGGATCCCCTTTCCGAAATTAGAAGCGGAGGCCGCTGCTGAGGAGCCGCCGCGGCGAGTGCTCCGAATAATGGGAACTGGTGCGATTAAACAGCCATCGGGCACTTTTAGAGGGAAAAAATTGAAAATGAAAATTTGGCTCCCCTTAAAATATGCCGAGAGTTGGGGAGCTACTTTAGGCCAAGTTTTAAGGAAATCTGTTAGTTTGTAAAAGGGCTCATTGTTGGAGATGCACTTAAAAGTTTGCCGAATAATTCGGCGGAGGCCAGTCTCGCCTATTAAGAGCAGCTGCGACTCGTAACTATATTGGTTGTAACTCCGCAAACTCAACCGAGAATTTCTATTGTAATGTTCGCAGGCCGGCCAGACGCGGTACACAACTGCACGACCTCGAACACATCCAAGAACTCGTTCGTGGTCCGGTGCAGCCCCGGCTTCGACGGCGGCCTCAACCAGTCGTTCTTCCTCGAGGTGCGGGAGAGCAACAGCCAGGAACTTAAGGCGAACTTGACCTCGAACGTGGTTCACTTCAACGTGAATGCTCTCGAGGCCGGTTCGCTCTACCAGGCCTACGTCTACGCCTACAACGTCAAGGGCCGGAGCGAGCCGACGGTCGTGCAGGCCGGGACTTTGAGTCCACCCGAAAAGCAATTAACGTCGGACTCAGGTGCGCTTATCCAGGCTACTTGCTGCAATAATGCACTCGGGCCCCGTTACCCCCCCCCGCCCCTGCCTCTCCGCGCGACGCATACTCTCCGGTTGTGCAGGGGAGGGACCTTAAATCAGATTGGCCGTTAACTGGCCAGCCCCACCGGGAAAGTGCGCGCCAAGTACTCCGGAAAGCCTATTGGAATAACGTCTTACCTTCTTTATACGTATGCTTATGACGCCTGTACCTGAGAAAGGCTGCAAATTGCAGCAAAGTTCCTTGCACTTTCCGGGAAAAAGAAATTTCATATGTGCGAGAAGTAAGTTGTTTCTTGTTCCGGAGAAAACTTTATATCAACTCGATATTTCGCAAGAATATCATGAACTAAGGTGGAAACATTTTCAATTCTCCTGGAATAAATGTAGATTCGAGGAAATTATTGAAAATGTTGGAAATTATTTTCGAAAGCTCGCGCACGAGGAACAAGTCGCCGATTGACTTATAATAAACTTTAAAAGCTTCGAGATCTCTTTTATAAGATTAACGAGAAATAAAGCACTCCATCGAAAAATAATAAAACTCATTTTTTTATAGAATATCTACCGATCAGTTTTAAAGACTACGAAAACTTTCGTAAAGAATTGGGTAATTATTTTACAATATCAATTCAGTTTTTTACTAAAATTTTATTGTAGCGCCACTATGTATTTAGAAAGTAAAATAGACTTTCGTCGAATAATAATACTTCAGCTTATTTTATATAAATGCAATTACAACGCGAAATTCTTAAAATAAACGTTTATGTAATTTCGCTTAAGAAACTCGACAAACATGAATAATTCTTAGGTAACGTAATCCAATTACGTAAATAACCATCAATTTCAACTTTATCCTCATGAATCTTTTGCTTACTCGCTTTGCTTTATTTGATATAAAAAAATTACCGTAAATGATGCCAGATATTCGCAAAAGTTTTTAAAGTGGTTAGCTAATTATTGTAATAAATCCGCAAAGCAAGGAATTAATGAAATAATATAAAAAAAATTTGCAAAATTGTACTTATAAAG
Source organism: Platyscapa corneri (assembly GCA_018907185.1). Taxonomy (NCBI): domain Eukaryota; kingdom Metazoa; phylum Arthropoda; class Insecta; order Hymenoptera; family Agaonidae; genus Platyscapa; species Platyscapa corneri. Next base: position 794,211 of record JACCHW010000037.1, read on the forward strand.
TTTTTGATTGTTCGTGTCGGAAATAAACGAATTTCTACGCAATTGTTGACGATAGTTAACGTTTAGTTAATAATATTAATTTTTAAAGAATAACTTCAACCATTAGTAATAAGTAAATTTGTTAATTTATTTGTATTTTATGGACAATTATAATTAATTTATTATAATAAATAATTTTCCTTCTTCGTCAGTCAATACACAAATATTAAAGATTAAATTATTAACCATTAAACTCATTCGCTCTTTAACGAAAAAACAATTTATCAGTGGCTTGGTAATAAATAAAAATTTTTTAAGAACAATAATCCCAGGTATTAAACTTAAATTTTAATTCGCACAATTACGTTAATAACTTATTACTTTTATTGTGCCAAATAAATTTGAAACTATTATTAATTGAAAATCATTTTCAATTCTGAATCGTAACATTTTTTATTATATAGCGATAGATTTAAAGAAATAAAAAAGATACAACTTTTTAATGGGGTAATATTTATATAAATTTTCACATCGAGATATATCGCGTTATTTATAGAAAAACTTATCGATAAATTTATTAATGAATTTTGTATTTATTTCGATTTTAACAAATTAATCATAAAACACCCAACGGAAATCAAGTGTTTTTTAACGAAGTTCACAATTTAATGAATTGCTGGTGATTAATTTTTTTTTAATTTCGTATTATTTTAATTAATATTATTTTATAGCTTGGAGATAATTATTTAAGACATACGTAAAAGTATAATGATCAGCAACAGTACAGTCACGATTCATTTATCGATTTTCGCACGCTTTACTAATTTTGCACTTCCTAAAAAATTGAAGCCATTTCCTTTTAAAATAAATCGCTTTGTTGTAATACATATTAATGACTCGCGATATTTCTGAGTTACGTATTATACGCTCGAAACTTATACAAAGATGAATAAAATTCAAGCTACAGTTGCCAAGTATCGTAATATAATTAAAATAAAGGACCAGTAAGTGTACAAAATTGAAAGGTAAAAAATAAAACAATGTTTTTTGAACATTCGGAATCATCTATCCAACCGAGTGTTCTTATTAAACCAAGAAAATGACATGAAATCACTGAAACGTGGCAATATTGTAAGTTTGCGGGGTGCAAAAGCTGGTAAATGTGTACTTTTAAAAAATGTTTTGTTCTTCCAGATAAGATAACTCTAAGTAAAGAGAATAAAAGAAAAGTGACCGACTGTTATTTCGCTCATTACATTAAGCTCTTTTTAATCGACATAACTAAGCTACAAGCTGCATTTGGCTTACCCAACAACTCGAGCAAGCCGCTGTTATTCAGCGTGAATATTTGATTGAAATCTCGCTCTTGAAATTTCGTCGGGAGAAACGAGTGCGAGCAAACAGCCAATAAACTTGCAGGAGCTCCTTTAGTTTTGTTAACTAAAATCGGCCCGCAACTCAGAAAGCGGCAAAGGCTTCGATATGCATATGCCCTTGTAACCGACCCACGTCAACTCCTGAAGAGATTCTGCGCTCCAAGCGTCTTACGGTCGCTTCGGGAATGAACTCGTTGCTGCACTCATAGTCGTCGTTCCGTAGCTACGACAGCAGCTGCGCCCAATCGCGACTGGCTCCATCCGATGGGCGGACATCGCACGCCGAGATACGTGCTTCGCTTCTTACCTGCTTCTCCTCCTCCCTCGGGGGCGGCTGCGGCTTCGACAGCTCGGGTACTCGCGAGGCTCCCCACGGGTTCTGCGCTCGAAGGAAAAGGCCCAGCAGAAGGAAAGGAGCAACGAAGCGCGCTAATGATAAACGGGGCAGGCCTCTGTTGCAGCGAATGCAATTGCCGAGCGAGGAGGTGCGCGGGCCCAGCCAATTGCAGACGAGCACGAGCAGGTGTCGCGCGCGGAGAAAAAACCATAAAAGTCATAACACTCGTGTTTCTCTCTGCCGCTTCTAGTTATACCGCAGTCGGTCGCTTGGCGCTTGTTAGAGAGAATCGGGTCTTCTCAAACTCGAGTTACGCCACCGCGGCTTCGCCCCCGCATGCGGAAAGCACGAAACCTGAATATGTATCACTGGGAACGTGCATTTCGCACCGACGGCCCATCTCTCTTCATCCCTTCAAAGGAGCTAGTAGGGAGGATTTTAGAATGATCGCGTCGTTGAAACTTTTTCGGAGGCAGTCGATGCTGATCTTTTACGTGTTTCCGCTCTCGACTTCCGGCAAACGCCTTGGCAACAATATTGATGCGTTGGCTTCATCCCTAACGCTGTGTAACTATCGCATAAAAGTTCAAAAGATCATTAATAAGTCAAGCTTCCGAGCCCCTTGCGACGGAATTCGAACATTATTTTACAACAGATAAATGCGTATATCCATTTAAGTATTACGTCAGCTTGATTTACAGTAATGCTCGTCGACGTGTTCGTTTGAACAGCATTATTACTTTTTATGCTCGAACGTGGTGAGTGGTAATAAAGAAACGCAAAATTTCTCTGCGCGCAAACTCAACGTTCGGAAAATTATTAATTTAAAAAACAAAATGTCAGATTTCTAAAATCAGAGCTTCAACTTTTCTAGAAAATTTTCATTCGTAAAACGAAAAATATACATGGAAAAAAGTTCCTTGATTAAAATGTACATTATTCCATGTAAAATAGGTGCACAAAAATTCAGAAAAATCGGTATTGTAGTTTTAGATGTGTTGCTCGCAGACTTTGAAAACGTAGTTTCAAGAAAAACGCGTTTAAAGTTTCAAAAGCTGATTATACCAACTCGAAGTCGTTTCTTCACAAAGGCTTATTTATATCTCTGAAAATTTTAGTCGAATCAATTTGAAACTTTAAACAAATATTTCTAGAATAATATACATTTTAAAAAAGTTATTTTTAAAAATTGAATTTTTAAAGAGCTATTATAAATATCGTTTACAATCTTAAATTCTAAATTTGTCAAAATTCCGGAGCAAGGATTGTAGTTTCTAATTTAACTTTTAAAACTTGTATGTTGACCCGGATACTTAACTTACTGGCTGTAATATGGGTTGCTTTATCAGTAAATTATCAATAATAATCTACCAACACTTTGGGACGTTGCTATTTCTAAAAATAAAAATTTTTAATAATCTAATTCCTTTGGAATAAAATTAAAAATACAGTTTACTTGTATCTTAAGCACAAAATTAGTCATTACTCAGAAGTAACTACAGATTTTATTTATAATTTTAGTTTTTGATACAAAAAAGAAAATATTTTTAACGTACAATCGGTAGAGTCTACAGTCAATAATTGAGTAGTTGTTATAAAATAGCTTAAATAAAATAAATTTGAAACTCTTAGCGATTTTCTAAGGATATTTATTTTGATAATATTATATATATACATTTGTGTGTGTGTGTGTGTGTGTGTGTATAATTCATACTCTTAAAATCTGATTTAAATAAAACTTTTTCCTTGAAAAGTAGAAAAATAATGCATTTCATTGCACCAACCTTTTAAAATTGATAATAATACAGAAAGTCGCAAGTTTAAAAGTACAAATCGTATTACTGTTTTTTACCGTCACAAATGCAAGCAAATTAGCTTAAAAATCAACAGCGTAAACAACTTGTAGATCAAACTGTAAGAAATTCGTTACTAAAGAAGAACGTATTTTTGAAAGAATTAAATTTTTCGTTCGTTCGTTGCAAGCGAGCTTGCAAAAACGAAGATGCTCTTAAAATTAATCTTGTAACTAAAAAGGATCTTCCGAGCCCCGAGTAGTCGATTGTACCCACTACCAACAGTCGGTAAAAGCCATACAAATGTCGATGCACTAATTGGTATGCGCGTGTGTCCTGAATACCACAGAACGGCCCCGACAGCACATGAAGCTCACACCGATGCTGAGTGTGATGATCGGCGTTGTGGCGGCTCTGGTGATCGTCGCCGTGATCGTCATGATCGTACTTCGCATCCAGCACACACAAGTCGACGAGCAGTCTAAGTCGCACGCGGAGGACAGCGGCAAGCCCGCGAAAACCGTACCAATCCAACGAGAGCTGCGCTTCCGGGAGTGCGGAAGTCTTATCACCGAGGAGAAGCACCCGGACGCGAGCCCATTTGGCAAACTCGACGCCATCAGCGCGGGCGACGTCAGCGAGTCCGACGAGAAGAATCCGGACATTATACCCCAGCATATCACGGGTTTGTTTCATCTTTATTTATCAAGGTGGTTCAAACTATTTTTCTTTCATTCCACAAGCTTGTTTTTGTTTTAAGAGTCTTATTTCTCGTTTCGAGTGCTATGCCTTTCCCCGCTGCAATTCTCTATTTCAATGCTTCTACTCCTAGAGTAAGTCTAATATTTTTCTTTGAAAAATTTTGTCAAAATAAAAATCCCCTTATTAGCATGTACCGCCGTAATCTCTGTTTTCATTTTATACTCTAATAGCGGATAAACTTATAACTTTCCAAATCAAACATTTACTTTGTTACGAGAACTTTCGACGCAGTCACAAAAGGAGCGACCGATTCGAGAATCGCTATTTTCTCTGTGATCGAATATCCAGAAATAATATGAAATTCCAATTATTGCAAGATCTGTCATTGTTCTTTCCCAAAGTCAAAGTTTTCGCTCGCTTTCCGGCTTTTTAATATTCCTTTGACACACTCGAATTTACAAATAACATTAAAAAACGATGCTTGCTTAATGTAAATAGATTGGCATGAATCTCTATCTAAATAAAAAGGACACTAAAAAGTATTTATAACAGTATTGAATTCAGAGTTTACGAGGGCAATTATTTTATTTTTTACAGGCATTCAAAGTTTAAAGGCTATTATTTTTTATTTGAATCTGGTCCGCACCTCGGGCGGAAGGATTAATGCTCTGTTTAAAAAATAAATTCATTTATTTCCTACAGGCGAGGAAGTGTCGGAATACCTAAGGAAAAGACGATTAGTATCGACGATAGAAACTTCGCCATCTCGAGGCATACTTGAAAGATCTGCGGTCGCTGCGGCCGTTGGATCGAGAGGTAATTACGTTGGTTATTGTACCATACGCAGCAGCATGCCTCTTCGTGAACTTTCCAACACCGTCAAGTTTAAGCACAAGAACGTAAGTGTTTTCAAAAATCGCTAAATAAATAATTAAATAAATAAATAAATAAATATCGTTGTCGTTCCAAAAAATTACTTTATCGTCGCCCTCGATAATATTTCATCCTCTTTCGCAGTTCCGTCACGTTTTCAATTTATAATTTTGAAAAATAATTTTTCAGGTCGCATTTTCGAACGCCTAAGAATATTTCGGGATAAAGAAAATTTATCGTTTCTTAGCTTTTGATAAATAAAACATCTCCGCAAGACGATTGTTAGAATTCTAAGATGCAAACTACAAGAAAATCAATAAATCTGACTTTAAAAGACTTTCCATAAAATCAATTCTATCCTAATAATCTCAAGGGAAATTTATGTTTGAAAAAATTTTCAATTTATGCTTTTTTAATTTCACGAGACTTACATATTTGGTCGACTTTTAATAAATATTACAGAATCCAACAAGTAAATAAAAGTCAAACCAATTAATCATTAAATTTCGAAGGTCGAGTTATCTTATTTAAACGCATTTATTTTTTAATAAACCTCAAGTATTTATTAGCAACGAAATTCTGCTATGAGGTTTAGAAAATTTGACGAATAATACCTTTTGTCAATTATTTAGATAGTAATGTATCATTTATGGCTATTTTACAAAAATATCTTTCTCTTAAAATCATTTTATTCGTTCAAAATTGATTCATCGCTCTAATATTGTAATTTTTTAATTTTTTTAATTTCGTGTTATTACACACATTAAACGGCTTCTATTATACGGCAACGAGCTTCAGCCTCGCGCACCCACGCAAAAATAAATTTGTCTATAATCATTGATATGCTTCGCAAAACATAAATATTTTGTAAATTTTTTAATGGCGGCTCATAAAGAGGTTCGATACCCATATTATCATTAAACTTTAAATTAGAGGCGACAATTGCAACTGCATATATTGTAAATTTACTACGCGATCATACATATTCAACTCATTGTCGTACGGCGATAAACACCCATACACAGACGAGGTATTCGCTCACGCATCCACGTATGCACTTACGGATATGCCCGTACATGTACTAGTCTAAGAACATCAGCAAAATCGATTCCACTTTGATCACTTACGATATTTACGGCTCTCGCTACACTTAAAAAAAGGAATACCAAATCACTTCACTGAAGCATAAACGGTGAAATAGATGTATTCCACTGATGGCAGTAGTTTCACAACCGAATTCACTATTCTCATCACAGTAAATTTGGCTCTAAAACGACTATTTTCTACCAGATAGATATTTCAGCATTTACTAGCTTCGGGGCTGTTTGTTTTCCAGCCTCTTCTTTTATCCACACTTACAACGCACCCCCACACTCACTGATGCACGGACCTCCTACTACTACTACTACTATCCAGCCCTACGTCAGCTACTCGGCCCCTGCCCTCTAACTCGTCATATTACATTGATTCTCCTATTCTCCTATCAACCGCTTTTCCAATGCGCACACATGATAAATACGTTTTCTTTTTGAAACCTCGACTCTGGGATCTTTTCGTAATGTGCTTTCTTCTGATTTATAATTATGCGATACTAAAAACGAATTTATTGTATAAACGTAGAATTTATGAATGCATTTAAATAAAAATTTTAATAATATTTTCATACAATGTATTTATCGTAACGTTAAAATTAAAAACCCTTATTTATAAATTTTTAAAGTGATAAATGACGACTAAAGATATTTAAATTACATATTAATGAATTATTTATGTGTAAGCGAACGCCGACGCGTGTTTATTCTAGATTCGAAAGGTTGAAAATAACTCGTAGAATATATATGTTTCGATATAAATTTTATGGTTCTCTTATAAATCATTCGACGAAAATTCAATTTAGAGAGATAATATTAATTTTAAAAAGGCGCAACATTCGAAAGTATTGAACCATTATATTAAAAGTTATGAGTAATATAAACTTTTATCTAATGATATTTTTTAAATATAAAAAGTATAAATTAAATTTTAGTAAATGAAAGAATCTTTCTGGAAATACGTAGAGATAATTAATTAAATTGTGATATCAATAATGAATATGTAATAGCTTAAAAATTACACTATTTACGTTTTTTGTCCATTACAAGTAGGTTTTAGAAAAAAGTAATTGCAATAAATAACAATTTTTAACCATGAACATTTTATAACAATTTTAAGTACATTTATTTCGTTAACTGTTATAAATATTGATAAGATATTATGTGAATTATTTAATCCACGAATATATTTGATTGCATAATCTGGTGCCAAATAGAATAAGTATGTATACTTCAAATTTTTAATTAAAGTACCTGAGAAAAATTTCTGCTACAAAACTTCTGATAAATTCACTTGATGCATTACTTTCAAACTAAAGACATTATTTCAACGTTGTCGTAAAATAATTTTACTTACATATCTTACGCAACTTCTTCAGTTACAGATTCTAACACTCATTCAGATAATAAGAATAATCTATGAAAGTAATTGAATTATTAATAATGAAAAATTTTAATTAACAAAAATTACGTAAAAACTTCCATTACTTCGCATTCTCAAATTAAATTGAAATTACAGTAAACAGTTTATGGCATTTTGTAGTATATCTCTATAAAAGAATTTATGAAATATTTATGATTACATGTATAGTGGATAAAAAACAATTTAATATAATATTACAAAAGTGTATTTTATTTTAAAAAAGCGTTAAAAATTAAAAATAAGCTAGTACACTTAAAGTGGGTTGATTAAATGACAAAAGTATCTTAAGATGAGCTCTACCTTTTAACTTATAACGCATCTTATCAGCTGAATGTTAAAAAATTAACTTTAAATGAAACATTTATATTAAATTTACTTTCTACCTCTCTAATAATATAAACTACAATTATGTACGGTTTTAACTGAATATTTTAATTAAAAACTTTCAGAGCGATATTAATGAATTAAAATGCTTATTTAGGACAATCTTGTCTTTCAAATTTTTTATTTTATAATATCTATATATATATATATTGAAAAATTAGAGAAGTTAATTTTTTGATTTAGTACTTTACCCAATATTTTCAATTTTAATACTAATTAATTGGTTTTTCTCACATTCCAAAACGTGATAAATAATGTTTTACTTAAATTTTTTAATACATATTGGAAATAAGTATTAATAAATATATTAATAGCTTTCCTATTTTTAGTCACATAGATTTTGTTCTATTTGAATTCATAAACTTTTGAATATACCTATAAAATCTGTACATCAAACTTTTACATTTATTGATTGTTTGACTCGACAAACAGAAATAAGTTCAAATTAATTAAATTTTATCTCTTCGAGTAAATTTTATTTCTATGATGAAAAATAATAATTATAAAATTACTACAGAATGAAAATGTAATTTAACTCTTTATCGTATTTTTATATTTCTTTTATAGTTAAAAAACGTTATTCCTTCTTTACAGAGATTTAAGCAATTTCTAAGTCAAAATAGTAATATGAAATTTATTATAATTTGCTGAGTCGTGAATTATAACTACACACAGTTAATATAATATTTTTTTAATGCAGTAACTTAAAAATTGTTTAAATTCTATACATAATTTTAAAAAGTTTTTTGTAAATAATTTTTCTACGCTGTATGAGATTAAAAAAATCATGATTTTTAAATTGAAATTTTTATAAGAAAAATGATATTCTAAAATTTAAATGCACAATCTAAATAGTAATAATAATGATAATGATGATAATAATGATATAATTTATTATCTGCATAAGCTTAGGGAATGTGTCCGACCAAACTCGATTTTTTCTACTTCGATCATCATAAATTTTTAAACATTAACTTCGCGTATGTATGTATGTATATATATATATATTAGTCGTTTAAAAGAAACGAAAATTTTTTTCGAGGCATACATGTATTGGAATAATCTCATCATGGTAAATTCAATTTGCTTTTGCAAAAGAACTCTATTAAAATGTTTCGGGCGTAAATTTTGCGCGTAAAAATTTTACGTAAGTTGTTTGCCTAAGTTTGAAATTGTATAAATTGTTTTTTACGAGCTATATAATTTTTAAAAATAAGATAATGTAAGAAACTACAACTTATAACTTGAACAAAATTTTCGTAATGCATACAACCTCAAATTTTGCTTTCACAAACTTTTAATCAAGTAAAATTTATGAGGAAGTCCTGCAAATAGTATACAGGATTAGTATGGGAATTTGCCGTATATCTAGTAACATAGAGATTTGTACCCGAGTGACCTACTCTGTTTTTACGATCCATAAATATCAACTAGTAGCTGCTATAATGTGTCGCTTAAAAAACTAATAAATACATAAAATGGTAAAAAGTAAGGTTACTTGACACTCATGTGAAAAGAATACTATTACCATAATTCAAAAAAAGCATGTAGCTTTTTCTTATGAAAAATTGAAATCTTGAAGTAACCAAGAAAATCGACTATTTTCAAGTTTTTATATCTACAAAATACAGTTCTGCTGAGTTTACTTGAAAGGCGCTATAGTATTTAATAAAAATATAAATGTGAAATAGAAAATGAGATCTTTGATCATTTATTAAAATAATGAATCAAAAAACGGACACTCCGCTTCGGATGCACTTTGAGCTTAAAGAATTATAGGAGCAAAGAAAAAACTTGATACATTATCGTTTTCTTTAAATTGATTCGAAAATAAATATTCGATACTTTTGAATATTCAAAGCGGAGGCTGAGTATTCCGACTGCGAGATTACGAAGAATACTTAAAACTTCTGTGTATATATGTACACATAGGCATTGATATGCATAGAAAAATAAGATAACATAGACCAAATATTATTAAATTTTAACAAACATATTTGGTAGTATTCTAAACCTATCTCTTATCCTCTATTCCGAACAGATATTTACGTATCGAATTTGTAGCAAAGCATGAAATATATTATTATTCAATATTTGGAGCCGTATTTTTCATTATAAAATAATGAAAGTGTAGCCTATTTTTAAATTTCAATTTTAATTAATTTTAGCCAAAAATAATGAAAAACAACTCTCTTTGATAAAGACTGAAAATTTTTTCATTAGCAAGAATATCCATTTGCAAAAATTAACGCTGTTATTTCTCACACTATAGTTCATCGTTATAATACTTAATTAAGTATCCAATTATGCACACAAATGAGACGAGGTATTTTGCACGGAACAAGCACAGTTACGTCTTGCAAGGTCACAGAACGTCGTTACTGACCCGAGAAAACGTGCGTTCAGCCGGATATCGTGTGACGAACTTCCATTTCCCCGCTGGAAATGTAAATCTCATTCCCTTCGTGATAAACGACCAACTACCTTTCAATATGTTGCAGTTCCCACCGATGACGAGCGAAGTCTACGAGAGTGGCATGTGCACGCTGCCACGACAACACTGGTCCGGTCACGCGGGGCCCGTTCCGGCCACGGCGATGACGAGGGGCATGTCCCCGACGGTGATGTACGCGGCAGAAGCCGGTGGTGGTGGAGCCGTCAGTGTGGTGCGCGCCCCTGGGGTCGTCCTCACTAAGGACATGGAGACACGTCTCCAGGCGGGTCAGTACTGCGTTCAGGCAACGCCGAAGGAGATCCACGCGGTGGCGCCGATTCAGACACAACCTGGTGGCAAGGGAATGCCGATAATGGTGACGAAGCGCGAAAGTTCGGTGTGACGCAGCTGAGCCAACGCTGGATAAGCACTGGACGACGTGCCCTCTCCCACCATCACATAATCTTTCTCTCTCTTTTCTCTGTATCTCTCTCTCTCTCTGTCTGTATCTCTCTCTCTCTCTCTCTCTTTCTCTGTCTGTCTCTTTTTTCCCCTCGCCCCTCTGAGTTGCGACTGAGCAGAAGCACTGAGCAGATATTTTTTCAAATTAATGACGTTCCTTCGAGATGTTGGCCTTTCCAGCCCCGGACTTCGCACTTGAGAACTTGGAGTTGCAAAAAGTATACTTAAAGCAAAAATTATCGAAGCTTAAGGATTAAAATAATAAGAGACTGAATAAAATTTCTCTCGGTTCGAATAATAAATATTCAAGTTTTAGTTTTTAACTTAAGCCATAACTCATTCTAATAGGGTGAAAATACATGTCACATTTGAGTTACAGTATTTTTACACTTCTAAAGGGAAATTTTTATCGGAGGAAATTTGAAGAAAAAGGCAAGCGTAATTTGTCACTTTATTACAAAGTTGGTCTGAGCGTGAAGGTCTTTGATACGATAAGATACATATTAAAGTTTCCTTTCATAAAAGTATATCTAGTATGCCATACGTGGTACATGTGCAAGTGCGAAACGTACGTATCGGAACGACACACAACTTTCTCGTTCGATGTCTTTTCCAACTTTCTTCAATTCCACCACAATTACTTTATAAATTGAAAAACTAATTCATTAATAGTTTTAATGACTTGCTACTGGCACTGCAGCAAATTTAATATAAACCAAATTATTTGCTCAAATTTCTAAAATAATAGTGTTACTATTTTAAACGACAGTTCGGAATAAGTCATCCATATGTGTTCAATGAAGTTATGTCTTGGGTAAATGGTGCAATAGATTTTCAAAAGACATTTTATAAAATAAAGTATAGTTATATTGACGTACACACAATTTCGTTTGATGACCTTGGCTTGCGACTGATATCTCTGTACTTTTCCTGCTTTTACTCGTGTATAGTTGGCGTATTACTCACACGCGAGCAAACTATTTTCTAAGTCGAATAAATTATCCTTTCGTACGTCGAAGGAATTTCGCAATAGTAAAGAGAACGAGGAAAAACCCTTGTATATACTTGAGAGAGTAATAAAGAAAAATGAGCGCGCTTTTTTTCATTGACACTAAAATGATACGATCGTAACGGACGTTCCATTATTTTGAAGCAAATGCCTGCCTGTTCATTTTCAATGATCTATTTGGTTTAGCGTTAACACTTTAAACGAATTTCAGCCCTACTTTTTTAATAAAAATCAATTTTCGCATTAGCCCTCTTAGATGAAAGGCAGTGATTATCTTATTAGCAATGCATAAATGCAATAGGATTGTTTGGTGCATGCGTTGATTTGCGCGTTGATTATTAATTTGAGCTGAATAAGCATCTACAACGATGCGATGACCTTGGACTTGCTGCTCGCCTAGGATTGCACATAATGCGTGGGCGAGGAAAAACGCGGAGATTATTATACCTTTTACAAAAATGCATTCTTCGGTTTTGTTTTGTAATAATACTTCGCGATTGAGAGATAAACCTGTGCTTCGCCTCAATGTTCAGTCTCAATTGTAACTTAGAGAGGGAGAAATAAAAAGGTAAGGTGTTTCCGAGAATAGAAGATAAAGACAGAGATAGACTCGAAGAGAATATAAATATTCCGAGGCACGCGCTTGTAAATACACAACTTGAATATGAAAATATTTTATACGATTACTAGGAGGAATTATAAAAACCGATTTTCAACAAAAAAAATAAAAGTAGAAGACTTCTCTATCGCGAGACTGTAAATTTACATAATTGACTCGAAAATATAAATGTAAATGTACATGTATAAATATCTGGTAAGACGATGGATCTCGGGCCAGGACGAAACGGACACACCAAGGTGCGTTATAGCTTTTATATATATATATATATATATATATATATATATATATATATATATATATATTTATTTATTATATATATAAAGTCAGGAACGTTCGGGAGAAAATGAGAGAAAGATGAATGGGTAGAGAGAAACGACCAAGAGGAAAGGGAAGAATCGAATAAAATGCACGAGTGGAGAAACGAGAAAGCGGTAAATCATGCCTTTCGAGAGTCGTTTTGTCCGAGTGAGGAGAGAAAGAGAAAGGTAGCAAAGTGTGGCGAAAAGCAAAATGTTTTAAAGAATTGACAGGAACTTTTATCTCCTTCTTTCTCATTTAATCACGATAAATTTAAAAAACGTCCTATTCCTTTTTCAATTATTTCATTTACTAATTTTCGATACAATCGCGTGTACCTTTAAATTAAAACACGAATTCTCGTTATTTCTTTTTTAAAGGATTACATTCTATTCCTTGAAATCGTATTTAAAAAAGAACTCAATATTATCCGCAAAAATATTGTTTTTATGAATTCGAGCATTTATTCTGAATCGTCGGAAAAGTTAATTGGATCGCGTAACGAAAGTATCGAGCATCGCAAAAACTATTTATTCTTACACAAGACTTAGGTCGGTTTGATAGAAAGATGTGTAATATTGTTTAAAATTTTATTTCAAAGTACAAAAATATCGTAATTTGTCTCCGACTTTTTGGAAAAGTTTTTCTTCATTTATGTAAAAGTTGAAAAAATGTTGAGCGTTAACAATTCGTAAATATTCAGAAGCGAATAAGTAGTAATAGCAGTCGTTGTGGAAAAACATATCGCGATGTTTCTATCTGGAAAACTGGAGGTTCCTACAAACAAGTACACACACATACGTGTAATATATTAAAAAAAAATATTAAAACAAAATAAAAGCCACGAATCGAGGTTGTAAAATAATTTGCATCCGTCCGCATCGTCCTGGTCAGGGTTTATCTGCAAATTAAGAAAAAACATCGTAAAACTGTATAAAGTATAAATTCTCTTCTACTAACTGTACCAAATAGTTATATGAATAAGCATTGTTTTGGATTTTTAATTCACTACTAAACGCGCCAACTAAATTTCCAACTTGTTGTACATTATATTGCTATTTATATATAGAATTTCTATTATTGATTGTTTATAAAACATAAGAGAAAAGGATCACCGTTAAAAAATTTGGAACTTCGTCTGAATAATGTAATCTACACAAAACTTAGCGTTAGATTCGATAAGTAAAAACAATCCAAAACAAAAGAATAAAAATATGTTGGAGAGAAAAATAGCTAGAAAAAAGATGAAGCTGATAAAGAAGGAAAACACCGTCATATCCACGCAATTGCTTGTGTATCGTATGTGTATCTAATCAAATGCTTGTATGAGTGAAAATGCGAGGAAAAATATGAAAGTTTATGATACATAAATTAAGTTACTCTTGGCATCGAATTCACTTATTTATTTATTTGTTTTTTGCATTTCCTGTTATCGTATATATCGTTGCGCGCGACGATCCAATCGAATTTATAAATAAAAAAGCGAATCTCATAAAGTAAATCCCACATGTAGGAAATCATCGCCGAGTTACCGAACGAAAAAGCATAGAAATGTATTTATAAGCATTCGAAAGGTATATGTTAATAACACACGAACAAGCTAAGAGTAATGTAGCGGAGCAAATGAATATGAATTATTTTGAAAAAATCAATCGTGTAGATGTTAACAAGTGTCTGTCCGCATGAGCGAATAAAAAAACTGAAAAATCCTAAACTGTACGCGTACCATATGGTTTTATGTGTTCACCATTTCCATTAGAAACTCATCTTGATCTAAGTTATGCGCTGGAAGAGAAATCGACTAGATTCGTTACTTTGAAATAGGCACTCTTGTTGTTGTTGTTGATGTTATTGTTGTTACATTTATTCTATTGACTTAAAAATTACGTTACAAGACTCATCAGTCCAAATAAAAAGCTTTAAGATTATGACGATTAAAAATTAGATTATTACTACAAATTATAAAAATATGTGTGTACATATATGTGTGTGGGTGTTTGTGCACATACACATACATATATATATATATGTATTTTTCGTTGATGAATTGTGTAGGATTATTGACGATAAAGTGATGTAAAATAAATAAACAAAGTGTCTAATTCAAAGATGTTTGCATCTGATAAAAGTATTGCATTGTATAGGTAAAACATTTAAAACAATAATTGTTATTATTCATTGCCATTGATGGAATTGATGCAATTAAGCAAATGTACTGTTAGAAAATTTATAAAGAGGATTTAAAAATTATCGAAGTTCATACAAAATGCATTAAGCTCTCGAATAATCTCAAAAAAGTGTACGCATTTACAATCAATACGATCAATTAAAATGCCAAATGTTGGTTAAACGGAAAAATAATTAGGACGGATATCACTTTTATAGAATAAAAATAGCGATAACACAGAACTTATAAGCCATTATTTACCAATAGCTAAGTATACTGTATTGAAAAAACTGCCAAATCACATTTTACGATTAATTTCTCAAATGCCTCTGAACAAAAAATGTTTTAATTCGATGTGTGAATGTGTGCCCATACTTTCGAGTACCTCTTATTGTGAGTGTTGAATAATTTTTACTAACCCGTAAGCTTGAACCAACATCACACCTATAAATATTAATATGTATATATTATAAGTAATTGTAAGTAAAAAATTGAATTTTAATTTTAAAAACTACTCCGTGAGACTGTACGTTGAACGAATGAGTCCTTAAGATCTATTATTCGATTTTATATGATTGTCCAATCAGTTTACAAAATTAGCAATTGAAATCTGTTTTCGTAATAAATTATTTCTAAAATGATCGAATTTAGTGGAGAGAAATGCATATAGGTGATCACAAATTTTCAGATAACCGTGATGTACTTGTTTCACAAACATATGGTTTCCCTTTAAAACCTTTACCAAAGCTCTATAAAAAGTATTAAAAGAATATACAACACTTTTTTTATAAATTGACGTTCTACAAGAATATAAATATTGAACTTTTAATACGTTAACTTTTCGTTTCAATATTTGTTTTATGCGCTTTCTTATACGTGTTACGTGCAAAATATAATAAAGAGTAGAGTAAAATAAAATGCAAAGTTTCACGATTAAAACTAAACAAAGCGTTGAAAAAGTTTTAAGTCTTAATTATTTGTTCAAATAAATCGTCTGCTGACCAGCGTTAAACATAAATGATTGTCACTGACCTGCTTCTACCGGTGGTGTCTCGTCCAGAACTTGAGCAGGACGAGGCAAAAGACTATAGGGTGGTGGCCAGACTTTATCTGTGAACAATCAAAACATTACTCAGATATCAAATATGTAATGAAAATAAAGTAATTTGTGGTTTACTTATACGTAAGTCGTATGTACGAGTTATGTATGACGTTGAAAGCTTTCGATCGTGCATAAAATGGCAATTGAACAATGCCTATTCGAATAATTTACCCGAATCTTTTCACTCACACATAAATTTATTGAGATGGCAAAATAAAATAAATTTTAAGCAGTGCAAAAATTAATTATTGACAATTTTATCTGGCAATTAATCGATAGAAAATTGAAGCGCTTGTTTTAAGATGCAAAGATTATTGTAAAAATTTAAATTTATGAAAATGATATTTGAATTTACAACACGATTTAGTCCTTGTTTTATCAAAATGTTAATTGAAGTAAAGCGAACTACGCATTGTATGTATTATCTAATAGAGGGAACTTTTTTATCACGGACACTCAAGTGAAAAAAATAATAAGTAACAGACGCGGTGTAAAATAATGAAACAATGAAAGCGTCTGAATAACAAGATAAAGAAAAACAGCGAAGAGAGACAATTGAGTTGATGCGCCGATAACGTTGAAGTAATTATTATTACTGGAATACAAAGGCTTGCAATCAGAATTTATAAAAATCTCTAATGCAAACGAATCTCTCGCGATTATGTACGCGATAAAGCTAAGTGACTCTGCATTTCTGTACCGACGTTTCTTTCTTCTTTGGGATTTTTCAAGTTTTACGATCGAATTTTCGTGAACCAAGACCTACCCCCGTCCTGCCATCCCCACCTACTCAATCCCTCGCGCGTCACATTCGTACGTATGGCAAAACTGTTGTTTTGATAAATATTGTAAATATTCTGAAATAAATGATCGTTTTTATTCGATAACACTGTGTCTGTTCTTGCTTTTGTTGCTTTTATACGTTCATGATTGATAATGTAAGAGCAATAAATAAACCCAATTACCATTGTAGAAATTCATGAACGGGATTTCATTAAACTTTCTTAAGTAATCACGCAAATCTTCAAGGACCACTGATTGTGCAGACAATAAATACTCGACTAGTGTGATTTCCGGCAAATAAAGTGGTAGAACTTTATCCAAACTTTTCAAAATCTCATAGAACTTGGCTAGCTGCAATACAAATTTCAAGTAATTTTAAACGTCGCTCTCTTGCATCCTCATTCGTGCGGAACATAAAAGACACTACCGATTTTGCATTAACGCCCATCAAATATTCACACAACGAATTCACTTTAATTAGACAGTGCTTTATCTGTCTGTGAAGTTGACCCAATTCAATGCTTTGAATATTCGTTAGCGTCACAGGTGGATTAGGTACAAATGCATTATGCCACTCGTGGAAGTACATCTATCAAAAATATACACTCGAGTTTACACGTCTATAATGTACAAGCAGGCCATTTAAGTAAATTATGCAGTACTTTGTAAATGTTGTGGTACGCTGGCAGGAAAATAATGCGTCCAAATATTTCGTTGCTGCTGTCTGCAAATACTTCTTTAAAGTGTCTATAAATTGTTTCTTCCGATGCCTGTTCATAATTATTATTTCTTAAAGATTTAAAAAATTTTATTTTTAATGAAAATAGATGGGGCATAGCTTAGGAAATATGTTTAACATGCGAAGTTTGCAGAAAAACACTTTTTACGTATACTTACAATTTTTAATTTACTACTTTTATTTTTCAAATTTTATATTAACTGTGAGAATATAAAAACCAAACCTCCATCATGTGTATAAAATGTTTGGGGTAGACAAGTAATAATCCGGTAACAACGATTTCACCATATTCTTCGTTTAATGCCTTCACGTTCGTCTCGATTTTCTAATGGTTCGGATAAGTACAAAAACTTATTAATACCTTATGCAATCTGCGCGAATTACAAGCTCATACTTGTAGTAAATCATCTGCGGATCCTTCATATCCGCCAAGATACACGAATCGAGTTATATAAGCAAACTGTAAGAAAATTTTTTTAGTAGATTAACATAACGCGCTTGTATTAGCAAAGATTCGTTTACGGAATCAGCCAACTGCAGTTGTTGCCTTAGAACATCTAGAAAACTCTTTCTCTTTGGTTCCTCCATACTTACTTCTTTATTCTAATGAGAATTTTAATTCTCAATCAAGCAAAAAACATAATTTATACATTGCAGTCAAATAACAGGTTAATGAAAAAGTTGATGAACGATTTGTATGAAGTTAAGCGATTTCTCTCTGTATATTCCACAAGTTGAATTAGCATTTATTGAACAAACGTAAAGCTCAATTTATTTAGATGATGGATAAATAACAAAAAATTTTATAACGTAAAAAATTTTTATTAAACATTAATGTACTAAAATAAAAATAAATTAAACATCATTGTTTTTTCGGGCAGTTGTTAAATAAAATTTACAACTTATATGTACATTCTAATTAGAAATAAACCTAAATTTTTATTTTTACAATGATGATTTGGTTTACGTAGATTACCACAATACTACGCTTGTTTTTTAAATATGTTCTTCCTTTCGCTAAAAAAGTTAATTGATTTTTCAACGACTATACTTCGTAAAAAATTGATCAATTAATTTTTTAATTGTCGTCTAATTAATATCAGGGAAGTCTATTCATAAAAATCAACTATTTTATAAATCTAAAGTATTTCTTCAATATAACAATAAAAAACAGTAACTATAGTTTTCTAGTTTTTTGTTCCATCATTACACCCTAAATATATATGCAAAGGCTTATCACAATATTTAAAAAAATTTGTTTACAACGTATAGGAACTTTTCGATAAAAAATTTTGAGCAAAAAATGAAAATAGAGCGTTAATAAATACGTACTTACAAGCTTCTGTACTACGCGTTTTAAATAAATTACAAAAAATAAAAAATCTAATTATAAAATAAAAACCAAAACTATTATCTTTTACCTTATGCAATGAAAAACTAATAAATGAATGACTAGTTTTTAGTCACTTATACACGTTGGTATTTTACATTAAAATATTAACCTTTGATTATTATCACATATCGTCTCAAATATATTTTCAAATTTAACTTATTTTTTATATCTCGGTCTAACTAAAACTGGCGTAGGAAGTGCTGGCGTTGCTTCACTGGGGTTTCCTAGCCACACTGATTTACTAAATCGACCTTTAATTACTGGGGCTTGCCATTTACTTGAGGACATCACTGAATTATAAGCTTTATCTGTTTCCATATTTACAGATGTAGTATTAACAAATCTGAAAGTAAACGAGAAAGTTTTCGTCGTCAATATCTCGAAAATAGTGTTAAAAAGAGAATAATCGTTAATACAGGGAAACATAAGAAATAAAGAAGGTACTGGACATATTAGAATATCGTTTATTTGTTCACAAAAATAAATTACAAATTTAAAATTTTCACTGGGTTGCTTATATTTTTACCATACATAATTTTTATTTTGAATAAAATTTTAGAATAGAATACTCATTGATTTATGGCATAATAAATCAACTACTATCTGATCAAGTGAAAAATAATAAAATTTCACAATGATTAAATCGTTCAAGTGGAAATAAAATGAATAAAAGAAGTACAGCTAGATGCAAGTGTAAGAAAGCATATTCAAAATATTTAATATAAATGTTCATTTATATATAAAAATATAAGAAAAATTTGCAAACGCGTGTACCACAATTAAATTTCTCAAAACTTCATTATCAAATACTCTAATTAAAGAAATTATTATTATTAGTGCCAAGGCACTTGATTCGGATGGCTGATGGAACCCAGTTTGTAGTACCTTGTTGTTGAGAGGGGCTGCTGAGCTGCTGAATTATGACTTGCATTTGGTGGTGTAGATACAACAGTTTCTACACTTTGAGCAGAGGTTCCATCGCCTTTTAACACAGCAACACACTTCCAGTTATTGATGTAATTATCTTTCCAGAGTCTTACACACCCATCATCTCCAGAACTAGCCAATATTGTTCCCATTATATTCCAACAAACTCTCCATACTGTACAATAATGATCATCAAATTGGGCTATTGTTGTTATTTCAAATCTAGACAGTCCAGTTTGAGCAGATTCTCTAAACATATTTATGTTAATAATTATGAATTAAAGCTATAATTGCAATTGTTTTAAAAAATAGTTTAAATTAAGAAGAAACTTACAACAGTGGTTTTAAAGATACTATTCGTACGTCTTTTGTAGCAATTGCTAAAGTATGATAACTACGTCCTAAATTTGGTGCAAAAGATATATCATGTACTGCATCGGTAACACTAGATACAGTTTCAGTCTTGGCCCAACGCCTACTATTTTCAGCATATTCATATATAAATACTTTGCCTCCACTAGATAAATTACTATCATCACTTCCAACTGCTATCATTGGTGGATGAAGTCTATGAAATTTAAAAAAAAAAAATAAAAACTGAACTATTCTGAAATTTAAATAAATAACAGTTCATAAAAAACCTCAGCAATACCTAGAAAGAGATGGATTCCAGGCTAAACAACTACAGGCAAGTTTACAGCTTATATCATGTTGTAATGTCCATTGACTTAAATTCATCACATCAGGTGCTTCGTATATCCTAATTACGCCATCAGAACTACACGTTGCTAATAAAAGGCCTAATGCTTTTGGGGCAAATTTTACATCTGTCACAGAAGTTCTAGAATCAACCAAATTTGTTCTACGTATCCAATGCCTCATTCCTCTTTCACCTGGTCCTGATCCCTCTCCAACTATAAAAATTATTATTCTGTTTTTAAAAGCTTGCATACTTATTGTAATTTACTCAATAACAATAATGAAGATTTACTAATTTCCTCCCAAACTGCTGCTGTTCGATCAAATGAACAAGTAGCTAAAACCTGACCAAACTCAGGATGTGCCCAGGTGACTTTCCATACAGACCCACTGTGTGCTTTCCATGATGCAGTCAAATGCCAATTTTCATGTTCATCTTCATCCCAAACCTGAATTAAAATTTTAAATAACAATAATTCCAAATTTGAATTCAACGTATTAGTACTTCACCTTTACGAATTGATCACTGGAACATGTGGCCATGCGTTGCCCGTAAAAATCATAAGCTATATCGTGTATCAAGTCTTTATGCTCCGCATTAATACTGTGTGCCTCAAACATCGTCGCTGATTTTTAAAATCTTTATCATAAAGAATACGGATAGTAAACAAAACCAATAGTTTTTCAAAACTTTAAAATTTTGAGGTTAGAAACAATAATTCCTGAAAAAAATGCTTTGCAAAGCGCGCGACGGCGCGCTCCGGCTCGAACTACTAGAAATACAAAAAAATGTAGGCATATAATCTATGAAAACTTTAAAAAACTTTACGATTATTATATAACTAATATAAAATATAAATTAACGTTTTAAATTTTGTATATATGATTACCTTTAAATAACAAAGCATTGAAAAATTTATAGTTATTAAATACCTTGTTATGTATTCTGATTTCCATTATTTAATTAATTCTAAAAAATATCCGTATTTAAAGCGCCAAAATAAAAATTATTCAAATCCTATTATGTGTATGGGATTCTTAAAACTTCATTCTTTTCTAAACATATTTCTGGCAAGAAATGATTCTTATTTAACATTATAATTATATTTTTCCCAACAATTAAATATTTTCTAAATTCTCTAAAATTAAAAAAATAATGCACCGTATATTTATATAAATCAATTAATTTTATTAAATATATGGAAATGCAAATATAATTTAAAATTAATATCTAACTCGATAAAATCAAATAAATTTTTAATGATTTAGATGTGGCGTACTTATTTGTTACTCTCTAATTAAATTCACTTTTACAAATTCGTTAAAATAAGTCAATGATAAACCAAAACAATACCAAAGACGAGGAACTTACACGAAAACTTCGCATTCTCAGAAAGCTTATTAATTCTAATAAACCTTTATATATAAATAGAATTTACAATAAGTGATAAAACCATTTCTCTTGATTTTAATTTAAGTCATATCATCTTTGCTTTAATAGTGTTCGAGTGTTTAAGATTTCAGGTCTCTTATTTTTGTTTTTTAATTAAAATCCATAATTTCATATTAAAAATTCAATATACGATTAATAAAATATTAATAATTTAGATTTTATTTTTCTAGTAAAATTAATAACTGGCGTATGTGCATTAGTGCGAATTATTTAATTTTCATATTTTTGAGTTCTGCAATAGTATAGAAATGTTTACTATTGATACAATGTGTGTGATGTAAACAAAATATTCGTGAATTTATTAAGAGATTATATCGAAGCATATAGACATGAAAATAACAATTTTTTCTTTTATAATTAAACTAGTATTTTAAAAGATTTAGACTATTTCTGTATAATCAGTATTTAGATCTTTAATTATGAAATTCTTCATTTTTATATTTTGACCTTAACTAATCTAGTATAGCTTCATTAATATGTTAATAAAGTTCGTCGTTGTTCTATTTTAAATATATTTTTATTATTTTAGGCTAATTAAAAAGTAATTATTTGGAAATTGACAAAAATAATTTAATTTGATATTATACTGTTCAGGATAAAATGGAAGAAATCGAGGATAAAGGCGACCAATACGCAAAGGTATATATGTTCGATATATAAAAGTAATTATTCATAACATTTTTTCTTAAAAATAAAATAAATTGTCTATTAATAGCGAATGTTAGATCGGAAAAGAGAATCATCCGAGTGTTATTCAAAAAGTTTAAGAAGGCGACTGAGTATCATGCGGGCAATAAATAAAAGTAATATAACACGTGAGTAACATTTCTCTTAATTACATTGGAATTTATTCTCGTACCTCAATTTTTATACAAAATTATCTTTTTTATTATTGCTTTCATTGCATAATATTGAATAAAGATTTTTCAGGCTACTCAGTTCTTTCTAATTAAGCTTTGACAACATCCAATACTCTTATATTGAATAGATAAATTGCATATAAACTTAAAATAAGTGCACATTCTTTTAATTGAAAGAAATTTGGCAAGTATTTATAAAAAAAAACTGCATTTTAATTAAAAAATAGGTTAATAAATATCCTCGTTGATTTTTCCATTAAAATAAGCTTTCGTAAAGTTACAATTTTATGAATCATAAAATGATACCGATTAAAAAAAATTTCCTCTATAAAGTAAGAAAAATTTTCGAATAAAATGTTGGCCATAAAATTTGAATTCACGAGACATTTTACAAATTGAACGAAATTCCTGATTTATTGCAAAAAATCAAAAGTCTCCTGCATCGACCTGAAAAATCACTGCAAAATAAACAAGTGTATAAGCATCAGCTTTTAAAACTTGAATTTGTTGAATTGATCGAACGATGCTTTCGTATCCGCAGCGTCACCAAATTTTCAATTTGACGGCAATCCGTTCGAGAAAGAGTTCGTGAACACGAGCGGAAGCGCGTTGCTTTATAAGGGTACACATAAAGGCAGCCTGGAGCTGGCGCAGCGTGGAAACTTAAGGGTCACGCCCGGGAAGGAGTTGTCCTCGCGGACCTTTTGCTTGGACTCGCTGTCGTCGGACCGCGAACTTTGCTCGACCGTCAACAGCTCAGCTTGCGAAAAGTCCCCGACGGTTGCCAACTTCAATATCAACGAATACGAGAACCCGAGCCAGATCTCCCTCGACTTGCTGACCGAGCAAAATTTATACGAAAGTCCTTGCGAAGTGCGCCAGGAAAGGGGAAATGGGAAGCGGATGTCTATCGGAGAATACTTTAGCGCTGCGTCGCATGGAGGTGGGTGTTATTGATAGTCTCGATATTTTATCAAACGTCAAATTATCGAGTTTCAAATCAGCGAATACTTGCTTCAGTTTATTCATGAGTGACGGTATAAAAAGTAGTAAGTGCCTGTACTTTGCAATAGAAATCTGTATTATCGATACACTATTTATGGCTAGTGGCTTTTAACTTAAACAATATGTCGCTTCGTTGCATTATTTACAATAATTTTATCTATGCCTACTAATAAATGTAACGATAATAATACACAGTTACCAATGACAATACATTATTTTAAAAAACAAGCCTCACATCACAAGTAATTTTTTTCACTTAAACAAATATCTCTCAAATGTATTTTCTCTCTTACCTACGATATATAAACTAAAATCCCTTTCATCTATTGGTAAAAAAATACGATGTATTAATCCATTTTTAAAGTTTTAAATCAATTCAACAGAAGACAATTAACATTTAATTTTTCAAACAATTTACAATCAACAAATTTATGTTGCATCTGTTAGAAAGTTTTACTGTACTTAAAATTAAACTGCATTAATATTTTGCTTTTGCTTTTTCCACAAGCTTCCACGTATAATCTCTTGTAAGTTTTATTTCAATTTCTACGCGTTAAACTTTTATTTGCAGTTTATTATAATTTCTATTTTCATCTACTATGACAAGCAGTCTTTATATACTCTTGCCTTGTCATTTTTTTCGTTTGAAAGCTTATAATAACTTTTTCGAAGCCATTGGCGTTATTTCATTTTTCATATTCACGCACTATTGATTTAAATTAGTACCTAATTGTATTGATTTTCCGTTCACAGTTTTAATTGATATGACACCTGGCGTTGACTTACTATTTGATTTTATAGTTTGTACCAAAAATTCAAATAATATATTAGCACCGATATTTATAATCAAATTTGTACAAAAATTTGCTATAAGAACTTTAGTTAAGTAGCAAGTAACGGTTCTCGTAGCTAAAAATATTTACCGATAAAAGCAATGCACTTACAAATCTAATTGCAAAAACAATCGAAGTTGATATTAAATTGAACAAATTTGATTTAGAACTAAATGCTACTTATAGCCATATTGATATCCGTATTTAATGATTTCCAACATTTACATTTCGTTTTTAAGAGCTGAATGTTCAGTATACGAGTATTGGTGAGAACTACGAGGGTGAATTCGAGCAAGGCAATGACGAGTCGCAGTATAAAGGTCCTGACCTATTTTTTGGTGCTCGAGTTCTCGAAATTCTGGAGCCGGAAGTCGTACAAGTAGAACGCATGAGTACTGAGCCTAGGGTTTCAAGCCGACGTCGAGCGTCTGATATGATATTTATCCAGGAGACCTTCAAAGGCATCCAGTTGGAGAATCCAAATGAATCCGTGACAACATCTTTAGTATCGGAAGACATAAAGGATCTTGATCGGGAGATCGATAAATTGCAATTTCCGGCGAAGGTCGTTGAACAACAATCGGCTCCAATAAACGAAGAAACACCAAAGAGGCTGTATCCTAACTTATCATTCGTGAAAAGAATGTCCAATCATTTTTCACCTGATAATCTATATTATGTAAACGATAGTGATAAGTGCAATGGAACTTTAGGTAATTAATTTCCCAATCACTTAACAAGTGAAAAGTTAATATTTTTATTCTTTCGATTAATTTTATATTCTCTTATCACTAATTGGTGTAATTATTTATCAACACCCAATATTTATTCAACTATTCATAAAACGTTTATTTTCTTAATTTAAGATAAATGCATTCGTTTTAAGTATCAGTTTTTGGGCATTTAACTTAGCAAGCTTAACTTATTACGTTAATAATAAAATTGGATTTGTCCAACTAACACTCGCGTAAACATTTAATTATACAGAAATCAAACCGTATAGGATAAAACTGATTTAACGACTCTAATAATCGAACTTAATAATCGTAAGGGTAATTTCTTAATAAACGTCTTAATAACTTTTGAATGGACACAACTTCAATTACAAAAACAAGTGCTGCCATTACTGCTCCAATTTAAAATGTGACTATCATCGTAATTAGGTACTGACTACAATTCTAATGTGACGGAAGCTTTTTACGACTTTGAAAAACCAAGCAGTCCGGAGAAAGAAAGCTTCGCGACACCCATGCCCATGTCAGACACTCAAATGAAAAAACTCAACTGCAACCGGCAACAGTCGACTCGGAACGACTCGTCGCGCATGTCCTTCCTGAAGCGGAACGCAAGCTTAATTTTAAATAATCTGCACATGCCCAAAGTTATGCGTCGCAAGCCGAATCTCGAGTCGACGAGAAAGACCTCCAACGGCGAAGGCAAGACACTGTCACCAAGATCGCAAAACGAAAGCACTATATCCACTCTGACACTACCTAACACGCCTTCGAATCCCGACGGCTACGAGCCGATGAAGAAGCCTCACCAGACACAACAGCAGAAACAACAATTGCATACACATATGCAGAACAGCATGAACGCGACTATACCCTTCGAGGTAGTTTCTTATTTCAATAACAATAAAGCACGGTAACTGTTTGCAAATGCATTCTCAAAGGCAGTTCATGACTATGTGACACAAGCGTGCCAACGCATCAAAGAATTAATGAAAACTTACTTCTCTGTGAAAAAATGTTCTGTATACTTATTCGATCGAGACCGTCGGTCGATTCAATTATAAGAAAATTTCTTTGTGCGGTTTTCAATTTATTTTTTATTCCATTGCTACAAAGTTAATTATCTTGCGCGGTGTAATTATCGCTTTTGGAGAAATTTTATGTGTAACGTTTCTTAATTGTAATTAAAAAATCACTACGTGTTTATTTTGCGACAGCAGACATTCTGAAAAAACTTTTTCGTAAGATATTGCCGTAAAATAGTTTTAAATTGCTTTTATTTTCAAGGGCTTTCCGTCAGTTGACTTTATCCGATGAATTTACACATCGCAGATCTGTACAGAGCAAAATTTTAATTTGTATTTTCATATAATTAATAAAGGTAGAGAATTTCTTAGAGTTGGCGCTCGGAGATGAGCGATACAATTCGACGATTACGTATGCTAATTCAGACAGAAGGGATAGAACTAATTCACCTCTAAGTGCCAGTGAACTAATATCCGAAGAAATAATTCCGAGTATGAATGAAATCAAAAGAGGCATGAGAACATCGACAGGCCAGCCAAAACATTCCAGTACACTAAACAGAACACTTTCAATTTATAAAACACTCACGCAAAGAATAAAAAAGGTTTGCATTTTTCTTTATTTTAAAACGTAGGATATTTTTAAATTTCAGCTGTACGATTAGTAAAAATTCTTTTCCTCTGTATCTTCAACGTTATAAATGACGCGGAAAGAAACATTTAAATATACGTACAATCACTTATTCTCGTGCACTAATTAATTAAGCGAACGCAACTTTACTTAAGAAATTATTAATTTAATTATTAAATTTCTTTCTTTATAAATTGCATATTTGTTATCATTAACCGAATAACATATTTTTAATACTTAAATTTAAAATTATACACTTTAGCAGTAAAGTGCTAAAAAGTTTTATTGTATATTTTATTCTATTAAAAAAATTT
The DNA here is from genome assembly GCA_018907185.1 of Platyscapa corneri. Taxonomy (NCBI): domain Eukaryota; kingdom Metazoa; phylum Arthropoda; class Insecta; order Hymenoptera; family Agaonidae; genus Platyscapa; species Platyscapa corneri. The sequence continues at coordinate 821,658 of JACCHW010000037.1, forward strand.
ACAATATTGCAATATTATACAGTACTTTAATGATATTTCTATTGTTTTTCCCGACAGAAAATGTGAGATTTTAAAAAATTCGATACTTTATTCGTTATTCTGCAACGTGAAATTCTAAAAATAACAAACGACGCGTTTGATAAAGAAAATTAATTTAATAAAATAAAATGAATAGATCGAAGTAAAAATAATATAAACATGAGTTTATACGTGATTTGTCTAAAATTAACTCACGAATAATAAATTTAATATCTATATTTATCACGAATATTTAAAAAGAATAGCTTTATGTAAAATCTAAGTAAAAAGTATTTTGAATTTTTTTAAATTCTTTGTAGTACTCAAGAAACAATAATAAAAAGTGGTATCCCAAATTAAATAAATTCTTAACCATAGATCTTTGGAATATAAAAAAGTTTCGTTAAACGATAGAAATTTAAAACAACTCGTGGTCTTTGAAAAGCCTGAACTCGAAATGAACGACTAAAATAACTTTGAAAAGTACAGAAATTCCGAGGAAGCGTGAAAGACGAGTCAAAGTGCGTGCAGCAGGAGATCCTGCCGAGTGACGTGAACCCCAAGCTGCGCGACAACGTGAAGAAACTACTGGACGAGGTGGAGATGCAACAGACGCTCATCTACCAGGCGAGCAAAGCACTAGAATTGTGCAATTCGATGCGCGAATTCATGGCTAGTTCCGAACGGGTCGAGTCCGAGCGACTCCTCGCCCTGGCAACTCTGCGTAAGAAGGCAGCTCTCGAGGAGATTCGTCGGATGATCAGTCAGGATCCCGATCGCGATTTCTGTCGCGAGCGCGCGGAAGTCACCCTGAAGGAGCTGAGCCTGCAGCTGCGCGAGGATGTACTGAGACGCGAGCGCCAAAACGGCGACATCGTCGAGTGGTTCATCGTCGTCGTAAGCGAGGGCCTGACCGTGTGGGCGACCCACGCTGTCGCCTGTCCCATCTCGAGTCCACGTGTTTATTTCCCCGGTCAGCTGTCGATTCCGGGCCTCAAGCCCGACTTCCAGCTTTCCCTCAGGGTGTACAGTCTTAAATTGCAACAGATACTCTACAACCACGAGGACAAGTACCACATAACCCAGAACGCTGTCGGCGGCAAAAACTTAAGCTGTCCCATGCCAAAAAAACTTCTCAAGAGAACGTGGAGAGGCCAGAAGAGGAGGTCCGCCATATCTCCTAAGCAGTTTGAAATCAGGCTTTCAGGAGTCAAAGAATCATCCTTTGTCATGTGCGGTGGCGTCGACTTTGTGCTCCACGACCTCAGTCTGTCATCGCCGTGGCCTCTAACCGGGGTGAGACTTTATTCCAGCCCTCAATCGACACATTTTTGTTCGTTTTCGATTTTATTAATGACTTTGCGAATGCGAGCACTTTATTGTAATGCCCGTGTGAGGAGGAGCACAAATGACTAAAATTCGTTGATTGTGCATGTACGGATGCGTGTTTTATAAATCGTGCTAGTGAGTCGTTGGCAAAGTATTACGTCTGAATCCAACTAACTGAAAAAATCCGCTAAAATCACTAGCCTTTTACTACGCGAACATAGCGACTCCAACAGACTACATTTTTAAATACTTCTTTACAAATATACCCCAATGCGTCTACCATCACAGCACGAAATAACTTGCATTGCATCTATAACATTAAAGCTCCACGTGATTTTTCAAAGGCCGCTACTAAAAACTTGTCCCAATAAGCAGGTCCCGATAAAAAGCGTCCTTAACGGCACGATAGACGTGAACTTGTCGTGCAAACTACAGCTGTCGACGTTACACGCCGGCTTCCTTACTCACGGCGATGAGGCAGGTGGTCTTGCCGCCTGGAGCCGACGGTGGTGCGTCCTCGAGGGCCACAAACTCCTATTCTGGAATTACCCACGCGAGCAGGGCTGCAAGCCGCCCCTCTACACAATCGACCTCGTGAACTGCGTATCGCGACACATCGGCCTCATCGACAGGAGTCTCTGTGCTAAGACACGCACATTGCTCGTTGAAACAATCAGAAGGCGAAGTGCCGTTGACAAAGACAGTATTGTTGTCGAGTGCCGTTCCACCTTTACTGTCGTCAGGTAAGTGGCGGATTCGTCTCCTTGCCCTTTCCACCAGCCGTTTCGCTTCTCTTTGAAAGCCATAATATTTGTGTTGCAAATGTGTGCGAAACAATTGCTTTCTTTGTTCTAGTTAGTCAGCTTGATCAGTTTATACATATTTATAAAAACTCAACGATGAATTTTCTTAATTTTATACTGACTTTTGCATTTCTATAGAATAACACTTTACATTTGCAATTCAACTGCTACTCACTTTTTATATAAATTTGATTGGTGACTGATTAATACGACAAAAAATATACAGATTTACCAAGAAAATCTTCGTATTGTTAATTAATCAGTTAATGGTATCAAATATTAAATACTCTAAAAAGCTTATAGTTCAGTCGTAATAATATTGACTATAAATATTCAACGTACGACTTGTAAACAAATTAAAATCAATTTTAATCCTTAATATATCTTTTTATTTTATAATTCAAGTAAAATGAATGTATTAAAAATCAATTTTTGTTTTAGAAATTTGTTATCATGTGATACCAATCAAGATTTAACGGAATGGCAATCGAAACTTAATCATGTAGTTTCTGCTCTACGTGAATGGAATATCATAGATACAAACTCTTTGCCAGAAGTCAGCGATTTATAACGATTGCGGCTATTTTTACCAAGAAACAATTAACCGATGGATTATAACCTCAGCATAATTTACTACAACTAATATTAAGTTTTAATAATTATTAATAAGTTTTTATTAAAAGTAAGAAAGTATTGCGTAAATAAAAAAAAATACGATATAATTCTGTATTTTAATGTGCTATCTCAAAATTATTATACAAAGCATTTAAAATTAACTTATACATAAAATTATAGTAAAGGATTTTCCTTTAGACAATTATGTAATCACCAAGTTGACAAAGAATTTATGTTTACATAAACACTATGATAAACCTTAAAGATAAAATATTTCGATACAACTTTATAAACATGAATTTTAATTTTAAATATAAAACAAATATAATTCATTTACTTATAAAAATATTTGTAAAAAAAATAAATTATACCCTATTAACACAAAATTTAAATAAATAAAATTATTGTGACATTGTACATCCACTTCATATAATTTGTAAAAATAACTGTATAATTGACCACATTTTATATCATAACATTATAGAATTCGTAAATAGTAAATGAAATAAAAAAATTTTCAACTACTTATATTTAACTAATAAAACTACAACAGCGTAAATTATTATACTTATTTTTTCTATTGCAATAACTACATATTTTTATCATAACCTTGCAAATTCAAACTTTTAAAATATCTTAATCCTCTAACCATTTAACTTAATCCTTAATCCTTTAACCAATTCCAATTAGTCTTTTTCACCGTAATTTAATCTCTCTTCTTGAGGATACTTAATTAACTATTAAAAGATGAAATGCAGTCCATGTAATAATAACTTTATTTATAATACATATAGTAATATCAAAATAATACTTTCCTTTATTTCTTACTAATTCAACAATATTTAACTAGTTTTCAAATTCTTAAAACTAATAAAATCGTACATTCTCATACTGATTAATTAAATAATAAATAATTAAATTCATAAATTTTTCTTTCTTTATAACGAATAAACAATCATAGATACTTCTTTTTGAACACTCCAACCCAAGTTTAAGTTTCTTACTATTACTCCGTGATGAAATAATATTAATATAATATTTTTTTATTAAATATTTTTTATTATTGTTGTTGTTGTTATTATTAATATTATTATTATGGCCAATTAGTATACAACAAATTCATTTTTATATTAATTTTAAATATAATAATCCGCAAGAAGTTCTTACGGCACAACCTTCATCCTAGAATTGTATATGATAAAAGAGTCTCATGTAATTAATGTTTATTTATTTATTTATATTTATTTAATTTAGCTGAGTAGCACAAGCAATAATCATTATAAAACTAATCATTATATTTTTTAAAAAGTCGAAAAAAGTAAACTTTTAATTTATTTCCTTTCTATAAACGCATCTTTTAGCTATTTCAATTCAGAAATGGATATTAAAAAAATGAGAACGAATTAGTATTTTTTACTAAGTCATATTCATGTAGACAAGATTCTACACAGTTCTTTTATTTCTTGTTTTTCATAATACAAATTTATTAAAATTTGAAAAACCAAGTAAAGTAGCAGACCTCTAACGGGTAACTAGAGTACTTCAACAAATGTTTAAACCGTAAATTAGTCAGTCTCACCAACTTTTCAGCTTCATGAAAACAACATTAAGAAAAATTTTAAGAGTGAGGATTGTTGTGTAGTATTTTACTACGTGTGTAAATCAAGTGGTAGCTTTATATCATCTAAACAGAAGTATACAAAGTATAATAAATTAACGTTAAGATAGATAAGTTATGTTTCAATTATAGATGAAATTCGAAAATTGAAATGTGGCCTGATCCTACTAAACTTGCAGAAGGCAAACCACGTTATTATGGAGGAACCCCTGCATCTAAACAGACTTTAATTTATGCTGCTTGTAGTGCAGTTGTAACTTATGGTGCCCTTTACGCTTTATCGTAATTCCTTTTTATATAATTATGTATTTTTTTGAAACTTTGAAAACAGCTCATGCATTACTTTTTCTCATTTAGATATACTCCATGGTTTCAGAAAAAAATTGAAAAACGTAAAGCTCTTCTTCAGCACAGCAATGAACAAAAAGAGAAACGTAAATTTTTAAGCGATCCCTTTGTACAATCTGCTGTTGCAAGGATATATAGCGAATATGATAATTAAGTCAAGATGGAAAAAAAAAATATTGAAACTTCCAAAAAAGTAAAACTAAATAACTTAGCCATAAAGAAAAATAATAGCAACAGGTAGGATGACACTACTAATAAATATTTTTCATTTTCTGTAACCTCATATTGTAAAAACATTATTTATTAAAACTTTAATGATTACGAGTACTTTTGTTCTATATTTTTTCCCTTTAATATCTATTATAATACTATTCTATTTTAAGAAATAAAACTAAAATTTAAAATATGTGTACACTTTTTTATAGTTCTTGCAGTATCTTAAACTCAAATGTACAAAGCTGTTATAAAAGTAATACCAATAATAAAGAAACTTGTAATAAAGATGAAGTAATTAATAACAAAAATATATCAAATACAGAAGATAGTCTAGAAGACTTTATATCACCTAAAAAAGAAAAAGTTCGAAAACCAATTTTAAATAAATTTAAAATTGAAACTAATAAAGTAAAAAAAAAAGTGTTACCATCTAAAAGTAAATCAAATACTGGATCCAAAAAAAAAAGCCTTGACGTATCTCAACCATTGATAGAATCTTCTTTCTTTAAACCACAAACTTCTGATGATAATGAAACGAAAAAATCAATTCCATGCCCATTGTGCTTAAAGCCATTTAAAGATGATATTACATGTACTAATCATATGAAAACTTGTGCATCGAAGAATCATGTTTCAACAAAGCAATTACTTAAAGCAAAGCAATTACAAGATCGTCAGATAGAAGAAAGAAAAGCTATGGGATTACTACCAACTCCTGTTTTACCAGAAAAAAAAAAAGTTTATCGAAGTAAAAATTTTGTAAGGTTCTATTTTTAAAAAAAAATTAAGTTTTGTCTGAAAAATCTTTTAACTCATTTTATATTAGTACATTAAAATTTTTTGATAAAATAAATTGCATAATACATTTTAATTAAATTTTATAATTTTGTAACGATAGTTTTCATTTTTCTATTCAAACAATTAAAGCAGTTTCCTTGAGTTTTAAAACATAAATATAAAAATTGCAAAGAAAATTCTATCTAACTTGTACAAAATTTATAATTCTAAATGTAAATAAAGTTTAAAAAATACTTTTTTATGCAAGATAATTTAGGTTTATAATTTAATCAACAAGAATTATTTTTTAGAGTACCGAGGATGATCCACAACTACAACTTGCTCTAGCAGTCTCAGAATCTTTATATCAAGCAGAACAAAAAACAGAACTTGAACATGCTGCATTATTAGCTGGTATTCCTGCAAATTTTATAAAAGAAATGACTGATGAAGAACATCGAGCAACATTAAAAAACTTTGGTTTTACAACAAATAAACCACTTAATGATTTACCTTCTACTAGATCAAAAAAAAGTAAAAAAAAAATTAATGTTGATAATATAAAATCATCAATTGTATTTTGTAAATATAATAAATTTCATTTCATTTTTATAATTAGAAAAATTATTTGGTCCAACAATTTTACAAACCCGATCGAAACAAGAAAAAGATCGCGTGTTAACAGAAAGAATAGCTTGCATTTTAACAGGTGATGATGTTTTTACTCAACCTCAGAAAAATACTGAAATTATTACACAAGTAAATTCACCGACTATTCTAAGAAGCAAATTTCTTCAAGACATTGAACAAGTGGTACACATAAATTAAAAATTCGAAAAATTATTTATAGGTTAAGTATTTACATATTGAAATTAAAAATAAAAAATCATTTTCATTTTTTTTAGAATAATAAGTTGTGGGATAAAAGCAAATTAATAAAAAAATGTGATTTTTATGTTGATGAATTGAAGTCATATTTTTTTCCAGAAGGAAATGAAACAATTGTAAGTATTAAAATATAAGAAACTTGTCTTAAATATTTAAAAAAATCATTTTGTTTGAAACATTATCATTATTTTTTAGTAATAATGAGTTATATTTTTTTCTTTTAGGAATACAAACTATCATATGATGATATAAACAATGAAAATGACATTATTTTATCAAAAAACTCAGTAATACACGAAACAATGGATATTGATATTGTATATGACAAAAAAAAAGAACAAAAAAGCTCTGATTTATTAGCTATTAATGAATCAAAATACGTTAATTGGGAACTTACTTATACAAATAATATAGTTCTTGATTGGAGAAAAGCATTAAATGATAGTGCAACAAGTGACATAATTATTTTTGTAAAAAATAACAAATATATCTTTGGTCATAAGTTAGTTTTTCATATAAGATATTCAAATATATTGCTTGAGATAGAACCAAACGATACAAATATTCATCCTCAAATACGAAACAAAATACATTTATCTGAAAATGATGAACTTTCTACTCTAGCATTTTTAGAATATATTTATTGTAGCAATATTGAAAAAAATATTAGTATTTTTGACGATGATAATTTGATGTCCCAAGTTAGAAAGCTAGGAAGATTGTATCCTGTAAAAGATTTGTTTGAATATTTACAAAGAAAACAAAAGGAATATTCAGATAAAAAACTAAAAGATTTGAAAAGTATAAATAGTGATATTAATATAAATACTTATCCGAGTAATGTAAATAATAACCAAATTTTAATTAACAAACCTATAAAATCATGCAATATTTCTAATATTGAGGAAAATATGTCTTCTAAAATACAAGTAAGAGGAAAGAAATAAAGTAAATAAAAAATATTAATTTAAATTTTAACATCTGTATCTTTTATTTTTAGGAAACTGAAATAATTAATGATATACCAAAACCTGAGTCTTCTTCAATTCTTGAGGAAACAATAATAAATCCTACAATTTCTAATAATTGTAATGTAAAAAGTTACAGTCTTACAGTGTCTCCAGATTTGTTTGAATCAGAGAATGAAGAAAAATTGTATCTGTGTGAAACACAAAATCATAACAATATCATAAAAAATGAAGATCATACAAATTTAAAAATATTAAACAATGATATTTCCTTAAATCCTGAAAAAATAAAAATTTCTAGTCCTAAAAATAATTTATCGTCGTCAGAAGATATATATCAAGCAGTAACTCCAAAAAAATTAACACCACAAAATTATGATTATACATTTTTAGATAATACTGAGATTTCGAAAAAAATTGAGTCTGAAATTGAACAAATAGCTAGAGCTGTAACTCCAGAATATAATATATCAGAACGATTTAATTACTATTCTACACCAAGAAAGTCAGTATATACTAATATAGCAGAAGATAATAAAGCGACTGAAGATAATCACTTGATATACGATGCAGTAACTCCTCCAAAATCTGATAATAATAGAAGCAATATTGATAATTTTACAAGTGATTTAAATTTATTTCTTGAAAAAGTTCGAAGACAAAATGCCAAAGGTGTGTTTGATTCCGATTCAGAAACTGATATTTCAAGGATTCAAACGAAAAACAGAAATCCATTTCTCAAAAAATATCGAGATGATTCTTTTCGTTATTTATTAAATAATGAAAATAAAAGTAACAATGTTAAAAGAGGTATTAGTTTGATTGAAAAAGATGTATTAGAAGAAGAATCTAAAAAAACTTGTGAAACTGAACACAATTCGAAATTGGTAATTAATAAGAAATTGTCAAATACTAATGAAATACGTGGTATTTCAACAAATCAAATTTTAAATACAGAATTAAATTTGAATTCCCACGAAGAGTACATAGAAACTAATAATTCAGAAATAAAATCACAGAATATTTGTTCAAAGCTTAATAACCAAAATAAAAATGAAAATTCTGGAAATTTCTCAATATCTGACAATGAATCTCAAATATCAATGTACTCAAAATATAAACGCACAAAAAAAGGTGACAATAGTATAAAAAAATATCGTAAAGAATTAGATTTCGTTGGTATTTTATCTAGTACTCTAAAACCAGTATTGTCAAAAAGCAATTCTGTTACAACATCAAACCCTATACGTGATGATATTACCTTAGTTTCTGATTCTGATGATGAGGAAAACATAAATACTATATCAAATATCAATAATAACTCCAACTATCCATTGAGTCCAGTAAATAATCAACCAGATTCATTATCAATTACATCGATGAAAAATACTACTTCTCCAAAAGCAAATTCACAAAATAAAGTTATTAAAAGAACGAAGAAAAATAGACTTGAAGCACTGTTCGAAAAATCAGAGAGAGAAAATGATAACGTTGATGCTGTCATCGAAAAAATTCTACAATCAAGTCCAGATTTTACAACTAATCGTGAAACCTTACGCAAAAAATATTCCCAAATTGATAATGAAAAGAACTTGTCGGAAGACATAAATATTGCTGTCGATAAAAGTCAGAGCGAAATAATAAACTTGAGCCCAATATCGATTATTTCTAGTCCAGAACCTTGCAAACTAGACTGTATTAATTTAGATCAACACGATAATGAAAACAATAAAGTTAAAATACTTGATACTTGCAAAAAGAAGATAATCGATGAAATTGATTTAATTGAAGATGGATACTCTGAAAATGAAAAATGTAATAAATGGTTTACAAAAAGAAAAGAAAACGATAACAATCAAAATGATTTATCCGAATTAATTATTGATTTAAATAGTTACAAGGGAAAAAATAGTTTTCAAGATGTTTCTTCAAACAACAACGATAACAAATTGAATTTATCATCTAATCCATCTACATCAAAAAATTCAAATATATCAAACTTAATCTCTTCACCAATAATATCTCAAAACTCAAGAGCAACTCACGCTCTTTCTTCTAAATTTAATGTGAATAAAAAAAAACGAAGTGAATCACCTGAGTTCGCTTCAGAAATAACTAGAAAACTTAAAACCAAATCTGCATCTAGTTCTAATTTTACAGAAACAATGCAGTTAAATAAACACAATTTCCAAAGATCGTCTTCATTTGTAACTCCAAAACATGATAAAAAATTGCTGCAAAAATCTAGTAAATATGAAGAAGACGTAACGCCACCTGTAGACTATAATTCCTTAAAAACACCGGACTTAATGGTATTTAATTAATTATTTATTAAATGAATAATAATCTTAATGAAAATTATAATTTTTATAAATTTTTTAAATATATCGCTTACGTACAATAATTAATTTTTAATTTTTAGAAAGAATTAAATAGATTCGGATTAAAAAATCAATCTCGAAACAAAGCTACACTTTTATTAAGTCATATTTACAAACAAACTCATCCTTTGACCGCTTTATCCCAAAAAAGAACTTCAATCTACAATTCTTCGAGTGAAGATGAAGAACCTGCATTGGACAAACATAATTCAAGAAAAAAATTTAAAAGCAACTTTTTAAAAGGGAACGTTGAATTTGGAAATTTGCAAAATTCACAAAATTGGTAGAAAATGGATTTTCAATATCTTTATTTCATACTATGTAATATACAATAATTATTTTATACATTTGTTTTATATTTATAGTTCAATATTAGAAGAAATAAACTACTGTGGACCCCATATTGCTAGCAGTAAAAACGGTCCTGTAGATATTAAAGATGCTTTCTTTAAAATAATTGAAGATAATAATAAGTTGCACAGGAAACTTTTGACGTATGAGCCATTGCCACTGGAGTCTTTGCATTTAATGTTGAAAGAAAATGGATTTAAATGTAAACTCGACGATTTTATGGATTTTCTCGATGAGCAGGTTAGTATTTTAATAAAACGGTTAATTAATAAAATTGAACATAAATTGCTCAACAATCGTAATTATTTCAGTGTATAACATTCCAAACACAAAGCGACAAGCCACGGCATAGAAGAAGATAGATAAAAGTAATCACCAATGTTTCAACATTGATGTACAAAGTTTCTTCTTATTGGCGTAAATTTATATTTCTTTATTTAATTATGCGAAACCATTATGCTGATATCTTTGTAAATAATAAATAATTCAAAAATATAGTATGAATTATATTTTCTATACGATGGGTGATTTGAAATCAAACTTTACATGTTGCAATAAACAATTACTTTAAATAAAGAAGTCATTTATTATAAGCCATAATAAAACCCATGGTACCAACAACATAACTAAAAGTTAAACACAATTTATTATAAATAAACTTCATAACCTGCATTAAGTATCTATAATAAATACTCGTGTTAAATCCAATCTTTATTTTCAATGAGAAATTTAGAAAAAAGCATTATAGGTTACTTTGCCTAGAAAAAAGTTTCGTTCACAATTCTGGTAATTCTCATACTCGTAATAAATATGTAAGTCCTAAATATTATTGTTAATGCTACTAGCTACGAGCTGCGAGCTACTAGACTGTTCACTTCAGGTTGCAAAAACTCTTTGACGATAGCAGATACCATTTCGCTCAAAATACTTTGAAGCTTCGACACATCCCTAAAATGAAATACATATTAATTACAAGACGAACTTATTCGCGCACAAGGCCTTTTCTTCCATTTTCAATAAAATGCCGTTACTTACTTTTGATCTGGAGAAGCACAAAGTTCATTGTAATATTTAATTTTTGGTTCAGTACCACTTGTCCTAAGGGTGGTAACTAAACCGTTCTTAAAGGTAAACGTTATCATCTGGCTTGAGTTGGAAATAGGTAAAACTGCTCGATTTCCAGGCTTTGTATTATCATATCCCGTAGTTAAATCTCTAACACTTCTGATAGGATATTTTCCTCCAAGAATGTAGTTGGGATACTGTAAAATAAACAATAGTATTTTTATTTTGTATTTAGAGTGATCTCTAGCTTTTTAGATTTAACGAGACACGCTATGTTTAAGTTAAGGTTTCAACTAAATAAGGATTAATTTTTCAAAATTGAAAACGTTTCTTATATAATTGCGCTTATATTTTTGAAAACTAAAAATTAGAAATTATGCATTATGAAATGTATGACACTAAAGATTAAATAAACTTTTGGCTACAATCGTTAATGGAAGACCTCTTGAATTATTATATAGGGAAACTTGAATACTTGAATTTTAGGATTTAAACATTTTAGATAAATTTCAAGTCCAAATTAAAATTAAATTTATAATTGTTTTTCGATGCAAATCCTAATCGAAAAATGTTCATTTTTATATGCACACATGCTTGGTATATCAAAATATAATGAATCTCGGGTTAATTAAATTGCGAATTCCTGCTCGAGTATCAATCTTAAAATGGTTCGTGGTGAATATTTATATTTTTTAGATCTTAGCTATAAATATATTAAGCTAAAGTGAATATAATAAAGGATAAAATCCGTTCGCTATTAAATCAACAATAACTTGTAAAATAAACATTTGAATGCAATAAATTCCAACGAATAGAATCAAATTTTTAAATAAATTAAGTTTTTTTTAAACACTGATTTAGGAATGTCAATGGATTTATTTTAAAGTAATATCGTAATTTATAATCTAAGATTTAAAATTTCGATAAAATATTTAATTTTAAACTAATATATTTTCTTGTCTGTATACAGTTCAATCAACAGTTCATATTTTTTTAGTTTCTCACTTCATATTGCTTAGCCAATAGAAATGATACTTCTATTAATAATAAAATTAAAAAACAATTACGCCTTTCGTTCTGTTTCGCCGTTTTGGAATTATTTTAGTTAAAATCGGCAATGTGCGCATACTGTTCGGTTTATTTTTTATTTATTATACAAAACATTTTACTTCGTTGAGCTAAATAAGATGATACAACTTACATGGCTATGTGCAAAATCTATTTAGAATAAGTGGACAGGAAAATATATTTAATAGAAAAAATGACGCCTTGTACAGAAATTTATCCATGACACGTCTTCATTTTAGAATAAATATTTTCGTGTATAGCATTTGCCCTATAACATTTGAATAATTGGTTTACAATATTACAGATTGTGTATTCTTGGGATCTTAAGCGAAGATTATAGTAACTCAAAGTATAATTGAGCTTACAACATCTATCAGATCACATTTACAGAAAGAAGACCTGGATAATATAAACAAAGCCAACGAAGACTTAAGCTACTGCTATTTCTTTAAGTGTTCGACTTTGTTCAAGTTCAAGCTTCTTTTCATAATTCCTACAGCATTGTGTCGAACTACTGCTCGTATTCCGATCTGACATTTTGACACGGACGATATTATCTCTACGAGTGATCCTCTTTTAAATTATGTTATCATAAATTTTCATAACGAACAGGAAGGAGTGAATTACTAGTAAATTCCTTTCTATCAAATAAACTGAAATTAAAGCAACTACTTGGGTGAAATCATTAACAACAAAAAAGCTCCTGGTTACCGAGACTCATCAGCAATCCGAATGAAGACGCAAATAATGACAATTTAACGACATCGTTTTTAAATCAATGTTCATTGTTCGCGTGACATACATAACGAAATCATTGCCACCCGAAAACTCGACAATCTTTAGAAAATGATCAAATTTGTTTACTTTATAATTGACGTAAAAGCGAATGCAATTTTGCTGTATTAAAATCGACAAGCCTGTTAACACTATACAGACACAAAGTAGCATTCGGCAGATATGCTTTTTTATATATTTTTTTAACTGATAATATGATATGTACATTGCGGAAAGTTAAGTTGAATGAACCTCGATAATGAAGCAATAGCGATCATCAGGATTAAATTCAATTACGTTTTTCTTTTCAGTTAGCAAATCGAAGTTCATTTGAACAGCGTTCGAAACGAAAAGGTAACACCAAATTGTATTACGAATATAAAAGCATAGTTCCAAGTCGTGCCGATTTGCGTAACCTATATTCTAAAAAAATTTGAAGCTACCTTTTTTTAATGAAATATTTATGAGTTTCTTTTATAAGCACTGAGATTAATATATATTTTTTTAGATAATTAAAATAACTGAGAAAAAATGCAGCTATAAAATATGTATTATTGCACGAAATGAAGATGATCTGTGGATATGGTATGAAAAATAACTAGGATTATTACATTAATGTAACGAGAAATTCATAATTGTATTGCTTCATTTATTTTTTATAATTACTCGATAATCACTGATTAAATATAATGATAGTCCTTAAATATTGTCGTGCACATGGCACCTGTTAACCGGCATGAACTCACAAATCAAACCTCCCCTCCGTTAATGATACTTTACGTGGAAAATTATAAAAATATATTAAACACAATCCAACAATTATCTATTTTTAATAATCTCTCAAGTGTTTTAAATCATATATTTTTAAATGTGAAAACAATTTTGCAAATTGAAGTTACGCTTTGTACTTTTCCTTATCAGTTTTCAGTGGCATTTCTTAAACGACGAGCCAATAATATTTTAAACGAAATATCCTAGAAAAATAATACAAAACACCAAGCTGTTATCGCGTCTGACATAGTTAGAAAGCATTCGAGGCACATAACGCCAGTATTTACGATATTATACAAACAATTGATATATTGCTAACATATTTTAGTCTTTGTATAATAGACACAAAAATATATTTAAAAAAATATTGCTAAAATACTTTTTTTAAGCGAACAATACATAAATAAAATTTTATGCAGTTAAATTAAGAAAATTTTTGGTTCGAACATTCATTTTTATTTTTAAATTTAAAACCATTCGTAAAAAATTATTCGTACAAGAGCCTTTTTATACAACGCAAATAATTTACCATGAATAAGTTCTACATCGTTAAGGCTACTTTTGTAATTTAAATTATAAGTAGAAAATCACACAAATCGTATTTTTATACAAGTATACGTTTATATTTTTAACGATTTAAACGATTTTTTATTGTAAATGCTTAAGCACAAAAGCTTATTACACGATCCTCCATGGTCTTGCAATTTTTTGCTAATTTCTTAGTGTCGTAAATATTTGTGGTGAATGTGTATCTGATATTTTCTGCAGAAGTGCACTTAAAATATTTCCCTCTTATCACATCTACAAAAAAGCGAAGTTTTCAATTTGTATTTTAACAATATTTTCTATATTTCATTTTCAATACACCATAAGCTTTCTAGATTTTAAAGACTAGCAATTTTCAATTCTCTATTAAAGAAAACTTGTAAACAAAATATTTTAATTTTATGATCGATCTGTTCCTGTTAGAACAATCGTTTTTCTAAATAAAAATGCCTGGATTTTACGCTCTTTTTAAAACGAGCACGACACCTTTCACGGAAATGTCTTTTTCAGTTTGATTCATTTTAAAAGTTATGCGCATTTTCTTGACACTTTTTAATTAAGAAAAATAGTTGGAAAGCACGAGCAAGTCTTGTAAACATTCATAAATATGTTAAGTACAGTCATTCTACTGAATAGATTCGAAAAGCACTAGAACTACGGTGTATAATATAATGTTTTAACACGAATATACTCACATTGCGTTTATCTCGCTCTCGTCGAAAAAAGGCGCGAGATAATATAAGGATTGGACGACCGGTAAGGCAAGTATACCTAGGAGCAAAGAAGGTACTAAAGTCAGAGAAGTCAGAAATGCATACTGCAATTTTTCGATCCAAAACGCCTTTTGTTCCGACATGTCCTTTCTTCTTGTACGCGATAACAAGGCTACACGTGCACTTTGATCTGCTACCACCTCTGCAATACTGTTACAACTAAAACCTACTGTCACCGATTCAAATCAAGACGGAAGAGATATACATGTTATGAATATGTATAAAAAATAAAGGCGTAAAAATACGTGCGATCTGAAGCGAGAATCGATAATGCACTTGACTAAGCCGCTCAACTTGATAGTTCGAAAAACAATTGACAAAATCTGCGGTATACTTTGGCGTAAGATAAAACAGTTTATTAAAGGAGAGAGAAATCTTTTCGCTTCGTGGTACACAATCTAAACGCAAAATTGAGTATGAATTTTATTTGAAAAGGTTTGCAAGAATAATAACATGAAATACGCCGAGCGTTAATTTTACTGCGTTTAAAAAACAATTTGCTGACTCTAGATCAACAGAGTTCGACTAAAATCGCGATCAGTCTATCCTAAGCCGTAATTGTTCCGACAAATGCGCACCTCAGCAATATACTTGAAACGCCCCTTCCTTGAATATCGTCTTAATGTACATGTACGTAGTTCTAGTCGCGAGTAGACGATACTCGTTGACCTTGATTACCTGTGGTAACAGACGCGAACTACTGTCATATTTCTGTCCTGTATATGCACTGAGAAATGATTAAGATCACAATCGCAAATTTCCACGAGTCATAGCATAGGCGCGCGTTTAACATAATTTGTGTTACACTGGTATTGCTTCTCTCTCTCTCTCTCTCTCTCTCTCTCTCTCTCTTTCTCTATCCCCTCCCTCTCTTTTGCCACATACACATACGTAGTTTTACGTCTTTTTCATTCTGGTTTATTGTTAACGAGCTGTCAATTTATATTCTATATAGCTATAAATGATTCGACAAGATCGTTTTGAAAATAATAAAATAATATTAGAACGGAAAAAAAATTATAAACTTGAAAATACAATTAAAGCAAAATTTAAATGGTGCTTTCAAATTAGAAATAATGTTCAAAGCAATTTATATTATTGTATAAAATACTAATTTATCCAATTACTTTTCTAAATCAATCATTTTTCATTTACAAAACAATTACACGACATTTAAAAATTTTAATTATTTGCTAAATAGTTTTACCTCAAAACGAATTTTTTCAACAAAATTTAATCACTCATCCAAGTTCACTATATAATATTTTCAAAAATAATATATTCAAAATATAATTTTAAGTTAATCTATTTTTTAAAAAATAACTAATCTAGAAAAATGTAAAGATAAAAATGTAAGCCATTCTATTATTATAACGTGACTTCACTATAAAAATTTTTGCTGTAACGATATTGTTTTAACACATACAGAGAAGTATATTTTATTTATTGCCATTTTATATATTACCTTTTACTTTAGACGATAATAAAATTAATACGTTCAATCGTGTATTTTTAAAATATTATAAATCATTTTATAATTCCACGTAAATAAATTAATATTATAAATGGTAATATGAGATATAAAATAATATATTAATGAATGAAGTTTACTAATTTCATACTATTACAATTATATAACAATGTGTTAACGAATTAGTTAAACTATATCAAAATAATTGTGGTAATAAAGACAAATAAATTACTTTAATAAAACTTAAATGTTTCGAAATTATTTACAAAATGTTTTAAAAATACCAAAGGAATAAAAAGAAACATGTTTTTTAAAACCAATATAGTTAAAAATAACAATTTATTTTTATTCCACATTTTCCATATTCAGTGGTAGGTTAAACAGTTATTAAATGTTAGATTTAAGAATTTAAGAAATTTATTTTTAAAAGAAAATTAATAATACGTTACTTTTATTATGTTCATAAACTTCATGAGATATGTATTAATATATTTAAAATAGTAACACAGAAATAACTTAATTAGAAAATTAATTATTTGTTTTTAATTTATATCTATTATATTGCTTATTATAAATTCTCAAACTATAACAAATATTTTTTTAAACTCACCGTATTTACTTTGCCATCAAAATTTCTTAGACGATTAAATATACTTTTTATTGTTTCTGGTTCATGACAAATCCAATAAGAATTATTACTAATGTGGTACCCATATCTAAAAAAGAATTTAATTGTTAAATCACCTTAATAAATTTTCAAAATGATCATTACAAATAGAGAAACTTACTCGCTGTAAATTTCGTTTAATTTATCGATAAGAGTAAGACCCATAGATTCAAGATATACTGCCATTTCAGCAATACAAATACCAGCACTAACTCCATCTTTATCTAATACATTTGACCCGCACATAAATCCTATAGCTTCTTCATAAGCAAACAGAACTATCTTTCCAGATTTTATTAATTCAGAAGCTTTATTGCCCATACCACTTAAAACCAGTTAAAGTTTCCTTTAAATTAAACAAAATATTTTAAACTTATATTTGAAGTAATCAATATTTAAAAAAATATTTATACTTACTTTATATATTTGAAAAATATTGTATTATAGACTGTATTTACCTCAAACTTAAAACCTTCCTTCTTTGCCATTGATGCAAGTATTTTACTGGAGACTGTTGATGCCATCATATAAACATCTGCTATATTATAATCAGGCTTTCTGACTTTAAATGTATGCAACATCCACCAGCCTAATAAAGCCCCAAGCTCATTTCCAGAAAATACATGCCATTCACCACTGAAAAATAACATAATTTTTATTGACTCCAAATATTTATTTATATTTTCAGTAAAATATAATATGAATTATTTTAATTATTAAATAATCACTGCATTGAAGTTTCATAAAAAATTTTAATATTTAATTCTAATAACTAATGCTCACTTCTCATTTTTTATGGCACATGCAAGTCGATCTGCATCAGGATCATTGGCTAGAATAATTGTAGAATTACTATTGTTTGCTGTTTTAATACTTAGATCTAGTGCACTTGGTTCCTCAGGGTTAGGAAATTTAACTGTTGAAAACTCTGGATCTGGGTCCTTCTGCTCATTAACTACAATAAAAGGCTAAAATAAAAGTATTAAATATAAAATATATTAATAGTTATATAAATTTTTTGTTTTGTCAAAATAAAATTTTTACATTGAAACTGGCAACTTTAAAGGCTCCAGTCATATAATTATAGCCAACACCATGCACTGGTGTATATACAAACTTTAATAGAGTTTTTCTATTAAGTTCAGGATATAAAACATTTCCTTTAATATCACTGAAATATGTTTCCATAACTTCGTTCAATGGATCTTTAAACATTAAGTTATCGTAGATGATTGAGGTATTCCATGCAGATTGCAAGGGTTCAAGACTTTCTAAAATACTCTTTTGAATTTCTTTATCATGAGGTGTAATAATTTGTGATCCATTTTCCCAATAAACTTTATACCCATTATCTTCTTTTGGATTGTGTGATGCAGTAACCATAACACCAGCAGCACATTTATATTTAAGCACACCATAGGGAATGAATGGAGTAGGACAAACTTCAGAATACATATAAACTCTAATTTTTTTATTTAAAAAAATAGTGGCAGTCAATTCAGCAAATCTAAAATATTACAAAAATATATTATCACATTAATTCATTTTTTAAACTAATAATGTTTAAAAAGTACTATTACCGTTTACTGTTGTATCGACCATCATATCCTAAAATAATACCTTTTTCTTTGACATCTGGAATAGTTTTTATCAAATACTTTGCTAATCCTTGACCAGTTTGAATAATAACTAAATCATTCATTTGATTATATCCTGGCCCCATCTTTCCTCTAAGACCAGCAGTTCCAAATTCAAGTCTTTTTAAGAATAAATGTAAAAGCATCTTTACATCACCATTATCAATTAAATTGTTAATTTCTATTTCTGCTTTAGGATCCTAAAATAAAAAAAAACCTGCATTAACTTCACAAAAAGTGTTAATTAAGTTACAATAATTAATAATTACATTATGTACAATTTTTAATATTACTTTAACAAATAAACATAAGATTCCAGAATTAAACATTTTTTTAAATAACTAAGATGTATTTGAATTTAATATACTTAATCATTTTTATTTGCTTATAAGCAACATAATATTTACAAATAACTTTGTTTTAATATGTTATTTGAATAATGCATTCTTTGACTTATTGAAAAATTAATTATCACTTTATATCTTTATATAAAGTCAACTTACTTTATTCCAACTTAGCCATTCATTAATTTTATCATCAAGGATCGAATTCCCAGTATTCACACAATTTGGTGCCATGGTTGACAAATTGCAAAAATAGCTTATGAAAAATTATAACTGAATGTCAGCTGTAAAAATAACCCAAAAATTATGTTTGAATAAAATCTAATAACTTAAAAACTAATAATGCAAAATCAATCAATGATTACATCTGTCTTTATTCTATAAAATAATATTGATACAATATTTGTATGATATATTATACAATGAAATACAATAAACTTTTACACAAATTTTAAATATAACATATTCAAAAATTTATTTTAAAGATTACAGATAAAAGACCGGATTATAAATTTTTAGATATTTGATTATACATTTACATATAGGTCTATCCTAAGAAAGCGTCATATTAAACATCTCGTAAACGTCAATCGATAAAAAAATATGCAATACCATAGAAGCCCTTACTTCTTATCTTCTTATGCTTAATTTACCACATAAATGATAAGTTCATATGCCTTAAAGTATAACGAATTTCACAAATTTGGCATAAATCGAATCAAATTCAAAAGCATTTAGATGCTTAAAGTTGTTTATAAAACAATATTCGTAATGTAAAAATAATTTGTGAAATTTATAAGTTGAACGTAGTAAACTATAAAATATATCAACCTTCGATATTCATATGTTGAATGCTTCACTAGCGTAGCGAAATCCACTACCACAAAGCTAATATTTAGTATATCTACTTTTAACAAAACTTGAGGAAGAATAATCACATTTTGCTAATAAAATTTTCTACATATTGCGATGATCACCCCTCCCTCCAACGCCCATCATAATCAACTAAATTGTATTTTCATAATAAAAAATTATTCTAGTTGTTGTGAAAATACACTTCAAATACTAATTTATTGTTTTAATTGTCTAATTTAATTATCTAATTTTATTTTAAGTGAAAAATGAAATTACAATATTTTAAATATAAGAACATTGGTGTTTTTTAAAATATTAATATATTAAAAAGGTTTCGTTCTTAAAAAAATTCAATGGACTTATTTTGAATTAGTCCTGTTAAATATTAATAAAATAAAACTTTTTTTATAAAAAAAAATATAAAAACCATTATCCAAATCCAATAACGATATAATGAGCATGGATAAACCCTAGTAAGCGGGATTTTTAAAATATTTAAATAATTGCTTTTTTATACGTATATCTAAATAGTATACCAATAATATTATATTAAATTTCTTTCATTCTTAATTACATGATTTAAAATTTTATTATTTTATTATATAGTATACTTGTAATAATCATTTGTTAAAAAAACAATATTTGTTTATTTAATTGAAATATACTAATCAATTTTTCTATTATGCAAAAAAGTATATTACAGAAAATTAAAAAATTTATTCTAAATATAAAATTAAAAAAATTGACTCAAATTAAACCATTCATAAATGAGAATAAAAAGAATTAGTCTTTTTTTATTTATTTTTTTATTTATTTGTTTATTTATTTTTTTTATTTACGTCTAATATATAAACAATTTTTATTATTCAAGATCTATCTATCTATCCTTACATCTATCCTTACTTACCTGTATGTTCTTATCTACCTATTTTTACATATATATGTATATATAAATATTTACATGAATTTTTTGTGTATAAATATAAACAGATAGATGATATATATATATATATATAGATAGATATGTACATACTCATATCCGTTTCGTTTTAAACTACAATGCATTTTAATAACAAGAAACACTGGAATTGAAAGTTATTTACGCAAACTAATATAGACGTAATAGTTGAGAATTAAAAAATATTATTCTTGTCTTATTAAACATTAGATTATGTATGAATGTAGGGCTACGCGCACTCACTAGTTGCTGAGTGATGGAATAAAAAGCACTGCCAATTAATGCATCATGTATGACTATAAACAATATTTAAAAAAAGAAGCAGCTCAAAATCGATGAACTGAAATAAAAGCATTGGTAAGTTATACTTGCTGTACACTTTATGCATACATATAAAATTAGAGCGCATTTCGACCTAACCTAATCATATGTGAAAAAACTCGCTTGCAGTGGGGAGAACTTCTAAAAGTTAAGAATATCGTCTGCCTCATCAGCTGGTCAACTGTCAACAACAAAATGAAGTGATTCTTTATTCATCCTGAAATGAGGTGCACGCGTGTATAACTAGTATACATATAAGTTTTTGCGTATAAAAGCTAACATGCATTTTCGGTAACATAAATCGATAAAGCCCAGAAAATCTGCGGATCGCGCGCGCACACATAAATATGAAGAGAATACCGAACTGCTTCTCCTACTACTGCTACAACAAAGCTGAAGAAAATCTAAAACAGACAAGGACAATTGAAATGCACAAGTCTTCAAACTTTACTTGAGAGCGCGCGCCGTGACAGCTGTTATTTTTTGTTGCACGACACCAAGTTATGCAAATTACCAGTTACCATTCGACGCGCGGAGTCCGAAGGCTGAAAGGTGCATTATACCAAGGTAGATGCAATGGACTATGCCGGAGCTGCTAGAATTGGAACACATTGTGGGCGTCTTTTGGACTTTCGTCGCTTCCTTATCATAGCCCGCGTGGCCACTGTTCGATAATGATTCGCCACTCGTTTATCTGATCAAAGAATACAAATTGTGGAAGGCTAACGACGACAGCGACGGTGTAAATTTTTTGGTAGCAAATCAAGTACGTGAGTATTTATTTTCACAGTAGCTCTAGTTTTTTTTCTAGGTTATTAAAGATTGTTTTTTATTTTCTTCTTAAGCTTTTCTTATTAATTATTTTCATTAATACGTAACGAGTTTCCAAAGTACAAAATTCGAAAGACTACTTATGACTTGGCACCTTTGTTGACTACACTATCGAAGATAAATTAGCGTATCTTCGTTGATTACGATCAACTTTAATTTGTATTGAACTGCAACGTGGACTTTTTACGTTTTACATAAAATTAAATGTTCATCTACTCAATTATTAAAAAAATTCGATTCTAAAGAGAAATTTTCTTTTGTCATTTTTCGGTATTTTTAATAAAAATTATCAGATCAAAAAAAAGGATATAATCTGCAAATTTGCTTGATTTACAATACATTAAAAAAAATTAATTCAGCAAATAATTACATGTTTATTTTATAATTTAAAACTTAAATAAATTAAATTATGTATGGCATAAGACAATATAAAAAGTTTTTATCATAAATATAAACTTTGCATTTTTATTCTACACATTAATTTAAAACTAATTTTTTATAAATATATTTGGATTTGTTAACTTTAGTACTTTTTTACACCAAATTATTTCAATTAAGTTTATTAAGCCAAAAAAGTGTAAGTGTAACAAGAATTTAATCTTATTTATATCTTAAATATTTTTTTTATTAAAACAACTTTATTACTTTGGAACTAACAATTCATAAATAACTACATAATGAATGTAGAATATCTTATAATGGATGTTGGCCTCATAAAAATAGCAGAAGATAAAGATTTTGAGAAGTTAAAGAAACTATATGATGATAACAATGATTGGAAATTAGACTACAATAAACCAGACTTATCAGTTTGGACCAAAACCGTCCCAGGAATTAGTTTCAAAATGGTTAAGGTAAAATCTTTTTGCATGTAATTATAGCTAATTTTTTTTATTAGAAAATAAATACATGAACATTTATCTGATTTGGATTTATATATTTATCATTATTATTTTAGATTAGAACAAGATTTCCTGATGTGTTGCCTGAGACATTATATGATGTCTTGCACGATCCTGAATACAGAAAAGTTTGGGATACTCATATGATTGACTCAAAGGACATTGGATTTTTTAATCCTAATAATGATATTGGCTATTACTCAAGTAAGTATTATAAATCTATTAATTGATACTAACTAGTTACATGAAATCAAATTTTCAGTGGCTTGTCCTTCACCCTTAAAAAATCGAGATTTTGTATTACAAAGATCATGGCTTGATACTGGATTAGAACAATTAATCATAAATCATTCTGTTTATCACAAAGATTATCCTCCAAAAAAAAGTTTTGTAAGAGCTACTTCATATCTTACAGGTAACTAATACTTGAAAATAACTAAATAATACTTTATAAAGCATTAAATAAAATAGATTATTTTACTTGCAGGATATGTTGTAAGACCATCACGTAATGGAGAAGGTTCAGAACTTGGTTATGTATCTCATACAGATCCTCATGGAAAATTACCCGTTTGGCTAGTGAATAAAGTCACACAAATATTTGCTCCAAAAGTAAAAAACAAATATTTCTAAAAAAAGAATCGTTTAATAGCTTTATTCAAAATAAATTATTTATTTAAATTCTTAATTACAGTTGGTAAAAAAATTATATAAAGCATCAGTGGGTTATCCAAGTTGGAAATTACTTAATAATCCAAATTATAAGCCATGGCACTTTCCAGAGCAAATAGTGTCACCAAGAATAAGATTAGAAGATGTAAGATTTGAATGATTTATTTGTCACTATGGAAACAAACTCTTAAAAATGCAAATTCAAGTTTTAGTTTATTAAAAAAAATAAATTAATCATTATTTCAAATGTAGAATTAATTTTTACATAAATATGAACATTATTAATATTTTATATATAAAGAAACAGAAAATCAGTACTAATCACACAATAAGTAGATGAGTTTTTTTCCACCAAATATCTAGATTTAATTTATAACTAAATTTTTTAAATTCGTATGTAGAAAATTTTATTTTTATTGCATATAATGCAATTATTTTCAAATAATCTTATTATTTAGTGTGTGAAATCAGCAGAAGAAAAGAATCTTAAGAATAATTATGTTGATGAATCTAATCTTAAGGAGACACGAAATAAAGATATTGAAATTATGGACAGTGATTAATCTTCCATTGAAACCAGATGACTGTTACAAAATAAACAGACATATACTTTCTAATAATTCCATTTATGAAGTTCAGTATTGTAATATGCACCAAATAGCATGATGTTTACCTGAAAATTTTATACGATGATGATATTCGATTTGGAGATACGAGTGCTGATAAATAGTCGGCACAGATGTTAATATTATTATCTGTATCTAACGATACATTACGAGATACACGGAAAACTGTTTTACGAAAAAAAACTTGTACTTTCACGCTCTGCGTATATAGTCTTTCTCACGGAAACCAATAATTGCGGTTAAGAGTAAAACAGAAAAACTCAATAAAACGAATATAACGCACAATATACGGGATATAATATAATTCATAAATAAGTGCTTGTGTAATTTACTGAAAGTAAAAAATATATTTTGCCAAATTTAATATGAATGACATTATTATAAATTTATTGAAACTTAAATTTACCATTTATATTGTGCGTTTATATATAATCTTGTTGCTCATTGTATCAACGATAATATTGGAGAAATGAGTTTTATAGTGTATAGAATCAAAGATACAGAAGGTGATTTTACACCAAAGATCAGGGAGTTCATGTACATCTGTTTTACAAACTAGTCTTGTCGTCTAGTTAGGTGGATTTTGAAGAAAAATATATTGTTGAAATTTAGTTTAAAAATATTTTAGCATGAAGTGAAGGTGGCTTGTTATGAAAGATACTTTTGCATTGGCAAAAGTTTGTTTTTGAACATTACATTTTTATCGAAATGAAATATTATTCCAATTTCACCATACAATATATAACTTATTCTAATTATTGTAACAGATAAGATATTTAATTAATATTTTAAACAATCTATATCTAAGAAAATGTTTTCTACTTTACATTACAAGACTTTCTATTTCTTACATACTTTTTCTAATTCTTATAATTAAAGCATTGTTATTCCAAATGTCTGCAAGACTGCGAACGGCTATAATGTATTTTCCATAATTGCTTAAGCCATGCTTTTTAAGTGCAGTTATATAATTATAGTTTATATATTTATTCATTTTATTCTTGTGCGCATCAATAATAATTTCGATATAATCTCGAATATACTATGTCAATTTTACAGACAAATAATTAACGGAGACATTTCATAAATTTATATTTATTTGACAAAAGAAAATTATTACCCAAGCTATTTTATGTACTTAATTACGCTGTCGTCATAGCATAATACATCTATACAAATAACTTTTTATAAATCTTTAACGAATATAAAAAAACTTAAGACAAAATGTTTTTTTAAAGTTCAAGCCGTGATCGATTTGTTAAATGTTTCAATTGCAATATTTAAAACCTAGAAATATTTATTTGGTTATACTATAAACATAAAAACTTGAATAAATTGAAAAAAATGTTTTGAACTTGTTTATCTTTTAATTTAAAACAAACAATACAAAGTTTATCTCTATACCAATCACACTACTTAATAAGATGTGCACAAAAAGAATAATTATTTAATGATTAATTTACCGAGTTGAATAATAAAATCGTGACTTGGACTTTTCAACCCTGCATATCAATAAGTATTTTTCTACACTTCTGAACACTATCGTTCGAAAAACAGATATTCAAATTTGAATACAACATATAAATGATATTGAAGATTGGAAAAAGTATCAACTCAAGTCAAAAAATGACTGAAACAAACATTAGTGGTCTTCTTCTAATCTAAAAATTTGTTTTTCTTTAAAATTTTTCATGGTTATAATGCTATTAGCATATAAGAAAAAATTGTTACGTTAAACGGACACTTTAAGGAAAAAGGGTTTCGCTATTTATAAGATTAATAAACGTATTTTGAAATGAGACTGTATGCGTCACGTGTATAAATTATTAAAGTTTTTTAAGTTAATTCGCCAGATTGTGCAAAGTTATTATAGAAAGTATACGCTTGTTAATATTAAACGATTGGGTATTCAAAAATATTTTTTGACAATTCCTTCATTCGCTCTTGTGCTATCAGTTATGAATGGCTCTTGAAAAATATATTTTATCTTATTGAATGATTGGTTAAATTTAAGCAAAACTTTTTTCACTTTTACAGTTTATATTCTAATAAAAATATTAGTTATTTAAATACAAAAAATTAATAGTTTAGTCTTAGAAAATTAATTAAAAATACTGATTAAAGATATTACAAATTATTGGATTACATATAATAATTAGTTTGTTTGGTTAAAATTCTGAATACATGTTAATTTTTTAGAATACCATTAATAAAGCGAATCTCTAGGATCAATGTTTATTAAACTTAGCTATTTTCTTTGGAAAATGAATATAATGATGAAAATATAAAGAAAATTGCTTATTGAAATCCATTTTAAATGGTTAATCATTTTAAGAATAGGATTCTTTCATAAAATAATTAAAAATATAGTTTTAATATTATTAATCATAACTCCGATAATAAAAGATAATAAAGATAGCAAAGATAATTTTATATATAGAAAAGATTAAAAGTTTGGATAGTATATAAAAAATATCAGGAATGAGTCTAAGAATATAATATACAAAAACGTTTTTAACTATAATTTTATATTTATTCTCTGTGCGTCAAATTAAATTAATTGATTAATTGCTTACGCAAATTAAACGATTAATTTATGTCGATATTTACGTCGATAGCTAGAATTTGAAAGTAAGATATAAATTTGAAATCATAATTTTTTAATTAACCCAATAACATGTTTAATATTAATGCTTATATAGAAGAAAAATTTTTCATAATACCTGATTGTGATTAATTTTTTTCAAGTATAGTAATTTTTGCGATGACGGTTCGTCGAGGTGTCGACTCTGCAACAATCACGAAACTAAATTTTTTACACCACAATAATTTTGATACAAGCAAAAATTTCAAGTGGCTCAAGGAATAAATAAAAGACATTTTTCCAAGTCAGCAATATTATACCTTACGGTATATATTTTTCAATTAGGCTCTTTCCATTCGCATTAATATAATGAAAAATAGAAATATTGTCCAGTGACTGTACAGTGATAGATATAGTTCAACTAACAGAATTTTGTAGTTAGTACGCCTAGTTTTTCTCTGCGATAACGCCAATGTTACAAACGAATTTTGGAAATATTTTTGTGCTTTGAATATACTGTATTATCGTAAAATTTTGAGCATTGTATCAAACAGTTGAGCATTTTGCGATTAAAATATATTATGTCGTACCTTGAGCTTATTTTGTATTTTAAATCCTGTTGATCCCCGACAAATCCCCTCGAACATAATTTTAAAAAGTAAATCAAGTAAAACGCATTTTGTAAGATTTTGTCGTTTGAATAAGTATGCTTTAAGGCTCTATTCACGTCAGAGTAGAAATTTTCTCTGATAGTTATAACTTAAAGTGCAAATATTATTTATGCAAGATTGTTTGAAAGACACCTATGCTAATTTATGCCAATTTACGTTTTTCCACTGTTGAAATAAAACTCCGCGGGTATTTTGTAATATAATTATTTATTGAATATAAGTGAAAAACTAAGTTTTAATAGGCAAAAGCTTTTTGTCGTTATAAAGTAATATTAAGACCGTGAAATAGAAACTGAGGCTATCGTCCGCCAACGACAGTATATATGCATTTCTTACCTATGCTTAACTTACACAGGCTTACAATAAACATTCTAGCCACATTTAACAACGTGGAATTTATACGTGCCATATAACGCACAAATGCCATTGAACTACACCTGCATTCGAGTCAAGTGTGATCGCGCAAAAGGTTTCCGTTGTACCTAGTATTTATGGCCCTATCGTAAAGATATTAGGACTACGGTCAATAACATAGCTTAAGATTACATTTCCAACAGTCACATTATTTAAAGTTTGATTATACATATTGAAAAAGAATTTATCTCAGTAGATATGTATTTGTAATTTAATAATGAGAATAAAAATAATTTATAAAAAATTTAAGCTTCGTATTTTCGTATATTTATTTATACGTAAAATTTTATTCGACTCAAATTTTATAAAATAAATTATAATGTAGCAAAGAAAAATAAAAATCTGTTATTTAAGATTTTGATTACATCTCTCATTAATCTATAATCAATATATATAATTTGCTTATTACTTTTATTTTCTAAGTTATTTATATAATTAATATTATAAAAGAACGATGAACACATTAAGAATATTGATCGAGATCCCTAGATGCTTACTTAAATATTTGTTACGGAAAAGTTTAGGCAAGTTCGAAAGTTCTTAAATAAGTAAAATATAATTAAAATATTTTAATTTGTGTTAAATCAACGAGCATTTTGAAAAAAATATTTATAAATTACTGAATGTATAATTATAGTGTAAGATAAAATTAAAACAATCCTTGTTCTAAAAATAATTAAATATAAGATTTTTTAAATAAGTTGATTAACATATGATTAATAATAAACATAGAACAGTTAAACATATAATGTATATCAGTATACAGATTTATAAATCTGATATAAACAAAGTTGTCGTAAGACTAAAATTGATTGTTTAATATCTTGCAATAAATGATTATAACAATAAAAAAACAACCGAGTTACAATTAAAAATGAAATAATTAAAAAAATTATACATTCATAATTTAGTAGTGGTAGCATAAATGTATTTAATGAGTAACAAACACTACATTTAAAAGTTGTTACGAATTATAGCAAACATTTTTATGTAAAAACTGAGCGTAAATTAAAAATATCTAAAATGTGAAATAATTAAAATTATGTTAGCTCTACTTTTTTAATAGATTTAAATAACGTAGCTTAAGCTTTTATCTTTTATATAAATATTTATATAAAGATCATACATTAAATTATTGATAAAAATTACTTTCGATACTTTTTTCGAAGTAAAAAATTACAATGTACATTTTACTTGCGAATTTAATCATACGATTTAATCTTTATAATAATGAGAGTAAAGTAGAATTAAATATACTATTAGAATGAAAATTTTCGATTCTTTAATGATTTTTTTTACGTTAATCAAACAGTACTGGTTAAAAATAAATTTTTATACAAACCCATCTATTTCATAGAAATAAAAAATTAATGCTATCAATTAAAGTGAGGCACAAAATCTTTTTTTAAAAACATCCTATTTTAATAATCCAACTTTACGTAAAAAAAAAATTGATTAAAAAAAAATAATATACAAACTTAAGTAATTTTTGATTTTTTAATACGTTAAAACTTATCAAAATTTTTATTAATTGATGGAAATGCTTAAAATAATATTTCCTAGCAATGATGAATAAAAATAAAACATAAGTAAGTAATGTCAAATTATTAGTTTGATTACAAATATATCAGACGTATGCCGCAACTACAGCCAATCTAATAATAAATAAATTTATCAACGTTATAATTTAATATTAATTTGTCAAAAATCAGAAAAAACTGCAGGTGAACGAAAATAGCGAAATTATGCCAATCGAAAGCTTTTATTTACACGTACATACTGTTTATTGTAGATAACATAAAATTTTCTACGCCGTTAGATAACACTACTTTCTAGAAGAAATCGTTGAAAGTGATTTACGCTTTAACTAATACATTTGAAAATTAACTAATCTACATGAAATCGTAGTAATTAATTTTTTGTAATCATTAAGACGTTTTTAACCTTTTGCGTCAGCAAATCTTTTTAATGTTCGATTACAACGACAAGCCTCGA
This sequence comes from Platyscapa corneri, assembly GCA_018907185.1. Classification (NCBI taxonomy): domain Eukaryota; kingdom Metazoa; phylum Arthropoda; class Insecta; order Hymenoptera; family Agaonidae; genus Platyscapa; species Platyscapa corneri. Next base: position 851,915 of record JACCHW010000037.1, read on the forward strand.
AAAAACTCGAAAAAACGAACACTCGCACTTTGTTTAATTCTATCTTTGCTTGGTCAATGCAAATATTTCTCCGGACTTTTTATCAACCAAAAATATTGTTCTCAGAATCATTTGAACGATCGCAAGTCTTGTGCGATCATTTAATCGAAAAACTGCACGCTAGAAACGCAATTTTATCTGAAATGCACTTTTTAATACAATGCAAAATTTCACTTATAAAGTAATTGCTACAAATAACTAATTAATAAAACGTTCGTTGCAAAAATATTACGCTCAAGCCATATATTTTTCAAATGTCTAATAGCTGACAGGCAAAAAGGATGCAAATGTGTTAAAAGAAAATTCATCAAAGATGCTATAAATGCAATCGCATGAAAAGGCGTTGATGACGAGTGGAAAAGCTTTGTTCCAACAAAAAATTCCGCAGCTGTTGCGTAATACGATCGACGGAAGGGCAGGAGTTTGTCCAACTAGGGACGAAAGTTTTCCCCTCGCGTCGGCCTAAGGTATGCGATCGGAGCTTCCTCGCGCATCCTAGACGATCCAGTTGCGCGCGAAGGAGCGGTTGCGGACCGCACGGGGGAGGGGACGAACGACACGCGAAACCACTGGGAAAAGGACTTGAATTCGGAGAGCGCGAATGAGAATCGGGATAATTCGCTAGACCAACGACGATCTTGCCGGCAGCACAAACTCACCCGCTCCGCGTCGACTTTTCTCAGCTTCAGAGTTCTACAAAAACTCACACGGCCGATTCGCGAGTTCTCGTCAATTTTTCCGCGCTTTCGGAGATTTGCGGGATCTGCTTTCTATCAGCCCACCCACTTTGTTTCACTCTGCAGTCGATTTCGCGTTGCGTTGGCGGTCAATCCGTATAGACCCGCAAAAGGGCCATTTTTTGCAAAGTTTGGATGTTGGGCGAAAAAAATTGCCTGAATAATAATGCGCGACTGCTTTTGAGGAGGCAATAGCAAATTGTTAATGGCAAGTGCGTGTCGTCGCTAATTGCACATTTGCTAGACTTTTTTACGAGTAAAAATCTTGTATAATTTTGGCAAACGGCTGGAACGAAAAATGAGCTTCGCTAAATGTCGCGGCTCGTCGACGAGTCGAGACTGCAAACATTTAAATGCAGAAGTGAAACTGGAGAACATTGAAATCTCTTTGTCGAAGGAGAACGTTGCCGAGTTACAGGATCACCGGAACTGTGTGCGTGAAGATGTCCCGAATCAGGTTAGTCAACTTTGATGACAGATAAAATACTTAGGGTACTCTTTGAATTATAATTATTTGCAAAAGAAAGTCACGCGATAAGATTTTTATTCGTTAAAATTATAATGTTGCAGTGATTTTAAATTTTACTTGGGTAATAAGAAGATTTTATAAGCCATCGAAAAAACTCTTCGATAAATTGCTGATAAATTGCGAATAAGATTTTAAGATATTGCATACGCGTTTGCTTGCGATTCGCTTAAAAACATTTTCGGAAACTTTTAAATCGCGATCGGCAACAAAAACTCGAGAGATAATTAAAAGATGAGGAAGTTAATCTGGCGTTGCCTAAAATTTCCGGTTCGATATCTTTAAAATGATATCAAAATAACGTTTGTAAATATCGAAATTTAATATTTCGTAGCTCAAAGTTATTAAGCTTTCTTCGATCTTCGATATTTTCTTCAAAATTCTAATATAACTTACTTTATTATCATGTGCATCTTCTTTATATATTGAAATAAATACTTACGTAAGCTTTTAATATTTTTACTAAAAACATACATGCGCGTGTAAATTCAAATTGATGAAACAAATATTTTTCATTTATTTTGACATAATGGTCATACTTTCAATTTTAATTGTTAGAATTATCTTAGTATTGGCTGCTATTATCCACAATTTAAAAAAACATTTCTTCTTTTTGTAAGATGGCAGTATCTAAATGCCTATATTTTAATAAATTTGATTTTTTATTCAAGGTCACGTAGATTACTGAGTAATAATTGTACTTTTTAATTCAGAGGTCTAGTACAAATGAAATTCAAACTGATAATCAATTACAAGATAAGGAAAGTACGAGGGTTGAAAAAAATCAAAGGAAAAAGGGTACATGTATGAAAAAACAATTTATATATGCCATAGATTGTTTGATTTCGACGATAATAGTTGGACCTATGGTCATTGCCCATTGGAGAGGAATTTGGGTTTTAATGGATTATCATGACAAACTGTAAGAAACTACTTATTATTAGATTTTTTATTCCACTTGTTTTGTTCGTCTTTATTTAAAATGATATCATCAAAATATATTGTGTAACGAAAAAGTATCGTTTTCGCAACGAATTATTACATTTTATAGAATTATTGCATAATTCTATTATAAAATATAACATAATTCAGGCTTAATGGGAATATTATTCTCCCAGTAGACTCCTTGCATGTCATTTTTTATTTTTAATATTAAATGCATCACGTACGACTGATAACTATGGTGTTATAAATAATAAAACACAAAAGTACGGTATAAAAAAATACATTTTTTATGATATAATTACAAAGTATCACATTACCGTATATTTTTATACTGTTACAAGCTATGAAATGAAAGTTCCGAGTGAAATTAGAGTAACAAAACACAAGTTAACGCCAGAGTCCTCATATAAAATCGCTCTTTTTGCAATAAAATGAGTCAATGATTGAGGATTTAATAATAAAATATTATTATTTATTTACTTATTCAAATTGTATCATTGAAATGTTAATATTTTCACGTTTATTTAAGAAAAGTATGATTAAAACTGTAGTTACATCTGAAACATGGTAAATAGTAATTTCAGCCGTTGATATTGCATTTGGTATAATTTTAATTTACAAAGCATAGATATTATCGGGTATAAATTTTTTCATCGTGCAATCGATTCTATTTATACGTGTGCAATATTTTATTCGGACGCTTCTACGATCTATGCTGATTCAATAATGATTTGTGTGTTGTCTTTAACTTTTCAAAACGCTTTATTAAGCGATGCAAATGGAAAGCTTTTTGAGTAATTAAAAACTCGCAAAACCATAAACATCATCGGCTATGAATTGTGTATAAGAAAAGAAGAAGTAAATTAGTTACTCGTTACTTTTCGCGTGTGCATTGCCAATTAATATCAACTTCATTAGTAATCTTTAAATACTATTTCACAACATTGCGGAATATATAAATACAAGTTTTAACTCTGGCAGTCTGGTATTTGTCAAAACTATCGCGAAGGCAAATAATAATGATAAAAAATAAAGATTGTAATTACTCGATGACTATCATATAGAAAGTCAGACTATAGATTCAATAAGAGTTTGTTGTCGAAAAAGTAAAAAGGTTCTCTTAACCATCGAGCTTAAAAGTTAAAAATTTAATCGATAAACAAAAAGAACTCTCGTACAGTTTTTAAGTTTCAAAAGACATCGTGTATTGATAAGCAGAAAAAATAACTAAGAGCACTGCAATGCCTTTCACAAGCACAACTTTCATTTCGAAATTATCGTTTTTTTTTTAAATTTCCGAGGATAGATAGCTATGGTCCTTATCTGGTCCTCGCTCGGTTCGAACTCAACTCTATTCCAAATTTGTCGGCACGGCTTACAGATTTAATGGCTGGTTGTGCTTCGGTCTAGGCTTGAGCCTTCACCTCTTATTCACCGTTTTAAAAGACCGGCTGCACGAGGCCTTTGCTGCCGATACGAAGCTCAAGCGTCCCTGCGAACGAATTGGTTGTCGCTTCGTACGCATCCTCTACACCTACGTCTTCAGCCTCGCCTGCAACTTACATTGGCGCGGAGGTTGGGTCGTCCTCAACGACTCTTTTGGTGCGCAAGCTGGGTAAGCTCATCGCGATTATCTAACCTGATTGCGCGAAACTAGTCGAGCTACGAATCCGTTAAGGTCCCGGTTGTCGATTTTGCGCGAACGAGGCACTTGCCACGAGTGACTTGGGTCTACCGTTCCAAGGCCCTTAAATTGGATCCCGCGAGTCGCCTTGAATGCACCGCTGCTGCCTAATTCAAGATTATTAATTAAAACGTCGCGCGCGATAGTCGCCTGTGTTCCTCTTTGGAAAAATGAGCCTTTTTTATCGTACGCCGTATGTAAGGAGAAATTTGCAAAATGACAGCGAGCGCTGCTTCGTAAAACCTCACGGTCGATAACTGCTAAACAAACTCTTTTAAAATAATTTAACCGATTCTTGGTCTATGATTTGTATAAAACAAATTAAAACTCTACGCAATCTTCGGGGCTTCTAGACGCGTTCGATAATCCAGTTCTGACATGGCATAATATGGAATTCATTTTGGTGCATTTTCTCGCGTGCAACCTCGATATTCTAACGAACGAGCATTCGTCAAAAATTGCGGATGAAACTAGCTCTCCTGCTCTCGGCCAATATTCGATAAATCAGCACATACGATACCTAAAAAAGCATTCGAGAATCGCCCCCGTATAAACTTGTAGAAGCGAAAAAATGGCAGGCGTGTGAGGAGTAAACCGATCGGGCAATTGCGGCAAAATATTAAACTCCCCGTTCGGAAAGATTGCGCAACAAAATAATATCGAACGTATCTCATCTCGTCGCATTCGTCAAGTCGAGTAACACGCAGCTTTTAAACGCCTTTTCAAGTGTACTATAAGATTGCACTCGATTCACCTACTTTTACTTATGGAAAAATCAAACACGCATTGCAAATAGAAATTTCTCGACTAGCGTCAGCGTGCGAAGCGTTCCGTTAGCGGCAAATTTTGTTCAACTCATCAGCGCAAGTGCAATAACCGCACACCAATACTAACGAGCGAATTTAGTTCTGCAGCATCGGTGTGCCGGCGGCGCGAACTTAATTTGTCACGGAATATAGATGAGCGCGATAAAGATAATTTTTCCGCGAATAAATCCTCGGATTGTTTACTCGCACCGAGAGCCAACACTCGACGTGCTTTCTCTTGTTCTATTCGTCCAACCTTACGGATTCGGAAACGCAACGCAGTGCATCTTCGTCGAGTACTTGCCGGACGTAATTTTCCAGCTACTCGAGAATCGAAAAACGATCGGGCGACCTAATTTATTCGAAAAATTCAGCTATCAATTCCAAGTTTCAAAAACGACTCTCCGCAGCGCATTAATATATTTTCCATTAACTTGATATGCTCGAGCATATATCCGCATATCAATTGAAGCATCTAATAAATAAAAATTTATATAGATCTTTATGGCTTATCGCGACACTCGAGTGGTCCCTCAGTAATCAGAGTCGAGCCGACAGCGTCGATGCGTTAAATGCGCGTGTACAGGCACAACGTGTCTATCGCTGTCCGTTCTTATGTAATCCTCTGCATGTTTTCCTTGTCTTTCCACAGGGTGATAATCTACTTCACTTGTGCCGTCCTCGGGTATTTGATTGCCCTGCGCTGTATCAGGAATTTACTGGCACCACCCTTCCTCGTTACCCTGGACAGCCCGAGTCTGGTCTTCCAGTTCCCCACTAGGTATAAGGTGGTCAGTATAACTACCTTCTGCTACTCCTCTACACGTGACATCTCCATGCTCTTTGTTTACCCACGCCATATGTGAACCGAATTAAGAACAAAGAGACGTTTTAACGTTAAGTAATTCAGTCAAATAAATTAGCCGCCGTTTACCACACACACCGAATATCTTAATTATTTCGATTATCGAACGATGCTATTCTTATTAAATTCGCAACTATCCGTGCACCCCATCGTAATAATTTTAAGGTGAGATCTAATAAAGCATCTCGCGGTGCATTTTCGAACAAATTTCAGATATAGATCATGCAAGATTAGACGTTCTACCGACAACGACGCCTTCGAAGTTTATAAAATATCAATTCGAGATTTCACGCAAATTCTTATAAATCTAACTGTAAGCGGATTTTTAAAGCTACTTCAAATTTGTAATTTAATGTAAAAATGACGACGAAAATTCTTGAATCGAGCCATGGATTTCTTGTGTGAGATGACTCAATGGCAAAATTCTTAATACCAATTCGACAACGATAATGGCAATAATAGAAAACACTTATCTAGTTCAGAAAAAATATTTAATAACGGTACTTTTACGTTTTTCTGACTTTTCATTGATTGCGCTAACGATAATCGAATACGCAGCCTTACAATTATGGTGGCCACTGCCTTTTTAATAGCATACCTAGATTTAATACAAACTTTAATACAATCGAATAAAGTCAGATTCTGGAAATATTTCTCAGAGGTTAGAAATAAAAAGATTATTACTCGAAGCGGACCCCAGAGTTTCATATTATGCGAATAAAGGCATTAAACTAATGCGAGAAATTACACAAGTCGATCCTTCGTAACTACTAACATAAATTTTATTCAATATACAATATAAAAGGTTTGCTTGATAAAAAATTTGCTCGTTAGGCCTTGAAAAGACTTACATCATATTCGCACTTCTCATAAAATCACGTATTAATTATTAAAGTATTCCAAGATTCTAACATCGATCCATTTTCGAAGAAATACAAGTTTCGGAATATGTAATATTACATGAAAGTTATATTGTGAAAGTTATATCAATACAAACATCGTGTGAACTTTATTTCCTTATATTTTTTATTACCGATACGTTAATAAATACATTAATCTAATTTTATTTTTTAGAAATCTGCGAGTATGCAAGAATGAAACATAAATAAATTCTCCACTTGTTCGATCATTGATCACTAGTTATATTAATTCTGCAAAATCTGTGATGAGCCAAAAATCATAAAATTTATTGAGCTAATTTTTTTATGAAAAGATAGAGAAATTCAATAAAATAATAATAAAATAATAAATTCAATATTGTATTTTTTATCAATTAATCAAACATAACTTATTGATCACATTACTCGTAAGTTTGTGTTTGTTTTTGAATCGAAACATAATGCAACATTAAACATAATATGTACCTACTAATAAGAATATTCAATATTTGATAATATTTTATTTTATTTGTCGAAAAATATTTAATAAATGACTCGAATAAATTTAATAACAGAATTAAAAGAATATTGCGTGTAGGTATGAACGGACAAAATAAGAACGTACAATATTTACAAGATATCATAAATAATTAATTCATAATATATAGTAAATTTTTTTAATTTAGCTGCATTGATAAAATTTAAATTAGTGTCTGATACAATAAAATGTAAAATAAACCGGCGGTAATACAATAAAAAAATGACAAATTAATAATAAATGAATAATGCTAAATTATTAATAATAAATAAATAAGATAAAATAATAATGCATTACGGTTAAATTAGAAAAACTGTGTAAATTATTAATGTTATTTAAGTTCGTTTTAATAAGATTCTGAAAAAACTATATAGTCTGTTCCAAAAAGGCAAAGTAGTTTTAAACATCGGAAATTTAAACGACGAAAGAGATTTATGGTCGACTTTTACTTTTATTATTCTAAGATCTAAAACCACACAATCAATACTCGAAAGAAATTGTTAAAACCAAAAATTATTACACGATAATTAAAAGCAATATTAATTCTCTTTTTAGCCTTAGATTATTGAAAGATATTAAATTTTTTTTAATATTCATTACAATAATATAGTAGTACTTAGTACCTGGTGAATTACCGACTGCAAATCAAAAATTATTCCAACGAATGGCAATATTTATAATATCCAGTTTTAAATAAAAATTTTCACTTTGAAACTGAAATATTGACCAATAAAAGGTGAGCCACGATTGCAAAAATGAACCTCATATTCTTAATTTTATTTAATTGTATTTAATTAAATTTTACTTAAGCAAATGAGCAATTATAAAATGTAAAATTATAAACCTAAAAATACTTCAAATTTTCAAATAAAATGAAAGCAATTATGGTTGTTTCAGCTGCGATTATTATTTTTACTCATATCTACCAAGGCAAGTTTAATCTAAAGAATCGGCCTCAGTTTTATTAAATCACACGTACAGAGAATTCTAGTAAGGGTATGGTAGTAATTATCATCAAAACGATCAAAATTATAATTTTAGCTACTCCCACTATTACTGCTCAGTCTTTGATATTACAAATTTATAAGTTCTCCGATCATACTTTGTAACCTTAGCAATTGTAGTAATGTAATTTAAAATTACGCTCACGACTTTATATGCCAATATGGTATAATAGATATCTATATGGTATCTAAAATTATTTTAAGCTTTCATTTTTAACATTTGTTCGTTTATTTTTCCTAGCATTTTATTATCTTAATATTGCAAAGAATACATTCCATCCCGATTAGAATTTTCTTTACAATTTTACATAATATCGCTTAAAAATACAAAGAATATATATATATATATAATTAATATTATAGATATATGAGAAGCAAGTGTAATTTATTCGATATATTTAAATAATTATCATTTGTGCTGTAACTATCAACGGTGGTATTTTTCCTCGAGTTGTACACTCGTACGAATCATTACATACGACAAAAATGTTTCCAAACACTTTAGAAAATGTTGAATAATAAAATTCATTAACGCATCTATCAATTGATCGATCAATATTGTCATTTAGTATTTTACTGTCGATCTACCAGTTTAAACCAATTAGCATGCAATTCAACAACTTTTAAACGAATAAAATAATTAAATTTTCAGTTAGTTTCGGATTTTACATAAGAGCTCGATATAAACAAGTTTAGCGAATTCGGAAATAAACTTTAAAAGCTCGGACAAGCTTCATTTTTTTTATAAACTTCACAGGTATAATTAATTTATAGTACCATATTTGGGTCCACAAAAGTTCCAACACAACGTAAATAAAGCCCATGCTAACTTTAATTAACGAAAAACAGTCGAATGCAAGTACATCTTACGTGCTATTCTCTTGTCAATCAAGATTAGTCAAAGGTAAAGAGAATTTCAACAAACCTTGATCGACTTCGAATTTAATGCCATTTGTCTTTTTGCCAAATGCTTTCCTGTAAGTTAAGAAACCGTCGGCGAATTTACGTCAAGAATACGTTTGAAAATTGAACTAAACTGTGAAGATTATGATTAGAAGAGGCAGTGACAGATGTAACGAGAATTTTCATTCGGATTTTCAACGACAAAACCATCGGTTACTATTAAAATTAGATACACCTAAAATCTCACGCTTAAAAAAATTGAAAATTGCAATTTAAACGTAATCAGTAGTTGAATAAATATTTGTCGAAAATATAGTCCTTCAATTGAAGCAATTAGGCAAATGAAGATTGAGGATTAAGCCAACGAAAAAGGAAATAAATAAAATTTGTTTGCATATTGTTCCAAACAAAAAAGTACTCCGACTGCTTAAAGACAAGAATTGTAGTCTCGCCTAGTATTCGGCCGATAAAAAATTTATTGCCCTCTCCATAAGCCCGTAAATATTAAAAATTGAGATATTCGATACATTCCAGCGGGCGCTTGATAAAAATGTAGTTGCATAATTATCGGTTGACTCCTTAATTGCAGAATATAGACCGTAGATTTCCATTGTTGAACATTAAAGTTAAATTTGTTGACACCTTCAATTTCTCCCGTATTATCAAGCCTCTTGTAAAAGAATAAGAAGGTTAATATTAACAAACAAACAATGACACTATCGGCAATATTGTACAATGACACATCATCGCAGATGACAATTTTTTCCATGACGATAAATTTTAGTCCGAGTACTATAAATAGTGGCGCAGAGCGCGCAAGCGCAAGGCTCCTTTCCTGCAATCGCGAGGATTCCAAGAGAATGCGAGAACGGAAGGTGTGACGAAAGCGACGAAAGCGACGAAAAAGCACGAGGAAAAGAATTGGAGAAATGCTAAGGAAAGACGTAGAAAGACAAAGGTAGCCAACACGAGCGATGATGCTGGTGATAATAAAATGCGAAGACACTTGGCGTAATGTCGCGACAACTGATTATCGTCGGCGGCGATCGGTCGCGCTCTTTGAGGTACTTTGATAAGGACACGCGAGCACCGATGTATTTCGCGTCTATCTACGATCCTCGACTCCGCTACTTTCCTGGTGCGAAAGCTAAGTGCCGCCGAGTCGATTGCGATGCTCGGGTAGAGATTTTCCTTCCTTTTTAATTTCAATTTCATTCAGGACTGCGCGTCTCTAACTACCATGTGCATACATGTACACACTTCCAAATCGCCGCGTATATTTATTTATGATTACCTTTTATGCGTCACTTGTATCGTTGTGTGAAATCGACTCGTTCATTCCTTTCGAGACTTCGGCTTCCTCCACCAATGAAATTTCGTGTATTCGCCAACGTGTACGATTACTTTTATTTTTCCTAATCATTATCGGTTAATAATAATAATAATGATAGCAATGCGTATTATTGCTATACTTGGCTCGTAACGAAATAAAAATTAAAAGACTCAAAATAAAGAAAAAAATCGAATTTATCAATTTTGCTCCAGATTTTTAATTGCGAAATCGAAAAATGTGTTTTCCCCATCGAGTTCTAAAGACCTGATAGATAAACAAATATAGACGGAGTATTAATAGATATGATGTAGGATATTTTGCGTTAACTTCAATTCTGAAAATTAATCGTTAACTTTTTCAATTGACTTTTTCTTTATGAAAGTTCGTTGTTTCTCTTTTTAACAACGATGAACAACGAACTCGAGTAACTGATATCGCGAATCCAGGATATCTATAATGTAAAATGCAGTTACCGATATTATTACGAGTCGCGAAATATCATTAAGACGGCGTCGGAGAGCAAAACGACATGTCGGTGTTATCGGGTCTTAGACCAAAACCGCCGAATAGATTCACTTTTTCTATACATCGTACGTCACGTAATCATCATGCCAGTTAAGATAAAAGAATCTACTTAATTATATCGCTTAATTTATTTTCATTTTACGACCCAAGAATTGACTCTGCTAATTACATTTGCTTCACAAACTGTCTCCCAGTGAAATTAAGTTTTTTGCTGAAACAAAAATTATTATGTTCTATATCTTCACTGAAAGAAGAAACGACAAGCTTTCAAAAGGAAAACAATTGGAAAGCTCAATAATTAATATTCAAAATTAAAATTAACATGAAATGTCTTACATCATATCGATATTATTACGTAGCATACAGACACACAAACTAGACTGCTTATTATTATTAATTCAACGGACAGAATTAATCCGGTAACCTAAAATTAATTCCCTAGCTCGAATAAGTATATATTTTGTCAGACCAAAGGTCCAGACGTGCATGTGCAACGCAAAGTAATTTGATTTTTCAAACCCCTCCCCCGCAATCAGGCGTTCAGGTATCGAATCAATTTTTCTTCTTTTCACGTGCGCACACGTGCATTACTTAAATTTTTTATTGAAGCGAATTAAATTTAAAATTGCCGCGCTTGCGAGGCTCAACTGGCCGAGGTGAGAAGATTGGCCTGAAACCAAATCTAGATTGGAGGACAAAAAGGTGTCGATTAGCGTCCGCGTCAACGCCGGTGCCGTACAAAAGCTCATCGACGACGGAATCCGCTCGAGCAGGAAACGCCATTCATCTAGAAAAATCACGCCTCAAGGTAGCCAGTCGCGCTATGCAATTCAATGCAAGGGAAAAGAGCCGCTGCCGTTTACTTATCCTTAGCGAACTTTTCAAATTCAAAATCTCTTCGCGAGCAATGCAATTGCCGCGTTAATAGATTAATAGTGAGAAACAGGAAAAAGAAGCCGAACCTGGGCGAATGCAACGCGCGTATTTAAATAATTGAATAAAACAGTTACAGATAACGGAGGTACGGAAATCAAATTAAATATTTCCGTTGCATCTCTCTCTTATAAAAGAAAACCGCAAAAACGCAATTTTTTGCAATTAGTATATTTGAAAGCAAATCAACTTTATGTGTACAAAGTAAATTTACTTATTGGAATATAAACGAATGTGGCCACCTTTAATATGGTGTTACATTTTATTTTGACTTTCTTGTCACTAACGAATTTCTTAAAATCGCAATTAAAAACGTTTATGCCAATGGGCATAGATTTATAGGCGAAAAATTTTTAAATGGTATATGCATATTGTTCTATTACTTTCCCATTACTTCCAAATTATATAGACCTTATTATTACATCAATTCATAAAATTAATTTTTTTATATTAGCATGCAAACATAGCTTTAGTAATAAAAATTAATCCGAAAACCAAAAGATTCAAATAAATTCGTAAAATCATCGTGAAATGTGTGATAAAAACGAAAAGAATTACTCGTATCTTATTTATCTATGAATTTTCAATTTTCAAGCGTGATTATATCTTACTAACTTTGAAAGTCTTACGTTAAACGTTGTCGTTGACTGAGCTGTTCGCGCTTTGCTGCAACTTCTTGCTTTATTGCAAGAAGAACTAAAACGAATTCGCTTAAATCGAAACAAGGATGCTGCGACTCAACCATAAATTGCGTTAACAATTTCAAGCTAAGAGAATTTCAAAATAGCGATAAAAACATTATGTGTTTATTCTTCGTGTGTTCAGGCTATTATCACTGACGAGACAATCGACACATCCTATAATCAAAAACTATCGAGCTTTTTATGATGAACGATCAGCACTTGATTGCGCTTCAATTGCGAGTCTTTCCCCAAAATCTCCTTTAGATGATACCTGATAATAGTGCGACTCTGAAAATTTGTTCCAACTTTTATTTTACTCCTAACGAAAAGCCTACTAGAATCGTTATACACCCACTTGCCTGGTCATACTTATTATTTTGTGAATTACGTGGATTCCAGCCTTGCCTTTTTATGAAACTAAAATTACACGTATACTTTTTCTATTTAATTTTACAGATTATCATATAAATTGAAATTATTCTCTGCACAGTATAATGAGTGTCAATTTACGTCAGCTTAAGTGAATAGATACTTCTTGAAACCTAACCAGAAGATTTCGATCAACAACAATCTGATTCGTGTTTGCAGTTTTGATTGAGAATAAACTTGAAATTTTAATAACCAACAATTATACACTACTTCTGATTTAGCAAAAGATCTTTGAATACATTTCACTATAATGCTGCACAATCTATACTCTGCCAGATGAAGGTGTTGTTCTTTATATTGAAACAATGCGATTATCAAAATTAATGAAACGTACGATGATTTTTCGAACCGAAATTTTGAATCTCTAATATTTAAATATTGTCTCAATTTAACTTTCTTTGAATTACTTTAAGGTAATGATTTAATAAATTAACACATAGTCAAATAAAATCTGCCTTAAATATCGAGGAAAAAATGCAAATTAAAAATTATTCGATCACTTAGGTAAGCATCCCGTAACTCGTTTATTAAGTATATTAAATTAAATATTGTGCTAAATAAAATGAACTTGAATAAATTCAGTAACTATAAAATTAAAACTTCAATATTAATTTTTTAACAAAAATCATTAGACAATCAACAATTAGCGGTCTGTATTAAAAATTTATCGCGGATCTAATTTCATCTTTTAATTTCATTTATAAAGAAACCAGCTTGCCTTACAGGGATGAATGATAAATGGCAGCATTTAATAAATATAAAATATAAATCTAAATCTGGACTTAATCTATTAAAAGATGAAGTAAAGGTATCTCTAATAATTACGTCAACCAGACGTTTTTCTTTTATCTTTTTAGCGTGAATGAATTCCTTGAATTTATTGCTCGAAAAAATTTCCATGCTCTACATTGTCATCTAATAAAATGAGATAATGAGACAGAAGCTGGAATCTGTAGAAACTTCACGAAAATTCACTTACATAATCTTCAATTTAATCAAAATTACAAAAACTTCACCTCGTAAAGAACCTCCGTTAATTTGAGTCATCGTTATCAAAATGTTCTTGTATAATCGACGATTCTCTCCCAACTTTGCATCAATCCAAGATCATGATTTATGCGTCTAATCCTGGCTCGCAATCCATTTTGTATCCGCGAGAACCTTCGTTGAAATTAATATTTAAAATTCAAGCTACAATAGCAATATTGAGTATAAAATCAACAATCCTTTTTCTTGGATTTCAAATTTACTCGAAGTGTATCAGTTTGCAAGATTATTCATCCAGAGTTCGTTTAATTAGCTTTACACCTTTTCTATGCATTCTTCAAAAAAAAAAAAATTAGGTACATAGACTACCAACAATCTTAAATAAAACGCGGATCGTTCATTTTGATCGAGGTTCGATAAAAGATTGAACGAAAGTACTTTTGATTGTTAAACTGTTTGATTATTTTCGCAACGGTGCAGCATTAATTTTTTTCAATACAGTAATATTGAAACGAGTATATTATGTAAAATGTTATGTTGTAAGAGTTAGGGCTTCAATAAATGCTAATTACATCCGAGTGATGATTTAGTATGAAACTGATCGATCGATGCATGTGCTTCTTCATGAAAAAAATTCATAAGTCCCTAGATTTTCATACGCTTTATCCGAGTCTTGATCTTAACATCTTTTTGCGTCTCTTTACTTCCTCATCTCTCCCCGCTACTCTCCACCCACCATCTGTCTGTCTATCCGTTTATCTTGCTCTCCCCCCTCTCACACATACTCTCTCTCTCTCTCTCTCTCTCTCTATCTATCTATCTATCTATCTATCTATCTCTCTCTCTCTCTCTCTCTCTCTGTCTGTGCTACCTACGTTCTATAACAATCCAATCTAAGTGAAGCGTGCAGTATAGTTGGGCTTTGCGACGATTATTACGCGCTCGTCGCACTCACACGAGCGGGAGGAGGTTGCCGGGGCCCCTACATGCACACACAGAGCTCTCTTTAAGTGCCTCTGTCTTTATCTTTCTAATACGTTGGCTACCTACACACCCACGGCAACATGCAACGCATTATGTATGTACAGGTAGATACAGAAGCGAGAGAAGAAGCAGAGGAACGCCACTGGCACTGCTGCTGCCGCTGATGCTACCGCTTCTGACGACTATGTAATCTGCCGATGTGTGCGCGAGGAAGAGAGAGAGAGAGAGAGAGAGAGAGAGACCGATGTTCGATGTTCCGCATGATAGTGAGATGGTGTTAGTCTGCGCTCAACAGTTGATAAAAGATAGCCGTAGCCGAAGGCTCGCAGTGCCTCATCCGCTGCTCGAGCAATTGCGCGAAAATACACAACGGGGAGACCCAGTGGCCTTTACCACTCGTCACTCTGATCAGACTCCACAGGAATTCGCAGCGGAGTAAAAACGGCTCGTCGCGCTCGAATTAAGCAGGGAGCGACGAGGGACGATGGCAGGCACTACCAAGAGGGCTCTCGAGGAATCCAGGAGGAAGGCGAGCCTGGCTTCGAAGAGCCGACACTAGCTCGTTCAGAGCATATCTCCTCGGGCAGACGCGAGAGCAGGACAGCGCAAGGATGCTCGATGATGGGCAGCGGCAGTGACGACAAGTTCGCATCGGGCGAGCACCAGCAGCTTCAGGAACAGCGAGAGCAGAAGCAACATCCTCAGTGTCCGCGGGACTGGAGGATGGTAGAGCTGCACGCTGGCACCGGTGGTCGGCTGGACGGCCACCGCCGAGAAACCTCAAGCTCGCGCATCCACTACACAGTTCTGACGGTGCTCGACGCCGTGTTCTCGGCAACGATAGCCGGTCCAGCGGTCGTCGGCTACTGGCGCGGCACTTGGGGTCTCAGCGGCATCTACATATATCCGGAAGACCCCGAGCTCAGCAGCCTCACCTCCATACTCATCGGGTTTTGCGGCCTCTTCAGCTTCAACCTCGCGCAGCACGTGCTCGACGAGTGCTTACACCCGGACAAAAACCGACTGGTCTTTTACCTCGGCTCGAGACTCTACACCGCCGTGTTCGGCTTTTGTTGCGTGAACGCCTGGCGGGGCACTTGGCAGGCCCTTGATCTCTACACGGAGCACACGTTCAGTACCGTCTTCACGACGACGTGCGTGAGTCTGCTCGCGTTGGCGATCATGAGGACTCTGAGGAACATCTCCGCGCCGCCGTTTGCTATCAGTCTCGACGCGTTCGCCGGCTACTTCGAGGTGCCAACTCTCTTTCGAGTCAACGTAAGTGATCGGCACCGATTTCAGGGCAGAGCGCATGTAGCGCCTGTTCGTTCTCGACTCTAGATCGACCTGGCCGAACTCGCTCTAGGGCGTCAGTCGAGCTGAAACTGACTTTCATTCGGAGCACTCGCTGGGCTCGATCTCCTCGTGCACGAGTAAATTATGAGCATTTTTGAAAATTTATAGGACCGCAAGAGCTACCTGGCGATGCTTCGTGTATCGCTGCTGAAAACCTAGTCGTGTTGTATATGGGATATGGGCTAAACCAATTGAAATGGCAGCTGTTGTGACGAAGAAAGGAAATGCTTAGCTTAGTAAATTTTTGAGTGCTAAGTGCTTACATAATTACGTACATCTTCGGCCATTTCTTTGTTTCATTGGAGCTCCGATTTGTATAATTGCAATCGACAATTTGAGGTTATGTGCCCGAATAACCACACTTGCGTCGTAAATTAATTGCAAATTATCCGATTCGTATCGATGATAACTTTATTTTGCGATGCCCTTTAAATACGAGGAAAAATCCGGAAGTTTTTGATACGGCAATAATGCAATAGCCTTCCTGATCTACTCGATCCACAATCAAATTGCTTTTGAAAATTCTTTGACGGTATTGCAACTGGATTAAGATTTAAACGTATAATTGCCTGTTTTTGAAATTTTTATCGGAATACGTATGTTGATTAACGGACATCTTGATTTCGCAGCATTTGACGCCAATGAACCTAGTAGAGCTTATAATCTAAATCTTCAGTATTTACCTGTCGCACGTAATTTGTTCGAGAACAGAATCTTATCGACGATCCTATTGATGATTTGAGATTCAAAAATCGAATTGCCATTATCTTTAATTTATTCATTCTGATAAATGGTAAATGATAAATGATAAATGACAAATGATAAATGATAAATGACTCGTTGGAAACGCAAATCCCTGGTAATTATCAAATATCGATATGTGTGCAACAAAGGACACGCGTACCTGCTCCTCCCGCTATCCTAAACATAAAAAAAAAATTTTTCAGCCCAGAATTAAATTTCACAGAGAAAATAAAAGAGATAAATGACATACGTCAAATGTACTTGACACACTTATTCTGGCACATATACCCAAATGAAAACATTTCAATCGTTCGAATAATTTGATTCATAAGCTGCAATTTCCGGTGCTCCTCCTCTGCTTCATGCTATTTTTAAATTCAACGACAACAAAAAGAAAGAAGGCAGAAAAATTTTGATCGTGGTCTTTCGACTTAAAGACGTGCCCATGTAGACGGGGGCAAGCATGTGCTCGCGCGCGCGTGTTTTTGACGCGTGCGACGAGGCAGATAATGGGATCTTGACTCGTCGGCGGTTAAATTCGTCTAAATGCTCGCCACCGGAACAATTACGAAACCTGAAACGAGCGACACTTGCAGGTGTGTTCTTACGTTTTCCAACTCACCTCGACGCGGTCAGTGCACGTAAGTTCAGTTTCCGGTCGACTCCCCCGCGATCGTCGACCAGAGGCGTGCGCGAGCTTTTGCGCGTGCACACGCTTACGCGGGTCGATCTAACGCACGTGCCCCTTCAACTCTCCATCGTAAATGCATGCCACTCAACCGCTTCCTTTTGTTTTTCCTTCTTTCATTAGAGCAATTATTGCAAACCATTTTGTCTAATTCACTTATCATCGTCTGATCTGAATTCGACTGGTGATTCGCTCGCTTTTCCTACTAAGTATTTTTTACTTTTGTAAAAAAATGAAGCAGCTTAGAAGCGTAATACGTAGTTTGAAGATAATATCTTTTGCATTGATAGAATTTGCTTAATATAAAATCAATTCCTTTGCAAACAGAAACACAAAGATATTCTCCGCGTAAAAAGTGTCAATGCATAAAGTGTTGGTAAATTTCGAATACAAGCTAAATTGTATTTTTATAAAGATACCGCGGATTGGCTCTTTTAAATATAAAAAATGTTCACAAGTCCTTTCGCGATTATTAGAGAATAATTAACCATTATCTTTTTCATTGCATTGTTTTATTATAAACAAATTATGTTATTGAGAAATAATCCAGATCGAAGTATATAGAATCCATTGACAGTATGTCACATTTCATCTTAATGTAAGTATTATTTTAAGTGAAACGAATGACTTTTTAATAGAAGCTTATATGAAGAAAAATTAAATTACTTTACAGTGATAATAGAATTAGGTTTCAGATTTAATTCAAAGCGAAATATTTCTCTGTCGGAATAACTCACTTCGTCTATAAAAGTTTATTTGATCGTCGTATCAAATACATTTGTTTTTCATAAAAAACAGCATTTCGTTTCGAATAATAATGAATGTTATATATGAAAAAAGGAAAGGTTTAAATTAAATTTTATCAAAAATAATCGGCGGTACACCTTTTTTCATGAATAATATAAAATTTAAATAATAAATTATAAAATAGACAAAGTTTTTATTAGCGAATATGCAAGGCCTCGAAACATTAATTAATTGTATGTTACGTATAAAAAATCGATGCCATTTAAAATTGGTATTGAAAAAAATTAAGAGTAACCCATAAAATCTAATATCATCAAAATGAATCTCATTAAATAATGAAAAAGTATACTTATCTAATTTAAGGAATAGCAAACCCTGATTTTCGTAATTTCCAAGTTGTAATCGAAACGTAAATTGCGATTAAAATTAACGAACTTATGCAATAAGTATATAAATCAATCAATAAACGAATGAGCCGTCGATTTATTTAACAAGTAAATTTGCATTTGTTTTTCGGAAATAACGAGCGTGGCAGTAAAAAATAAGAATAATTAAAATCGAATTAATAAAAGACTACGTTGGAATAATTTAACAATTATTTGCCATTTTTTGAGCTTTTAACGAGAAAACTGTTTAAGTTCAATCGTCTAATTCTGAATAAACATACAATATCTTTTAATGAATAAAATATAACGAATGCGCTCGAATACGGCAAATCCTGTGGAGAAAGCTCGCAAAATTTTATTACAATATTTTTTGGATGTATTCTGTTATCGACCAAAGTCCGGTGCTTGCCATACTTCGGTTAATGAGAAATTTCGATTTTCAAAGAATTGATTATAGTTTTATCAGTATTGCGAAATTAGAGAAAATTGATTGTAAAAGTGAAATTGGGCAAATTGGTAGAAAAATGTAATGGTAAACAAGGCTGAATTTGCACTTAACAAACGACCTGAAAATATCGCCGAAAAGTGAATTCGCCCATTCGAATAACGAAAGGTTGATTAAAAAATTCTGTTTCAGAACACGAGGGACTGGTCGCTGTATATTCTCGATTGCGCTTTCAGCGTCGGAGTTATCGGAACCCTCGTCGTTTTTGTTTGGAGGGGTGCCTGGGTGCTGTTCGATCTCTACCTGTTTCCAGAAAATCGTGAGCACTCGGCTATTGGTTCTCTTGTAAGTTGACTTATTCATTTGTATTTATGTATTTGCAGTTTGCTGAAAAATTACGAAGCTCTTGCGCGAGCTTTCATTAACGCGAGTAGCCCAACAAGAATAACGTTATTTAACGAGTCTCTTTTTTTGATTTATTTATTTACCTGCGCTGTGCGCACATTCGAAAAAAGTAAGATGTACTTAAGTAATGTTTTATTACGTTTTCGCGCATGATGCTGGCGACGCAGTCCGTAGGGTCTTAACGCTCTTATCGGCATGACAAATTTTAATATATATAAACGTGTAGATTATGTTATTAATTAATGGATTATAAAAGTTAACGATGTAAGTGAAGCGTGTCTCCTGCCTTGAGCGGTATTAGCATTGTAATCAAAATAAAAAATGATAAAATAGAAAAACACAATGAAATTTGTAAACATAATTCACAGAATCTTGGCGCCTTTATAAAATCTTGATCGATGATAGCAGTAATTCTTATAATCTCTCATACAAATAAATAACAACTTATTTACAAAATTAATTTCTCATGAGTTTCTGTTTTAAAACATTTTTTCCGCTAATGTCTGAAAATAGGTCAAATTATTAAACTAGCCTTTTTAAACAAATAACAGACTCTTGGTATCCCTATTGTTTTTATGGCTCATCATTTTTCATACAAAATAAAAATTATTGACAATTATTTTTCAATGTCTTCTGCAGCGAGCACAACCATGACGTTTTTATTATAATTTTTTGTTGTGTAATAATATGAATTTAATCGCCTTGAAAGAAATTCAAATAAAAGCGAAAACGGTAAGAGAATGAGTACAAGTGCTTATCAACAACCTTAACAAAATATACCGTAAAAATTCCTGTGTTCAAAAAAAAATGTAAAGTAGTAAAATAAATATCACAGTGGTTAAATTTAATATTCAGGCTTTTAATAAGTTTTCAGGGTTGAAATAGTTTAGGCTGAGCAAAAATTAGCTACACTGTGCAAATAACTTTGGATAAAATTGTATGTTTGATTTGAATTTATAATTCTTCTAAATTTAACACATTTCAACTGTATGTTCTGTCGCAATGGACTATATCGTTCATCTTCAGCCTGAACATATATGCAGATGTGTGTATGTGTTTGTGTGTGTATTGAACGAAGAGAT
This sequence comes from Platyscapa corneri, assembly GCA_018907185.1. NCBI lineage: Eukaryota > Metazoa > Arthropoda > Insecta > Hymenoptera > Agaonidae > Platyscapa > Platyscapa corneri. Next base: position 872,567 of record JACCHW010000037.1, read on the forward strand.
CAAACGAATTTGTTAATGCTTTTAGATCAATCAATTAACTCAGTCATTTGTTAATTTTTCTCGTAACTGTTTATTTATAAACTGCTACTTCATCTTTAACGATGTATTTAGCTTAATTTTTAGTCCAGATTTTAATTTCTGACTACTTTATTTTAACAAGCGATTAAAATTAGAACAGATAATAGCAGTTTTCACAATCCTAATTTAAAATGTTCTCTTAATAATATAAAAGATATTTCGTAAAATTTTATTTAAATAATAAGTGATGAACGACGTAAATAGTTTAGATCTTCAAAAATTATGGAAAAAAAGAGATTAGTATTATTAATTTACTACTTGCATTAATATACATTAATATATTTAAAAGATATGTTTGAAGGACATTTTTATTTCTATTCTGCATAGGTTTTGTTTCAAACGAAATATGATTTTTAACAATAACTAATTTTTATATTTATAATATTAATAACCATATTAGAGTTCATTTTCAATTTGCAGATATTACTCATTAGCTATAATTCATAAGATAAATAGTATTATTCAACTACAATTTTTAATTTACTAGAAATCGCATTTTCAATTTGTTTCGGAAAAATTTTTTCGTCCCCATCTCTAATTCAAAATGAATTCTTAATCATAATAAAAATTTGAGTCCTAATCTTGCAAGTCAAATAATAATATAATCTAAAAATACTAATTGCAAGGCTTTAGGAATTGAACAAATTGGAAATTTTTTCATTTGTCGACTTGTTTTGTCTTGTTACTTCGCCCATTTATTTCGTCTAATTATTCAATTAAACTTCCTGCGAGAAACATTTTCGGTTGTCATTGTATGCCTATGCTTAAAAGAAATATGAAAATTTCATTATACCAATCGATTCGATCTAAAAGCAAATAATCAAATTAGAAAATAAGTGAAGATGAAAAGACATATTGAATCTAAAAACGGAGTTTGCTGCGGTCGAATTACACACTCGACCAATAAGCGGCTACGTCTTCTTACTTCTTAATTGAAGTACAAGGCAATTTCGTTAAATGACAACGAAGTGCATACAAGTCTCGAAGTTAATATCTCACTGGTCGTTTTTCGTCCTCCTATCTTTTGTTTAAAAATAACGTGTGCGAGTACAACTTTTCTCGTGCCTTTTCTAAAGAGTGAAATAAAATAACTTACAACTTATAAACGAAAACGAATACCGGATCATCAAATAAACCATTTTCGTGTCTATCAAAATTGGTTATAAATTATGAATTATTCAAAGTTTTTATTCGTGCACAATTGTCAAATCGCTTTTATTACAGTAAAATTCCCGAATTAGATATAAATTAAGTTTTGGCAAAATGGAGATTCTGATAAGCTCGAAAATCACACGCAATTAAAAAGCATATTTCTATTAAATATGTAGCAAAAAAGTCAATAACAATTTTAAACGCTAAAGTATTAATCATTCGTTTATCGCGACCGAATCTGCATTCGTTGTACGTTGGAAAAATACGATAAAACTACGATAAAAAATAAAAGTGCGCACTGTTTTATAGATCATCGTGTGAGTCATCTACAATTCAATGTGACGTGGACGTAAAATTGCTTCCGAACTCGAGGAGCCACACGCACCATCGTTTACGCGATTATGTGTAAACATGGCGAGTTGTTTCTCTCGAAATCGGAGGGGCATTACTCCTAACTGGCCCACTTAAAAAGACGGGCCTCCAAGTAGTCCCCGAATATGCGTCCAAGCGGCGAAGGCGATAATTGGCCGAAGTAAAGAAAGGCCCCGTTGATACTGGCTTAGTAGACCGGGACCGGGCCAATCGTATTCGGCTACTGTCATCCTCAGCGACGCCTCGGTGTGCGTAGTTCGATCATGTAATTGAATATTCAGCAATTGCCTGTGAGTGGCGGCGCGCGCACGTGCTCCTTCTTTCTCGAGCTGCGGCTCGCTCCTTTTGCGCGCTCGAGATGCTCAAAAGGATCGAGGGCGCCCTTGGCACTGAGGCCGCTCGATTAGCCCGAGACGCGATATCGTCTACTGCTACTTTAGCCGAGGTGTGGGAGGCTGTCGCGTAAGCTCGGCTTAAGTGGCGTCACTACGTAAGTAGTAACGCTACTACGAGAATTTTATATTTCAGTAGTCGCAGCTGGTTCGTCGATTCGACTCTTGATTGTTTGTTCATCTCGATCAAGTCTTTCGGACCTCCGTGAGAATTCATTAGCATCGCCGAAACGAAGCGAAAACTCGACGAATGCACGCGAAACTGCACTTCTCTCTGCACTTTTAAAGTGCTTTTACGCAACATTTTCAGAAAAAATTTAACGTTACGTGCAATTTTTGGTACAATGATTTACTTTCGAGTAAATAAAAAGCTTTCGCTCTTGTGGACGAGCAGGGCATTTTAAAGTCGATAAGTTTTCTTTACCACCAGACAGCAAAAGACGAGCGCGATTGATGATGAACAAACTGCTTGGACAAACTTAACTATCTTGATTTAAACAAAAAATTTACGAATCGAATCAACTCGTACTCTGAACTTTAGAGTCAAAATACGCGTGCACGCACATTACAAATGAGCCATAAATTTTTTAAAAAAGCGTCTACTCGTGAAGCGATAACTTGTACACGTGCTAAGACTTGTGCTCGAAATTATAGTTGCAGGATACAAAAGTTATTTCAACTGCGTGCTTTGAGTGGCTAAATTTCGTTTACATTGTGCTCGTCAGATTACGTTAGATTTACCCGAGACAATTAGAAAGACTGCAATTTTACAAACGCAGAAACTCATTTCCTTATATAGTGCGTAAAATTTAATTGCCAACTTCGACATCCCGTGACTTCTTCCATACCTACAGAAATAGTTGGTATACAAATCATTAAACTGTCTTCGCAATGTACTATAAATTACCCATTACGCGATTATAATAATGCCATTAATTCCCCTGATACTCGCCGCTTCGACAAATCTGGCATTTAAACTCCAAAACTGAAGTTTTGAAATTAGGAAATTATTCTTTAATACACGGAGTTTACGCTCAGTATCATAAAGCCATTATAAAATTAGCGCTTGACATAAATTTTTCTTCAGTCTTATCTTATTAATATGGCCAGTAGTAATTTTAGCTTCATTCAGATAACGCTCGTATTTACATACACGTATTAATACTAACAAGTAGTCGCACCTAAGTAATGTGACGTACATTGTCGTAAAATATTTATATAACTATTAATTTAAGAAGTTTGATGTGTGAGACAGCATCGGGAAAGAGAGGGACCCTACTTGACATTCCCCAACTGCGTGACGTAGACTTCCTCGACTACGACGTGCTACCGCGTAGTTTCATCAGCTCTTGTTTTCGACACATTACCAAACAAAACAATAAAAATATTTCGGGGTTCTCCTGTAAATAAAGAATGAATTTTCGTGCTTATCAATTATTTATTACGGCTGACTTTGACGATCGGTTATTTGTTTTCAAAGGATTTCAAAATAATCCCAAATTTGCATGCGCGACTAAAATTACTCCAAATCGCTAAAAGTTGTAAAATACTTTTAATAAATAAGCTATGCAATTGTTTTTTTCTACGATGCTTTGTTGATGAAACGTTAAATTATCTCTGGCGGTTGAAAATCATCTCAAAGTTAAAAGGAAAAGCTTCGTTAAAAGAAAAGTCCGTACTACGACTTTCTGAACTATTCGCCTAAAATGAATTGCTTTTTTATTAAACTGAAAGCGAAGAAAGAACAAAGCATTTAAAACTTGATAAACAAATTAAAATAACATAACTAACCAAAATTACGTGTGAAATAAGACTTTGGATGCATCAACATTATTTTACGTACAATGCATATAATAAAACAGGATTAATTAATATTACAACCGAAAAAGTGAACTATGTATTCCAATCGTAAGAATTTTCAGAAATGATAGTTCGTTCACTTTCAACATCTGACATGAAAAAATATTGCATTTCGTTAAAAAATGAAGTCGTAGAAATAAGTCTTTTTTTAATTTCGTAATAGAAATATAATGAATAAGTTGTTATGTTAAATATTACAATTGATGTGCATGTAATTAACAGCTATTTAACGTTTTCTTAGAATAATACATGAAAAGTGAAAATAGCCCCCTTAAGTTATTAATTTATTAATTTATCATTGTTCATTTGTATACAAATGTATTAAAAATGTATAATGTATACTTAAATGGTAACGTCACGCTGAGTACGTAAATTAATTTCTTAGATAATATAAAAAAAAATATTTAGCATTATATTTGATCGAGTAAAGCTAATCCAAGAGAATTGAATTATGATTAAATTTCATATTGCGCATATTTTATTTAAATATTAAAAACCTGTGTTATTGTTTTAATTTATTTCAACTTACTAAGCGCGGAATGGATTAAATGGCGGACCTCAACTATTTCAAGCGAATAGAGCTTTTGGTAAAAATATCGAATTACGAAAATAACTCTCATTTAGGCAATAATATTGTTTCGTAAAACTACGTTACTTTACTTTTCATTTTGTCCGGTACATCGATGACACGTAAACTGTGGAATAAAAACATTTTTTTTCTCATCGCTAAAGTATGAATTCAGGAGTAATGAGTTTTCGATGATTCCAAAAATTCTTAATCAGCAATTAATTCGGTTAATTAAAATAAGCCGATGATGATAGAAGGGACAGTTTTAAGCATCCGATGCAGAGCATAAATTATAAGAAACACATTTCAAATCGGGAAAAGGAGCAAATGGTTGAATGTGTCGTGAAAAACGAGTTGCCGCGCTTTGTTTCCAAAGTTGTAACAGTTCCGGATCACGAACGATCATCGAGATATCGGAAGAAGTGGAAATATAGAAAAAGTAATCGCGCTTATAAATGAAACGAAGTTACAAGATCGAGCATCAGTCTGCGACAATACCGAGCGACTCGGACGGTAAATGTAACATAGTGATGTGCACTTCCACGCAGATCCTGGGCTACGCGATAGTCGCGGTGACGTTCTCGCTGCAGTCGTTAATGCGATACGCGTGTTCGCACCTCACGGGCTTCCCACGCCTCGTCACCGCGGACAGCTTTCTGCTGCTGAGCTTCGTCGGGACGGTGAACGTCTGGCGCGGCATCTGGAACGTGCTCGACCTCTGGCTGTTGCCCGAGGACCCGAAGCTCTCCTGCTGGATCACCCACTTCGGCTGCTTCGTCTTCCTCGTGCTGCTCAACTGCAGCAACTCCGTCCTCGTGCGGGGCGTCTACATCGACGCCGAGGAAGAGGCCGGCAAATGCGTGGTCTTCCCCTGCCACTACCTGCGACTGTTCTACAAGGTGAGCTTCCACCACTACCTCCTCCATCTCGCTTTTCTCACACTCCAAACCAACTGGTTGTGTTCCGAACAGCGCCTTTTACATTTATTGTCCACACGAGCCGCGAGAAGTCGTTAAAGCGTACAGGGGACACCAGCGTTCCTCGAAGACGACCCTCGTAAAGTTCCGGTTTCAGGATACGTAAGCCAAACGCAAACGAATGTACGTCTGATTGCAGGTGGAGCGCGAGAAGAAGGAGGCGCGCCGACGGAACCTGACCGTGGCCTCGCGAGACCTCGGCACACGCGGCGACCCCAGCACCAAGGAGGCCGAGAGCGGCGCCCTCCTCACCACGGCCGTCGCACCCATCATCCAACCCGCCGAACCCGAGTCCCTCGTCTGAGCAGCCCAGGTAACTCTGGTACCTTCGCCGAGTCGCCCACCCCCGCGCCCCTCTCGGCTGGACGCTCTGTGTTTCGTCTTTTTTAGCTTCTCTGCCAGCTCGTTGTCTCTTTTCGTCCGCGGACGCTAATCCTAGTTGATAACCTCTCGAGGGGGCCTGTCCTCCAGGCTTCGAATCGCTTCTCGACGATGATCGTGCCGCTTGCGTAACGCCAAATGCTGGCGAGGAAAATAACAAAAGAGCAAAAACGAACACTACCCTGTGTCTCAAGAGCCTATTCAGCACTAGTGCTAATTTACAATGTACGAACGCTAATTCACAGTGACGTGCGCTCGAGATGGAAATACTTAAAAGAAAATCGAAAGCACAAAGTAAGGGAGCGGAGGTGCTTCTTGAATTATCGCGATAAGTGCGCTCGAAGAAAGATGCGGATCATTGCGACGGATTCATCGCTGGGATTGCACTCGGGCAATCAACGATTTCTGTGTGCACGTGTGGCTACACGCACGCGCCCACATTTACACGTAGAATGTAGTAGCTACTTATATGCGAAATATTTTAAATAGTGTGTAACCATTAATTCGCGCGGGAAAAGAGGGAAGTGTGTAACCTAACAATGCGTAGTACGCAGAGCGCGTTTTTAGTCATTAGTGTCATTTGTTTTTCATTTTGTTTTTTTTCTTGTCTCCGCCAACGTAGAAAATGTATAGTTTAGAATAGAAAGTTTCGATGAGGGATACGTATATTCATGCTAAATACCATGTAACGATTGTTATATTGTGAAGGGCTGTGAACGAATGTAACGATGACAACGACAATGACCAGTTTTTGACAGGTATGCAGTTGACGAAAAGCACCGAAAATCACGCTAAATATATAAGTAGGATACAATATACGGATAATGTGAAAGTACTGCGAGATGATATTTCTTATATATACGTATATAAATCCGTACACTTTTTTGTATTATTTCAGAAGATTAAAATTAACGTTAACAAAATGATTGCAACATTTTATACGCGTAGAAAAGATAAAGCTGAGAGATGTTAACGCTAATTCTCTGAAATTTGACGAAATTTCAAAAAAGTAATGTAGAATATAAACTAAAGAGATGATTGACAGATTTATCGACATTGTAAGAACATACAGATTTTACTTCTAATGCAATTTGATTAAACGATGAACCATGCAAACTCATGTACTCAGAAGTAGCTGCCACTAACGAATAAACGCGTACTCGAATCACAAGAATTGCAATTATAAATTTATCGCGTTATGTGAAGAAAATGTCAAATTTATATACTTTTATTGAAAAAATTTATTTACGTCGTTGTACTGCTTCTCCAAAATACATCTGATTGCAAAAGACCTCAGCTGTGATTTTTAAAGAATTGTTAATTTTTAACGATCGATTTTCTTTCAATCAACTGTGTCAAGATGAAAATGTAAAAATGTAGTCTGTTTGTGAAAAAAGAATTCGAAGAACGGCGAGGTTAAATTCTCGTGTATTATGAAACGATGATATTTCAACTGCATTCTCTCAAAGATTATGTAGAACCCCATTGCTTATGTATATAATGGGAATACGCTATCTGACTTTATGAATAAACCGTTGATATACAGATGCCTAATATTATAATTAAAATTAAAAATAACAAAAGAGTTGGTATTGCAAAACTTGTTAATTAAGTAAGAAACCAAATTAGTTCTTTCTGAATCAACGAAAGCCCGTTATCTTCTTCTTGATAATATTCATATGCGAGTATAAAATCGTACAATTATTTATTGCTAAAGTTGAAAAGTTGCGATGTGCGCTGCAACGTATGAGAAAGAGAATAACAATAGGAAAAAAGAAATAAAACGAGAGTCACTACGAAACCTTGGCTTATCAATAAATATTTTTAAAAATAAATATGCAGGTGTGCGCGTCTCTGTGCGTCTGAATATTTGTCCGACAGACGCATGTGTATAATACGCACGCACGCGCGACTATACGCGATTGCGCGTGTAACGATATGTGCAGATGTGCGCGGGCGCCCGCTGGTGTGTGAATATTCAAATGCGCGCGCGTCATATAATACTTCATAATACTATATACAATTATATTTTATACGTGTGTCGTGCGTATGCGGGCGCGTGCCTAAGTGCGTGTGTATAAAATAACATTAATTTCTGCCTCTCGGAACGCTTGAGTGTCTCTATGTCAATGTGCACGTGAAATACATTCGTGAACGCGCGCGTAAACGCGCCTTTTCAAGTTCGTCGCTCTCCTGCAATTATATCGACGCGACAACGATCTTCTAACCTGACCCGCCGGGGTTCGGCGCACAACCGGCGAGATCGCGATTCGCACTGCGTAAAAATCGCTTCTCCTTCGACTTATCGCCATCGCGCCCAAGATTATTTATTCCACATATTCATGGATTATTCAAACTTTTGGCTTTCGATGAATTTTTAATTTTAACAAGAAGTGTAAGCTGAAAAATTGTTTCAAGCTGCGATTTATGTTTTTGAATGGAATTCATGTTCGTTAAACGAAGGAATTATTTTTTCTCATTTGATAATAATAAACGAATAGTGAAAATCTCATTAGCCTGTGTTTGTCACTTGTTCTCCACCTCCAATATTATCCGACTCCACTTATTATTGAAAAGCTTTACGATAATTCATTTATAAAGTTAAAGATCATTTTCAATATTTTACACGAAATAATTTTAGGCTAAAAAAATTGGACAAAATAAAAACGTTTCTAATAAAAGAGTTAAGAGAAAGTAATTAAATGGCTATCTTAACCAGGACTGGGTAATCATAAAATCTGACTTTTGTCACGCGTAAATGGAAAAGAAGCTTTTTTGACATTGAGTGTCGTTGATTTTACACAGAGGTTCTCAGATTTTTTAAATTTGGTATACAAAAACACAAACTAGAGCGAGAACTTCAAGACACTGCGATAAGATTTTAAATACGTTTTTCTAGACTTGTTACACTCTTCATACGAAAACTCGCGCGTCAAACTAAAAAATCTTTAGAAAAGACCGCGTTTTCCATGAAAACTTCATAATTTATTAATTATTGAAACAGCCACATCTTCGGAAAAATAATATTTTTAATAAAAACGTCGCCATTTTTTAAAACTAATTTCACATTCCGTTTCTTTGTTCGTTTAGACGTACAACTGCACATCAACGACGAACAAGGCCGTAAAAAATTTACGTTCCATTATTTTAATTTTACAAAGCCTAAAAGCTTATAAAGGCGTTGCAACGCTCAGGACCGCGCAACAACAACTCTTTTCAATAAGCATTACGCGGAAAGTTATAAAACAAGTTATGCATCTATACTTGCCCCTCAACTTTCGTTAAATTAATTTTCAAAGAAAGTATTTTTGTGGGCCAAAATGATTGCCGGGGGTCTTCGGAGCAGGGAATATAAAAATAATTCCAAGGCTTTCCAATGATCGCAAATTGGGCCTTGTTTGCCCGTAAACGTTTGAAGAGGTGGTACTCGAAGGCCTTACAGGTTCCACCCTCGGTATACTCGTCGCCGCCTTCTACAAAGCAAAGACCCAGACGGTGAACTTGCGAGTACCGACAGGCCGTCCATTCCTCGCATTTGCTGACGAAGGGGTTTCTCGCGGTCCAAGAGTGCCGACGACTGCTCCCCCCTCCCCCCGGGGAATCCAGCGACGAGCGCAGCCGGCGAATTCCAAGAGCGCAAGAAAGCATCGGCTTGGCCAATGGGTGCCGCTCGCAGAAAAAGAGAGCAAGAGCAAGAGCAAGAGGCTCGAGTCGCGCCAGCGCGCGACAACGAGGGCACTAAGTGTGTCGCCTCGCGGCGTGACGTCTGAACCCTGACACAAGCGGAGCACAATGGGACCTTGGATTTGTAACAATGATAATGCGGCCGCGAGCACTCGCTCACTCCACTGACCGACGCGACCGAAGGAGAGAGAGAAAGACGCGCATCATTTATGAATTGCCGCGAGCCGCTTTTCCCCGGTCGGCCATATCCTGCACGCACCCCCCGCGGTCGGCGGTGCGCTCGCGCGGCCTCTTGTGAGGCAATTTATCGTGGCTAATAATTAATTGACCGCCGGTAATGACGGAACAATGGGACGCGCGCGCGCGCGCTCCGGAGCCTCAGTGGCCGCCCTCCTGGCCTATATTTGCGCCTTCCACGACGACGACGACGGGCCGGTGCGCGCGTCGCTGGAAGGTTACGAGCGCGGACGCCGAGGTGAAGGCACCGCCGCGCCCCGGGGATCGAGGAACGCTTGGCTTGGCGCTCGTCTCGGCGACGCCCTCCGCCGACTTTCCTTCAACACCAATCAACTTGAGCGCAAGCACGAGCGCAGCAGCGATCTAGGAAGTTATTTGCGACGCTCGACCAGCGGAATTCGCGTCGGGTGCCTTCGTCACTCGAACTCGAGTGTCGGGGGAACAGATTTGTGTCTCTGAAAATCGCCCTTTTGCATTGCAATCTTACGAGCCGCACACCCGCCTTTCTGCGTATGGCTCGGATAACGATGATGCACGAATCTCAGTCGAGCAATTGCTGCGATCAATAAAATTTTAATAATGCTTTGTCCTATTTAATGCTCGAATCACTTTTGTTCGCGTCAATACTGCTAACGCGTTGTTTCATTTTCAATACCGTCCCACCCAAGCTGTTGCTTCTGGCGAGAAATTTACAATTTCGGCGTCGAAACTGCTCTCGTCTCTCCCTCGAGTTTGGATGATTGCGAATCAACGAATCGATACTTCGAACGAATCATCCTCGCGCTATTTTCCATTCGTTGCGCAAACTTTTACGCGTGCGCGCAAAACGACTTCTTTTGAAAAAACTCGAGGTCACCGAGAGAAACGCGCAAAAATGGCCGAATTTAATTCTAATGACTATCGCTAATTGTTCTATAAATGGCTGAAAATAACGAAACGCGTATATTGGAGCGCGCAGGACTTTTATAATGCTAGGGAAAAACGCTAATGAAAAGTGTAATTGCTAATATCCGATCGGCCCTAAGCTTTCGTTTAATACTAATTGCTATCTATAAACGATCCGTGTATTACACAATGTAATCCAGCTGCCTAGAGGAATTTATAGATCACGTGCCCCGTCCCATCGCAGGAGCATCTTCGCATTTTTTTCGAATTCAAACGAAACCCCGTCGAGCCAAATCGATTACGCGTTTTGGCGTTGGTTGAAAATGAATAAGCGGATGCCGCGTTCGACCAATCGCGCGTTTGTTGCTAAATATGATAAGACCAATGGACGGGTGAGATGCACGCGGAGTTTCTCGGATTCGGATTAAGAAATTTGTCGTGGAGCAAATATGGACGCGTTACTGCGAAGTGCGAAAAGTTCGAGATCGGTAGGCCAGTAAATAGCGAAGGAAGGCCAATCGATCTCCGATATTGATCGCCAATCGGCTGCTGGGCACAAAGTGGGGAGTCTATATTTGTTGTACTCGAGAGAAGAGAGTGGCGAGGCCGTCCGGACTGTCGTCGAAAGACAAATCAGTTCGCGAGCCTCGTATCCGCGCAAAGGTGAAATAAAAATTTGCATCTTTGTCGGAAAAGAGAGAGAGAGAGTGAGTGAGAGAGGAAAAGAAGGGCGACGGTCACGAACTTTGCTCGACACTCGCGCAGAGCCCAGGAAAACGAACGACTCTTAACTTTCAATCGAGAAAAGAGCTTAAATATCCTGATCCGAAGCTACTCGCAACTATAGCCCGACAAAGCAACTCGATTGCAACGAGGAGGAACTTCTGGCTCCTGCTAGGAGATAATTTTTTCCCGCCCCTCGCATTTGCTACGTAGAAATCCATAGGTATGGCATCGGACGATCCCCTCACCTACGAACCCCTCGTGTCCGGTGACTTTGAAGTTTTTGGGAAAGTGCAAGGTGAGCTCGTTTTACTTTTTGTCTTTTGTTGCTTTGCTTTTTTTCCTAGCTAATCGGTCTCGTTGCATGAAAGCTAAAAATACAAAAAAGCTGTTGAATTTTTATTGGGTTCGGTAGTAAGTGACTATAAACTATTTGGACTTTACTAAAATGAATTTTTTACTGCGCCTAAGCGTAAATAATTTCGGTAATACTTTTAGAAGAAAGTCAGACCTTCTTTAATGGTTCGAGCAATAAATTATGTCAAAAATTGTCCAATTACCAATAGAATTAAATATAAACAATGAAATACCTTTTGTATTTCTTTTTGAGATTTCTTTGATTTTTTGGCTTTAATTATTAGATTATTGTGTTACGTGCTTTGTCTTAGGAGAGTTTTACTGTTTGTCTTAAAATATTTTATAAAATAATTTATTTTAAAAATAGGTGTTATTATTGAAAGCTTATTATTACTTTGAATCTTAAATAAACACAAGTTCGCAATAATTCAAAACTCTTTTTCAAAAATCTAAAATATCTTTTCGAATCTTTTTTCAAATACATAAACTTAAAATTCAGTTTTTTTTATTTTGACATTTGACATAAGTATTATACGCCTTTTGTTAATCTTATCAAGACAATTGTATTGCTCGATCCAATATGAATTATATACAATAGTTACCTTTTTTATTAATTTAAAATAGTTTTGAGACATTGTTTGATAAGAAAATAATTTTTGTAACTCTTTTAAAAAAATCTGTTTTAATAAAATTTCTAATTCTGACTTCGAGTCTTATCGCAAAATTCAATATATTGTGTCCAACTTTCGAAACAACCTAAATAATTAAATAAAAATTACCGTCCTATTGTCTAATTAAAATTTTCGTTTATTTAAAGACTCGTCAAATTTTTTTCAAAAATGCATTAAATTTATTTTACTCTTACATCAACAAATATTAAATTACTACATAAAAATAAAATTTAAAAATAAGCATAATTTAAGTTTATTTTATAGGATTTGCTTCCACTAATAAATAAATATTGTATTAATACTATGGATGAGTAAACTCAGCTGGACTTTTAAATATTCTAATTTAAAATATGAAGTTGAATTTATAAAATTCATGGATTTATGTTATATTAAAGTACAGCATATAGTATAGAATTGAAAATTTTGAAATAATTGTAATTAGCGCAATAACCACTTTATTCATTAAAATATACCAAAATTGACTAAAAACATTTAAAAACTTTTATTACACATTGAGTCGTAATTAAAAAGATGTATGCAAGTCGTTTAAATTAAAACCTCGCCAAATTAATTTTTAATGAACTATAAATATAATTAATAAATAATAATAAAATAAAATAAATTTCATTGAAACCAATTTTTCTCTGATTAAAATTTAAAAAATTTGTCTCGTAATTAGAATGATTTTGATGATATTTACCTGTTTAACTGATAATAAATTTTTTAAATTCTGCGTGGGCTTCAAAAAATTTGTTCAATTTAAATTGCATAATCTCATAAAATAAAAATTCGTGCTCGATTTAAAAATATTCAATATGCCATTCAGCCGGATTAAAATATTATATCTCAAAATAAATGCATAACAATATATGAAAATCTTTATATAGCAATACAATAATGTAGACGAGTAATAAAATAAGTGTGTCAAAATCAATAATATGAGATATACGCGTGTTTACTATTTGTATTATACAAATTTATGCAATATAAACGTTTGATTATTTAATAATCTAGACATAAGAATACAATATCGTTTTTATTTGAGGCAGAGCTAAAAATTACCTCATACTTATTTTTCAATTGCGTGAAATAAAAAAATCCAAAATAAAGACTTTATTTCATTATGCTAGATTATTTTTTACAAAAAGCAATGTGTTTGTCGAGTTACCGATACTGAGATGTATTAATTGCATTTATGGCTACTTCGCTCTCAGGTTGTTCCTTTACGAAATACGTACGAGAATTGTGTCAACGGCTAGGAATCGTCGGTTGGGTTAAAAACAGTAGGACTGGAACCATCGTTGGAAAAATGCAAGGTCCGCAAGCGCTGGTCGATCAAATGTAAGCATAACTTTATTAGCAACAAATTTAATTTCGTTAGAAACCTGCTACTGCCTAAACTTTTTTCCTGTTTAAGATCTACATTACGCCACTGCACACACTGTAGACGCAGTTGCAAGCATAAACATTTGAAAAGCCTAATGAATTTCATAATATTTTGCTTATTATTTGCTTGTTTAATTATTCCAGGAGGAAATGACGATTGAAATAGTGCATGGCACAATAATGTTGCAAACTTGATTTATCACCAACATTTTCGTGGATTTTTTATAGAGATAACGAGACTCTTCGTACGTGTTTCTTGTACTCGTTGTACACTACATTGTGCGCATCATTGGGTGCCGTAAACTCGCGCGTTTAACATTTCAATTAGAAAATCCTAAAAAGCTAACGTCATTTTACCGAATACTGAACGAATCCGTTAAAATAAAAATTTACCGAGTTTCTCTTATCGCCTCAATGGCCTATTTGGTTTACATCTCGTTATTCGATTGCCTTGCTCATGCTATTCTACGAAAGCTCGATTACGTTTTGTCTGTCACTTCTATCCATGAATCGCCGCAACGTAGCCGGAAGTAGTGTAAATTGATACGTCAAAAGTTTCATCCGCCTTTCGGAAACATAATCACTACGTGTATCGGCATTGACTATTTTTGGCGTAACGAAACTACCCTGTGATAAAGCAATTAGCTTTTGTGGATAATTGAAAATGCATTGGCTTAGGCTCTTTTCTCGATGCCGAGTTTTTCGAAAGAAATTTTGTTATTTGTAAGTAAGCTTTGCTTTCCGATTTGATTTACCGATTTCATTAATTTACAAGAGCATGTCTCGAATTTTGAATGAATTTTAAAAGACTCGTTTAATAAGACTAAACAAGTTCTCGCAAAATATCAAAATTCCCCTAATTAACGTAAGGGTCGGTTTAAAAAATAACTTGTGCAAAAATTACGTACGCTAAAAAATTGGATAATGTGATAATTATCTTATTCTCGCGCGAACCGATTGCGCTGTGCATCGGTCAAGGTAAAGCTTAGCTGACTCCTGCAGTTTAGCATTAACAGATTAGACGAGAGAGAAGAAGCAAAAATGGAGAAGAAAAAGAAGATGAGAAAGAAGAAGGTCTCAGGCCAGCAATTGACGAGTAGAGAGTTTAGCTTATGCGGCACGGCATCAGGTCGAAAAGTGACTTTAATAACGATTTAATAAAATAATGCTCCAGAACCATTAAAGCATCTTATCTTATTCATGCGTGCGTACTCGGTCACAGACGTGCGCGCGCGCACACGTACCTACGTGCGTACTGCCCAATAAATAGTGACAATCTCGAAGACTGCGAAGGTGAAGGATAAGTAGAAGAGATGAGAACAGAAATAGAGATGACACATGCGTTCGCTGCGACTACTAAGATTCACAGATGTGTACGCGACAGTCGCGCGATAAACTGAAAAGATTTTCGCAATTGACTCTCATCGACAAATTCGTAATAACCCTATGCGCCAACTAAATGGACGGATCGTAAGAAACTTTTTACGCAGTAGCGTTTAAGAGCACTAGTACGTGTCTCGCACACGTTGTCTCAATTGTATAAATTTGATTGTACACGTCTCCTTACCTATTCGCATGAATAAATTTTGATGAGAACTTGAAGTGCAATAGAAAAATGCTAAAAATAGTGCAAAGATGTTTTTTACGAAAACGTTATTTTACGTACTGCTTCTTCCAATCTTGTTTCTTATTTCGGTTTTATGTGCTTCTGCTAAATTTTGTTCGTAGCCCTTAAAACTCAATTCGAAATATAACATTTGGAAATGCGCGAAAATTTTTATGTAGTTGGAAACTGGGCGGAAGCTTTATCATCTGATGATAGAGAAGAACAAACCAGCTGATGATGACTGACGCGCGAGTGCATGGAGTGAAGAAGAAAATGAGAGCCTAACGATCGTCACTCCGCTCGTTATTTCGATGAGTACGGCCAGACCTACTGATCTATTTTCTTCGTCCTCTTTTATTATTCTTTACATTTCGATGGCCACTACAACTGATCGGATAATCATTAGCGCGAATGCGCAGGGTAAATTGTGAAGATAAAAGACTTTGAAGTTCATTACCACATAATTCATTTTCTATTCTGCGTTTCGTCTAATTTGAAATATACAATTACCAAGCAGTACGAGTATGAAAAGTAGCTTTCAATACATTGTTGCAAGATTTTACAATATTTTCTATTATTAAATTGCTAATGTGTTGGCGCGAGTTAAATTCAAATAGTGAAAATTTTTCTTTGTCTATCAGTAGTACAAAGAATAATTCAAGTTTTTTTCGTATCGGTAACCAAATTTAATTTAACGTAATTTAAATGGGAATAATAAAATAAGAAAATTTATAAAATAGAAGCACTAATTTGAGTACATTGAAGACGATAAGAGCAAAAATAGTGTCAGTCTATTTTGAAAACTGAAACCGAGCGCCCGAGCGTCGATTCGATTTACATCGAAGCGATACTGAGCTTTCAGTAGAAATACCCAAAAAATGTCGCGTCCATAAGGGAGATTTTGATGAACGTAGAAATTCCGCACAATTGACCGGAACGCCTGGATCGGTGGCTGAAAAAATGCGGAAGAAGAGAGTGAGAAAGCGAAAAGTAGCAAGAAGCAACCGTACAAGGTAAAAGCAAAAACAGCGAGAGTCCGGAGATGCACCAGAGGAGAACGATGCGTTAAGAATAGGGAAGAGGAGACTATAATCGGTCTCGGGATAACCTCCGATGCGAAATCAATTTGCAAATTTTGCATCGGAACGGAAGAGCCTTCGAATCGCACTCGAAGGGAGGGCGAGTATCTGTTCATTGTCGGTGCAGCCGCTCAGCGAATAGTGTAACGCGACATTGGAAAACGCGAGGTGCCGCGGAGTCCACATTCTAGCTGAGTATGACGAGACGGAAGTGATTTATTAAAAGCGTATCCTTGATGTGTGCCGAACAATGTGCTGCTTTTCCTGGCTTCCTCTCAAAAAGGAAGTCACCGACAATTAAGCACCTTGAGGTACAATCCAGAGCCTGCACCGACGAGCCACACATACGTGCGCGACGGCGCCCGCGCCGAACAATGCTTGCAAACTCCCTGCCACGCGTCGCTTTTTAATAAATAAGGGACTTAAATAGAAAGCACAATCGCGCGAAAATCGTGCGAACGAAGCCAAATCCCCCAACTCAGAGTCCAAATATTAGAATGGATCCTACTTTGGCTGTACATTTTGAAAAAATCCTGTTATCGAACTTCAGAGACTGCGACACGCAATTTTGCCTATCTACTTATACACTTTTCGCCTTTTTGCTTAATAATTCAGAAACGAAAGTCTTGCATTTTCTATGGATTTTGTGAACTCCAATTGCCTCGAACACATTCAGGTTGATCAAAGAGGTATTTACCTTTTTCTAGAAAGTAGGAAAACATTCCAAAAAATTTTACACAACTAAACATTTCGTTCCGATATTTTTATTTCTAGAAATACAACATTGCATGCACTAAGTGCTCGAACTAAATGCAAATTTTTATATTTAAGTTCTTATAAGTAACGCTTTGTTATCAATATTCGCTAATTAGAATACGATATTCGTTCCAACAACTTTTAATCCGAATTATTACACTTTTACTGGAAATTTTTCATTTATTAAAAAGTTTTTGTGATATGTACCAAATAATATAAATAGTTATCGATGCGCTTAATTTTATCATTTGCGTAAAAGTTGCTAATATAACTTTCGGTTAAATATATTTTGTAATAAACTTATGTATTGATTAAATAAAACTATTATAATGTGCGATAACAACTATAGAAAAAAGAATTATTTCAGCGAAAATTGATGTTATTTAATAATATTAAGTTTAAGTTAATATAACAAAATTAGTTGGCAAGCGAATGTGCAAATCGATCAGTAGAAAAGGACAGTGGTTAGTCAGACCATCCGTACAAATAACGTAGCTATACATTTTAATGCTTTGAGATTATAATTACATTTTCATAATTTTCGTTTTTTACATCAACAAGATTAATGTTTAATCGTACCTGAATTAATCACTGCTTCCAATTTATGTCAATCGATAACTGTCATTTATCTGCTTCGTTATTTTAATAACATACATACGCTTCATATTTTCAAATTATTCTTCAAACTCAATTTAATGAAAAATAAACGGCAAAAATTAACTGATATTATACTATATGAATCCATAACCAATAATACATAACGATTAAATATAATTGAAAATAATATCAGTAGCGTTTCGTGAGTTAGTCACCACTGTAAAAGTACTTGTTTTTATCACAAAAGTCTTGAGGCTCGAATAAAGAACCTACTGTTAAAAACAGTCAATCTTCCATCGAATTATAAAAGCACGAATATTTTCTGTGAAATCCGTCTAATATATAATGGTTGATTTCAATATCACATGCCTTTGAAATAGACTTATTCTTAAACGCCTATCGCCTATACGAATCGCATGCAAATAGAGCACCTCGAATACCATTAAATCCAGTATACAGAACCTTAAACAAAAGAATTCTTTTTAAAAAATGTAGTGTAATCACATATTTGTGCGGTCGTGGGAGATACGTTCGATAAAAAATCTCGAATTTGTAAAAAATAGGCGCTGACTCGACTACCTAAAGGAAAAGTCCACTATAAGCGCGGGAGATATACTTCTTAGTTGCGTCGTATACAGAAATATCCCATCGCAATCCGATTAGTCGCTAATTATAATGTCGTAGTCGACGACATGACGCTATTCAATGATTGCCAGACCAATGGACGCCGCACATCGTCAATACGGTGCTCTCGCAAAAATTTGGCTCTCTTTCTTAATCGCAATTACAATAATAAATAATGAATAAAAGAAATGCGCTAAGAGTAAGATCTCGAGTACCATACTCGATTGAAATTATCGCGATGTCGAGGCAGTTATGCAACAAATATCACCAAACTGCGTGCCAAATGAGTTTTGTTTCGAATACCAAAAATAAATAATATCAATGACAATGTTTTAATTATCCGTGAATGTATCGGTACAGTCGTCTGATCTTTTGAACAAATATTGAGTAAAATTACAATTATGTAGTAATGATAGATTAATTTTACTATAAATAGATGATAGGGCTTTTGAAGTAAATGTTTTTCTTTTTCAAACAACGCGTTGGACTTTTACAAACTATCATTTTTAAACAAGCACTATAAACTAAGACTTAATTAATCTAGAAGAAACGAATATCAAGGTCAATATCTGTAAGGTTTCAAAGGCTCAAAATAATTTTTTTATTTATCATTTACATACTAATTTTGTAGAAATCTACTACTGTAATTTTTCTCAACAATTTTTTACAAATTTTCACATATGAAAGAGACTATATTGAATTTCACAATTCGTTTATAGAGCTATGATGTGTAAACTTCTTCGTCTATGAAATCCTGTTAAAATAAAAAAGTTTTATTTTAACAAAAAAAAAATGATAAAAGAATAAATTTTGGTGAAAAGCAATGAAAGGTTACGTAAATTTAGAAAAAAAACAAAATTTTAATTACGTGATTATTTATGATTTATAAAAATTATAATTGCACCTCATTTTATAATAAATAATAAAAATTGTGACAACTTATTTAATCGTTTATCATAAATCTTGGCAAAAATTTTTTACGTATTTAGTATATAAACATTATATTTTGTTAGTTCAGTAAAAGTAATGTATGTAGTTAAAAGTTGATTAAAAAGTGAAAATAACGAAGCAAAATAAAAATTTCTGTCCGCAATTCTCACGATTTCGTTTATTCCATATAATAAAAAAAAACTTTTATGAACATAAAAATATTTTTTTCGTCTTTCAGGGCTCAATGGCTGTCTACGGTTGGAAGTCCAGAGAGTAAAATACATCACTGTGAATTCAAAGATTTATCGTCTGTGACGAAGCTGGGCTACAAGGGTTTTGCTGTTCGATTTTGAAGTTTAAAAAACCATAACGACATTGAAACTATCGCAGTAAATGAGAATAAGAATAATATAATAAGAACTTTAATTTAAGGACTCGCTAAAAGACACGTATGTGTACATAAAAAACGTATATTTGTATTTTAATGGTATTAACGTGTACAGACGTTTGAATATGTGAGATGAATGTTATGACTTTCACTAATTATAATTATATGAAAAATGTAATTAATTTAAAAATTATGTATGCGATTTATTCTTATAGAAATTGCGCCTTATTTTTACAAAATAAACTAGTATAAAATCGAAATAATTACCTTATCGTTTAAAAATTTATGTAATTTCTATTAATTTTACTAAAAAACTATTCTCTTTCCTTGATAACATTTTCTACACGCCTTCTAAACTTTTATGTATGCTAGACTAGCATTATACGAAACTAGTTGATAAATTCTTTATCTATCTAATTTAAAATTTTTAATAGAAAAATTTAATATCTAAAATCTAATTGTATATTAAAAAAAACTTTTATGTACATAGATAACATGGTATATAAATTATTAATAGTACGCGTAAAAATTTACATAAAATAAAAATTCTTTTTTTACAAATAACGATAATTTTAGTTAACAAATATATTAAAGCATTAAAAAATGTACAAATCCGAGATTCACTTAAATGCCTTGCAAAGACTACAGAGTAAACTAAAAATACTTATAATACTAAGAAGTTTCGTTTTTCTATGTTTCAACAATATAATGGTAACAATTACAATCGTTTAATGAATTATAAAAATAACGAAAACAAATTATTCATTTATATCTTGTGAAGCTTCGTCTTTAAAATTTAAAGTTGCGTCAAGCATCTGCTGGGCTATGTGATATTCGTTATGAGTTTCGGAAATATTTCTGTACACCTTTTTCACTAATTCTACTCTATCTTCACTCGAACAATTCGTGAAAACTGTGTCCGAAAAATCCTGTAAAAATAAAAAGTCCGTAACATTCGAGCTATTGTGATATTAAAAAACATTTCATTTCTTAAAAGAAATAAAATAAATGAAATTTTTTAATTTAATACATATTATCCAACACAAACCCATGTGAGATTTTGTAGATATGTTGTAAGAGCTGGACTTATTCTGGACACTTCTTCTAACAAATCAGGTACTTTTGATATATAAGCCATCGTGCGACCGCCTGCAATTGGAAGAAGATTTGCAGCCAATTTTTCTTGATTATTCACAAAAAAACTTGCCTAAAAATGAAACAAAAATTAATTGTGCGAAATTAATTATTTCATAATTTTTCCAAATTAATAAATACCTCTTCGGCCAGCCGATCAAATCCATTAATATACAATTGACAAACTTGATGAATACCTAGCTCGTCAAGATTAATTTTCCACATAGACGCTAAATCTTTACATTTGCTCATCCAAAGAGTAGCTTCGATAAAATTAAAATTACTGTCTGAAGTTTCTTGATGAATCAATTGCATCGTAGCCGTAATCACCCGGCAAAGGAATTCTAAACGCATGCTATCTCTTTTGTCGTCTTTGTAAGCTGGAATCGGTGTTTTGTCGGTAATATCTTGGAAAAAATATCGATGTGCCTAATAATTGTAAAAACTTTCGTAATACTGCCTGTGTTCTATATTACTACACCTGCTGTTTACGTAAAATAAAATACTTACCACAGGATGAAACAAATTATCAATTGGTTTTGCTACTTTTAAATTAAAATATGCCATCATATAAAAAACGCTCATTATTTGCCAATGCAGTACGAGCAACTCATATTGAGCTAACGTCTGAGAAATTGCTATGGTCGCCAAAGGGTGCGGTCCACCCGTATGACCCTCCCACAATTCTTCAGACCTGATAAAAGAACAGTTTTCGTCTTCTGCAACCACAGCCTTAAAAAACATACAGTATTAAAATTTAAAATTAAAAATGCGTTGGCATTGTACTGTCTTTTATAATAAAAAATACTTGCATCTAGCCAAATGTCTAAAAATGCAATGCAGTGGTTCAAAAATAGCGTGAGCTGAGTATCGGACAATCCAACGTCTTGCATGCACAGACGCTCCTTTGGTAATTTTCCTAATTTGTTGATAAGCTTATTAGCACTTTCCAGTTTTTCCTTTAAATGAAGATTCCAAAGGAGGCAGCAAATTCCTTCGTTAAAAAAAAAAACACAATTATTCGGCTTGCATTACACAGTTAAATACAAACTTTTAATTCCTAAATCATAGATTAATATATTTTAATAATAGCGTACCATGCCGTAAACGATTGAAAGGAATCTGACGAAGTACACACAAACCAGCTTCTAAAACCTCTAACTGTTTAATATTTTTATTCCAATACATAACATATTCCCACAATAAATTGGCAAGCAAAACACTACTGCTTAAACTGTACGGGAAATATTGTTTGAGTAATGATAGCTTATCTGAAATATTTACATAGGCGTGTAAAAATAATGAATACATAGCTGAATTATTATTACAATATTATTATTGAATGCATACTGAATGCGTATAACACCAATGCAATTATTGGAACGTACCTAATACTGCAAAAAGAGCAGTCTGTTCAGTAATGGCTTCACTACCAATTTCAACCGAAGATGACAATACTGTTTTTATATCCTCTTGCCCGAGTTCCACAGCTTTGGTTTCCTCTAAAGAGCCTTTAAGCTTAGACGAGTCAACTGATAAATTCCATTGTTCCAATTCTGCGCTCGTTTCATCTACCAAATGCTTAGGATCGACACCTGTTGAACTAAGCCATTTCGATACTATTTCCGATACGGAACCTGAAACATTATCTCGTAAATATTATATGGTAATACGAGGTAAACAGAGTGCTAATTACATTGAAAAACCGGAATTGTTCTCGTACTTTTATTACGCAAAAGTTTGTTTTTTTAACACTGTCATTGTAAAAAAATTATAAACTAGAAAGTAACAAGAGCCTACCTTTCCCCTTGGAAAGAACTTGCCCCAACGAAATAGAAGTTGTTTCATACGGCAAACTGTAAAAGTTCGTAGTTTCGTCACGTTCCGGAGTCGGTCCGCTAAAATAATTATTAATACATGCATACATATGTACGTACAATTTTCTGAAATAAAAATTTAAAAATTGAATTTTATATACCAAACGATAGTATTTAATACAGCAACATCTTCTAAATTTCCGATGAGCAATGAAAATTGGCAAGTATCTTTGCTCACTCTTTCCCAATCACTAATACTAATTGTTTCTTCTTCTTGGCGTAAATCCGTTTCTTTTTTCATTTTTTCGGAATTACTCTCGTTCGTTTCACTTTCTCCTTCATTTTCATTATCATCCTTAAAACTAGTTTGCAATCGATCCTTATTTTTTTGCATAGTAATGGTGACTGCTCTACATGCCATCGCTGCAGTTAGTGCGTTGAAAGGATTAGTGGAGTTTATTAAAATATTTCGAACGTCTCTCCACCAATACGATGCCTCGTTGTAATTCGTGCATATTTCTTCAGCATCTGTAATATTCGTTTATAAAATACGTAAAATTAATTCTGACCTAATTAACATTGATAACTAACACTATATACAGTAAACACACCGTTTAATGAGCAAATAGAGTTAAGTAATTTTGTAAAATTTATCAATTCTATTTCCAACGATGATCCTATGTTTTTAGTCAACCAATACAGAAGAGCAAAGTGAATCAATACCCCTGGTTGTATTTCACTGCTAAGTGCGTAATCTTGCCATTTTGATATTGGATCGTTTGAATACATCCATCCTTGAAATATTAATTTTGCTGTAAACAATTTTATTATTTTATTATTATTCTATAATGCGTCGGTAAAATTATTTCGGCATACGTTAATATTTCCGAAACTTACAAATCTGATATTTTTTATCAAAATTAACATCTTTCCGCAACCCTAAAGAGCCCGCACAATGAAAATCAAAGCAAGACAAGAAATCTAAAAATGTTCGCCCATCTTCTTTAAACGTGACTCGCGTTTGATTACTTGAATTCGAGTTTTGTAAATTAGTTAATATTCTTGACAATTTTAAGATTCTATGTACTTCTCTTTGCGAAGTAAACAACGTAAAAGATAATTGTTTTTCATCAGGTATAGCCTCTGAAGCAACGGCAGCATATTCAGGAGGCTGATCGTATTGTGCTTTTATGTATTTATAAAATTTAATTAGTTGTCTCAATTTTTTTACCATCTGCTCAAGAACTTTAGCTGCTTCTTCTAAAACATTTTCTGAAATACATGTACACACAAATTTATAAATATCAGAGTTATTTAGGTAGAGATTTTATATGTATAGTTTATATACCTTGTGACTCAGTTAACTGCTTAGAAAAGCAATCAACAACAGTCAATAAAGCATCGGGCGTAGTGTGCTTATTAATCATTAACATTTCAATTATTTGCAATCGAACTTCATCCGTTTCCAAATCCATACAAACATTGGTAATTTCGTTAATTAATTTATCTTCATTGAAGTCTTCCTCTTTCAAAAACTTTTTAAGTTTCTTGAATAAATGCAAATCTCTTGATTTGTTACTACTTTGATTGTGATTGTGACTACTAAGAGCAAAATGGAATGGAACAGTAATCTCTTTGATTCCTCCGAGTGAATTAATAAAAATACACGGATATTGAGCTTGATTTCCAGATGCGGTTACCATATCATTTAGTCCGCATAATCCATAGTTCGTATAAAGTAATCTATTCAATTCATAAAATATTTATTTTATTGCATACGAATTTCTTACTTATATAAATATAATGATACAAAAAATATAACATTGTTAATAAATAGAGCAACATTCTTATTACTTACCTTCCATTTTTACTAGCGGAAAAAGTTGCAATTTTTATGCCATTTTGTATACTCCAAATATCAATAACACCTTTTTTCGGAGCATAAATTACCAAAAATAATGCTTTACATCGACGATGTTTAGGAATATTGCTTGAACTAGTTTTGTTATGACCTTTTACATGTACTTGCTGCTTTTCTTCTACAGCTTCTATCCACCCACATTGAGCATCTCTGTAACCTTTCCACATTCTTATTACAATTCCCTGTATATTATCTACTAAAATCACTCTTCCCATAGCATCACAGACAACTGATAACAATTTATTTGGACTAACAATAATACAATCTCCTTCTCTTAAAATATCACTTATTCCAAATCTACACATCATTGATTCAGCAGGTTCATTCATAATACCATTTATTTTTTCTAATGCCGCTGAATTTTTAGAACTACTTTTGAACCAACTAATAATAGAATATAATACATAATGTATAAGATATAGTTTAAAAAATTTTTTAAACTAACAAAATTAAGTATTAAATTATATTTTTTTAAATAAAAATAATTAAATGTAATATAAAATACTCACGGAACAGCAGAACCAATAGCACTCACAACTTTACTAGCCATAGCTATTGCAACATCTGATAAAACAGGAGCAGAACCTCCTTCAAAAGCATAATGAAAACCAATAAATGGCCTTTTTCCTGTGGCTATAACTAAATTATGTTGTGGTGCACTAGAGCGGTAACTAGAATTATATCCTCCACAAATAGATGCAGTCATAAGATGGTCAAAAGTATTTACCGAAGTAGAACCAATTACTTCACAATCATTTATAAAATCTTGATTTTTAAAACCCCACTTTTTACATATTAAATTTGCAGTAGGAGGCTTATCATCACAATTGGCTTTTACTGTCAATATAATAAAATTGAATTAGCAAAAGCATATATTAATAAGTGTAGAATAATATTTCATATTTACCTCTTGCTAAATAATTTCTATATGCTCTTAAAGTTGAAAATAAAGAAAATCCTTGTAAAATACATAAAACAGTATTATACAAAACATGAATCTCTTCTAAAGTTCCTGTATCTCCCATGTATTTTGCAGAACAGTGTGATTGACATTTAATATTTACTATGCTTTCATTGTGTAACTGTTCTTGTAATAAAAATCCTCCTGTCTTTAATAACATGAAATAATCAATGTTGATATAATAAAATTAATTTTCAAAACAAAATTAAAACATCATACGCATTAAAAAATTAGCAGTGCTTAAAAAATAATATTTGCAAAAATCTATAAAATAACACATATAATTACTTTTATATTTATAAATTATAGAATGCTTACTTCTGTATAAAATTTAATGACTCCATTGTTCAAACCCACAGCTATATATGTCCACTCTGTACCTACCCCACCACTTGTTTTTCCATTAGAAATAATTGGTAAACATATCACAGATGTTATCCATTCACTAACAAAAAATTAAAAACTCTAAATTTGCTAAATTCATATGTATACAGTATTAATTATTAGTTTTATAAAAATATCTATTACTTTTGTTTAGATGTCACATCACCATCCCAAATAACATGAAATTTATTCTTTACATCACCAGACTCTAGAGAGTCCCATTTTGCTGTGATTAAATAAACAATAAATATTTTATTTTTATAAAGTATTCACAATTATAATAAAATGGTACTTACAACCTAATATAACCATACGAGTATTCCAGGCTATGGTCAAAATGTCACCAGCTGGGGATAATGAAACAAAGCAGTTTTGTAATGGTAATTCATTTTCAAGGACATGATCGACTGAAACATTGAAATTATTAAAATTGACTATAATTATAATTATAATTTACTAGTTTTCAATTTCTAAGTTATATAAAAAAAGAAATAGTAATCAATTGCGAATATCTTACATTTCTGATTGATATCGCCTAAAAGACGAGTTTTTACATCGGTCGGATCGACTACATTCGCAATCCCTCTAATTTGACAGGACATGTCTTGTCTGCGTGTTATTAATTTAACGCACTCGTAAGGACTCTTTAAAGGAGACGTAAAATAACACTATCCAAGTAGAATTCTCGAACATATAATTGTGACCGTGGATGTGACGTACTACACAATTGGATGACGGAACGAACTTGCATTATACAAAATACGACCCAATAGAAGTCTAAACAGATAATGAAAACGAATCATTTGTAAAATAAATATAAGTGAAAAAGTTAGTAGGTTTCAATTACAATTCTAGTATTTTTTGAATGGTCAGTAACAAACACAGATGTTTTCAAACACCAAAGTTTCATCCCCCAGTTATAAAATCCTGTATCAACTAACGTACATTTAGAATATTATTACAGAATATATAAAATAACGAAAAATTAATTATTATATATGTAAAGAATAACTGTATATCTTGTTTAGCTTTTTATATATTATAATATTATTACTTAATAATATTTTCATTTTTTAATTAATAAAGTTACGATGATAATCAACCAATTTAAATGTAATGCATATATTTGTATAATTAATTTTATCAACATAATATAACTATGAAAATTAAAAAAAAAAAATGTGATTACAATTTTTCATAATAAATAAAAAAATAAACAGATGTGTTAAATATTTTAAGACATCAATTTTTACTAACATATTGTAAAAATATAAATTATGTATATTTTGTAAAATCTTTTGGTAAAAAATTTGTAATAAAGAATTATAGTCATTATCTTATAATGCAACGGCAAAAGTAATACATTAAATACAATTAAACTGTTTTTTATTTTTTATTAGTAAAATTTTTCAAAAGTTCAGGTAATGGATAAATTTAAAGTCATGAACGACGAAATTAAATAAGGTAAAGATGGATAATGAATTGGTAGAAAGATTAAAAGAAGTAACATTTTGAAGAATAAAAAATTATTCAACATATAAAAAATGAACGAAGGATATAAGGATTGAGAAATTCGAAGACAATCGCGATACCGCAACTGCGTTTTTTCGCGCGCGGATGCTTTTGCGTCGTTGAACTATCTCTTGATCGCGTACCCTACCCCTTATAAAACACCTTCCCTCTCTCGCCCTTTTCTCGACACGTGCATTTGAACGATATCACGTGATGGCCCGTTACGTCAAAGCCAAAATCGCGGCTTATATACTTTACCATTGGTCGTTACCTCCACTTTTAACAAAGCGGGCCAATCGCTGGCCTCAATTTTCCGCGATGGTGCGCGCTCTAAAAGCAATACGGCCATCTTGTTATTATATTTTCGAAAATCTTTAGGCCCTTTCCCTCGCTCTTTTCTTCCCTACACACGCAGTGAACACACACGTATGTGTCTGTAATGCGCACATATGCGTCTCGCTCGCCAGAGCTCGCGCAAGCGCGAAAGTCAATGCACAAGAGAGATAGTACCAGCAACGGTCATCGGATGTAAGACTGAGTGAGACGCACTAACGTACACACGCATACGACGCAACGAAACTATATATATGCGCGACAATACGCTGGGCCGACGACGGCGACGACGAACTGTGACGCGCGAGGCAAGCGAAAGAAAGTGTGTGTGCGTGTGAGTCATGACAGAGAGAGTGTGTATGTAAGTGCGAGAGAGTGGACGAGAACGCGGCACACAGGACGACAACGGCGACGACGAGGACCGACGCGGACGAGGACGGGATCGTAAAAGTACGGCCGGTGTTTTGTTTGGGAAGAAAAGAAAGCGGGCGTGTAAAGGAACGAGTGCGCCCTGCAAGTGACGAAGAAGACGAAGGCAAGCTGCGGCAAAACGGCTGCACGCCAGGAAAAGACGACTCGAACAGAGTGCAAACACGCCACTCGCATGAAATTTAAGAGGAGACGATCCTCTTGCGCGCTCAAGGAGGAACAACTCAAGCCTCGGTGGGTATCTATCGTCGGTTACAAGAGAACCGAGACGGCAGAGACTCTTTTCCACCGACTCTCTATGCCCTTTGTTAGTGTCGGGTTCAAACGCGAAACCCGGACCTCTTCTAGGTTAAGAGCCGGAACGTATCGTCCTCGTGTATAGTGAGAAAGTAACGAGAACGTGTGTCTGAGGTGTGTGTTCATTTTTGCGTTTGCGATTTAAGGAGCGAGAGAGTGAGAAACTGACCATGAGCCTGTGATTGAGAGAAGGCGTTGTTTTAACATTATGGGAGTCTCGAAGGCATCATCGTCATTGTCGTCATCGTCTTCATCGAGGAAGTGAGGTTATCCGCGCGTCGCGCATATAAGCAGTATATGTTTTTTGTGTGTTCGCTCTCTCGCTCCGGTGAACAAACGCTGAATAAGAGTGAAAGAGGGAGAAAGGGAGAAAGATAAAGGAAATGTATACGAGATGCAATGCAGAAGACCGTAATTTCTTTCGATCTCTGTTTGTTAGTTGCTCGCTGAAAACCTAGAACGAATGCAAATTGCGTGTGCAGGCTAGACGGAAAGACAGTTATTGGTGTAGCGGACAACGTTAGAACCGATGAATAAAAGAGAGAAAGAAAGCGAGGGAGCGTTTGAGAGCCAAAGGGAGAAAGAAAGAGAGAGAGGGAGAGAATGAGCACGAGCGAGCGAACATTCAGAGAGAGCGAAAGGGAGAGAGTGAGAGAGTAAGGGTGATGAGAGCGATGAGAATATGCTACGCGAATGAGAGAAAGAAGTGTACGTTGAAAACGGACGATGGAAAAAAAGAGTGCATGAAAGAGAAAAAGAGATGAAACAAGATCGGCTGTTGCGAGAGTGTTACATACATGTACATGCAGTGTGAGAATGTCGCGCTGTGTTAGCGTGGTGTGCGTGAGAAAGAAAGAGAGGGAGGGTAACACACAGAAAAAGAGAGAGAGAGAAAGTGAGATGGAGAGAAAAACGATATGGAAAACGAGCGCAAGGAGGCGCGCGAGATGGCGACTGTGTGCGCGTGAAAACGAGGAACGAAAATTGGTCGCGCGCGGGAATCGCTCGCGAGTGTGTTTGGATTACTTTTTTATGATTATATAAAATTTTGTAAATTTACAACCCAACCGAGTCATATAATCTATGTGTTTCGGTTCGGGCGAACTAACTGAAAGTTCTGCTTGTGTGTGTGCCTGTGTCTCAGTTTTTACGGGGTCGCGCGAAAGCCGAGCAGCGGCTGCAAGTGTATTTGCGTATATGTATGTGTGCGCGCGCGCGATCACCAAGAGAAGCTGAGTAAGGAAGTGTAAGTCTTCTCCTGGACTAGAGAAAGAAATATTTCTTCGTTTCAGCAAAACGAATCGCTCCAAAATCGCGGATACGTAAAGTGAGACCCGGGATGGGATAGATTCTTATCGGAGAACACACAAGCTCCCGCGCGTTTTCTCGTCTGAAGCCGTTTCGCACGAGACGGCTTCAGACGAGAAGCGTGCACGCCGGAGGAACCGCAAGAGGGGAGGGGGCGTACCCGCATTCTCTCGCGAACATCTTCGACGGAAAAGACCGCTACCTTTTTCGTACATAACCCTCCTTTAAGTTGATAAGAGAGAGAGATAGAGTCAAATCAGGATAGATATGCATACGTGCGCGAATGTAGGTTAGGTCGGGACGAGTCGGAACGGTCGCAGTGCGGTGACCTCTCTTTTGGAGCGCACGCGCGCTTACAGAGGCGGTCGCTTGTACGAGAAGAAATCTCAGGATACCACTCTTTCTTCCTCTCTTTTTACCTGTTTTTGAAGCTCTGAAAGCTTGGAGAGGGTTTTTTAAGCAATGCCGGTGGCGGCGATTATGACCTTCGTACTAGCGTGTCTTCGTATTATTACACTCACGCACGCACGCACACACGCGTAAGAACGACGTCGAAAACTTTCCAGGAACTTGAATTCACCCGTCGATCGGTGCTAATTCAGAAATCTGGCTTTCGTTCTTCCCTCTGTAGTTCGGTACTGCGTTTTACAGTACCTTGCGCTTTTTCGTGGCCTTCAATTGCGTTCGTTCGTACTATATTTCAAATGCAATTTATACGTTACTTTTACCATTTGTACGATGTTCTTTGCACTGTCTTACTCATTTAATGAGACGTTTTATACATTTTTACCTAGCCTTGTAAGGCTTTATTATTTATTTTTTTTTTCTTTTAATTTACAACACTTCGAGTTCGAAGTACATGTGTGAGATACATTTTTTGATGTCATAAATAAAAGTCGATGTTTTTAGGAGTATGACGACTTACAATTTTTATAAGTACTGTTTAAATCTAGAAAGAAATTAATTTTTTCAGGCACTGCTATTTGTCCGACAGACAAAGACACACATACATACGTATACATTTAAGCTAGTTTCTTAAGTTACTAAAAAATTATATGAGAAGCATATGCCAATAAACATTTTTTATTACTAATCTAATTTCAAAGAAAAATTTGCGCGTCATAAACTCGTACTAGGAAAACATTAGTTTGATTTTTTAACACATTCACCACATAAAAAAAATAATTCATAATTTTATACTCTAAAAGAATGTATTTTGTATCTGTTGGACATTGGCAAGAGATTTTATTTTCTTTTTTAAGAATGTACATTAATTAGTCAAGGGATTGTTATGTTAAACAAAGCATTTGTAATTATTTATTATATCCATTATTGTTAAAATTTAATGTTTTATAAAATTTACTTACAATATGTATAGTCATGCGTTTAACTTTTATTAATTTGTTAAAAGTTAAATTTTTGTAATCAATATTTTATTTTAATAAATATTTGATCAACCCTTTTTATAGTAACATATTTCTTTACATTCATCTTTCATGGAAATTTGTTTTACAGTGAGTGACTACTTTTTAAATTATATTGAATCATTATAATTAATAACTACTTAAAATCTGATAATTTCACATTGTAAATCTAGATGTACCAAGAAATAACTTGTCATTGTTAAAAATATTTAAAGATGAATCTCAATAGAAGTTTAAAAAAGTTAATATGTTGATTAATATTAACAAAAAATTAAGACTGAAAATTACTTGTATTTAAGAATTTGCTAGGTATATGGTTTATTAATAAAAAAAATATTCATCTTTCTATTTCAAACTGATGAATATTTGTTGCAAAAAGTATATTAACTATAAATGAAGTAAAAAGAAGCAAAATGTAGCAATTACAATGCTGAATTTATTATTTTTCAGTTTGTGTGTTTGAAACAAAAGAATTGATAAAAAAAAATGTCAACTTTAAGTGAGCAAGCATCCAAGTTACTGGATTTTAACCAGAAATTGGATATTACGCTTCTTGATAATATAGTAGGATGTATGTACACGGGCATAGGTGAACAGCAACGAATTGCACAAGAGGTGCTGACTACACTAAAAGAACATCCAGATGCATGGACACGAGTTGATACAATTTTAGAATTTTCACAGGTATCTTATGAACATTTTTTGTTGTAATGACAAAATTAATTTTATAAGAAATGCTTTTAAAAAAATTTTGCCGCAGAATCAACAAACAAAATACTATGCATTACAAATTCTGGAACAAGTGATAAAAACTCGATGGAAAGTTTTACCTCGAAATCAATGTGAGGGTATTAAGAAATACATTGTAGGCTTGATTATAAAGACAAGCAGCGATCCTGCAACACTTGAAGCTTCCAAAGTGTATCTCAATAAATTAAATATGATTCTCGTTCAGGTAATGTAATACTATATATATTTTCAACATTCTAAATTTTATATTTAGTTTTATATTTATATAATATTTACATTAATTTTAAATAAATTTATGTAATTTTGTTTATAATTCATAGGTATTGAAGCGAGAATGGCCAAAAAACTGGGAATCTTTTATTGGTGATATTGTGGGTGCCAGTAAAACGAATGAGAGCCTTTGTCAAAATAATATGGCTATTTTAAAGCTTTTATCAGAAGAGGTGTTTGACTTTTCTAGTGGACAAATGACTCAAACAAAAGCAAAGCATTTAAAAGATACGATGTGCAACGAATTTTCGCAAATTTTTCAACTTTGTCAATTTGTAATGGATAATTCTCAGAATGTTCCATTAGTAGCTATTACCTTGGAAACTCTTTTAAGATTTTTAAATTGGATTCCTCTAGGATACATTTTTGAAACAAAGCTTATTAATACCTTAATATTTAAAGTAAGTTCTTTTTTTAATTTTTAAATGTCTTCTATACATTCAGTATATTTTGTATTTAAAAATTAATGTTGCATAAACAAGAAAAATCGAAATATTTTTTTTAATTACACCATTTATAACACAAAATTGATTGAGTTGTTTTTAATTTAATTTATATAAGAAACATTTAATGCAATTTAAATAATTAATAACTGTAGTTTGTTCTATACATTTTTCGATGTAATATATTTTTTTAATTATCATCTTTTTTTTATAATTTACTCAAAAATTTTGTGAAAATTATGAAACTTATGATCCTTTTTATGTTCATGTAATTCTTACCCATTCTTAAAAATGTTAAAGATTTTCATAAATAAGAATGCATCATTTGTTTTATTGAACACATAATGTACTTTATTAACACGTGAATATACCTTTACAGTTTTTAAATGTTCCAATATTCAGAAATGTTACTTTGAAATGTTTAACTGAAATTGCTGCAGTGACTGGGCCCAATTATGATGATATGTTTGTTGTGTTATTTGTAAACACGATGCAACAATTAGAACAGATGTTGCCTTTAGAAACTAACATACGCGATGCTTATGCTCTCGGTCAAGACCAAGAACAGAATTTTATACAAAATCTAGCCATGTTTTTGTGCAGTTATCTCAAAGAACATGGAGAATTAGTAGAAAACAAGCAGATGAACGATACTCTACTTAAAGCGTTACATTATCTCGTGTTGATTTCGGAAGTAGAAGAAGTAGAAATTTTCAAAATCTGTTTAGAATATTGGAATGGACTTGCTAATAGTCTTTACAGGGACAATACATTATCGCCATTGCCACTTTTTATAAATAAAATGCCCCCTGTACCCCGAAGAACATTTTATTCTCAAGTTCTGACTAAAGTGCGCTATATTATGATTAGTAGGATGGCTAAACCAGAGGAAGTGCTTGTTGTTGAAAATGAAAATGGCGAAGTCGTCAGAGAATTTATGAAAGATACTGATTCCATCAATTTGTATAAAAATATGAGAGAAACTTTAGTATATCTGACTCATCTTGATTCTGTTGATACTGAACGTGTTATGACTGAGAAATTGCAAAATCAAGTTAATGGTTCTGAATGGTCTTGGAAAAATCTTAATACGGTAAATTATTGATAATAGAAAAAAAGATCTTAAACTTATGTATTGATAATAATAGAAACAATATATATGTTACAGTTGTGCTGGGCAATAGGAAGTATTTCTGGTGCAATGCATGAAGAAGATGAAAAAAGATTTTTAGTTACAGTAATTAAAGATTTACTTGGGTTATGTGAACAGAAAAAAGGTAAAGATAATAAAGCTATTATTGCAAGTAACATTATGTATGTTGTTGGTCAATATCCACGATTTTTAAGAGCACATTGGAAATTTTTAAAAACTGTTGTCAACAAACTGTTTGAGTTCATGCATGGTAAGAATATGTTCGATATTTGCTTATTGAATTTATTAAAATTATTCTACAATCTATTTGTAATAACAAAAATATTTTCCAGAAACTCACGAGGGTGTACAAGACATGGCTTGTGACACTTTTATTAAAATTGCATTGAAATGTAGACGACATTTCGTAACAGTACAACTAGGTGAGGTTATGCCTTTTATAGACGAAATTTTGTCTACTATAAGCACTATTATTTGTGATCTTCAGACGCAACAGGTAGCTATGCGATTATTAATATATATTTTAATTTTTTTCATGATAATTGTAATAATGAATTTTTCTAATAAAATAATGTTGTTTGTACTAAATAAATTTTTTGTGAAGTTTAGGATCTATTATTTATCGGAATATTAGTTGATACATGGTAAATGCATAGTAAATACGTTGATAATATGTATCTTTAATTTTGTCCAATAGGTACACACTTTTTATGAAGCTGTAGGATATATGATTGGTACACAAACGGATGCTGTAATGCAAGAACATCTTATAGAAAAATACATGCTTCTGCCGAATCAAGTTTGGGATGAAATTATTACTCAAGCAGCAAAGGTAAAACATTAATTTTAAACAACTTAACTTCAATTAGTTAACCGAATATAAATAATAATATTTTTTATTAGAACGTCGAGGTACTAAAAGATCAAGAAGCTGTAAAACAACTTGCGAACATTCTTAAAACAAATGTTAGAGCGTGTAAAGCCCTTGGACATCCTTACATGATACAACTTGGGAGAATATATTTAGATATGTTAAATGTTTATAAGGTGATGAGTGAAAACATAAGTGCTGCGATAGCTTTGAATGGTGAAATGGTAATGAAGCAACCATTGATTAAAAGTATGAGAGTTGTCAAAAAGGAAACACTTAAATTAATAGCAGATTGGATTGATAGGTGTAATGATCATCAAATGGTATATTATTTTATTTTGTAAATCTAAAAATTAAACTATTTAAAAATATTCGTTTACTTGCTTATTTTATTTACTTCAGGTCTTGGATAATTTCATACCGCCTTTATTGGATGCTGTTCTTTTAGATTATCAAAAGACAAATATTCCTTGTGCCAGAGAGCCCGAAGTGCTCAGTGCAATGGCCACAATAGTAAATAAACTTGAAGGTCATATCACCAGCGAGGTGCCGAAAATTTTCGAAGCTGTATTTAAATGCACATTGGATATGATTAATAAAGACTTTGAAGAATTTCCAGAACATAGAACAAACTTCTTCCTTTTATTACAGGTGACATGTTTTTAAAAAATTTCACCTTTAAATTACACGATTATTTGTATAACGTTAAAATATTATTTAATACAATAATTAATTATATTACAGGCAGTGAATACTCATTGTTTCCCTGCATGCCTTTCGATACAACCAGTTCAATTTAAATTAGTTCTTGATTCTGTCATTTGGGCCTTTAAACATACTATGAGGAATGTTGCAGATACTGGATTACATATTCTGTATCAATTATTTAGAAATATGGAAAAACACGAAGAGGCATCCCAAAGCTTCTATCAAACGTACTTCACAGACATTCTTCAACACATATTTAGCGTTGTTACAGATACATCACACACAGCTGGTAAACTTTTGTTTATTGTAATTTGAATAATTGCTATAAACTGTTTTTAATTTTTATTAAATTCATATTATAATTAGGCTTGACGATGCACGCAACTATTTTGGCATACATGTTCACGTTAGTTGAATTAGACAGAATCAAAGTACCGTTAGGCCCTGTAGCAGACAACACTTTATATGTTCAAGAATTTGTTGCAAGGTTGCTAAATGCAGCATTTCCTCATTTAACAGAAAATCAAATTAAAATTACAGTTCAGGGTCTTTTTAATCTCAATCAAAACATCCCAGCTTTTAAAGAACACTTGAGAGATTTCCTTGTTCAAATCAGAGTAAGTATTTTTATTTTCTTTAAATATTAGAAGTAAGATAAGAAAATATATAATAATTTAAGGACTTTAAAAGAAGTTATAATTTTTTTGGAAAAATTAGTAATTGATTTTACAACTTAAAAAAAGTATAATATTCATAAAGTCTTATTTATTGTTTTTTATTAAAAATTAATTCTTGATTTGACTAAAAAACTTTCTAATACATTTCTATCAGGAATATACTGGTGAGGATGATTCCGATTTATATTTGGAAGAACGAGAAAATGCTCTACGAATGGCTGAAGAAGAAAAGAGGCGACAGCAGATGTCTGTACCAGGCATTATCAATCCTTACGAAATTATAGAACAAATGCAGGACTGAACAATTCATCAACAAAACCCTATCAATTTTTTCTGCACATCAGAACAAATGACGCTCTGCTGTAGGTACAATCGTTCTCTTTTACCTGCAACCAATCCTACCGCTACTATCGAATACGCAAATGTACAACATAGGACACACGTTCATTAAAAGACGAGAAACAAAAAAACGACGAGTGTAAAATATAACTATTTGCCCATTGTTAAAAGGGTAAAACTAAGAAACGCGATGACTGTTTGTTTATCTGTTATAAGATTTTAAAAATGAAAATGGAGTTTTTGTTGTGGGTAAAAATGTGAAATGCCTGCTTGGCGATGCTATTTCGTGTACGCTTACAGATGAACTACGTTTCTTATCTGGGAATGATAGTCAACGAGGAATACGGTGGTAAACGAACAATAAACTAAAAGGAAAAATGAGTAATGTTATCATGTGAGTTTACGAACGTATTGAGACGTTATGTTTGCACGTGTGAGGCGTCATTTAATTTTTTGATTATAATATTCGTCAAGTCCCTCTGATTATGACATAAGGCAGCTCCAATGTTCAACTTTTTGTCACTAAGAAACATTAATCTGTTATGGTAAAGTAAAATGTGACGAGTGCGATCGCTGAACGTGCACATTTTTCTTCTTGCTCATTTTTCAAGGATGACTTTTGTGTGTAAGCGCAAGTGAGTAACACCAGATAAATATGAAAGATCTAGTGCATTAAATGGGATCGCCGTAGCAGGGTTTTAAGCGATATAAATGTGCTAGACGAATATGTGTGTTTTTATCCGAGTGAAGTTGTATTATAATATTAATATTACAGTACAGTTACTTATATCAAATGCGAAACTTAAATTGGCACCATGTAAATTAAAAAACATGGTATAATAACAATTTACTGCTGGTGTTTTTGAGGGATTATCATACCCGTGTTCGATGAAATAGTAAATGCTGTTCAGAGGCCTTCAGCATTAAACAAGTACAATTTTTAAAATACGTTTTGTTAGAATCGAAGCATTTCATTTTTTATTCATTTACATAAATCTGGGACCATTACGTCGCTCAAGCCATATTGCTACTTGAAAAAGTGTATAATACCTTCTTCACTCAAGGAAGAGCATACGTAATTGTTTTTGCATTTTAAGTTGATGAAAGTATAATGATAATTTTGAAAAATCAAATTTCTTGAGGTTTTTATTTTACAAATTATTAAATATTTTAAGTGAAAGTGAAAGTGAAACAACTTGATTCATCTGAATTTAAATGGCAAATATATCTTAAAATAAGCTAGATTTATCAACCCAGGTAATACACCTCCGAATGAATTAATTGTTTCAACAGACTCATACGACCTAATCAACAAACGACTAAATAACACAGTACTTGTAGAAATTTATTAGAAAACTGGTTTTTCAAAATTAAATTATGTTTGTATCTTAGTCAATTTATTTTCTAATTCAAATGTGCATCGCTGGCGTACGCGTTTGAGGAAATTACTTTAAAAAAAATTAAATTACGAGTGACAAAAAAAGCAACAGAAATCCAAATGACTTTTGGAAAGAAGGAGCGAAAGAGAGAGAGAAAGAGAGAGAACATGAATAGAACGAGATTTCGAATGATCATTACCGAGTGGACTAAAGTGTGTAGGTAAACAGGAATCTAGAAATATTTTCTACAAATAAACACGTGAATCCTTTTTATAAAGTCATAGAAAATAATAACGTGAAGTAAGTACCCTTAATGGATATCGCGTCATCGTTAAACTCTTCAAAACGTGTGAGTTGTACCAAAAAAGAAAAATGAATTAAAGAGATTGAAGACAATTCGTTAATCGGTTAATACGAAACGATGATAAAAAGTTGTAGAGATATAGAACATGAAAATGAACGAGCGTGAGAGATAAAAGTACGAGTGAGAAATGAGCGAACGATAAAAAGTGAACAGAAAAATGAAATTGAAAATGCAATTCACTTGTATAAGACGTTAAACGTAAAAGAATTGCGACTACATAGGGTAATTGTATAAAAAAATTGTTTTTTTGGCTAAATAAATGTGATATGATAAACAAACTGTCCAATGTATAAGTAAAACAAGTATGAATGGGACGTCATTTATATAACATAGAGAAACATTATAGGCAATATTTCTTTCACATTTTCGAAAAGTATATCACAGACACAGAAAAATGGTAAAGTCAATATACTTCCAAATTCCGAGTTGAGAGCGAAGGTACAAGTTATCGGAACATACAATTTTCAAGTGATGGATCGTTCAAAAAGGGTATTTACTGCCGATATTATATCTTACGTGGTGAGTGGGACTTGACTATTAGCAGTCTACGCATGCCTATAGAAGATAAGTGTAAGGCAAGAAGAAAAATGAAATGAATAATGAATATATATATAAAAAGAAAAAAAGAAAAATGCAAATGACACACGGATTTGTGAATGTGAGAAAACGAGCGTGTAATTTGTACGATCTGCGAGGTACGCATATGTGGACACCAGTGACTCAGCTGGAGCTTTTGGAGCCATTACAATACTGTACTATGCGTCCCAAGATACTCCGATTCAAGTGTCCTGCCATGCCGTCATCGAAGAAGATCAAAGAGAGAGAGAGAGAGAGAGAGAGAGACCTTTGAATATCGATTGTGCGTCACTTTTTGATATAAAGCTGTATTTATTTGCAAATCAATACAACTATTATCGATAACGCATAAATTTAACAAAAAATTTCGTCTTGTTATTCGTACATTTTTTAAATCATTTTTCTGAAACTGTATAGAGATTTTTAATATTCCAACTTTGCAAATTCCAGATTAATAACTCGGAATTGCTAAGATATTCCAAGTGTTATACGGCTAATGTGCTCGATATTTTAATATTCAAATTCGATAAATCTTTTTTTTTATTTATTTTTTATCATTGCTATACTAAATTTAAGTTTAAAGTCAGTCTTCGCTGTCACCTTTTCATTCATAGTTTTTGTAGCTTAATCTTCTACTTGAATGATGCTGTATCGAAGCCTCGAACGGCTTCTTTATTTCGATCGGATTTTTTAGTTTTTATCTTTTCAGTTTTTTTTACGTACTGATACTTTTAATAAATCAAGAATGTAAACATTACATAAAATAGATTTAAAGTAAATACGATTTATATGGCATTTTCAAAACTAGAGCTCTTGAATGTTGAGTTGACGTTTCAAACTTATGAGAAATTTGCAGTACCATACGGAAAGAAGCGAATTCCACTTTGAATTCATACTTGACATCATCGAAGATCTTCAATGTAATTGTCAAAGTTTCTAAGTTTTGAACAGCAGCAACATAAGACGTTCGATATTACAGACTGTTTAAAAAAAAAATAACAAAAATAAAAAAAAAAAACGAGAAAAAAATCAATGTCAGAAAGTAGATTTCACAGTCACCGAATAAACGCAGTAGACTATTAACAAAGTCGAAGATCGTGTGATAGTACATAGTGTGGTCTAAACGTGATTTTATTACGTTCGACTG
Source organism: Platyscapa corneri (assembly GCA_018907185.1). NCBI lineage: Eukaryota > Metazoa > Arthropoda > Insecta > Hymenoptera > Agaonidae > Platyscapa > Platyscapa corneri. The sequence goes on from JACCHW010000037.1 coordinate 912,467, forward strand.
GGTGTGTGGATGTTTTAAGTGAAAAAGCGTTCTATCAGTTATTCATTATAACGACAATGTAAAGAGTTTAATAATACTTACTAATAAAATATAAAATACTACTGAATTTTATTATTAAAATACTTTTTTTATGCTTACTTCATTCTACACCCGATTGCAGAAAATCTAAATTATCCAGAGAGTCATTCATATTGCATTTTATTAAAAAGAGGAAGTTCGTATAAGTATAAATCTTACGCGGGAACCGGAAACTCGCTTTGATTCATGCCGGTACTACAGTGTTTGGACTGCTGCCGGCAACAATTGTTGATGTTATATAGGTTACAATCGGATACTATATGTTGAACAGTTTACAATTTTAAATCCTATTAATTACCATAGAAAATAAGTTCGGATTGACAATTGAACAATATGTCAGTTAGTGAAAGGTTTCTTTTTTCAGTTTTTCAATAAAAAAATACTTGAATTTATTGAGTAGATTGATAAAATTATATTATCGTAACGAGAACATTATGTCTTCAGAAGCAAGTAGTGATCAATCAGATTTTTTGCACAAAATCTATATACACAATCCAATTATTTTTAAAGATTACGTAAACAAAAAAGTAACAATAACAACGGAAGATTCCAACGTACACATAGGGTTCGTTTATACAATTGATCCAGTTTCAGAGAGGTTAGGGTCATAGCTAACTTAAATATATAAAAGCTTACATTTATATATGCACATACAAAATAATACATTTTAAAGACATCTATAGCTTTTATTTTAATTCTATATTAATTATGATCATTTTATTTTCTTTAGTATTGTATTAATGCAACCTGAAGAAGGAGAAGAAAAGATGAGATTGAAAATAATAATGAGGGCAGCAATTAAAGATATGGAATGTGCTTTTGATACAGAATTAATATTGCCAGAAATGTTTGTTGCACCACCCATACATTTTTCAGAAGATGAGCTTATAAAAAGAAAAAATTCAGTGACTAAGTTATTATTAGAAAATCGCTTTCCTGTTACTGAAGAAAAGGGTAATTTATGTATTGAAGATACAGTTAAAATAGAACCACCGTATGGACCTGAAAACTGTATTTGCTTGAATAGTATTATTTTAAACCGAATACAAACTCTTCTTACTCGCACCCAAAACTAAAAACTTTATGTGGAAGGGATTTAATGTAAGTCAAATGCAACTATTTTGTTTGTTGTTAATTTATTTTACACAATAATTTTATACTAGTATTTATTACAAAAATAAAGTTGTGATCATATTAGGAATTATGCATGTGCAAATAGTATCACATGTTCATTAAGATATGTTCGTAGTGTAGACAATATTAGCCAAGGCATTTTTCAAGACTTATATATATGAAAAATATAATTTTTGTATTTATCATTCAAGAGAATTTATGTGCATTTTTGTGCTTACATAAAATATGAGATATGCAAAATATAAATTATGATGTATCATTTTTTTTTTCTTATAAACAATATAACCGATTTTTATAATGTAAATGCAAAATACAAAAAGCAACATAAGTATAAAATGATCAACATAAAAACTTAAGTGATTTGTAAAACAAATTCTATGGCAATCTAAAAATTATATTCAATTTAAAAATACATACCTTATTTTATCTTTCTATTTAATAGAAAATCTTACAAGACTAATTTATATTTCCCAAAAGTAATAACATTTTTAGAATTTGTAAAGTACTTGTTATGCGTATAAGTTATTTAACAATTAACTTAACTTGACGTTGATTGACAACTTTATGTCAAAATTCAAATTTCAATGCAATGTATTTACAAACATAATTTATCAAAATAGCTATAGATGTACATACAAATTTATAGAAGCAAGGCGTATTTTATTTTTCATTAAAAATAGATAAGTTTTTTTAAAGTTTTACTTACTAAACTTAGAAAAAATATATAATACAGGTAGAAGCATATACTTCTTATAAATATATGAAATAATAACATTCTCATTGTTTAATGAGTTTAAAGTATAGAATATTTTGAAAAAGCATATTTATAAATCGTAATTTAATCAAATGCTAAGCTAAATTATATATACTACATTAAAAATACAGTATTTTAAGGCAGCGTCAATGATAATGTACAAGTTCAATAACTGTGTTTCCTATTTACTGTTTATAGATTTGCTAATCCTTTTTTAAAAATGTATAGATTTTCAAATCTTAAGGCTAACCAAACTTTGCTTAAGTTATATGCTAACTTTTTCAATGCATATTTGGTCTAATCAAGATTGCCCTTAATATAATTAAACAACATATTTCTTTCGTTATTTTACATCACTTTTGAAAATTTTACTACAACTTTTTAAAAAGCTCTAGTAAAATAACACGTCAATCTTGTATCTGACTATAAGCGAATCGTGTAAATGTTTCAAAAAAAAATATTCGAGGCGACTTTCAGCGCTATTAATTGTGTTTATAACGACTTCTTACATTATGAGGTAGCTCATTCTGTTTCACTATCTGAATAGTACTCTATCGGATTAGGATCACGTGGCTTCTTTGAATATTTTAATCCAAGTGTACTGGATATCTCTTCAATGTTTTTTAATACCTGTAATAATTTAATATAAAAAAAATAGTTTTTACACGGAATACTAAAATAACTAAAAAATAATGTAATCAAATAAAAGTTTTTGTTAATTATACATACGATATATTTCATACAAAATATTTTATGTAATATTGTATTAAACGTTGCGAAATTTTTTTACTGTTAAATTTTTTTCAATGTTACCAAAAATTTATTTAAATATTAATAAAAGCAAAGTTACTGTTACACTTACATAATCAAGTTGTTCCTTTGTATGTGCTGCTGATAAACAAAACCTTATTCTCCCTTCCATAAGTGGTGTAGCTGGAAAACCAACACCTACGGTTGCTATATTTCGTGTTGTTAAAGTTCTCACTACAGAACTAAAAAAAATAAGATTTGTTTAAGTAAACTCAAATTTTTTTTAAAATTTTACGTATAATATAAATTACCCAATTTTTGAAAAAAGATACACTAGCATGGGTACGACAGGTGAATCTTCATTTCCGTAAATAATTACGCCAATTTGATTTAATCGGCGTCTAAAATATCTTGTATTTCTTGCCAATTGTTTAGTTCGTTTTTTTCCAGCATCAGTTCCATCTTCGCCAGAAATTATTTTCATTGATGTAATTATCTGTTGAGCAAGCGGAGGCGACATAGACATTGCATAAGTATGTGCATGGCTGTGTACTCTTAAATGATTAATCAATGCCTGAAAATATATACACTTAGATTAGTGATATACGTTCTTAGAACAAATGTCATATTTTAAAATTAAATACCTTAGATCCTGCAATGTAACCACCAGCTGAAGCAAAACTTTTAGTAAATGTACCCATGAGAACATCTACTTCCCGCGGATCAATGCCATAATAATCACATATTCCTCGTCCACGTTTTCCCATTGCTCCTGTACTATGTGCTTCGTCTAAATAAAGATAGGCCTACAAATGAAAATATTTGTATTAAAATATATAAAAAAAAATTTCATTGCATTTATTAATTTATTTTTTAGTTAGGTATCTTCTTGCCTTGTATTTTTTTTTTAGCTGAATAATTTCTGGTAGATGAACTATAGAACCTTCCATTGAATAAATACCTTCAGCAACTATGACGATTTTTTTCCAAGGCTCACCTGTATTTGGTTGCCCTAATAAAATAGCTTTCTTCAAGCAATCTTCTAAGTGCTTAACATCTATAATAAAAATTAAATATTCTTTAATATTATTCTATCTTTGAATTTAAATATTCCAACCAAGTTTATATTTACTATTATGTTTAAAAACTCTAGTTGTCGCCCCTGACAATCGTAATCCTAGAATAACAGATGCATGGTTTTTTTCATCACTTAAAACAAGACATCCCGGTGATATCAATGATGGTATATTTAAAGTATTTGTAGCAAAACCCATTCCAAAAACTATAGCATCTTCTACACCTAAAAATCGTGCAGTTAACTTTTCCAATTCATCGTGTATAGGCATACTTCCTAAAAATAAATAATTTTTCATGTAATATCTGTGTAACCTAATTTAGTTTTTGTATGATAATTATATGATTAATCTGACATTTATGTTTATGTATATTCTTACCTAATTCTAATCTACTGCTAGAAATAGAACATCCATATTCTTTTAAAGTGCGTATACTTTCCTGTGAACAAGGTCCCGACAATTCTGCAAATCCTAGATAATTATACGAACCAAGATTTATGCATTCTGTTTCAGTACCAGTAAATCTGTTACAAATAATAATTATCACTTGATGAATTATTTGAATAAAAAGTATTGTAATTTTGTATAATTTTTGCATAAATAACTCTGAATTGTAACTATATCATAATACAGAAAAGTAGTTTTTGTACTGACTAAAAATTTTATATTATTTTACAATTAAATGATACATTATTGTATAAAATAAATTTATAAATGTCCAGAATTATGTTAATAATTCAGATCTTAAAATATCACTATCATTTTATTATATCAACAGAAAACTAAACATAAGATAATACCTACTCAAATGTCCAACCATAATCATTAGTTATACGATCCTTAAGCGTAACAGTTGCTCCAGGTACGGAACAAATTGGACGATTCCAGCAATCTCTCACTCTTCTATATACATATCGCAAATAGAATTGTTCAAAATTTTCATATAGAGGGGCATATCCCTATAACAGAAATCATTTATAATTCACGCATAAGCTATAAAAATAGTTTACACACCTTCCTTTTCTGCTCCTTAGCGACATTTGGAGTAAATAGTAGTTGATTTATAAAGCCTAAGAACATAAGAATGTAAAAACCAAAATGAGTAAGGGCAGCTGTGATAAATGGCACTTTTTCAAACGACTCCTTGTATTTTGATGATTTAAGCGGATACTTGCTATTTCTTCTTTCATTTCTGTTTTCACGAAGGAGCTAAATATAATAAAAGAAAACAGTATTAAGATACATTATAAATAGAAATATAATTTTAAAAAATAAAAATCATCCATACATGTAAGTTATTTTTATGTAAATTTTAATAACAATGTAATTGTATGGCAAACAGGATTAAACATTTTTATCATCATTTAAAATATAGTTTTGTATAGAAATATTAATAGCAGTGTAGTACTGTTTCATCAATAATGATCAACTGTTTTCTATAAAACCTTTAATATCAAGTAAAGTAGTTTAAATAAGTAGTTTACGTAAACTCAGCAAGTGGAATAAAGACAGTGTATTTGACAGTGATGAAAGGATTCCCAGTATTATATGTAATTTTTAATGTAATTAATTCTCTTTCATTTATGATTTACTATTGTGAATTATACAATATAATAATTGACACGAAACATTGACACGTGACACAACTGGTACAACCAATTTGCAAAATTAAAAATTTCAACTCTGAATTTGCATGTACAACGTCAAAAAGGCTTAATCTAAACAGGTAATAAATTCTTGCAGAGAAGCAATTCATTATCGCGCTTTTGAAATCATACGATAGTCAGACAGTCCGGAGACAGAAGTAGAGGGGGCAAAAGCCGCTTTTAAATATGTACGTACGTGTAAACCTCGTGGATACATTTCTCTGAAGGAGACTCATACATTTTAACGCAGGTACTATACTGGCCATTTTATTTAAGTGTTACACGTGCTTCTGCACCACACTTGTTTGCAATATTTTCTCAAGTGCACGCAAGCCATTATGTGCTACTTTTTTTTATGGGAAAATTGTGGTGGTAAACGTGTGCGTATAAAAGCGCGCAATTCTTAAGCAGAGATAGGCACTTGTGTTATAAAATGATATAATTAAGAAAGAGCAGGACTATCAAGTACTGTAAACTGAAAGAGAGAAAGAAGGGTCGGCAGCATCGGTTAAACCGAAGAAACATCATGCGTGAAAGTAGATACGTGATCGCATGCTGTAGATGCGAGCGTCCGAACATTACAAGAGTACGAAACGGATGCCAAAAAGAAATTAACGAACTTACCCGCGAATGGCCGTTGGCAACGAGCGGTTTCCCATAGCTATTAACTCGGCAATTGACGCGCGAGGTTAGCGTCTGTCTCCTCTCGTCAGGTCTCCGTCACGGTTGTCCCCACGCAGCTCATCGTCGTCGCCATCGCGCCCCTTTCAATTTTCCCCGATCGATCAATCGACGATGTAGCGACGTGTTAAGAGTACGCGAGGGCTCGATACTTGGCTGGTGGTTGCACTTGGTCGTCGCGACGGGCCGGTGGTCGAAGGTGCCGAGCGCCGATTATCGGACTCTGCTTTATTTGCGTGCGTGCGTGCGCGCGCGTGTCAGCAGCAACACTCAATCATTAGGTGCGTGCGTGAACGAGTGAAAGAGAGAGGAAATCGGGGGAATCTTGGAAATCAAACGATCGCTAAGCCACGAGCGCAACTACGGAACTGGTGAGTCGTCGACTGCGGCACTGCGTCGTCGGCGAATGAGCCAGTGCGTCGCCGCTGCCGCCGCCGCCACCGCCACCGTCACCGCCGCACCGCCCGTCACCGCCGCCGCAACCGCTATGGGTAGTCTTGTCTCTTATCCTCCTTTTGAATGATTCCGTGAAGACGCCTTGACTAAGATTGACGCGACCCGCTTCGTTAATCTATTCTGCTAGCAGTTGAAGACCTGCACCCACAACAAGACACAAGACTCAACCTTACAGAAGCAAGTGAAAACTTGTGCGGTCACTCGATGAAACTAATTCGATTCGTTATCTGCCGTTAAAGTTTGTTAGCTTTGCTACACCATTAATATTTCCCAAAGCCTTTCTTAGTCCGTTATTTTCCTTAGATCAAGAATGAACTGTTTTTCAGACTAGAACGATTAATTCTACAAATAAGACTGCACCATGTTTTTCAGGCGACAAAACGTAAGACTTACCACCAGCTACAGGCTCAGGCTGTCCGGCATGAATAGAGAGAATTTTCTGTGAAAGGAAGCAATTAACTGCCACTTACAATCATTACCCCGAGCGCATTATTGAATTAAACTTTAATCGAATAAATTTTAAGCTAAACCAGAGGCAATTTTTTATCGATCATAAAACGTTAGTACTTTATTTCCTTGCGCAAAAAAACTTATAATCAACGTGTTTTTCATTTATTATTACAAGGGGTACGGTAACATCCTGTACGGCATTACGCAGTATTAGTTATAAGAAAGACACCACGAAATATCGACCTATAGTCTTATTTCAGACTATAATAGACAAGGCATTGTAGTTTGAAGTATTGTCTTCTCAATACCTAGAATGCACTTTAAAGCTTTTTCTGTAGCAAGGCAGTAGAGCGTTGCTCACCTTTAGTGCTTAAACTAACGCGACAAACACAAATCGATAACAGCTTGAGTAATTGAAAAATTCAATTTCCACTGAAGGTATAAGACACGATGTTCGGTTATTGTTTCCCTCCATGAACTTGTGATCGATCGGTTTATCAAGTTTGAAGCAAATATTTTAACGGTTCCCCGCCGAATGTCGCGAACTCGTTGGCGTCGCCCCGCCAAACCTGCGCTTGTTCCGTTCAAATAAGAGGTTATACGCTGTTTTAACGACGGGAAAAGAGTTTCCTTTGGTGGGCGGCGTTATAGGCAATAATGAAAATGTATTATCTGGGAGAATTCACAGATAAAGCAGGCGTTGCTCGAAGCATTGATTTCCCAGCTCGAGGACCTTGGGGAAGCCTGACGTGGCGTCCACGCGAGACCCGCGTGTAAGCGACTATTCGCCGTGAGCCATGTGACATAACGGAGCGTTTTCTTTCTTTTTTCGGTCGCCTGGCCTCCATCAATTTCCTTACATTTGGCTCCGAATCGTCTGTCGTAGCATGTGTCAGACCTGTAAAAAATCGATCTTCAGCTATCGGTTTTCGATCTTATTCTTCATTTAACGTTAATTATTTTCCAGCGCTTTTTTATAGACAAATGATAAGGAGGATGTTACCTGACTTGAAGCTTTCGTCAGCTTCAAATTTTTACTTAAAAAAATTGTCCATTGAAACGACTAAATATAAAGCGAATTTTATCGCTTTAGTAGTCCTCGCTTTTGCATAAATTGAGATAACTAATTTCATCGGCGCTCAAAGGAAAGCAGCAGCACTCAATTTAATATTTAAAAATAGTCAATAATGAATCATCTAACTTATTCAAAAGGCCGAGCTGTTTAAATTTCGCGTTAAAATTATAGTTGGCGCAAATTCCGCTAAAAAATTAACGCAAACTTACCTGGGTGGATAATGAGTTTCTTAGAATGTGAAATACACTGCGCTTCCTTTTCATAAGTATAAATGTAAGGACACGGAGCTTCGGAAGATATGTGGGTGCGCGCGTGTAGCGTGCGCGCGCGTATGCGTGCGTTGAATTTGAGCTATCGAATTTGCATTAGCTGTGCAAATCAACTTGTTAATAAAATTGCTCCGACTGATGCAGCGAAACTAGCGATTAACAAAAGTAAAGTTAAAAAATACAATGAGGCGAAAATACCGCGACGATAAGGCTATAATATTTTTTATAAAGAATAGAAATACCATAGTTTACAATTACTTATGATTCAGGTAGTTTTTATAAAGTAATTCGTAGTGTTAATTAATATAATGTTGTTTAAAAAAATTTATAATTCAACGAGGAAAATATTATGCTTTATCAAATTAGTTTTTTAAATTTTCTTTTAAGAACTTTTTAAGCGACTTCAAAACTCATTTAAACGCCTCAAAAAATTACTACCATTTAAATATATATTATAATTCAAGTGGTTTTATAAATTTTCGGCGCTCGTAGGTTGTTTTAGTTCCTACTTCATTCGTTAATTCGATTGTATTTATTTTTACCTCTTGTATTACTAACTATTAGAGATTGTTACATAAATTGACTGAACTCGTCGATGTTGACTACTTGCAATGTCATCACTCGAATACTGGGAGTGCAATAAATTTTGTCCAAAAGATTAACAGGAACTAATAATAAAATTAACACAAGTGCAATCCATAAGGAATATATTAAAACTAATTATTCCATGCACATTTATTATCAAAAGATTTGTCAAATAAATGCTGCGTTTTTATTACGTAATGAAAAGTATATTTTTTCGTCCTTAGACATGATAAAAAAATTCCTTAAAATATGTATTATCCATTACTGATGCTATTTATACGGGCGAAACACGTGCATTTATACATATATCTTAGCTTTAAATCATTCAGAATATAAAACTTCATAACGCACTTACGCAATCATTAAACCAATAATTAATAGTCCTTGTATGAGTATTCATTTAATATTAAACGTATTTTGTGCTGCCCAAGTATCATATTATAGCGCCTTCAACATTTACAATAATGCATTACTATCAACGTGTAGTTTTACGAGCAAAGGAACGTAAATATACGTACATGTAAGATTCAAAGTCTGTATTTATTTTACAATAAATTTTAAATTTACTTTTTTTTTAAATGTTTACAGACAGCGATCATTCTTTTATTAAAGTCAAACGTCAATGTTCTTAATAGTTAAATAAAAGTTACAGTAGTTCTAAAAGAAATAACTCTTTAAAAAAAGTCCACACTCTTTCAAGAAATCTCTTTTGTTCCTGTACGTGCCTATTCTATCAATTTAAATGGAAAATATTTTTTTTCGAGATGATGTTAATTTTAACTCTTCGCTTTAAATAAATGAAAAAGCCGCTGATTTGTTTGTTAAAAAGTCGCCTAGAAAATAGTGTAAAAAAGAAATGTAGAGAATATCCATAGATCGGTGTAGATCCCCTAAATATCCGTATACTGTCTATCCAAATCTTGGATTGACATTGCTATTGTATCAATTGCAGGATTGTCACTGTTAACGAGTTGTTCATTAATAAGACAACTTTACACAACACTGCTCTAATGTTATCAAAGTAATAAAGTTTAAACATAAAAGAAACTTGCTCCGAGATTTTGAGATTTAACATTGAACGGTGAAGAAACTTGCTTCTTTACGTTGCTAAATGCAAATAAATAACTCTTAAACTATACACTGTTTGTGAGGAGTACAATTCTTGTTCCAAATTACAATAGCTCCGAAGTAAACATATTATGAGCTTTGCCAATAAATGTAATATGGCTCGGCCATGTTTTCTTTTGGAGCGGTTTATGTCAATATAGCCTTTGACAATCATAAAAGAACTCGAGCTATTTTATAATTAACAGTCATCGTTTCGATAGAAACATATTAATAAACCATTATTTCCATAAGAAAACTATGCTACCTAAATGGCTCTGAGTGTAAAAAAGCTTTGCGTATCAGACAAGAAATGAACAGTGTAATTCAATAATTTTGTGATAATGTAACATTATTCAATCGAAAATTAAATGATTCGTAAATGGGTCGATTATAAGAATATTTTAAGCTGTTATCGACTTTGCGTTTGCCCAAGTGAAATGACAGGCTAATTAATTAGATGCGAGATTTTCGTACAGCAGCATATTTTATAAATAAGTTCAGAAACCAGCAAATCAACATGAACTGTGTTTACAGAATTCGAACGATCGAAAAATAATTTGCGAATTACTTATTTACACGCATACGTAAATACTTCAATCAACTCTACTTATCTACTATTTTTATTAGCTACAAGAGGATATTTTTGTCTATCTAAATGTAATGCTAATTGATTGGAATAGTTTATTTGAGATAAATCAACTACACTTTTTTAAATTATCGCATTCACCTAAAAGCATAAGCAGCTTCGTACAAAACAATTCGATCGTGAAAATTTTATCAATGTATTGCAATTGAATAAAAATTGATAAAAAAACATTAAATCAAAACATTCAATATTATTTTACTAGTTACTTACTTGCAATTCGTTCTATATAAGGAAAGAAATTAAATTCGTCAATCTTACAATTCACTTTTCAAGCCATTATATAGTACATTATTTATACATTGTTTTTCTTATTGCGAGAATTAAAAGATAACTGATAATGTTAATCCTTAAAATGTGGCAAATACACAAAATTTTCTAGGCAGAAGACAAAATAATAATATTTGTATAAAAAATTAATAAGTTACAGAAAGATATTGAGAATAATTAATGTTAAAAAGTTAAAGAAAAAGTTAATAAATAAAAAAGAGCTCAACTTTAAATTGTTTGGTCTATTATATAAAAATAAGATACGATTTTTATATAAATTAACGTCAAATCGGTTTGGATCAATTTACAATAGCGAAAATTCAAATTTTCAAATTTAAGTATTGCCAATGATAAAACTAGTTTAGATATTTTTGTGTACTAACTGCTGTACACAGATCCAGGTAGAAATACTTTAAATATTCACCTGAATTTTTAATCGAACAAATACTTGAATCAAAAATTCAAAATAATCTCGACTCTGCAGTTTACAGATATAAAAATTTAATTTCAATTTTAACTTGTAATTTTAAGGACATTTATAAGTCGTATCGAAGATTAAATCTGATAGTAAAAGTATGATAAGTATTTGAAACTGTTGTTTAAACGTCGTTGCTATTTATTACATTCGACAAATGCTTGACAAATCAGGTGTTTTTAATGCGAGCGATGTTGAAATTCTCAAAGGAACTGCTAAAACCGAACGTTAAAAACATAATTAATAAGGCACCGGTGACTTTTTTACAGTGTGGTTACAGAATCTCACGAAAAATAACATAAAAAATAAGAAGACGTCTGGCGTTAAAACACGCGAAATGTACCATCGACGATCCAGAAGTGGATCAGACGCACTGAAAGGACTAACAATAGTGCAAATTATGAGAACTTTGGCTCTTCTAAATCAGTGCACAGCTTTTACAGGAAGTGGTTCATTACATCAATAGCGATAAACTCGTAAATCTAGATACGCCAACTTTCGTTAAATTACTCAGCTCTTTTCCTTGCTCCATCTGCTCTATCTTCGCCAAGGTGCTAATTTTAACGCAAGTTCGGTGCTTGAAAAATGTACACAAACAAGGCAAAATTACTCGTGTGTACACGGCGAAGACTGATTGACCTTAGCATTCGTTATTTAGACAATTTATTGTAATAATCAAATGACCAATTTAACCGGAACAACGCGAACAAAAATGGATACCAATTATCATAAAAAATTTTATTTCATTCCAAAACACTTGTTCAATCGGGAACCCGCAATTAATTAAGTGCTTTTATTGAATGTCGACCAATTCACAAATTCACTGCCAATGCCCCGGTATTTCTTTGATAAAGAATAAAAAATAATGCCATTTAGCGTTGCGGGTGTATCACGTATCAGATAGAAATATATTTGAAAGTATAAATTGCCGAACGCATGTTCTTCAACAAATAAATTATATTCGCGCGCAGAATCCAATGATCCAGAGATTGAAACTTTGAATGGTGGCAGATGACGCGCAGTCTTTCTTTTCTATTGTCTCTCGTAAACATGGACGCGCCCTCCTCTCCCAATATCATCTTGATCGCTCTAGTAAAGGCAGCCTCGAGTTCTCGTTACTGTCTTAACCAGATTTGCTTTCCACGCGAGCAATTGATTTTAAGCGGCACCGTCACTCGCTTCTTCTCACAGAAACGCCATCTTTTAATATTTATTACGTGAGATGCTTTTTATTTTATAAAGACGAGCAACTGTAAGTGTTGCTATTGAGCATTGTAGAATCGAAAATGACTGTCGTAGATTCTAGCTTTGCTTTTATCGATTTTTCAAGTCGCAGTTAAGGATACTAAAAATAAACAAAGAGCTAAAAAAACATTTGTTGAACGATTAATCGGACTAGTGACACAAAGCGATAGAAAAATTTGCATTATTATAAAATAAACATTACTCGAGCAATCGGAATAAATTTAAGTCTATCTCGAGTGCGATATCTACCGATGTCTTTATATTTTAATTTTGACCCGAGTATTTTACGTGTCCTGATAAGGCGGTAGTTAGTATACTTTATATCAACAGTGCCAAAAAGCTTCTTCGTGTAGCCCGCTTTGATAAATTGCCAACTCGCAGATATTGACTGAATTAATTAAAGAAATTAAATAGATGCCTCCTGAAAACTCCGCGACGCGCCTTGAACTTCGTTTCGGTTGTAAGGGCGTTTCGATTAGTCAAACGAGCATAATGCTTTTTAGTAGCTCCATAACTTAACGTCTTGCTAAGCGTTGAACCAGAATTTACGCTGTATAATTCGAAAATTAAAAAATTGAGGAGTCTTGGACTGACTGTCGATAAATAATACGTTGCTCTCACGTAGGGCCGCCGCAGGGCAGACGAGCATTGACTTACAAAGGGAATAAAATTTGCCGGGACTTGTGTAAAAATACTATTCACGTAAAAAAATGACAGCTTAGCAATGTCGTTAAGTAATCATCAGTACCGTGCACTTAATTTTTCTATATTTGTAAATACGTATAATCTACGCGTAATAATAAAAATAGTTACAATTAATTTAAATAAATAATACAGAACTCTTAACTAATATAGATTAGTAGATTTCAATGTTCTATGCGATATACAAGTATGTTATTGGCTAATTGAAAAATATCATTATTATAGCAAAATTTTCCGTCGGAGCTGAACAAAACTTCTTTACGGGAAAATTTTACCTTGTTAATGTTATTTGAAGAGCCTTAATATTAATAGTTTGCGCTGCGCACACCTACTCCTGATTACTTATCTAAAATTCGCTTGTTTAGTTGCTTCTTCACTTTTTTATTGTGATAAAATGAGCAATCTAGCGAAAAGCAGTTCTCTTTGAAGTGAAATTTCATTTTTATTTAACAAACATTATTTCTGGCATGAATTTTTGTGATGGATGGACTAATATAAAATGTTCGATGCTTTCCGTGAGTAACAAACATGAAAATAACTTTTTATTTGTCAAGAAAACTTATGCATTCCTGTGATTTGAGAACGAAATGTTTTAATATACACAAATGATGATGCGCTAGACGTCCGAAATAAACGAAAATTTAAACTTCACAAATGTAATAAATGAAATAAGCGTCTGTGCACCTTTCAAGGTCGAACTTCATAAGATGTAAATAATGTGCAACGAATTCATTTAATTATAAAATATGTGCAGTTGGATAAATATTTTCTTCAAAAAAATTAATATTAATCAACTTACGTACCTCTTCCGGTGAATATTGTCTGCTTTAAGTAAATCTTTGCGTTAACGTTTAATTCACGAATCGTACAGCATCAATGACATTCAACAGAACTCAGCTTTGAATTTGCAAATCTGGTTGATACTTTTTAATTTGTTCACGAAAAAAAAATAAATTTTGAAAAAACTACTGATAATAAAAATTGCTAGTTGTTTTCAAAATAATTAATGTGATAAAGTAATCGTGAATTTTTATTGTGAATTTCTTGATTACATTTAAAAATTTTATTTTATAATTATACTACTTGAAAAGCAACATATTATTTCATTAAGAAAGCAATATTTAAAAAAATTTTTTAATTTTAAGCGAAGTTATTTGAACGAATACTGCTTTTAACGCCGAACAAAAATTATTTTTGAAAATTAATCTTCGTTATATACGTAATTTTTATAAACTAATTTAGGCATATGTAGGTATTTAAAGAAAGAATACCATTAATACTGATTAGAGCCAAAATGAATGCGAATTCACTGAAAACAACTTTATTTATGTTGAAGAATAGCAACATGTGCCATACAACTTTCTTTTATATACACACTCAATAACGCTTTAAAAGCTAGAACATGTATTTTCAAACACTAGCTACAGAGTCTAACGCGAGGGCAAACTTTTCAATATTTTCTGTATTAATTATTACGTGAATTTCTTAAATATAATATTATTGTAATAAATTAACTTTAAAAAATTTTTTAAGAAAGCCTATAACCAATTTGTGCATCATCGAGTGGATTGGGTCTTTACTGGCTGCTATTCGCAACTTCTTTCGAATAAATGTGGTATAAATAAATAAACATTTATATATATATATATATATATATATTTGAGTCTAATATAATTTTTTTTTCATTTGTGTTTGATTGCGTCATTAGAAACTCTATATTTAAATTTAAAGCTGAGAATTTTCATAAAACTCTTCGATGGTGTGATAAGTTATTAAACTTATTTATGCACCTTTACATTATTTTTAGAATGCATAAATAATTCTTTAAATTAAAAATTTTTATTCGTACATTATATATTAATTCTGTTCTATATAAACAATTATAACAATACACAAATAAAGTTATATAATAAATAAAGAATTTTTAAGACGTTAAATGTATAATTGTAATAAGATATTAGTAGTAAGGCTGAAATCGAATATCTATCAAACATAATAAGAGTATTTTGAAAATACAAACTGAACCTGCATAGAATTGCATTCTTCGGTCAATGTTTCAACACTTAGTATGCGTTAATATAACTTAGCATGGATGGGCTCATGAAAAATCTATAAAATTTAAAAACCAAAACTGTAAATAGCAACTTTCCTTTTATTGTTATGTTATTGTAAAGAAATACAAATATTAATAAATAATTATAAAAGGCTTTTAAACTATGCAGACAATAGTTATGTAACCTGAATCTACGTAAACACTTATAATACTTCTTTCTACTTTTATTAATGCTTTTGTGGTAACTTTTTTACCATATTTTATTGTTTGCAATATTTTTATAACAAGTTTTAATACTCATAACAGTATTAAAATATATTGATAATCGAATAAATAAAAAATAAATAAAAGCGAACAAATACTAAGCTAAAATGATTAAATTGTTTAATAAGAATTTTTCAGTTCTTATGCGAATCAAAAATCTTTAAACGTCAAAAAATAGTCATAAATTTGTTTTAAACTCAAGGCTTTCGATTTTTTCTTGGATTTCTAATTTACATAAATCCTTAAATTTTAAAACAATAAAAAGTTATTTTAGAAGAATGGAATTTAAATTTTAATGTATATTTTTTATAATCATATTAAACAAATTAGTCTGAATAAAAAATAAAAAATTCGCTATTGTTAAGAAAAATTAATATTGAAAAAAGTATATGGTTTAAAAGTGCACTGATTTTTTCAAAGCGACTTTAAACGTTACGCTTTTTTCGTTGAAATATTGTGAGAAGTATCCGGTAATCTCAGTGAATTTATTGCAACATAAAAGAATGAAACTTTCTTCCAAATAAATTATTCATTAATTTTATTAACAAGCAATTTCCTATTCAATAAAAGAATTTTGTTCACAATAAAAGAATTAAATACATTATCAATGTAGTTCTGTAAAACCTGTTTTCTTTGTAGAAATTTATGGTTAACCTTCCAAACCATATCGATCATTCATCTTGAAGTTATTCTACAAAAACGTTGATAAGAGTTCAGAGAAATAAGAAAAACGAGTTTAAAGTGCTGAGTAAGCAAATGTAATCCTCTCTGATATTTGAAATTTTCGCGGACCGGCAAATTCGTATGCATTAATAGTTCTAAATTTACGAAAATCTAAGTCGTTCTAAGAATTATTTTAATCTGAGAAGATATAATTTTGTCAATCAGCAATTAAAATAAGTTAGGAATGTCCTGCAGGTAATGAGTGTTATAAAAATGTTATTCTCTGAGAAAATTGTTTTAATTTATTCCTAAACTTTGTGAATTATTACCAAGTTTTTACAATTAAATTATTAAAAAAAAAAAAAAATAATATTGATCTTTTGGTTTTTTTTAAATATTCTCCTTAGTAAATTCATATCTCAGCGCGTGCGAGGGCTTTAGACAATTCCAAAAATTTAATGCGTCTACGACTACTTTGAATACCACTTAATCACGTGCGCTTGCTTACACGAGGACACATTTACATTGCATGCGCCCTCTAGCGTCCGCTTAGGTCGGCCCACAAGACCAAATTACCAACACACGACATCGTGATTTACAATAAATAATTTAATTCAAGTGAATTTGGATTAAATAAAAAATGCCGGTAATTCAACGAGTTATGTATGTACAAATATTTTTTAATCGAATGTAAATTTTTCATTAGTATACTATTGCATATTTTACATTTATTGTGACAATTTTCAGAAAACCCAAAACACATAAAGGAAAACAAGTTCTTTTAAAAAGAGAACCTAAATTAATTGAAAAAGCTAAAGAAACATTTTTTATAAAAGGTCTTAAAACCACAGAAGTCGTGCGATCTTGCATGAAAGATTTGGTAAATATTTAAAGTACTTTTTTTATAAAATAAATTTTATTTATTGCACATTCTTTCACATTCAATTTTTATTTTAACAGTACATTTTAAAGAAACCTAATGGACAAATACTAAATAAAAGAAATGATATACGTCCATTTGAAGATCCGACACCACTTGAAAACTTTGGTAGAAAATTAAATGCCTCTCTGTTTATGCTTGTAAATAATAATAAGAAAAGACCTAATAATCTTATAATGGGTCGATTATTTGAACATACTATAATGGATATAGTAGAATTTGGTGTTGAAGATTATAGAAGCCTGCAAAGTTTTAAGTTGGAAAAAATTTCTAGTGATATCAAACCTATGCTAGTATTTCAAGGAGAATTATTTGAAAATAATTACGAATATGGGAGAATTAGGAATTTATTAGTTGATATGTTTCAAAAAGAATCAGTTGAACAAATAAGACTGCAAGGATTGGAACATGTTTTAAGTTTCACAGCTCACGATAATTGTATACTTTTAAGAAGTTACAAGTATGTATCAATATTTAATATATTTAAAATTATAAAAATTTCATTTATAAACATAATACTTCTTTTATTAGAGTAATACTAAAAAAAACAGGTACTCGAATACCAAGAATTGAATTGGTAGAAATTGGACCACGAATGAATTTAAGAATCAGGAGAACAAAACTTGCTACGGATGATCTCTTCAAGCAAGCTTGTAAAAAACCAAAGGAACTTAAGGTAACATTTATATTATTTAGAAAGAATTTTTACAAAAAAAATACTAATTATAACTATACTGTATAACTGTACTAATTGTTACTTTTTAGATAAAGAAGAAAAAGAATATTAGTGAAGATAACTTAGGAAAGACACTAGGCAGGATTCATGTAGGTGCTCAAAGACTAAATTCTATACAAACAAGGAAAATGAAAGGATTGCGTAAAACATTAACAGAAAAGAAAATTGAAAGAAAACGAAAAAATGAGAGTCTAGAAAACAGTGATAAAAGACCTAAGATTGTTGAAAATAATGAATGAGTTAAATCTATATTTTATACACAAAACAATAAAACTTTATTTAAAATATAATATAAAAATCTTTTTTATTTTTCTCTTACTATCCAAGAGGATTGTTGTCCGTGATCCTAAAATGAAAGCATTTCTTTTATGAAAATTGTATTTTAACTTAAAGAAAGATGCCTTTATAATAATATTATTTTAATTGTAAAAAAGTGCAGAACTATTTTGTTAGGAAAAAAAATTTTTTAAATTTCAAAACAAATTAATTTGAATTTTTTTTAAATTCACACAAGGAAAAAGATGTAAAACTTTTATTCAATTTTATCATGTTTTTCAAAGATTTAAAAATTTAATTTAAGGTTTATAATATGATTCATTGTAAACATCTTTCTTTAAAGTTTTCTTAAAAAAGTTAATGGATTTTTCTTACTCTTATATCAACTCCACAATTGAATAACTTATTTCTGACTTCATCGCAAAATTTTAATAATTCAGCATCCTTAACTTTTTTATCCAGAGCTTTAATCCTAACATTATTCCTAAATTCAACTAAAGTATTTAATAAAATAGAAATATCATTGCTTGCATTTGATGTTTTTGAAAATGAAATACCTAATTTAGAAATAACAAATTGCAAATAATTTGCTACTGCAGCAACACTTTCCGGCCTTCTTGCTGCAGTTACTGTCTAAAATAAAAATCAAATTTTTTATTTTTTTTAGATAATTTTTTATTTAAAAATGTTCAATAATAACCGTTTGTAATCTGAGCATTTTATTTCCAATAGAAATTAATTGTACAATGTCTTCCACAACTCTTGGTGTATTAAAATCATCTGCAAGTGCAGCATTTATTTTTTTTCTAGTCCTTTCTAAACACTAAAATAAAATATCATTAATATTTTTATTTCAATTTTTTTAAATATTTGACCACATACATCCAATAATTCAGGTGCATCTACATTTGCATCATATTTTCCAGAAACATAATCGTTGCAATCCTTTATAAAAAAGTCAATTTTTTTAAGCACAGCACTTGCTTTTTGAACCATTACATTGGAAAATATGAGATCTAAAAGTAAAACAATTAATGAAAATCAAATAAATTATTTCAATAATGTTTTTTTAATATATTACTTTTTTTGTAATCACTGAGAAGACATATCATTCTAAATTGATTAGCCGTACAAGTTTCTAACAAAGTGGGTATACTTATTGTATTTTTTAAACTTTTTGACATTTTTGTATCACCTGCTAAATGCAAATGTCCTGTATGAAACCAATAATTTATCCATTGATTTATATTGTGGTAACAACAGGATTGAGCTTCTTCATTTTCATGATGAGGAAACGCTAAATCTAATCCTCCACTATGTATATCAATATTATTTCCCAAAGTTGTGCTAATAAATGAAAATATAAATGCTTAGATGTTTTAGCAAGCACTTAAAAATGGATTTTATGTTTAGTTTACAATTCCCATTACTAATTATTATATTCAATATATTAATTGCAGGTTATTACCTCGCAATTGTGCTACATTCAATATGCCAACCTGGTCTACCTCGACCCCATGGACTTTCCCAATACGGCTCATTTTCTTTTGATGCTTTCCATAATGCAAAATCTAGAGATGATTTTTTATTTGAATCAGGTTCATTAGTTTGAGGAATGTTGAGTTTCCCATAATTTTCATATTTACAAGTATCAAAATACACAGAACCTATTAAATATTAAATAAAAATTGAATAGTCTTATTTTTATATTTTAATACAATGTAATATTAATCTTAATTAATATTACCGTCATGTCCCACATAAGCTCCACCTTTGTCCATAATTTGTTTAATAAATGCTATGATTTCTGAGATATAATTAGTTACTTTACAAGTTATAAATGGTCTCAAAATATTTAAAGAATCCATATCAGAAAAGAATTCATTTTCATAATGTTGTGTTATTTCATGACAGGATTGACCTGTCTCATTTGATCTTTGAATTATTTTATCATCAATATCAGTTATTCCCATTACTGATATAACATTAATATTAAAAAATTCAGATAATATTCTACGAATGATATCAAATCTTACATACGTACTAAAATAATTAAGTAAAACATTTTTATAAAATAATTATAATTATTTTATACAATGTGTATATAAGATTAAAATAAATACCAAGCATGACCAATATGAGAAGAGTCATAAACTGTTGGACCACACATATACCATGTAATAACATTATTATTTTTTAGGATCAGTGGTGTTTTGTTTCTAGTTATAGAATTGTAAACAGCAATATTGGTTTCATTTCCACTTGGTTTTATCCATTCGAATTTGTTAAGCTTAACTTTGTTTTGATAATGAAACAATCTCTTAAATGTGTAAAATTTATATATTGAACACATTTTAATTATAAAATCCTCCAATAAAATTTATAGTTATAAATAATCATAAGTGTTGTTTTAGAACCGGTGACAGCATGTATAAAAGGTGCGCAGCTGTTTTAAAGTCATAATACTCCTCGAGTCTGATTCGCTGAACCACCAAGATGGCGTAATTTACTAACTACCACATACGATGTTTACGCACAGACGTAATATTGCTCGCATAACCTTCATATAAGGGTGTGGAAGAAAGAAAACATCCGACAACTAGTGCGCGTCAACTAGCAACCTACGCTTCCTACTTTTAGAGTATCAACTGTTTTACCTTCTTGTAACGTTTATTTTTCCTCTCTGCGAAAATGGTTCTATGTAATATAGAGTGTGTGCAAAGAATATCGCAGTATTTGGATGTTTCCCCAGGGAAACTTTATGTTTCTGAAAATAACGTGAGTAATAAAGTTAGGGTAATGGAATTTAACGAGAAAAATGACTTTCTGTATTCCAATAATTTTTACTTTTCTTTACATAAAATGTTGTAAATATTAGTATGCAAAATTGTCGAAGAATTTTTCCATTATCATGATTTTTTTAATTGTTTAAATAATAATTAAGATTTAAAATTTTTAAGGCTATAGAATTTTTTTTAAGATTTAATCACAAACTGCATCGTAATTTGCATATTATATAAATATTACACACGTTGATAAGCTATTTATATTTAAAATTTTCAATAAAGTAGAATTCAAAAAGAAAAGAACATACGCAAATATTTTTTCAAATATAATAATTGAAATTTGTTAAATTTTCATTTTAATAATAATACTTTAAAAAAATAATTTATTATTTATAATATTCTTTAAAATCAATGATTTCTTTATTATCAATAATGAATATTATTTAAAAACTTTAAAACATGAAACAAAATCAATGATCTACAGAATTTGTTAAAGTCAGTAATTATTTTTTATTTTAATAAAGTATTAATTTCATATCCTTAGACATTAGCTTCAGATGATTTAATAAAAAATCAATGCACTGAAGGATTTAGTACAATTGTTCAAGCACTTGTAAAGAATTCTAAATATCCTGCTATTCTGGGTGACGATGCTGTAAAACAAGCACTAACAAGACAATGGTTAGAATATGCAGTCCTTTGCGTTAATTATACAGACAATTCCATTAATGAAAAACGAGTATTCAAGGTATTTATTAAAATAATAAAAATATTGATATAGTTTAAAAAATAAAAACACAAATATTTTAATTTTTATTTCAGGAGCTGAACTCTGTTTTGAAAATGAGTACCTATGTATCTGGTACCAAAAAAACTATTGCAGATATTACTCTTTATTATGCCCTACACGGTATCATGGTAAGATTAAAATAAAACAGTTTAGATGGAACAATTAACTAAACAAATTACTTTTTTATTACAGCAAAGACTGACTTTACAAGAAAAAGCTGAATACGTACATGTATCTAGATGGTTTGATAATATGCAGCAAGATGATAAATTGCGACAAACAATGGATCTAATAAATTTTAATATGATGCATTTATATTTGTAATGAATTAAATTTTTTCTCATTTAGTTTCTTAAAATAAGTTTCAGTTGCGAAATACTTTTTTTTACTAAATTTAGTTTAGGTTTTGTCATTAGTAAAATTAATTGTTAATTGCATCTTTAAGATCAAGAAATCGTGCAATTTTAAGTTATTGCTCACAACATACTTTTCATCATTATAATTTTGATTAAATAGATTATGCATTATACATAATATAATTGTGATTATTATTTGTCAATCTTTTACCATTTTTAATCCTCATTATTCATTTACCACTAGAGAAAAAAATATATAGCGCTCTACTAAAATTTATATAATATGCTTAAACTATAATCTTGTACAAGTACTCGGGTTTTTCAATACTTTTATTCTCTTTACTTTAATATTAAATGTAAATTTATTATTAAAAAAATTGTAAAACTGAAAATAATATTGAAATCATTTATCTATGCGTATTATCAGGAGTCCGCGAATGCGTGTATTAAACATACATGTGTTTTTGTAAAATTTATAATTATATATTCAAAATACTTTAATATGAATCAAAATAAAATAATATTTTATTCCACAAACAATGACTGTTAAAAGAAATTTTTTCAATTCTCTTCCAAACCTATTATTTGGGCTAAATTTATATTTAGACGAATTCTAGATTGAGAAATAGAATGGAGTAAAGGGTAAAAAAGTCTTTATTCAAGTTGTAAATAATTTTTGTAACAAATTTATGCGTGCAATTATAACATCGTAAGATTGTAAAATTCTTCATTGTCCAATTAAGAGTATTCGCTTGAGTATTGGTAAAAAACTGCTGAAAATGGTAAGTGTATAGAGCATTAATGACAATTTATATAAACAAATACCGTAACGTCCATCGATCATCGAGACGACGGTCATGACAATGTAATAGTTTATTGATTTTTAATCTATTAAACACGAGTATAACTCAATAAGATAATCTGAAGATTAAACATATTTAGATAGACTTAGCGAACATTGCTACGTTACAAAAAGAACGCCTGTCACAAGTGGATAAAGTGGCTCGTGTACACGGCAAGGCAAAACATTAAAAGCATAAAAGTCATAAATATTGTAATTCGCTTCTGATTTTGAAGCGCTTGAAAGCCGAAGCTGGCGGCGAGTTATCCGAAGGCTAGGTTGCCTCTCCACCTCTCGAGGAATCGATAAATTGCTGCGTAGAGTTGCACGAGTGATTTGTAGTTTACACGCGGACACTAGAAGAGGCTTTGAAAAATGCTCGAATAAATTATCGACCCAACATCATCTCAGCGCACCCGATAAACGACAGGCGGGCAAGAACGGAACGAGTAGAGAAGCCACCGCCGAACCAAGGCCGCGGCTCGCGAGATGTCGCGACGAGTGCACCACAAGACTCCCGACGGAATGCCGCCGTGAGCGGTGCGCGCGTGCCTTGCTCCTTAGACAAGGACGCCAACGTGAAAATTATCGACGACCGCGAGCTAGACGAGAGGATAAGGAAAGCCCAGGCGGTTCGTCTCGCGAGTCGTCTGCCATCGCGGCCTCCTCCTCTGCCTCCCCTCCCCTTCTTCGGGCCCTAGCCTCACCCGCGTCGTCATCGGACAGAAAAGACAGAGGCGACCGCGGCAAAAAGGCCCGAAAGATGTCTGCCATATACGGACTCTCCGTGGCTCAACGGCCGAGCGCGCGGGGTAGGGGCGACTGCAGAAAGCTAAAGCGCAGCGCGCCGCTGATGAATAGTAGTGTCCGCGTCAGTCCTTGGCCAGCTGCGCGAAAACTCGCTCCGCGACTAGAGTGGCGACGGATCGGCCGAGACTAGAGACTCGCTCCGGGATCTTCGACGGAGATGCCAGTCCGAGTCTCCGCGAGCGCGCTTCTCCCGTAGGAGAGGGACCGGGACTCTCTTTTGCGACTGGCCATAGCCGCGTATACGCGAGGCGTGCGAGTGTCTGCCGAAAAAGCACTACCACCACGAGAGCAGAGATGGCCGACGACTCCAGTGTGCGCGTCGCAGTGCGGTGAGTACGCACGCACACAGACACAGTAGTGCGACTCTCTATTTCCGAGCATCTTCCCCTCTGTCCCTGCCGAATGCCAGGGGCCCTTGGCCCTTTTCCTCCAATCCAACATCCCGGGGCCGACGCCAACCCGCGGTCGATTGCTTTCGGTCTTTTTTTCAAGGCTTATTTGCACGCGGCTTCGCGCGACGTCTGTAGTTTGCTCGACGACGTTCTTCTCGTCAGGCCTGAGCGACTCTGATAATCCGATCATCCAAGGCTATCGATCATATACAAGTGCAGTGCGCTGCAGCACAATGAATTTATTTGCCTCTCGAGTTCGCTCTTGCTCTGATTACGTAGTATTTTTCTTCGTTGGAGAAAGAAAGTGTTTTTGGCACGATGCGCGTGCAAGAGGGAGAGAGGGAGAGAGAGAGAGAGCGAGTGTGAAGGAGAAAAGGGAGTAAATACGTACGGCGGCGTGGCGTGAAAAGAAATCGAGTCGATCATCCTCGAGAATCAGGCGTCAGGCGTTATTAGGAGCTTCTCGATAAAGTGTTCGGGTGCGAGATTATTATCTCCGGCTCACCGCGATTCGGTGACGGTAAAAATACGGTTTTTCACAGTGTCGAAGTTGGGTGTTGTAGGTTCGAAAGCTCGATAAGCCATTAAAATCACGCTCGCGTGTCTCTTGTAACCAAATATGAAAACAGGATACGGATGCGAAATCGTCGGCTCCGCTACGCGGAAAGAAAGATTTTTCGAGGTCGCGGCTGTGTGGGAGTTGGGAACGTCGAAAAAACGTGGAGCAATCTTCCACCGCTGCAATGCACGCGCTGTACTTTTTTCTTTCGGT
The DNA here is from genome assembly GCA_018907185.1 of Platyscapa corneri. Taxonomy (NCBI): domain Eukaryota; kingdom Metazoa; phylum Arthropoda; class Insecta; order Hymenoptera; family Agaonidae; genus Platyscapa; species Platyscapa corneri. Next base: position 937,542 of record JACCHW010000037.1, read on the forward strand.
TTCGTATTTTTTTTCTTTGCAAGTGCCGTCCGATGCGGTTGTAGCGGCAACTCGAAGGAATGCCGAGAACTCCCCGAGTTTCGCTCGCGTTTCGCAATTTCGTGAAAGTGATTGATTGCGAGCTGCTTTTTTCGCGTACTGCTAATTCTAACCCTTTAATTAGAGAAATCACCGGTCCGTAAGAGTGCACTATACGTGCTATGCTCTTTAACTCGCTGTGTGTACAGCTGAGCTTCTTGGTAGAAGTAAACGACTGGAATAATGTGTTCGAGCCTTTTTTCTAGAGCTCGAGCGGTCGCCGATGGAGAAGTGTTGGGAAAATTTCGAAGGATCTTATCGGCCGATGAATAATGGATTTTTCACGTAAAAACGTTCGTTATCGCGAGGCTAAAAGTTGCTATTTTATTGCACGTAAAATATTACAATGACGGTTTTTCAATTATTCCGCCTCAATGCAAACAAAAATGTCGAGCGTAGTATTATTTAGGTTTAATAAACGCTGGCGCCGAGAAGAATTTACGATGATTTATGATCGCGATAATTTTCACGGTCCTCACCACACCAAGGCTCAAGATTTAGAAAGTTTTGTCCCCCTTATGTACATGTTCTAGGTCATGAACCCTTTCTAAACATATCATTATTAGAATCTTGATTCGAAACGTATTAAACTCTACTCGCGAGTTAAAAATTGAAAAACGATAAATTTCCGATTAGGTTCATTCGTCTTTTGTTATGAAAACTATCGTGTTAACCGTTATTTGCAGCGATTGTCTTTGTTGGTTAACTGATAGGCACTCGTAAATTATTCAATCGCTGTGTTTTGCTTATTTTTATAAAATAATTTAAATAGCTCTGATGAGAGATTAAAAGTGTAGCGCTCACTGGGTACATACCGTGCGAAAAAAAAGTCAAGTCCGTTTTACACCACCTAAACTTTAATTAATTAAAAATTTAAGTGCTTACCAACACCTTCATTTATGATAAATATCAAGCTGTCGTCGTTTCATGGCCAAAATTTAATTAACTGATTAAATTAATAAACTGGATTAAATCAGTCTAAAGAAAATTTTGCATTACATCCGCATTAGCCTAGAATTGCATTGTTCAACTACAATTATTAGCTAATTATTCATTTATTGCGGATTCAAAAGCACGAGAAACAAATTATTATTAACATAAAAAATAGGAATCATTTTTTGCATTTTAACGAGCTGATTTACCACAATAACAACACGCGAGATTCGATAATTCCCTAGTAAAAAATCCTTCGAATCAAGGTTGCTGTCACATACGAAGATCGATCGTAAGTTTGCTTGGATGCAGCGTCCGTAGCGAAAGCGCATTCGTGAAATATAGATTTTGCGCCACTGAAAAAAGTTGGCACGTGCGTTCGTTTGTAGCTCCTCTTCAATGACATTTAATGTCCAGAAGAAGAGTCGCGGAGTCGCGTCGAAAAGATGGATCACCATTAAGACAGAATCTAAATTCGAAAGGACAAGAAAGTACAATTGTCAGCGGATAAATAAGAGAGTAAATATTGATCTTAAAACTGTGCGTCAGCGCTCCTCGTGGGGGGGGGGGGATCGAGCCTCTCAATTTGACAGTTCGATGCAAAATTATGCAAAAACGCGTTCGCGAATAATACCAATACACTCGGGCGTATTTGTCGTGCTGGCACTAGCAAAGAGACGCGTCAGTCACTTGGCCGATTTAAAAAACAGCCTCTTACTTGGAAGCGCACGTGTCGCGCGCAACATTTAGACGCTTGAAAAAAGTATCGTGACATTAGCATTTGCAATTGGCGCGAGCGACAAGTAAATTAGCGCGTCGATTCGCCCGGCGGATGGTCGTCCTTAACGATTGGCTCGGGCCGAAAAAGTTTTGCTCGCGAGCCGAGCTCTTGGTCTCTCGTCACTCGTCTTCCGTCTTCCGAAGGCCTCCGGATGCGGCGCCTCGGAGTTCCCTTTGCTTAAAGAATTAAACACGCGTAATACCTGTTTTTAAAAGCTGGCGTAGGTGCGCGAGAGCTGGCGCAAGACGCTAAAAAGCGTACGCGAGCCATTAAGCCGACGCGACAATCTCCTATGCTTTCCGATCAATGGTCACTCGTCCACTTAACCTCTCCCTGCCGTGCATTGGAAATAGGCCACTATGGCTGGTCCGAAAAGGCGCCGCTTACACTTCCTGCCTCGACTCCAGCTCTTTTCTATTGTCCTCCCGTCCGAGTGCGATCGCTTCGTACTTCTCTCGTCTTTGCTCGTTCCTTTCCGTTGGGCCTGATGTTTGGATGTGGAAAATGCCGGGGCAGGAAATTGCGAAAAACAAAAATATTGTCGAGGTCGGTATTCAAAACCGTTAATACTCGGCCACGAAATGCCGAGATGCATTATTAAGTCGATCGCCATGGTCTTTCGTAACTCGCCCGTAGACATCCGCTCACGCACGAACTTGATATTTACCCTTCGCTCTCCGAAGAAATGGCGCGCTACATTCAACAAATATGTTAATACGCGTGAAAATTAATATCTTCGGTGGGTGCACGTGTCCGCTGTTGGAAAGCGCAACTCAAGTTTCGTAAACTTGATACCTTATGAATGAGTAGGGAAAAAAGCAGCCATTCGGTTGGTACTGTCGACGGAAAAGCTTTATTCTAAGCTGCTCTGCATTATATTAAATAACTCGTTATTTTCGAATCGGATCTGTCCACTTTGCAATTCATATTACTAGGATATCGATACTGCGTTATAACATTCTGAATAACATTCTTGCATTTCAGTTCAGCATATTTAGTTCCTCGTTATGATTCTTACGATCGTTACGCGAGCGCAAGAAATTATAATATTATTTAGAAATATTTTTATCTTCGCGAACGAGGGAAAACATTATCGTTTGTTAACTGCTTCAACCGTCTCTTTTACGTTTAAATTGCGCGCGACAACTGAAATGCGACGCGTAATTTTCTCCGATCGATTTCAAATCGAAATTCAATTTTTATTCTTCTCTATTTTACAAATTCAGTTGTACTTCTCACTGAATACTATGTATCAGCGAAGACTGAAGATGCATTCCTTCGAATGTTGTTGCCTGTGACAATATAGTCTTGGTTAATTCACCAGCACCGACTCGCAGCTTAAAATAATAGTATACTCGGTGTTTCCTTGCTCTCACGGTTTCAGCCTTATAAAATTATATGAAGCGAAGCTTTGTAATCAGCATTAGAAGGTCCTTGACCTCAGCGTGTAGTTGGAAATTGTTCGTGATAAGCTTCCGTAACGACAGTCAACTGAAAACTATCAAGAGGATGCGTGAGAAATAAATATTACGCGATTTAGCAAAGTTTGTGCGGAATTAAAATATTTCCAATGCAGATTGCATTGAACCGCACAAATCTGAATTATGCATCTAAGATTTCAAAATTATTTGTCTTATATAATTATCAATTTCAAGGCAAGGCCTTTAAAATAAAGTAACGTCATAATCTTTGTTTTTCAATTACGTTGTTCCGCTTCTCTTTTCTTTGTTAACTTAAGTTACAAATAGCATCGTATTATTCGCGATGTATTATTTACGAACTCTCAGTATGGAAGTATATGAAACGAACAGATTCGAGTTCTTAAATAATTAGTTAGAACCTTGAAAAAGACGCGTAACTGCTGCATTATTAATTTTAATAGGGCCGAAAACCGTTGACGTGAAAAAAGGGAGAAATAAATTATTAACGAACGCTTAAATATTCGCGTTGCAAAGACGTTATAATTTCTTCGTGAATTATTTAAAAATCCTAATAAAATATTATTAGAACACGCGGTGGTGCATTATTGATCGGTTTAAAGAAAAAAATTCGTCGAATTTGAACGTACGAAAGCTTAACCTAAAATCTATCGAAGTTTTACACTTTAAACAGATTTTAAGACAAAATAGTAACAAATCTCTTATACGTGAAAAAGGTTTTTAAATTTTTTTAACGTAGAGTAAAATAAGGTTAAACAATAAATAATAAATCAAATTCGCTCGAGCGAGCAAAAACGTTTATTTAGATTCTTGTGCAATGGATTCAAGCGTAGACGTATTTCGTTTAGAAATAAAAAAGATGAAAAAAATGAACTGCAATAGAGGCACAAATTGATTTTGTTGGCGCGCAGTAAGACGAAGAGGAGGTTGTCATGCATCGCTTTACATGGAGTGTTTTTTTTATCAACCGCGGTGCATCGACCTATTGCTCTTAAAATGCGCCCTGACACGATAAAACTCCACAGACTCGATAAGAATAAGGTAGTTGAAAAACAAGACTTCGGCAAGACAATGTGTATTGTCATAACTATTCTCCTTTTAAAGTAACCGAACTTGCGAAATTAAAAATAGCGTGCAAAAATTCTGCAGGCCTCGATCAGCGAGCTCGTATTCCCTCGCCATTAGCGTCTTTCGATTTTTCCCAATATTTGGCTCAGCTCTTACGCAGACTCGTACGCGTCTTGCATCGACTGCACTAACCAAGACCACAAGACCGAAATTTTAACTTGGAAAAGTCTCGAAGAGTCCGGGGGTCGGGGCTGGCAGTGCGCTTGATTGAAAAAATAACGCATTGCAGCCCAAAAAAGTGTAAATATTTAGGAATACGATCTTGATTGCCCGCGAACTTTTCTTAAACGCAAGATTCCGTAATCTCGCGAGTTTCTTCAGCGCTTCAATTAAGGCTTACGAGTTAATTTCGATTTTAAAGATACTCGGAGGAATCTTAACGACCCGAGTTTCTCAGAAATTACATACCATAACGGGGCGGAAGCTTGATTACGTAGAAAGCGATGAAAGAAAAAGCCAATCGAGGGCCGGAACTCGGAGAGCCGAGCGAGGACGGCGTTTCCTCCAATCAGTGCGATCGAGACGGAATCGGGGGAGTCTACCCTGACGATCGAAAGTGCAATTACTCGCGATAGATCCACTTTCTCTAGGGGCTCTCCCGGTTCGAGCCTTCCTCCACCCTCCCCTGCTACTGCTACTCCGCCCCGACGCAGCCGTAGTCCGCGACGTTTCTACCCGGAAAACACGAGCAGCTGCAGCATTTTTACTCGAGAGAATTCCTCGATCGCCAATCTGACCTACGCGCGTTTGTTTTTCGCTCCCGGCATTCGCGCAATGCCGCGCCATTGCCTCAGGAATCCCGCGAAGCTCGTTACGCGGAAGCCAACTCGCCCTTCTATTCGGAGAAGGAAAACGCGCGCCAAATACGACGACAAATTGGAGAGCGGAAGGGCAACGCCGACGACTGTCCGTCCTGACCCAAGCGGCGACCGGGTTATTTTTAAAGCTCCGGTGCTGACTTGGCGAGTGATCGATCGAAGGCCGAAGCCCATCGCCGAGAGCCGAACGAATCAATCAGCGGCCGCTTTTCCTCTGGGCCGGTTCTCGCCGGTCTTCGCGTTATTTGTCCCCTGCCCACCCCCTCCGCCTCCTCTCCCCACACTCCCCTGCCCATTGATAAGGCGGGGCCCGGTCGCGCTCATTCATGATTTCACGCTGTGCGAGGCCGAGAATCGAGCGCAGCCGCGCTAATTGCCAGCAACGCCGTGTCCCGTCGCGAGCCGATCGCTGCTGAAGCTACGCGGGCGTTCAGCAACGATCTCTCGCTTGTTTAGCTCCGTCTCCGCGACACTTTTGCGAGCGTCTTTGTTGCGCATTGTTCGGCCGACCAACGCCGCACTGGCAACGCTGAAAAATGTCCTTTGCTCTGTTCGCCTCGCCGCCGATTGTGCAACATGCAAATCTTGCCGCGAGAAGATACGAACTGCGGCTCGAGATTTCAAACGGATGCAGGTGCGACGCCTGCGGTGTGAAATTTGGGGCGGCTCGAGGACAATCTTGTAATTTATTGAAATTCAGCAAAGTACGAACGGTCTTGTGACGGTTTCGCCACCGTCCCTCGAGTTTCGCAGTCAAATACGATCGTACGGCTCTTGTGCTGGCACATCGTTTCTCTCTTTGGTCGGTCGCATTGACGTCTACGATTTTGCTGTTTACAATTATTTAAAAAAGCTCGTTAAAAACGCCGCTGTTAAACTTCGTCCAAGCGAGTTATCTTATTTTTACTTTATCGAGAATCTTCCCGATTAGATATTGCCCTTTCCTTGGTCGCGCGCAACTGCAACACTCGCTCGTACACACGCGGAAGAAGATTAGCGCTTCGGTTGCCAGTAAATAATAATTTAAACAACTTTGCGTTAGGATTTCGCTTGGAAATCGCGAAAATGAATTTTAGGTTACTCCTGTAACGGCGACGCTTTATTTTTAACCGCAGCCTCGACTCGAAACCGATAGGCCTTCTTATTGCATTATAAGCTCGAGTAATCGAAGGCTTGCGCTGCTAAACGAAACTACAATAGCTTGGATTCCAGAATTTATTCGCGTTCTCCGAGCGAACGCTCGAGCACCTGTGACGTGTATTTTAACATTGAGTGCTACTTTGCAATCAGGAGTATAAATACGAGTCGCTTAACCGCGACAAAGATAATTCGTTAATTAATCGTCGTCTCCGATGGTTGCTGCTTTAACACCTGCTATCGCGGCTTAATCGTTCACGTGATCGCACATTTGACTTTTCGTGCTCTAAGCTCGCGATGTCGGCGTTAATATTTAATCCGACCTAGAAACACTGAAAATAGTCGAAGCAATCGATATCTTCGTTTAAAGTTGTAGAAAAGAATTTAGCCTCCGAATACCTCATTCTCGAGTCGTTGATTGCAATTAGATTCGATTCAAAAAACGATTCGCCCGAGTTAATTCGAAAATGAATTCATAATCAGAGCACAAGAACGGTTTCGCGTAAAATTTATGGCACACTCAACTGATTAATTGCACTCGTACAAATTTATAAGCAATGGCTAATTAATGCAAGAATCAGCAACGTTAAACTGACGTTGCTTATAAATAATTACATCCAGTTATTCTCGCGAAGTGCACTAGCCTGATAATTATAATTTTACGTATAGATAACGCTAACTTGAAGTTATGGTCATGGTTAAGTAGGTGTAGCCGGCGATTGCAGTGTGCGTGAAGTTATTCGTTAAATTGGAGATAACGCTAGAGTTTCGTACAAATTTGCACATAATTTTAATCTAATAAAAGATTTCGAAATGCCTCTTATCTGAAGGTCGTGATTTTAAGTGTTCGTGTAACACAAGGGAATAGAGAAACTTACGTATGCAAGATAATTAATTGTATTTCTTGATATAATTGGTATAATTCTTGGTATAATTGATGCACAGAAAATAAAAAACGAATGGCGTAGAAATTGCTTTTGCTTTTCAGTGGTTGCCTCGTTGATGTTCTCCTCTGTATCGAGTTAAGATAAGCACCTGCTATTCCGTATTAATCTCGGCGCTATTAATGCCGTCGAAAACAAACAGAGTCAAAAGGCGCGATAATAGGAGGCGGCGGCGTTCAATCAGCCGATAAGACCGGATATTTTACTTTATTTTTCATTAAGTTAGTCACCGGTGGCTTCGGAATCAGCTGATGAGACGGGCACGCATGCGCATCCCCATTTGTCGGATAGATCGTTCGAAAGCCAAGTCGCGCAATGTCGAACGAAGATCAGCGAATTTTTTGCGTTCACAGAGAACCGAGCTCGTTGATAACATTTCATTGTCAAATAAATAATAAGCAGCTGCGCGTTCAACGAGTGACAACATTGTGTCGCATCGAACTGCGGACAAAGTAAAAAGCATCTCTATCGCGCCTGCAAACAACTGCCACCCCCTCCCCACACACGCACAAAAGTGCATTCTCAAATTCGCTTTTTACGCACGAAGTAATATTGGCAATCTATAACGAACATTTCCCAGATCACCAAAATGCCTCCCAATCTAGCCACCATTCGTGAAACAATTGTCACAATTGACCTACGATCAGCGGTACCATCTTGAGCAACTATTTTTCGAACAACTTCGATTCGAAAACAACCTGCGCCAATTATCGTTCCATGCAAATCAAACGAGAATAACTGACAGGGAGGGTTTGTCGGGTGAATGTTGAAAACTAAAGCGCATTGGTGGTTGGTAATAATAAGGTGTAAATCACCGCCAGGGCGGACACTAACGCGAAACGATGTTTAAATTACAGGATCCGGCCGCAAGTGGCGCGCGAGGTGATCGACATGTGTCGGATCTGCACGGAGGTTCCGACGGGCGAACCCCAGGTTTTCCTCGGCCCGGACAAGGCCTTCACTTACGACTACGTGTTCGACACGAGCTCGGACCAGTGCTCGATCTATGAGACCTGCGTGGCAAGGCTCGTCGAGGGCGCCCTCGACGGCTACAACGCCACGGTCTTGGCCTACGGGCAGACTGGCTCCGGCAAGACCTACACCATGGGCACGGGCTTCGACGTGGAGATCGACGACACCGTCATCGGGATCATCCCCAGGGCCATCAAGCACCTCTTCGACGGCATCACGGAGAAACAAGCGCGCGCCAAGGAACGCGCCCAGATGCCCCCGGAGTTCAAGGTCAGTCAGCTGCCTGTCCTGTTATGCCCGAGTGAAAGTTGAAAGTTGAAAGTTGAAAGTTGGCAGTTGGCGAGTTAAGGGCTACCACCGCTGACTAACTCCCACCGAGTCGGGACGAACGTACCGATCGTCCCGCTCTCGAAAAAATAAAACGCCTCTGTGAATGGACTCTTTGAGCTCATTTCTCGCCGGACTGGCTTAACTCGACGATATCCTGGCATTGCAATTTCTAAATACGCGCTTTGGCTCGCGTTTTTTCGCGTTTCGTTCATCAATAATGAGTTCGCGATCGTGTGTTTTCGGTTGAAAAGCTTTCGCGAATTATTGCAACTGGTAAGTTGCGTCGCGAAGCATTGGAAATTATTTTTAGGTAAATTAATTTTGGACCGATCGATCTAGTGCAAACACCAATTACATTAGATTGATCGAATAAAGTACTTAAATACGTCGGCAATTTAAAAATTCCTAGACTTTATCTAAAATCGCGATATCACGCGCGCCTTTCGTTTGCCATTCATTCTTCTAATCAGCCGCAATTAGCAGCATTTCGTTTCTTTATTCCAACATTATTATCGTCGATCGATAAAATTTCGAGATCAATTATTAAAACTGAATCGCCGGCGTCGCCTGTATTTTCAGAACGTGGATCCGATATTTTCCACAAATTTAAATTGTCGTTAATTGTCATTTTTTATCGTTATTTTCGAATGATCTCAATTGACTGGATCAGGAGGGAAATGTTTTCAACGAAACCTTCTTTTTTATCTTCGAAATTGTCGATAAAAGTGAAAAAGCGCGACTCGACCGATGATGATGATGCTTTTGAAGGCTAGCGGTTAATAAATGTTGCGTGCACAAAGAATTTAGTATGAAACGAATCGACAAAAGACTGTTTAGGGAAATACTGCGAAAAGGAAACCACCCACGCAGTAATAAATTATCAAAAGCATCGCGACGTCATCGATGGAATGTGGAAATATCTGCTTCTGTTTATTAATGAGATTTATGACGCGTAAAAGCAAAAGGACAAAATGCTGCTTTGATCGGCCTGGAAATCAATGTTACATAAAGTCCGAGAAATTATCGCGCCGGAATTACAATAAACGGCTTTTCCAACCTCAGCCGAGCTGCGCTTAAACAGTGAGACGCAACGCTAATTTATTCCTTCGATCATTAACATTCATGATAAAATGGCCGTTTTATTTCTCACATCCTCCGAGACGTACGCGGTGCGCTATTAAATTGACTAATACGCTTTCGAGCTCTGTATAATTTATACTGCAACAAGTACTGACACGTGGAGAGGTATAAACGCGAGAAATCAAAAAGCATAACTCGTGTACGCGCGATACGAAATTGTCTCTGTGCATTCATAATTGCATCTCGCGTCTATAATATATCGTCGCTCGAAATAGAGTGTAACGTTCTCGGGAACTGAGGAAACTGGAGCAAAAGTGCTGGCGAGTAACCGAATAGACGTCGTCCACATAATACCTCGGCTTCTTCGCGGAGACGGAACAAGGTGACATCCGAGTTACACTTACGATACGCGATATCAGCCTCTGGGACTCGACGAAACTCGTGGGAGTCGCACGGGGGCGACGCGGTCCGACGTTTTCTGGCGATTCGAACCTCAATGTTGCAACGCTCGAGAGAGAGAGAGAGAGAGAGAGAGAGAGAGCGAGGGAATTATGAAAAGCGCAGATTCGACGAATCAATGTCTTGGCTGCTTCTGTCGAGTAAAACTTTAGAAAGCTGGGAATATGTGTTACGTGTCGAAATGATATCTAAGATCTCCAGTCGCTTTATTTCCAGGCCATTTTAGATTAATGTGCCGGATCGACGTTGCTCGAACAAAGGCATTGAAGTTGCGCAAAACATCCGTCGCCTCTAACACGCGACAAACGAAAATTTAGTTTTCGCTACCGTTACATGCCACATAATTAATTCGCTCGTTTGTCGCTGTTTCCATTAGGCATTAGCTGCAACATCTTGCCCGAGTACAAATTTGAATTCGACTACAAGCTACTTTACGTCATTACCATTGTCGGTAATCGTGTCATTATTCAAATTCGTTAGAATAATTCGATGTGCCTGCCGGCCGACCCACGCGACTCCAGAAAATTCTTAAAATATCAAAGATCTATTATAAGAGTTGGAGGTTGTTTGTTATTGAGCTTGCTTTTATTGTTGTTGTAAAATACAATGTTTCTGGTCTATTAAATTGTTTGATTCGATGGTAATTAATGTTGGATGTCACAAAGAAATACGAAAACGCACGGATAACTTTATGTTAATTATTTATCGCGCTAAATAAAAACATGACGCGCGAAGCTTCTATACCGCAAAAGATATCGAACATTTTCAAAAAAATTTTTACCGTTTTACACTTAACATAAGTTTTTTCGCAACCGAATTGCACGTAAATAAACAGGGCAACAATAAAATAGCTTTTCGCTCAGCATTTAATTTAATAATTTTTTTGCGGCTAATATTGCGCTTTACATTGCTTTGAACGCGTTTCCTTTAGCAAAACTTAGCGGTAAATATAGCATATGAGTGATACGCTCTCCGCAGTAAACTAATTGTAACGTGCCTTGTTTCTGCATCCGATACATCTTTGTCTCATTAATTGCTAAAAATAAAATTTTAATTAAAACTTAGCCACACTCAATGACAAATCATACTTTGGAAAATTTTTTCTCAATTATGCAAATTCTATTCTTTATACTTCATTTGTATCGAAGAGGAGTCTGAATATCTGCGTTCGCGTTCGAATGGCCATAAAGTTATTAAAACAAAGTCCACTTACAATATAAACAATAAAATAACACGCGATCCTTTGTGGCTTTGCAATTGGATTCTCAAAATATTTATTCCAAGTGGATGTAAAAAAACTTAATAATCTTATTACAATAGTTCGTTATTACACATTCGGCAAGAAACATAACTTCTTTACTTAACTTGTTTACAAAATATTTTACGGTAATTTAAAGATTGAAAAATGAAGCGTAACTTTATCCATTTACGACTTTAGATTATTACGAATGCAGCTCTAATGTATCGGCGGTACTAATTAAGAAAAATATTAGTCACCGGAAAAAGAGCTGAAAAACACGAGGATAAAAAAAAATGACGAAATTGCAACAGGTAACAAGGAAATGTCGTATAAAACAGGTGACCGCGCAATTTCTGGAGCTCTACAACGAGGACCTGAAAGATCTTCTAGAGCCGGGGGGTCCCCGAGGCGGGGCCCGCATCCACGAGGACACGACGGGCAACATCCACCTCGCCGGGGTCGAGTCCCGCATTGTTACCAGTCCCCAAGAGGCCCTGGAATACCTGCGTCTCGGCGCCTTGTCAAGGACCACCGGCTCCACGCAGATGAATACTCAGTCCTCGCGATCCCACGCGATATTCACCCTCTACGTGAAGCAGCAGCGTTGCATCAAAATCGAGGATCCCGATGCGGACGTGGACACGACCAACGCCATGGAAACCGCCAGCGAGTTCGAGACCTTGACAGCAAAGTTTCATTTCGTCGACTTGGCCGGCTCCGAGAGGCTAAAGAGGACCGGAGCCACGGGGGACCGCGCCAAGGAGGGCATTTCCATCAATTGCGGACTGGTCAGTTTTCCATTGTGAGCCCATTAGCGCTAAAACACCTTTTGTCGAGGGCGTCCCTGTGTCCTCGCTTGTGTTAATTTACGCACAAAGAGCCATTATTCATGCTTTTCAGATTAAGGCGTGGTGTTATTGAATTCTTGAATCAACTCGACAACTGACATTTATATATTATTATTTTATTATTTTTACACAATTTTTTAACATAACTCACGACGATTAATACAATTGCGACTCGGCAGTTCAACGAACTCCGGTCTCCGGCTCGAGCTTTTATCTCGCGACGGTTTCGAGGCTCGGAAATAAATTACGAGTTAAAATTTATAAGACGTCGATGATATCCTGCAACGAGCTTATGACGAAAGCTTCAATTATTCAGAGCAGAATTTTTTTAAAGCAAAGTTTTTACAGAAGGGCTCGTTGGAATACTATCGACAATAGGACGCGAATAATACCCAGCCGATTATTTACAATTATTATGAGAAAATTAGCATTTAAATGCCGTAGCCCCGCAGTTATGAAAAATTCATAAAGGAAATTCTTTAGTATGCTCCGCTCGAACGACGGAGACAGGGAGAGAGAGAGAGAGAGAGAGAGAGAGAGAGAGAGAGAGAGAGCGCGCGCGCGAAAAGGAAGAGGGGAAGAAGGGAATTTGAAATCGCGAATTCGATTCTTTGGTGATAAAATCGATTGGCCACGATTGGCATTTTAAGCGTCACTTTGTCCTCGCCGTTACTCTCTCGGTCCGCGATGCTAATTTCGCTAAATGACGCGCGTAATTTTAATGGGCATTCCCGTTGTAGTTGGCTTTGGGTAACGTCATTTCGGCGCTGGGCGACAAGACGAAGAAGGCGCTGCACGTGCCTTACCGGGACTCTAAGCTCACCAGGTTGCTGCAGGACTCGTTGGGGGGCAACAGCCAAACGGTGATGATAGCCTGCGTCTCGCCGAGCGACCGCGACTTCATGGAGACGCTCAGCACCTTGAAATATGCCAACCGAGCGAGAAATATCAAAAATAAAGTTACTATTAATCAGGATAAGAGTTCGAGGACCATCGCCTCGCTTCGAAGAGAGATTCAGCAGCTTCAGATGGAATTGTTGGAGTATCGGCAAGGTACGTCTTTCTTGTACGACGTTGTAGAAATAAGATACACCGTAGTCCTACTTTTGGCAAATCCGATTGGTCCAAAGGCAATCGGTCGATCCTGTACTTTTTTATTAGTAAATCAAGCGCAAACTTTTCCGTGTTTCGTGTTTCGAGTCGATGCTGAATACGCGAGCTATTTAAGGGAGAGCATCGTTGTCGCAGAATGAACTTATAGAAATCGCTCGCTGCAACAGAACGCTAACCTCTACAGCTCACAGCTCCTGAAAAAATACTTAACTTTACGAATTAAACCATTTTTGCATATTCGCGCAAAGATCAGTCGTCCCGGTCTTGAGAAGCCGAAGAACTCGAGCGATGGAGTATTCGACAACCGCGTTACACTAGTAGGGGCCTCTTTGGCCGGAGTGCGACGCGACTACTTACCGAGTATTTGCACTTAACGTTATTGGTAGATAAATGGCAGTAAACGGGGTAATGGAACGTCAACCGGTGTTTTCTCGTCTCGCGCCACGCGGCCGAAATCTCCGAGCCAATAATAAGATTCAGACGAGTGCATTATTATTCATGCAATTATGAAAATTGATCGGCGGCTCCATTAGCAACTCTGCAATGCGGTCTGGTCAGCACCTCCTCCTCGGCACTGCACTACAGCGCAACGCGACAATCTACTCGCTTTTCCGTAATCGGTTTCGCACCAATTTACGCGTACTTATACGAAAACCGAGGACAGCCGTGCCCGAGGAGGTGGAAAGATTGTGGAGAAGCTGCAGTTGCCGAGTTTCTCTCAAGGTCCGCAAAATCGGTGAATTTGCGTGACTGGCGTTGCGGGTAAACAAAAACTAAAGACGCGCACGGCATCCATCGCTAGGAGCGGTCCGCCGGCCCTCCCTACCTCTGACCTAACTTAGGCTCTATAATTTGGCCAAGGGCTCGCTTAAGCGCACCCGAATCGACTTGAGCAAATGGCCGAGAGGTTGAAGCCTCCACAACGAGAGCCGCGCTTAAGAATGTTGAAAAATTGGCGCAGGCAAGCGAGTGGTGGGCGAAGACGGTGTCAACGACGCCTGGCACGAGAACCAGATGCTGAACAGCGAGCTTCAGAGCCTGCGCACCCGGGTCAAGGCTCTGTCGGAGACGGTCGACGTCCTCACGGCCAAGAATTCGCTGCTGCTGGCCGAAAAGGCGGCCGGCCAGTGGATGTCGTCGGGCGCGGCGGCTGCCGGAGGTGACGTCACCGGCCTGGTGCAGGGCTACCTGCAGGAGATCGAGGAGCTGAGGGCGAGACTCTTGGAAGCGGAGGCGCTCTACCAGCAGCTCAAGAAACGACAGATGCACGTAAGTGAAACTTTGTTGCGCACCTCCGCCCTTCCCCTTTTCCTGGAACTCGCGGCAATCTCGATGCATTCGGAAATCGGAAAAGCTGCTTTCTCGCGAGAGTGCGTCGACTTTCTTTTTAAAGAAAACCAAAACTGCCGCTGCCGCAATACTGAATTTAGTTGTCGCTTTCGGTATCCGGCATCGAATGTTGTAAGATTAAAAGCGGCTTTATTCAGCTGTGAAATCAGAAAGGAGCTGCTCGTTCCGGAGGCGTAAAAATATGTTTTCAATGCGGTTACCGATTCACCCACGCTCAATCGCGGTATTGAACGGACCACTTAATCGTATGGCTTTTTGAAATTAAGCGCAACGATATTTAGGCTAATGAACTTCGCGAGGCAAGAGCTCATCGGTGTGTAAATTAGCTTGAATAATTATTTTCAATAACTCAGCTAAAAGTAAAACTTTCTTTACAGTGCTTTTTTCAGATAACTCTAAAGATAACTAAAGCTGTAGTTAACTCGATGATTTTAGCGACGTAAAAGCTTTATTATACCGATCCAATCTATAAAATCTCGAAATAACGCTAATAATATTTTCCTTCGTTTCTTGAAATTCGGAACGTAACCTTGATAAATTGTAAATTCTAATAACGACAGCTTTAACGAGATCAAACGTCCGATGTGTACTTGTATTATTAGGTAACAAAAAATAACTAGACAAATATGTCTTTCTAATATACTTGAATCATTTTTATGAGTTTGTTCATCCTTTACATGATTTCAAAAAAAATTTTTTAATCGAGTAGCTTTCGTTTGGAATAGACAGCCAACTTGAAAACTCACAGGTATGCTTCTATGGGTTTATAAAGTACTTATTTAATTTATTCAGGTATTGCTTTGCAGTAGAATATGCTATTAGATAAGTAGGTGAATGCACACGACTTTGGTTTATTACACACCAATTAGTTTCTATCTTATATTTAATTATTTTTGTCAGATTTCATTTTAATTTAAAATTTCCCGAGTAGTCGTAATGTCGATCATAACCTTATTAAATCCCAATTTGTTTACACTCATTTCGTAGAAATATATCCCGAAAACCAACTGCAAGTTATGAAGTTATTAAACTTGTAAATCGTAGTAACATACAATTAGTATAAAATATTTGTAAATGTTTCAAATAGAATTTAGAACAATTATAACAGTTAGTAAATTATATTTATAAATTACCTTTCGAATAAAATTATTCACACCCCAAGATACACAAAATATTATGTAATGCTTATTATAATCATTTGTTACCGTGCGCTACAATACTAAAAAATTTCTTTCACGTAAAATATTGTTATATAAAAATGGTTACGTTACTGTTGGACTGACAATCATCGAAACAAAAGCACTATAAACTGCTTTAAGACATGGCTGTCTGGTCATTTATAAAATTTATAGATGTAATCAATTTTTGCATGGAAATTTAATGCAATGTAAGGAGAATACATAAATTTTCTCACTCTTTAATTTAGTTCCTTAATAAATTTAATTCATTTTCTCAATTAAAGCATCGGCGCACACGTACATGTAATTTATCTATATATTTAGTTTTTCTTAATTTTTATTTACTCGAAAATAATTTTTTGTGCAATTACTTAAAGCAAAGAGATGAGATACCTTGACGTGTATCGTTTACTCAGTTAATTCACGAATGGCAAATAATAGATAGTGTGATGCATCTTTTAATTTAATTAATGTAGCCAATTACTTACTTAATCGTTAAATAATCACTATCAAATGCAGGATACCTCTTCGCTTACTGCGTGAAAAAATTACGATTCGTTTGCATTTTTGCCATTGAAAGTTAAATTTCAGCGATTCGTTTTTTACGACTGTGTTGGCCATAATTGCTTATTACGTAATGTACAGATGAGTGCAGCCAATAATCCATACGGAGACATGTCGCATGTTTTACATAATGACTCGTCTTCGTTATTATTGGACGCTAAAAAAGAACTGCAGAAGGAGAAGGCACTTCTGGCTAGCCTTAAAAATCAACAAGCGCAGAATTCGAATATTGGCAGCAGAGAGGGAGAGGATGCCGATATGGATGTCACTGAAAATGGCCAGGAGTCCATGAGCGAGGATGAATCGGACGATGACTCCGATCGAAAAGGTAGACATTTGCCCGTCAAACTAATATTTTCATACGCCCATGTGCCTGCGCTAAAAAGTAAAAAGTCTCCGCTGACGTTCGCATCAGCTGTCTAAATAACTGAACGCGAAAACATACAGAGCACCACTAATTAGGTGCTACGGATTTCTGATTTTTTATTCAACGCGCGAAAGAATGATTTTATTCAGCTCCCACGAGAAAAAACAACGACTTGCATCAACGTGCTTTCTTCCACGCGTTCGTCCATATTTGAGTGTGCAGATTTGCGACTTTTCCGGGCAAAGCTGTGATCGTGCCCTAGCCCAAATTTATAACAACAAATTACAATAAAATAAATTAAAAGCACCTTTTTGCAATTTTTTATCCGAACAAGCATGTAACTTGGACGCGGGTAACTATTCGTAAACAAAACTCGTGACTGCGCGTACGTGTTCGCAACATCAATTGCCGAACGAAAGCGGAATATAAATAATATGAACAGGCGATAGGCTATGCGCCGCCACTCGAGCTAATTATTTCAATCCGCATTGCACGATGATAACTCGCAGAAGAAGACGAGGAGGAAGAGGCTATGGGTCGCGAACTGGAGAACCTGACCTCGAACATCGACGTGAAACAGCGTCTGATTCAGGAGCTCGAGCTCTCCCAGAGGCGACTACAAACCATGAAGCAGCACTACGAGGACAAACTGGCTCAGCTGCAGCTCCGCATACGCGACACGCAGGACGAAAGGGACAAGGTGCTGTCCTCCTTGCAGCAGCAGCCCTCGGCTCCGACGGAGAAGGTGAAGAAACTGCGGGACGAGTACGAGAAGAAGCTCTCGAGCATGCAAAAGGAAGTGAAAATGCTGCAGTCGGCGAGAAAGGAGCACGCGAGGCTCCTCAAGAGTCAGACGCAAAACGAAAACAGACTGCGGGGCCTCAAAAACGAACTCGCCGAAATGAAGAGGGCAAAGGTGAAGCTGCTGAACAAGATGCGCGAGGAGGCGCAACGGCACAAGGAGAACGAGCTCAAGCGCAACCGAGAAATCGCCCAGCTGCGAAAGGAGAGTCGGCGCAACGCGAACATGATCAGGACGCTGGAGGCGGACAAGCGCATGAAGGAGGTCGTGCTAAGGAGGAAGCAGGAAGAGGTGACGGCGCTCAGGAAGAGGGACAGAGGTCTCAGCCAAAAGGCGGCGGGTAGAACCGCTGCTCCGAAGTCGCTCAACCCTAAGTCCATGAAGCAACGTTGGCAGACCTTCGAGAGAACAATCACCAAGCAGGCCCTGGCCAAGCAGGCGGCCGCCGAGACCGAAAGGGAAATGGAGCGACTGCTGCAGGAGCGGGAGGAGTTGGGCTGGGAGCTGGAGAGGCTAAAGAAGCACAGGCTCGTGGTGGCCTCGGCCAAGGGAGACCCCCTTGATATAGACGAGGAGATCGACAACGTCACCAGTAAAATCAGCTACTTACAAGTTAGTTGCCTTTATTTATAATCATGCATCCTCACCACCTGAATGCAACATCCTTGAGTGTGTCCTCCTCCGTGCGATCTTTTATTGAAAAGCTTACGTTCGTTTCATCTCAGGTGAATAGTATTGAAAGCCGTTAGCTCATAATCACAGATTTGTGAGCCAACAAAACTGGATTTGTACGTTAACGCAGCCTCGTTTCGGCTATCTTAAACTCTGGGGATACTCGAGTATTTGAACTAATTCATAATTGGGCATTGTGTCGATTTTAAGAAGTTGTTAAAGTTACAGCCTTAGTTGACAATGAACCACAATTGATTGCAAAAAACGAGATTGAAAGTTACAATATTCAGATTACCTTGAAATTATAATTTAACGCGAGTTAATTCTCAATTTCAATATCGAAAATCCTAAAAGTTCAAAAGTATTCGCGTATCGATCGAGCTGCGGAGAAAATGTAAGAAAAAATAAAGTCAGCAGTAGGACAGCACGAATAAATCGCAGAAGAGCTCCAAGTACTCGAAATTTACCGACCGTTACGTTTTTCCGACGCTCAGGACAGTATATCCGAGTGTCAAAGGGCGATGGTGGAGATGGGTGATGCGGACGGTGAAGCCGAGGGCGAGCCCGGCGTCGAGTCCCTCGTGAACACCATTAGAACCGTCGACGAGGCTCAATACTTAATGCAGCGAATGCTCACCTTCACAATCGAACAGAGTTACATAGCAGCGCAGAAGCAGGTCGAGGCGCGCGACATGGAAACGAGATTGAACCAGGTGGCCCAGGAGAGCGACGTGCAACACCAGCTGCTCGAGCACGTGCTGCGTGACAGGGATCTGCTCTCGCTTACCAGCAGCAACAACACCAACAACACCAACAACACCAACAACACCAACACACCTTACAGTCCGCCGAGCTCTCGCAGTTCGTCTCCGGACAAGTAAGTTCCTAAATTTTCCTAAATTTCATAGCGAACGCTGGACCTGGTCACAGTCGCGCTCGAATCGCTTACCATCCAATGTTTTCCATTTCGTTTTACAGCAGCGAAAGTTTGACGCAAAGTATAGGTGGGGACGACAAGCCGAGAAGTATTAAGGTTCGCCGACGAACTGCTCAGCCCCAGGAACTCCTGTACGGGATATCGACGAACTCGGAAAATCAAAAGAACGATGATCAAAATCAAAACCAAAACCATCCTCTGATGAGGGTCCCCAGCGCACCGGGGAGCTTAAAGTTTGTTACTTTGTAGATAATAATAATTCGATCGCTGGCGCGGCTACGTTTTGCAAATCTGTGCTCGGGCGTCTTCTTAAAATTGCGGGAGAGCTTAAAATTGACGATTCGATTGGAGGAGAGTGGTTTCATCACTCGAGTCGAGCGACAGGTTTGCAAAAGGGTCCGGTCGCGCTCGGCGACTCCTAGCAACTAAGTACCTTTTTATTCGAACAGTATGCGATGACGTATTGAATGGAAACTTGCATGCTCTTAGGGGGTTGGTACTCGCGAGGAATCAGTATGGAAGTGGGTTGATCGGCTCCCCGACGTTGAGCCGTCGCGACAGCACCTCGCCTCGGCCACTGCGCAGAGCTCTACACGCAGGTGGCGGTTCCATGTGAGTGACAATGCTCCAGTTGGCTTTGACTTTTATTCTCCTGTTATACCTATGTTTTGACATTTTGCACAGTGCACTCTATACTCTGGTTGATATTCTGTCCCTCTTTTCTAGTTGTAGACGATGATCGTGGGGTAGAATATATAATGTGCGAATAGCAAGACGAGTACCGAGTACGATGCGAAAAGCAAATGCACCCTTGAGTCGGATTGGCAATTGCCCCAACTGGCGGATGGGGGTTAATTTTTCAAAATTCTACGCCACACACAAACACACCCACACACCCACATTTCTTCGCTCGCATCCCTCTTGTCTCTCGAGACGGTACGCGCACTTGGATTGCATTCGCTAATTACGAAATTCTAAACTTAACTCTGAAATCCAAGAAACGTTAGACCCCATTTTCAATTAAGCAAGCAGCACGTAAGTTAAGGGACCAAGTGCTTTTGAGGAACGGCTTTTAATTCACCATAATACTTATTTAAACAACGACTCACTCGTTGGTTGAAGATTGCCATTTTAATTTTATGACCTAGGCTAATGTGTTTTATATATTTATCAATGACGTAAAGCTGAGCATCGGAATACAAAAGTCTGTAAAAATTCATGCGCAAGTCGTTTATAACCAGTGACCGAAAACTGACTGGCCCACCGGCCTAACGATAACAATTGTACCACATATTTGTATATAACAAAAGTTATACACTTGTACAGCTTTAAAAGATTCAATAAATGTAACGTAATTAATGCGGTTTAAGCACTTATAGATTTATAAACCAAAAATCCTGTGTGCCTCTAGTGCATAATGCAATGTTCAATGTTGTGGCATAATAACGAAAATATACATTTGAATAAAACTGCATTTAAAACAGTAACAAAGTACATACTCATGATACCCTTCTCTCGAATTCTCCCGAATCTGTATACGAATTTACTTGACGCACGAGCGAAGCATCTTGTCAATAATCACCAATCCGCTTTTTTTACTCTCGAGTCTGACGCGCACTAAAGTCCGATGCATGCACCCGATAAGATGATAAGAGATTTTACTTAGAGAAACAAAAGAAAGCATGGTTTTTATCTATGGACTAAACACATATCAACTACGAAAGGCTGAACTAACTTTGCTAAACTAACAAACTGACGGCCTAACCAGGGAGCAGGTAGCCCACATGGATATATCGTCGCCGCCCGGATCGCCCACGACCTACCGGCGCTTCAACAATAGGGAAGAGAATGTCTTCTCGAGGTTGACCGCCACCCGGCAAACGCTTCACGTCGAGCATCAGCCAACCAAAGGAGTCATCTCTAATTATCAGGGAAAGGTGAGAATCACGCTATTTACCATTTCACCGTTCGGGAGTATTTGCGGCGATTATTTATTTATTTATTTATTCAACAACTTTTTTTCTCTCGTAAACGCTACTGTCGTTCAATTACGTTTTTTCAAGCGCACCGGCTATTCTTAAATGAAAAATACAAGGGTCGATCAAGTATTTGTAAAGCGGAGTAGGACGCGACTTATGTGTCGAATATACAATTATTACAATGAAATTGCAGTAAACTTAAAGATAGAAGCCATTGCGCTTAGTGATTTATGGTCATTTTCAATTGAGTACTATTTAACCGCACGCAAGTATATTCGTTTGCCGCGCTTATTTTAATTACTCACCAGAACTCGATGCAATTACTCGTGCGTGCACAATAACTTATGTTTCGTTTATTTTTTTCTAGACTGTTCCTAGAGCAATATTACAATGTACTCACGTGGCTGAAGGTCACAGCAAAGCGGTTTTGTCGATTTGTGCGACTAACGATTTACTCTTCAGCGGCTCGAAAGGTAATTGTAATCATTGGAAAATTTAATGTTTTGAAATTTAAACGACAATCAAATATTATAATCATCGACGCGCCATTTTTGTAGGCCATCGCGAGATTATGCGTTCTGTTCTTTTTTATTACTCTTTTCGTATTTTTGACGAATCCGTTAAAACATGGCACGCATTTTCATCCCTTTCATCGTTTCTTTCGTCAGTCGATCGATCAGTTACTCAATCGCGGAAAATGTTTTGTTGCGACAGATCGAACGGTGAAGGTGTGGGACCTGGGAACTGGAATCGAAAGCATGACGCTGAGCGGTCACCCGAACAACGTCGTCGCCGTAAAGTATTCCTCGGTCCACCGGCTAGTCTTTAGTGTATCGGCGGCCTACGTAAAAGTCTGGGACCTAAGGGCGGGCAACAGCTGCATAAAGACCCTCTACTCGTCGGGTCAGGCGCAAAGTGGCCCGCTGACCTTGTCGACGCCCTCGCGGACGCTCCAGATGCCGGTTGGAGAAACGACGATCAACGATCTGGCCCTCGGGCTCGACGACCGCGAGCTCTACACGGCCTCGAGCGACAAGGTGCGCATCTGGGACCTACGAAAACTGGCCTACGTTGGTAAACTCAGCACCCCGCACGCGGCCGCGGTCATGTGCCTCGGTGTCTCGGAAGACGGCAGAGTCATCACCGGGAGCAAGGATCATCTCATTTCGCTGGTCGAGCCAAACATGTCCGGACAGTCTTTAAGCCTCTCGCCACCTCATTACGACGGTGTTCAATGCTTAACTACCTACGGAAGTGCATTATTTTCTGGTACGCCTCGCCTTCTTCAGGCCTTGAACCGTTTAATTTTCTTTCACCGAATCTAATTGTGCGAAATCCCCACTATGCAAGATGTGAAGTTGCTAGATCGTGCGAAAAACGTTTAAATGTTGACAGGTTCGAGGGACATGTGCATAAAACGCTGGGACTTGACTAGAATGGAACTGGTCCAGTCTCTTAACAACGCCCACAAAGATTGGATCCTTGGATTGTGCCTTATTAACAGCGGGTCTGTAATGATATCTGGTTGCCGAGGCGGCATCCTGAGGGCATGGAGTGTTCCCAATTTCGGCGACCACTCGGGCGAGTGTAGTCTTTTAGGTGAGGTGCGCGCCCACACTTCCGCTATTAACGCCACCGTCACCAATCAGCAGCACATCTTCACAGCGAGCAAGTGAGTAGAGAATACCATCGGTCTCTTTCTTTCAACCAATCGGGCTCTACTCGAATTTTCAAAATTGGCTTTTGGAGGAATTCGAGTTCTGCCAGAAAGTAACACACACCTTACACTCTTTTTTTAAGGGGATGGAAAAAGTTACTACTTTGTCACTAAAATCCGTGTAGACACGCACATATTGGAACTAATTTTATTAAGATGGACTATTATATCCGCCCAATAAATGTTGAATATAAATTTAATTATTACGGGAAATTAAAAAAAACGAATATGTCGTTTCAAGAATTTACAAACGTTCCGTGGTACCTGTCGACTTTTAAAATATTGCACAGACTGCAGAGGATTCTGAATCGTACTGGTGGTTGTTATTGTTTTTGCATCGCGGCTTCATATTTGACTACAAAATTATTCGGATGAATGAGGTGATGTAAAAATAAAAATTATATCATTCGAGTTTGAATTTTTCGCGGATGGGAAATCAATAACATAACTTAAACAAATGTTAACGATCTACTTTGCAGTTCTGTATTATTTATTGCCTAATACTTGAAGGCAAAGATCGGAGTTAACGAGTAAATTACCTATGCAAAAAATTACGTATCCAACAAGAATTTGAATCGCTGCTTACTCATTGAAAAAGACCGTGCTTTAAAATAAAAATAACGAATTCTCTTATAAATTTTAAATATTAAAAAACGCGGTGACAAATTTAATAATTGCGAGAGAGTAGAGAATAAACGGAAATCATTTCGAACGAGCAAAAATCAATTTAACTTACTTAAACGATGAACATAAGGTCAAGTTTCACATCCCCTTAACATCGATTAATAGGATAGATATATTAAAAGCTTGGAACATTGGTTGCAGCTCTGGGGAAGTGAAGCTGTGGCGCATACCTGATTCTTCTTTGACCATGTCCACGTCCACAGTTTCTTTATAACTTGATCCGCTTGATCTCTATCTCTTGGTTGGTTTTTGTTTGGTTACTTGTATTCATTGCTTATCTATTTTAATAAGTAGCTTAAGGTATTTGAGTGATCTATTACTGTCCACTTTACTCTAATAATTATTTCTGAAATCTCCTATCAATTGTCAAAAACTGGTAGATTTTCCTAGTAGCAACATGTAAATGATGAGAAACCTACTAAAGTGAGACAGCAATTTCTCGTTTTCAGCCGAAATCGGTGTTTGCGCGATTGAAAAGATAGACGTTAACGTTGCAGTATTTATAATAAATTTTATCCGAATTAAAAATTGAAAATTACTTAAAGAGACGCACTTGGAGGAAAGAACGGCCAAGAATGTCCAATATAATTTTATAATGCTACTGTTACACGAGCGTGACGAATCCGTTTACTTTTTCTCGTCGCCATCGCCATTGTCATCATCATCGCGGTGGTCATCAACATCATCATCGCCATCGCCTAGCTGCATTAGTGATATGTTTAGGCTTTTTGTCTTAGCTCTCGGCTAATACTCTAGCAAGTACATACATTATAATGTAATAACGCACGTGCTTGTCAGCTCTTTAAAATCATAAATCATCTCTATTATTTCTTTGCCTGCTGGAGCGCGCGGCTGGCCAAAACTGTCTCACATCTTTGTCTATCCTCTCATCACACTACTTTTTGCATGACCGATACAATTCTTAATGCTCTTAATCATTATATATATATGTACAAGCTCAAAATGTAAATGTATTATTGTTGTTATTTTTAAAAAATATGATTTTGCTTTCGTATTTTTATTATTCATTGATTTCGTGCATTGCATGGCTACCATCTACTCTCCGTGAAGTGATGGCACAGTGCGGCTGTGGAGCTACAACAAGAGAGACAACAGGACTTTCCAAAGGAGCAACTCGCTAAAATGCTAGCGTACGAAGTATTTTATTTATTTAGTGATATTTGTCGCTTATTTATTTACCTCGTTTTTACCAATCTACGATAGGGATCCAGCGAAAGAAAGTTAATTCGAAGAAGTAAGAGCGTTAAAGAGAAGAATGTTAATTAGGATGCGTTATATAATGTTCGCGGCTGTCGGATGTTCCCTCATTTGTTGAACAAAAGAAAAAAATAATTTTGAGTGCTTTTAAATGTTATGATGAACTTTTTATACCGTGTGTAACTAGGCTATGCTGATGATTTAATTCTAAGTAGGATTTCAATGAAATTTGAATGAGATTCTATTGTGGTGTAATAGTACTTGCGATCCTTTCACGTGATATTTTATAGACTTTTAAAATGTTATGATGTTACCAGTGAGTCATGGAAATAAGAATGTTTGTTTTTATACGCTTTTTTTTTTAATCCACCGAAAATGCCTGTGCTAGAGAACTGTGGTGCATTATTCCAAAGGCGCCTAAATAAAATATACGCAGATTATATTTAAATAACTGAACAAATTTGGCATTATCTAGCATTTATTTTATTATGAACGTAAAGGTGGTCATAATTGTAATATTTAATCTTAGTACAAACAATAATTGTTGATTAATACTGTACAGTCTGAGGTCTCTGTAGGTCCCAAAATTGTGAAATCGTCAGGGTTGACCGTTGTTCAGTTTTCTTCTGAAAATTTTAAAATATAAAGAGAAACCCCGATTAACTTTATATATAAATTAACACAATTAATAAAGAAATTAGATTGAATAAAAAAAATCACGGTCTACTTCATTACTCCCGAATCTTCTTTTTCCTTACCTTTTTTTCTTTTTGTGTGCACTGAGCGATTCCTGACCGCTGTCGTCGGCACTGTCTTCCGATTGACTGCTGCTACTGCTGCTCGATGAGCTGCTGGAGGAACCACTCGATGAATCGCTCGCCACACCAGTGTCCTCTTTAACGTCAATAGTGTCCGCTAAGGCCGCCAACTCCGGCTCCTTTTCCCTGAGTACTTTCAACCATTTCCGCGACAACTTTGGTCGTCCTCGAACCTATAATGTCATTATAACAACATTACTACAAATTAAAGCAAATATCTTTTTAATAATTTCCTAAAGAAATTAGTCAACTTTTAAACAATTAATTGATATTAACATTAAATTAACCGTTGGATACTTTTTTAGAACTGTGTACTCTTGGTTAACGATTAATAGTTTGCCAAGACTTTAATCGGCTAATCAAAGATTTTCTTATATAATTTCATTAAATTTTTGCGCTTCTCAAGTTTTATCAATAACTTTAATAAATATAATCGATCAATTGGATAACCAATTTATACCTATGCAAGCAATACAAAGATAATGGTTATTTTTACACTTTAAACTTATACGAACGAATGATGAATTTTCAACATTCCCTTACCGTTTTGTGCCACACAACTGGAAAATTTGTTCGAGAACTGAAGTTTTGCGTTACTGCAATGGTATCGTCAAGATTAAGAACAACATGCCACCAACCACCAGGCACAAATACAGTTTCTCCAGGATTTTGTAAAATTTCGATAGGTAAGCAGTCTTGTGGCCATGTTGGTAGTTTCGTTCTCGGATAAATTACAGAGAACCAAGTGATTGCTTCATCTCTTTGTTTACCTCCTTCGGAGCCAGTTACTTTTAAAAGCTCTCTAGGAGTATGGGTAGGAAACAGACACCATCTCTTATGTCCGGAAATAAGTGCATTCCAGGCACTAGTACCCAATGGATCTATGTGTATCCCTGTACCTAATTTCAATAAAAATATCAAGATCCATTATAGTTTTATATTTTTTTTTTAATCGCAGTACAAGAAGTATAAAAACTTAATGTTGAATATTTTAAATTTGCAACTAATATTTAATTTATTTGAAAAGCTAATATACCTAATAATAATTAATAATCGACAAGTGTAATTGATAAATTTTAGTGTATGAAATTACCAGATCGCTGTGGCCCCATAACAAACCAACGATACGGAGGTCTTCTGTGTTCACCGGCATGTTGAAAGAGATCGTCTCTGAAGTACTGTGGAATAGTATAATCCTCTAACAATTTTTTCCTCCTAGGATGTTCACCAAAAGAACTATCAAAGATATATAATGGAGAATCATCCTCATTATTTTGCATGTATCGAATATAATATTTCATTTTCATTTTAACACTATAACCTTCATTATCTTCTCCACATTTGAATTTTTGATTACGATACTTCTTTGCCAATCTCTGAAATTTTTATTTAAAAAAATTTGCGTATCACCCTTTTTTCCTTTATAAATAAAAAAAGAAATTAAATATAAATTAAAAATTACCTCTATAGTCCATTTATTTTGAGCTTTCCAGTCATTCTGAGCAGCTTTTATTATCACAGGTATATAAGGTTTTTCGTATCTTCTAATAAATTCATCCGAGGAAACTTCTGATTCAATAATTCGATCAACATTGTCTTTAAAGTTCCAAAATTGTTCAAATTTTTTACTGTAGTTGTGTTGAGACCAGGCAGCCTTGTCAGCAAGTTCTGCGAACATTGATTAAAACTTATTAATTTAAAGAATAAAATATATAATAACTGATACTAAAATAAAACACTAATGAAATATGTACAAAAATATATACTAAAATATCCCGATACGATGAATATTCCTTGAAGATTACATCTGAATATGAGTTAAAAATTAAATAGCTTCGACAGTCCCAAAATGTATTTTTTGGCTATAAGTGACCTCTCTGATCCATTAAATCTTCTTCTGTTACTCACTACGTAAATAAAAGTTTCTGTTACACGAGCCTGAGCCGTTACCCAAAAGTCAAAAAAATACTTCAAACAAAAACCGGCTTACACTTGCATAAACAAAAAAAGGTAAAAAAAAGAAAACAATAAAGTGATTAAAAAATTAGCAACTATTAGTTCGATTACGTAAAAACAATAAACTAATTTCAATCGTCAGCGCCTCAATTAATTTGGCATCGATGAAAAATGATCGGTAAAATTTAAAATTTTTCAAATTTGACACTAACAATTTAACCGCTCTGAAAAAACGACGAATCATCTTATCAACAAAACAAATATTTGAAAACCAAATATTCGGATAAAATTTCGACGGATGGGTGAAAGTCAATCTTGTAAGAAGAAATTCGTCATGTACGTACGTGGTCTCCATCGCATCAAATTTAAGGATATGATAGGATGTAAATCGCGATGCTAAGGCCGAAATGCACGTACACACTACAGAGAAAGGTTATGAAGAGGTAGAACACGGCACACGCGTTAATATGGGTAGGTTATAGTGCGGCGGTTTCTCGAACACTCAGAAACTTAACTCACCAGGTCTGGCCTTCTTCTTCACCTCCTTGATACGCTTCCTCGCCCGATGATCGAGTTTTATATCTTCTGTCATTATTTTTCGCGTCTACGGGTTTATATAAATAAGTATTAAATTAATTATCTAATATATCTTCTATTTACAATTATTCTCCGCGTCCCGCAGGGTAAAAGATTAGCGAGATGCACAGATCTCGCGATGCCGCGACTACCACAGTATCATGCGATCACGTCACCGTTCAGACTAAACTCACACACGCGTGCTCGCGTATCCTTCTCTTCTGTACGTATAAGCACGCGATACGCGCTACTGTAGGTTCTCATTACGTCCATGAGATGTCACAGCCATCAGCGCATACTTCGAAAATCCCACCGGAGAGTGAGACGATAAATGCCTATTGCTATCTCCCTCGCGTTGCATCTAAAAGAACGGATAAAAAATTATAAATGGCTTTCTTGATGCTCGATGAACAACCGCTATGAAGATATTTAATTTCTTGCCTACGTGTGTTGTCCAAGCCAATGACGCGAATGTAGTACACCCAAAGATACGTCAAAGGTGTATTAAAGCGCCTTGATCGTGTCTCACGTGCCTACGTGACAAACAGTCTGGGAGTCATGTCCCGTTTGTTTTTGGAGGGAGACACACGCCAAGTACATTTTATATTTTTGCGAAGCTCTTTTTAATTTCTTGATATCGTAACCAAATTTTACTAGTCTTTTACGAAAAAGCCGGTGTAATTTAAATTAATATCTGAATAAACATTTTGTTTTTCAAAAAAATTATTACGAAATTATGCGAATTTCCTTAATGCTTGTAAAACTTACGTAAAATAATAATAGATTGCAATAAAATTTGAATAGTGATAAACAACGATTCAAATTGAAATAATAGACCAAAATGAAATTACGATACATTCGTCAAATAATACTCGTACAGAATAACTTGCAACAACAGTTAACGAGTATTTTCAGCATAGATAAACTTATCATTTATTAATTTCGAACAAGAGTAGCGAAAAATAATTCAAAACAAATGACGTGGATTTCTGCAATTTCAGCAATAATCTGAATAACAAGAAAATCAAACACCGAACGTAATTCAATTTATGGCATTCAATCATGCTGTTTGTACTTTCGAAGTGTAAATAATTTGCAGTCCATGATTTAAAATAGAATTTTATATAAATAAACAAGCGAAACAAGCGTGTGGATATAGAAGTAAATACATATTTTTTTTTATTTGGATTGGTTACAATAAATTAAATATATAATTTTTTTTTTTATCTAAAATCATTGTTTTAGGTAAAAAAAGATAATAAAGCTGCATTTAAGTGGATACACAATAATTAGGTGTCGCATAAAGAATAATTTTTTAATGAAATGCGTTTGAATTCAAAGTTAAAAAAAACGTTTTTCAACGTAAGCAATATCATGTGTGGATAAGCAGTATTTTTATATAACACTAAAAGCAATATATTATTTCAAATGTGCAATATAAAAAAATCGAGGCCTGAAACGATAAGTTTAAAAAATTATTCTAAAACAAATTGCTTACTAAAAATTCGATAAACCCGTAAAAGTGATTTGTTTCATAAAAGAAAAAAAAAGAAAAAAAAAGAGTAGAAATTCTGTAAGCAACCAGAAAATATTCTTACATAATATATGAATATGGAAATAAATGAAAGAGTATTAAAAGTGATATGTTGTGGAAAGACACGTGTTCCCGTTGCAACGTGTAGATCGATCGTTCTTTTTCATTTTCTTTTTTGTACATTTTAAGTTTGTACATAGTGAGCAAATGAGGTACGTCTCTGTTGTTTCTTCAAAGTTTGCCATAAAGGCCGCGTGTAGACGGTCACGCATATAAGCACGCACTCGTAAACGTAAATAGCACGCATCGATGGGTGTGTGCGTGGCGCTGCACTTGTGCGGCCAGTGACGTTGCCTTTAATTTTTTCCCCATTTTCCTCGTTGTCCGTGGCCTAAAGTTCAACGGTTGTAGTAGCGCATGCGCGCAACTCCGAGATGTTATATATATTTCTATGATTCGGTTTGTGACTTTGCGTCTTTCTCTTTCGAGTGCACCACATACTCAACTACTTCTGTGCATATACGTCAGAGAAAGATGGGAGAATGGGTTCAGCGTTGCCAAGATCAACGCGATGCGTTTTTCTTTCCTATTCCATTTCTGAAGCGAGCTATCGAATATTTATGTAGCGGGTACGCATGAATAAATGCAGTGCACTTATGTTGATACTATGGAAGTCAGAAGGATTATAAAAATTATGATGCTGAAATCGACGTTTCAAACAAAAAAATTTTGTTTATAAAATAATTTGATTTATATGTTTATCCAAGCATACTAACCGATAAAATGTAATCTTTATCATTGACCAGATTAATGATATGCTTTAAATAAACTATCTTATATTTATATAATTTCATTTTTGATAGGATATCATGTGTAAAAATAAAATTAGCGACTTGTAATTAAATTGAACGAAAGATAACTTACAAACACATACATACATATTATCTTGCTTTTTATCAACGTGAAGAAATTAAAAGTAACAGGTATTTAAATGGTCGTGTGACCGACAATAATCGCTTTACAAAAGAGCAATTTTTAAATTGACACCTTGTGTTGTAGCCTTGCATCTGCCCTTGAGGGGTGTGCAGCTGCAGGTATACACTTGATGCATACCTTCAAACTGGAAGGGTCAAAATGATAATAAGGGCACTTAATACACAAATTTATGTACGATTTTATTCTAATGTGTATGCACTGATATAAATTTTTGCACTGTAGCTGATAAACTTAATTTATGCCTAGTAAGCCCTCGTCATCACTTTTGAGAAAAGTGTCAAATGCAGCGGAATTACAAGATTTTGGAAATTATTATTCCCTGTGTTATTGAATACCAGCTAACTCTAATTACATTAGCTTATCTGATCAAAAAATATAGCTTACGATTACAAATTCATTGGTTTTTGTAGCAGGTGTCGTGTAAAAATTCATCAAATAGCCTTATACGAAATTGGATCGTACAAATTTAAAACGTTACTTTTGCTTATATTATATTATCTCAAACGAATGATCAATTCAGATATTTTTAAGCGCTTGTAATCAATTAGAATTTTGTCAAGTGTATAATTATGGCATTATTTTGTTAAAATAAAAGGTACATCTTACAGTCTGAAATTATTTCATTTTATTTACAATTTTTAATTTATGATTATATTTATAAATATTTACAGTGAATAAAGAAGTCTTATAACCTGTTTAAAATTTTCATTGGAAAATGTATACGTAACACGACAGGTACAGTGCAGTATGAAATTGGTCAGAAATTAATTGAATGTTCGGGGATCATATTATTTATATACATACGTATATATACGTATGCATGTATGCATGTATGTATATATATAACGATTATGCATAGGATATTTTAAAGTCCCGTAATAAAAAATAAATAAACATTTACCGTATATGCACGCGCACGTACGCGTGCACATATAATGTATGCACTTGCACACGTGTGCTCACAAAGTCTATTACTTGTAATAATATTCAACATTGAATGTTTCAAAAGGCGCCTAACGTCCAAATCCGGCAACGCCGCTATGGCGCAGGTACACTCGTATATTCTGATCGTAATCCTGCGTGTGTGTATGTGCACTTACGGAGGTGTACACAGTGCACGCATACAGCTTTAGCGCTTACACACAGCTGCATCGAAAGAGAGCAAGAGGCCGACTGGTAAATCGCTTTCGTAGGACAGAGATAAAATGATTACCGAAGATTCACGCAGCACGAGAACGTGACGCCATGTTTTGATGTCGTCACCCCCCCCCTTCTACTATACAGCGCCGTCGCGCGCGCGATCCTTCCGCTCTGTGTACGTGTGTAGGTACGTGCTTGTGTTATTCTCCTCGTCGTGTGCTGCTGCTGCTGCCGCGCGCGCGAGCGAGAGAGAGAGCGCTGACGAGCCGTCAGCAGCGCGTCGTCGTCGACGTCGGTTGTGCCGTCCTCGTGCATGTCCATCAACGAGGCCGCGCCGAAGATAAGTAGCCAGGCAGCGAAGTCGTCCTCGTTGCTGAGGGCAGCAAAAAAGAGGCGCGTCCCCGCGCGCTGCAAGAAAGAACGCAGTGGTGAGCCAAGAGAAGAAGAGGAAGAGGAAAAGAACAGAGGAGCAACGAAGTGGTGCACTGAGTGTGGATCGTGTGTAATTATAAGCGCGCCTTTCCTAATATCGCGCAAATTCATGTGCATTATCAGATTTTTTTCATACCAACCAAATGTAAAGTTCAACGACGTTAATAATACACGTGAGTTTCGACGGACAAGAAGTAAAAGTGCATGGCCGACGTCGCGCAGAAGAGGTCGTCCATATCTATTTATCTCTTGTCTATCCGTCTTGCTTGCACTTGCGCACTTGGCTAACCCTACCAGTGAGGCTCTGTACGAGCGAGAACGAGACAGACTTATCGCTCTACAGTGTATAGATGCGTACATAATATATACAGGCAAGCACACGCACATACATACAGACCCGCGTAAAAAACATAGCCAGCGTATATATACACTCGCAGTGCTGTTCTTGATGCGCGCGAAAGTGCCTCGTCCCAGAAGACGGGCGGGCTCCGCTGCAGCGACGAGCTTCGGCCTCGTCTACGCGGCGGCGCTGTCCTAGTGCGTCCAATACTCATCTCTATTTTTTCTCCCTCGCGGACGGAGGGAGAGAGAGCATCGGAGCGTCTTTTCAGTAGTTTCATTCTCTGTGTGCAATACATAGAGAGAGAGAGTGAGAGAGAGAATGAGGGTCGCGCGCGCGCGACGTATTCTAGTATAAGTGGTGCGTGTACCAGGGCTTTCGTGCCCTCTCTCTCTCGTGAGTGCAGATACAAGACCAAGACTCGTGTGCGCGTTCTCTGCGTGCCTCGTTACGTCACACGTACACGGCGCCGACGGAGAGTAGCGCAGCTGTAAGAGGAGGACGGTGATAGTCAACGGCGCTGACTCGCGGTGGCGAGAAACGACGACTGTGGAGCAGCAGAGGAGATCGTCATCAGCGAGGTGGCGAAGTTTACTCTGCGGCGGGGGCGGTTACGAGCAGCAGCACCTCATCGTCATGGAGCTGCGACTGCATTCCCCGGCCGGAGCCGATCCGATCGTATACCAGTGGCCGCTCACCTCCGGCTCTGGAAACGTGAGTGTCCTTGTTTTTGTTTTCGCGCATTTAACTTTCAATGCTTGTAAACATTGTATGCTAATGCTATCTAAAAACTCAAATTTTCAGAAATTAATCGAGCGCATCGCGAAAGAGGTTATGTTTTTCCCTTAAACTTACATAGACGTGTTTTTATTAATAATCCACAATTTCTCGTGAAATGTAAAAACTTCGTAGAGAAAATTTTTATTTTCTTATACGAAGACTTCAGTCCAGAGTAAAGTTTCACTTTTGTAAACATCCATTAAATATTTCATAAGGGACGGAAAATTTAATTCAACAGTAATTATATAATTAGTGAAATTAAAGGATCGCAAACGAAGGGAGAGCGGTTGTAAGAGTATAGTTTGTCGTGGTCTTTGTTTATCTCATTCCTTTGGCGCGTGATCATCCCTTTAAAGGAAAACACATTTAGCACTTGACGTTGGTAACAACAGTTTGCGAGTATAATAAGCAAGACTGACGGTAAAAAATGTCTACGTCGTATTCTCCAGTCCGAGGCTACGTAGCTTGGAGCTGGTTACGCTTTCTTGGTGGCTAGTTATATAGTGCAATGTGTACAGGCGCTGACGAAGGCTCGGTGAAAACATACACGAGAGTGCGAGAACGCGCGCGCGCGCACACCATCGAGTGGGATATATACATTCGTGCTGTCTCGTTCTCGCAACCGCTGTCTATCCACTCATGCCTCGTGAGCGCTGTGTTGCACGCATGGCCGTTACTTCGTTTGCTTGCGGTTTTTGCATTAACCTCGTTCCTTCCTTTTCTTTTGCTTACCGCTCTCGACCCTTTAGGATTTTATAGCATGACCACTAACAATCAGTTTTTGTATCTTTTCTCTTTCTTTTCATTAATAAACTTTCCCTTTCAAACATATTTTTTTCACGAACGTTGGATGGTGATGATCTTTTTGAAATAATTTAAATGATTCACAATCCAGGTGTAAAACTACAATTTCATTCTATTTATAAAATTTAATTTTAATCACTTTCACAACTGTACAATTTAATAATTAAATACTTTTGGTATTATAAAATTATTATTAATTTTTTTAATTGAAAATTGTTTCATAATTAACTATGTTTTCACTTCAGACTGATGTTTTTTTTTTTTTTTTTTTTGATAAATTAAAAATAAATGAAATAGACTACCAATTGTGAATATATTAGTTTATACTAGTATTGTTAATATATTAGTAAATAAAACATTTTAAATTTATTTTTTTTTTATTTAATCGATAACTTAATATTTACATCTTAAAGGATCGACACGATGGAGCTCTCGATGTAGTAGAAACAATGAGGTGGGTTTGCGAAGACCTACCAGACCTCAAACTACCATTAGAGAACAATATTCTCTGCAATTATGACACACGTGATTATGAAAGTATGAAAAATCTATGTGACAGGTTTAATAGAGCTATTGACAGTTTAGTACAATTGGTAAGTAATATTGAAAAATTCCAAATTTGAAAAGTTTAGTTATATTGGTCATTTTTAATCATTACAAATCAAACAATTCCATTACTTATTTATGAATATATTGAATTAAAATCATTGCAATTAATTTTTCTTTATACAATTCTAAATGATTTTTAATGAAACCAAATAAAAATTGAATTTTTATACAATACAGGAAAAAGGTACAAGTTTACCATCTCAGAGATTAAATAAAAGGCCAAGTAGAGGACTTCTGCGACATATATTGCAGCAAACGTACAATCAAGCCGTTGTTGAACCTGATAAACTAAATCAATACGAACCTTTTTCACCTGAAGTGTATGGAGAGACGAGTTACGAATTAGTTTGTCAAATGATTGATCAAATTGATGTAACGGAAGACGATGTATTTGTTGACTTAGGTTCTGGTGTAGGCCAGGTAGTTCTTCAAATGGCTGCTGCTACTTTCTGTAAAATCTGCATCGGCGTTGAAAGGGCTGATGTACCTTCTAAATATGCAGAGGTGAATTAAAAACAAAAAATTGGAATATTGATAAAGTCGAAAAATGTTCAATGCTATAATTTGAACTTATTCTTAATATAGAGTAT
Source organism: Platyscapa corneri (assembly GCA_018907185.1). Taxonomy (NCBI): domain Eukaryota; kingdom Metazoa; phylum Arthropoda; class Insecta; order Hymenoptera; family Agaonidae; genus Platyscapa; species Platyscapa corneri. The sequence continues at coordinate 972,885 of JACCHW010000037.1, forward strand.
GGAAGTTAATTTTAGAAAATGGTTAAACTGGTATGGTAAACGATGTGGAGAGTATCGTTTAATTAAAGGGGATTTCCTTGCTGATGAACATAGAGAAAGTATTACAGGGGCCACAATAGTATTCGTCAATAATTTTGCATTTGGGCCTACAGTAGATCATCAATTAAAGGAGCGTTTTGCAGATTTAAGAGATGGTGCACGTATTGTATCGTCGAAATCTTTTTGTCCCTTAAATTTTAGGATAACTGATAGAAATCTTAGTGGTAAGCATTGATATAAAATATTTATTATTAAATAGCAATACCTTTGTAAATAAAAATATGAATAAAATAGGTTTAATTTACTTGTTAAAGACGAATCATCACTTCTTAGATCAATGATTTTGATCTAATTTTTCTACAGCTTTCTTTAAATATTTTTATTATTTTTTTGTTCATAACATATTTTATGGTATAAATGATTACGTAAAGGATTCAGAAAGATAAATGGATAACACTTGTGATGATTTTTAATTTTTTTAAAACGACTATCACTTTTTATGGATTTACGTAATTTCACTTTCATGCAGATATTGGCACGATAATGCACGTCTCCGAGATGTCACCACTAAAGGGTTCCGTCTCGTGGACAGGGAAGCCCGTTTCGTATTACTTACACGTAATCGATCGGACAAAGCTCGAGCGTTACTTTAATCGACTGAAGAATAATAAGCAAGGAGCACTGGACAATGATAATTCAGATTCTGTGATAAATAACACTGCCAGCAATAATAATAGGATGTCGAGCAGAAATGAGCGTGAACGTGCGAAACGGGATTTGTCCCGGCAATTGGACAACAGTCCTAACAATTCGGAGCAGCAAAATTCGAACAGTGACTCGGATGCAGATGAGGACCATTTGGTGAAGACGCGCCGACAACCAAAGATGCGACGGAAACTAAACCGAAAGGCAGCGAGTGGCAGTTCCCGGGCAGCAACTAGAGGCAGACAACGAGGTCGAGGCATAAAAAAGGCGAAACCCAAAAAGACTATCAATATATCAGGTTTAGATTTATTACATAGCCAGACTTTGCTGAGTACCTCACCACAAGCAATGGGTAAGAAGCCGCCGCCTGCACCTGGAACCGTCGATCAGCATTTGTCGTCGCTCTCGCTCTCATTACAGCAGAATACCGCAACTGTGCACGAGGAACTGAGTATACCGGCTGCGCCTGCTGATACACCATATGCTCTGCAAATACTTTTAGATTTATATAGGTAAGCATGGGCTCTGGTCGAGGTTTACACGTTTTGCAAAGCTTCAGAGCCGGTAGTCGAGTCGCTAAAAGTTTATAAACAATCGAGCTCTCAGTTGTTATTGTTAATTTATCAATTTATCAAGCAATATTTATGAAGAAATTTACAAATTTAGCATAATACGAAATAATTTCAAAATTTAATTTATCTGAATTCGCAAAATTAATATGATTTACATTTGCATTAAGCAGCTTCACTTTTTATAATGCATAAGGTATTTATAAGAGTAAATTTTCACTAGAAAATTATCGATGCAAAAGTACACGTAATGATGATTGTTGTCTACACGAAGCGGTTGACTGCTAATGCAAATTAACATATGATTCATCTTCGACATCCTTATCTAAAAATAATTTTTCCAGGGATCAATTTATGGCAATGCTAGATTCAATGAAAACTCCGGCGTACAAATTATCTGTCAATGCCGACATAGCCAAGGAGCGAGAAAGAAACTCAAAACTGCAGTCGAGGGCTGCTCAGTTAGAAAAGCAAATTAAAGTATTGATCGATGACAGCGTAGCTCTATTGAAGGCTAGAATGACTGAGTTAGGAATCAATGCTACATCACCCGGTGATCTCTTAGCCAAGGCCAAGGAAATTGTGCTTCGGCATAAGCAACTGCAAGCCAAGGCTAGTAAATTGCAAGCTCAGGTGTCGGCTATAGAGACTGAACAAAATAGATTAGCTACACTTAGACACCAGGAGCTGCAGGAAAAATTCACTCCATCAGGAACGAATGCTGCGCCTTCGCCGCCGCAACCGCTCACTCAAGAATACATATTGAAGGAGATATCCGCGACACTTACGCAACGCAAGCGATTACACTCGCAAGTACGTACATACGAATTATATACGATTTGCAATTGTCGGAGAATTATATATATATATTTTGAATTAAAAATTGGAACTACGTTTTTGCAAAACAGATTACTTCTACATCGAAAATTTGTTGTTTTACAGGTGTCCAAGTTGGAACAAGAATTAAATACAATAGAAAGGTCAAATCTCGAAAAGCAATCAGCTAATAATCAGCAACAACTTCAACATCAACATAGAGAAAGTAATCTGAAGCACGTACCACAGCAACTGCAACAGCATCACCTCCACCATCATCAACAGCAACAGCAGCAGCACCAACAGCAGCACCAACAACAACAGCAGCAGCAGCAGCAGCAGCAGCAGCAACAACAAATTCAGCAACAGCAGCATCAACCGCATTTGGTACACGTAGGTAAAAGTGGAGGGTCGCGCAAGAGCAGGGAGGGTCGCTCTCGATCGCAGGAGTGGCCGGACGTACCGGACGTTGGTAAAATCCAGGAAAAGAACCCGGAACTCTTAGCTCAAAAGATTCTCGAAACTGGACGGCAAATAGAAGCTGGTCGACTACCAAACAGAACGAATGCAACATCAGCGGCGTCGGTAGTTACAGCAGCTGGTTCGAGAACGAGATTACCCCAAGCTACGCTAAGCTTCTCCACGGCTACGGCAACAACTGTGCCGTCGTCGCATGTCATTCGCGATGCCACGAACAACCGAGTCGTCCAGGAACCGCCGAGAGTAGCCAACTTCGAGGACAGACTTAAGAGCATCATCACGAGTGTACTGAACGAAGACCAACAAAACAGAAGCAAACAACAGCAGCAGCAGCAGCAGCAACAACAGCAGCAGCAACAACAACAACAACAACAACAACAACAACAGCAGCAGCTGCAACAGTTGCACATACAACAAGCAGCCTTAGCGACAGGAGAGCCAGAGAGGAAGCGGCACGCGAAACTCCAAAACGTCAATGCGCCGGATTACACGCAGGTAAGTTCGTTTATTAATCGCTTTGATGTCAACTTCAGGGTGGTCCGAACGTCCGGTTCGTCATCTAGATTCGACGCTTTACGCATTATATGAAAATGTTGCGAATGTTGTACGAGCCACAATATGCTACGAGCGAATGCTTAATTGACACTGAAACAAAAAGCTGAGCAAAAGTAACGTAAACAGCCATGAATGCCGATGATAATATCTTTGCTTGCTGGCATTGATTGTTAGCGCCGAACAAAAGCCTCGGACTGCCACAAGTTGACTTGATTTTCAAAGTAATGGACAAGAACGCAACCTAAAAGCAAACCTCTACTGGCATATGCATACGCAATTCGTATATCGCATGAAACTTCTTAGCCGTTACTTTGGGAATGTCGTAAAAAAGTCAAAGCTCACATTTGCTTCAAAGGTATCACCCGCTAAGATGGCTCTGCGTCGACATCTCTCTCAGGAACGTTTGACGACGCCACAGCCTTCGAACTTGGAACACCCTAGCGCGCTGAGCTCCGCAGCCGACAGCAAGCACCATCTGCACCAGCAGCATCTGCACCAGCGCCAGCCGTCCAGAGCCGAAAGCTCGCGACTCCTCGGCGCCGGGGCTAATGGCAACAACGCCGTCAGCAACAGCGGCATTCTGGGCACCAGGACGATAGGGGACCTAGTGAGCGGCGAAATCGAGCGGACTCTGGAGATATCGAATCAGACCATCATCAACGCGGCTGTGGACATGAGCGTGATGGGCAGGCCCGACAACTCCTACTCGCCCATCAGTCGGCCTGCGAGTGCCGAGGGCGAGACGGGTCTGGCAACACTGGCCCACGTCGCGAGCTACGCGCCTTCCCCGTCGGTGCCGGTGTCCGTCACACCCCCGAACACCATCCCCACGAGGTCGTCCGTTCTGTACACTCCCCAACAGGGCCAACCCCAAAGGTGAGCTGGCGGCGGGGGAGTTTCGCCTCTGGTTGAGTCGATAAGCTAATCGCAGAGCCGTTGGTTCGCATTCATTAACAACGAGTAACGGCTCCTCCAACTGTACATAAATTAAAAATTCACTAGCCATTTAAAACGAGGCTTGATATCGTCAAGCTGCGCGCGTATCAATGCAGTCGTGGCGTTTTTTCCTTTTTAATTTAATTCATTAAAGTCAAATAACAATAAACACAGAAGCGCCTGTAAGATAAGATAATAAAATCTCTGCTAAAAAGGCGGCACTCGATACCACCGAGGCTAACGATAAAACGAGCGATTAATTCGAGTGCTTTTGTGCGCCGTAGGTACACGCCGGTTCAATTGCCACGCGCAGACATCAAGCCTTATCACGAGTCGTATTTCGCCGACAATCCCTCGACGTCCATCAGCCAATCCCACAACAGCGCAGCCAGCGTTCAGTCGACTCAGCCGACGTCGGTGAACGGCGAGATCGTGCCTCTGGAGGGACTGGCCGCCACTTTGCACGCACGAATGCTCAACAATCAGAGCAGCAATAACAGCATAAAAAGCGAACATCCGTCCCCGAGCAGTAGAAGGTATCACCGCTGATTATTATTAACAAACGCATTAACGGGTTATGGGGGGGGGCGATTTCGCTCAACGATTATCGCCGATGGTGGTGCTCGTTGCGCTTTCTTTTGCGCCCTCGCGCTCGCCACTGCACGGGTGAAAGTTGTCTGTTCGGGGGCGATCTAGATTTGACGGTTGCGCGCCGCCACTCGAGCCGTAGATTTTAAAGAGAGTGCCGGCGCCGTTTCGGCCGCTCGGGACATTACGAAAGCAGCTCGCTGGTGGCGCGCGTAGCGAGAAAGTTAAACCTGGAAGACATTGTTCTCGCGCGCTGCGCAAAAAAATGTGACAAAAAGTTTATGCACCAACAGGTTTCAACCGTATCCGCGCTACTCGAACGGCGGAGGCTCGGGCAACAGCACGAGGGCTTTGACCCCTCAAAGCCAGCCGACGATGGCCGTGAAGACGGAGGCGATCGTCTCGACTGTGAGCACGAGCGGCGCACCCCTTAGTCCGCTGATCGAGCCTCACTCGAACTCCTCGACGCCCCTTGTCGACGAGCCCCATCTGACGAATCCACGGCAACGTCACGGCGACGATGGTACGTAGACAACAACCTGTGTAGATACGAGGATGGGTACAGGACAGCTCAGGCCGAGCCTGGACTCACTATTGTACTGTACACCAGTGGATGAATAAACGATTAAAGACATTGTCTGGACTCGAGTCTAAGCGCAAAGAAACTTAATTTTACAAAGTTGCAATTTTGTAAAGTAGACCAAGTCTGCTATTTGCTATTTCTGCCTTTGAACCTTGTGCTTGTATGCGTGTGTATGCCTTACGAGATGTTGAAGAGTTTTGTACCGAAACCGGGTGATAGGTTCACTTTGTTTAATAACGGAATAATCTCAGAAAAGACTCTTGTTAACTGTGACTGGTTTTTATTTTAAAAGTTTTAAAAGTAGATTACGTCGTAATATGGGTAAAGTTTTGTAAAATTGTTTGCGGTAAGTTTGTATGAGTTTGCGTTTGCAGAGTAATTTTTAGAAATGGAAACGTAATATTAACTACTAATTATGCCTACCTTAAGTACTGCAATTTTTTTCTGATTCTTTTCTCCTTTTTCTTTTTTTCTTTTTTTCATATCAATGATTTCCGTAGACTTATTAGTTGTAGCTAATTTTTCTTCAAACTTAAAATTACTCTTTATTTTCTATGTAATAAGTAGAACTTTAATTGGACTGGAGGAACCGAGCTCACTCTTTTTCCGAATAAAACCATTCAAATCTCTGATCTCTGCCTTTTTTCTGATGAATTTAACCGACTTAACGGGTCTTAACTTTACGTAAAACAATATTATTATTCTTTCAGAGTAAATGCGCTGAGTTATTGCTTTTTGTTAACTTAATGACTTTACTTACTTCGCTTTCTATTTACTTATCTTTGCAACTTGAGTTACGCTATGCACTCAACATAAAAGTTTATTATTTTGAGACGTTTTTGCCAACAGAACTGTTGTTGTTTAATCTTAGCGTTTCTCTCTTGTTTGTTTTTATTGGAGCTGGACTCTAAATCTTTATTTATATATTTTATTTTTGTTGTTGTTTAGTGTATTTGTTAGATGCACTGTAGCTGTATATTGGTTAGCTCTGTCTGTCACAAAACTCAATCTCAATCACAACCCGTGCAGCGTATTTAATATAGAGAGAGAGATTGAGAACGGGCACAGATCAGTGGGAGAATATACAGAAAAAGTGTTTGGCTGCCCTCGGGTTGATTTCGTAGTCGTCGGTGAGTTCGACCCGCCACGGGTCGCTTTTTTCAAATTTCTCATATTTTTTAGTTTTTTTTTAAAATGCAAACAGCTATTCGAAAATTCACCTCCGCATCATGTTTAACGTTCATCATGAAAACGTTCGTTTTACGGAAGAAACATTAACAGCCGCAGTGGCTCTTTTTTTAGATCGGATGTTTTCGATCGGACAATAAGGAACTGTACCGCAAGACGAACAGCTTATGGGTCAGACCTGGACAACTTTCGTCATTTTAAAATCAAGTTTAATTTTTCGCTTATTTGATCGTAGTTTGTCTACAACGTTTCAACTCACTTTTAAAATATTTGCTCGTGTCTTAAAAGAAATCTGTTTCGGTTAAAAGCCTTGAGCCTTGTTTTCGTTAAAATTAACTCGAGTGAAGAAACATTCGCTTTTGTCGAAGCTTAAAAATGTGCTATTGATGTAAAGAGCTCGGTTTGTTTGAATACGCAAAAAAATTATTCATTTTGAAATAATGAGAGATGCCCACTCTGTTCTAGTCACTTTTTTTTTTAAACATTGCGACAAATTGAAACTCACATGGTATCTCGATACTTTCATGAAAATAAGCCAAAAGATTGTTGATTTTTGGCTGTACTTTTACTGAGTGTGACTTGTTGCATGTTTGCATGCAGAATAAAAAATGTAGCTTATAGCTAAGTAGGGGAAGAAGACCAAGACAATGCATAGGGTAATTGTTTATCTCCAACTTTACGTAGGTAACAATGCATTTAAATTTTGTTTGTTTGTTTATTTAACTCTTTGGTTTGCTTCATCTCTTTCAGCATTAAATATAAACATTACGTATCAAGTCTTATACCACTTCAACCGTTCTCAAGCTGCATACACCCGCATATGTCTCTAATTTTCTTCTGCAATGGCTTATTTTTATGAGAATATCGTTTAATATAGTCGAGCTCTCATTCATCGTTAATCCATAATTAGACTTGGTAAGGAAATTCCATCGAAAGCTGTCCAAAACCATCGATCAATTCGCACGACTAATATCCGGTCTCTTCGCTTTACAATCACTATTCGGCAAATATTTATTTCATTATTTAATTCCGCTAATTCGTGAAATTATTCAAGATGCTTGTGGATTAATACAAGAAGGAACGATCAAACTTGTATCAATACAAAGCTTTTGTTTATACAAAAACGTCGTAGAAGTATTAAGAAATTAAAATTTTATCGAAGCACTGTACGGTTCTCTGTTGAAAGTATTCGTTCGACATACGATCATCAACGATAGATTTCTTTTAACAGGTTTAAATTGAATTAATTAAGTTAGTCTGTGTACGCTTTAATCGAGCACAGCGGCAAGATAAAATGCTTTTTATTTATGTTTCTGTTTACTTTATATTTTTGTTAAAATCATTAAAAAGAATTAAAAAGTCCATAAAAAGTTTTGCAAGTTTTGCGAGTAATGAATGAAGACGTGCATTCACGTACACATACGCATGAGTTATTTAGATGTGTTCGCAAAGCTTCAATTAATATATATGCTTGATTAACGAATGATTTCCGAGTTCGCATACATTAGGAGAATATCGTTTTTCACACTTTTTAATTAAAAATTAAATTATCGTTCACAAGTCCCATAACTGATGCGACTTTAAAATAAAAAATGCAAATTAAAAATAATATTAATATTAATATGGTAAATTTAATGCCTTCAATTCAGTGGTTTTAATAAATATGAGAAAAATATTTCTAGCAATGGATAATAGAATTTATCATTTTTCCGAGATGGATAATCTTTAATCGAGCATTTGGTAAATCTAATATTGAAGTAATGTTAATAATATAAATGATCGTGCGAATGTCTCAATTTTTGAGCGTAAGATTTTCCAATAAATTGTTGCTCAAGGGTTAAAAATTGTGTTAATGACCTTTTTTAAATTTTCATTATTTCAAGTTCTACTAAATTTTAATTAATTGTAGAATTGAGGGAAATCACTTTCATCTTAAATCTAGACCGATCGATTCATTTTGGAAAATACTTTACAAATCTCTTTAGAAATCAAACTTTGAAAGATCTAATAACTGCTTTTTAAAAACAAATCGTTCGCATTAAATTTTGTTGGAATCGAAATTTAGTCATATTTTTGGAGTTTTTTTTTTGTTAACAAAAAAAAAGATAGCCAAAGTTTTGAGAGATATTAAAACAAAATCAGTGTGAAAAATTAAAAAAAAAACACGTTCTATCTTGCTTGCTTAATTCGACGAACCTCGAAGAACTCGCATTCGATGTGCAAATCCAGTGCTACAATAATATTTAATTTGGATACGACATAGCGATTAAACGCATAAATTCAATGCTAATGAAATTAAATGATTAAATAAAATAAGACCGAATGGAGGAAGAGCCAAAGTCCGAGTTTTTGGTAAAAAAACGGCGGCCGACTCGAGACGATGCTTTCTAGTTTTCGATGGAACTTCCGAACCGATTTCACAAAGCCTCCCTCTAAGGTGCCCTCTAACGCTCAAATCCTCGTTCCGGGGAATAAAAAAACTTGCAGACGCGGAGGCTGACTGGCAGGACCGCATAAGCTCGGGCTTCGACCGACTCGTAGCCTTCGCCTCGACGGAGCTGGACAAGCGCCGGCGCTCGACGGAGGGTGTGAACACGAGCCCGGACAGCGGCCTCGGGTCCGACAGCGTGGTTCTCGGGCCCCCGCCTATCGCTCCCTCACCGGACGAGGCCCTGGGACCACCGCGCACGCCCTCCCCTGGAAGTCCGCGGCCCGCCAACACAACCACCAGTCAGAGCCACGTAGTGGCGGGCGGCTCCTCCTCGTCCTCGGTGCCGCTCAAGTATCAGAGACAAGCGGATCCCGAGAGGCATCACTTCAAGAAGAAGTTTTTCACAGAGACTGGGACCCGGTGCAACCGGCCACGCCCGGCAACAACACGAGCAAGTTCAGGCCTAAGGGCAAGGACTGGGACTGGAACCATCAGTCCGGACACCATCACCACCATCAATGGCCGGGAAACAACGAGCAGTCCTAACGTGACGATGGGTCTTTTTTTTATTAGAGCTTAGACTTGTTTTTTTCTTCGAGTTTTGGATTTTGGGTTCCGAAAGGGATGATGGGAGTCGCACGCGCAGCCTCCCTCTCGAGTACAAATGTCGTTTATTAGAGTTTTGGACTACGATCGCTACGACTCGTCCGTCGATTACTTTCTTTTCTTTCAGAGGAGTTGCCTCGAAGCAGATGCTTTTTGATCACTTTACATAGCAAATTTTTCGTTGAGGTTGATTTTTTTGGGCGACTCGATGATTGCCGCCGCTTTATTGACGCAAAAAGCCATTTTTATTTTTATATTTTTATTTTACTTCCTCGATCGTTCGATAGACCGACTGGCGGATCGATCCGGCAAGTCCTCTGCGAGGGAAAGGAATTTTAACCAATAAAAATTTAGTGAGATGTAATTTTAGTAGGTCACAAATGAAAATTACTCGTGATCGATGGTCTTAGCGAGCAGCAGCAGCAGCAGCAGCCCGTAGTGGGAGATAGATAAGACCTAGAAAGAACCTCCCAAACTAATGAGGAGGCGCTTGAGCAAAGCCGCGAGTGAATGTTAATCTATAAATAGCTGGCGCTGACTCTTCTCGACTCGGGCCGTGCCATTGGAACGGTAAATTATTCAGCTATTCTTAAATTTAGTAATCAGTAACAGCTGGCCGGAACTGCAGTGACATTAAGTAGCTCCCCGCGTCGGTTGCCGGGCTGGAGGGGCGGGAGAGGCGGCTCGAGGCCCCAGGACCGTAACTTTGACGGGGATGAATTTTAGGAAAATAACGCGCGGTCGTGACGCAGCAGCTGGTGGCGCTGGTTCCAGCAGAACTGAGCGAAGCTGAACTGCGTCGAATTCTCATTCGGACTCTCTTGGCAGCTCGGGTTGCTATCATTTTCGCAACCCTGGGGGGAATCATAGACTTAATACTTTTTAAATTGTCGCGTACCCGCGCAGAGCCGTGCACTCGCTCTGCGCCAAAGCGAGCGTTTTAACCGATATCCGGGAGGAATAACCGAGACTACCGATTTTACCCATTAAACGATCTTTTAATTGTAGCTAAAGCAATATGATACCTCCATTAAAGTCTTATGATTGTTACGTGGTTTACTTAACTTAATTTCCGTATACGTAATTTGGTAAGCTCAAATTATAACTGTTCCATCCAAACCTTCTCAGTTTACGTTTCATATTTGAAAGGAAATTATCGTAGAGTTTAGTTTGTTAAATTTATCTTTATTTTTCACTAGGATGCCCACTGCACTTTGGGACTCACAAACGAAGTAAAGAACTCTGTTGTTTAATAATTTCAAGCACGCACTCTGTAAATATTCAAAAAGCGTCTACTTCGACGTAATTAACCCGCTCGTATCTAGTTTCTTCTTATTTTTATCATCATCATCATTATTATTATTATTATTATTATTATTATTATTATTATTATTATTATTATTATTATTATTATTGATGTTTAGTTAATGTATAAAGGAAAAACGTTGTTTTTGTTTTGTGCGAGGCAAAATGCCATCGCATGATTGACGATTCAAATGGTATAGAAAAGTTATATAGTGTCGCTCAGGTATGATCGTTGTCCCCTAGGTACAATCGTCTCTTTTAAAGCGAGTCGCATTATAGTTCGTATAGGATATTAGGAGAATTTTTCAATTTTGACGTTTATAACGGCATAGATATGGATTACGGGATGGCTGGTTTATTCGATAATTCGCGAATGTATGTACGATGTTTTAAAAGCCAATGTGTATCCCACCGTCTTATACAAGAAATTCGCGAGGCGCGTTGCAAAAGTGCACAGCCGAGTTGAAAAAAACAAAATAACGGGGTTTCGTACGAGAGATCTATTCTGATGTATTATTAAATATTTATACGAGGTTGGGGGGGGGCGGAAGGGACACTTTTCGAGAGAGAGAGAAAAAACTAAAAAGCACGCGCCGAGAGCTGCGCACTTTTGGAACGTCGCCTCTCGAACGCCATTGAGATTAAGGTTCAACACGCGTGAAGCAAACCGTCGAGACATCTTTTTCACCGAGTCTTGTAATCTTTTTACTTAAGCGACTAAAGTTCAAAAACAATACAAATACAAGAAATAGCAGAAGGGAGCAGCAGCTCTCACGCGGAGGCTCGCGTCGTAATTTAGCGGATCGCGTATTAAAAATTAAAATAGAATAAATAGTGACAGTCGGTATTCAATTGCAATGGAGCCTCGCGCGGTCGGTCGTAAGATTAGCATTTTAGAGTTTTATAAGCAACGGAATATTTCATCTGGCCGATGGAAAGTCTCTTAACCAAAGTGTTCATCGCTGCTCGTTTTGTAATGGCAACGACGACAGCAGATACAATTATAACAATCGTTTCGAATGAGAATTAAAAGACAAAAGTGTAAAAGGAACTGATGACGAAATGTAAATCCAAAGAGCGAGCGATCTTTGCGAGCGTTGAACATTTTTCAACTGGTGCATCGTGTAACCGATAAGAGTTAAAACATAAAGGAACTTAAAAATAAATGAATAAATAAATAAAATAACTAAATAAATAAATAAATAAATAAACGAATAAATAGTGGGAGGGTCGCGCGGACCGAGGGTAGCCCTCGCGCGGCGCGGCCCTTGCGAATGTAAAGTTGTGAAGACAAAAAAATTTATTTACTAATCATGGCATTCCCGTAGACGCGAGAAACGTCTTGTCACTTTTTAAGTGCGTTCATAGTGTAAAAAGTTAATCAAATTGTACGTTGTATAGAAACAATCGGATTATTTATATCGAAGTACCCTTATACATACGTCGGAAAAAAGAACACGTAGATATCGTCAACGATGCAGGCACCTGCAAAATATAGCTGTTACATACACTGCCGAACCTTCTATTAGTTGTATTATTGACCATTATTATTTATTGTTTTTATTGGAATATTTTAATACTAAGATTTTTGTAACAAGCAATATCTCTTTTATTTTACCCACCCACCTTAGCTGTAAGACGAAACTGTACATACATACTATACTACTATCATCTCAGGCCTACGTGTGTACAAAAATGTATGATACCTCGAGTTACAATCAGATTCCAATACGAAAGTTCAGATAAACAAACAGTGCGTTACGGCGCATTGAACGCAAAGAGACATATTTTTGGCAAAAAAGAGAAGCAACTCGAATAACCCACGTTGACGAAATAATAATACTACCAATGAGTCCGATGCCTTGCGGCGGGTTGCGATACCCTCCACTCGCCTATCGCAACTACGCCTCTTCTTGTTTTCTCTTATTTCGTTCAAGATCTGAGTTGCATTGCAAGGTCAATGACTCTGTAATGGTACCAGCATCGTTACGCACTCGTATTGACGTATGATGTATGTTTGCACATTTATACAGCAATTATATTTCGTAAAATGAAGATTAAACTACCTATAAAGAGAAAACACAGGCTAACAGGCTGCAGTTCGCGCGTGCACTTTTACAATCAACATGCGGATCGCTGCTCTTTTTCTAACTTGCTTTTCTCTGCCTTTGGCTCTCGGTCTCGAGGACGAGCGCGTTCCAAAAACCCCGGACGAGGAGGTGGTTGCTTTACCGATCGATTGGAGTAGCAGCGACGCAACAACGGTAAAGACGGACGGACGTTGACGCTTAGAAGATGTCCAGCGTCCCTGTGTTGCGAGCGTTTATCGTCAGTTTGTTTTATTAAAACGAATTGTCTTGTTTGTAGTTACCGCTGAGTTTCACCGCGTTCGGCAAAAGGGTGGACTTGCAATTGCAACGAAACGAAAATTTGTTAACCAAGAGTTTCGAGGTCTGGAGGCGCGGCCAAGGCAACGATTTGACCAAAGTCGAGGGTTTTGGAAACTCCTCCTCGTGCCACTACCTGCACAAAGATTCGTTTAGCTCTGCAGCTGTTAGTTTGTGTGGTCCTGGGACATTGGTTAGTATTTTCAAACTGTAAATGATTAATTAAACTCGGACATGATCTTTTTTACGAAGCGAAGGATTCATACAATTTAATTAATGTACGCCATAGAACAGTTCACCTTTGTTTAACGGATGTAGGATTGTATAAAAAAAAAAAAGGTTGATAAGGAAAAACATCAGCAACAAACAAAAACAACAACGAGTAACATGTATCAGTACTCGTTGCAAAGTTATTTAAATGTAAAAATATTAATCGTCTTTTCACTACCACATAATTAAATAAACCAATAAAGAATTCGAATACATAAATTTGATAATTTTTAATGGTATTTAACAATACTAAAGTATTATTTGTATTGCTATCAATATAAAGTAAATATATTTTTAATAAAAGAAAAATTCTACCAAGAACTATAAAAAAATTTTATTATTGTTCATCCTAAAATAAAGGCTATTTGAAACATAATCAAGGCATTCAATTTACTTATTTTTATTCTAAGCATGGGTTCGTTTTCCTCGAAAACGACAACCTCGAAATAACACCGTTAAGTAGCGAGGAATCGGAATCGATCGAAAGTCATCGAGTTCAGGTAAGATCGTCATCGTCCTTTGGCGAGCCACACGTAATACGCAGACGACGCATTCCTTCCGATCGCCAAACTCGACTCGTTGACATAAAAAGGATCAAAGATTTATATCGCCGCCAAAAAAGTTCCCCTAACAATTCTAACAATCGAAACGAGTTCAGTGAGAAAGTCGCGTCACCGTTGACTATCGAATTAGGTAAAACTAAATTAACTCTTTTCATTACCTATTTTCTTAGAATTCATTCAGCTGGCTTTTAATATAAGTATTCTTATGTGTGCAAACGCTCGGAGCGACTAAAGTAGCTTTTCACTCGGTGCGTCTTCAGGACCAATTTTCACTCGGAAATCGGCGTTCTTTAAATAAAGTACTAACTTACTCGCTCCTTGAAATATAATTTTTGTCGCTGTACAACTTGTGAAATATCACACGCAACGGTCTTTTTGGTGGTAAACAAAAACTTGTTTCGCCTATCGGAGTTGAACTTTTACATTTGTTTTGTACGCGGCTACGCAAGTTGCGGACACAACCGTCCGTCAAGTTTTTCGCACATGCTCACACTAACGCGTCGTAAGTCAAATTTAAAAAAATGTCTTGCACTTTACATCGTTGTCGTTAAAAAGCCGATTAATCGAACGCAACGGAGTAGATTCGAAAATTTGAAGATTTCTTTTCACTCGGTTAGCGATAAGTGCACGAGTGATTTCGCAACGCTTTGACATTATTGAGCAAGCAATTTAAACTCGCGCAGGAAGCTGCGCAACGGAAACCGAATTCCTTTCGGGTGGTAATTATCGGTTATAACAGTCGTCGCGACTGACTCCTGCGTTCACGGGATATTACTCAGCTTTAAACGGCGGCAAATTTTGGCGCATCTCGTAAAGCAAGAGAATAAATGGTGCAACGATCGAATGAAATTCCGATGAAAGAGGCTCGTCACTTTCGGACATTTTCAAAACACAAAAGTCGAGATCGAGAACGGGATTTGGACTTCCGCGAATCTCTCGGCAATGCGCTCGCGATCGCCGGAGAAACTCGGGCTCGACTGAAAAGCTACTTTAACTTGTTGCGCTGCCACCCGCGCGCGAGCATTTGCTCGCATCGGAAGAAAGACGATTGTCGAGGACAAAGAGATAAAGCGGATAAAGAGCGTTGAGCGTTGGGAACTGACGCGATGATTAAAATGTGACGTCAGCGGTGTTCTTGGACGCCGCGGCCTACGGCCTGTTCGTGCCCCACGTGGCGGCGGACGAGACTCGGCTCCTGGACGCGGTGCTCGCCTACGTGAACAACATCCAGGCGCTGTTCCACCACCCGAGCCTGGGCCAGCGCATCGACGTCGCCCTGGTGCGGCTGGAGCTGATGGCGCGACAGCCCGCGGAACTCGCGCAACTCGACGGGGAGCGGTCGGCGCTCCTCGACGCCTTTTGCGCCTACGCCAAGGCCAACAACCCGCCGGACGACGAGGACCCGCGCCACTGGGACGTCAGCCTTTACATCTCGGGCCTGGATTTTTACGCGCTCGAGGACGGCAAGAGGAACCCCGTGACGATGGGACTGGCACCCGTGGGGGGCGTCTGTTGGCCCGAGTACTCGTGCGTCATCGCCGAGTTCGGGGTGACCAACCGCCTTGGGAAGCCTTATCCGTCCGCTGGATTCACCTCGATCTACATAGCCGCGCACGAGATCGCGCACAAGTACGTACCTTACCATTCCACTCTGCGGGCGAGCGGGGGGGGGTGTTGCACGTTGCACGTTGCACGTTGCACGTTGCAAACGCGCGTCTCTCCGACGCACTCCACTGGAGGAGCACCAGCTTTTTGCCGCGGTTCTGCTTCCGATTCTCTACTCGAACAGCTTCCGTCCTCGAAACGAGCAATCATTTAAAGTCGTCGTTGAACAAAAAGGTGCGGTGCAAAGGTTTCCAGGCGCTGCACAACTTCTGCGCTTAATACTCAACAATATTTTATTCAACTTCAACTCGATCCAAATTGCATTGGAGTGTACGGGTCACGCGAAAATCCCTTTTTCTCTTTTGTTCAACGCCCCCCGTTGCGCTGTACACCATTAGAAGAAAATTGACCCTCCGGATTCAATTAAGCGCGGTGGTCGATGAATCTCATTAGCTCCGCGCAAAATGTTTTGCCGATTAACTTATTCTTTCGTTATAATGAATGCGCATCTTAATTCTCCTTTGCTTGTGCAAAAAAAAAAAAAAAAAACACGCTCGTCTAATAAAGAATGCATTGTTGCGTAGAGCGCGGAAGTTCATTATTCAATGGTATTTCGCTTCGTTTCGCCTACGCAAGAGCAGCGATGCAAATTCGCGAATACTCGAATGCAAAATTCTCGCGAAACGGTTTTAATTATTATGATCGGATTGTGATCAGCGTCTCATCCGTCCTCTTCTCAATTGGTAAACGCATTTAATATTGTTGATTTGCCGTGCTCGTGCAAATGTTTTTCTTATTTCCATAAAATCTGACTAAGCGAATTTGTGTTGAATGCCAGTTTGAAAAAGGCTGCGAGTCTGGCAATAGCGAATGCAGTTGCATCATTCGCGCACCGCTCAATTAAGTTGGCGCTGATAACAAACGCGCTGCAATGAAACGTCGACGATGAAGCTGTTGTGCACGTTCGTCCTTAATTGACAAATTCCTCGAAAGTGACAATTAGAGAGAAGGAGAGGGGAGGCAAACGTTTTCCTCACCTCGCGCGATTACATCAATGTCGCTATGCGGGCTCGAAAAATGCTCCAGATCGCGTGATTCAGTCGCGCGTCCCGCAATACTCGCAGCTTTTTACGCTTCGCGAGCCGCGGAACGGCGCAAGCAAGAGAAAACGCGGATAAAAACGTAGAGAATCGGACGGAGGGAAGGGAGGAAAAGCGCGACTAGACGCTCATCTTGTACTAATGCTCCCACGCAGCTTGGGGATGCACCACGACTCGACGGGCAACGACTGTGCCCGGGACGGATACATCATGTCTCCGAGCCGTGGCACCGACGGCGAAACCCAGTGGTCGAACTGCAGTCGCAGCGTCGCCTCGAGCCTTGCGACCGCGAAGCCCTGCCTCCTAGACGGGCCGGGCGCCCTGGAGGACGGGAGACTCGACCACCGGGGCAGGTTCGGGGATCGGCCCGGCCGGACCTGGACCGCCAAGCGTCAGTGCGAGCTGCTGCTGCGCGACCCCGAGGCCGACGTCGACAGCCTCGAGAAACTGCTGCCGGCGCTCGGTGTCGGAAGTCCCAGGAGGACGGGCTTCTACCTCGCAGGGCCCGCGCTCGACGGCACCAGCTGCAGCGCGAGCGGCGAGTGTCGGGCCGGCGAGTGTCTGCCCATCGACGACAAATGGTAATTGCTCCGCTCGAGCAGCGTTGCTGCCGCGGCAACATTGCCCGGTTCCTAGAACAACCGCGCGAAGCTGCCCATCCCCGCGGCCGACATCCGACAGTCCAACTCGGGTTTTGGCCAACTGCCTGGAAAACGTCGACGCTAATGGATGGGTTGGCTGTCCGACTACCTGGAACTGACTCGTCGTTTTCGCACTTTTGCCCGCTTTTTGCTCGCGTTCCTCTCGCCTTCCTCTCGCTTTCTTCGCACTCCTGCTACGTCAGCTCGTTCATTAGTGCAAGAGTGGGCTGTTTGCCGTTTCAGCTGTCCGACGATTACCGAGTTCCCCGGCAACTTTACTCCTTTCACTCTTCCGCGCATTAAGGGAATTAACGGAACCAGGAGAACCGACCACTTGGTCCACCTCCTCTTTCGCCATCGCTGCCAACGCTCCTATTAGGCAGCGCTGACTTCGATCGACGGGCCTTGAATCTCGCACTTCTGCTGCGGCTTCGACTAAAGGTTTTCGTCCGCGAAATGGGTGCGTCTGGAGCAGCAAAAGCTCGTGTCGCTTTTGAAACGTAGACGAGCTACGGCTTTATTTTCCAGCCGCTAGGATCTTTGGCAACACCTTGGAGTAAAAACCTATTGGAAGCAGCGCATCGCGTCATTCAAGCGATCGACGCTTTATCAGTTGCGTGCTGTCGCGACGCTTTGAAAGGCAAAAGAAGTATTTCCATTCGGACCGGGGAATTAGACGGACTAACTCCTCTAGAATGATGGAAAAGTATTTCCAAGCGCAAGGCTGCATCTGGAACTTTTCAACCTTTTTGGCGTTTAACGTTCGCGATTCCCGGACGTCGCAATCGCGCTCGGGCCGATTTCTATTCCAGAAAGTAATTTTGAAAAGCACGATTGTGTACGAGTTTGGCGTGTATCGCATTCTCTCATTTATTTAAATGCGCGTGTGTATCGCGTTACAAACCGTGTCGCACGTTTTATATTTCAAGGTTCAGCGACAAGTATTCGTAAATATAAAATAAGTAATCGAATACAGCCGAGGGTAAGATAAGGGAATTATCTCATATTCTTTGTAACAGTGTAAATATTTGAGTCGATTAAATAGACGCTAATAATTATCGTTGAGCAACAACGTATCTGTCAACGTATCAATACTTTATTTTTCTCTAAAAAGGTCTCGAGTGAAAGTGAGTCGAGCAACAGCAGCCGATGTTTTCTATAAAATAAGAGAGAATCGCCTACAGAACGATAAGAAAGTTCTGGAAAAAGTTGTCGAAAAAGTCTCTAGTTTCTCGATTGTTTTGCGACCTCCCCGCGCGTCGAGTTCACTCGATACTTTTATTTAGAATAAATAAATGAGAGAGTCCAACACGCGCCGTAAGTGACTTGGAAACTAGCAAGTGCAAGGTTAGAAAATGTGTATAATTTCCGCTAGCCGCGTATTTTATGTTCGAACAATTACGACGCCTCATTAGTCGGCCCTAGTTTATTTGCAATTGTAATGTGTTTAAGTTAAAAAACAGCGTGTTTGCTAATGTCAGTGCAATTAATGAATAATCTAACGCAGCTTTTATCCGCGCTCTTCGATCGTAGCTAAAACAATTACGCGATTGGTGTCTTCCGTTGTTGATCGGCATTTTAAACTAACGATGATAACGCGTTTAAATGGCAAGGCGGATTTCTGGAAATAGCCGAGCGAGATTTGATTCAATGCACGCTAAAGTGCTTTTAGAAAATTGTTTATAGCAGATCGCGGTCTCTCTCTCTTCTCGCGCAGAGGCCTTTTCAGTATTTTAGACGCTGAGTTTTCCTCGGCCGAGCCTCTACCGTCTCTGTACAGCAACTGGCTGCGTGCGTGCACTCGCAAATATGCAAAAGAAAGCCTTAGAACTTTCGGGAATGTTCTTAGCATCGAGAGCGAGTGTAAACAAGCGCGTTTTATCGCGCGACGTCGAATGTAATTATTGTGTATCGAGTATTCCAAGATTCACTTTTGTGCCGCATAACGGCTATTATTAGGCGCGGATTGATTTCCCGATAGCCTGGGGCAGGTCTAAAAAGATTTTCCATCGGTAAAAATGATTACGTTGCCGCAGCCTTGATCGACGATCACACGCATCGAACGTGTTTCCACGAGCTTTTGAAATAACAGAGATTTTTCCGTTCTGACCGGCGATATTAATAATATTTTCTCGTATCCAAGCTTTTTTCAACTCAATCGCGCATTTGTTATTTGCTTATCAAGCTTTATTTCATAGATGCGGCGAGATTTTGATTTAATCACGATGGCTTCCCCCACTTTCCGATCAAGCGCTTAATCTATCCACTTAGTTTCGAAACGCGCGATCGCGCTTTCGATACTTAAGGATTTTCGTGCAAAATACGGAGCTGAGACGCGATTTACGCGTAATTTTAATTACCGCGACGATTCAAGTGGCGTCGACAAACTATTCAGCCACGTTAAGAATGCGGCAATAACCAAGCGATTTTTCGTCGCAATAGCGACTTCAAGAGGGAGTTTCTGTTTTTGTCGAAGTCGAAATTTTTCCGAATAGCCAATAATTTTCAAATAAAACGAGTACTGGCAGTTCACTTGTAATTTCATAAGAATGAGAGTTGGCAACGATCTGTCGACAGACACCGAAGATTATCTTATCCGAATCTCGCGTCATTGTTCCGTGTGAAAAAGTATCCGATACAATGCCAAACGTCTAATTATAATTTATTTTTCATTCTGTCCTCTTTTTCTTATTTCTATTTTCCAGACGCGTCAGGTCGCAATTTAAGCCCGACATTATGAAAAAGTTTCTGCTCTCGTTTAAAGCCCGAGTCCGCGCTGCTCGCGAACGAGATTCGCGGAAGAAGAGAGGAAGCAAAACTCCGTTAGTTCGCAGCAGCTTTAAAAACGTTGAGCCGCGCTATCATCACGCGGCACGTACCGTGTTCCTGCAACTTTTAGCACTGGCCGTTGCTCCTTTTCAGTTATTTTAGCTTAAAGTGCAGCCGATCGAAAGAGCTGGAATAGAAAGGTGGATTATTTGCAATTGGCGACGCCGCGATTTTCGAGGCGAAATTAACTCGAGCACGCTGATGCCCGAAAGAGAGAATTCACGAAAGCGCGACTCGTTATTGGTGGTAATCTCGAAAGAAATACGGCTGCGAGCCGAGCGAAGCCAAGTCGAGGCATAAACGCGTTCCGAACGAATCGTTGCCACTGCGCAAGTTTGCGCGGTTCGTTACTAAACCTGGCGCGCGGTAACTCGAGGCGTCCGAGAGTTTGTAAACTCCCGAGTTCCAGGGACCGGTTCGAATGCGTCGCTCGAAATCTCCGATAAACGGCTTGACCGGGCCATTGGCTCCGCATCGACCGGACGAGAAATTGCTGTTGTTGTTGCAGGCGAGAAACCCCCCAGCGAGCGACGCCCTCGGGATGGAGCGAGTGGAGCGAAGGCAAGTGCGCCAGCGGCTGCATCCGGGGCTCTCTCGGGTACCTGGAGCGCAGGCGCACCTGCCTGGGCGAGGACACCTGTCCGGGCCTGAACTTCGACGCGAGCCTCTGCAAGGACGGCCGACTGTGCGAAGAGGCCCATCGGAAACGGCTGACCGCGACGGAGTTCGCGGGTCGGCGCTGCTTGAACTACGCGGAGCGGGTGTCCGAGATCGAGGGGCCCGCGGGCGGACTGCAGGCCCACCACGAGGAGGAGAGACCCTGGGTCGCCTGCGCCGTATTTTGCAAAATGAGGGCCGCTGCCTCCTACTACTCGCCGCGGCTCGAGCTCAACGACCTGGGCATTGACCCTTACTTCCCCGACGGCACTTGGTGCCACAAGGACGACCGCGGCGAAAACTACTTCTGCAGACGGCATCACTGTCTGCCGGAGACTTTTAGGTGAGCTAAAATCTGCTTTCGCTTTCTTCCTTCCTTTGTTTACGTTGTTTACGTCATCGATTAGACCTTGTGTGGTGTGGTGTGGTGTGGTGTGGTGTGGTGTAGCGAGGTGCGGTGCTGTCGGGGAGGCAAATAGATCGAGCGCTCGTCGCTCCTTCGCCTGTACCTCCGAGGAAGCCTCTTTTTTCCCTTTAGACAGACAAGATGCTTCTTTTAAAAGATTTACGCGGCATTTAAATTTGTATCTCGCGTGAGAATTATTTTTCTCGCGGTTCTTGCGGCTTTATCGGGACGATATTTATCGTTGTAATTTCCAACGATCGAGGAAAGTTAAGCAGAGTTTTGAAGACGACTCGTCTTGTACGCCTTGAACACAACCTCGCGCTCTATTATCAATTATCTTCATTAGCAATTTATATTTGATTTTGTTTCTACGCTTAAATAAAAAGTGCCGATAAACGAACGACGAGAAGCGCTAATATTAATCCGATCGATTCATTTCTCAATTTATCCGAGAGTTAAATATCTATTTAATCTACGTAGCCGTGACCGTAAGTACAATTCTTACTTTGTTAGAACAAAGATATCGCGGTTAAAAATTATGATATTCGATAAAGTATCGGCTTGACCTTGTGCAGGCAATATTTCAGCCTTAACGGGCCTTCCATCCAAAAGCTTAAAAATTAATAAGACGTCTCGCTCGAGCCCGCAATTATCGGAAAAGTATTGTACTCGTTAAAAAAAGAGAGGCGCGCTATAAGTATCTGCCGTAGGAGCACAATGAAGCACTTGCGTGGGTGTTGGTTGGTGTATTTACGAGTACTTTCGTTCTGATCATTTGCGGGAAACAAAACGGGCCGCTCGTTGCGCACGCATCCTTACAAAGACGGCAGCAATAGCGACTTTTGTCCGCGTAAAGACATAATGTGCTTTGTGATTTAAAATGCTTAATTTTTAAAACTTCAATTTTTATCAACCAATAAAGCTTTATTGTCCTGCATATTAAAGGTGAGGCATCAAATTTTAAATCACCGAGCGCACGCCTTGCAAAAAGCTAGTGTAAATAAAAAATTGTCGCACACGCGTGTTTTTACGAGTGGCTTGAAATTGCAAAATGAGAGATAGCCATTGATATTAAGTGGACGTAATGAACGAGCCTCGCGTACGGACCAATTAAGCCGACGAAAATGGAGAAAATACGCGCGAGCTCGTTAAAAAAGACGTTTGCGTCCATTAAGTTAATAAAAAAAAGAAAAATTAGGAGAATGGGTAAATAATAAGCCATTGCATTTTCGTTGCCAACTTTCATTAAGAGCTGTTGCGTGTGCGCGAGCAGTTTAATGCAAATGAGGATCGGCTCGATCGCTAGAGCGATTTCCCGGTTCTCCGGGAGTTTTCTAAAATAGGCATCGACTCGGCACCTCCAAGGTCGCCCGCGTCGCTATCAAACGGTGATCCTTTACGCCGTGGCCGTTCGCCCGCCAACGAATTTTTCGCGCGCTCCTTTATCCGGTTTTCGCGGAATACCGACACGGAGTCGAGCAACAATCGACTCGCTTTAACTCGCGCTCCGAAGCCGGACATAAAAATTACCTGCGCCGGCAGCGTATCAGCGACTCACGATTGCGCCTTGCGGATCTTCGCCGTCGGCCGACCGCGAAGGCGAAGGAAGAAAAAGACTCGCCACTGATCGCGCGCGCGAACCAGCGAGTACGAAAATACCGCGCGCCGTGTCATGGAAGTGCAGCGTTCAGCCGTGACTCACCACGGGGTCGGCGGCGAGTGACGGCGACGCAAAGGTCGAGGCGAAAAAGGCCGGCTAGCTACATCCGGGCCGGTGGCCATGTCTGTTTTAGGTTCGGCAAGGGCCTGCCCGCGGCAGACGAGGAGGAGCGGCTGGGTCCGATGAACGCCGGACCCCGGGACTGGTGGCCGCCCCTCCCAGCTCGGCCTCTTACTCGGGCTGGGGATGGACGGGAGGCCGCTGCTGACGAGCCTCGGGCCGCGGCTGCTCGAGGACGCGGTGCCGCCGAGGGACGGCGAGTCGTGGCTCGACACCAAGGACTAAGTCGAGCTGCCGGCCGAGTTCCTGCTTCGCCATCGGCAGCGGCGCGCGGATCCGCTCTGAGCGACGACGACGTATATGGATCGCCGCGGCTCTTTTGTCCCGCAGCATCTGGAATTTTTGCGCGCGCTTTTTCCGAGCCACGCGCGTCTTTCTTGTTTTCTTTGGCCAAGCTTTAATGCATCCGTCGTCGAGCAGCCGGCGCTCGCGAGCTGCTCGGGGACAAAGACGTAGTAGCGGCTCGGTAAGAGGAAGACGAGGTGCCGTTCCCGACACAAACCAATTACCTCGCTAACCTCCAACGCGGAAAATGCTAATTTTCTTTACGCACGCCCTTTTCCTCTCCGAAATCGCGGCCTCGCGCCTCGCGAATCTGGCGCTCGCAACGCCATTGGACAGCGGCGAGCGAATTAAGGATGCACTTTTAGCGAAAGAGCCTTTAAGTTTAATGCCTTGGAAGCGCATCGCGACGGGATTTGATTCGTTTTTCAAAAATTCGCCGCACATTCTGTAATATCAAACGAACGCGCTTACATACCTGTGTGTTGTTGAGGCTACACGAGAGCGGGTTTTAAAAAAAGCTCGTTTATTTTCGGCCGGAGCTTTATTACACGGCTGCCCTCTTCGCCCGAGATTAGTAATTGATAACAGCATTGTTTTATTTAAAATTTGCAAACGCTTCTTTATTGAATAACGATAATTGCAATTTCGGACGTTGCGACGAATACTCGTTTTCACAGTTAAACGAGAATTTATTACTTTTACTACTTTCGACTACTAGTTCTAGAACGAAACAACAACTTCGTTATTGATGTGCGAGCAACGGAAGGGATTTGAAAAGGTTTTTGGTAACTAATTTCGTTAACGAAAAGTTTGCACGATAAAAATAAATTCGAAAAATCGAATCAAATCGGTATTGTGGTGCAATTTCGAAGCCTAGATTTTACCGTCCAAGTAACGCCATTATTCATTCCTTTACTTCGTTCTTAATTACATTGCGCGAGAATTTTCAAATCGTTTAATAACCGACGATTCGTTCGTAACCGAATGACCTACGCATACAGACAAAGGTCAAATATATGTATTAGATTTGTTATTTTGAAACTGAAGTAGTTATATTTAATAAGCATCCGTGAAACGCTTATTAAGCAATTGAGTTTAAAAATAATTTTTTGTCATATATGGTTTTCGTTGTTTTAACCAAACTGAGCTACGGTACTGCCGATTCTTTTCGGCTTATTTTTTTGTATTAACATATATTATTTTCGACCTAATAAAGATTACAATGAAAAGAATTTTTTAAATAAATAATCCCCCCCCACCCCACCCCACATTGGAGGTAGGTAGAAATCGTTCTTGTTCAAAAATACCGTGAATATAAATAGAACAAGCATTATTGTTTTAAAATACTTCTCCTTTTATAGTGTCTCGATATAGATATCAACAATTCTTTATAATCTACGGAATACGAAATAATAATAACGACGATTATGTTGGGTAAATTCACTCTAGATTCTTGCTTCGATGTTATCGAATATTCGAAAAACGATGCGATTGTACGCTAAGAATATATTTTCTACGAATAGGTGCGTGAATCCGTTAATGAAAAAAAAAAAAAAATAAAATAAAGGTAAATATAATTTAATATGTATGTTAAAGGAATATTTTTAATGGGAGGGATAAACACATTTCTCTCAACGCGGATGCGAGGGCTTCACTCTTTTTGGTTGACGGGTGATTCAGACGGATTATTTTAGTGATACAATGGCTGTGCGTTTCAATTTTTTTTTATACTTTTATTATTCATCATTTTATGAATATTAATAACAAAAAGAGCTCGCTTCGTTATGTACATAATAAGATTGAGATTCTTTTTAGATTTATATTTTCATACGAGGATTTTTGCGAACTTTATGTTTTAAGATTAATTTCTAAATTTAAGATATTCGATGAAAAAATCTTTAACTTCTCCAGTTTAAATGTCGATCGAGCGCTTGATCGATACTCCGGTATAAATGAACTCGAAACTTAAAACTATGAAAGGGATTTAAATAAAATGCATCAACATTAAACAAATTCAAATAATTATTGAATACAAGCTTTTTGAAAAGAGCATTTTCATTCGATCTCAAAATTCAAAACGCAAAAATCTCGACAATGCCTTTCAAGTTATGCAACATGTTTTAAAAAATCCAAACAATATAGCAAAATCTTTATAAAATATAAGTTATCGGTGTAATTAAATTGAAATCCCTGCGGATAAATAATCAATGTACAAGCTTTAACACACGCCCTTTTATAAGTATATACAATAAGCCTGTCGTCGTGTAATTTAAGATATTAAATAGAGCCTTTTTATATATTCATTATCTTTAAAATATAATGGCCGATGCGCGTATTCCAATTTTTAATAAACAAAAATTATGGCGCAAGAAAGCACTTTTTAACGATACCCGTGCACTGTAAATAATTCAAAAATTATTCATGAGATACTTCCACGTATTACTGCTTCATGTTTCTTTGTGAGCTTATTTATATCGATTCCAAAACTACAGAATGACGTCGTTATACATATTTTTACTTAATTTTACTTGCAAATTATTTTGTAAAATTTCAAATTATTTTCAAAAATGATAGAAAACGACCGGTATTAAAGTGTGTTGCAACGCGCCTTTTGTTATAAAATATCTCCCGACACGTGGATAAATTGCATGCCGCGAATCAATATTGTTTCAATATCAATTGAAAATGTATAATAAATGACGATAAATTGACGCACATTTTGTAAATTTGGTTTTTCTTAGCAATAAAAAAACGTTATTAGTCATGTCTCAATTTAGAATACAGTTATAAGAGAATGAATAACTCGCCGCTCGTATTTTCCAATTGTGAAAAATAATTGTGTAGGGAAATCTAAAGATGCCGAGCTCTGAACGATATTCAAATTTTGAAATTAATACGACAAACAAATTAAGTTGATGATATTATTTATCGTACAAAAGTACCGATCAACGATAATATTTGGCCGGCTATTATAAAATACTGGTGACGGTGACAGCAATTAATATTTATTCTTCGGACGATTACCAAGCTAAAGGCTATCGATGTATTTTAATTTTTAAATGCCATTAAGAAGATACTCTCGAAGCTGGAATGCAGAAATTTTTCATAAAATTGAAAATTATTCGAAAATGGGATTTCTTTGATAGATCGTTCGATCGCAAAATGTGTAGCTTCGAATGGGAGTCATTTTTTCCAAAGCGTATCGCAATGAAACGAATATTAATTGATGTAATGAAAAAAAAGTTGGTGGACAATAATATTCTTCCACGAATCGGAATTTAATTTTAATTTTTCTAGATCATTCGTAGCCGATAGTGAAGAAGTATTGCTTACTTCTTAAAAGTGAACAATAAAATAACAACTGCGAAGTAATTGATTTTTTGTGCAAAAAGCAGAACAAGAGGTATTTTGGAAAAATTACGAATACGAAACGAAATATTGTGTTTGCATTTGTAAAGGGAAGAACCAAACTTTTATCGATTTATTCGACGTTATAGGCCAAAGGCAACGTTATTTTCCTCGCATGCCTTTAATAATAATAATGATAATAAAAGTTTCGTCAAAGCACCGAGTAACTAAAATGTTGATAAATCTAAAAAAATGGAAACGAATGCGATTCATTATTAGATCTAATTTCACTTTTACATTACTAAAATACGTTTTATTAGAAGGTGCGCGTGTTTCTTCCCAATCTAGGATTTTCTTTGAACTTAACGAAACCCTCGACCGTGTAATTTACGAGCAAAGCGTCGACTGCTTCGTTAGAACCTTCAGGACTCACCGACACACCCTCCTTCCTTCCAGATCGATCAGGCACGACTTTGAAACGAGTGCAGTTGCGTTTTGCAAAAGCGGAGAGCGCACGAGGTAATGCTGCTGGTGAGTAACTTGAAATTTGGGTAAGAAATTGCGCAAGTTTTTAGGACAAGAAGTCATCGGGGGAGAGGGAGGGAGAAAAGAAACCAACACAAGTATACGAAATTCCGCTACAGCGACACGCGCGCTCCTCCGGTCTCCGCGAGGTAGGTCGGTGACGTCACTCGCTCCGCTGACTATTTTAGGAGTGTCTTGGATGTCCCGTGTTGCGGTGGCTACTCACCGTGTATATCGGGGAATAGGAGAGCCGATTATCGTATCGACCAAGGAAAGGAGAGCGAGAGGAGCCAATTGTGGAGCGGTGGTCATAAAAAAAACAGCGCTATTTTTTCTTGTATAGAATATGTCAAATAATTTAATGCGTCTCTTTGTTTCTCAATGATGTAATAGAAGTGTACAAATAAACGACTTTGACAATTTAATGAAAATCGTTACGGCTTTTGAGAACAAGAATCGAAACACACTCGGTGATTACAAATCTTTTCTCTTTAATCGATATGATTTTCGCTTTATCGGTCTTCACTCGTCCACGGCGGCCTCGGTGAAAAGGGTCACTGACTTCCCTCCGACTGATAAAAAGTACGCGAACAGTATATTTTAGTACAAGAATCTCGGACTTTTGGTTTTCCTAGTCAGTCTATGTGGGGGGGGGGGGTGAGCCGTTAGTTTCGATAAAAAGAAAATTCTCCGATGACTAGCTGATTCTTCGATCGGTCGCCCGGGGACGATCGGTGACCTTTTTCACCGGCCTGTGGTGCGATCATGCGTATCATCATTAATCGTATCATATCATCATAGAGTTCAATATTGTGTGCGACGCAGAACACTAGCATTCGTACTCGCGACCCGTGCGACTTCGAAGCGCACGGGGGCAGACGCTCGCGCTCGCTCACTCTCTCACTCTTGCGCACACAAACGCAGTCACACGCACGCACGCACGCACTCGACTGCAGGTCCATTTACACGCGTTCGACAATTCAGCTGCGCACACCTACACCTCTCGTCTGATGCATCGCCTCCTGCACCATCTTCTCCAATATATATATGTTCCACTAGCTTAGCACTTTAAAACATACTCGTCGTCAGTCACTCTGCTCGCCAAATAAATCAAATCGCCGACGAGCGATTAAGCTCCCAAGCGCTTAATCGCCGTACCAAAGGTCGTGGAACTTCTATACAAAGGACAACGAACGGAGAAATAACAAGAACTGCTAGCTCGGATTGCCTATCGTTCGACCGTAGCTCGTCGTAGCTCGTCGACAGTACAGAAATGGCGGTCGATCTTGCGAGGGCTCGATCGGCGCGATTCTCAATACATACGAAAATAAGTGTCTATGTGACGGGGTTGAGTGGGGGAGGGCGCGGCCCAGGCCCCTACCAAAACGTATAACTAGCTATACTAACAAGGTGAATTTTTACATGCTATTATGTAAACACGAGTCTTTATCAAGTCTTCCGAGTTGTACTCGAGCTATTGCTGCTGCTGCTGCTGCTGCTGCTGCTGCTGCTGCTGCCGCTGCTGCTTCTTCCACGACTGCGGTTGTGCAATGCAAGACGGTACACCGGAGGCGGTGCACGGGGGGCGCGCGACCGTGTCCTGCTGCCCCAGTCGTTTCTCTGTTTTGTGCTCGTGCTCTCGCAACTTCCCCTTTCGGCGCCCGCACGGACCGCTCAGTTGGGCAATGTATCGTAGAGTATGTCCTTGGCGTTCTGCGTGAGCGAGTCCGGGAACTTGATGTCGAACGAGACGATGAGGTCGCCTTTCCTCGAGTGCTCCTTCGGGAAGGGCAGTCCGTGGCCCTGGATCCTCTTCACCGTCGTCGGCTTCACGATCTCCTTCGTGAGGTTGAGGGTGATTCTCTCGCCCACGAGGGTCGGCACCTCGATGATGGTGCCGCAGAGCGCCTGTTTGATGCTTGAGCGCGCACGTGTACTTTATATCACTGCCCTCCCGCCTGAAGTGCGGATGAGGCTTGTCTCTAATGATGAAGACGATGTCCGCGGGCACCTTGCCCCGACCCTGGTCGCCTTCCTTTTGGAACGTGATCTTCGTGCCAGCCTTCCAACCGGGCTTCACGTTGATCGTCAGCACCTTGTCCTCCTTTTTGGCCGAGCCGTCGGGCTGCACGACTCGCCTCGATATCTTCATCTTCTTCGTGCAGCCCTTGAGGATGTCCTCGAGGCTGACGTAGAGGTCGTACTCTATGGCCGGGTCCTGGGCCCTTTCCTTGCCGGGGTTCCGGCCCGTTCGGGCCCGCGAAATTGAAGGAGTGCGAGCGGAAGGCGCCCCCGGGCCCGAGGCCCCCCTGCCTCATGCTCTGGCCCAGGCCGAAGGGGTCGTCGATCTCCATCTCGTCGTCGTAGAGGAACATGCGGTTGCCCGGACCCCCCGTACTCGAAGAACGTCTGGAAGGGCGAGGAGGTGCCGAAGAACTGGGCGAACGTGGCTCGAGGGTCGCCGTGGAAGGTGTAGGTGCCGCCGCTACCGACGCCCCCGGCTCCACCGGGTCCACCCCCGACACCGCCTTTCAGACCCTCTTCACCGAATTTGTCGTAGACCTCGCGCTTTTTCGAGTCCGAGAGCACTTCGTAGGCCTCGGCGATCTCCTTGAACTTCTCCTCGGCCCCGGATGCTCGGTTCTTGTCCGGGTGGTACTTCAGGGCCAGTTTACGGTAGGCCTTTTTTATCTCGTCGTCGCTGGCACCCTTGGCGATACCAAGGATTTTGTAATAATCTTTACCCATTATTTAGGCTCCTGCGAACAAACGAAGAGAACAATCGGGTTAGCGGTCGTCGGCTCCTCCTGCTTTTCCTCAAATCTTTAGCTAAACATTGTGTGCCTGACAACAATAACAGTAATAACAATAATAGTAACAGAAATAATAATGGAAACAATAGCAATAATAGTTAAGGGCAGACTGCGTGCGCTAATTTATTGATAAATCATTTAATAATGACGAAACAACTAAAGGAATATTAACTTGAAGAAACTTTACCTACATTTTTGACGATAACGTTATCGTATTATATTACCGCGTGCACACTGATCAATCCTTTCTATTAAATTTCAATGTTGGATTGTACTGTTAGTATAAACAAGCTTTCTTTCACTTATACGTAATCAAGAACATTCACCTCTGTTTGGGCTTTTCAAATTTAATACGTGGTTATTACGATCCTGTCCTAAAGGCAATAATCTGTAAAAAATTGATTCAACTATTAGACTTTGCACCAAATAAATCGACTCAAAAAATCATTAAATACGTGTTTTTTTGTTTTTATTTAAAAAGCGTGCGCTTTTGTTCGATTTCTATGTTCTCTGATTAGTCTGATCTGCCTTCGGACAAATGTAAACGCGAAATTTTTAAATTCTAATTAAATATTTTGCCAACAGCGTATCTCGTCGCAAATATGAACGAGTCGAAATTATCGTTGCAATTTTAAATTATTTTTCAATTATCTTTACGTAAAACATGAGATTATTTGCAAATAGATTGCTCTAATTGTTTGGAGTTAGAATCGTTAGAATTGACTAAAATCGGAATTTTGACATTTTCGAAGAATTGCATTTATAGCACCCAGTGATAAATCAAAGCAAACGGGCTGAACTGCACTCGTAGAAACTGCAAAATGCATCAGATTTGCTCTTCGTTAAATTCAAAGTTGACCGGCGAAGTGATTTAGTCAATTAGAATTAAAAAAATTTAAAACTTAGCAATGTATTTGTTTATTCAATTTTAACTCTGATACGCTGTGTGCGCTAAATGCTTACGAGTCAGTTTGTTGTACGTGTGTATTCGAGGAAAATGTTCTTGGCGAATTTCACTTTTGTAGTGCAATTAAGAGATTGACTTGCACGCGTGCAACAAGTGAATAAATATTACGATACGAGAGGCTGCCGCGCATTTAACTAATTGAGCCTAATCAAAGCGCAAACTCCCATTTTGGCTTTTAAAGTATGTCTAAATAAACACATTCTTAAAACGAAAACAAACAAAAATATTGAGATTTTGTTTTTAAAGGCAAATAAAGCCGTAAAAGGCGTATGCGCTACCAAACACTTCACGACCTCAAATTAATTCTTTTGTTGCTCGATATTCATTACTGCAATGCCAAGCCGGAAGTATCAATAACGAAAACACTTCGATGACGCGTGCGTTAACATTCGCTCTCCCCGCTTCGCATCATTAATCACTAGTATTTGAAGTAATACAACCAAAACCGAACTACGTCGTGCGTCTAAATTGCAGCAAAAAACGACTTGGAAAAGTCCTTTTGCGCCATTCCGCTTTAAAAGCGACGAAAGCAGAGAAGGAAAAAGAACGCGCACATGGATTTTTGTCGTCGCGATCTGATATTCGGAAGCACAATTTTTTTTTTTTTGTCCGCGTTATATATTATATACATGCATGCGCGCTTATATACGCACACTGACACGCACGCACGCACGCACACACATGCGTAGATACGCGCTCACGCAGACTCGCTGATGCACGCATATACAAATGTAACACATCTGTATTCACGAGCCGACCTCAGATCGAAGATGCCCCTTCTACACTTGACTAAAATATATTTGTCATACAAAAAGAATGTCCTTGTTAGTGAAAATTAAATATCTGAATTTAAACAGACTTGAGTTGAGCTATTTAAACGGTGTTTTGAAATTATTCTTGACTTTAAATACTAGAATTTAGTTACGCGTAACGTTTGAAACAAAATTGAAAAGAAAAATGAATTCAATTACTGCCCTCTTAACATCGAACCGATATATATTTATCGCCATTTGATTTTTTCACTCAGTTGACGTAAACCGATATAACCAATTACTTTTATTAAAAACTTTTTTTGTCAGATTTGTCGTGATGGGAAGAACAGATTGGAATTACAATTCGCTATATTTTGATATGACAATTAACAAACATAAAATAAAGGCTTAGCATTGCTTAAAAAATTCTGACTCTAAGCGTGAAACTACAAAAATATCAATGTTTTTATTTGCTGCTAAAATGTGAATACAATTATATTACTTTTGTCGTTCCACAGATAGAAAGAAGTTTTCACAAACGCAATGTATATGACATTCAACGTTAAGAGATGATTTTAACAAGACGTGTCGAACATAGAAAAGCAGAGAGGTTTGAGCGGGATAGGAGGGGGGTGGTTAAGAGAGTGAGTGAGTGAGACAGAGGGAAAGAGAAGACAGTGGATCGCAAGGCTAGTTTTACTCCAAGCCGACTTTGGGAGGAAGGCAAAGTAGCGCGCACAACTACGAGAGCATTCGATATGGCAAAGACGCACGTACACAGAAAAAGCTCGAGTAAAGCCACGATTCCGACGACGACGGCTACGGCGACGACAACTCGCGGTTCAATTCCTCTCACACGCACGTACCCACGGCATTTGCCAATTTTTCCTCGATTTCGTGTATATCGGACGCACGCATACGCTGTCTACTCTCTCTCTTTCTCACTCCATTTTCGAGGACGGCGCGAAACTCCACTTTGGTGCACGCACACACGCGGAATATAGCCACCCACGCGCCTTATTTTCCCCGCTATTTCGGGAAATGATGATACACCGAAGTCAGCGCAAAGGGAGAGAAGCGCGCGGGCTGTCGATCCCGGAGGCGCGCCAACGGATTTCGTATGAAAGATACGAATCCCCTTTCGAACTTCGGCAAAGAGCGCAATTTGCTCGTTAAAGAGAGAAGGTTCGCGAACGCGTATCACGTCACAGCACGTCAAGCACCTCGCAGCACCTCGCAGCATACGGAAACTACTCGAGATTTCGGCCTGTGGGCCTATGACACGATTTCAATTTTTCAGTGTGCACTCGCTGTTCCACGATACGATTTTGGAGCGGCGACAGCGACGGGGACGGGTACCGCGACGGCGACGAGGATGACGACGACAGACGACGGACGACGGACGACGGACCGCCAACACGCGCACGCACGCACGCACGCACGCACTCAAAACTCCCTATCCTCCACCTCACATGACTCGCTTTTTCTCAATATTCTCACTTACTTTCTCCAATATCTTGACTCGTTTAAAAAATCCACTGCGATAGTATGATCACACAGTAGGTAGCGTTTAAAAAAATAGGTCCCCTTCAAGAGGATGTATATCAAGTCTATATACAATGTTCACAGATTCGCGTCTTCTGTTGTACTAAGAGGCCGCGCAAGTCCTGCAGCCCATATATACAAACGTCGAGTCTCGCGCTTTCCGGAAGCTTCGAGAAGTGCCTCGAAGACAGCGTCGCTCTCTCACCGCTGCTCGATACTTTCTAATCGAACCAAGCTCCCGCAGTCCCGTGACGTCGCGTATCCTCTGGCGCCCTACCCCACGGGATTTAGCGCGAGAGTCAAGGGGGGGGGGACCGCGGTTCCATTATTTTCGAAGCTTTATTGCGAAAAACATTGGTGATCGGGCTATTTTTACCAACGAAATTAGAAATGTCGCACTCGAATCGAAAATCCGAGTGCTGCGAAGTTGTCTGATTGTTGCATTCGATATATTCCCTCGATCTTTACGACCTCTAGTTCTGTAACATTTCTCCGTAACGTGCAACGGGTGCCCAACTAAAAGCCCATTGCCTGCCAAAACATTTCCAAAGAAAGAACCTGCACGCATACAATTATATCTTATCCACTCTATTTTTTCATTTTTTAAATGTCTATTTATACATCGTGCTGAAGTTGAGCGTTTAAACTTACCAACACTCGCGTGTACGTCCGATTTTTACACGAGTACTACTCTAGTCCGACCTTAACCAAGTATTTTAGTTTATTTTCATTTTTTTTTTTATTTTATATATTATCAAGCCCACCGGATATCCGTTTAAGTATTTTTAACTTACTCTTTATTATTATCAATATAACTTTCTGTCCTCGTGTATCAACATGATTGCTCGATCATATTTTTCGATTTGAAACGATGCAACGTATTTGATTAGAAATTTATTTTCAATCCTCAATAGTTTCGTCATATATTAATTAATTAATGCTACATTATTTTTCACAATTATTAGTGTTATATTGATGAATCATGTGCTTTTTAGGTGCTAAAACTACTACAATACTATTTGTATATTGCAATAAATGTTTGTCTTAGGTTTAATACTCAAATATATAAATTTAATTGGCACTTCAATACTTATAATTATATACAATATTTGTATAAAAACTTATTGCTATACTACATTCGATAACAATTCGACGTATACTCGATATACTTTGAACAAACAAATATCGAAATTTTTATTATAAAAATAATTATAATAAATTAAAACTAAGATGAATTTTTATAAATATTATAAAGTATGTCCAATTTCATCTGCTTAATCTCAAAAATAAAGCATGTTTACTTTCTTTTGAAGATGGTAGTATGTATTTGTCATAAAAGTCTTGAATAAATTCCTCTTGTTTGAATCCAAACTTCTGATACAGAATTAACGCAGAATTCGTAGCAGATACATGTAACGTAATATCTTTCCCCATGCAGGTTTGAATGAGATGGTAAAGCATAAATGTTCCGATACCCGCTTTACGCCACTCAGGACGTACGAAAAAGAAAGAAATATATGCCTCGTTATATCCCACATCTGGTACCATTATTGCAAATCCAACGACCAGTTTTTTATATAAAACAACACATGTAAAATCTGGATATTGTAGACATTCTGTTACTAAAATGAAATTAAAATACATTAGAGTTATAATTTTAATTTGAAACTTATTTAGCATTTACATAATGAGAATAAAATCTAGCATATCAAATTTTAATAATTGATTTAGAGTGTAAAGTAATGTCTGAATAAAACAGAAATTTTATTTATTTTTAAAGCATTAAAATTACGTACAATCGATTCCAGGCCAAAAGAATTGTCGACAAAGGCTGTTTATTGCTGGTACATGTTGAGGTCTAATATAAGAGTAGTCTATTGGTGCAGTGGCTCGTGGTTTCCATCCATGGTTTTTTTCTATTCGCTTTTGCCAATTATTCAGCCATAACATTTAACCATAAAGGGCGACTAGTTGTGTCTCTTCTAATAAAGGGTTTCAACAGCCTATTTGTATATGGACTATGAACAGATGTTGGTTCACAATGACCTTGCAGTCTTTGTTCGAAAAAAATGCTAACATCTTCCGTAATGAAACGATCTAAATATATGTTTGATTTCTTTTTAGTCGGTGCAGAGCTTTTATTTAAATTTTCTTCAAACGTATCGATATTAAGAATAGGTAAACCATACTGTCTTTTAAGCTTTCGAACAGCAAGTTTTCTGTATAATCTTCTTACAGTTGCTGGAGCAGTATCCAATAAATGTTTATATTGCTCAATTTTTTGCAGTAAAAACTCTTCTTCGCGTTCGCTCATTAACGGCCTTACATCATCTATAATTAATAAAAATTTGATGTTATTTATAATAACTTTACTTCAATAATTAATAACAATGATGAACATTATTAATCTAACACTATTAATCACTCTGTACTAAGAACTATATAATAATAAATTACATTTTTTCCCAATTTGTTATTGGAAAATCTTTTTATTGTACAACTAATTGAAAATTTTTGTTATTTATATTTTTAAATGTATGAATGTTTATTCTTTATTCTTAAAAGTATTTGTAAAATTGATAATCCTTAATTTTTTAAATCAAATTTTAAAGTTTAATTATTTTAAAACACAGACCAATAATTTTAAAATCAAATGTTATTGAATGGAACGCAAAAATAGTACCCGGATTAAGTTTGATAGATTCATCCCATGGCCAAGGCCTTGGTACTGTTTGAGTAAATAAAGAAGGCTGTGGCGGTGGAAGCTCATAGTGTTTGTTACTTTCATTACATTCTGTTTGCTCATTTAATTCTTCATTTTCACTATCAATTTCTAAAATTTCATCAACATCTTCAACATTTTCTATTAATACTGTATTTGAAACGTCAATGTCGTCAGGTGGCTTTTCTGTACTATTTTCTAGTGAGTCTGTACGATTTGATTCAAGCACATGAGATAGTTTATTGCAATCTTCAAATGGTAGTTCATCCACCATAACATTTTCCGCAAGATGAAAATTTGGAAAATCATCTTCAATGTTTGGTATATCTATATCTAGATCTAGAATATCTTTATTTTACAAGAATGAGTAAAAATTAGAAATTTAATTTTTGTTTAAATACTTAGTTTTTATTGCAGTTACCTCCAAATTCTTCAGCTGTAGAAATACTTTTAGGTATCGCATTATTTGATTCAGTTTCATATTGTAAATTTATAGAAGGTTTTTCAATTTTAAAAGGTATAAGTCCATTACTGTTATCTTCAGAATAAATATTTGATTTCAATGGAAGATTATTAATAGTTTGTGCCTTAAGTTCTGCTTGATTCTGTTTCTTTAATTTTAATACTGTGTAATCTATATATAAAAATTAATATAATAAAAAGTAAATGTTTATACTTTATTGTAAAGGTGACAAAATGATTATTATAATACATTTATCGACTAAAACTGCAGGAGGATCATTATCAATTAATTTCCACCATCCTTGATCTCCAAGTTCATTTGTTCCGGACTTAAAAAATACTCCACTATAATGTGATAGAGTGCCAGATATAGTGCCAATCCAATTTTTTTTTCTTTTCCTGAAATATTTAAGATATTCAATGAAAAGTATTTTAAAGTTAATAATAAAACCAATAACATATAATTTACATACTTTAAGAAATTAAATTCGTAATGTCTAATTTGTTAGTTTCTAATTTGTAGTCAATTGTCTAAATTTATTGAAATAAAATAAAATTAACAACTTAAAACAAAAACAATTTTGAACTGAAGAACACAGGAGTAAGTTAATATATGTTATTATTTTTTAAGAAATTGATATAAATATTTTAAAAAAATTACTTTTTAAGAATATATTAAAAATATATATAATTTAAATAAATAAATAAGTTTCATTAATATTAAATTGAAAAAACTTACACTGTTTTACCAAATAGATGATCCCAGTTATTATTAATAAATGTACATATATCAGATTTCCAATGATAATATCCTCTCCTACTTATGCCACTCGATTTCTCTCTCAAATTGTACAATGTTAATATAACAGTTGTGAGCCATGACAATTTTTGTCGAATAAGGAATTCTTCACTAGAATCGGAACACGTTGAACAATACAAATCATAAAATATATCTCCCATAAGATTGCTGGGAAGAGCACCTCTCTTTAAACATGTTATGTGTATCTTTCGTTGACATTTTCCTTCACAACATATACCTGGATTATTATACAAATCACATTCATTTAAACATATTTTGCAAATATCTAAAATATCTGAATCAGAGTCCATTTTTAGGCCAAATTAATGAAATTAATCGCATATAACCATACGAACTACAACTATAAAATTTTAAACTCCAATAAGTTTTACAGGTTATGTTTAGCAATGTATATGAAAGCATAACGCAACTTTTATAGAATAAAAAGAATAATATCATTGATCATAACATTTTTTGTTATCTTAAACGAACATTCTTGAAAATAAAAACAAATCTTCTGAGATTTTTATAGTTTATGTACGAAAGAATTGAAATACACATTGATAATACAACTTCTAACAGCCTAATGCTCGCCACACCACTTAACCTTCATAAAAATCCCGCGCTACTAAATGTGCTATTCTAAATGTAGCGTGTACAGCGTAATCAGAGACGTTCTATTCGGAAAAGTTGAGATCTAGCGGCAGTTTTTCCAACTACTAACCAAAATATAAATTTTTTGCATTCTTTTTATCTACCCACAATAAAAAGAACGATGTAAGAAATCTTTAATGATACGCGCATATATTCAAAATGTTTTCTACTTTTAATGCCTATTTAATTTTACTTAGTCTTTTCCAATTTGTTAACGTACAACCATCCGCAATATTTTATTCATTTTTTTTTAATCGACATACTTTATTTCATCTCAGAATTCTTACCTCGACTATTAAATGTTTCTTTCCGAGTTTGTTGAACACGAAAATACGTCAATTTTAAAAAATTTTTGAATATCAAAGTCATATAATTTAAAGGTAAAAAAAAAGATATATCATCAAATAAATAATAACAACAATAATGTTTATAAAATATACTATTTTTTTTTATCAATAACAATGCGTTTATTGCTTTACTAATCAAAAGAATTGTTCTTGAAATTGTGTAATCGATAAATACCTAAAGCAAATTTAAACTATTTAATTTTAAATCAAAAGTATATAAAACTCCATCTTGAAAACGTAACAAAGGAAAAATTGTGATTAAAATTTCAATGTTGCAAAATATTTAACGATTTGAAAATAAACCTATTTGGCCTATAGATGGAATTTCAAACTAGAGCAATGTGTCACGAATAAAGCAAATTGTACAACAAGCATTCAAAATCTAATAGCCTTCGTTGTCAAGGAAATGAAGACAACAAGTTTTGGAATTAAAATCTAATTCGGTTGCTTTTTATCACGCGACAATAATGTCGCGATTGCAGACGCGGGTCCTTTATGGGTTGAGGACGGATATCGCTGGAAATGCTAATTATCTTACCGACGATGAAATTGTTTATCTTGTTGGAAATACCCTCTCGGTGCATAATTTTCCTCAAAATCGACAAAGGCTAAGTCGATTGCCCGAGAAACGTAAAATTAACTTTATGACCGTTTCGCCTAACAAGTAAGTGTAACAATAACTGGGCGTTTTTTATTTAATCGAATGTTTTTTATTCGTTTTCAAAGGTGCAAATCGATAAGTTAAAATAATGCAGTATACGCACATAAATCCCAAATATTTTAAATTTCGTTTTGTATTACTTACTAATTTTTCAAAACGTTCACTTAAAAATATATAACATTGAGATTCACCCGCCGTAGTAGCAATAACATTGTATTCAGTTTGATTTTGATTTTGATTTTCATGTATTATTTTAAGCTTCTTATTTTCAGAAAGTATGCTGCTTTAGGTGAGTGGGGGGATAAACCAATAATAACTATTTACGAGTTAACCACACTGAGGAAAAAAAAAATGTTCGGCGTCCCCTCGGATTCTTATGGAGTTACCAATTTTATGTCTGCGTGTTTTACTTGCGACAGTAAAAATATAGCAGCTGTCACAAATGAAACTCAAACAATGTTGGTTTATAATATAGAGAAGGGTAAAATAGAATCGAGTTTACCAGTGGGAAATCCACAAATTTTATCTTCAAAGGTACAATTGATATCTTGCAATCCAAGTGATACTGCCATAATAGCTCTCGGAGGATTGTATGTCTTTCAATTTCTCACTTTATCAGAAACAGTCTGGCGCCCCTATGGATTTTCGAAAGCCGACAATTTCGCCATCATATCGCTTTGTTGGCTCAACAGTGACCGGTTGCTCGCGGGCACGGTGGACGGTAGAATTCTTTTTTTAGAGAATGGCGATCTGAAAAATATATATACAATGTCGGATACTACAGTCATGAATCTCAAAATAAAGGAGGAATTTGTGGTACCGAGTTCAGGATCCGAGCCAAGTATAAACGAGTCGCAACAGCAGCACATTCAAGAAATACCCAGTATAATTTCCTTCAATAGGGGCTTTGCTTTTGGTATGGGTTATGGAAAAATTATTGTTTTTGAAAAAGAGAGCCCATTTAAGTATTCAAAACGGAACGTCTATCAAATTCCATCGAAAATTTTAAATAACACCGAAGTATCGTTGTTTCGCATCAATACTATTGGCGCGAATGAAAGCTGTGACAGATTGCTTGTAACAACAGGATGGTCCCAAATCTTTTATGTATCTCTTTGGGGCCTTGAACACGAAGAAGAAGCAGAACCAGAGCCGGCCAAAATATTGGGCAGTAATTTACACCACGGACCCATTGGTGGTCTTTCCATCTGCACTTGGAAGTCGATTATTGTGACGTTTGGAACGCTCGATCGTAGCGTTCGATTGTGGAATTACGAGAAGCAAACTTTGATCATAATGAAACAATATTTACAAGAAATCTCTTGCACGATACTACACCCATCGGGGCTTTTCTGCCTTATTGGATTCAGCGATAAACTAAGATTTACGAGCATTCTTATCGATGACTTTTTCGCAATAAAAGAGTTTCCTATTAGAAGTTGTAAGAGAGCTACTTTCAGCACTGGTGGACACTTCTTCGCAGCTGTCAATGCAAACGTCATCGAAGTATATTCAGCAATAGATTTTAAAGTTCGCTATAGATTAAAAGGTTTTTACTCGTTTAATATACTTATAGATCCGAAAATTCGTAAGAGATAATGTATTTTTTAAAAAAATGAAATACGTTCTCTCGAGTAAAATTCATTAAAGGAAAAAAAGAATTGGTTCCAATGCGAATTTGTCTCGACATTAAATGATATTGAAAGAGACATTTGTCGATTTAAGGAAATTGCATTTTCAGCACAATGTAGAAAAGAAACATTTAATTTAAGGTCACATCGAAGTGATAGCCGGAATGACCTGGTCGCAAGATGATAATAAACTTGTAAGTATTGGAACAGAAGGCGCTATCTATCAATGGAACACGCATAATGGCCAAAGACTAGCTGAACTCGTTTTAAAGGGAGTGACCTTGTATGGAGTTGTTTTATCTTCCGATGGAACCATCGTTTACTGCATATCTAGCGATAACTATATTTACGAAATCAAGGGGAATTTGGTAATTTTATCCAAGGATCCAACATAATTTAGAATTCACTTTTTTAAAGTAATCGATTCGTTGCTTCAGATCCTTCACACATATTCTGCTCCTCATATAGTGCCAAGAAAAATAGCTACGGGAAAACACGATTTATCGATGTACGTTGCTTCTCCTGGTGGATTCGTAGCATCTTTAAAGTGCCCTTTCCAAAATCCTCTCGAATACCAAGAGTACCATGTTCATTGCGCAGACATCACCAAGGTAATGTGATATATAATTAATGACACCATTCGTCGTATTCAATATTAATGAAGTAAACCAATTTTTTATTTCAATTGTAAAATTCCTGGAAAAACATGATTGCAGCATAAATTATTCCGATGCATTTTCTTATATTAGATGAAATTAACATACGACGAGCAAATGCTGGTAACAACGGCCATGGATGGAAGTATGTGCTTCTGGAAAGTAATGTATAGCGATGGGAAAACAGCATCGATGTATCAAGATCTTCTTGCTCTCGATCAAATTCTCATAGGCAGAGATAATCTCGCTAACAAAGTCCGAAATATCAGGGATCTTACCGCACGCTTGAAAGAGCTCGAAACCGAACACGCGTACAAGGTGCGTCAAACGAGTCTCCAACACAACGAAAAGGTCCTGGAAATCCATCAGAGCTATTGCCAAGTGATCGAGGAGCTGCGAGATAAGATTGCGAAACTCGAGCTGGACCACACGAACGAGATCAACAACATTAACGTCGACATACACAAGATGAAAGATGAAAACGAGGAGGCGATGCGTCTGATGGAGATCAATTACGATGCCAAGTTAATTGTGGAGTACGACAAGAATAGCTCGCTCCAGAAACGTTGCGATTCAATGGCCCAAGAATGCGAGGAGAAAATGGCGAAACTTATGAAAGAGGGCAAAGAATTATTAGGTAAAGCTATTGGCAGATTTAAGCATTAGCTTATTATTTTTCCAGCCATTTTAGTAGCTTCCTTCATGGCTAAAACATTGAAAAATGAAAAGGAAAATAGGGTAGTTGTGGAGTTCAGTATTCTCCATCAAAACTTTTATTAATTTACACACGCGTAATTCCAATTTTATTTTATTTCCCATAAGCAGATTTTTTCGACTTTTCTGCTCTCTTTAACTCGATAAACTTTACTTAATTATATTTAATAGTGGCGTTGGTTTAGCTAACGGGAGCGTTTTCAAGCGATTAAACAATAATTTTATAATATTCATCGTACACTACGCCGTACATTATACATATGTATATGTACCAAGGTAATACAGAATTTGAAAAATCTTATCGTTAAAAAACTTTTTCAATTTTCATACATAAGCTTGCATTTGATAATAAGATAAAAAATATCAAATGTTAACTAATTTGTAATTTGGAAAGCTCAAAAAATAATTGTCCGTTACATCTAATTAGATGCGACCATCGACAAATACAAGGGTCTCATGCAAGAAAAGGAATTCCAACTGGAAGATGCTAACCAGGAGATGGCAGAGCAAGTGCGTATTCACGAGATCATAAAGACTCAAATGGAGGAGGACACCGATCGTGAGATTGTGGATGTGCGCGCCGGCTACGAGGCTCAGTTGCACAAAGAGCGCCAAATTACGCTGAAATTAAAAGGCGAGGCGGGGGTTTTGAAGAACAAACAGAAGGACTGCCGAGCGGAAGTCGAAGACATCAAGTGGCAGTTGAACAACTTACGCGAGGAATACAATCAGTTGACGGCCAGAAAGGAAGAGTTAGAGAAACAAGTGATGGCTCTGAAAGATGAACTTGTGAATAGGGAGTCGATGATCATAGACAAGAACAAGAATATAAGAGACCTCGACAGCAGCAACAAAGAGTTGGAGAAGCACAAGTTTGTGCTGAATGAACATATAAGCGAGTTGCAGTCGAAAATAAAGCCGCTCGATGACGAAATCATTGAGCTGAAGG
Organism: Platyscapa corneri; assembly: GCA_018907185.1. Taxonomy (NCBI): domain Eukaryota; kingdom Metazoa; phylum Arthropoda; class Insecta; order Hymenoptera; family Agaonidae; genus Platyscapa; species Platyscapa corneri. The sequence continues at coordinate 1,015,754 of JACCHW010000037.1, forward strand.
AAACGGTTGCCGACATGGAAACCGAATTGATGGGTCTGAACAGGATACGGCAGAGAGGAGATTTACGGTTTTCCGAGATGAACGGGAAACTGGTAGCTTTAAAGAAAGAGCTCGAGAGAGAAGAGCGGCGCCGCAAGAATTTCGAGAAGCTGATGAGGAAGATCCAAGTCGATTTGCTGGAGGCCGTCGGACTGATCAAGGAGCCCACAGACCTCAAAAACTGCGTCATTAAGTTGTACCGCCGCTACAGCGACGTGGAGGAGTTCTTGCGCAACCACAAGGCGGACATGGATGCTCAGTGCGAATTTATGAAGCAGAGAAACCATCTCGAGAGGACGATCGGCCTATTGAGGAAGCAATTGGACCACAACAATCCACACATCGAAGCGCAACTCGACAAAATGTTGGAGGAGAATATTATGCTAATTACGGAGCTCAACTCTGCGAAGGAGGAGCTCAAGTCCATGCAAGAGTACATCGCAGACATTGAAAATCTATTAGGTCTTCGAACCCACAACGTCACACCTCAGGAAGCTCGAGCTAAACTAGCCAAGGCTCTCCACGGTTACGACGAGCTGGAGCATAAGTACAAAATGCAGATCGAAGAGTACGAAAAGATCATTGAAGTCTTAAAGGAAGAGCTCCATAACTTGAATTGTAAACACTAGACGTGGAAAAGAAATAATTTCCACACCTCTGTTCTCATAAACATGTACTTTTTTATCTTAAAAATGTATTTATTACAGTAAAAATTTTAACAAAACAAAACAATTACAGAACACCAGGTTTTTAACCCATAATAATTTTAATAGTCATGGTATATGTAAACTCGCATCCCATTCACAAAACGAATGGAATTATGGCTTTGCGACATTTTGGATAATCGGGGAATTCCTTTTTGTACAGTTTATGCTTTCCTAATGCCCACACAGTCATCTGATAGGCACCCGCAAGTGCAAATATACCAGCTGTAACAAAATTAAAAACTTTTTTAAGTAAAACAATTACACTCGATAACAAGTAATTATTGTTAAAAATTTTTTATCAAGTATTCAGCTTAAGATATAATTTTTTATAAAAGTAATTTAATACACATACAATGTTAAATTTATTGTTAAATTGTACATATAGTAAAAAAATAACCACCAAAAAACTAATAAATTAAACATTAATTTTTATTCGATAGCTTATTAGTTTTAAAAATATTATCTTAATTTAAAGATGTAATTGCAATGACTAATATTTTACAATAAATTTTTTTAACAAGAAGAACCAAGATTTAAAAAATGTGAAACTTTGGTACGTAATGCTGTAACATTTTACCTGGAAGACATTGTGTCAAAAGAGTAAAACCAATCCAGCTTCCAATTTCATATGTGTAATTAGGACAAGAAACTAAATTGAACAATGATGTGAATGGATTTCCGGTTGCCACTGGAATTTTTCTCACCGTTGTTCCTGGTGGTCTTAAATTCCTTAATGCCATATGAATACTCAAATTGCCTATTTCACACAGGAAGAATATCGATGCTCCAATAAAGAATCTTGTTCGATTAGGTGGTGTGTAGAGTGGATGATTAGTATGGTATGCGACGTACATTGTGAATAACCAGTAATACGAGCAATTCTTAAAGAGGTTTCTTAACGGCATAGTGGAATGACTGAAACGATGAATAAATAATGTCTCTAGCAGACGCTTAATGTAGTGAAGAGACCAACATGCTAGAGCCCAACTGTAAAATATATTTGAATTAGTGACTATAATGCATCATATACAATCTTACTAGCTAAACAAAATTTATAAATTTATAAAACAAGTTTGTCTTACTGTGTAATTGCACTGTACTTGGCGTCAGACACATTTCCATAAAAAAGCCATGGTCTTTGATATAACCAGAAGTATGCAGCCAAGGGTCCAGCATATTCGGCGAGAAAGACAGTTTTCCAGCCAATCTGAGGACCGAGGTCCTTATAATACAATTTTGATTCGACATTCAACTGCAGACTCTTGACGGTGTCCGAGTCGGAAAGAGCTTTTCCCGTTGGTGACAATCGCAGGGACTGCCTCTGTACATAGGGTGCCTTTTTTAAACTGTGCAAATTCTTCTTTATTTCGCCTACGTTCGTGGTTGGGCTGACCTGTAACAGCGACAGTTTATCTGTAACGACGATTAACACCTCGGCAAAGAAAGAAGCCCTATAAGTTTGACGCGAAAGATAACTGAATTTTCTCAAAGAGTGTAAGAGAAAACGAATTCTTTTAGCCCACGAGGAGCTCAGGGAACACTAAAGAATCCTAAAGCTTGAAAGATTAGCGTCTGCAAAGGTAAACTGATTGCAGAATTCGAGGAGGATGTGTAATTTTGCGCGCGCATATTAACATTCTGCTTACTCACCGTTATTGAGGCGATGGTTTTCGAGCTGCTCGCATTCACTACCTCGATCTGTAAGCAAACAAGAGACACCCCTTCGAGTGACTAAACGACCAAACGCAAAGAGCCTTTTGTGTGATAAAAATCTTCTACTCACCTCCATTGTGGAGAGATTTAATTACAAAAGGAGGAAACCGACCACATGAACCGCTCGGCCAACGTCGTCGAGCGCGAACGAGTGTAAGCGTGTTTGATGCGTTGCTCGGCTGACGGCGCCACCGCGAAACAGGAATTCGAAGAGACAACGGGAGTCGGGGCAATAGCGTGTGGCTTTGCCGCCGTATAGCTTTAGCTGTTTACCTTACCGGTGCAACAAGTATAATGACATAGGGAAATAAATTTCGAAGCAGCTCGTCTTAGTCTTAAATCACTCGAATTTGTATGCGACCCAGTAACCGCTGCGATGCCATTTTACACGTTGTGAAACGTTTTTACTTTAACTATGCGAGGTGCAATTTATGTTTATTAAATTATGTATATTTGGTAAATTCAAATAACTGTTAATGCCACGTTTTTAAGGCAACACCAAGGCGGTGCTTGCGTCACTGCAGATGCGATAATTACCAGCTTTAAACCGATTTAATATTGTTTATTCATATATCGATGCTCAGTTCTGTTGATAATTTATAGCCTGTAAACGGAGCTATAAAAAGTATGCGTAATTCTTATAAACTGATGATCATTCCGTTTGCTCGTCGAAAGATTAGTTTTATTAAAGGATACGTTCTGAAATTGCAATAATATAATTTTGTATTTCTTCCCTTTTTCCCTTATCTTTAAAACTCTCGTTCAATGATAGAACAAAATTCTTGTGCTTAGAATCCGTGTTCTTAAAAATATTAACATGCGATCTCGACAATCAGGAAGTTTGCATCTCGTTAAAAATCAAATTAATCGACATTCTTCACTATTAAATCGTTAAACTTGTTTCGTTTGAACCTATTGAAACTGGTTATCTAACGCTCGTTCAGTTTTCAATCTCTCAAATATTCTCTACAAATCAAGAAGTTAAACCAAATCCATAAAAGTTTTGAGGATATTTTAGGTTTTCGAATTCGATATTTTTGATATTTGAGTTTACTTAGATAAAACATATTCATTTTAGTAGTTGACATTTTTTTCTTCTAAATAGGTACGAGTACACGCGAGTGCCTACGTTAATTTATGACGACAGGAAATTTTGATCTTTGACCCTGTTATGTTAGGTTCTACCATCGAGTGATGCTACTATTCGTTAGTTTATAAAAAGAAAGAAAATATATTCTATTCAAGGTTAACAAGTTTTTCCATCACTTGAATATTACTGCAAATTTTTCTTTGATGGCTTTGTGGATTTTAAAATTGTTGCCTTAATGAAAGAACAAACTTATTTTTTTTTTTTTTTATTAATTTTCCTTTACTAACTAGCATTTAATTTTTCATAAAATTAAACATTTGAGCTCAGATTATTTTAAATCGAACTGTATCTCTGAATAATTTTCCAAAAATTTACTCTATCAATTCGAATTTCTCGTAGCATATGAATGACTCTAAAAAATGCGAATTCATACCGCGATTTTAATTATTGATGAGTTCACACATAATTTGATGTAAATGTGGACTGACTAAAAAACGCAGAGCGTAAATACTTGAACTGTCATATTTTGTGAGTTTTCACATTATTATATTTATAATTTTTTTTTATTTTTCAGAAGTTAATTACAGTTTAATGTCCCGCACAAAATACTACATTAAAAAAACTAAATCAGTACAAATAAATGCAATGATCGATAAGAAAATTATCAGCTACAGTGTATTTTATCGTGAAGTATTTGTGTCGATCTTATTTTTATAAGTATTATTATCAGTGGCATTAAGTGTAAATTAAATATGTGGAGAGAAGAAAAATAAAAATTGGTACTCGATGGGTAACAAAAAACGTACGAAAGGACTCAATAGAATTTCCAGCAGATGGAGCTTCACGGTCAGTTACTGTGTTGAGCGCATCAATCGGTAAAAAGACACCAATCATTTTTATTAAAATATTTATTAGTGTTACAGTGTTTGGACATTAATACTGTAGCGTCAATAATGCTTAAAAAAATTATTATGTAAAATGTATAATGTAAAATTAATGTGTACTTAAAACTGTAACATACAAAAACTATAGATATATGTATATATATGATGCAGGGAAAATGCATTCGTAAAATATATTTGAATCGAATAGATGTAACGGAATATACAAGAGACTAAATCTAATTTACACGTCTAGATGACTCCGGTAGATTTTCTGTATTGACCAAAGTGGTCCAAATACTGGTGAATGGTATCCATTGGTTGATAAATTTCGTTCATGCGGTTCTAAAACAAACATAAAATTTATGTAGTTTATTATTAAAACTGCGAATCGGAGTAAACGGACAAATGGCTCTATTTTATAACAAACGAAAACACGTTAATATTTAAGTATCGGTTTAACGAGAAAATAGTTTAAATTAAAAAACGCGTGGCTAAAAAAATAAATATTACCACATAAATACGGCATTTACATTTATATGCGAAAAGATAAAAATTAGAAACTAATTATCCGCGAGCGAAGAATATTACGAACGAATGTTACGAGTGTTTGAAAGGAAACGTCGAGCAAAAGCAATAAATACAAGATAAACATATACTCGTTCAGAGCGGGTTCGTTTCATTGAGCTCGAAAATTAGCAGAATTAGCAGAATTAGCAGAATTAGTTTGATAGATATCGAAGAGAAGGAGCGGGACGCGAATTCTGCTCGAATTAAACGAATGATCCGGCCAAAACGGCAATATCGTAAGTCTTGGTCAACGATACCGCAAGAGCTTACCTGCAAGTATTGAGGAACTTGAATGGACACCGCAGATCCCAGGAATCCTTGGACGAATTCGCGGATGAGCTCCCAGCAGTTGGCTGGCACGACGGAGGGTCTGTACTCGACCTGCGAATCAATGAAATAGCCTTCGGTAATTTCGCATTCGTCGCGTACCATCCTCGCGCATCGAGGACTGCGCACACGACGTGGCCCTCCCGTGAATCAGTGCCCCAAGACCTAGGGATGTTTCGAAGGCGACATCCGAATTCCTCCGAGGCAACCGCGCGAACAGTTTTGTTGTCCGAAGTCGCCTCCGAGAGCAGCGAGCGATCAAAGGCTTTTCGCTCGTTAAAACATTAATGGTTAAGCGGCTCTTTTGGGTTGACGCGACAACGCGAGCTTTCTATTCCATTTTTACGCGGCAAGAAAGAAAAGCTCCTCGAGAACAATTACCGACTGTCCATATTAATTATTTTTACGCTTCGTTTTTTCACTCTCTGCTCGTTGCTCATTAGCGTCCGCTTTTATTGGCCGTCGCTATCAGCGCTGAAAACGAAGCGTCTGTTTTTTGAAAAGCAGCCTCCTTATTTTCTAATTTATGGTAAGCCACAATCCGTGTTGCAACATTCCTGGCTTATTTAAAGAATAAAGAAGAGACTGCGTTGACTTTAAAACGTACGAATTGTCGTTTCGCGCTTAAAGATTTCCGAAAACAATGCGGAGAAATAAAAGTAAAATAAAGCGGAACCGTAGCCCAGTTTTTTTCGTAAACCAATCCTGATCAGGTAAAGACGCGCGTCGAAGTCGAAACACGGTAATGTGTGTATCACGAATCCGCGCATTTGCAAAATAAGATAAAAGCAAAGGAAATCGAGCGTTTGAGGAAAGGATTAATCGATGGGACCGGCGCACTACAGCATTAATAAAAAGGCGCTTTTTTCTTCTTTCCGATAGTCATTCAGATACGTCGCGATCGTTTTCGTCATTTGGCTGGAGTTCGCGTGGCCAGAAGCGGCGCCGTCGGCAGTCGATAGCTCTTCGAGAGCTTTTGACGCGACGCCACCACGAGCAGTCGTGCAATTCCGCGTTACTTCCGCAATGGCGAGGACGCGCGAGCTTTCAGCGACTCCCGGGGAGATTAAAATTCTTTCCGTGCTTATCCTCGCAAGGGCTGCGACTTTTCCCCGGGCAACGCTTTATTAAACAAAGGCTGCACAAGCTGCGCTTGGTTTTCATCGACGTCGTCTCCAACTTCGTAGCAACGCGTCGATCAAAAAATTCTCGCAATAGCGCGCGCGCGATGATTTATTTTCGCGTTGTTCCGTCGAAAAGTTTGGATTCAAGCCGCGAGTCACCACGAGCTCCACACGAGTGCACCCGAGCGAGTCATCCGAGTTTTTAAGTCTCTTGTCCGTGTTGGAGCTGATGAGGCAAATACTTCAGCAATCAGATTGAGATCCAACACAATTGGATTTTTACGTTATAAGCTCCGTCGACGCGCGTCCTCGATTAATGTCTCGCGCGGGTTTCCGGCCTGAATTTTGGCGGCGCCTGAGGACGAGCGAGCACGGAAAGGACCTCGTCCTCGTCTAAACGGCCTTCTCGCTCTCAGCTGCCATTTCGCTCTCGTGAAAGCCCGGACTGTAGCAGGAAACATATCGTTGTCTGCTAATAGAAAGCTCATTGTTGGTGAAGCTATCGACAAAAGTATCGCCTTCTAGCGGCCCGCGCTCGAAACAAGTACGCGTTGAATTAAAAAATAACAGCCGAGTAGCCGTCGGGGCTCTTTCGAGGAAGCGAGCAATTAATCTGCTCGAGTGCAGTTCGGACGGAACGACATTACCGACGTGCTAAAAAGCGATGAAAAGCCTCCGGCGAGCCGCAGATGCCATTTTTCGAGGCTCGATGCAGGAATCTCGAGGAAGCTAAGTTGGTTTACTTAAGCCGCACTTAGCAACGTGCACGTTGACCGCGTTGACTGCTAATTGCGATAAGTGACGCGCACGCCGGGTTGCGTCGGAGCCGCGAGTCGAGGCCGATCGGCGAAATTCCGAAATTCCTCGAGTTATTATTCGGCCTTTAGACGGGAAAATAATTTCTCCGGCCGGTCGAGGCTGACGCAACGGCTGCAGTCGGGTTTTTACGAGCCACTCGAAAACCGCCGGGCATCGCCTCGTAAAAATGCACAATGCACGCGCCCGTTGCGGGCCATCGACGTCGAGGCGACTCCGCACCCGCGCACTCCCGAGTTTTCGGTCCCGCGGAAAAATGTGCATTCGCGCTCGAGGCCCGACTGGCTGGCGTTGCAGCTCAACTCCCGACGTTCCGCTTCCCGGTCTACAATGGGTTGCGCAATTTTTAATTAAATTCAAGAGCCGCGCAAGACTTTTTGCGTGTCTCTCGCTCGTTTAATTGCTGCCGCCGCCGCCGCTGCATTACTCGCGCTATGCATTTTGTTATTGCAGAATGTCGAGTGTTTCTGGAGCCTCGAACGTAAATGCCTTGCGAAACTGCAACCGCCTCGGCCTTATCTCTTCGAGTTCGCTCTTTTGATTCGCTTTTTCCCGCTTCCTCGTTTCTGCCTGGAAGAGCATTTACTCTGGAAATGACTCGGGCCCTAATGATTTTCACAAGTGAGATCGTTAATAGCCGTTGGCTTTCTTTTTGCGAGTCTTGCTTTTTCGATATCGAGCAAGGCTTTAACGGAGTTGGAGGATTCGACGGACGCCGCCGAAATGGCGCTCGATTGATGAATCGAGGCGAGGCGGCCGCTGGATAAGAACAACTTCTCTCCGACGTGAGTTACTTAAGATTGGAAAACGTGCGCTTTTCCGGTTCATTATTTGCAGTCTCGCATCCGTCATTCGAGTGTCTCGGAACCGCGGAACGGGTTTGGCGCTGCGGTCGCAGTTGGAAACTCCTCCGTCGAAACTTCTGACGCCGCGTTTGTTGTTCGCGCCAAACTCCCTCTTGGTGCCTGCAATTTCACCTGCCTCGAGAGCTGCATTCTTTTCCGTTTTCCTCCCACGCGCGTCACCTTTTCCGAGCACTCGAGGCGTCAATGTTCCGGAAAATCGCATTCTCGAATCGCGAATATCGGCTTCGAGCACATTCTTCATATTTGAAGCGAATTTCCTTCCGCTCTCGTCGCTTTCCAATCAATTTCCAATGCGACGTTCTCCTTTCTTTCGTCGAAGCTTTCGATTGTTTTTCGCGCCCGTTGGAGCGACTGATTTTCCGACGCTCGATTATGCAACAATTACGCAACGCCGATGGATTATTCTCGAAACGCTAAAACGGCAATGTTATTTTAACAAATGTCTTCTCGATCGAATTATGATAAGTAGAGCGTAGCGAGTTTTATTGTGTGAAAAGTCGGGAAAACCTTTAATGATCTAATTATTAACGAGGAGAATAATACCCGTGAACGACGGTATTTGCGAACGAAACATTTTTAATTATCACTCAAAAGATTCGTGTTTTTTCCAACTTTTTAAGCTATTCATTTTTAGAAAATAGTTTTCGATCTAAAAACACGTTTTATTAGCCAACCAATACGTGCCGAAGCTTAATTTATTCCGACAATTTGATATTGATCATCACTCGCAATAAAATTTATTAACAATCAGTATTTAATTTCTTTAATAAGCGATAAACTAAATAAAAATTATAACGAATGCAGCTCGATTAATTTTTAGTTTTGTTTTAAAAAATGGGAATAAGCACGTAGAAAGAATATGGCCCCGGTAAAAGTCTCGGTCAATATCTGCAATACGGAGGTGATAATTAAATGATAACAAGCAGATGCGCATTTTTACAATAAGTTAATTAAAAATTCGATTATTAAAATCCAGAGCAATATGAATGTAACGTGTATCCGTATACAATATTCGTTCGGAGGCAGAAGAATTTAGTTTTTTAGCCGAGTTAATTCGATCAGAGCCGTTGCGTTTATCGATGAGTTTCAACGCGGCGGCTTTTCCGATATCGAAAACAACGAACTTGCAGCGTAAAAATGCACGTCTATCGGATGCATCAATCAAAAGGTCGCGCGTTAACAGCGGCGAATAATTGGCGAGCGGGAATTTTCCCGCACGCGACGAGTCGCTGCTTATTTCTAGAGAGCCAATTCCTCGTCGAACGCTCGAGCGCTCGGTAAAAAAAACCGAAAGAGCCGAGAATTCTTTGGTAATCCCAAGGGAACGCACGAGGAGAGCGATCTACGGGCCCAATCGACGCGGGAAGGGGCCCCAACCGAACTCACCTCAACCAAAACTCCTTTGAAGTTCTGCGTCATGGTGACGCTGCCGAGTTTTATATAAAAGTCGACGAGCTCGAACCGCGGGCCCTTGCACTCGATCTTCGTCTGCTTCTTGTTGGTGTAGATGCTCGTCATCTTGAGCATGAGAAGGTCGAAGAGTCCGTCGGCTATCAGGGGCACGATCTTGTTCCCGGACTCGAGGATCGCGAACACCGAGGCCGGCTGCTCCGAATTGTGCAGCACGTGCACCGTTCGTTGCGAACCTAAAAGACACAAATCTTAGACTCTGTTATCTCATTCCGCCAAGATTGTCGACGTATCTTCTCATGTTTACCGTTTTTCTGATTGGGGATCGGGACCGACTGACTACTACCGTTTTCCCCGTTTTCGTAACCTCCTATAATCACGAAGCACATTTTTTCATGATTAACAATATTTCATTATGAGAGACAACAATTTTTATTTTATTAGAGCATGTAATGCATCGAGCTTCGAAGCTCGATTCGAAGCTTCGAGTCTCCGCGAAAAGAAGCTCGAACCAGAGTTTCGTTCCTGAGATCGCCAACGAAGGCTTCTCGCGGACGCAATCGCGCTGCTTCGCGAATCAACCTGCAACCGAAAAATTAACGGTGACTCGATAACCGCAAGGTAGAGAGAGAGAGAGAGAAATCCTTGTCCGCCGTGAAGGGGCTCGAGCAGCTTTTCTTCTAGAATTTCCGTCGTCGTCGTCGTCGTTAAAGGTGAGAACAGAAAGCTTGGATTTACAAAGGCCTCTTTTGAAGATGCGGAGGCTCGGATCGAATACAGTCGATTCGAAGGTTAGCGAGACGCGCGGAGATGTGCGTGCACGCAACGCGTTTAGGCTTCCCGCTACGGAGCCGTTCCGCACTTTTTCACACAATTAATAAATTTAGCGATCGATAAACGATGGATCGCGCACGGGTTCGCATTAGGCATTAGCGAGCGGCCCTCGCGCCTCTGGCGTGGTGATTGAAAAAGCGCTTATCCGCTAAGCCCCCAATGAGCTGTCGATAGATCAGACACGATCGCGGAAGGGCTTAGAGGCGCTAAGAAGCGCAGGCTTATACATTGGAAGCAATGGATTACAGATTTGGCCTTCGATCAATAATTTGTCCGAGGATCCGCAGAACTGCGCTTGGTCTCAACGGCGGCCCATTCCCTGACTGAGCGAAAAGGGGGCAGAAGTCCCGCGAGGGGGAGTTGGAGTGGAGGCGCGAGTCTGTGCAGATGAATATTCATACGCGAGTCAGTGGTTGCAGTTGCCGAGGGCGTGTACGGAGGTTGTCGGCTCGCCTGTGCCCTATGAATCGCAACTGCGATAAATAACACACGATGATAATGAGAGCCCAACACAGCCTGGCTCTGAGCTCATTTCCTGCTGGCGCGCGCGACAAATCCGTCCTCCCTCCTCCTCGTAAAGCTCTCGCATCTTTGTATCATTTGCATTGACTGCTCTGTCACGACTCTACTCGAATACCAATTTATGCCTACCTTTTGACGAATACCGGTTTACGTACTTGCATTACCCGTACTCTTTCCCTCCCGAATTAACTGCTAATAACTCAAAAACAAGTTTCAATAAGCTCCTTACATTTGTATTTATCGAGCGAATGGCCTCTTAACGCCTTTAACGTCGGTATAAATCAATTTCGTTTTTTATTTGCATCTATGCAGCGATAAATTTTCGGAGTTTATAATTCCAAGCGATATTTTCCTTTCGTTACGCGCGGATGAAATAGCCTCGCTCGGCGAAACTTGCAAAAATCGAGCGATTAAAGAAGCATTTCCAAACTCGTTAATCCACAAAGGCGCAGAAATCGGATAAGGGGGAGGGGCGCAGCGCGAGCTTTCTATTTTTCGCTAAATTTTCGCTCACAGCGCGTCCGTTGGCGACTTTGAAAATTCACGAAAACGAGGAGTCGCATAATATCGCTGGCTCGCCGTGACAATTATTGCGCCGTCGATCGACTCGATTTGAATAAATTACAAGGCGCTCAGCTCGTATTCTCGACTCCCGCGCAACGCACGCGGCGTTTACAGCCGTTGTTGTCGCTGCTTTTAAGTAACGTCGGAGAACGGGGCGTCGCTCTCGAATTCGGCAACCGCGTATCGCGTGGGCGTCGCGTTTCGTTCCTAATCGCCCGTGCGATGCCCGATGAGGTTAAAAATTAACGAGCGGCCAATAATAAACGCTCGTTTACATCCGGAAGCAAAACATTCGGATGATTTATTCGCTCGTAACTCGGGAAACTAGAGGATGAAATCTTTGCTGAAATTGGAGCGAAAGCGGCCGAAACACGCGCAAAAAGCTGGCCGACGAGTAAAATTGTCGGGACAAACATCCACGGCGAACTTTGATTTATCGAGAAGAATAAAGAAGAATTATAACCGACGAGATCGAAACGACGATTCGAATCACGGGCGGAGGGTTTGTCTGGAACGAAAGATGATATGCCGGCGATCGATCAGTCCGGCCAACGTAGCAACGCAGCGACGATGCCAATCTCGTCATAAATATTTAGATTCGCGAGGAGCAAAAACCTGGTGGACGACAAACGCGCGGGCCTAAACAACTCGGTTGTCTCGATAAATTGGCCGGACACGATGATCTGCATCGCATGAATACGATATTAACCAAAGAGGACTGTTCAACAGTCGCTCCTCAACGACAGCGAAGAACGAAACTTACCGCGTGAACAATAAATTAAAAAAGAGCAGCGACGCATTTAAAAGACACACTCGGTATATTTTTATCAATTGCGCTGGTAATTGTAATCTTGTTACTTTCCGCGGAGTGTTCGCTCGATTTGACGTAACTTGAAAATTGGCAGACCGTCTCGATTGTCGGCGATCAGGTACTTTTCAAAGTCTGCCGAGCGACACGCGCGACAAAGAGTCGCTTGTGCAACCAGCAGGGGCACCAACTTTTTGGCATTTTATTTGATTTCTAGTCCGACACGTGAGCAAAGCGAGCCGATTGCCAAACAACGGGACGCAGCGCAATCGCGCAATACTTATGCTTGTCCAACGATTTTATTCAAAGCGTCAAATGCGCTCGTTGTTTGAGATAATCGGAAAGGCGAGCGAAGCGGGTTATTGGTTCGAAGTCAAGTTGAAAGTGACGCCAAACTAGTAGGAGTATTCTTGTCGGCTAGTAATAAAAACCAAAGAAACGTCGAAAAGGGCGGTCTGCCATTTCAATACAGTCCCGTGGATGACGGTCATAATTGCGCTCGAGTCATTACACCCGCTTACGGAGTGCGTGGATAAACGAACGCTTGGAGTTGCAACCAACCTGTCGACCTACTTTCGCGCGCGTTGATCTTGGATCAATCAGGATTATTTAGAGAGAGAGACAGCGATATCCTCTAGGTTTTTCGTCGATCGATTTCAATTTGTGGTTCGCGCGCGCACACCCACGCGACTACGGGCGCACAGCCATGAATGCCATTGAAAGGGGGAGGCATGGACCCGAGCTCCGATTCAACGGAAACTCTCGTGATCCATCAGCACTCTGATGTAACGAGGACAAGACGCCCGTCTCAAAGGCGTGAGCATCGATTACAGGGACCGATCAAAGTTCACTCTCTTCCCACCCCCTCCTCACACCCACGCGCGTAATTTTTGTCTATGCAGCTGTACGGAGGCTCAACCGTGAGCACGCACACGCGCAGCTTCGCTCGAACCCAATTAAAGCGCTTAACCGGAAGATCAGGCGCGCCAAGTATAAATTCTACGGGATTGAGAGGAGGCGGTGACGATATTGCGTTTGGAGCTCGATAGTTTACGAGAATTGTCCTTTCCTCTGATCAAGGGCGAGAAAAATCAGAAAGATGCTTGAATTGTTTTCTCGTTGCACACTACCCGATTCCTTTGTTGCATTCGCCCGTACCAGAACCAACACACTTGTATTCTTAATTCAAATGTTGTATTTCTGAGAAAAAATCTTTATTCGCCGAGCGCACATCTATGTGCAGAAATATTACAACAATCCTTGCCTCGTTGAATTCGTCCAAATCAACGTTACTTTTTTCGTTTAACAATCCACGAGTAATCACAGCTTCGTATAATTAACGCTAATTCGAAAGTACAGGTAATTGATAGCGCATTACGAGCATGAAATTATTGCACTTTCCCTGAATCGACTCGATTGTAAATTTAGCGAATTTATTACGACTGTTTAATTTAAAGAAGCTTTTATTTCATTGGGTTTTACACAGTTTAACAACATCAAACGAATCAATGTGTGATGCATCGCGCCTCTTGACATACACAATATTTTCAAAGCGAATATTGTGAATTTTAAGTTTTATTTCGAAAACTTGCATAATTCAAAATAAAAATCAGAATAATTAAGAGCTTGCGTTAGCAAATTGGAAAGTTAGCGTGAACGGTAAAAAATTTTTCCACGACTCTCCAAAGTTTATCAAGTGTTTTGCTTTTCGAATCGAGTGGACTCTTCTATAGCGCTTTTGTAATAATAACCCAGGAATTCGACATTTTCCAGTAGGGTTTCAGAGTTACAAGGGAAGTCCGCTATTAGAGGATCGCGAGCTCGGAAAGGCTCGGAAAACGCAAGCCTCCTTAATTCGAAGATGACTCTCGCTTAAAATAAAGACAAAATTACGCATTCCTTGAAAAGCCGCCCAGCAACTGTGCGACGCAGTGACTTTTAGTTTTCTGCTGTGCACCCACACGCCAATCGCCAGAAGGGATTAAATCTGCACGAGACCGCGCGTCGGTCCTTCCAAGTCGTCTTCGATTCTAAACTCCGGACACACAGAGAGAGAGAGAGAGAGAGACTCGGAGGCTCTGCTCCTCCTCCCGAGGAATTTACGACGCCGTGAGAATCAGTCGCGGACGGATCGACGCGCGAGTGTTCACCGGAGGATCCCGAACGGCCGGGAGTGACTGCCGTCCCCGAGGAAGCGGTACCAAGTCGTTCAAAGTGGATTTCGAGCGAAAGCGAACGTTAAGGGATTGGACGGGGGAGGCGTCTTGCCGATGGATTCCGTGCTTTTCTCGCTGCTGCGTTCACTTCGAGTCGAAAGTTTCCCGTCCTCGGAAAAGCGAGGCGTGCGATCGAAGATATCTTATTCCGAGAACGAGCAGGACCGACACCTCGACGATAATTTGGGCTATTTTCCAGGCGAACCGAGTTGTTAGACGAGCATCGCGTGCCGCTTCGCGTAATCAGTGGCTCTCTCGTCTCCTCGCCATTTTCAGCAACACACTGAACAATATCGAGTTGCGTTTGCGACGCCGCGACGGTGCATTAAGTTAAAAAACTGCATATGATAAAGCCCGGAATGGCTTTAATGGCTACTAAAGATAACTAGACAAATTCAGGAAGTTTCGCTCTCCGCGCCTTCAACACTTCTCTTTCTTTAAGTGACGGGTGAAATACTCTTGAATAAGGTATTCCTCCGGCTTATTATTATTTGCTGCTTTTCCAAATTAATGTCGAGCGATAAAATCATCTTTTAACGGATAACGCAGTTACGTTGAGTCATGGAAACGATTTTGCGCGAGGGAATCGTATCGAGTTATCCGTTAAGTTTTAATGAAAAATCTCTTGCCTCGCGTTATATCGACGCTTTTCATTGTTCGACTTGCGCCTCTAAACATCAGCCGGAAAACTTTCGTGTTCATTTTGACTAATAATTTTTCTGGATCAACGCCCGAACTAGTAATTAAATATAATCGAGCGCAAACTCGAATAATATTTTCCTCGGCTAGCAAAATGAAAGGCGATTTTGCGCGAATAAATAAAGCTCTCGATGATTTTAACATCTTTTCTGCTTTGATACATCAACGTAAATTAAAAATTAATAGCCGCGTAATAAGCATCGTTAAAGCGCCATCCTCTAAAGACGTTCTCCACTCGATAAAGTATACTTGCGAGCAGGAAATTCTCGATTAAATCGCCACCGAGTGCATCTGTAGAATAGGAAATTCCTAAAGAGCATAACTAATATTTCAGTCGATTAAAAAAGCATTCGGGTTATAATAACGAGTTGTCCTATTTATCAGGCACGAAAAGCCTTTCGAAGCATCATCTCGCAGCTTAGGAAATTTCGTAGCGACTATTATTCGTGATTCGGTAACTCGAGAGCCAGATCGACTTCGAGGTTCCGAGTGACAAGCAATCGATAATAATCGTTACGGTAACCCGTCCATCATCCATTAGTTGTGAAAGAGCATTTATTACTTCCACGAGTGTGTCTCCGTCCTTCCATCCACGCGCCTTTCGTTTCTTTCACTTAACAATGACACGCACACGCCGCTCACCAATTGAACGACTCGAAGAGACTTTCTCGCACTCCACAACAATGATTCAGAGCACTCGCGAGCTCGTAAATCGTTTATCGTTTATCCCGCGCGGTGTTGAAACGTTTTTCGAATACTTTCCAAGGGATTACTGATATCTCAATGCCACGCACACGCACGCACGTACGCAGTTTGCGGCCTTTTAGATGCGATCGAATCTTCGCAGCTCGTACATAAAAGCAGCTGTCAAGTGGATTTTCCAATCTACGATAAGATTTCATAATTGTAGAGGTCCTTTTAATCGAGGATCGCCGAGAGTCGCATTCCTTTGATTCCCTCCAACAGACGTGTTTACGACTCTATCGGACATAATGGCGATGGAATGTTACCCTTTCAAACTGTACCGTAAATTTCCCCAGCTTTACCATACGAAACCCGAAAAACCGGACTCGTTATAATAAATTATAAATTTTATCGGGCAATTAAATAAAATTTCATCGCGGTCCTTACACAATATAACTTTTATCGATTTCGGCATTGTAGCCTTTTCTCGGACTTGTCGGGCCTCGGGACGAGCGAACGATTGCAACTTGTTCCAATGACTCCTTCGCGTCAAATTTTACCGCAACTTTATGGATTTATCGGACGATCGGACGGTCCCTTTCTCTAACCAACTTTTTCACGTCTCTTTTTTCACCGCTGACGGTGAAATTTTGTCCGATAATTAGCGTGTCGGTCAACCGCTCGCTCGGGAAACTGGCGAGTTTCGTAGCTCGGCAGCTCGCCAGTTCGTCCCTTCGGTTCGACTGTTCCCCGGGGGCGCGGAAAAGTGCGTGGAAAACAATAGGTCGCCGTCTTCAGTCGCGGAAAGCGCGACTAAATTTAGAAGCTGTTCGGCCTCGCTTTTCCGCAGAGCAACTCGCTTATTTTCAGGCTCCCAGCTTTGACCCACCGACTCGTATTTTCGACTTGGGCCCGCGAGTCTCTTCTCCAGCCTCTTCCTCTCGAGCGCGTCGATCAAGTGGGCGCGGACAACCCGAGCTCGTCTCCGATTGCTCGGCCACTCGATCGAGCGCGTACGACGTCAATTCGTTAGCGCGAGACGAGCGTTGGCGGTGAATTAGTGGGCCGAATCGCCGTTCGGAGCTGAAGACGCTGGAGGAGCCCCGACCTCTTCTCCTTGGAGGCACTTTGCGCTCTCGAACTTTCTCGTCGGAGCCGCGAACGCTGCCTTTCTTTCTCTTACGCGTTGTTTCGCGAAACTCCATCGGTTTTGAGGCGACAGAAATCATAAATATCGATCGACAGAGTGCCGCTAAGAGTCCCCGGGCAACTGACTCCAACTCGAGTCCTGTGGCCGAGATAAAAGGATGTTGTACAACTGAAAAATTAATCGCATCCACTGGACGGAATTTACAGCGCGAGACAGACTCCCTTGCAGAACATTCGGCATTCGATTCGTCGTAAAGTGCTCGATTATTGACAACGAGGCTCCTCCTCGATCAGCTCCGCAAAATTCGTCTCGAATTACATTTGCGAGGAATTGCTATTGTTTTACCGTTATAATTATAAAATAGCATGTATTTTCTGGGTGTGGCTTTATTTCTTCCCCCGCTCGAAACTCGACAAAATTTTCATTCTGCAAATGTAGAAATTTCGTTTCTCGGTTCGAAGTGAAAATTAGCCGTTGATCGGACATTGATAAATGCGAGTACGCGTGTAAAAAAAGTCAGGGAGATACGAGTGTCGAAGTGATTCCCCACTTGTTAATCGATAAACAATATAATTTAAAAACTCGGCGCAAAACGCTTTCCCTCGCCTTGAACGAAACAACTTTTGCGGACCACCGAGTGTCGTCGTTACGAGTGTTCGAGTTTTTAAAATTTTTCAATGAACGACGCTTGCGGGGAACAATCGTCGCGGGACTAAAGCGCGAACCGCCCAAGAAAGCTCGAGTTTGCGAAAAAAAATAAAACTCGTAAAGCTTGGCGAATGAAAGCAGGAATTCCTCGTTTACAGCAACACAATTCCAACGAGCTTGCGCCGAAAACTAAAGCAGAATAATAAAAATAAAATGAACGTAAAAGTAAGCGGGCCGTTAATACTAGCTTTTTCCGATGCGCCGAGCTCCAGCGATTCGCTCTAGTCGTCCTATCGAATAAACAATAATAATTCCGGGAATTCGAGGGTTGCGAAAGTCGAAATCGCGACCCTGCGACGCTCTCTCTTCTATCTCTCATTAGCCGCTCTCCTCTCTTATTTTTATTCGGACTTAGGTTCGAGGGCAAAGATTTGCGACTGCTTTATTAAAAGTTGCAACAGCTGCTGCACCGGCTAGAAAGGCTTGCCCCCCCCCCCGCCCAGCCCCTGCGAGTTTAGAAAAGTACAGTGACTTTATTACTGAAAAGAGTTAGAGAAAATATAAAAAAAAAAAAGGGGCGAGAAAAGATGGAGATAGGAGGAGAAAAAGCCGGGGCAACTCGCGGAGAAATGTTAAGCATTTGAAAATGCACTTTCAAAATCCGAAATTGTAAAGGCGGAATAAAGATTACGTAAACAAGGAAATGCGAAATCTCGCCTACGATGAAATGTACAAATACAAAAATCGCTCTCCCAGATTTATGATTTTTCGGGTAAAATCTCGCGAAATGACATACCGACGCCGAGTCGAGCCGAGCAGCTTTTCGTCTTCATTAAATACACGACTCGCTGTACCTTTTTGCATTAGCATAATATCCGCTTAAATTACGCGCTCAAATTTAACCGAAATAATGCCCGACATTAATCACCTTTTCCGGCCGGTAAATTAGCAGATTAATCAAGTTAACGAGGCATTAGAAATTATCAACTGCACTCGCCTTTGACCTTGGCTTGTATCACAGCTCGGACATTTGGGTGCAGCATCGTTGTCGATGGTAACGGCCTCGAAAGCCGAAGAGCCTTTTTTCCGAACGATAATCGAACTGAAATTCGTTCGATCGCCGCGATCTCGCAGCGACACCCAGACGACGAAGCGTTTCACAACAACAACAATTAATTATTAAGCGTTAGGAACTCCGGAAGCCGCGCCTCCGTTGATTTATGAGGCTCGGGTCCACTCGAACTGAGAGTATCGACGAAGAGCGCCGCTTCGTAGAAAAGCTTAAAAAAGCACCGAAGCTCGCCAAAAATAACGCCCAAACGCAGCAGCGGATTATAAATATGAAAAGCGGCTGTAAATAACGGGCCTCGGACAAAAAGGGAGGGAGGCGAGTGAGTTTGAAGGAGTTGGTAAATATTTTGAAGGGGAGCCCATTTCGTAATCAAGGCGATTCCGTTTGATTTTATAAGCTCGCCTCTGATTGGCGGAGACCGATACCGCGAGATAATAACGCGGAAAATCCAGCGGACCGGTGGTTGACGTTAACTGCATGTTTGCGCACATTCGCGCGCGAACAAACAGTCGAACATTGATAAAAAGATGGTGTTTATCCGCTTAAAGCTTTTTACGACTCGTTAATTCGAGAAGACGCGCCGCGGCGACCGTCGAGCCATCGAGCAACGCAAACTCTCCTCCTTTGTGCGTTTAGCACTAAAAACGGCGCGTTTAAGTGCTGCCACGCATTGATTTAATATTTAATATTTGAGTTTCGCCGAGCTAAAATAAGAGCGATAAAGACCAATTTTCCATCATTCCGAAGGTGAAACCTGTTTGTTTTTCGGCTTGTAACCCGATGCGCGCGGCGAATATTTTTTAAATTGAAGTAATATTGATTGAGCGCAGGCTTCGGACGAAGGAGCTTCGATAAACTTAATATCGCACACTTGCAGTGCGCCAACCGAAACAAATAAAATCTAAACGAAACGATCATTTGTGATATCAGAGTCTCTCGAGATGGTCTCGCACCAACGCTAATAATTAGGCGGTCGAAATATATAGTTTCGCTCGAGAACGCGCGGAGCAAATTTTTGTCGTTAGTTTCAAACACACACACACACGCGCGCGCGCGCGCGCATAAAAGTGCGAATAAGTTACGTTTTATTATTTTACTCTGCTTCTTGTGTTTTTATTTTAAAAATATATTACAAAATATAAGAGTTCAAATTAATGATATACGCGTAATGACGCGCATTAATTTCATATTTAATGGGAGTGTTATGACGTTGTTAAGAGCTTTTTATCATTTCATACGTTCAACATTTTTTATTATAATCGAATATCTTGCAAAACTTTATTCACCTAATTAAATTTTTTAGTCGAGTTTTTGTCGAGTTTTTTCTTCTTGATTTTTATTTTTAACTCGATAGATTTCAAAGTAAAAAACGTCTCTGCTACGTCTTCAAATTAATATCTTCCAATTAAAAAAATGAATACCCTGTAATAAATTGTTGATAGCTTAGTCGCATATAAGGGTGGTTAAGTGCATAGTTGAAATAAACACACAAAGGAGTGGGGCTAAGATTTTACCGACTAAATTGGAAAAAGGAAGTTCGGAGTAACTTCGGATGACAATAAGACGACATTATTACAGAGGAATCGGGTCTAGTAAAATACGTATGCTTGTATTTTATGAATTCGTCGGAAATAAAAAAGTGCACTCTCTGATGATAAAGTGATGAAATTTGGTTTATCGACAAGAGTAAATCAGCAGTGGCGATCGCGTCAATACTTTTCCAATTTCGAGTAGACGAGACGGATTTTTTTCTCTGCGTAATAATAAATTTAAAATTCTGAATTTAACAATTAAGAAACTTTATGCTGATAAAATATTGTTCCACAGAGTTGCATCCCACTCTTACGCGTTGAAGTTCCATATTTTAATCCAACCATTCATTCTTTGAATTTTTCCAAGGCTATAGAAAAGCTATTTTTCACGAAAACTCTCCAAAAAAATTTAGTTTTAATTTTTTTTCTTGCCAAAGTTCGTTCTAAAAATTTCACCGCTATTAATTACGTATATTTTTCACATCACGCTTCTTAACATTAAAAATAATCGCGATAAATTTTCGAAAGACGCACAACTAATTATAATAAACTAACTCCTCGAGTTTACAGGGATTGATTCCGTTGTTTTCAAAAATATTTTTGAATTATTGCCTTTTTATTGGCTTTTATCCGCCGGTGTTTTTTTGAAAGAGACTCTAATTTTACGCGAAAAATAAAATAAAATAAAGTATCTGAAAATGATTTTTTCCTCCGTAACAACTCGGAGCAACTTCAGAATTTGGCGGGCGGCACTCGAATCTGCTCCCCTCCGATTCGAAATATCTAAATGTATTATTATTTTCTAGCGGAACTACGATACAGTCACGGGAAATGACTAGAATAATGGAGATACGGAGCGCAAGGGTCTGGAAATACGGAGGGATTTTCTTGGCCAAATAAATTCACTATTGAAAAGGGCAAATGTACTTTTTAGGGGCCGATTGATACGCGGGGGACTGTTAGATCAGCAGAGCCGTAGTGCCAGTTGCCCTTGTTGTTAAAACTTCATCGCCTTCTGACTGAAAACTTGTGCAATTTAAATAAATAACCGGCGCGATTAAATGCGAATCAACGCGTGCGATTTTGATAATCTGCCAGGAATTCGGGATCGATTCGACCTAAGCATTATAATTTTTAATTAAAATACAGCGCCTTAATAATGCATTACGCTAATTTCAAATATTCCAGTTTCATTTTGTCATCGATTGTTAATTAGAGTATAGGAGACCGAAGGATAAAAAAAAAAAAAAAAAAAAAAAAAAATGCATTCGCGATCTAAATTAAAGAGCGTTTGCATTATGAATCAGAACAATTCGAGTTTAACGATAAATTTTAAATTTTATTTACCGATAGCGAATAAACGAATTTTATTCTCTTTAATTCTGCTCGATTAGAGTATCAATTATCGGTGTACAATATAAGCAAATAATACCTCACAGGTTGACAAATTAGATCCGTACATATTGACAAAATTAAATCAGAAGCTTTTCAAAGACAGGCGTTAAATAAACATTTCTCGTATAATTTAAACGGGAAGGATGACTTTGCAGTTTTATTAAAATTAAAAAATAACACTGCGCATTGTGTATTTTTTAAAAATTAAGGGCACGATATTTTTTTATGAAACAAACCGCAATTATAGTTGATACTTTAATTAGTCGACTGGGGTAAAAGAGCGATTTTATAAAATTTGAAAATTTTTTTTAAGTCAGTTACATCATAAATTTTGATGCGATTTTTTATTTTATATCTTTAATACTTTTTATCAGAATTTCACGAAACCTTCGGAATAAACGTAAAAAATGATAAACTACCGCGACGTAAAAAGTAAAAAAAATATTAAAAAGTGTAGTACAGTCACGGATCACTCTTTAAAAGTACTTGTGTTTGTTTAAAATTAATTCGGGTTACGCTGTTGTGCAATTATATATTAATCAAATCTCTTTTACTCTTTAATTACGAATTTTGCGCGCACTCTGACGAAATTATAAGAAATATCAGCTTGACGAGAGCGATTTTGCCGATAAAAACTGTCAAAATATTATAGTCGAATATGCCAAAAACTTCATACCAGTCGTTTTGAGGAGCATAGACTCGAAGAACATGAAATTCTAGCCAAACATTGATCGATAGTTCGTATTTAGCAATATCACGTTGCAAAAAGGAGCTTGATTTATCATTGACTAATAGTCTAGTAGTAGCTGTAGAAGATGAAAATAATTGGAAAGCGATTATTGCAGCATATAATGTTGTTACGCACTTAGTTTGGATTTATTAGTTTTCAAAGCTTCGGAATAATTGATTAAATCTTTTTAATCGTCGTCGTTATCTTCATTCGGATTAAATCTCCGTCACCACATCGATGAGAAACTTTCACCGGCTGTACTAATCGATCGTTAGTCGTAACCATAACCAACGAAGAGCCGATTTTATCTTATCTTCTACTGGACGGCGAAACGATGACGCTATAGAAAAATTAGCTCGATTTGAACCAAATAACGTTAAGAGCAAATGTTATCTCCCGGCGAGAACGACAGCTGGGATTCGGAAATATTGACCGTACGAATCGAAACTTTAAGCGACGCTCGCGACTGATATTTCAAGAGCTGCTGTCTATAAAACTTTAACGATTCTGTAGACACGCCCAAGAGTGATATAAGACTTTCCTAATATTCATCTCCATTGTTAGTAAAGTAAAACAAGTTCAACGCGAATGAAATACCAATGCGCGCATATTGAGCGGACGTTGCTCTCAAAGAGTTTAAAAATCGCTTTATCGAGCGGCAAAAAGTTGTCGAGCTTAAATAGTTTAGCACCGATACTCGGCGCGAGACAATTCGTTAACTTTACACATTCCATTGAATTTCAGTTAGGATGCGCTTAGATTACAGTTGGACTGCGCGGGCGCGAGACGAAGGGAAGTCCAAATGTTTTCAGCCGACAGAACGCCTAATCCCAATAATAATAATAATCCGAATGCGAAATGCAATAGGGGAGAGTTTGCGATTGGAGGGCTCGAGACTGTAAAGTGCGCGGAAAATAAAAAGGTGTTCCGAGGAAAAGTGTCGCCTGCAAGCTAGAAGAAGAAGAAGAAGAAGCGGAGCCAGGCACAGGCAAACTCCCGGGCGAGTTGTAAAGTCTCTCTCTCCTCGAAATCTCGAAATTAGCAAAGTCCTCTCGGGACGCATCATCCGCAAACAGGCGGTGGTTCTATTCCTCGCTTCTGCATCAACTGCATCAACTGCATCGAGCAGCGTCCTCGGTGTGCCAACGAAATCCGGCCTCCCCTCCCCGGCGGTCGGGGATGCGAGCAACTCGGTCGAGCGGCCGCAACCAAGAGCGAGAGAGAGAGGCCTAGTCGAGTGCAGCTCGGCTCGCGGTCCCGCTACAACCGAAGGAGAGGGAGAGGAGAGGCCGTACACACGAGGGTAGTAGGTTTTGCGCAGGGGTCGCGCACTGCCGACTGCCGGCCGAGGGAGAGAGAGAGATGCACAGGCTAGATCTGTGTGGGTGCGCGCGCGCCCCTCGCGGCACCAGAAGCCAGGCCAGGGGATGCTTCTTCAGTTGCTCGCGATTCGGCGCCTGGTGCATTTGCCGGCTGTGGGAGAACCGCTCGTCTCTCTCCGTACGTGTGCACGTCAGCCCCATTTTTCGGCAAACGCGGACGAAACCCTTTTCGTTGGCTTTTTTATTTTTTCCTCGCACGTGTCGCAGGGCGATTTTGCATCGCGCCCCCTCGTCTCGCCGCGCTGGTGCTGCTGGTCCCTACCCCTCCGCCACCTCCTCTCTCTCTCTCTCTCTCTCTCTCTACAATATTAGTTAATCGCGCGTTGACGAATTAATTTTCGCCGCGACCTCGGCGGCCTCCGAGAGCTCGGGGAGGGACTTTTATCTCTTTCGCCACTTGGCCCCCGTCTCGTTTAAATCTGCCTCGACGTGAATATTTTTCGAGGGCGTTTGGCCGACAAGACAGAGCCCTTTTAAAGGTCAATTTTTGCCAGCTGTGGCCATCCCCTCCAAGATGCCAGTACACAGTCTCAAATTGATTCGTTTTTGGGCTCTCGAAGAATTCGGAATTCTCGAATCGACCCTCCGGGCGATCGAGCTCGTGCACTGGTCTTACTGTAGCGCAGCTGAAACTCCAGTGCCCGCCGCCGAGTCTTTCCTGCTTGCCATCGAAAGCCGAATTAATTCGATAAAAGTGTAATCGCTGCTAGAAGAATTAAAAGGAATGTTTTTTCGTATTTGTGTTGCAAGCGCAGAGTTGGATAAAGTTATCTGCGCCGAGCTGAGAGACTCGTCCTTTTCTTCGCAAAAAGACTACTCGGGGGATATTAAAGTGCACTTGAATACGAGAACGAGAAAGCATTATTACCGTAGTGATTTTTCACTTCTTAGAATGCGAATTTATCAACCAATACTCTAGCAGTGATTGCAAAAAGCGAGTTGCCAACTATCGCAAGTAATATCGCAGCCATTTCTCAAGATAACTTTACGAAAAACTAGTAAAAGCTGTCGATTTATCTTGTACTTTCTTCGGCAATTATCAAGTTTGAGTTTCGGAGGTGTTTTTTGTGAAAAGCGCGTAAAAAGCGCGTTAAAAAAGCTTCGAGCCCACCGCAAGCGCCAGAGTTACGTTTAGCAGCGAACGAACGCAAAAACATTTGCCGTCGCCGAAAGTAGTTTATTCGAAGTATAACCCAACGAGAGGCGCAAACTCTCTCTCTCTCTCTCTCTCTCTTCGACACTCGGCTGTTAAATTGTCCTACGAGCAAAACCAAGTCCATCCGCGAATTAGCGAGTCGCTCGATCAATCAGGAGAGTCGGGCCTTTGATCCAGCCGGGCATTATTATTATTTTTCCGACAGCTAATCCGGTCCTGATCCCGGCGGCGACTCTCGCTGCGGTTTTCGGGGCCTTCTCGAGCCCAAAACTGTCCCTCGAGCATTCGGCCGGAGGAGCGTCCGGAGGAGGGGAGGAATCGCGGGCCCTCCCCGGCTCGCGGTCGACTTTTGGCGCGTCGGTGGCTCTGCGAGGCCGCGCTGACCTCATAAATGCCGCTACCTCGCGCCTTACATTACAGCGGTAATAGCGGTGCGGCTTCGCCATTACAAGCCGCCGCTGCGTTGGTGCGACGACCGCCGCGGATAATCGATGATCGCTCAGCAGGAGAAACCAGCGCACAGCCAACCGTCTGTGTGTTTCCGCGGTCGGGGTGCGCGCACGCACACACACTCGCGCGGCTCTGCAATCGCTTTCGTCGTCTTGGGCGCCGACGAGGAGGCTATCGAGGTTAGGGGGATCGCGCGCTTCGGTCTTCGTGTTCGGCCGGTTCTCGGACTTTCCGATTCAACGCCGAGAAACGTCGGAGCTGCACTCGGTCAGGGGCGATTTTTCAACTTTTCGCGCACAGCGAATTCGCCGAAATGAAAAATTACCTTTTGCCAGCAGCCGCGCGCCTATATTTTACAAAATCTGACTCGGGAGCAGTACTGGGTTGCTAGTGTTCCAGTTGAGCGTCGGTTTCGCGCGTACGTGGAAAACGGAACAAATCGTGCGAAATGCAGGCCTTGACCTTGATTCGAACGCTGGCCCCGTTCTCGCATCCGAGAAAACCCATGAAAACCCACGAAAACCCATTCTGGCCGCTGATCTTTCGAATCAGACGCAAAGTGAGAAACAGTGAGACTCGCGAGCAAAAGTGTGTGCGTGATGTCGTGGCCGCGTATTTTGAACACCATCCAGTGCATCCGCTACGAGTAGTCGTACGTTTTCGTTGGCAAAAATTGGAAAATTTCGGAAAATCAATTGGCTTAATGCGCGGAAGGAGAAATGAAATGCAAGAGACGGACGGAAGGAGAAGGATAAATAAAGAGATTGTAAAATAGTAACGTATAGACGACGCTCGATAAGACTTTATCGATGGCTTTAAAAATGACATCTCCAGGTCGCGTTCCAATAGAGGCCAAATGAATTTTCTCATCCTATGAAATAGAGATAGATATAGGAGATAATAAATTCGATATCTCGGTATCAAGGTTATGCGCTTCTTCTCGGAAGGGATGAGCTTTGAAAAATCGAATCCGTCGAATCCGAGTGCGCGAGTGGAGGAGGTGCGTGTGCCGCAAGAGTTGAATTGATCACGGGACGGCGGCGGCGGCGGCGGCGGCTGCCTCGTCACCGACCAACTGGGCTTATCTCGCGCTTTTCCGTCGAAGGTGCACCAGCGCTGAATCGGGCGCATCCCCGCACTCTCCCTTTCTCTCGTTTCGTCTTTTGGCGCACGAAAACGATCGATTTTTCAGTCATCTGCAAATGCTAACGCCCGCAGCGTAAGACACGCGAGGACAAATTCGAAGCGGAAAGCCGATCGAGCTTTTCTGCTCCTTAATGCGCAAATAATTCGAGTGCAGCCGCGAGATCATCAAGGGCGAGTAAAGCTCGATAAAGATAAAAAGAAGAGCCTCTTTGTTGAAACTAATTAAAATTTGGTTTTAATCGTCGCTTAAAAATACGCTTGGCGAGAGTTTGAAAATTATTTATCAAGAATTTTATTTACTATTGACAGAAGCGAACGAAAGTAAACGCAAATGTTTGAACGTAAACAGTTGCAATCGTCGGTGTTTGTCTTGGTTTATACTGGGCAGCTTCGCGCAGGCAGCAATCATTTTTTAAACAAATCAGCGAGAGGCATTTTTAGTGGAAATGAAACAACGAACGTATCGACGGGAGGAAAGTGAAAGGCTCGCATCGCTAAACTCGTAAAGCTTCGAGCATCCGATTAATTTCTTCTTCGCTTTACTCTTCGATCAAGTGCGTTTAACCTTTGGAGTCGTTAAATTTTAGGCAGCTCACTCGAAGCTTCCTTCCGAGTTTTATTAAAATTTAGGCTGCAAGCTCGCGACGCCCGTGAGTCAGCAGCTGATGTACCGTATTGTGTCGTCACGGGGAATATTCCACTCCGAATGATAAAAGATTTACGCGGACCAACTTGCTTACATTGTAAAGCTTATTTCAAAGGAGGTCGCGCGTCCGCATCGTTATTTGGCCTGGAGTCAGAGTTCGAGCGACGTTCTGCCGACGTAACGAGCAATTCTGCTCTAGGGCTGTGCGTCTTATCATTAGTCACTTCTGTGCAATTTCCTAAAAGGGTTCGAGTTTTAAGTGCCGGTCCGAAGGTGGAAACGAGATTAATTAATTAGGATAGAAAGTCCAGGTATCGGAGAGCATTGTCTAACAAATTGAACTCGAGCACTCCTGGCATTTGCTCATCGACAGATCTGATTCGGATTCTCATTGATATTTAGATTAATAGAATAAAAGCCCTGACTAGAGCTGCATTATTATGATAAAAGTTGTAGACTCTCGTTGTTAGAAGGCGCGTCGCGACTCGACGGTGTTCCCCAAGACTCGGCTCTTTCCTACGAGAATAATTTGCCGCGCAAAACTTTACGATCGAAATGATTTTAAAAATCAGAAATTCGTCGGGCTGCACTGGGTTTATGGAGATGAGACGCACGGATTATAAAAAGTTCATCGGTTCTAGAAAGCCAAATGCAAACTGTAATTCGTTAAAGTAAAATTACTTACGAAGCTTAAACAGCGATATTTTCGTATTTCTAAAGAGGTCCACGATACGGAAGTACGCGTTTTACAATCTCACTAGCACCGAATAATACTTAATTAATAAAATCAAGTTGCTAAAAATTGGCAGCTCTGCTGCGTACGAGTCGAACAAATGTTGCTGATTATAGAATTACAGAGGAAAAGTTTGTCAACGCAACCTTTGCCACACACGCGCGCACACACGAGCGCGCGTGGTATTTTACGAGCAACAAATATTCTCGCGAATAGCATTAAACATTATTGCTCGTTATTTGGGAAGCAAATTTTTTTAATTCGGAATTTTAACTACACCTTCAAGATTTCTCGCTCTTATTATATAGTGCAGTAGGAATCGTTTAGCTGGAAAAACTGAAAATTACAGCGAATAAAAAGTCAAGAGAATGCGGGAGATACGCTTTGGTCGATCGTAGTTGAAGCTGAACTTTTCTTCCTTCTATTATAAAATTGCAGCAACGATCGAAGCATAATTTTTCATTTTATAAAACGGTGCGATCAAACTCGAGGAACCTTTCGCGCGCGCGTAAAACTATCGCTTGCGATGAATTATTTAGTCCTCGAGGAGTCGAAAAGCCGAGTCGTTAAAATTTTCTTAATTATTTATTAGAGTGTCGGTTCGTAGGATAGTCGGGTAGAAAAACACGAGCGGGGGGTTTGTTTATGAAACGCATTCGTGGTAACCTGTCCAAGTTCAGGGGTGAAGATGGCAGGCACGCGGAGTGAGACGCGTAGATTAGTGGTAGTGCAACGCTACTCTCTGTTAGTAGAATTGCGCGGTCATTCGAGTCTTTCAAGAGGTTGCCGGGTCACCTGATTTTATCCCACCGCACACGGCTAATTTTATCGTCCGCGTGCGTGCAATTGATTAAAGCATTAGACGCCGTAAAATGTCTCCCGACTGCCGGACATTTAAAAGCTGCGCCATTTTTCACGGCAAGATTCAAGAGGCGGACGCGAGAGACAAAAGTCGTCGCCGAACAACTGGCTTTTTCAGTTTCTCCCCGATCTCGTCGATTTTATTTCACGTATTCTATGCCAAAGAAATTCACGAGGATCCGAAAAGTCGAACAAGTTCGTTCAAAGGGCGACTTTTGCACGTTCCTCCTCCTACTCGAAGGAGCTTTTATTCTTCACGCCAAATAGCGTGGAGCTTGGGAAAGAGCTTTTCCGCTTTCCCTCCCAAAACTAAAAATTAGCGCGGAGCACGTCTCTGGTGCGGGGGGATGCACTGCGGAAACCAGCAGCCCAACTTGCCAAACTCCGAGCCATCCAAATGGCCGCGAAATAGCAGTTTCGCGGAATGAAAAAAGCATTCCAGGAATTTCATTAGGAGCGTTCGCTAGTAAAACCTTCGGCCGCATTAGCATAAGATTCATGGGTCGCAGTCGGACAGCTGCACCGCATTAAGACGGCGCGCGTTCGTGCCCTCGCACACGAGACCATGGAACGAGGCGCGAGCGCACACCCACGCGTACACGCACGCAGGTGCTCCCGGTGCTCCAGCCCGTGGCGGATTCGCCCTCAATCTCTCTCTCTCTCTCTCTCTCTCTCTCTGCCGCCTATTTCGATCTTCGAGGAGACCACGCGATGCTCCCAGTCGACGACGTCTATTTTCGATCCCCGTGTAGCGTAGTTTTTCGCCGACTTTTCTTCGGCCTCCCTCCCTCGGATCCGCCCAAGCGCGTTTCTATTAGCCTCTAAGCGGGGAAAAGCGTCGTTCGAGCCGCCCTCCCGGATACTTCCGATAAGCTCTGGTGGCTTCTCAACCAACACTCCACGAGCAATTTGAACACGAGAATGCGTGGGTGCACACCGAGGCAATTGGCGATGATCGGTTGTTGGGTCGCTGATTAACCGTTGGAACAACATCTTCACCTTCAGACTTTTCCTCGTTGACTTTTTACCGGAATGCCTGATAATTTTGGCAATTAACTCAACTGCTTTAATATTCGTTTCAAGTATCGAAGATAACCAACTTGGCAAAAGTCTGTGCAATTTGCACTTTGGCAACTCGCGCATTTTTGCCGCTGGTTAATCGAGACTTTGATGCATTGCCCGGCCTTTCCGCAATTCTTCAATTTCTCTATCGTCTGTTTACACGATACTTTTACGAAAGTGCGATTTTGCCGTAATTCGAGCCGCGCGCTCTTCATCTTAACGCAGTAATTAGGTTTCAAATAAGAGCCGCGAGCGTTCATACCCGCACTCGAGCACTTATTTACGCCCAAGCAGCGTCTCCTGGAGTATGGCGGCGGCACAAAAACGACTGGTAATCGAGCTTCGTTCCGTCTATCACTGAATAGAGCTCTTGGCTGTTTATTCTGCACCGGTCGGCGCATTTATGACGAAGCCGATTCTCACCCGGTTTTTTGCGATCTTGCGCAGGCGCTTGCAGTCGTGGAGGCGATCGACCGGAGGATCAGCGATCGTTAAACAATACCGCAATTAGGGTCTCGGAGCGCTCGCTAACTTAATCTCTCGCAGTGCAGGCGTCGAAGGTCACAGGCGAGGGGCCGACGCGGTTCTGCCGCGATAACCGAGGCGAGCGAATTTCGAATAACTCGCGGCGCTCGCTCGAGTGCAGCAGCCAGCCAGGTAACGAAATGCATCGCGACTGCACTCAGAAGCCTTTTAAGTGTACGAAATCTCTCGCATCGGATACGCCAGCGCTCATAAGAGACGGGGAAAATAAAGCGCGTGATAAATAAAACCGGCCGCGATCCGAAAGCACAAAGCGAGACAATGCGCAGAGGCACGATTGCGGTCTACGCGAGTCCATAAATCCCGGAGATTTAGACGCCACCTACGCGCGCAACAACCAAAGCCTGCAACAAGAGCGTCCATTTTTGGCTTACATTGGTCGCGCGACGTCGCTTTAACGTCGAGCCGAACGTCCTCGTAAAGCAACGCGCGGAGCTGCGCCAGATTGCCAGACGGCGGGGCCCCTCCGCTTCGGGGTTTTGGCGAGTCCTTTCGCGAAATTTGCTTAGCGCCGTTAGCAGCTTCGCGCGGCGCAGGAAGGCGAACTGCGCGCGACTCGCTCGTGTTTGGCTTACGCTGTATTTAAGAGGCAGCGCCCTCGGTGTGTCGAGTGTCAAATTTACGTCGTTGCGGAGACGCGTCCTCGCTCTTCCCGAACAATTCAATCGCGGTCGTGTTGCAGCCGCCGCGGGGAATTGCGATAAATAAACGAGCAGACGCTGCAGCCGCACGAGTCGGAAAACGTATTCGGCGCGACTCGAACTTAGAATGCGAAGTACTTTGGCTTGTAAACGCGCCTGCAGATTATCGCGTATATTTTCGAATCTATTGCTCGGGAGCTTTCGCGCATAAAATCTATTTGCGCGAGTACTTTGCGAATGTTTATCTGGCAAACACTTAAGTGAAATTTACGAACACACGAAACACGCACTTAATTTATATTTGGTATCATTGGCGCCTTTTTATATTTCGACGTGTCGTTTATTGCTCCTTCGCTGCTGCATCCGTATCGCGAAACTTATTCTTCTTATGCTCGCGTCCAGTGGAAATATCTAAATTTTCAGCGAAAAGCGAGAAAAGATCCCTGTGTGTGTGTAATACGCGCTATTAATTTATCTTAGCTCGTATTCGTAAATTATTCGAGGGCGAGCACAACGTAAAATGAATTTACGCTCTAAGAAATACTTTTGCAAAATAAAACACGTTTTAAAAAATTTACAGTTTACAGCGTATTATCTTGTTGGCCAGACGTGGGGAATTTTCCGTTCTACTTTAAATCGCACTATAAATTCGCATAAGCCTTCTACCTTATAATCCAAAGATTTTCCAAATTGTACGCGTGTAAATGTTGTCGCGTGCAGCTTGCGTTATTAAATTGCGAAACTTTTATATTTACGAGTCCGTTTTATTAACGCATTCGAGGTTTTTGTTATTAGCTTCGTTTTGAATTCCTCTTCGAGATACAACACCATTAGTTTTCCGACGACTAATTTTGCAAGGACTATTTCTGCTTAAATTGATGTCCATTACAACGGCAACGTTGCTTCTTCCCGCGAGACCAAGTGCTCGAGTTGCTCTAACATTTTACAAATCACTCACCTATAATCTCACGGCTACGAAAATATTGTAAACTTTTCTTCGACATTATCGAAGATTTCATACTTACTCGACAGGTTTAATTCAATGTTACCGACTTAACGGACATTGCTTTTTTTATTTCGTTCACGCATCCGCTCGAGCACTTTAAATTTTCTTGTATAAAACTCTTTTAACGCGTTAGAGTAATAAGCGAACACGTATAATAAAAGACAAATTTAGCGACCGAAAGGATATTTATATTAAAATAATGGAGATAATTTAACGTGAAATCGACGAGACGAAGATTTGGAAAAATTTAGAGCGCTATGTGAAAATTGTAGAAGGAGAAGTAATCAAATCTTAGTCAATAGTGATTCGATTGTAATAAACACTCGTTCGAAATGAGAAAAGACAACTTTTGCAAATTTAACAGAATTTCTTCTGTTTTCGACGATTTTTTATAAGCTCGCGCGGACAGCAAAACGAATAGGCATCCGGGGGAAAGACTCGAAAAGAAATACTTGCCCATTGCATTTGGTCAACTTGGAATTTTAAAAAACGCTGAAAAATGCCAAATTTGCAGTAAACTCTAATAGGTTTACTTTAAATTCGCGCCCGAGGCTTTTAATTTCAAACTTTTAACGAGCTCACCTTTGGCGCTTGGTAAAAATTTTTACAAAATAGTCCGTTTTGAATGCGCTTGAAATATTTTCGCAAATCTCGCCTCGTAATGATTTATAGCCCGGCAATATATAAATGTCACTGCTAGCGTAATTTACTCTTGTACTCGTTACAAACGCTACTTGTAATCGATGCATTTGCGTAGCCTGGCGCCGAAATTACTTACGATGAATAACACTTAACGAGTACTTGCAGCGGCATTTAACACAACGCGGATTCTTTATTCCGCAATCGATCATCGAAGCATTCGCGCTAAAATGAAAATTACTGTCCGTTCGAGTGTAATGGATATCAGCCTTGATCGACGCGACAGCCCTCGTCAGTTATTTATATTTCTGCCGAGGTCCGAATTCGCTGTCGAGCAGAAACACGCGCACAAACCCAAATGCACTTTGCGCCGACTCTGGACATTACGAAAATCAAAGTAAGACGCGGAGAAAATGTTTATCGTCGCGCGCACAGCCAATATCGAAAATTCATTTCTCGAGCTGGAAATTTAGATAAGATAAGCAGCCTTTAAGCAGTTGCCAACATTCTAAATGAATAATGCCGCGAACGAGGGAAACTAATTTTCCGCCAAGCAGCCTCGCTGCTCCTGGGGGAACTGGCGATACATTTGAAGCAGTCACTTTGATGGAAATTATACGGAAGCTGACGCGGCGAATCGGAACTTTCACGTCGCTGGCGTGGAAAGTTATTTCTCTAGGCGAGCAACAAAAACTGCATTGGACAGTTTGTAAACGTCGCGTTGTCCGTCGATCGCGTTGTACACTTACACGCGCTTTTTCCGATTGGCCTCGTGACCAACGACAAGTGACTCGACATTATCGTTTAAGCGCAACATTACGCGGCTTTTAATCGGCACTTTTCCGGAGTCTCTTGCCGATGGCTAGTGATTTACTCGATACGAGCGCGGCTTTCCCTTGCCTTTGATTGTCGGGGCACTATTAAAGACTTCACTTTAAGCTTTTCTAACTCAAAGATCGATACAACGAACGGCAAAAGCTCTATTTGGTTTTTCCGAACGAGAGCTTGCAACGAACGGGGCATAAAAATACGAACACAAGTCCATTCGTAATTCGGAGCTTAAAGTTAACAATCACTGCATTTTTACTATTTTTACCTTCCGGTAAAAATCAACCGGAAAGGATATTCTTGAATTTTCCAATGTACAACAGTAAAGGTCTACGTGACAATGTCGCGTTTACTCACGGGGGCTTATCGCACAGGGAGATTCATTTTAATCGCGCATCGGCCATCGTGCCTCTCCACATACATAATTCGGTATCTTTTGCGAAGCGAGCAGTTCGTTTAAAATAGCGCGCGAATGGCTACGAAAGAAGAAAGGAATACATTTTGCGTGGGGGGGGGCATTGAAAAGACTTTAATTTAACTCGACAACTTTGCCGAAGCCTTAAGGGAAAAAAGAAAAGTTTTGGAGGTTGTGGGAAGCTTCGAGGAGAGAAATGTCAATCCAAATAAGGGAGAAATTGTCGGAGTGAAAGCTCGAATCAGACCGAGCGCGCGCACGTGGCTCTTTTGCTCTTTTTTTAATTTAGTAGTCGTGTTGATCCTCGCCTCTACACGCGCATACATATACAATTGCGAAATGCCTCTAGAGCAACACCCCGGGGGCGTCTCAGAAGCGCTGCGAGTAGACGTATCGGACGACCCACTGGATACAATTACGATAAATCATCTTTTCAAGGATGCGGGAGGAGGGGAGATTTGTTCGTCGTAAACTGTAGGTACACGCGTGAGTTATCGCCCAGTGCCAAGTACAGCGGTTCTTCGCGACCCGACGTTGTAATGGAGGAAGGCGAGCGAGTGGAAGGGAGGCGTGTGTGGGCGATCGAGAGAGAGAGAGAAGCCCACCATATTGGCAAAATTCGACCCAAGGAGTTTAAACCAAGGAACAATGCTGCTATCTATCGCTGATGTAGGAGCAGGGACTTCCTTCTCCCCGTTAGTCACTTTCCGACTCTCTCTCTCTCTCTCTCTCTCTCTCTTTCTAGCGCGAGCGCGAGATTATCTTATCTAGACTCATTGCTACCGGGCTGGAGGCGAGCGCAGTACCCTTATCGCGTTCGGATATATTTAACTGTTCTTTTGATCGAGTTTAAGAAGGAAAACCACTTCCGATCCCTTACTCTCTCCGTTTCTTTTGTTTACTCGATGCACTTCTCGAATTTTTTAAATGCAGTTCCACTCCTACCTTCCCGAAAGTGTTGGTTCTTAAAATTAGTATTCAAATATTCTGTTAATAAATACGCGCCGAGCCGCATATTTTTACGGTGAAATCAGTTTGCTAAGCGAGAATTCAGAACTTTTATGAATTTTGTCAGCGAATGCAAAATTTTCGACAAACTTTCCAGCCAAAGAGGTTAAGATCTATAAAAGTGAATTATTACAAATACACTATATGTATAAACAAATGCATAAAATTGAAATAAGCTTTCATTGCTAAATCATAAAAATCAATAGTTGGTTAAAATTAAAACTTAATTAGTGTTGTTTTGTTAATTTTTATCAATGTGTCATAAATATGACCTTAAAATTAAATAAGCCTGCACTGACGTTTACCAAACTAGTAGGAGCGCAAAGTTTGTAAAATATTATCAAATAAAAAAATTTCATACATTAAAGAAAGCGATAATCGATACTTTTTTGGAATAAATAATAAAAATTTCGAGAAGTGCATAAACTCGA
This sequence comes from Platyscapa corneri, assembly GCA_018907185.1. Classification (NCBI taxonomy): domain Eukaryota; kingdom Metazoa; phylum Arthropoda; class Insecta; order Hymenoptera; family Agaonidae; genus Platyscapa; species Platyscapa corneri. The sequence goes on from JACCHW010000037.1 coordinate 1,051,098, forward strand.
CGAGATTTATATCGAAAGAACAATTATTTTTTATCTTCGCCTATTGAGATTGCAAGATGTTTTTTCAACAAATAAAGTATGTACTGCTGAAGATTCGACAAATTTCGTCTAATTGTACAAGTCAATTCTTGTCATAGAATCAGGGACTTGCACAAATTTAATTTAATCGCAGTAGCAAAACGTTTGATTTGAAAGAAAGAATAAATTAAATTATCCAACGTCCGATTGTTTACAGTAAATAATGATCGTGTCTTGACAGGTCCAGTCTTTGCTTGGGAGTTTTGAATAACGATAATGGAACTTCAACCCTTCGTCAGGTCAACCTTTCGGTAATAACACTCGATGACCAGCCAAAGGGCTTCAAATTCTGTTATTTTAGACGACATTTTTTCGCTAAACTTTGGAGCGGGAATCCGTCGTAATGTAATCGAAAGAATTTCCTCCATAAAAATAAATTCTAACTCCTGCTAAAGTAGAATATTACTGTAGAGAAAGATTAGGGAGAATAATTCGCTTTATATTATATTCCCGATATTCCTAGTTGAATGTCGCGGTGCTAATATTTAATCGTATTAGTAGACCGTATCATTCACATTAAGATGCTTGAAAATCTAATTTTCCGAAGCAAAGTATTAACTCTGCAGTCGAGCAGGGGAACTTTCACTTTGACTCGCTGTTTAATAGATTTCAAAACTCTTCTGTTCCTTCATTATTACTGCATTTAAAGCTTCGCGCGTGCGTATTCACCTCCCGATGTGTTCGAGAGGCTGCGAGCGCATAAATATTTTTCCTTCAGTCATTAATGTTGATTTCGCAAATGCGATGGATTTACCGATTGATGCATGCCACGAAACTCGAGCTGTAATTATGCGTAACGCGTTAGCGAATCCGCAATAAATCTAAAAGTATTCCAGATGATTGCGCGGCACAAATTGGTTGTCTAGGTTATCAGTCCTCGTTACGTTGTCCAGGCGTTACTCCTATTATTTATTATCAAAAATTTACGTTGTGCTTGCCAGATACAGATTTTGCAACTCGATCGCTTCTAAATTATAAGCTAAACTATTTGACACTTATATAATTTTTGTCAACAAAGTCCATTATATATTTAATCGCATGCGTTAAAGAGCGGACTTTCATTATGTTGACAATAACTTTTTGAAGGGAATTTTTTTCCATCTTTAAGATTTAATTATCTCAAAATATATATAGGGCCGTGTAATTTTCTACTTAAAACGAGCGTCATTTGCATAAACTTTAATATCTCCTACTAAATGTGATCGTATGCAAACAAAATAAAATTTAATTTAAAGCTAATATAATTACGCTCTAAATTGTGCAGTATAATATATATATATATTTCCAATATGCTATAATGGCTTATTTGGTTTAACAATAACGAAACAAGTTCGAGCCATTACATCTTTAAAGGCGCACTCCAGTATTTATGGATTTTAAAAGCAATTTCGAAGTAAAAATAACGTATGCTCACTGATTAATAATAATAATAATAATAATAATGATGATGATGATGATGATGATAAATTTACAGTAATCTTTTTAATAAAGTTTGGAAATGCAATTCTCTAGATACTCCCGAAGTAGAATGCGTTAATTTTTAATACCATTGTTCTTGAACGTCCGATGCCCTTCATTACAGTTTTCGAGTTAAGTGGTTTATCCGCTATTTTCGTTCGAAGGAAAATGCCCGTGACTGTAAGTGGAAGCGAATTTTTCTCCCGATGCCGATAATTTCTTAAAAGGTATTAATATTAAAATACACGTTAAAATACCGTTTGCATTTTCTTAGTATGACCGACGAAATTTGTCGATTTTCCAATCGTTTGTCCGACCAACGCGAGTCGCCTCTCCAATAAGCGCGGGTAGCACTTGTAATAATGCCGCAAGAGGGGCTTGCGAGTACAGATACGTCCAGGAGGGCCCTTCGGTGGGCCAGGCGGGGCCCGTCCTTGTGCGCGCGCAACCCAAGCGCCACCAATGCGGCATAGAATGTTATTTGTGGCGTCGAGAGTCAAATTTAAATTCGCGCCCTCGGGCGGCGCGAAAGGAGTTAAGGACGAAACGACTGAGAGAAAGAAAGGGAATTTCCACACAGGGACTCGAATCAGCGCTCCGGGCTACGTTTCGCTGCTCCGCGTCCGCGCCAATCCATTTTCCATCTCCAGGACGAGACGCTAAAAGTCAGCCGCGCGAGCCTTGAAATATATTAGCCGGTGTAAGAAGTGCCGCGGCCGAGACTCGAAAGAGCCATTTTGCTCGCTGCGGACGCGGACGCACGAAGGCGCATAATTTGTCGAGACCGCTTTCATCCCGTGAGCCTCTGCCCCCCACCCCCCCACCATCCCAGACGTTCGAGGGTCGATGCGTTATCGTCGTTTTGTTCCGCAGTGCAAAGCTCCAGGGCGCAGCTCTGCGTTCTGCGGTTCGTCTTTATTTGGCGCAACTCCGCTTCTGCGTTTTTTGCGCTTGCGAGTTGCTGGTGCTCGGTGGGAGCCCATGGTAAGACGAGGGCAAACATTAGCTCGAGCTTCCAACGGTTTTATGGAAAATTCAATTTCGCACTCGGGCGCTAATCGAGTCACTTTTTTCCTTTTTCTTATAAAAGTTGTGCGAATGCAATCGCTCGAAAGTAGTTTCCGTGTTCCGGCCCATTCCGAGTTTGCTCGCGTTCTCCGTTTTCGCCGACTGCTTACCACGGAGAACCGCCCGGAGGCAAATGCAGTGCCGGAATATTTACACGCCAATGTCGGTTGTCGCCGACCTTTGTAGTTGTTCCGACTGGACGTGTTCTATTGTTCAGATTCGGCTTAGTTTGTTCGGCGCGAACAATGCGCAAACGATCGGCTCGAGTTGTATGGACACGACGATCGTCGAACCAGGGCTACCGACCGCATCTGGTGCTGTTTAACTTCTCGTTCGACGGAGCAGCTGCCCAACCTATTCAGCGCCATGTCCATAACTGTTTACCGCGGAAGGATGAGCTTGGATCTTTTTATCAGATTTACGGCTTACCTTGATTGCACATTTGCTCCATATTTGTTTAAGAACCTCTTTATTTTATAGCGTGTGTATTCGCGTATTAACAATCTCTTATCGAGTAGTCGAAGTATTAAAATAAACACGTTATGAACAAACCCACCTGTGCAATAATCGACAGGAGCCTTCTAATTGAAAATTATGTACATTTAATTGACTCTTGGATAATTTTCTCCCGTGAAATTGATTTTTCGAATTTCCAAAATGAAATTAAAGAGCTCAAACCGACGAGATGGGAAGATGCAACAAACAGATTCGTGGCATTTCCATCGCCATTGCAGTTGTAGTCGAGCGATAACGGACGTTTTCTTTTATCAATTTGACCGCGACAGTTGGCATTCGAGTGACGAGGGAAGAACAAGGGGAGTGTGGATAGAGAATCTTTCGTATTATTTTACCGGACGAAAAGCTCCTAAAACGATCGTTCGGGTGCTGCGGTGAGGCTGACGCTTCTGCTGTCCAAGGGACTTTCAAAATCTCCAAATTGTCGCAAAAAAAGACTTCAGCGGCTATAAGTTAGGCAAATATTTTTCGAAATAGAATTACGACGGCAGGTTCTTCGCGTACGAATAAATTAGCCCTTAATAGGTGTATACGAGCAAAGTTACGGCAATTAAAAAGTTTGTTAAAATGGCCTTTACATAATTAACTGCCCTATTAAACGTTGCGTTAGAAATATACTCGTCTGATAAAATTCGGGGGGTAATATTATATCCGTATAGGCGAATTAAGTGAAATCGACCCCTAAAATGTCCCCAACTTTGCTTTTTCATTTTTGCGTTCGCGACACGTGATTTATGTGCTTTAAAAATTGCGCTCCCTCTTTTTGCTTTTAACAGCTTCTACATCAACCTTTATACGCTTTTGTGTTCCAAAAGGGTCCGGGCAAGGGAGCAACTGCCTTTCTTTCAAGAAGTAGGCGAAGAAGACAATAAAATAGTTGCCTAATGAGAAAACGAGTTCACGGAATTACGAGGCGCATAATCGAGTAACAACAATAAAACACAGGCACGGCGGCAAAGGCAATTGGAAACTGACAAATTGCAGATTCAATGCGCAGCTGATGGAATTGAAAATGCACGTAAGTTGAGTCAGCGGTACTAATGAAGACCTTCAAGGGGGCGCTCACTATGAAAAACAAGAAAGCAACCGGTCGATTAATCCGCCAAGAAGGTTATTCCTAAATTTTCTCTACGAATGGTCGCGGACAGGACAAGCCAAAGAGGAAGCGAGTAATTCGACTATAAGGGCGGACTCGGAGAATAACATTGGATAAAAAATGACGGGAGAGTTGCCGGTTACGCCCAAGAGGATGACAAACTAACTCGTCATCTTGGAGCTGGGAAAAGCGAGGAAAAGAAAGTGTCACGGTAGTTACGGCTAATCACAAGGTGTGCGGAAAACATGTCGCTGCAGCACAGATATTACGTGAGTTCCCCATCGTTCATTATGTGTGGGTTTCAGTGTCGATGTGTTGCGTGGCAGAGATCGCTTTTGTAGCTTTTTAGGCGCCGCTCCTCTAGATGTTAGCCATTAGCTTTGCGGGCTTTTTTAATTGACAGAGTATCGCCAAAGTTAATAGTGGCTCGGAAAATATGGATGCTGTTCGGCAAAAAGCAGCCGCGAAACGTGAAATTTCAATAAAAAATTCGACGAACGCCAAGTCAAACATTATTCCGCATTTATAGGTTGTCCAATAAATGCAGTTATTGCGGGATTGAAAAACGTTTTAATTAAAAGTTACAGAATCAAATAGAAAGTTTGAATATCGATGCTCGTTACTGATCGAGCGAAATATTTATTATTTTGAAAGGCTTCTAATCGAACAACTATTACGAGCTATTTTATGCAATGATCGGGAAAGCCGTTTTAAAGTTTGACGCAGATCAAGAGTAGCTCCAATATGATAATCGACAAAATTTCAACGTTAAACATTATTTTTAGAAATTTCGAAAAGTGCTCTCAGTGTAAAAATTATTATTTGGTTAAAATTAAATTCGATTAAACTCCGTGCTCGAGGAAACTGATCACTAGGATTTGCAAGACTGATAATGAAAATAAAGCACTTGGGTTTTCACGTGCAGGACTGCAATTTGCGAGTACTAATGCATAAATTTTCATTTGAGGCGTGCGCCTGCTACTTACAATTTGTGTTTAAAAACAAGAATACGAACCTATTAAAAAATAATGCTTTTTGACGTTTGACATTTATTTTTTCGAACTAATGATCGGACGGTGCATTTGAAGAAAAATTATTTAGAAATTTTTTAATACCAAAACATTAGAGTGTGCGATATGTGCACATATTATTCTCGTGTTTAAATAACAATAACAACTCGTCGTTAATTTCATAATAAAATGCATTTTTTAATTTAAAAGATAAAAGGTTGCATCGGTAATTATTTCGGATGTCCGGATCTTACACTTTCACCTTAAACTAGTGACTTTCAATTTAACAAATCCGAATATCGATCTTTGAAATTAATACACCTTTTAAATTTTCGGCAATAATAAGATTTGCGATCGAGTAAATTTACAAGCTCGAAAGAAGTAAGAAATTGTAAATTATAGTTTTTGCGTTATTCGATTAGCGACGATATATCCTTTGAAAAAGTTTGTCGCCACGATTAATTAAATTCCTATGAACTCCTGAAATGGAAAACTTTTTCGCGCAGAAACATTTTTATCGCAACATAATGCGAACAAAAAACGGCGATTAGACTTCAGGGAAATATAATTTATGCATTAGTCGCTTATAAAAAGAAGTCGCCTAGGCGGCGCTAAAGGATTTCAAAATCAGTCTAAGTAGTTGTAGCATAATGAAAATACATAATGCAAAGACCATATCGTAGGCGTACATGAGTTGCACGCGCTCACTCTTGAAAGAAACATGTCTTGAGAAATAACAACAGTGAAAGAAGAAAAGATTACCTCGGTGAGAAAGTCAGCGATGCAAAAAATCGGTCGTATTAAGTGTTTGTCCAGGCAGTGACATAAATTATGCATTGCATTTAGCGTACGAAGGACGCGGACTTTTTTCCTTTATATTTATCCGCAAAACTTGTGATACAAATTAAGTTTATTTGCTTCGCTCGGGCATTTATCAAGATTAAAGGTATATTTTTATAGATCGGGAGAGCGATGCATAAAAATATTTATCGCTGCTTTATAAACTCTAACGTAGCGGTTTTTATCGCGAATGGTAAAAAATTGTTGAATAAACTGGTAATAATAAAACTTAATACTATCGGTATGTTTTCGCCGTAAATAACAGTTGTTATGAAAGATGGACGTAATTTACTCGGCATGTCGGTGCAAAAAGTATTTAGTCACGTGCGCAGTGAAACGAATAGTAAAATAACTTTATAGAGAATATTTTAAAGTCAAATGAAACTTCACATCCGCTTAACTGAAATTAGATGTCAGCTAACCAATGTACTGAATGACAATCGAGTACGTGAAACTGCGATTAAACTCATTTTCTTCTTCCCTATCGCGAACCTTGCATCATTTTTACATTTTAAAATCTAAGTCGTATCGCATTATTATATGACAAGTCAAATATTACAGATGAACTTACGGAATAATCAATGTTTCATCAAGCGATGATCGTTATAACTCACCTGTAACAGATAAAATTCCATAATTAGCTTCAGTGGTGATAGTTAAATAAATGCGATTATTCAAATATTCATACTTAATCAGGGAATTTAATTAAACAACAACAACAACAACAGCAGCAGCATCAGAGATAATTATAATTGTAGGATATGCTTTTTTGAAAAATTCCAATCTGCATTCGTTTTCGCTTCTAGATATTATTGCGATGGATTTTATGCAATTTAAATAATCAAAGAGATTCTTTGAGATAAAGTAATATGCAGCTAAAACTAAATTTCATCATAATGTGTAAAATATACGAGAATATTTCCAATTATACTTAATCACATTCATTGTTGTTACTCGAATAGCAAAACAATTGAAAATAAGTTTACAACAACGTAATACTTTATTTAGTTTAGTTTTTAATTTTAATATCTCCACCACAAATGTTTTGACTTGTTTACGTTTATTAAATTATTATAAGCTGAACTAATGTTGCCTCCGAGAATGCCATAACCAAAACAATGTTAAAAACGTTAATAAATTGTTTACGGAAGGCAACTTCATTTGAAAAACAATGCTATTTCTCAGAGCGAAAAGCTTTTGTACTACTTTTCAGAAAGTAACGTGCGAGAACGATGATTTTAAATTAAAGAGAAAACCAGCGCAAGCTACTCTTCTTACATCAGTGGCGAATTCGACAATTTACGTTTAAGCTAACGTACAATCCCGAATAGATCTTCTCGTCCCAATAAAAGTATTGAAAATTACGAGTGCCGATTCGGGTATCGTCGTTAAACGCGCAGCTGAGTTTTGTGCTTATCAACGACGAAATCGAGAAATTTTCAGTACAGCGCCAACAAGATCAAGCGAGTCCACGAACCCGTTCCAAGCCGCCACCGCTGCGGGCTCTTTTAAAAAATGTCAAGTACGAACTACTTTCAACGTAAAACGAATCTTTTCCAGCCCTCGAGTCACGAAATTTCCTCCCCTCCTCCTGCCGCGCTTTCGTTCGCTGAAGCTCAAACTCTACTCGACGACTCAACTGCACTCGCGCGAGCTTCTCGCGGTGCCGGTCAATTACACGACACATCGCGTCCAGACGAGCGAGGGACCCAAGGGCTCGTGTCGCGTTGTTAACGTTGTGACGAAGCACCAAAGAACCAAGCGAGCGCAATAGATACGCGGCCGAAAGGACAAGCCGCGCGCCGGCCGTGACGTAGCACCGACGACAGGGGCTGCAATATCGACCCAACCCCTTTAGGAAACTCGGGAGAGATGGAGAAACGGAGAGAGAGAGAGAGAGAGATTCAACTTTCCGACTGCAGGAGCTGCTGCTGTCGATGCAGCCGACGCAAGCCATGCAGGCAGATGCAGACGCAAATTGGTCCGATTTATTTCAACCCCTCTTTTCTCGCTGCGCTAAATTCGAGGTGGCGCACTTGCTGAACCGTCGAGGCCTAAACTCTCCCCACTAGATCCGTAAACTTTCTCTTTCACGAGCTGCGGATTCACGGACTCGGTTTTGAAAAGAACCGCGCGCCAACTTTTCATTCGAGAAGGAACCTCGACGAGACTCGGCCGGCGGTGGCTTTTTGTAACAAAAGCGCGGCTTTCGCAACGAGTGCCAATTGATCGAGACGCGAGCCGCGAGTCTGACTAAGCGCTTTCGCACTCCATGCGACTCGCGGACTCGCGCGCACGAGAGCGAGTCGACGATGTGTTGCGCGTTGACTGCTACAAACAATAATAATAATAATAATAATAATAAAGGACATTCCCCGGGAGTTGATTTCGAAAGCGTCTCGAAACTGCTCGGGCGACAGCTGGAATAGCGTGGAAAACACTCGGCACTCGCCCTCGCGCCTCTCACACTTCTAGGATTGCCGACGATGCATCATCTGGAAGGAGGAGGAGTGCAATGCTCGCGATTGAATCTGAGTTATCGTCAACTTTACACGCATGCGTGACGAGCGCAAAGTGCACGCGTCGTTCGCCTGATCAATGCACATTAATTTCCTTTGTAATTAATGTGACTGCAGAAGCCATTCAGGCGCCAGATGTTCGTATGCACTGCAGTGTGAGTTACCGACGTTGGCTTCTAGTACTACTCGGAGGTTTAAAAAGTGCGCGTTAATATTTGATTCGTGGGAAAGGTTTCGAAAATGGAACGTTTCGCTCGCGTCTCGCGAGACATCAGAATGGACGAAATTATACAACGAACATCGAGCGCGTCTTTAATATTGTCTCTTATGAATCGTTAATCATCGCAGCCTCTCCGCCGCTCACCTCAAAGAAACATTGGCCAACGATTCGCGGACTAATTTATTTTAATTAACAGTAACGTAATTTACAGTAGTTTAACGGCCGCCCCGGGCGATGATTCTTCTTCGATTGTCATTTAAGTGCTCTAAGGCCGAACTTTGGCCGAAATCCAGAGGTCAGTGTAATTGCGAGCCGCAGCGCTGCAGTCGATGCTCGGATGCGAGAGAAAGTGTCGGAAAACTGACTAGAGGCAGAGGCTCCAGTGCTACGAGCCTCCCACGGACTCTTACGAAAGGCAGACGCCGTCGACGGGGAATTTCGCAAACTCGTTTACGGAAAGATTCGCGTTGCGCCCCTGGAACGGCTACGATCGTACCGTTCGCACCACTCGAAGCAGGCAACAGCGAACAAATGCAGGCTCGGGGGAAAGGAAAAGTTAGTCGCTGCAAACAGCAGTGCAATTTTCGACGCAGACGACCACCAGACAGACGGAGACGGGAGAACAAAAAGGGGTGTCCAGGCCAGCTCCAAGTGCGCGAACGAGCGCAGGCGGCGGATCACGCGACTAAACGATCAATCCGAGAGCACGATTCCTCTCTGCCCCTCTCTCTCTCTCTCTCTCTCGCGGCAATCTTAGCAATCCCTAAGCACTTTGTCTAACGAGGTCCCGGTCTTATCGATTGTTGTGCCGTGCGCGGCTGCGGGCGCAGAGATGCACACACCCACACTCGCCGCGCGGGGGTGGAAAAAGAACGAGGCAGACGCGAGGATTAACGATTCGCTTTCTTTTTCGGGGTTGCGAGTTTCTCCGTTCACTTTTCACCAGCCCCCCCCCCCGCCTCTCTCTCTCTCCCGCTCGTCTTGTGCTTATTTTTTCTCGAAAGCTTGTCTGGTTTGAAATGCGGGGGGAGGGGGAAATAGGTCACGTTCGAGACTGTACGTTGTTAACGCGATTATTAACTGTTTTGCCTTTAGAATATGTACAGAGGTGGAAGTATGTCCAAGTGCTTTGCTCTCCTTTGATTATCGACGCTAAATTCGGTGTTGTATTGTTAATAAATTTTTCATCGCTCGTTACAGCTAATTGAACCTTTGAGACGCTTTGATTGTTCTGCGCACTTGACACACTAAACCATAATGGTATTGACGTAGATGGTCCAAAAATGTGCTCGTTTGCGAGTAGGAGAGCCCACGTACTCGCGCGTGTTAAAGTACAAAGTGAAAATAATGAATTTATAATTGCATTCGAGATCTAAGTAATTATCGATACCTTAATTATTCGGACCGCGCACGACAATGTTCTGATAATCGATAACGATTCAATTGCGTAATAATCTGTACTCGCGTACCGAAATAACGAATACCGATACGCACGGAGCCTTTAAAGCAAATTTCAAGTTTGCTCGAATAATAATAACGTCTCTGTCAATTTTTTTCATAGCTGAACAGACGAAACGCGAGGCTGTTGATCAATTTTTCGTTCGATAAAATTAAATCAACTCTAAGCGATGTGTTGTCGCACAAAGTCGCTTTTAGCATAATCCGAAACAAATTTCAAAGACACATTGTTAGGCGTCTTTGTGTGAATTACGCGATGATATAAACATTGTAAATTTGCAGGAGAGTACGTGAAAAAAGCTTCGAAGCGCGCGTAATAAATCAATATTTTTTACCGAGACAAACAGCGGCATCGGCCGAAGGGTGTTGGAAAAGAGTTCGCGTATACGGATATACTGATTTTGTTTATCCGCGTGCACCGAGTAAATTTTGCATTCTGCAAAAGCATATTTACATATATTTAAATAAATAAATATTTTAACTGCCGATTAAGCAGAAAAAATACGGATTTATTTTCAAAGCTAATTTATATTCGAAATACCTTCGAGTTTTTTAGAATTTTGCAGAAAGACACTTTAGATTTACGAGCCCTTTGAAACTTTAATCTAGACATAAATTTATTCATTCGTCTGATTTTGCGGAAAAAAGAATTCACGTTACAAATTGCGCCACAACTGCAGTCGTTGTTATGAAAGCCACACACCATGTGGAAATTAATGCCAACGATTAGAAAAAGCGCGTCGAGCACGAGCTTCGAGGTCTCGAACCATTTGACCTTTTCGAGGGATCGCTATTTCATCGATTCGAAGTTGGACTCGAGCGCCAGAAGTCGTTCGCGGTCACCCGACAATCGCCTCTTCTCGCCATCCGTCCCCGCGAACCCGGAGGAATGCGGCGGGAGGAAATAGAAAAAGTAGCAAAAACAGTCGACCAGAAGGCAACGGCCCGTCGGCTCCCGTCGTTAAGACAATCCGGCTTGTCTCCGCAGACAAAGGAGCGTTCGTTCGAGTGAAACTGCAGAGCGGCCTGAAGCAGAGCTCGCGTTACCTCGCGCGACACTTATCTGACTTTTGCTCGCACCGGCGCTCATAAGCCTTAGCTACGCCCCCGCAGTTCGAGAATGCGAGTGTGTGCTCTCGCGCCGGCAGGTTGGCGCGGTGGTTGCCCCGGTTCCGCGGGAGCCAAGGCCGATCTAGGGATTGTTGTCGGTGGTCAATGGAACATCCAAGGGGGAGGGGCAGAACGAGCGAATCGCGCTTTGAAACAAGTTCGCCGATGCATTTTCTGCAAGTGCAGGCCAATTCGGACTCTCCCATCTCCGTGTCCTTTGCTCGTTGGGCCTGACCGGAATTTTGGGGGCGCAGAAACTCCGGCGGCTGCCTCGACGCCGACAAACACCACTCGCTCCCTCTCTTCTCTCTCTCTCTCTCTCTGCAAGAGAGCTCTTTTTAAGAGAGCATTTTAACTGAATTTCAACGAATTCGGAAACGTCAATCTTGGGTGTTGCCGAGGGTTCGTTCGACTCAGCACCGGCGAGTCGTTATTAATCCTTTGGCCGATATACGCGCCTCTCCAGCGCAGCATCCGGAATAATAGGTAATTATTATTGGCTTTCGCGAGGCTCGCGTCGATGCGCTATGCAGATTATAAACGAATGCTTAGTGTTATTTCAGTGGAAATGGCGGTAGATTGAAATGTGATTATACGGACGCGAACGCAATAAGTCAAATTCATTATTAATTTTTCAACGAGTAAGCTTCACCGGATCTGCCGAATAGACACAACTAATTATTTAGCGAATTAGAGGAAGGAAATAGATTTTCAGGTAGTGCGCATAACTCAGCAGCTCGGCTAATCAAAATATTGCTCGAAAGTGTATTCGGGCTCGACTCCGATCGAACCTCGAGATATACAAATTAAAATTCTTCCAAAGGGATGAGTTTTTACTTGGCTCGATGCCGGTTTGGTTGGAGGGGCTTGTTTCTGAATTTTGCAATTTGTTTTTTACACTCCGACCGAGTCGAGGAACGTCGAATTATTTTTCTTTCTCAATGCTTTAACGCAATTCCCAATTTCAATCAGATGTTCGTTCGGGACGCAACGCGAGAAAACTGCGCTCCGACCAAGTTCGTAACAAGTTCCGCGATCGAAAAATCCCGACGAGTCTTTTTCAGACAACGGAAGCGCATCTTAATAATGGATGGACAAATGCGAGTAAGAAAATGGTTTTTCGCGTCGTAACGGATCCCTTGGACGGCTAATCTTTTAAAAGCTTGGTCGTTACCTGCTGCTTAACGCGAGTATTGCCCCCCCCCCTCTCGGCTCCGCGCTTATTTCATTTCACGGACCGACACCGTCGTATCGTTTCCAGCCACCGGGGAATATCTTCCAGAAAGATCAGAAGGTGCTGGGACTTTATTTATCTAATCCTCGAAATAGAACAAGATTTGCCGCAGCAATCAGCTGAAAGGACAAGAGCATTCGCAATCCCGGATAAATTTCTCCAGGACGGCTCGAGTCGTTCGCAGGGTAATTCTCGAGTAATCCTGAGAAAAATCGTCGAGCGGCTCGCAGTCGTAATGCACAATGGACGGACAATGCAAGATTGTCGCCGATAGCCGGGAGAGGCCGAGCGATCACCCTCGCACCCGGACGACGCGACCTCCCGCCGGTTCACGGCTCGGCTGACGGAGTCCGGATTAAACCGGCGGCTATCGGTTCGGCGAAGCGATCGTTCCGAAAGAGCGACGTTTCGGCGGCGAAAGCCATCCGCCGATAAGGCGGGCGGCTCTTATTAGTTTCGAGGCTGCGCTAACCCACACAGACGCGCTCGATCCGCAGATGCCTATCTACGCTAATTCGCCGTCGTCGACGCGGGCTAGGCCGTCGAACCCTCGTGGGCGCGACTCGAGTGCCTTGCGCCGCGCAGTTCTGCGAGAGCCAACCGAGTGCGCCGGCGCGATATCCCAAGCTCCTTCCCCGGATCTCGGCGACAATTATTCGAGGATCGTTCGCGCGGAGCCGAGCAAACGCGGCCAGAGACGACTTACTCCCCCCGACCCCCCGAATCCGCGATTTTTAATTCGATCGGCGTAGGAGAGCCGGCGCTCGTGTTGCCCGGCCGATTATCACTTCTGCAGCGGCAACTTTTTACTCTCCACCGCCGCATCTCATTATAGAATCAATTTCGTTTCGCTTATCGACGACGTGCGAATAAGACTCGCCGACACGCCCCAACGGTATAAAGACCGTCTCCACGCCGCGGTCCAGTTGTTTTCCATCGGAAAATATTTCATTCGCGCTTCCGAGTGAGTTGGAAGCCTCGGTTCGTTCCGCGATAAAGATACGCGGAGGAGTTTCATTTCGCGATGTCGAGCAGTGGCAGTTTTTGCCACTTGTTTGCCGAGGCGCGGACGTCGTTTAGGGGAAAAGCGAAAAAGATACTCGCCGCGAGGAGTGAAAAAGCAGCTCGAGGTCTCTTCGCGCAACGCGAGTCGAGGGGCAAGGCCAAGGACGCAAAGTCCACAGGCAGCTTTCGAAAAAGCACCCCAAGCCTTTTCGAATAAATCACTCGTGTTTTACGCGCGCGCCGCCCCGGTAAACAAACGCAGGGGGTCGCGCTCGGACGGAAAAAGCCCCCTTTCCGAGTCAGCCCGAGAAGGGCGGCGGCGGGGGCGGGCGGGGGTGGCTTTTAACCAGTTGCGCTCCTCCGCAGCAGAGTTGGCTCTTGCACTTTAAAGAGCTGCCAGGCGATAAACTATTTCCATTCAGCGAGATAGCAAATATAGGCTGGCGGCGCCGGGTCCGCTGCCAAAACCCGCGACCCAGATACCGATCGACCGCGAGTCTCCCCTTCCCGCGGGAGTCGCTTCCGCAGTGCACGTATGCGCTCGAGTTGGACTCCTCTCCTCTCTCTCTCTCTCTCGCGCTCGGCACCAGACGGCCACAGGAGCGAGAATTTTCTTTGATTACGCGTCGCTAGGCGCGCCCCCCCCCCCCAGGTGGAAGAGCCCTTCTCAGCCCTTAAAGGCCGCGGTTGGCCTGTTAAGCTGCGTTTTTCAACTGCCGAATATCTCAACTTTGGCCAACTAGAAACACGTGCTTTTTGTTCCTCGCTCTCCGCGTACTCGCAGCGATCGAATCACTCGCTCGAAGCGAAATTCGCGCGGATCGAGCCGCGTTCAATATTATAAAATATCGCGATCAACTATAAGCCCGAGATGTTTTAAATTCCTGAAAGAAGCACGCGATGTATAAAAGCATATGAATCAGTCAGAAGCAACAAAGTCGTAATCAATCGTCGAAAAACTCAATTATTTAAGTTTCACCCTGTCTCCTTACTTTTATTTTTAGGAAAAGTGGCGCGCGCGCGACATTTTAATTAGAGCGCGGCCCTGAAACTTTGTACCCTGGAGTCAGCTCGACTCGAATTTTCGTCGATAGCCTGCAGTCTTCCAACGAGTTGCGCTCTTCGTTTTTCGCTAAAGCAAGATGGAGCAACGGGGTTAGTTCGCGAGAAGTGTAGCGAAGGGGGAGAAAAAGAAAAAGAGCAAAGTGACTCGGCCGACGTCCTCATCGGCGATTAATTAAGAAATCCGGTGGCGGAGGTTGGCGCTGCTCGCGTTGGCGATCGAGGGTCGATAGACTGCACCACCCTTGGGCACATCAGCTGTCGGTCCGAGTGCCCGATGCTCTTTGGTCAGTCGGGGCTTGCGCGCGCCCCCGGGAGCACCGAGTGGAGGGGAGGCTCGAGGGCTCAGCCCGGTTCGCACTATCGCACGTAACGCGCCGTAAGTGGGGAGTTATTGAATATTCCAATTGTTCCGTGTTGACACAGCGAAATGAACGGATCGCCGGATTACGCGAGTGCTCTCTCTCTCTCTCTCGCTCTCGCTCTCGCTCTCGACTGCGGAGTTCCGCGTGATAAATACGTGACGAGCCAATACGCCTGGAATTACACGCGAGCGTCATTTATTGAGTTAAACAAAATTTTCAACTTTATTACTCGCCGCTACTTTTATTCTCTACGGAGCACCGATACCGATACCAATATCGACGCCGACACACTTTGCGCGGCTAATCGTATCAATATTTTCTTTATTTTGCTAACTCAAGATTCGTGTGTGTCGCGCTTCATTTCCGTGACATAATATAACAATAATTCGTGGTTCTTACTCAAAATAGATTCGGTATTTGTCAAAATATTATAAATTTGACGAGTGCAGTCGATCGTCGTCTATGTGGATCAGCCGAGGCGCGAGCGTCTCCTTTGCTGGAAAAGCGCGGTTCGTATCTCGAGCAGAGCGTTACGACTCTGGGCCAATGACCATGCGATTAACTCCGCCAGCGTCTCATTTCTCCAGTTCATACCTCCTTCGTGACTAAAAAGAATGCCTTTGTTAAAAATCGTTGCGTACCATTATTTTGAAATACCGTTACCGGTGCCGTTGCCGCTGACCACTACTCTATTGACCTTCCGCGCAGAACACTCCTGCCGAGGTCACGGACCTCGCGAGCGAGGTTGCGCACACGCGGTTTTAATTATCGCACCTCGCTTGTGTGATAGCTTGAGTAAGTATCGCAGAGGCGCTATTGCGCTTGACATTTGGTACCGGTACTCTTCGACTGGTGAACGAATCGATCGACGTGCATCGATGCAATTGCCAATGGAAACAGCAGATAGTATACGAATGAAGAACGGTTGTTACGTGCATCGAGTGCATCGTTGGATTCAATTATGCGAATACTTAGATATTATTGAGTAGAACTTATGGAATTGGCAATTTTTAACGGCGAATGCACGTCTAATTGCAAGCGCACAAAGTTTGAATATTTATGGTACAACTGCACTCGTAAGTGCATACGAGTAAACTGTATTTGCCAATTGTTGCCGCAGGTTTGCAATTTCTTTTTGACGTTTTGCGCCGATGGATTTTTAAAATTTTTTCGCTCTTTCCTTTTTTAACTCTGGCTTCGCCTTCTCATCCACAAAACTCGACAGCGTCTTTGTGCATTACTTTGACTAAAGTGCACTTAAACGCAGCGGTTGAGCAAAGTAGCTTTCTCTCTCTCTCTCTGCTTCAATCTGTACGTGAAAATAATGGACGAATATATCTAATTTTTCTCCGACTTAGCTCGTATAAAGTTGTAGTAAGATCGAAAGATAAAACAGAATCTATAAACCGAATCCTTTCAAGTTTATATCTTAGAAGGAATAAGCTACATTTTAACTTGATTTCTCCTTTATCCTTTTCATCTTAATATCACTCTGACGTACAAGTCTAAGTATCAAACTTCCTTCGGCAATAAACCGGGAAATTAACTTTAAAATCTTTATTACTACAAGGGAGCAGAGCATTTTAAATTACTAAAACTTATCGCTGTGTAAGATCGTTACGTGATATTCATAATTATTTACGTTCGCACAAAGAATCGTGCATGAACGCGCGAAATAATTTTTTCGTAAGAATCTGGAGGCGTTGCATGGAATTACTGAAAAGCGCCACAACAACATTTCCTCTAAGAGCAGCAATTTTTACTTTAGTCAGTTTTCACGCAAGCAAACTATACATTACGAACTCTTTGTTTAAAGTAACAAAACGGTCGTTTAAAAAAGGCAGCATTGAAACGCACGAATAACAGTTTAATAATTGCCACGCCAATGGCCCGAATTTCATGGCAACTAAATAAAATCTAATTTATTTTACGCGAGCGACGTGACCCACACAAGAAGACTCCTTCAAATTTAAGAAATTCGATGCAATACACTTTTATACTTCCACGCATACAACTCGTCATTAGCAATGCCCTCGAATACGTCATCGAATATTGCATCTGCGAATTGACAAATGTTATCTCTCGGCACGGAACATAAGGTCTTAGTCAGCGTTGAATTATATTTAATCGAAGTTATGAAATTTTATGACTGGGAAAAGTTATAGAAATGCATTGTAATATCCGCGTCACTACTCGTGCGACATCTTAATTTTTTGTAATTTTATCAACGTATTATTATTCGTCATTGTTCGGTTTTGCTCACCGATGAGTTTTCTCTCGAATTAAAAAGCGGCCAGATAAACACATCGTACGTATTAATTAGCGGCTGCTGTATTCGGATAAGAAACTGCAATCAATAACAAACGAATTAACATCAGCTTGCACTACGTGCTAGTTTTCTTAAGCTACAGCGTTGCTTATTTTGAATAAAATTTTGCAAATCAATGAGATTTATAAAATACACTCGATGTAATATAACAGTCGGTAACATTATACAAAGAGTGGATATCTAGCGAATTGCAATCGCAAAATTTAAGTAAATATATTCGATCGAGTGTTCTTAAATAACATCGAGATTCGCGAAATAAATACTCGAGACTATCTTTTTACGGGCGTGAATTATTCTCGAAGGAGTGTCACCTTTAAGCGGTGAAGTTTAAACATTAATTTCCTTTCTCGTCTTATATAACGTAACCTAAGCAACCTTAGGAGTCTCAATATGCGATTGCTCTCGACGAATCGCTGTAATTAGTCGGACGCATTTGTCGAAACGTGCAAAACAGAATTGCGAGGGAGAGATTCATCGTCGCGCGCATTGCCGCGAGTTTAATGAAAAACAAGCGTCGAAGTAGCGAGTTTTCGAGATAGCGCTAAAGGGGTTCAACAGACGACGTGGCATTGACAGTCCCCGAAGTCACCCGCCGAACTGGTTCGTGCTCCTATTATATTAGCACCAACACAGGCGCCTCTCTACCTTCCAAATTCTGTTTCGTCGTGTATTCGGGGAAAAAGGGCAAACGTGCGTGAACAGTGACACTCAGCCGGAATACGGAACATTGCCAGAGAGCGCCGCCGAGTCAAAAGAACGAGTAGGTCTGGAGCATCGGTGTGTGCTTTCGGCGGCTGATGAAACGCTGACGGCGGAGTAGCTCGTACTCGGGACGCCGCTCCGGGGTGTTCGAGTACTGCCTCCCCCGCTCGCCGGCTAAGTAAGCACTTTGGCCTTTGCTTATCGAGCTCGAAACTTCGAGAGAACCCGGCGAACTGCGCTGCTCCTCCTACTTCTCGACTCCTTTGCCGTAGAGTCTTTCGGCGAACTACGTTTTCGTAATCTCCATTCTTTCGACTTGGCCCGAACTGCTTAAGACGCCGCGACAACAAAACAGCCCCGATCGCCTCGCGCTTATTGCGTCTTCCTTTCGTTTACGCTCGGCCAGATCGGAGATTAGGTCGCACCTGCAAAATGCTCGCTTTTCTTTAGTCGAGCGTGACATAGTACGGACGGCCAAGGTACCGACGAATAACACTAGAAACCGATTGAACCAGAATCGCTCCGAAATCAAACTCGAGTCGAATTATTTTTTACGACAATCGCCGCGATTCGCCTCGAGTCCCTCGAATTTGCGCGTCTTTCGTTGCGGATGCGAAACGCTGCGCAAAGGCCTCGGCAGATTTTATCGAGCGAGTGAGAAAGTCGTACGTTTTCAAGTCGCCTTGGCGTATTTATTACTCGCAACTTGACATGGCAAACGGTAAAGGCCCAAGTCCGTAAAGCCAGAGACGCGCGTGAAACATGACTTTACGCGTAATCAATTATCGTCAAATAAAAGTCAGGATCTTGTGTTATAGAAATGGTTTCAATAACGAAATGCTTTTATCGGGGGGCCTCTCAAACGACGAGGAATGAAATACAACTGCACATTTTCCAGCATCGACTTTTCGCGAGCCAATCGAAACTCCCGCTTTTCCTAAATACGTGTAAGCACTGTCCGCGGTGTCCGCCCCCGCTCCTTTTACGAGCTCCAGGCCGCAGTTTACAATTAGCCTCGTCCGCTCGAGCTGCTGCTGCTGCTCTCGAGGCTCGGAGATCAGAAACGTCAAAGAGATTTTTCCCTTTCGAGCGAAAGGGCTGCGGCTGCGTAATAACGCAGCAGCCGTCGCGCTTAACTTAACCCTTACAAGTTTGTGGGACAATCCGTTTATGCATACTGCAGGATTCCAGGGCTGGCACTGGCTTATACGACTTCGTATCTTATGAAAAATAATGTCTTTACGGCAAAGTTCAAGATTGCGTTGGGACGAGAACGCGTGGGAGGACTTGGAAGAGCGACTCGATCGACAGCAGATGTCCACGGCACCCGGGGCAGTTTTTACGACAATTTTCGGTGTCCGAAGCGCGATTCGCGGCGGCGATACTCTCGATTGAGTCTCGTGTGCGCGCGTGTGAGTTGGCCCGTGTCGGGAGATTTAACGGCCAGGGCGCCGAACCGAGCTATTTAACGAGGACAGAGGGCCAGCATTAAACCGGAGGAAGGACCGTTTACCTCCTTTTAAGGATTACTCTCGGTTCCGGATGACAATTTGCGATTCGGAGAATGTGCCGGGCTGATTTTCGGCGTCGCCCAAGTAGGTCAGTGCAGTCGCGGCCGGGACTCGCAACAATAGCAACTATCCCCCGGCAGTTGGACAAGCAGTTTCTCCGCACTAGGAGGGCTGCTAACCTAGAATAGTCAAAGCTGTCGGCGAGCCGAGTTTCGGCGCTTTTTTCATTTTTCATTTTCATTAGCCGGCGCGAGATTTATGTAGGTTTGGTAACGAGTTGGAGAGAGGAACCGCAAATTGAGCTCGGCAATTTCGCGGCCCTTCCGATCTCCGTCCGTCACACCGCCCCCTGCTCCTCCCCGTCGGCAGAGATTCAATTCGAAAGGGCCGCTGGATCGTTCGTTACCTTTCTAAATTGAAATTCTCCATCAGCGACGGAAATTCGCCAGCGCGTCGCTCTTCCGGACCCTCGCCTGGAAACTAAGAGTCCTCCCGCATTCCTCGGGCGCGGCCAACCTGGGACTTCTAATAAGGGCGCACCTGTGAGTTTACCAGGTATCGTCTTAGCGCGACGCTCTTCTAAAGGGCTGGACATTAATTTGGCACTTCGACGGCTAGTCGCGACCTTTTGCAAAACTCAGCCTTTACTAGTTATAAAGACTACTTGCACCCACGACCACCCGTAATAAAAAATTGCCGATCGATAGGAATTTGACGTTCACTCGTTGCAGCAAATTTTTTGATTCGCAAAAACTTGCATCTGAATTTAAGGCGAACGCAGTTATTATCGTCGACTCGACGCGTAGATCATTGCTATTCGATATAAGCAAATTCGGGTGACACTACGAACACCCGATTTTTAACTCGATTTACACCTTTTCGTCGACTTTACAACAATCGCGATTATATTTGCGTGTGCAGCTATTATTTATAACCGTTGAATTTCCTCGGGTATTTTTTAACGCGTTAAGGAATAAGACCTTACGGGTCCGTAATGTGCCAAGATAATAATCCCTTTGCACGGGAAGAAATTTACCGTTAAAAAAACATCGTTTAACCGAAGGGAGAATCCCGAAGAATTATTTTCCTTCGTCCAAAGCTTCGTTCAAGCCAAGTGCAATTTTTTAATCGTCAACGATCAAATTAAATTATTTCGGAGATTCCTTTAGGAAGGCAATGGCAATCGAAGTCAAGATTTAGTATCGTAATCCGAACAAACCGAACAGACGCCAGGCTTTAATTTTGAATCGTTGAAAAGTTGTTTTTGGCATAAAGCTGCATTACAGCTAAAGGGGGAGGACAACGTCCCACTCCAGCACTCCTCGGTTTTTACATTTCAATTGCAGCGACCGACCGATGTTTTCAAAGCGCCCAATGAAACGCGAAGGTCGAGGCAACGAGAATTCGACCAATAACATATTAGAGAGGATCGGGTTGCAAATTATCGCCGCACGTGTACTCCGCTGACACCACTCGAACTATTTAACGCGAACGAAAAGCTCGTTATTGGCGTTGAGCGGCTTTTAATCGATCAGCATTCTGCCTCGTTCGTTGCGAAATAACAAGCTTCTCGTGCGTCGATTCTCATCTGCCGAGCGTTGCCGACGAGAATAAAGAATAAAGAATAAAGCATAACGAACGCGCGAGTCGCTAAGAGGAATCAACAATGAGGCGCGAGGGCGTGGACGTGTGTCGGTGAATCTGTGTAATTTACTACTTATAACCTCGAGTTCTCGGAGATATTTGAGCGAAGCGCACGGGAGAAGCTTAAGCTTGGGCTTTCGCTAAATATTACTTGGCGGTTAACCGTCTAAAACAACGATCAACTCGTTGATTCTCTCGCTTCGCGAATGATTTATTGTTTTATTGCACGGGTAATGAGTTCTGCTCGATGCTGCGAATCTGCAAACTCGTATCATTATTCAAGCACATTTATAATATTGATTTTATTTTCCAATCCGGCTGATTTATTCGCCGAGGCATTCGCGCCGCATATTCCCAACGGGAACTCGGCGTAATTGTGAATAAAACGTACGAGTAAGTACCTCTGAATCCTTATGCGATGTGCGGATTAACTTAATAAATGGCCACGGTAAATGGATGACAATTGCGCGCGCGCGCGCGCGTGTGTGTGTGCGGCTTCGCAAACGTATCGCGCCTATTTATTTTACAACTCGAGCGAAAAACAATGGAAGCCTCTTTTTGCAACGTAATTAAAACGGGAAATAGCGGAACGGCGGATAGGACCAGCGAGCAGATATGCTAACGAGTAAAAGACCAGAGGAATGCGCTGATAAGATAGGAGAATAAAGGGAACTGGGGCAGGCGCAGGTAAGCAGAGCCAGAGTTTCGGCTGGACAACGCGACGATCCTTGAACTCTCGGTCTTGGCTTGCACACCGATTGAATAACGACAAGCGAAAAAATCCGTAACGCGATTCACGTGCGCGTTAACTTTCCAAGCATTATGCCGAGTAATTTATGCTCGATTTTGAAAATGACTTCATAAAATTGTTAGCGCCGTTGCCTCGTGAATTATTCATCGTTTCTGAAACTCGCGTCCTTATTTCACGCCTCGGAAAAGTTGGCTTGCTCGCAACCACAGCTCTCGTTGTCGTCGTTGTTGTTGTTGTTATTACGACAAGCTCTTACTATTTTTGCAAGTGCGTTAACGCGGACATTAAAAGCTCCCTTGCGCGCTTGGGGCGACTCTCCCCCCTAATTTTAAAATTACGATAAAACCCTAAATATAAACGGCATTAAAAGTAATAATGCGCCGGGAGAGAAACTAGCGACTAGCACTTCCTGGTGGCTGCTATTTTTAATGGCGCTGGGCTCCAACTGCGAAGTGCACGCGCGGCTCCCCGCTCGCCGAGAAATCATCGATCCCGAAACGGAAACTCGGGCTAATCTCGCAATTGCCGAGGAGAGGCTCCTGAGGCGCGAGAGGCCGAATGGGCCCTTCGTTCACAGGCCGGGTCTCTGCGATTGCAACCGGGAGACTCGGTGCGTTGGCGGCAACTGCGCGAAGGTGATTTACAGTGAAGCGCGCGGCGCATGCCCGACTTTAACGAAGATGAATTTCCCGGGAGGCGTTTAAACGAGCTGCTGCGTCTGTGCGTGAGGTGTCGTCGTTTACGTTGCGCTCCGACCGAACAGTGGGATATTGAATTTTCCGACTCGCAAACTTCCTCTAACGGGGCACGAAGATGCTACACTTGCAGTCGTGGAACGGCACGTTGAGAAAACGTCGCTCGACTACTACAATCCTTTCTTCTTTTTGCTCCACCCTCCCCTTCTCCGCCTCTCTGCACATAGATACACTAATTCGGATTATCGTTGATATCTTCCATTTCTTATCTTTCGCAGTCGGAGAAAATCTAATCCCTTGAACCGCTAGCGATAAATTCGTGGTTAAATTCCAATTGGACAAAGTAACTATCTCCTCTTTTAATTTCTCTCTCTCTCCTCTCTCTCTCTCTCTCTCTCTCTTTCTGTGACTTTGCTTCTTGTTTTAAGGTTATTATCCAATATAATCTTGTTATTCGTTATTTTTTATTGCGCGTACTAATTTTTAATATTAATTAAGATGCACAATGGGAGGAGCAGCTACGAGGGATTTTATTTTCTTCGACAAATTCAGGCAGCTCGCATTGCTATTATTTCATTTACCAAAGCGAACGTGAAATACATAATGTAGGACAACAGTAATTGAAATAATGATAATTTCGAGAGAAAAAACTGGGCTCGCATTAATTTGTGTGTGTATTTGTCGTAAAACTCGATCAGCGGTTGCAAACGTTCTTTGCTTGATTAAAACCCCTTGAAATTGTTGTATTTTATCCGTGAATGTACAATAATTGTTAAACCTTATTTACAATCATTTAGCGAATAATATAAAGGGTATAAATTATTATTGGAACTTCAAACAAAATGCTACTCGTTATCAGCAAACTTGTGGCTTTCTTTCGTTGACACAAATATAAATCAACTGAAACTGGACTAGTCGCCGTTTTGCCTTTTTACCCGTTACTTAATAAAATAGCGATTGCATAGACGTCAAATTGATCGTGACTGCATAAAAAACTGAATTCAGAAGTAGATCTTTGAAAAAAGTGGGATAACACAATGGAAGTGGGAAAGAAAGAGGCTGATTTACGATCGACAAAGAGTAATCATATATTTCGATAAATCCCTAATCACGTACTGAAAAATAAACCGTATACATTGTTTTGGCATTTTTAGTATTATTGCGCGGCGCCGGCCGATAATCGTTACTCGGTACCTCCTACGCGCCTGTGTATGTATGAGCGAGGCATGTACGTGCACATGTACGACCAACATTTTCTGCGCAAGTACGTATACGATGTAGCGATGTAAAGTCGTAAAGCTCCACTTTGATATTCCAGAGCTATTTTATCGTCGGACTATAAAGATAAATTAAACGGTTCGCTGTTTATTTTTCTTTGCGAAATCTTCAGTAACCTCAGTTATTAAAATGGGATCAGCAGATTTTGAAGGGAAAAAATCTCGCCGAAGCTTTGAAATTGTTTATTGTTTCGTCAAACGTTTGATGCCACTCCATTCTAAAATCCTCGATAATGTTTTATTCGGGGATTGCACTTCCGCTTAAAGTAAATTTACCCCGTCGCTTTTTTATAAATCGTAATTACGTGTGCGTGTGTGTGAAAGCGAACGCACACGTTTTGCGCGACATTTGTGCAAAAATTAGGCAACGCCGGATTTAATTATGAAATCCTTCGTGGTATAGAAAATTTTCATATTTTACTTTCGCATTTCTTCTGTTTAAAACGGAAAAAAGTTTCGATCTGCAAACATCGAGACATCGTTCAAGCCCATTGAATATGATAGGACAAGTGTCTGCGCACACACGCGCGGACGCACCGCACCTACAAACAAACAATCTGCGAGTGTTTTCAGTCGTGTTTCTGCCGAGTCTCTTCAAATAGGCGCCTTGACCCTTGACAAGGAAAGTTCCTTATACACATTTTACTCTCCTGTAAATAAAGATTTTACCTCGTAGGGCACTTTAAGTATAATGGATAAATTAGTTGCAGGTTTGAAAAATAAGTTGAGAGCGAGAAAAGCGAAGAGCAGACGTACACAGCTGCTGGGAAAAATCGCTCGGAAAATTTATAAAGTAATAGATCGCGGCCATAACTTACTTGTATCGCTGTTTTGCAACGACGAAAAGACGAGGACAAACAATTGAAAATTCGGTTTTGGAAAATTTTGTTTACAACAGCGATCCGCCATGTTCGTTTCAAGATAAAAAGTTGCAGCTGAGTAACTTCGTTACCTGAGAAAGATATTTTAATTATAACGAAATTTTAATTCAGAGTATTTAGTTCTGAAATAATTCAAACGTTAATTACACATAAATTTCAATTGCAGCAAGCTGATATTTCCTTTTAAGAAAGTTTCACCAACTAAGTTAAAATTAAATTTCCTATTTTATGGATATACTTAACTCGCAAAAAGTTAATAATCGTTTAATTCGTATAACTATTTTTCGATTAAATACTACGCGCAGCTGAAAGAGTTAATAAAATTAAGCATTAATAAATAAAGACAAAAATACGAACGGTAATATTAAAATAACGGTCGAGAGTTCGAGGGAAGAGCATAAACGTATAAAATGCTATCGATTGCATTACAAAGTTCTAAATTTTTTACTTTGATTCGTCTTTTGCATAGATTTTAACGAATTTTAGTTTCCAATAACAAAGTTCGGGCAGTAAGAAGGCAAGTAAGGCATTTCGTAATTTAACACATGCCAAGCATTTTACCTTGACTTTGTCATCGCAAATCCCACACACGTACGCGTACTCGCCCAATACGTCGAAAGACAATGCCTAGGCTTGTAAAATCGCCAAATGTCTCACTCGCATCTCATCAGTGGCACGATTATTTTCAATTTCGAAAATGCAGTTTTCTTCCTCGCAACATGCTCTCGGCTGCATCGGTCATCTAAAAAAGTGCAATCCTTTGGCATCGGTCTTATCCGTTCATCAACGCCAATTTTTCCTTATCGACTCTCTGACTAAACGAGAAACGGCTGCGGAAGAACCAAAAACAGCTTTCGAGGGTTTTCGGTCGAAATGAATCAAAACGCAGAAAAGGCATACGTATTTCCAACACTCGGCTGTACATTGGTGCGGACTGTAGCTATAAAGTATTTAAAGTAAGTTATTTTGAAAGCGGATAAAGTGGCGGGAAAGGTAAACAGAAGCGCAGCAAAAGGAGAAATTAGCAGTACTTTTAGCCTTCCACAATTTGTATATCGAGTGCATTCTCGCGAGTGGCGAGGACTTTTCACACTTGAACAGGTGAGGTCGTCTAGAGGAAGTTTTAAAGCTTTTCCCCGAGTGCCTGACACGACCACCGAATACGTAATCCTCCCGGACGAGGTCTGCTATCCGTCCATCTCTGGCACTCGAGCTGCGTTCGTCGGCCGCTCGGCAATTTCGGCTTTTAAGCGGAAAACGTTTTAGCTTGGGCACGTGCTAACTCCGGCGGGCAACGCGTGTTTATTCAATAATTGTCGAAAGGTCCGCGCAATCGTGCGCGGCTCGAAAATTTTCCGAGCAAACGCGCACACATTCTTTGGCAGCGTCTTTGCGTTATCGCGCATTCGTAGACGAAAAGCCCGCAACGGGTGCGAGAGAGAGAGAGAGAGAGGGAGAGAGGGAGTGCAGGAGAGGCCCACGGTAAAGGAAGAGCAGATTAGATCGATCGCACCGACACTGCAGCGCGCAAACGACGAGGCGAGGGAGAAGCAAATAACAACGAGCGGAACCTGCAGAACAACTCTTTGCCCAGTTCTGTGGGAATTTTAAGCTTTTACGACTAAGCGATTTCGAAAGTTCATCGAACGAAATGACGAAAAGGTTTATCCGCAGAAGCTTAAATTCAAAGGCGACAATTATGCAGCGTCGCGCGGAGATACGAACACCAGGAGGAATAATGCGGAGAATTTACGCGAAAATCGCTCCATTACATTTTTATTCGGATCCCCGATTTTTCAGGATTAATTCGTTTGCGATTTATCCCACTGCGAGGATTTACTCTGCTACTCGGGCAGATTGCATTACCAGCGACGCTTTTCAACGCGCGAAGAAAAACTCCGTAAATCTGCTTTTATGCCATTAAAATAACTCGATTTTCACTCGGCGAGGGCTACCGAGGAGCTGCTACTTTTCGCCGCGATACCCCGCTCGAACAATAATTCCAGCATCGAGAACCACTGTGTTGCGGCTAACAGCGAAGGAAGGAGCTGCTCGCGCCGCGTTTCCTCGAGCTTCGCCAGCTTCGGCGAGCGCTGGGCGAGCGCTGGGCGAGCGATGGCCGAGTCGTGCGGTGCGAAAAATATACGAAGCGGAACCAGTCCAGTCCGCATTTTTATAATAACGCGATCCGCTTTCAGTCTCATAAATATATCCACTTAATTCGATAATTACGGACGCGTCGCAGGTAAGAAATGAAAAACGAAGACGAAAGCACCAAAAAAGGGGAGCAAAACTTCTAAGCTCTGAGAGATGGATCAATTTGGCGAGCGGAACGCCGAGAACGAAATCATAGTTTCGACTTGCAAACGGCCGCTAATTTCTTTTGGCTCGGGGAGGTGGGCGCGCGAGGGACCACCACCGGCGATCCTGGCCGCACGAAATAACGGCTATTAGAATTGTCAGACCCTTCTTCAAGGAAGGTGTGCGTGTGCGCGCGCGCCTGTGTGCGGGTGCGCGCCCCCCGACACCGCGATTCTAATTATATCGTGCGAGGTGGCTGCGAATCTCCACATATGATTACAAGGAACAAGACTTCGAGGCTGCACATTTTGCGCGGCCTTAATTTAACGGCTGCGAGCAAACGAACGCCAAGTGCCAAAAGGAAGGTTTGGCTCGCGTCGAGCCGCAGCTGCGCGAGAAAGCCCTTCGTTGCATTTCCGCGCCACTCGAGATGCTCAATCGATCGCAATATCAATGACGCGCGAGCGACTTTTCGCATCCAATAGTTTGGGGCCAGCGCGAGAGAAGCGACTTTGAGAGCAGCCAAATATTTAATCCGCTCCTCGACGAGATTCCTCGTATCGCTTATTCCCGAGGACGGAAAATTAAGGTTTCCACCTGCTCTCGAGTGCGCAACTGCCTGTAATTGCCACGGACTTCGGAGTATCAGTTGCGTCGAACGTGGCGATGATTTGGTAAAGCGATTCGTGGCCCACTTGGATTTCGGAACTGACGCCGCGTTATAACAAATATTTCCCAGCGCAGAGCAGAAGAAGCGTCGTTTCGTCGGTTCGAGCGAATTTCTCTCGAAAATCCTCGAAAACGGCTAGAGCGAGAAATTAAAAGCTTTAACGGCGAATTACGGATAATGATAAGCGCGGCTCCGTAAGCTCGAATAGGCCTCTGCAAACCTTGAAAAAATTGCGAAAACTGAAAGGCCGGATCGCGGGCTCGGCTCCGGTGCGCTAAGCGCGTATCTCAATTATCTTATTTTAAAATGAAAGTAAAATGAAATTGGGTTGCTTGGTCCCTCGTTTACGCGAGAGCATTTCAGATATTCGAGAGAGAGAGAGAGAGAGAGAGAGAGAGAGAGAGAGACCAACTTCGGAACGATCATTGGTGCGTACAATGTGCCGAGTGTTACCGTATCAATTCTACAAGTTTACATTTAATCGTTGATTGAGATAATCGAGGTAAACGACGCTCGGGCATTCATTGGAGTGGAACAGCCGTGATAACTTTTTATCCGCGCGAGAGAATAATGCACGAAAGAAAGAGGAAAAGAGAAAAATTAAGAAAGAGACGCTGCTTAAGGAGTCTCGCGCACACGTCCGCATAAATTTTTAATTCGAAGAAAATCCGGCGTTTAAATGTCGCGCGCTGATTACTATAGTTTATGCGAGATGCGTTTCGGCCCCGTTAGTATTTTTCTCAACGACTCTAAAGTAAATATTCCTTTAATAAACAATTTTAATAGAGTCCGAGTCCTGGTTCAGCGTAACGAGCTTCGCGAATCGACCTTTCCTTTATGGAATTCGCGAATTTCGCTAATTTGTTTTTTATTAGAAAATTGAGCGGCGCAACTTCACGCGAGTACGCTTACGTTACGTTTAAATGTGGTGGACTGACTTTAATCGAGCGACTATCTCGTGGAAACTCGTGGATACCGGGGACGTATCGTCTTTATAAGGAAATTAAAATATTTGCATGTGCCGCGGGTTGGTTAGCACCAATTATAGTTTCTCTCCATAAAGATACGAGCTCGATCAGCCTTAATCCCGAGTTGCGCGTTATTTAAAAACGTCGGTAGAATGTTCGCGCATTCGTGTTCGCAGGAATTGCAGTCGCCGCCGACAACACGCCGTTTTCACGTCAAATTGGTTTTCCAATGAAAATGCGTATTATTGGAAAATTTTCGCTTCAAATTTGAGCCACGGGATCAAATCTTGTTTGAAAGGCTTCGCGACAACGAGGCAATATGGAAAAAGCGTTGCATTTTCGACTCCCCGACGCTTCCTTTTTTACTCAAAAACTGCGCGTCTATGCGAGTGCAAGAGTGTGTGTATAAATAAATAGGGTGTCGCGTCGCGAGGGCGATAAATTTACGAGAAAAAGTGTCGGATTTGCCGTACGTTCCGAGTCGTGAAGCAGACAAGCGCGCGCATTATTTAAAAGCGAAACCCGGAGTAGGAGGGTGAGGGGCCGATCTTTAGCTCTCGGCTTACATTTTTGCTTATCGACGTTACTCCTTACGAGTCTCTCGTGGGAAACGATTTTCCACAGACTTGTTCTCGATTTCCCCAGCCGCAGCCGAAACTGACTCGCCGCAACGCATTTATTTCATTTGACCAGCGCTGCTCTCTTTCTAATAATGTTTGATAATCTTCGATTCTCGAATAGCCAGTCACAACGATTTCAGCCGATCGAGGAAACGTCGGCTCGCTCGCAAACTTCCAAAAAGTTTGTGCCTTAAAATTACAAAGTAGCAAGACCTTTTTAGAGCCCGGTCTAATTTGCGCAACGTTAAAAATGACGACGCGTTTCCTCGGCTCTTTTATCCGCTCGAATTACGCGTATTATCAATTATTTATTACGCCGAGATTGTCACGTTTAAGCGTAGAGCAGCCCAGCGCTTTCCGTATAAAAATAAATCTCGGGCATCCTTATCAGAGTCTGGCATTTAAATCATTTAAAGGCTTAGATTTAGCTTTCCGTATCTCCGCTTCGTTCTGTTTTCTCTTTCAGACGTGTCCTATAATTACGGTGACGTTAAAAACAGTGTGTTCCCTTACGACTTCTCGCAGCGCCGATCGCTTGGCTCGACGAAGGAAATTAGTTGCCGGCAACGCCTATTCCTGTATACAAATTTATATTAAAAAGTGACCTCCTTTACACTTGGCACCCGCGTAAAGTACCGAAGCACGGTTTTGTAATTCGACCCTCTAAACCATAACTTACCCACACACGCATATTTACTTTCCTCTCTTCGGCTCGTTGCTTGAAAAAACGTCGTTCCTCGTTCGTGGGTCTCGAGTGACGGCAGCGTTTTCGGGCAAAATTGCCGCAACTCGCACAATGCCAACGTAAAACGCCGACTGATCGCAACAAATGAGCATTTGGAAGAAATTCTCGAGAGAGCATTTAGACGATGAGAATTCCGAAAATTGTTTTCCCCCAAATTTCGGTGGAAAGCGTAAGCGGATCGACTATCGACAGGAACTCGGGGCATTTACGACGAGGAGCTTTGCTTTCGAACTTAAAAACTTTCCTAAAAATCCAAATCCGTTTTATCAATATTAGCGCAGGCGAGCCAACGCGAAATTTTCATCGAATGGGAAAAACTGCAAGTTAAACGACGACTTCCCGGCGACAGGGGCGCTCAAATTTTAGCCGATAACACAATTGGAATACTTTTGGCCCAGCACGCGTTCGTTTCCAGAATCGCAACCATCGCCGATGATCCCCGTGAGCCGAAATAAAGTTCAACCTTATCTTTCCACCGACTGGTCTTCGGCGAACAATGGCTCGCGAAATTCAATTACAAGTTTGCGATGCTCTTTATCAAAAAAGTCAGTTGCTCGTGGAGGAGTCGCGGTGGCGGCGCCAGGAGCTCAGGAAGGGAAAGCGGCCCGGACAGAGCCGACAGAGTGCAGCTCTCGCTCTCGCCTACAATAACTCAGCTGAGACTTGACGCGATAATAGCCGAGGGCGTGAGAAATAGGCGTTTCCCAGTCGATTATAGTCGAGGGGCCTCCTCGGCTCGGGCCCTCCCATCGAGAGCGACTCGGATCTGCAACAGCCCTCGGTCCGGGGACTCCCGGGGAGTCGCGCTGCGCGGAAAACCGGGACCGGGGATCGATTTTCCCCTTCGAAGGCCCGATAAGTCCCCCGGACTTGGACTACACGATCTGACCTCCTCTGCGTTTTCCACGAGCGCACGAGAGTGACATTGTCCTCTCCAGCTCTGCTCGCGCGAGCATCAATCCTGCCGTTGCTAATTTGCTAATTTGTGATTTAGCACGTGTTGGCCGTGCCTGGGAAATTATCCTGTCCGGGGACGAATTTTACGGAGAAATTTCGGAGGTTTCTCGAAGTAACAATAAAGATCGTTGCCCGTTAAGTGTGTGACGCGATTAATCGGTTTGACTATCGCGTTACGCCATAACGAACGTCGTTGAGGGAATTTATCGCCTCGATTAAATAAGTTAGATTCGAAAGTCTTGGGCCGTTTCGGGAGGTAAACTGTAAGCATCCGACGACTGCTGGCTGCAACTAATCTTTAATCAGTAGTAGTAAATGTGACATTAAGACATTAACATATCCAATCGTACAATAAAAATGCCGTCGTAAAGTTATATTAGCTTTTATGACGGTCAAGCGGATTGTGCCGAGTAAAATTCTTTTTAATTGGCCTCCGAAGCGTTTGTTCGTTGAGAGTCGCCGATACGACTTATTATTAAGTATCTTAAGAGGCATTATTAATTAATAAAATTACCTCCGTCTTTTAACCAACTTTTTTTACGCGCCACAAATCATCGCTTTACAAGAGCTGCGGGGACGCGTCGTTACTTTTTATCTTGCACCTTCCGAAAAGCAAACGCGAGAGCGGACAAACAAGCGATGAAAAATTGGAAAAATTTAAAACGCAGACAGAAGAAGAGAGCAGCTAAGCCTGGGAGAGATGATTTGAAACGCGAGGGGAGGGGACGGGGATGAATTTACTTGGCTGCGCGAGTTTGTTTTGCTCAGCCACGTGCTCCGAGCGTGTGTGCATCGGTGTGTGCGTGTCTCCCTCGACGGCTCCGGCGCTTCTGTCGCTCGATTGTCGCGCGTACAGCGTCGTATTGTGTCCGGCATGTGCTTACGCAGAGCCGACACTCTTCGTCGGGTTTCAAAGTCGAGGTCTCAGTCGCACAAGAACCACTGGTTCGTGCTCTGAAACGCGTCGGCAAAACCGAACCGGAGGCTGACAAATTTGACTCGCAGCTTCGCACGCGTCGAGTTGTAAGGGGATTTGCTGTCCGAATGCTCGAGTGTCAAAGTGCAGCTCAAAATCAATTGTGATTTCGCGTTGAAATCAATACCATAAGTGGGAGCGAATTTTGACGGTTGGTAAAACAGAGCGTGTAATCGGCAAATTCAGCGGATTCGGGTTCTCCGGCCAGTGACTGACTTTCGCTCTTAATAAATAATCAACCGGATTTTTCGGATAAACGTTAAGTTTGTGACGAAATTATCAATTTATTATTGAGAAGAAAATATTCCGGCTTTGTTTGCGACTCCGTTAAATTAGTTTAATTTCCTGCTTCCCTCGCCACTTCTTTTCTACATATTTACTTTTAAATGAAAAATGCAATTCGAGTTTTATATATTTTGATTTTTATCACTTTAACGGTTGAGCACTGATCTACGGTGCAAAAGTCAAGACCAGGAGGAGGAGGAGGAGGAGGAGGAGAGGAGGAGGATTGTTCATTGTCTTGTTCGCGGGTTTTACTTTCATTCTTGCAAGTATTTCATTCCTGTATTTCTAGTACAATGTTTTTGAACTTTTCAACGCACGGCGGAACAGACGCGATAAAGACACTTCCATCGACAGCAAATAAATAAAAAAAGCCTCCTTCGGTGTAACAGGAATATTTCATACTATTTATTTTCTTATCAAAATGGGCAATAGAAATTGACGTACACGGAGTACAGCTTATCTATTGTCTTTGCCTAATGTATATACTGGCCAATGGAAACGAACGACAACCTCCAAGAAACTGTTATCGTTTCGCGGTAAAGGATGAATTTCAGTTCTTGGCGTAGAAAATATTCGCGTCTCTCGAAGAATCGGAGAAAATTTCCTTTTGCGCCGAATTTTCGAGTGGACGGGGCCCGAATGGCCCCCTATTAACACGAGTGGAATAATCGAGATTTATCTCGATGCCTGTTCGGAAGAAATTCCCGGCTAGATAAATGGACCTCCCGATTGAATTCCTGATTTGGCCAAAAAATTTGGCTTTTCAGTCGCTCGAAAGTCCAAGGGTACACGAGTCGCGGTTGATTGAAATCGGCAGCTAATTAACCGCGCATCTCATTTAACCCGTTTGAGGATGGCCCCCGACGAGGTCCGCCGTCGTCCGTCTCCTTTTCTCGATTTACTCTTGAGCTGGCCAGCGAGTGGCGGCGCATAGAAACGAACGCCTCGCGACACAGCGACACAAACAATGTTAATGCTGGTCGAGATAAGCGATTCCGAGTCACAGCGACAGTCGCAGTCAATTGTTGCACCGGGCGATTTTCGCGCGTTCCAGTCCCTCGTGCGGACACAATGACTCCATTAATCCTCGAGGACATGCCCTAGTCTCTGGCGCCTTAATTACCTTTCGGTCTTCTGCGCTTTCCTCGAGGCGCCGCTCGAGGACCGGGACCGGTTATTGGTGTTTCGGGAGCCGAGCCTCGGCT
The DNA here is from genome assembly GCA_018907185.1 of Platyscapa corneri. Taxonomy (NCBI): domain Eukaryota; kingdom Metazoa; phylum Arthropoda; class Insecta; order Hymenoptera; family Agaonidae; genus Platyscapa; species Platyscapa corneri. Next base: position 1,084,654 of record JACCHW010000037.1, read on the forward strand.
CGATCACCTGCAGGCCATCGATGCTCCGGATCCGAGTGGATCCGAGTTTACGGGGTAAAGTTGTTAGTTAGCCCTCCTGATCCACGAGAGAGTACCTTCTGACATTCTTCGCACTCCGCTTATCCGGGGCTTCCACGGATCTTTTTATCGTAGAATTAGTGAAAATGCGGTCACGGAAGTGTTGCTTAAAATTTGCGCGGCTTGAATTCGCTTGTCGTTGTCGCACGTTAAAAATGCACGCACGGAATACATCGCGGGAGATTTTGTATTCAAGTTTGATTTCCGACTTATCGGGGACAATAGACGTGTGCAATGCGTCGCTATTGCATTTGGCATTTATTAGATTGTTCTCTGCGAACTTCGTTATAATTGTTCGGCTGTGAAAATATTTGTCACGCGCGAGTTTTCTTCTAATAGAGTAAATTAATAAATTTAATACTCGAGATTTGACTCGCAATAGCTTCTAATTCCCTCGGAGGATAAGCTGCTAAATTTTTTAAATCGCCAGCGGCTGTTTTAATTTTTAAGGCCAACTTTTGCTTCATTATTGGATATCGCACAAATAAAGGAAAACATTTTGTTATCCCACTCGCAGCACTAATTACTTTGAATTGCCTTGCATACTTTTAAAAAAAATCGCGATGAAATTAATTTGCAGAAAAAAAGTTCAATTTAAAGCGCAAAATTACCTATATTCCGTACACGGAGCGTAAAAGTTGAATACATTTATTAAAAATATTCTTATTCCTCCTTTTGCAGAAAATCTAATTTTAGCTAAAAACCACTGTCTGACTTTTATGAAATTTAAAATCGTCATTTTTCGGACGCCTCTTTAATCGGACTCTAATGAATTACATAAATTAGCCGCGCGAAATTGCTTTCCTCCCGATGAATTAATTTCCAAACAAATTAATTAATTGGTGATTCGATTAATCGAGAATTTCTTGGAGGAATCGAGCGATTCTCGGCGAGCATAATATTATTCTTTTCTCACGTACCGCTCGGATTCGATACAAGCACTCGTAGCAATCGTCCGCTGCTTAGTTCAAGTGACACTTATTTTTATGTAACAATAAATCAACACGTTCCAAATTCTAATATTAAACTCCAACTTAAACAGCTGCGTTGACCAATAGAGAGTTCGGACCGCTGCTGATAAATGCCGTGCCACTTGCGCTTCGCTCGGATTACCGCTTTAACTTTTGCTCGTTCGTGGATATTAATCGGTTTTTTAACCGAGTAATCGCACTATAATACAGCGAGTTGTGGAGTCGACGGGAGCTTTTGTCCCTTCGCAGCATCCGCAAATAGACGAATCATGGCCTCGTAATTTTCTCGACACTCTTCTCCTCACCTTTCCCGAGCGACCGATTGCCGATCGCGCCAAGAAAGCGTAATCGGCCGACCTCGAATGTTATCCCGGGCCACAGACGACAATTGATCTTTGGAATAACTAATGGGAAGGTTATCGCAGTCGCAGCGCCCAAATGGTTACCCCGATGGATTGCGTTTGGTACCATTAGTTCGCGAGCGGCTGCACTGGCGCATTACGAAACTTGGCATAACAAATACTTTTGTTTGCGCCTTGTCGCACACTCTGTGTGATTTCACTTTCTATTAATAAAACGGCTGAATTTATTCGATTGGACTCAGCGAGTGACTTGAAACTTGCGCGAGAGCGAACTTAAATATAAATGAATTTGCAGTGGAAATTCGTGGAAAAGTTTCGGCCGAAGAGCAGCCGATCGAAATGGGTTGCGGCATTTTTTGGGGATGCCTGCGAGTTCATGATTGAATTGTAAAGACAGCGTTTATCAGCCTCGAGCCACCATTTCCGTATACTTGAAAGGGCAATCGAACACGGGGAGCAAATGTGCTCATCGGGTTTTTAATCAACGGATCGCAACGTCGTCCTCGTAATTTTATCGAAGCACGCATATTTTGTTTTGGACCGCTCGCACTTTCCTTTGCACCTCTTAGTTTTCCACTGAGATTTTTATCGAGTGCTAATTGAAATTTGAAAGGATCAACTCCAAACTCTAGCTTTTAAGTCTCGACACTGTTGGGATTATAACTTTCCATAAGTACGGATAAGTTTTGGATAGCGTTACAGGCGATAGATTAGGACTGAGAGAGGAAAATAAAATTTTTTTTAATTTCCAATGCGAGCCGCGTCTAGTTTTCGCAGCTGCATTTAATCGTGCGACGTTGCTCCTGTTTTCCTTTAGCGATCGAGTAATCGTAATTTTAATAAGACGCAAGTTTCGTTTGGATGGAACTCGGTGCAGTGCTTTGGTAGTAGTACGTCGGCACCCACACTGAGCCTCGTCGCGTGTACACAGATACGGAAGGCTCACTTTATTCACTCGAATATTTCTCAATTTCAAATATTTCGGTCCTTTATCTTGATATAGTAATATAGCGATATAACGCGCACAATTTGCGTGCAAATTGTAAAAAGAACGGCAATTTGAATATTTTGTAAAAACGATTGCTTGTTAAACCTGCTACGGCGTACTGACGTGTGCGTAGAAAAAACGTGTCCGTCCAAATAAATGCGTCACTTACACATGAATTTACGAATATGCGCGTACGTAAAAGCGACATTATCCGTATAACCGGACTCGCTGCTGCCGTTCAAGGTTTATACCGTGTAGATGTTGTTGGACGCTTGTATCGGAGGCCAAAACCCGATGTCACGGGAGTTTAAGAGAGAGAGAGAGAGAGAGACGAAGAAGATATAATCGATTTATAGGTTAAAGCAATCTATCGTTATTACGGGATTTTAACGGTATGTCTTTACGTTTGTTAGTTTAATCCGCTTAGTCTACTTGCAACGGAGCAGTTTATTCGCTCCACTACCAGTCGAAAAAGCTTTCGTTTCTGAAAACGAAGGTGAGACCACTTTGGGATCGAAACTCCTAGCTAGAGAGAAATTCGGCTTTTCCCGAAAATGAGCCGAACAAAAAAAAACCGAAGACGTTTAAAATATTTCCTAATTTACTTTTCGCGAGGTATCGAAGCGAGCAGTGGTGTTAACTTTAGCCAATTGCGCACAACCAAATAGAAACGCCGGTGAACAGCAAACAATAAAGTTTTGACGAAGTGAGCCGAGCGGCTTTGGCACCGGCTATAATTTAAATTTGTCACGCCACGTGGTTCCTCGAGGTTTGTTGTTAAAAAAAAAACAAGCAAATCGAGCCTCCCACGAAGTTCCGCCGAAAGCCGCCCCATCAACGTCAGGGAGGCGGCTGCCGGGTCGGCGAATCCAATGCCAGCGATCCTTTTGGGGCTCGAAAGTTAATAAAAAAGTCCCAAACGAAGAGATTCGATCGAAGGTTTTCGTCTTCGTTTTCGCCTTCAGGGCCGACGGCTCGCCGCTGCACGTCGGCGTCAACTTTTCCGCGAGACGTGGACTCGCAGATGCGTGCGAGACGCGGATGCATATGCGTCACGCGCAGGTGACGCGTCTCGAAATTGAACGGATCGAACGAGTGGCAGTTGGAAGCGTCGAAAAATAAACTCGCGGACTTTTACTCGTTCTCCCATTTTTACGCCTCCCCCACCTCGCCTCGCTACGCGCGAATTCAATTTCGCAAAATGACGTTATTGCATTACAGCGAGCCGATGCTCGATTCCCGTCTCCGCGGGAGCGCCTTTTTCGCGTTGCGCTATAATTCTATTGCCGACGCGTTTAAAAACGCCGTAATGTTTTAAAGCCTCACCTCCTCCTATTCGATTTTGACAATTCGCAAACTCGGAAACTTTATCTCGCGTATCGGGTCCTTCTTTACATTACGGGGGAAACTTCTTTCGCAAACTGCAGCAACAATAAAGTCGCGCGCGACTCGCGTATATTGCGAATAAAATTACGCGCGCAATCTGCGCGACGCTCCGGAGCGGCTTATTCGTTTAATAAGCTAAAAATTTATCTCGCGCGGCGCTGAAACTCAGCGTCGGCGTAAAGACGTTGCGCGAGGACGCGGTTTTACCTCCTGAATTTAAATAATAAATAGTTATTGGCTTGGCAGGATTTAATTAAAGGAGCTGAAATTCGCCTCGTGGTGTGCAATAAAACAGCGCCTGGATAGACTATTGCAAAAAGTGTCGATTCGTGGGAATGTCGAGGTGAAACTGAAAACACTCGGCTCGGAACGATTAAAATACGCTGCTCTACGTGTTTTCGCAAATATTAATTTGCGTTTCGAATTATAATAATAATAATAATAATAATAATAATAATAATAATGAAGCGAGGCGCGCGATCCGCTTTAAATGACGGAACGGCTAAAAGAAACGTCTCGGTGGTAATTTGAAATTCTGCCGGAATTAAAAGTTGGGCGTTGGTGACTCAGAACTTTTAAGACGGAGAACCGGAAAGATGCGCCCTATATTTCTCGAGCGCGAGTACAGCTGTTTGCCACTACTTAATCAATAGCTCATCGCCTATTCTTAATTACGTCACGCGTCTGAGTTTTAATAAAATACGTTCCGTTACAAAAGTCGAGATTAGGCGATTTGATCGGTGCCAGGATTCGTTCGCGTAATCAGTTGTCGCGCTCGGGAGGCGGTTTTGCACGCGAAAACGAACCTCGAACCTGCTAACCGCCACTCGGTTACAAACGCTGAAATTACGAGCAGTCGTTACCGGATCTGTGTTTATTCCTCCAATCGCGGAAATCCGCGTCGCCGTCGACGAAAATCGACCCTGAATTTAGCGCCGAGCTAATTAGGATCTAATGTTGTCCGCGGGCCGAGAACGGGCTCGCGTTTCTCGCTTGGCTTCGATCGCAGCCGCTGGAGTCGCGCGAGAGTGCAGTTGGCGCGAATCGAAAGCGAAAGGCCAGCGCCGTTGGAAAGAAAATCCATCGCCAGGCGATACGACGGCGCCGTTCCGCTCGCAACCGCGAGAAATCAATAACTCAGGAGTTGCAATGATAATTTAGTAGCGACGATAAATTCGTTGGCGGCTATCAATCTTCCAACGGGCCGATCATTATTAGCTGCTTGCGCGAGGACGCGCATCCTTAGCGGCGACTGCCACGCCCCCGCAGCCTTTTTTGTCGTCGTTTCGCACAAATCGGGGCCCGTAGGAGAGGACAGTTCCGAGGGATTTGCCGTATCTCTCGTTCTGGCGAAACCGAGTGTTGTTTTGCAATATAACGTTACGGACCACGGCGCTGCATCGACGTGTCTTTTGTAAATACAAGCCCGGGGCCGAGATGCTTTCATCCTTATTGTTGTCGTCTGTCGCCTCGCTTCTCTGGAGTCGCACGAGAATTCTAGAAACGCTAATCGGTTACAATTGCAAATCTCGTACCGCGAATTGTTTTAAACGCAAGCAAATAAATGTAACGACGTTCATTTTTTACGAGTCCCGACTATAAACATACATTTATTATGTCTCTGCAACAATTCGAAAACTATCGGGGCTCGGATTTGTTTTTTATTTTGTTGGTAGATATGAATTCTTTGATAAAGACGCCTCGCGAGAGCGTATTGCTTAAAATCTTAACGAGAAGAGCTTCGAGGAGGAAGAAGAGGAAGAAAAAGAAGAAGAAGAAGCTGAATTATTTCGCTGCTCAGCCAACTTTCACTCGAATAATCCTTTGCAATATTAATCGCCAGCTTTTCACTCAGTTAACAAATAAACGCGTTAAATTATTATTTATTTTCCAAAGTTTTATCGTCTATCTGTCGCGCGCTAGTGGCTTTTCTACGTGGGAATACATTTTCTGCTACTGGATTGCAGAGGTGAAATCCCTGTTTGTAAAAATTTTAGCAGTTGCGATCGGGTCAGTTGCATTACGTTGGTCCGCAGTTGTTGATCGAATCTGCGTCGGAGGTACTTTTGTTGGAAAATTTCTCCCGAGCGAATTGATAAAAAAGCCGCTGCTCCAATTAATTGCTCCAATTCGTCGACTGTTGCAGCAACAGTAGTTGTTAAATTTTAGTTGCTCATCGGGGAATGTCGCGATTAACGATGCTAAGCTTGATCGCAAATTAATTTCAAAGTAATAACGAAGGGCTTAAAAATTCCCCGGCGCAGCTTAAGCTAACGCAAGTTTGCAAAAAGTTCTCGTTCTCAAAAGTTCAAAGTTGCGCAACGCCGTCTTTGGGGGCAAAAGTAAGGTCGAGCCGTGGCCAGCAAGTGCGCGAAACTGGTTAAAAAGGTTAACGTTTACGTTTCTCGCGCGCACTTAGTAATCGTTTTGCAGCGCCGCCGATTCCGGTGACGACTTTCGGAGCACAGCCCGAGTCTCGGACCGGAGGCGCAGCGCTTCCGCAACCGAGCAGAGGCGGAGAGAAAAAATACACGTGTGCTCTTGACACGCAGTCCGCCGAGTCGGAACCCGAACCCGAACCGGAACCCGAGCCCGCGCGCTCGTGTGGCCGTCAACGGCTTTTCTCGCGGTCGTTTCACGCATGAGAATGCGCCGACAAAAAGAAGCAGACATCGAGAGCAGCGCGCCAGTCACGCAGTCTGGCTAATCTCAAGTTCGCGAGGTCGGCGACGACAGCCGCCCGAGGATCACTCGCAAAAAGGCATTCCCCGGGAAAAGCGGCTGCGGCCGCGATCGAGGGTTGCGCGAGTTGGTCCGCGTGCACATTTGCGCGCGACCTTTGCGTCTCACCTGGCCCGTGTTTTCGCGAAAAATTACATTTTATCCGCTCGGTATCGAGCGCCAAACGTGCGTTTAAAGTTAAGCGGACGTCGAGGAGGCGCGTGCCAAGAAAATGCGTCGGCAACACTCGACTCGCGTTTAATTTAATATATTTCAATTTAATTTAATTCAATTCAATCCAATTCAATTGGGTTTAATGCGATCTATTAACCCGCCGAGGATAAGCGCAAAGTTATTAATATTCGCAGCAGTTTGTAGGAGACCGGGAGCGGCTCGTCGCTGACTCTTGATGGTCTACTTATCCGCTCAATGATCCCGTTTGTTACTCCAATACAGATTAGCTCCTGAATTATCTCGCGTGATTTCTCATACTCGCAGCCTCGTAGCTGTTAAAATTTTGCACAACTTCTTGCATAAATAACGAGCTTCCGAGGCAGCCTGTGCAGCAGTCGAAAAAGCCTCCGCTCGGAACTGCGCTTTTTCTCTCGCTCGCTCTCGGCCGTGCGTTTCGGATGTTTTCTTCGCTAATTGCTCTTGGGAAGGTATGCCAATTATTTCCATTGACTGTCTCGAATAAGGAGCGGACAGAGTAAAAAAGAGACGCGCGACGCGACATTAAGAATTCTCGCCTCTTTCCGTATCTTTTAACGAAGAGCCTTTATGAAGTCAGTTGTAAGACCCGATTGACAATTTCCACGCGCATTTTATTAAACGCGTCGCTCGCTCGAATCGCGACTGCAGATTAATTTATTTTTAAGCTACAACCGCGATTCAATCGTTGATCCGCTCGATCGTCGATTGTAGTACTCTGATTTAATTCACCGAACTAGTGTTTGTTAATTTTCGAGCCTTAGAATTGGAATAATTGTGCAATGCAGCAGCCTTAACTGTCGTTCTTTTGTAAGTGGGGAGACTCGATGGGTCAGCGAATTACCTCGAGCTATTTAACTTTAACCTTTGTGACTAGTGCTGTTGTGTTGGACATGATAGCTTGTAAAGAGATTTCGACACGAGCGACTGAAAATTAAGTAACAGCGGCGGTAATTTGCAATTGGCTGCATAAATAAATAAGCCGCGCGAAGTATAGAATTCGCTTCTGGAAATGTGGACCAAGTTTTGGCAGCGCGAGCCTTTTGATCCACTGAGCGCGTGTAACGGACTGTGTAACGTGCTGATTTCGTAAAATTAGCAGACTTTATTCGGAGAGCTTTAAAGCTTTTTCGAGTTTGAGATCAGCCCAAGAGTTTTAAAAAAGTTTTCGATGGAAAACGTGGAAATAATTGATTAAAATTCATTAATATAATTCAAATTAAAGCAAGAGGATCGCGACGACGAGCAGCGTTCCATGAATAGCCGTTGCACAAGTTATCATACCAAATGAATTTCTGTTGTTCGATTCGACTATTTCTGCGTTCATAAATTAGCGGAATTGTTTCGGTTCCCAAACGAGAAACTTATCAAAAGTTAACGAAAGCTCGTCGAATAGTTTCAAGACATATTTCAATTACACACTCGAAGTAAGCGATAAATTGGAGATAATTTCGCGCGTCGAATCAGCGTTCGCGGGCTCTAAAATGTTCGCCCTCGATGTTTCTCGAGACGAAAAATCATCATCGGCTCGGGGGCGTGAACTCCCAAGTTCGTAATCGCCGATATCGAATTCGCGTTCCAACCGCGTGCCGAAGCCTCTACGGGCAAGTGGAAAAGCGCGGATGCGAGTTTTTCAATCGCACGCGCGTGCGTCGCCTTAGCGCCACTTGGCCGACGTCTCTCCCACGTGATTCGATTGCGATTTTCTAATCTCTTCTTCTCCAGCCGGCGGCTCGAAGGAGCGACCGAGAGAGAGAGAGAGAGAGAGAGAGAGCGCGCCGTGATATATCGCGCATTCTGCTCGCTGGGAGCATAAATCTCTCGAGTTATTTTCACGGCGCTACGAGCACTTAACGCTCGCGCGCAGTTTGCGTAATTCGATACCGTGGCGCGTTCGCGCGATGACGCTGACGAGCTGCTCGCTGCCGCTTTTCGTCGCTCGCGCGTGTGATCGCCGCTTTTTCAGGGGAGGGCAACGTCTCCTCCACAAAGCAGAGGTAACTGATTTATGGAAAAGAGGCTGCTGCCGACGGACGCGATGCTCTTTCCCGGCTTGGCTCATCTATCCAACGCTTCTACCGGACATCGCCAATTTATTCGACGGTTTCGCTCCAGCTTTGCATCGCCGTTGCAGGATCGGGGATTTTCGCTTCGGAATTTATACCGGGGCTGGAAAATATGAAAAGACGCGAGCTAAGCTCGAACGTCGGGGAAATTATTGCCGTAAGCCCTTAGAATTGACGGGCGGGCGGGCGGGGGGGGGGAAATTCACGATGGGCCGTAGTTTTTCTCGCGCGAGCATCTAAAATTGTAAGGGTAATGAGTTTGGTCTCGAGATTCGCCGCGACATTCTTCGACGGGGAAATTTATCCCCGCTGTCGGTCGAACAATAATAAACGAGATCCTTGATTTACATCCCGAGTGGGAAGGCGTTTTTACGAAATCAGAAAGCGGCTCCTTTATTTTCGCTCGTGAGAAATGAGCCTCCGATGCCGATGGAAGGCGACGTTCTCTATCGATTGCTCGACGCAAAAGTAGAAGCAAATACGCGGCCGAGATTCAGCTGGAAAGCGTCGCTACTTTCGTACCAGATTTAGCAAATCGAGGATTAAACGAGGAGGCGACGTAATTTATCCAGTCGCTCCACCGATAAAATTCCAGCCGTATCGTACTTCCGAATGCGTTGCCAAAGTTCGAGCTCGGATTCACTCCGCGTTTTACAGCGAATTCGAGTCCTTTATTTTACGAGGAGAGATAGTAGTATTAGCGATTAAACGAGCGACCGACGGTCGGTAACTGGCGCTTCTATCGGCAAATTATCTCGACATCTTAAGCTAATTTCCTAATCGCGGCGAGAACTTATTCAGTAATCGGTTGGCGCGAGGCAAGTATCGGAAATTAATGGGCGACTGCGTTCCTGATACGCGCTTGTGGTCGGAAACGGCTCGGGACGCGTGGAAACGTTGCAGCACGCGGCTTCGACTTACCCAAGAGTAATAATGACACCGGCGCCAGAGAAAAGGAGGAAAAAAGTGAAAGTCGACAGGAGATAAGATAAGAATCTGTATCAGCATCCGGTGACGTTACTGGCACTCGCGCACTCGTCCGCGCAGGCAAGCCTGCGGTCTGCCTCGAGCCGAAGCTCCGAGTCGCGAGCAAACGGCGAAAACCGCGACTCCGCGCCAAACACAATGTCGCCGAGTCTGTTCGGCAAATGCCCCAAAGTTCGTCAGGCGCGCTCGAGCTTTTTACGGGAGCGGAAAAAGTGTCGGGAGCCAATTAAGTTTTATGGCGTGCGTACAGTGATAAAGTGTAATTAATTGGGCTGGCGGTGGACTCCCTATAAGCTTGTAAATCGGCCGAAGGAAAAAATGGTTGAGTAATGGCGCTCGACAGACGTGACGAGTGTTAGGTTATCGAGGCTCGGCGCACAGACGCGCGCAGCGCCGTCCCTGCGCGATAATAGTCGAGACGAGCTGCAGCGATATTATCCGTTTCAAAGGTTTTACTAAGAGACTAAGTGATCGCGGCAAAAACTGTATACTCCATAAAGTACTCGATGAATATATACAAGCGCTGCGGGCGCAGTTCTGCTTTTGAATTTCATTAAATTTTACAATCCCATAAATAAGAGGCTTATCTAACGTGTTAATCGATACGAGCGAAATCATGTTATCCGCAGGCTTATAGAGGCGGACTGATGGAAGCCCATTAATTAGAATTCTGGTCTGTCGAGGAGCTTGACATCTACAAATATCGGCGTCGTAATTGAAACGTAGGGTGCGCGCCTGCTAAAAACTATTCTCTCGAGAGCAAATAAAAAGCTGCTTGCTCGCACTGGTAGCTTTCACGTGCCATTGGGGATTACTTTAATTGCTCCGAGATAAAGTCGAGCGATGCGTGCGAGACGCGCGGCGCATAAATTATACGGCCACTAAAACCTTCGCCAGAACTCCGCATTTACGGTATCGCGGCGAACGCGCGCTTGATACTTCCGTGTATCATCGGGGCGTTTCGTTCGGACGACCGGAATAGCGTTTGATCGCGCAACTCGATCCACATCGGCGCGTTGCGTAAGAAAGTCGTCGCGAGGGACGAGTGCACATCCGTCAGCGGAGGATTCGCGAGAGGCAGAGAGAAAGAGAGAGAGGGAGGGGATCAACGACCCGCCGTCGCGAGGCCAATGAAAAAGAAATGGCATTAGAGGCCCAAGGCCTGCACCGCGTGGCTCCCGTAGCGAGACCAATGAGGCCGCGACGACGAGGGAACGAGCGAGTCTTAAAGCCCGGACGGTGCACCTACGCCCGCTCTCTCTCTCTCTCTCTCTCCGCCGCGGGCCGCCCCGAAACGGCTTTTAATCTGGCCCGAGGGCGACGCGCAATAGCATACCTGTAACGCGGCTTTAACGCGTCCAACGGAAAGTGATAGCCGTGGAGGACGAGCTGCGCGTCCATTGTCGCGCGCACCACAACCTCTTGCCCGGGCATGGGCTTACGCCATAAATTTATGGACTTATGGAAGTGGTTAATATTTGGAATTTTAATGCGCCAGACCCTCTTATAAAGACACTTTTTACGAGAGGCTCCGACAGTCGGAGGCGCGCGACCACTAAAGCCTGGAATTAGCGGAGAAGATTCTATTAAGCAATGAAAACGTCTCGTTGAGATTCTAAGAAATCGCCTAGTCGGCTCTCGTTCGCCCAGCTTGTGAAAGCAACACTATGAATTACTTATTATTGCGGAGTAATAAGCAATAAGCAACGAGCAGCCGCATCGGCGTTTTCACTCTATCGGATTTAAAAGTCAGCCGGCACTCGGCGGCTGGCGGAGGTTAGCGTTGTAAAGAAGAATCTTAATGTTTTGTAATGTACCGTATTAAAGAGGCAATAAAGAGTCGAGAACTAATTCTGAAAGATGTTGTGTCCACAAATTTCGCCGGCGCTCGATCGATGCGCGAGCTTACGGAATAATTTCTTCTTTATTGGATTTTAAAACGCTAAAGCTTTTTCCTCCTCTTCTAATAAAATTTCGTCTCATCTTCGCTTATACCGGCGTCTCCGAGATTAATGCCAGCATTAAACGGAAAGTCGTTTTTAAATTATACGTCGAGTGTAGCATAAGGTCAGCGTTATATCGGTGAATACGAGAGTTCGATAAGCGTTAAATTTATACTCGGCGTATCCGCTCCTTTCAACCAATACACCGCGCGCGGTATTTCCTCTGGCCGCTGCTTCTTCGCGCACCTCCGCTCCTAAGAATAGGACGCGACTCTTCTCGGCTCAAAATCAGCCTCGCGGCCCTTCCCGCCGACCTCGCCAGAACTGACCAGCGCGCGTTTGGTGGAAGCCACGACCTTTCCGATCCGCGACGAACGAACGCCGATTTCGGCAATCGTGATCGGCAACGATCTGATAACGAGCCGTTGATCAACGCTCGACAAGCCTCGATCACTTCGAAGCTCCAACGAAAATCGGATCGCGCGCTTTCCTTCCCATGTTTACGGGAAAAATTTCACGAAAATATTTCACGAAAATGTAATGAAAATCAAATGGAATGTAATAACGCACTTTCTCTCCTCGAAAGCGTCGATTCCCGAGACTTTAAGCGGATGCTGACATAAATCAGACTCGATTGTTCCAGAGTAATCCCTCGTAATGCTTCAGCTTCTCCGAGCCAGCGAAGAAAGTCAAATTGGTCGCGCACTGGACTCGAAATACGAGATGAAAGCGAAAATTATTAACAGCTCGTACGTGCGTTCTTATCAGGAGCGTTGCGTCTCTAAATCTGCCTCGACTCGACTCGGTTTCGGCTGCACGCGTGGCAGCGCTTAGCCTAAGCCTCGTTTCGCTGGACGAAAACGCGCCCCTTGGGTAAACTCCGAAGACGCCGCGATAAAACTCATAAATCGCCCTTGACGCGCAGTCGACGTGTTTTACGACGCGGCAGCGGATCGGCGATTCGGGGACCCGCGTTTCAACGGAACCCGACGGCGTGCCTCGCGACCGAGACACTTGGCGGTTCGGCCGAGCGCGTGAACGTGGGGGACCAAAGAGCGAATTCCCGCAGGCAATTCGTGAAGCAGCGGCCCGGTGACGGCGCTGACGAGGCGGGCGTGCAAAGGCGAGGAAGATCGGGCCCATTCCGACGCGATGACTCGAGCCGAGCCGAGGGGTCCGCCGCGTTCGCGCCGCCAGACGGGCAAACGGACTGCGCGTCTGATGATGCGGCGCTCCGATCGGATAATTATACACTTTAACGGGCGACTTGTCCGCCATTGTCTTCTGACTCCGGTGACGCGTCAAATGGTTATCGCGCGAGCCAACTTTAGTTTCGCATTAAAAACTCCCCTCGCGTGCCTCTCTCAGGCTATGATTAAAATTTTATAGGTACTGCGGCGATTGTTTTATTATTGCGGGACTTTTGAAAAGGAGCGCGCGCGCGCGCCCGACTAAAACTTATGCAACGCCGTAGATTCGGAACAATCCCCGCCGATAAATGGCGCTGCTATCTTAATTATTATTTAACAAGCGATCATTTGTTTGTTTTCATTTTTGTTCGCGGATGCGATTAAATTCGTTTCTATTATTCGCATTATGTGCAGAGGCGTCGCCGCGCGATACCGACCGACTCGTCGGATGCTCGATCGCGACGATCCCAAAACTTTGCTATTCTCCTTTGTGTTGCGGCGAAAGCACTCAACAGTGATCCAACTTGTGAAATTCACACGCGATGTTGCGATTAGTTGGCCGATTAAAAAGACTTTTACGAGGCGCCAGAATCCGCGCGAGTCGGATTCGATTTCTCTTTGGCCAGAATTTGATTTTACACGTTTTCTACCAGCGTTTCGTATTATCTCGATTGGCATACGACCAGACGTTTTTAGCTCGATCGTGGCCAACGAAAAAATGAAAAATTAATTACTCTGTATTGGACATTGAGTTATATGTTCGAGTGCTCGCGAGATACTTTCGCGTGCACTCTCAAGTGTGCGCTTCGTTAACTCTGTTGATTCCAAGAGGTCGCGCTAATTTTCTAGTTATTGCAGAAATGGATTTATTGGTTGTTTCTTTCGTAATAATTAATGTAATATAAACTGGAGCGCAATTTTTGCACACGCGTAGCAGCTTTGAGAAGATAATGCTACGAAAAACACGCGTATTATCCGACGCCGTCTGCGCTGTGCGGATGAAAATCATTGTTTTTACTTCTGTAATCGAAGGTCTTTGTTTGTTTTTTCGTCGAATTCTATTTTAAGATTTAAAAGTAGTGGCACTTTTAAAATCAAAATCGGGATTAACGAAATCATTTTTTAAATAAGATAAAGTAATAAGTAGGATTAAAGCCAACAGTAGCCATATTTCATTGAGATAGCAAAATTATTATCAAGAAAAACAAAAATAACTCCTCGGATTATTTAAGTAATCGAATACATTTATTTTAACCGAAACGTATTAATAATTAAGATAATAATCGATGAAAATATTTTCTTTTCTTACGTTATGCAAAAAAATTTTGTAATCGCATCCATGAATATTTTTCTCGTTCGTGTTTGTTGTGTGCCTTTTACTTTTACAAGTTGTTTTTTTGATTTTCTGGAAACATCACGACGATCCCCGCGCCATAAATTAAAAACGTATTCTTAATATTTAAAAATGAAAAAGCCAAAGGTTTTAAATTATTGGCATAAATACATAGTTAGCAAGTTGAATTTAATTTTAAATTACAGGCGCGCGCGCGTACGTATTGAAAATATTTAAATGTATTATTTCCATTGCCAACCAGCAGAGCTGAGGTCGAATTTTCGAATTTCCGAATCGAGGCGCAATAGCTGAAATATACGTTTTGCCCATTACGAGTATTTAGTCGCGGTCGTCTTAAAAATGATTGAAACTCGCTGCTTAGTATTTAAATTGATTCAGAGAAAATTAATCTCGGACGAAATGACATTTTAAAAGAGGAAAAGCGTCGGGTTACGAAACGAGCGACGAAGATTCTTCTAACTGCACTCGTATCTTTTAAAACATTATCATCCCGTTCGTCTCTCCTTTCTCGTTTTCTAATCTTAAACGACCTCCGCATATGGCCGCTGTTGTTCTAACCTCGATTTAACCGAAATTCAGTCCCCATCGCTGCTCGCTCGCAACACAATGGACAAGGTCGACTCTTTCATCGACAACAAATTACAACCGAACACTAAGCCCGGCAAAAACGAAATCGGTTATTCTCGCCTCGAAACTTATCCTCGTTCGCTTCTGAAAGCTGCTGCTCGAGCGCTCTTTCCGTGACAGGAGGAAATTTACGAAAAAATTGTAATGACCGTTCGGGTGACAAGCCAGAGAAAAGCAAACAACGTGGAAGAGAATCGTCGAGGCCCGAAGGCTTGCGGGATCCCAAGCGAACGCTAAGCCGAACATCCACTAAAATTGCTCTCGAGGAGTAAATTAGAGGCAACAAAACGCGTCTTACGCTCCGATGGAAGTGTTCTTAGATCGGGCACTTGACGCCCGGGGTCGGGGGAGGGGGAGGGCAGCGCTTGCGGGCCCCTCGAGACGCGCGTTGAGTGATGTTATTACCCCAAATATTGTCTTTAGAGCGTCCGCGTCATTTTTTGCCTTTTAATTTTTTCGTCCCCGCCCCCCCCCCCAGACACACGTGACGCGCGCGAAACTCTCGGAGCTTAAATTCGGATCGGAGAAAGACGAATGTACCAAAGCGAGCCGCCTTTGTTCGAATAGACAGGTGTCGTCTCGCTTCGGCGTGGGAGTTACTCTTTAAATCCCAATTTAAACGAAGCGACAACATCTGTAAGACAATCTTTTCACTGGCGGAAAGGGCCGGTTACGGTCGCGGTCACGATCGCCCTGAGCAATTGCGCAGCGCTTGCTGGTGGCGCCGGCCAACTCATCGGGTAGGTGGAATGCAAATTCGGCGTTGGTCTAACGACGCGGGATTCCGAGTAGAGCGTAAAAACGGAGATGTAAGAATGGGCCGAATTCGTATTCAGTTGGAGTTAACTAAAATTACCATATTCCCGGAAGCGCGCTGGAAATAAGATGAGTACTCGATAGACCCGGTCGTTCGCTCGGTAATTATTCCTCCTCCGTCGACGCCACGAAAACCCGGCGACCTTTTCCGATGCTCACCGGGAAAACTCGAGGGAGAAATTGGGTGGCGCACGGCTCAATCCTTGCTCGCTCCTCGTTGCGATAAATAAACACGCTGGTCGGCTGGAGTCTTTTTCCGTACAATCGTTTATACAGCCTCCTCCTCCCTCTTTCCTCGTTCCTCTTTACCGTCATAAATCTTGAGCGCTCGTCCTCCCCCTCGGTCCTCGAACGCTGCTTTGTCGCTCCCGCCAATTATATTCCTTCTCTATTTATTCGTTGCTCTAGGCGAATTCTCCTTCGCACCATGCAGCGTTTAACGATATGCGGTGGACTGGAAGAGCGAAAAGGAGCGCGAGAGGGTGTTTCGAAATATGGCGCACGTGCTCAACGGGAGATCGAATTTCGAAGCTGAGTCCTCCTTGAGAGGTGCTCTTGGTTCGCCTCCCATTCCCATTTGTCGCGAGCGCGCGCGCGCGCCTCCAACGAATATTGCTCCTCCGCCGCCGTTCGCGTCCTCTTTTTTGTTTTACTGCTCTCGTCGACGCGAGAGCGGCGACAGGTAGTCGAATCGGAGGTTGCGCCGGAGATAAGCGCCGATACGCCTCGCACCAGTGCTGCAGTTGCCTGCAACCGACGGCGTGCGAACGACGCAGCGACGACGCCGGCCGATAGTGATTAGAAAGTTAATCGTCGATTAGATTTCACGGGTCCTGCTTCTCGCGAACGCACGAGCATTAAAATAAACGAAGCCGGCGTTTGTGGTAGTCCGCCGAGTAAGCGGGGGTATGGGGAGTGAAGGAGTAAGGAAGCAGAGCCAAGAGAATGAAGGAGTCGAGAGGACCGAGCGGGGAGGGGCGGCGGAAGCCGGAGGCGACGTACTCCTGCGCACAGGTAGCAAAGAAGCTTATCTCACTTTTTCATCGGAAATTTGGGCGACGCGGCGGCAGGTGGGAGGCAGGGGGAGCTCTTGCTTTTCGGACACGTGCGCGGCGAGGAAAAGGCGGCGGCTCCGGGGAACTTTAGACTCGACGCACGCGAGCTCTTGACTCTTGCTTTTTATGCGCTTGTAACGAATGGACCGCGATCGGGCTCTCCCGTCCTTTTCTCGCGGCCGCTTTCTCGGTTTCGACTCTCGAGGAGGCCGTCGGCTGGCCTTTGATAGGCCCGCGAGAACTTGATTTACCTTCGTTCTTCTTTCGATGATTGATGCCCTGCAGAGGAGAGGCAAGACTTTCGTTAATTTTTTTCTCTTCCCTCTCTCTCTCTCTCTCGAGTAATCGTAAAAATGCGGTTTCGAGACGCGGTTCGGACTAATTTTCTCACCTCGCGCCTCCTATTTGAGCAGTTACTTTAGTTCGGGCTGGGTTATGGTAATTGCGGTCACAGCAAAGCGCTTAAACTCGTCAAAAAAGAGCTTCGTTCGAGGCGAACGTGTATTCTCGAAAAAGACGGCCGAGCATTAGGATTAACTGGCTTTATTCCAGATTCGCTTGTAACTTAATTTACATCGAGCGCCTCGCTTCTTAAAGTAATTCTAATCGCTTTTAGTCGACGGTTGAGCGATGCGGCGACGCGTGTTGTGTTTCGCTGCTCAACTCTTCAAAGTCAATCTCCTTTTTCCCCAATTAGAGGCGACCAACTAATCGACTCCTCTCTCTCTTGCCGCTCGGAGGGACTCGGTGGAGCGGCGCTGCGACTCCCTGCCTTCCGGATAATCGGGCGCGTCCACTTTGTTAGAGGCTCAAAACCAAGTGCGCGCACGCATTTCGTCATTAGGGGACCGACGACTTTCCGCAGAGGTCCACTCGATCAATTTTCGTCAATGCAACGGGCCAAGAGATTTTCAGAGGTTTTCTAGCGTTGTCTCTCTCTCTCTCTCTGTTCCTCTACGTTCCCCGTATTTCACGAACGGATTTTCCACTCTTTGCCTTCCCCGAGGGACACGAGTGAACGCGGGGCTGGTCTGGTGCTCGATGCCCCCCCCCCCTATAGTCGCATGAAAGGACAAAGTTTCCCCGATTTGACAATTTGCTATTGGCGGAGTTTTAAGCCTTTTGTTTAAGTTGCCGCCGCGAAAATAAAACGTCATTCTCAAGGCGTCATTTATCAAAGCTGAATTACATAATGAAAAGTGGATTTCTTTTACGTTTCCGTTACATAAAAACTTTTTACAATTTACCATTATAAGATAAACCAGTTTAATTGTTGCATATTATATCTCTGAAATCTATTAAACGAAACAATCCAAGTTGGTAATTACGCAGTAAAACTTACATCAGATATCCCGTTTAATAAGTAAGTCTCTGTCGAAATTCTACACGAATAAAAGTTGTAAGGCCGAGGCGACTAATATAATTTAATGGGATCAACGCGAACGTACTCGACGAAAGTTTAACAATTAAACGCACAACATTTGGAGTAACAAAAGTATTTTTTATACATCGCCGTTTCTTCACCGCACGAGTTTAGTATTCGTTATTTGTCTCATATTAATTATAACAACAGATAAAATAACAATAAAAGCTATTACAGATAAACAGACAAGCTGTTTGTCTTGTAATTTATCTTGTTTAACTTTGAAACATTATTGATACACGAATCTGTTTAAACAATGAAGACTTGACTTGCTTTCTATGCTCAACGTCGATTAAATAAAGTACCAACTTTGTAAAAATATTTCTTCTTGCACAACGTAGTTTAGAAAAATATGCATTAGGTAAAACAATAACGATGATCGTAACGATAGTAATAAAATAATATGTTTATTGTGTGTCAAAAATATTGATTCGCGATATTATCTGGAGATGTTTAATGTTTTTATTAAAAATGCTTGGATTCGAATAAAGTTACTTGAAAATAGTTTTTTCCTCGAGAATGTAAAATAAAAACTTTGAATATTGTAGTATGATCTTACGAAATTCATATTAAAAGGTGACGAGATTTTTATTTCGCAAGGGAAAATTTTTTATATTACTGCGCAAAAGATGGATCGAGGATGAAAAACCTGGAATAAAAACTTTAATCTAAAAATATGGAGATGATCTACGAGAATTTTTTCAATTTTAATTCTCTTGCTCGATTAACTATTCTTATTTAATCGATTAATTAATTGTCGGGTAAAGCACGTTAACTAAAAATTCAGATTTATGCAAACAATAAGCTTTGTAAGTTTTCTTGTAAAAAGAAAATCTATCTAACGACCAAATGCAAAAAGATCGCCGTTCGCCGAGAATCTAATTGACTCAGATTACGTACTCAACTTGCAAAGTATCTAAATTTATGAGATTTTCTTAAAATTTAATGCAAATAGGCATTTACTTTCCGCGAGCGAACGCCAACACGAGCTTATAATCGAACCTAACCCTGCTAAATTAAATCTTTTAAACATCAAGACATTTTAATAGGAGATGAATAATTAATCGTCAAATCGATGTAAACTCTAACCGCGAAATAAGCTTTCATATAATTTGCATCCTTCTAATTTGTAAGCAGAAGCAGAACTTGAATAATATCTTAAATCAAGCGTTGTTGCGTCAGGGCCGAGTTATCGCAATGTCCCCTCGGTATTTAAATTTAGCGTTGCTAAATTGCGCGTCACTTCGAATTTTTCTATCTTTATCAGTCGCGTGCCACTGCCTACGCGAATCCAGCGAGAGATCGAACGGGAGCGGACGAGCCGACCAACACAATGTACACACACTCGTCTATTAATTTGGCAGACATTGTTTCGAGAGCCAGAAATGCCAACGGCAAAAAAGCCGAACAAGGTGGGTGCCTCCCCACCCCCTCGAAAGGAGGAAAATTTAATAAATTCCTATCGTAAAACACTGTGTAAAACCAGTGCTCACTCTGCCTCCGGCCGAGGCTTATATTTTAAGAGCGAACCAGTAAGAGCACCGAGAGTGAATTTTCCAAATTCCTCGGAGACGGAGGCTTTGAAAAAATGACGAATTAATCGGGTTCCACTCCGTCTGCCGAATTTAATAAAGACCCCCACTCGCTCGAAGACGTTCGAGTTTTACGGAGGCGATTGCTCGATCCTCGTAAAAGACACGGCTACTCGAAGCAGAAGCTCAAGAGAGTCGAACTGACCCCGCCGACTAGAATAACCCATCCAGGCGGATTTCCCTTTACGCACCGCGACACGACCTCCCACCGGCAGCTTCCAGTGCGCCCAGTGCCAAAAAGTGGCGCGACCAGCGGCGATCAAAGATTATGCAAAGCCGAAAGGACGCGTGCCGCGGCGGCGATCGACGAAAAGCAACGACGTTTTTTCTCTTTTGTTTTGGTGCTCGCGACGTGTCGAGCCGCCGATCGGTGCTCGAGCAATTAGAGACTCGCGCTCGCGAGTATAAACAAAGATATCGGGGCCGCGAGAACAGCGGCGGACGTCGTCGGAAAAGTCCCCTCCCCGAGCGCGTGCGGAGGCGCCGTCTGCTCCTCGCGCCGGCGACGTCCACGTGCTTTCCCCGGCGAGCGAAGGGAGGGAGGGGCGCCGCAGCCGCAGCCGCAGCCGTAGCCGCCACCGCCGCCGCCGCCGCCGCCACCACCGCCACCACGCCGCCGCCGACGGGGAGGAGAAGCGTGGATAGACCGAGTGCGTGCGGTACGCGCCGACGATTCGCTCGGCTCAGTCTCAACTGTGAAAAGAGAGCGAGAGCGCGAGAAGTTTCAGTAACGCGATGGTCATCCGGCTGGCAGGTCGCGCGGCTCCGAGTTCCGCTGATGGCCCGAGCTGCTAGGCATTCCCCGATGAGACGTCGAGTCCTGGAGCAGAGCAACGATGCCCACGAGAACGGAATCTGCACGCACTGCTTTGCAAAGTGTAAGGACACCAGCTCCCGCCCAGGCCCTTGCGCCTCCTCTTCCTCGCCAATAACGCTTTTAATTTGGGAGCCGAAGAATTCGCCTCGACGGCTTTCCCCGCTCGAGCGCCTAAAATGCCCAACGGAAAAAAAGTCGGAAATTTCGCCAACTCCAGAACGCGTCGGCGCTCGTAAAACTTCATCAAACTGTTTACACCTCCATAAAAGTATCATCGTCGGTGCGCGATTATTTCATCGGGGCTTCGGCGTCGCGACTCGTTTATATTTAAATTGCATTCCTCTGATTAGCGCTCGCCGAGGGCCGCGAGATTTGCTCGAAGAAAAACGGTGCCCGGAAAATGGCGCGAGGCTCGATTAGTGCGAACGGCGGCCCCGGTTGGCGTGACGGGAGGCGGCGACGGCGGCGTGGGAGCGAGCGAGCGAGCGAATGATTAATTAGCCTCCATCGGACCGGCGAGCCATTTAGTTTTGCGGTTTCCGAGTGGGCGAAGGGCCAGAGGGAGGAACGCGGAAGCGACGAGCGCAGCAACCTGTCCTTCGCCCCTCCCCCCTGCGAGTGCGGGTGCCGAGCTTTGGGAGGCGAGCGGAAACGCCGTCGACGTTTTTCTATTGCCTTGCCCCGGACGATGGCTGGTGCAGTGTCTGATACATCCGACGTTTGACGCCCGTCCCCCTGGAGCTGCTTGTGCTGCTGCCCCTTCCTGTGTACACGAGCAGAATGTGCGTGCTTTATTTCAAGAGCTTCGAGGTCTCCGCCCGGGCGCAGCCCCTTAACGTGGAAACCAGTTTTAAACATTCCGCCGCCGAGGACTCGTGCCACGTGACGAGTGTTAACAAAAACGGGAACGGCAACGGGAGCTTCCATCTCCGCGTTTCCGTTAACCGCCTCTTCTTCGAGTCCACGCTGCGCCGTCTAAGCGCGGCCTTTCGACCCAAAAGCTAACGACCCTAAGGCTAAATCGCAGCTCGATAATTAATTACAGCCGCGCGTGTTTCTCTTCGTTTTCAACGTAAACTGCCCCCGCACTAAACGAAAAATCGAACAAACATTGTTTATCAGTCCTAGCTTAGCCTTTTTAATGTGCTTCTAAGGTCGAGCGGTTGATTAGTCCCCAGAGAGATTAGCGGCTCGTCCAAGCGCTGCGTCTCGTGTCCGCGATAATTATCGCTCCGAGATAATCCAAGTTTCGCTCCCAGATAATAATCGGCAGGCGAGATTCCGATTTCGGCCTGTGGGCTGTTAAAAAGGCTCGCTAATAACGCCAATCGTGCCCAGCGATTTTACGGCGAGCAGAGGAGTGAAGCCGAGTTTATAGTGTAAGTTGGCCCGCCAAAATACAAATGTTTACGAAAAAGTATCACTCGAGAGTGTAAGCCGTGACTGCAGAAGATATAAAGGCTACGGATCTCGCGCTTTCCAATGCTATATTCGTAGTAGTATTTAACGGAGTGATAAATTGGTAGTGCTAAAGTTTTCCGTGCCTACGTCGAGGTTAAAAAAGGTATTTGTTTCCTTCCGACAAAATTATTCTTCGAGTTTTGGGAGATAATTCACTCCAAGTTTGTCGAGTTTGGAAAACTTGCAAAAGTTGGCAAAAGATTGAAACTTTTGGGAGTCGATAAAATTTGAGAACCGAATAACCGGCAAAGAGGAATTGCCGAAATTTTTTCGAACCCAGCCCCGCGTCTCGAATTTAAAAATAAAGTGTTTGTTGTGAATGTGAGATCGAAATGTGGTGGGGCGCACTGGTTAAGGTTATTAGAGCTTCGGTGTACATGACTCACGACTCGCGCGCGTCATTCCATTCATTAATAAACACTACAATTGTAACGAAATTTTTTCAAAACAAGTGAAGCTCGCTAATGCTCCGAAACTGTGGACGTCATTGAGAAGTACTTGAAACACATGTCGACTTTAATTCCACCATCAAATACATTTTTATTCACTTGCGTCAGGCCGAAATTAATTAGCGAGATTATAATTCACTGATGGGAACTACTGTGTGAACTTTACTAAACGAGGCTGAATTGAAAACGTTGCCTCGACGTTTTATGGTTTTTTTCATAAACCGCGAGCCGAGAAAAATATTTTCCCTCTCACGGCTACCGGTGATCGATCGATCCAATATTTTATTATAACATGGAGGCGAGTGCCCGTACGTTTCGAGAGCCCGAGAACGTATCGAGAAAATTCATCAAAGAGAGATATACATTTTAACTTTTCCGACAGCCCGTTCGAAGTTACGAGTCGAATTTTTAAACAAATAGAAATATGCGATTTCCTCGGTGTGAATTTATCGCTGCGACTTTTGTTTTCTTTCCCTTCTTTTTGTTCGTCGCCTCGCGATTCCCCCTTCCCGATTAAGTGAAATACGGCGGCGCGCATCGTTGAAAATCATCCGCCGGCGAAAAGTTTATTTAAGGAAAGCGACTCGCGATAGTAACATTACCGCGGATTCGTGTCAAAATATTTGCGGAATGTACGAGCAACCGCGCGTCCCCTGAAAAAAAGACGTCGTCTTTTAACGATGTTGTTCTCCACACATTACGCGCGTACAAAGATCCATTCAAGCTTCCCTCTTCGTTGCTCTTTCATTAGTGTCGCTGGAACTCGGATAATTGAGAATAAAAATACATTCGTGCAGCGTTTCTTTGCCAGCGGATAAAAACGCGGCGTTTTTCCTTTTTTATTAAATTAGAAGGGGCGCGATTACAAGATAAAGTCGCGTTGCCTTGCGGCAGCACGAGCGTGAAAAGTAAAAGTTCCTCTCGACGCTCTTGCTCTGGCTTCCGCCATTATTTTTCCGAATCAATTATTCTCTGAAATTTCGAAACTTTGCGTAAATATTATTGTTAACGGATTTTTAATAAAACAAACACTCCTCGCTCACTTGTTTTGAGCAATTATCAACGTTACGCAGAAATTGATAATTAAACCGCAACGCAGCCGCGAACGTATTTGCAAAAAGTAACGGCATTCGGTCAACTTCCAGGCGAGCAGTTCTCGACGCGCAAACTGTTGATCGAGGATGCGCACTCGCGTTCCCCAAATTTGCAAAAACGTAATTCTGAATTAATGCCGCAAAGTTCGAGAGCAGAATGCGCTTTGGGAGTGCGGTCGAGTAGCGCCGGGGATCATCGGCAAAACCATGCAAATTACCTCAAACTTCGCAATCTAAAATACGAATCGCGAGTACGAACAGTCGCCTCGATACGAATAAATGAACGAATAAACAGGGACAAATGAATTAAGCTGCTTTCGTAAGATACGCGGTGGGTCCCTTGGCAAATTCCTCGAGCTTATCGACGAGAGAAATGTTAATCGCGCGCGTCGCGTACGCGGCACAGGCAGACGCGGGCGCGCGTGCGCACCAGCCCATTACGCCGCGAGAAATCGCACGTGCGTTAATCGACCGGTGCGAACGCGTTGTAACGTTATAATAAGTGCGACACTCACCCCCACCCGCTCACTCGCGCGAGCGACTCTCGCGATAAGCCGGCCGAAAATGATTTGTGCGGCTAACCTTTCCTCGCTACCAATTTACGCGCGATAGTTTATCGCGAGAGCAGATGGAGATATTCCTCCGATAAAATATCCGTGTTCGATGCCGGAACCATTACTCGCCGCCCCTTCTCTCCGATACTACCGCGCGATACTCGACATTTCAAATTAGACAAAGAGAGCGCTTCCGAGCAAAGAGGTAGTAAATCGACTTCGCTCGGGGATAAGTTCTCAGGGCCACTGGTGGACTCTCAGCACCGGGACCAATCGCCGAAACGGAAACGCGAGTAGCGAGTAGCGAGCGAAGAATGCAGAACAGAGCGTAAAGACTCGCGCAGACGACGGAGGCTCAGCGGATAGGAGAGAGCGGAAAACGAGAATTAATGATCGGGGCGAGCCGTTGCTTTGATTTATGCGCGAGCGGAAAGCCATTTTTCGCTTTTCGCGCGCGTCTCGCGTCGCACTCGGCGGAGGGTGATTGGGTAACGGGTGCGCGCGTATCGAGAGCAACTGTCCGGCCCCGCCGCGGAAACTACCGCGTCCAGGCGCACATGTGTGCGCGAGTCACATTGAAATGCATGTCATCTGTCGCGCGTAACTTACACGCACGAGCAAGTGCATTCGGAGGCGGTCTTTGTCCGCCTCGCGCACGCGCATTTTTTCAGGCCTCGCTTGCGCCATCATCTCGCGCGAGCGCACGTCCGCGCAAAGTGCATCCGAGCAGTCGATTCGAATGCAAGCCGCCGATGCCGCTTTGTTGTAAACTCCGAGCAGTCGGATCGGGGCCAAAGAGCCGTTTATTAAAAATGCAGGCCTTTCCGTGGCGGCGCTGATGCGCATAAATTACGTTTTCCGGCTGTCGGTCGTCGAAAAAAAAACCAGTTTGTCGAGCCAATTAGTTACGAACGCGCGACAAAAAGAGGATCGAAGCGCCGGATTGATTTTGTCCCGCGAGTCCTGTTAAGGCTCGGAGGGCGCGTCTATTGTTAGCGGGGGCACTTCTGAAGGAGGCGCAGGTGCAGTCGCGAAAATCTCTCGAAACTGGCGCTCGAGTGCGCGACGACGCGTCGTGACTCGAAGCGTAAACGGGCCGCACGACGACGCCCCGAGCGCGATTACAAATTCCTGGCGCTTTTCCTCCCCCCCCTCTGGCTCGGGTGCCCTTTCCTGTCGCGCCTCCGTCCGTCCGAGTATTTTTCCGCCTGGTTAGCCGACGACGGCCGCTCAACCGCGCTCTTTTTACCTTCGTCGCTCCTTTCCGCGAAAAGCGAAGGCTGCCTGGGAAAACGTGGGCCCTTGCCTGCCGCGCCTCTCCCTTCCCCTGCGGCAACATTCCGGGGCTCGCTTTTCCATTTTCCACTTGCCGTTATGGCGCAAATATTACGCCTCTGCTCGAGCCGAGAGCGTCAAAAGCCTCGTCCTCGTGCTTTTGGCAACCAATAGGATTCTGTAGGGCCTTTGATCCGCAGCTACGGCGGTCGCAGCGCAGTCCGGCCGAGTTATTTCGCAAGCGTGTGCAGAAATATTTTAAATACGAGGCGAGCGCCAGCCGATTGACAGCGCACGGGCTGCATTATTATGATCGTCGGACTCGCGGAGCGCATCTTTAATCCCGCGCGATAGAAAGGGAAATTCGCCGGCGTGTGCGTGATAGGAATCGCGGAGTTGTCGCGTCGCGACGTCGCTTGGAAAAATGATCGCATTGTTTTTCCCCGGCGACGGTCACAATGGCGCATACATTAGCCGGCGCTGGCTAATAGGCGAGCAGCCGTCGGTAGCCCGCCCCACTCCTCCCAGGCGCAAAAAAATATTTTCGTTGGGAAACGCCGGCCGATCTTCGAACGCGTTTGCGAGCAACGGTCGAGGAAACACTTAAAAACGTCTACTTTTCGGCCGGAGAAAAATGCGCGCTCGGCCTTTCCCGAGCGCTCGTTTCCACATTTTTCGGTCGGTTGCGTGCGGAGCGCCTGTTTACACGCGACCTTTAATTAGCGTTCGGCAAAAGAATCCTGAAAATCTCGGAAAGACTTTATTACAAGCTTCGTAAAATTGTATGTTTGTAAATAGCCAGCGGTGTATTTGTAAATGCTTCTGTGAACTTTGGCTGCAGGTTTGCGGGCGATTTTTACCGAATAGGAAGATAAGCAGGACACGAGGTCGTGCGACTGCGACTCGAGATTCGACGCGTACAAGTGCGCGCGGCTAAAATTAGGCTCCCGCGTTTTCGCGTCGAATCAGCGGCATTTTTATTACGCGCGTGAAAAGCAAAATCGTCGGGGAGGGGACGTGCGAGGCATTTCGAGTTTGCAGTCTTTCATCTTCTGTTTCGTCGTAAATTAGTCGCGAGCGCGGCTAAGTCTTACTAGCCGGTCATTACTGCATCCTCGAAACATTGTAAACTTTAGGGGCCGCAATTCGAGCTCGCAAATATTATCAGTCACAGCGGGCGAATCGCATTCGTACAAGTACTAATTTGTGGAGAGGAAAGAGAGCGAAAACAAAAGCACTCGTGTGCGGGACCTTCCCTAGCATCTGGCTTCTGCGACTAGATTCTATTTTTGTGGGCCTGCGTGGCTTTCCCCTTTGTACTCCTCTGTTCCTTTCTCCAGTGGTCACGTGGTTGTCATTCTGATAAGCCGGGTGAAGAAGATGCGCGGGAGGTGCTTTCGGTAGTCATAGTGTTGGGCTCGTCAGTCGCCTCGAATTGTTACGTCGACCAGGAGAGAGAGAGAGAGAGAGAGAGAGAGAGAGAGAGAGAGAGAATATGAGGCACGGAAACGCGTTGCTTTTCCACACGCTGCGTTTATACGAAGGCGTGGCAATAAAGAACGACTTTTTCGCTTAAAACGCTCGTAAATCGCTGGGCCCGAAGGAAAACCGCCGTTTTCTCTTCCTCCGGCGCTCTCACGAGCCCCAGAAGTGCCACTTGAACTTTTGATTACGAGAACGCGCGAGCTAATTACAACGTAGGGACCTTCCACTTTAATGCATTCGTCGTCGTCGGCGTCGACTTCGGCTTCGGCTTCTCCGAGTTCTTCCCCGATCTTTTCCGCCGGAGCTGTTTCGGTGAATTATGAGGTGATAATGGCTTTTAACGATGATAGCTTACTATTTTAAAAAAGGGGGTGGGCGAGCTTAAGTGGCGTATAGGCTAGACTAAACGGTGAAACTGGCCTCTGCCGCCGCTCCCCTCCCGCCTTTGTTCGCAAGACTCGACTGCAAATTTAGCTCGTTACGAGATAAAATTACACATCTTTCTATCATTATTATCTCGAAAAGCCCGCACAAATTTATATATTTATACATTCGGAGTATAAATTTGCACGCGAGTCTTTGGCAGTCGCACGATGTATAATCTCAGCCCAATTTAACGAACTCTTCCGCACTCGTTGATTTCGCATCGCTTGTTAATAGGAAGGATCGATTAGTCGGCGGCCGGTCAACTTTGCGAATATTTCGCGACGCGGCCGAAAAATAACGCGACTCGAATGCTCGCACAAAGAGAATCTTGCAAGCAGTTGAATAATGCGCTAAAATATTGCAAGTACCTGGACTATCTACGTGTTGCAATTGTTATACAATTTAGTATTCTGGTCGTTAAATAAAACTCGCATTAAACGCCGGAAAAATGCGCTTAAAAATTCGCGCGCTCTGATATACGAGCAACACGTTTACGATGCACGTTATATCTAAATTCCAAAATGTTCTCGCAGCGTTAATTATCGCGTGTTTTATTAAATAACAAGAGCGTTTAAACATTATTTCAATCGTAAAATAAAAAGCTCTTCAAGCTTTACGCCCAGAGTTTATTAATTCTCGCTAAAGATTTAAGTGCGCGCGCACCAACTTGGCTCGCGTATTTCCGATTTTTGCGAATCTCGAATCCCCGATAATTAGAGGCGGCGGCGGCAGCGACTTTTATTGCAATCACGCGCAATAATTTAAAGGCGAAATCTGTCGAGGGGCGAATTTTGCAAACGAAGGACGGAAAGGAAAGTGGCGAGCGAGTGGCTGGAAGACGGAGAGAAAACAAATTGCCTCGGTATTTATTATTGTCTAATGTAACTGTTGGCATTTCCTACTTTAATGACTCTCTGTGCGCGTACTCGTTAGTTCTGTTTGTAAACTGCAGAGTCTCGGCCGCGTCCTCGGGACAAGAGGAAGAAAAAAGTGGAACACGTACCGCCGCGAGATTCAGAATGCGCACGCACCTTTTTTATCTATTCAGCTGTTTTCCTTTTTCGTGCGCAAGCCTCTCTCGACTGGTGGTGCGTCCCTCTTTTTCCCCCGAACGCATCTCGTCTTGTTTATTTTACGCAAGAGCAGCGAAGAAAAGTTAAAAGTCTTTTCCGGCTTCCGTTCTCGAGTCGCGGTGGCAGCGGCATTTTTCACCGCGTGCGTTTCCCCACTCGAGGAAGGTGAAACGACTCGTTGTTTACAAGGCACCTCGAGAACGTCTTGCGCTTATTGTATCAGAGGGCGGCGAATAATTTAATTCCTTCGTTTGGAGCACCAGACTGAAACGTCGATCTCCCTCGTGCAGTTTGACGCACCAATCGCGTATCGATAAACTGCTCGAGCCAATCGATCGATCGACTCGATTTTTAGGGCACGCGAACTCGTGCGTCTTTGATCTTTCGAGCTTTCCTCCCACGACTAAGACCGTTTTAACAAATAATCTGCATAACCCGTTCGGCCTCGGTACTGTGCTTTGCAATCATAATGTAAATTGAAGTGAAAGCGCGAATCGTGGAAGACAATACCTCCATTCGATCAAAGCTGAAAATTGCGCTCTAGGCGAGTTAAAAAGTAGTTGGCCGTTCGGTCGAAAAGCCACTATCAGCATTATTTCTTAAAGCTCGGCCTCAAAACTGTTCAAAGTATCGCTGCTCCCGTTCGAGCGGCAGACGAAACTTATTACGTATTTATCCGTTGGCTCGGTATTTGTTGACGAAAGCAGCTGTGGAAGAGCCTATCCAGAGAATATTCAGGCTCTGAGGTCTGATAAACAGAAGGCATTTTCATTCGCCACGTAGTGGAGCGAACGCGGAAGCCGCTCGGCCCGAAGATGCCTCCGAGCTGCTCGCCAGCAACCAGCCGCTTTCAGCGTCGGGAACAGTAATCGAAAACGGGGCGCAGATGCGTCGGAGCGGCCCGCGCGAGCTTCGTCCGGGAGGAGACCGTGGGGGGGGGCGGTGGTGCAGTCATTGTTCGGCGGCCGCGGGCCCGTCGCGCGACAATGGAATCGGACGTTTTGTCGGGCGCGCGCGCGCGTGCCCTACACGCTAATGAAAGGGTTGCACCTCTGCGCGTACGTCGAACGCGAGGAGCGCCGGCGAATAACTAATGCCAAGCGAGCGCAGTGCCTGCGAACGATTTTTGCACGCGCGCGCGATTGCCAGCCGCGGGTTCTCAACCTCGGTCACGGGCGCGGCGTGCGCTTCCGTGGGAATGGGACTACTCGTCTGCAGCCGCACAATGCGCCTCCCGGCTGTCCTTCGAGCGCGGGCGCGCGTGCGCAGGGACATAAATTGGCTTTATGGCCCGAGTTGTGCGAGTCGCGCGAGTTGGGCGCAGCGGCGATTGTGATGTCTGGGATGAGACAGTTTGACGCGCGCGCGCGCGCAAGGGAGCCGTTAATTATTGGCCCTGAGGAATTGTTCTTTGGGCTCGTTCCGCGGAATATATATTGTGCGCGCCGAGCGCAATTAATCGTCCTGGCGAGTCTGCGAACTCCATCGGCATTGCGCAATCGCTCGCACCGCCTCGGAACAAGGCCGAAACAGGTTTTCCGAGCGAACAATGTACCAGAGCGCACCGCTATGCGTTCGGTAATGTCAGTCATTTCTTGGTCAGCGAGATGCAAGATCGCGTCCGTCGAGCCGACGCCGCGGGGGGGGGGCGAGGCGGGGCGAGGTAGTCGCGGTCTCGCAGTCGCACGCGCCCAGGAAGTGAAACAAACGGGAGCAATTTGCGACGAAGGTTGCGAATTTACGTTTGCACAGATGTATCGGTACGACTCGGATAATTTCACGTATCGAATCGCGTTTCGCGCGCGACACCCGGTGCGCTTGGACTCCTCGAAGCCGCGGGCACAGCTCGGTTATCCTCGCAATCGGAACCTCTGTTTACTTAGCCGATTACTTTAAAATTGCAGTTACGCGCGCGGTTGTGCGAGAGGAAACGATCTATGCGCTGGTTCCGATAGTCGAAAAGAGCCTCGCTAGACGCATGCGCGCAGGAATAAAAGCCGGCAAAAACGCCGAGCGAGGTAGTAGTGCGCGTTCCGGGACATTTCGCACGCGAATCCATCCAGCGACTCGTCGCGGAGCCCAGCACTGAATAAAAGAGCAAAAGAGCAAACTCGATGACCCAGTTTTATGCAGCGGAGAACGAAGCAAAAGGTCTACGCTGGCGGAAGTTCCCGTGCCGAGCTCCGAGTTGGAATCGATGGACCGGAAGCGGACACGTGCCCAAGATTCTACGTGCACAGACTTGTTCATCCACTCAGTGGGACGAGCCACGGTTGGGTCTTGAAGCGAAACAATGAGTCCGTTCTGATCGGTCGTCCGGGCAAACTTGCATTTTCCGCCGCTGGAACTATTGCCGAGCGACAGGACTTTTATCGTCTCTATCGGACGATCGACTTTCTCGCTTATTTGTTGTTCCTCCTGTCTGGGCTGCGCGGATTACCGAGCAGCGCTAAACGAAGGCAGAGATTTAGTGCCAACGTTACTTTATCGAACGAAACCCCCACGAAACGAATATTTGTATTTTGATAAGGCATAGTGTGTCTTATTGGGGATGGAACGTCACTATTTCAAGAACCGAAGTTGCTTCGCTCTAATTTTGGTTTGCGCGGAGCGGAACGACTTCTTGCCGAAACTCGTAGCGCAGGCTGCAGGAATTTTTAATTAAATTTTACCTCGACTTCACTTGAGATTATCTAAATTAACAAGTCGGACAATTGTTCGTAAACGACGTCTGGTAAAAAGTTACTAGATTGACAAACGAACAGCTCTCCGTGTAGCGTTTAAAGTTATCTCCTCTCGCTTGCTTGATCCTTTGACGCGTAATTGAAAAAATTGGCGAGTTTTTAAATCGATAACTAGCTGGTGATTAAGCGGCGCTTTTCATTAACTTTTTTCAACTTTCTTTTCCGTTATTAAATGATAAAATATCGCCGCGTAGCTGAGCTAGGGCGAGAGCAATTTGAAATTAATCGAATGACAGATATTTGGGCTTTTGAGAATATTTACGTTTCGTTATTTCACTATTTCCAGGTGTTCTGGGACGGGGAGCGCGGGTAAAAATGTTTATTCGCTCCCCGGAAATTAATTATCCTTACAATAATCCCGCGCCTCGTTTTTCATAAACTAGATCTGGCATTCGCGTCGGCGAGGAAATTTCCATTTTAATTTTTGCTAAACGCATTTTTAATAGCGCGATTAAATATGCAAATGCGCTTTTAAAAAAGAAATTGCACTTTTAGCGTGGCTGCATCGAATTATCAGTCGCTATCTCGGCAACTGGAAATTTCATTCTAAAATAAGTAGCCGCTATAGAGTGCCGAGATTTCTCGCCGGATAAAACGTTTGTAATTATTAGTTTGGCTATCAAGCCGAGCAGATCTAACATTGTCGTTGATATTTCAGGCCGCGAAGGACTTTTCATTGCATTTCCGATCTTTCCTTTTTCTCTCTATCGAGCAATTAACAGACGTCCACGGCGAAAAAGACCTCGCTAGTTTATTATAATAATAAGAAAGCCTTTTACGAGGGCATAAACGGCGAGCGCTCGAGCCGTTTCGCGGACGCCAGACTTTCGGGCAATATTGATTTTAGTAGTTTAGGCGAAATTATTGTACTTTGTAAGCAAAAACTGCTCTCGGCTTTTAGTGTCACTGGCGATCCCAAAAACGCGCGCGCGCGCGTGTGTGTATGTCGGCGAGGAATGACGAGGTATGACTAAGGTCGGTGCGGTGAGCACGTGTCGAAAACCGCTCGTCTTGCCCAATTACGTTTTCAATTGACGCCTTTCTCGGATCGGAATCGGTATTCGCATCGCGACGCACTGCAATTGATGCGAATCCTCCAATAGTTAAGCGGGGTCCATTAGCCGAACTTCGCGCGATAAATAAGAGCGCTCCTCGTTTTTTCTCTCTCCTTCCTCGCTGCCCACGAAATTCGTCAGATGGTAATAGATCCGGGGTCAGGCTGAGGCAGGGAGGGGGGGGGGTTACGCTTAGAGCGACATGCTGCGGAGCTTTATTTTATCGATATAAATCAACGGCCGGTCGCTGTTCCCGATCCAAGCCGAGACGCGTAATGCTATTTAAATGCCGACCGACCTTATGCGGAGTCATCTGCTAGCCGAGGCTTTTGCAGACGCACACGCGCGCGTCTGGCGCGGCAGTTTCGGGGGAAAAGGACTCGCGCCAATCCTTTCCTCCTCGCTCCGATGCAGCCGAGGAGATTTGAAGTCTCGTCATTTCTCCGCGGTGGTGCTCGATCCGAGCGCTCGCCGAAAAGTCCCTAGAGAGAGAGCAGAAGTAACGCGTCGAGAACAAAGGGATTGCGCGACAAGGGAATCCACTATTTTCGATTCGCCGCCATTAAGTCGATCGGCCGACGCTCGTTTCGCGGAACGCACGCGATTAATAAATTGGAGAACACTTTGGGACGTCGAAACGCAAAAGCCTCGAGTGCGTAAGTTGGCGACGGGGAGAATTCGCTGAATTCCAAGTTGGACTCGCCAGCCAACGATTCGCTCCTCGAGTATTCCGGCGCTGCTCCGGACGTCTTGCAAACACATTCGAGACTAAAGAGCCGAGGGCGAATCAAACGATTTTAGGATGTTTGCGAGCTGCGGACGACATTCAAAGTCCACAAGTGCACGAGAGACTTTTATCGCGCCATCGCGTGTCTTCGAGTTGTCACGGAACGCTCTCGCAACGATAAATTATTCATAAATCGAGCTCTCCCTTTGAATTTCTGCCTCTCCTCCATTCGAATTGCCTCCATTGTTATTGGAAAGCGTCTCGCTGTGCAAATTCCTGGCAAACCAATTTGATTATCCCATTGTGTGCGTCGATACCATAATCGATACCACTTTCTCGTCCTCCCGAGGAAAATGCCTGCGACTCGAAAGATTTGCCCAGAGAACGTTGGAGTCGTCGGCGGAGCCCAGCACGGAACAAACGAACGTCGCCGTCGCCGCCGCCGCCGCCGCCTAGGATTTTGGCTTATCGTCGTGACCTCGTTTTGCGCTCGCTGATCTCCAAACCGAAAGTCGCGACGTTAAAATTAGCACCGCGTCAGGACTATTTTCGACGCAGAACCACTGCGCGGAGTTGTCCGCCTGCCGGAAGACAGTTGCTTGATGGATGCGGGCCTCCGTGGACTCGCCGCGGGCTGCCTCCTCCTCCTCCTCCGCAAATCCGCCGAGAGATCAGCGGCCCTCGCAACAGCAGGGAAGCGCGCGCTCCGATGGAGAGCCGCGCGACAAGTGCCGACGGGGACGTTCGCCGCAGGCCCCGCGACCGGAATCAGAGCCAGAGAATAAGAGAAGCGCGCGCGGCTCGAGCAGCCGTGCAAGTGCAGGGGGTGGGGCTGCGGAGCCAGTGTCGAATGTTGGTCTTTGCGCGAGCGAAAGAGACTAGTCAGGTTTGGTTACGTCTTGTCAAGCACCCGTAATCGATACCCGGGGCTGTTTGCGAGCGCCCGCTTCTCCGCGTACGGCTTCTTTGCCTCCCCGAGCATCTCGCGGAAGCCGCCGAGACTTTCGTTTTCCTTCTTCTTCACCCTTCCACTCGGAATTCTTGGGCCGTCGCTTCGGCTCGCAGAGGCTGTGCAGACCCGAATCCCCTTCGGTGATCGAGTGCACCGTATCATCAGCATCATCTCGAATGCTACCGTGGCGGTGCAAATTAGCTATGCCCTCGTAATTGAGGATAAGAACCCTCATTCGAGTTGGGCTTTTGAAAAAGCTTCGTTAATTCGGGAGGGGCGGGGTGTTCGGGAAACGTCAATAATCCTGTATTAGTCCAAGTACTTGGCACACACATCATACCTTTTATTTTCGCCTTTGGCTTGTAATTTCGGGAAGCTCTGCCATGTTCTTATCCGGAGGAACCGATAGTTATCAATTTGGCGCTCGACGGTGGAAGATGCGCGCCGCGCACGTCCCCCATGTTCTCGTTCTCCGCGGAAGACGTCGAGCGAGCGAACGAGCGTCTCTTTATGGTTGGCGCCTCGAAACGAAGCGAGCGAGCGACTATCTTTAGGATCGCTATTAGCGCTTGATTTAGCCCGCGTAGTTAATAACTTTTGCAATTTGTATTGGTAGTTTTCCAGGAAAAAAGGGGAGACTCGGTTGGCTCGGGCAGACGTAAAATACGAGGAGACAAGTCATCTAATGATCGTCGATTCGCTGGTCTCGCGACGAAAAACAAGTCCGAGATATTTCATCCGCCAGAATGAGATTCGGCGAGAGAAATGTCTATTAATCAAAATATAAAATTCGAGACAGTTTTATATCGAATTCGAATGGGCGCTTCGAGGCCCGAGTGTTTCTACACGCGAGAAGGAGTCGAGTTTTTGTCGATTTAGGCTGTTTACTTTCATTTATGGCTCGGGAGATTGTGATCTATAGCTGAACTCGAAAAATGAACGATCCTTGTCGTGTTGTGTATCGGCTGTGTATACTTAAAAATTGTTATCGATTATACGAAAGGTACATAAGTGATTTATCGCGGCGTAGAAAAAACTTGAAAGCAAGGCTCGTTTTAAGAATTTCGCTCATTTCGTCGGAAGCGATGGAAATTTGCAAAATTCGACGAATGCCGTACAATCGTTTTGGCTTGCATTTTCGCAATAATCATGTTAATAAGTACATTCGAGTCATTTCTGTACGTAACGCGTGTAAATTACGAATGACGACGCATTATGCAAGCAATTTTGCGCGGAATAGTGTGCAGAATGCAGTTGCAGCGTTGCTCGGATACTTTTCAGTCTCTCGTATGTTATTGCGGGGATGACTCGTTTATTAAATTAACGAAATTGTATAAAGGATGTAATTAATGAATTATTTATGCCAACGCGTTCGAAACGCACGCGTCTGGCTGTGATTTAGTAATTTTTAAGGCTGATTCATTTGGTCCGCACGAGACGGGTGCGAAGTTTCGCAAACGAAATCTCCAATAAATTACAATAAGCGCCAAAGCGTGAGCCGTGCGCAGGCGCAAAGGAAAAACGAGCGATTAGACTCGTCGCGGCTTCGTTTCGCGTCTTTTGCATATATGTAAGCGTCATCGAAGCAATTAATGCAAATCCGACTCTTCCTTTCGATTGCCGAACTTTGGCAATAATTAATTTGGACTCGGCGACGTGGCGCAAAAATTGGGCCGCGCGGGGGTGAGACGCGGAGGAGGAGAAAATAAATACACGAACTCCCGCAGCCTTAGCGACTCTTGATTAATTGAATCCGCGACGAGAGCCAGGCTACAAAATAGAAGCGCAGGAGCGAGCGGACGAGGGAGAGAGAGAGAGAGAGAGAGAGAGAGCGGGGCTCGGGCCACCAGCAGTCGGTCTGCGTTATGTACGCGGCTCGAGCTTCTTGTAAGCCAAACCGCAAAACGCATGCGAATGAATGCGCACCGAGACACAACATTAGTTAAATTACACAAATGAATTTATTTGAGTTTCGCGTTATTTATTCAAGAATACGTTTCGTTATTTTAACCTCACATTAGCTCGACTTCTCATGCATAAATATGCGTAATGGAGATATTTGTTTTAATTACCAGCTTCGGTAATGTCATTTTCTTTATTTAAACCGATTTTTTATTCGTGGATGCACGTGGGTTGCGCGAGGCAGACGAGTCCCGATCGAAGTTTATTAAACGAGCACCGTTCGTTTATCCGGAGACGACCCAATTCCTCTTAAATTTGATAAATAGGGAGGATTAATAATTTTCCCCGAGGTCGAGACACTCGAATTGTACTCGAAATCGCAAAAACAGTTCCCGTTTCTTTGGTAACCGGCCGACACCCGAATCCTGCACTTGTGTGTGTGGTTATGCAAGCGACGCTCTCGACGCAGTTTAGGGCGAATATGTAAGTAGCGCCCGAAAGATCTGCAGTCCTTCGGGAGCGATTCCGCTGCTCTTTTTAAACACGAATCCCTTTTAAAATCCACTTTTCGAACAAGAGCCTGTCTTATCGACTAGGCGCGAATAAAATAAGACGCGGATTTTCGAGTTGTGGCCCGAACTTAGTACGTGGCGCCAGTGAACACGTTCGCTTAATTTCCCTGATTTTCCCTTTCGGCGGCGCACGTCCGTCCCGAGCGAAAAGCAATAAAATAACCACAGAGCTGCTGGGCCCGTTTCGCCGAAAGGCATCTCGTTGCTTTCCACCGGTGCTTTCTCATATTAAGGACGCCAATCGCGGTGACAGCTTTTTACTCCGGACACAAAACTGGTCGCGCCGATAGCGCGAGGCATAAGAAAATCCCCGGAGGCCGAGGCGGAAGTCGCTCCCGATACGCGAAGCAGTCGGAAAAAAGGACAAACTAAGTCAAAATTGAATCTTAATGTTATAGTACAGGTTTTTGGATTTTTGCGAGTAGTGACGCGCGCGACTTGGATAAATAACGCGAGCCAGAGCCGGAGCTACAATTTTCATATTTTCATATTCGCAGATAATTTCGCTTAAAGTGTGGATTGATAAAGCACTAAGTTTCCAGCAACCGAATCCAGCAGCTAATTTCCATGGATTAGCGATTTCCTTTCCCCCATTTTCAAGGCTTATAAAAGGCGTTCGATTATATTTGTATAAATTATCGCGTGTAATTAAAATAAACGTTTGTCAAAGTGAAACTTAATTAATAGTTGTCAAAATGATCTCGGAGCTGGGAATTCAAATCGTCCGAGTATTTTCGTTTGGAAAATATTATCGATACGCGGTCACTCTAATAACGCCTGATTTATGGAAATTCGAACTCAATTTCCCCGATAAAAAAACTCGCCATTTTCGCAATTGGCTTGGAGCGACGTAATTTTAAAAATTACAGTTGCCGTAAAAAGTCGAGTCGCGCTAAACTACTTCGGCCTGAATTAATAACTTTGCGCGAAACGTGAAATCCAAAATACTCGTGCAACGTAAAAGAAGCATTTATGCGGAAATCGATGGATCGGCAACCGAGACTGTTTCTCTGGATGCCTTGGGTTTGCTATTGGCTCGATGCGAAAGTATCCCCAATTTGCGTCACGACGTATAAACTGTCTTCGAGAAAAGTACGCACGCGTGCGTGTCGCTGTGTTGGCAAATCTCTAACTCTCGTAGATTCGAACGCGCATTTGCATAAAGTCGCTTTGCTTCTCGCGCAACGGCATAAATTAGCTTTTAGTCGTAGCCAGTCTCGGTCGTTTCTTCGTCGCGAATACGAGCGGATGCAGAGGCGCGAGTGATAAAAGATCCCGAAAGAAGCCGATAAACGCAACGTACGCGGTGCTGCTAACAATCGCTTACTCGGCTCTCGGGTGCCTGAAATCGCGGCGCCTCCCTCCTCGGACTAAACGCGTCGCCTCCAGCAGTCGCGGCTGAGTTTTAATTTAGCGCGCGAAACGCATCTTCAACAGACCGCTCGGGTTGGCCCCTGCTTTGGGCGCGATCGCTCTTCCGGCGCACTCGCGCGAGCGAACGCACGAGTTTCATCGGCGAGCGCAGCGCAGGGGACAAGGTGTAACGCATGAAAAAACACGTGTTTACACAGACAGGCAGTCGCTTTTGGAGGGGCTGTTTTTTCACATGCTGACAGATGGTCCCGCTGTTGGTTCGGTTCCAAGTTCTGTTAGCGGATGTGCGCGTGGGCCGGAGGATAACTGACGGTGCAATAAAGCGTTTCGTGTTTCGCGAACCGCAGGCCCGCGGGAACCCATTGCGGAGGCGACGCCGATGATAATCTGCCGATAAGCGAGCGACCGTTGTTGCGGCCGCGCGAGTGAGACGGAAGCTCCGGTGTCGGAGGGCTTGACAAGCAAAAAACCAAGTCGCAAATTGGAAGAAAAGGACGCGTGCGTTTTTGCGCGCGCACTCGACCAGAGACTAACGAGGCGATCAAGAATCAAAGGAATGCGGGATCCTCCTCCCCTCCCCGCTCGGGCCGAGCATCCTTTTCCGATGTAGTTAGCGCCGGGAACGCGGATCTGGGTCAGCGGTTGGCTCTCGTCGCGATCGGAGGCGGGGGGACGTTTGGTTTTCATTTTCTTCCCTGGATGCGTCGACGGCTCGTTAGCGTCCGACTCTTGCCGATACTCGAGTCGAGTCGCCGCCGCTGGCGATTGATAAGCTCTCATAACCGAGACTCCGGCTGCTCGCGCGTTTGTTCTGCTGCCTTGTAATTACGCGTGTCCAGCCCGACTTAACGAGCCGCCGCCGCCGCCGCGGATACTCCAGTTTTTAGATCCTTTTACCGTAATTAGAAATCCAGCGCTGATCGATCGCCAGAGGAGAGCAATAATTTGCGGAGCCGACGGCTGCTCGCTCGAATAAATGGTGTGAATGTAACGGAGAGTTTCAATGTTTCGAGGCTCGCCCTTGGAGTTTCTCTAATCGCGCGCAGTCGCTGTCGGCTGAACGGAACGCACCCAAAACGAAAATATGTAAATGCCGGCACTAAAAGCCGCTCTCGATTATGTTTTGATCCCAAACGAGTCTCTCGCAGTTGCAGCTTTTACGCGCGCGCGCGCGCAGCGAAGAAGCCGCTCGATTTAAGAACGCGGCAACGCAAAATGAAAAGCTCCGCAAAAGTTGGCCGCCGTAAAAAAGGAGCAAGAGCGACGAAACGAGTCTGACTCGCTCGCTCTCAAGTTTAATGCTCCGAGCGCGGCGCTTCGAAGGAAGAGGACGCGACGAGCCCCACTGTGATTCCCGATAGGAGCCAAAGGAGCCAAGGCCTCGACCTCGGTCCGGTGACGTAACGAGTCGGGGGGCGGAGGGGGCGCGCGCACTTATCCCGGATGGCCTGTCCGCTGCCGATCTCGAGGCGTCAACCGACGACCGATGGGCGAATTAGCGCGAGCGACCCTCGATTTATCGAACGCCGAGGCGGCGAGGCCCTTTTCCAAGACTCGGTTCCCTCGAGCTCGGCGTTTCAGCCGCGCGTAAATCAGCCTCTCGTGCCTTACCCTACACCGTTCATATTTCACCAAATAAATACTCTCCGCATTTTGTGGAATTGCCCGAAATGTTTACGCGAGCTCCTGGAATTTTTCCGGCTGCGTTTCACAAAATTTATTTAAACGCCCCGAGCCGAGTTAGACTCGTTTTACTTTTCGCAGGCGTTTCTCATTTTTATTTCGACACGCCGCCGCCGCCGCCGCCACCGGCTCGTTTCAGCGGATCGGGAAGACTATTGTTTTACGTCACGTTGAGTCGGGCGGTTTTTAATTGAGAATTGGAACGAACAAACACTGGGACGAGTGCAGCGCTCCCTTGCGTTCTAGACCGATGTCGACTCGTGCGCTACGAACTGCAGTTTCGAAACACGGCGCTGCCACCTGAAGGCCAAGTCTCGATTGTAAAAAAACAATCCCTGAACTTTATTAACCGATAGATGTGCCCCCTGACCTTTTCGACTCTACTCTTCTCACAAACACGTTGTCGCGAGCTGTCGAGACGTGCCGTTTGGTCAAACAGACTGCGCACGGCACAATCTTGCATCAGCGCATCAATTACGGCGCAATCGTGCACTCGTCCTCGCTTTTTAATAATAATAGAGCCTGCGAGTGGAACGATTAAGAAATTTCCCGGACAAAGTTATCCCTCCTCCGCCGAGTTTGCGCTTGACGGGCCACAAAGTTTTGGGCTCGCCTGGAAGTTTGGACGCTTTCGGCGCTTTTCGAAACAGTGCAGGAGGAACTATTTAAAGTCGATTATTCTCGATGTCTGCGTCGTGAAACAAAAAATCGAGGACTCGTCCGCCCGTTTTCGAAGCGAATCGGACGAGACTTTTCAAGTGGGTCGGGGGAAACTTGCATTCGCCGCCGACGAAGGCTCGGGCCGTTTGCGCCTCTCGCGAAAAATCTCCGGCTCTCTACACGACTGCAACTCTCTTGTCAAATGCGTCGTCTGCGAGGAGCGAGGGGCTACTTTTGCAACTCCTCCGTACTCCTTGGAGCGGAGTGCAGTTGACGTCGGTGCCGGTGAAAGTTTATCGAATTCGAGGTATCGCTGTTTGGCCGACGAGCGAGTGCAAGTGGTCGCGTTGCCATCGCCACCGGATTCCTATCGAGGCGCCGAGGGTCGACGATGGCCTTACGCTTCTTCCGGCAGATGAAACTCTCCTCGGCTACCGCTGCATTAATGGAAAAGCAAACGAATGCAATTAGCGGAGCGTTAATTGGGAGTTGCCGAAGCGTTAAAAAAAGTCTCGCATCGCGCGCGTTGCAACGCGCGTACGCTAATCGTGGGCTTGGATTTCATTCGAGGCTATCGTTCGGCGACGAATCGCTTATTGGCGTGCAATTTTAAGCGCTTACCAACCCGCCCCCGCCCCTTCAAACTCAACCCTCGCTTCATGCATAAAAGTTGAGCGATATTTAGGGGGAAACACAAATGCGCGCGTTTGCACGAAGACGCACGAGCGAACTACAAGGGCAGCGAACGACTTTCGCTCGTTAAAAATGTTTCCGAGATTAATTCCTCGGGTTCGAGCGGAGAAGGGAAGAAGAGGGTCAATCGATTCGATTAAGTTCCCATTCGATATCGAATCTCGATGCCTGGGAGCCCAAAGAGGCCAGGCAGAGACGCGCTGATTAGAAAAAAGGAAGTACAAGCGGATGCAGCCTCTGGGCGCATCTTTCGGAAGAGGCGTTCGCCCCCTCCCTCGCGACTATCGACCGCCAGAGCGAGAGGGGAGGCTGGAGGAAAAAGAGAAGACCGAGTGCAGCGTCGCTCCGCAGGGCTGCTATCGCGAAAATCTGTAATTAAGTTCCATTTCGCATGGCGTCGAGGGAGGGCTGCGAAACGAATTCGAGCGCGTTGGTCTCTCCTGCTGACAGGGTGTCGCATCTTCTTATTAAATCTTGGCTC
Source organism: Platyscapa corneri (assembly GCA_018907185.1). Lineage (NCBI taxonomy): Eukaryota > Metazoa > Arthropoda > Insecta > Hymenoptera > Agaonidae > Platyscapa > Platyscapa corneri. The sequence goes on from JACCHW010000037.1 coordinate 1,125,900, forward strand.
CCCGGCAGCCACGGCCTCGGCGTTCTAGTCGTCGTCCCGAGGAGGACGCGCGCGAATATTTCTCGTGTGCGCTTGATTGGGGCTCGCACATAATAGTCGCGCAGTGCGCCACGTCTCGACGCTGAATGCCTAATAATTTATATCCGTGCTCGAAGCGACTGCCGCTGCCGAGACGGGAAAGCCGTACCATACCAGATTGTGTGCGTGTGCGTGTGCGCGCGCGCGTGCGCGCCTCTGTCGCCTTTTCTTTTCCTCGTTCTTATTTTCTCGGGGGAATATTGCGCTCGCCGGGACTGGCACATGCGTCTAAAAAACGAACGCGCCGATAAGGAAACGGCCGTACGATTTCAATATTCCACGAGGGAACGTTTTCGATATTTTTCAAGCCCCCGAGGTGCGGGGGGGGGGAGAGTATCGCTTGTTCGGGACGCAGCCCGGCGAGGTTTTATGTTGGCCGATCTAAAATAACGCAGCCCGGCGAGGTTTTTCAAATCGTAAAAAGAGCTGGAGAACCAGGGCTCGATAAAAAGCTTCGCCTTATTCGGACCGACGGGCTATTGGAATTTTGTTTGAATTTTAATAGAGCCGCGACTCGAAAACGAATCCTCCCCCCGTCCCGCGCCGTGTAGTCCTCTTAAAAATAGAATAACGAACAACGAGCGACGGACAAAACGCCTATTTCGAGATTTTTCGCTTGGGAATACACACGTGGCTCTTTCGAACAACGGCCGGAGTTGTTGCTCCGTCGCGTCGGCAACCGCGTTCTTATCAGCTTTATAAGCGCAAACGTATTCGATTAAATTAAATAAGGATTTAATAAAGTCTCGCGTAATCGCGGCTATCGGAGCTTACGAACTTTACGATTCGCGCGGAGATGTTTCGAGTATTCGAACGCGCGCAACTGGAGTCTCGAATCGCAGGCTGCGCCGTAACTTACTCTATAATCGGAGGAGTACCGAGTGCGCGAATCGGGCGAAAACTATTTACTTTGTAATCCTCGCGATACGGGCAGCTGCGCGTGTTTCAACTTTATTCAGGCAAAGTGGCACTTGGGCGCGAGTCGAGATGTTGGGGCAGGGGGGGGAGGTGACTTTTTTAGCCGAGGATTAGTTCGTGGTGCGCGCAGTTTTCGAGCAAAGAGCTATTCTTCGATGGGCAATATTTCGGAGCAGTCGGGCGTTACGTGACGGGACGCGACACTCGCTCGTGTTGCTCCGTCAGAAACGGCCAAGTTCGAATTAAAAATTAGAGCGGCATTGGCAAGTTCACGAGCGAACGCAAGGGGCGCGCGACAATTTTTTCCAGAATTTTCATCCCGAGCAATTCTCCTTATCTCCGCATAGTCGGGCGTCGGTTTTATTTATCCGGCAGCGTTTGTCGGCAGATAATCAGGCGCTGGAAGGGCGTGTCAGGCGCATCCAGCAAAGAGCCTCGCGGCAATTGCCTTGTGTACTTTAAACAGTACAGCGATCGCGCGCCTCCATATTAATTTATATTCGGCGTTTATTTTGTTCGGAATATAATCGATTCGCGCGCGCGCGCGCGCCGCGAGAAAGTTACGACGAAAGCGACGCGACGGAGATAAACGCTAATTTATGCCCACCTCTCGCTACGTATTAAATTACATATTCATGAATGCAGACGCAACTGCGATTCAATTTAGTCAGTAGTAACGCACACTCCTGCAGCCGAGGTGCATTCGAGGTGCACGCAAGCGCGATTAATTGAAACGCCGCGAGTTTCATTATTAGATGCTAAAACTTATTTACCGTCGAGAAACTCGTGCCGGAACCGCCTAGCGCCTGCTCCCGAGTTGCCGCCATTGTTGCCGCTGGGTTGGAAGATTTTTTGTCCAACTCGGGAAAATGTTTATTCGTAAGGTCGGAGCCGAATGCTAAATTACGCACTGGCGCACCGCCGCTCGTGAATTCGCCATCGGTCGTTCGATTGGCTCTTTAGAAATCTAATGCTCTCCCGCGGATGCGAATCCTTACACGGCGCTGCGGCAGGATTCTCTTATTAGAAATTACACTCTCCGAGTGTATTAATTATCGATAATAATCTTCTCGACTTTGCAAGCTGTAGCTAGCGAGTGTAGAAAGTCCACTGATTATAAAGAAATTGCTTTCATCAAAGTTGAGTCCAGTGTCCAACTAATTGTCTTTCACTTATCCAAGAAGTTGACTGCTCGAGCTCAGCCGTTAACCAACAATTTAATTTGTATTTTCACCGTCTTAATTGTGGTGCCGTCCGTCCGACACCTTGTCGTGCACTTCTTGAACAGTTTCCACAATCGAGTGATATTATTCGCTTGGACTATAAAAACGAAGCTAAGAGCTGAGATTGGTAATATTTCGCGGATTATTCCGAATTAGAGTGGGCGTGATTAAATTTGGTCAGTTATCGATAAGTGGACGTTTAAAAAAGCTTAGCTTTCTCGTTAAAGTTTTGCTCGTTATTTGATAAGCGATAAATACCTTGTTCTTGATTGATCGATTAACATTGGCTCTGGTGGGTCTCTCTTTAAAAAAGGAACGGAGCAACGTGCTTTCCAAGATGGTAATTTCGGACTTATCGGGACCAAGTTTCGTTCTTTCGTAAAAGCTTTTAGTTTTTAAGAGTAAACACGACGCTTGGGTGTCAAAAACAGCTTAAAACACCTTTCCACGCTAGATCAGAGATTCTCGTATCTTAAAAATGTTCTGCACAGCTTGGGGAACTAAAATTAGCCTTTATTTTTGTCGCTCGGTGCTACGGCGCTAAGAGAGGCTAAATTTTTTAAAAGCCACATTTTTCGCGCAATTATTACGAATAGTGTCCTGTTTCGATCGCCGCAACGAATGTCGATTCACGACGAGAGAGAAAGAGTTTCCGCCACCGTCGCTGTTTTCTGCCTCCTTTTTTGGTATCGAGCTAATTAGTTTTCGAAGCCAACGTCCTCCCGCAGATATTCGCTAGGCGAACGAATCATTCGTCGTAACAAAACCCAAGAGCTGTATAAGCCTTCGCGCGTTTAACGAACCTCAAGCTGCATCTTTGGAAATTTTTGAAAATGACTTCAAAGCTATTTTTTCTAGTCTTTGCTGTTGTCCAAGTGCGCGACACTCGATAAAGCAAGTAATAACGTAATTTTACGCATTCGCGTTACATCCACTACGCGGCGCTAATATAGAAATTCGAGATAAAGGATAATAGCGGCGACGATGTTAAAGTGCAGTTGCGAGTCTTACTTTACGTCTCCTGTTAATAATGTAACGGCTGTTGTTCAGGAGCGACGCGTTCCCTTTAAAAATAGCCAAAATTCAATTTAAGCAGCGGCGAGGAGTTTAAAGTCGGGAGAAACTAGATTTAGGGGCATTATCAGGGCGCATTTAGCATTTCGGCGAAATTTGCTTGTCGGACGCACGGGGATTACAATTTAATCGCGGACCATCGGCGAGGCAAAAACTCGCGCGACAGCTCGCCATTAAAGTTCATTCCCGAATTAATGACGGTCGTTGAACAATGACGCGCACTCGTTAAAATCAGCCGGTACAGTTAAACCAAAGCAGCTGCTTTGAAATTTGCAGGTACTCGTTGGGGCCCATTGTGTCGCGTAGCGCGTCGCCTCGATTTCGCGAGGAATCGCTGCAATTGCTGGCCCCATCCGAGGCTATTATATGGAAATCGGTTGAGCGCTCGGTTAACGCGCCTCCGGGTGATTGATTTTCTCATTTTCATTTAGCGCTTCCCACTCGCGCCGAGAGTCGCACTTCGTTATCGACGCGAAAGATTGCGCGAATAAATTCGGCAGCTGCTCGTGGCCAATGTTGTTAAATTGCCGACGATACCCCGAAATTTTAAAGGCTTTCGGGACTTTTAAGTATCTTTCAAGCAAAAATAAAGTGTCTTAATGATGATTAACGAAGCAACAAGCGCGATCACCTTCGAAAACACGTAATGGCGCGCAATTAAATTCGAGTTGGTCAAAGCGAGTGCTTTATCAATGCAGTGTTTCCGAAATTGGCGATAAATTGCATCCTTGTGCGCGTGTCTGGCCAATTTGTAAAAATGGGCGAAGCGACGAGGAGCGTTGTAATTGATGCCCGTAATTTGCAGATTGTAAACAAAGGCATTATTAATCCGTTACGTACCGAGCGAAGCGTCTCGGTGCCAAGTCGGCAATTGAAATTCTCGAAAATAAACTGCACTTATTTTCATTTTCGAAAACGCGCACTTGGACAAATGGAGTGTCGAAAATGAAAAAGCCCCGAGAGGGAGAGAGATAGTTATCGATTTTCAAAGGCTGCCTGCCTGCTGCACCATTATGCCACAGAATTTCCGAAAAGTTCTGGAAACATGTTTTTAAAATTTATGAACTTGTGCTACACTCCTCTTCAAATACTAGTAGTTTGAGTACTACAAGGAATTCGAGATTTTTGTCGGTGCTCGTTCTTTTTCCTAGTAACTTGATAAAAGAGAGCGAGGGGAGCCGGAGGAAGCGATTATTTGCTCCGTATTTCTTCGACTCGAGAGCTTCTGACCTTTTTCCTAATTAATGATCACTCCGAGATATCGGCGATGTCTGTAAAGTATCATATATTGCAGTCGCCTTATCCGTCGAGTCTCTCTCTCTCGAGATCTTTCTGCCCGATTACATAAATCGAAGCTCATTGCGCAGCCTGCGTTTAATTTATTTGTCAGTGCTCGTTAGGCGAGACATTTTCGGCGCGAGCGGTGTCTTAGAGGTTAAATCGCGTTTCACTAGCTGGAAAACGGATCGAGCCTTGATCCGCGATCGCGATTCGCTGCAAAAGTTAAGAGCCGTCGAGACGGTCGCGCGAATGCCTAACACTTGCGCAGACGCTCCTTGTTTACTGGCGCTATTAGCTCTAAGCGATTAGCCGCACTGCTAGCGTCTCGATGGCTAACGAAGCGCCTATGATTGATTTTGCAGGTGACGACGGTACCGGACGAGACCGAGAGCAACTTTAAAGTGCCCAGAACTTCAGTGGTGCACATGGCGTCGACGGCGACGAGACCGCAGCACATGTCCCAGGTGAGCAACTGGCGAGCTTTCGGCGACGGGGCCCGCACTCTGCTTTCCGGCAGCGCACTTTGAGCGACTTTGAGAGGTTCGCGACGAAGGCCGTCCATTGTTGTTGTTACGGAGGACGCGGAGTGACGAGTCTGCGGAGCTCAATTTTGAATTCGCGGAAAGCCCCCGAGTCCAAGATCGGGGAGGCGACCTTCTTTCGGTTGCGCGCGGAGTCAAAGAGAAGATCGACCGGATCGAATCGAGTCGCGCACGCTTATTTATTCCTGCGCGGCGAGTTTTAATTATCTCGTGGAAGTCCTGCAAGTTTTGCACAGCTGACTATTGGTTAATCGTAAAAAACGTTCCTCCACGCCTGCGCTGCTCCTCGGACCGCCCGCGTCTTCTAAAATGAAGACATCGTGTATAATGAATGGTTTGGTTGAATAATGCACGAGAGGAGACGAGCCAAGGGACCGAGACGCTTATGCACGCGAGCGTTTTCGCGTCTATGATTTAGCCATCGGCAACGGCGCACGTACTATTGGTTCACGTTTTAAAAAGAATTTTCGCTCGGAGCTGCTATACTTTCGAGCTAATGACCCCCGCTTGAGTTTCGGCCTTATATTAACCGCCTTTTTCGACGCTCTTTTTTGCAATCAAATCAGTTCGCCTTTTTTCCAGGAACATTATTCAGCTCACGGATTCTTTTATTCGGGAACTAATTTTTAACAAATTGCGCTGCGCGACCCAAGCCGAATTTGGCACGCGTGTTGTTCGCAAAATTATTTCCTTCGATTTCGAAAGCGCGATCCGCTACGCACCTGCGCGCTCGTTGGGACAAGACAATCCGACCAAAGTGCGGATTCCGAGGGGGTGGGGGCGGCGACGGCGGAATCGTCACTTTTGTTTTTTTGGACGAAGGGTATAAAATGTGCGGACGCGCTATTCGCTAAAAGGGAAGACTTTTCAGCGCATTGACGCGATCCACTGACATCCGCGTTACTTTTCATTCGATTCGCGAACGTCGATTGCAAAACTTTCCATTTCTACTCGGAGCTGGTGATTCGTTGGCGGCAAACTAGATTATTCTTCGATACCGCCCCTACAATTCAATGATTCTCCTGTGACGGGCCCGAATTAAATTGAGATAAATAATATTATTACTGCGAAGGCAGAAAAAGCGGCAGCGAGCGTCGATTTTCAATCTTCAATTTTCGATTTTCAAAATAAAACGAGCCACACGTACTTGTTTTCGGCGTCACTTTTGTCCACTGCAATGCTTTCATTCGACGAATCGAACGAAATCAGTTGGTTCATCGCGTCCAGAGCCGAATAGAATACGTCGCAATTAACAACAACTGCAATTGCAACGCGAATTCCAGATTCGATACGTTTGATATTAAATTAAAGTTTTGGAAATGGCGCTTCTTAGATCGCATCGTTCGATTAAAATTTAAATTAACACAGTTATGCTCGTAATGGCTTATCGTTAGAGAAATCCGTTTTCGAATAAAACTGCTCTGTTATAATCCTAATTGGCTCTCTAACTTGTATCTTCGGAAAAGCGCAACAATACTCGTCGAACAAAGCCCTCGGACGTTCCCATATTCGCAAAAGTGCATTCGTATCGAACGCAGCGAAGCGCAGTCGGTTTTCCCGGACGATTCAAAGTTCTAATCTCGCTTATAAATTTTAACTTCCGCAATTGCATTCCTCTTTTACGACGTTTTGTCGTGCCGCGCAATCGAACGCTCGCGATTATATTCCTGGTTCAGCTAAAGCAATAAGTGTGAAATTCAATCGAGCGATTCGCGCGCAGTGCGTTTCCCAAGACGCGAGAGCAACTCCGGGCCAAAAACGGAGCCCGAAAAGTAAAAGCGACTGCGACAATATCGGCGAGAGAAAGTTCGCTCGACAATGCGCAGGAAATAAAGTATTATTTGGTGCGCGGAAAATACGGCGCTTCTATTGTCGCGAGGATGCGAAAAATCGCACGATGGGGCTGAGGACGCGCGTGTGAGCGATAGTGGGGGCGGGGGGATGGATCCGTTCGCCGCCGACATTAGTATTCCCCGCGAATGGTGGGCTCGGCTCGACTTTCAATTTGCGGCCTGCAATTTGCTCGCGCGCGCAAACAGCGCAGAAGTGGCGTTGGACCGGCGAGCGGCGGACCCACGCGGTCCAGCGCCTGTAGCCAAAACGAACGGGAGGAGGAGGGGGGGGGGCGGAGAAATATCTAGTTTCGATGAAAATAGAGAAATTTTTTTCGACTTTACAGCAGGAAGAGGCTGTTCTAGTCGCTCGAGGCGAGCCTTTGTTTATTTATTATCGCGCTCTTCCGGAACAGTAATTATATTTAAAACCACTGCATAATATTATTTTAAAGGCCAAATAAGAAAATAAATGAAAGTCCGCGCGCTTCTTTCGCTTGGCTTCGTAGCTAGATACTAAAAATAAAGGAATTTTTAAATATTTAAGACAGTTGAGAGTCAATAAACAATTCGTTCTAAAATTAGATTTTCATTCTCCTCCTCCTCCAGTAATCGCTTTGCTAAGTTATTAAAATTAAAGCGAAAAAAGAAAACATTTGGAATCGAAAGATAAATGTAGAAAGTACGTATTTCGCATTTCGAGGAGATTGCATAAAAATGTTTTTAATTAATTCATTCCACATTTTTACTCCTTATCGCGAAAACGAGTGTATTAAGTATGCGAAATTGAAACTAAATTAATAACTGATTAATACAAACTGATTCGATGCGGCCTTTGTGAATTAATGCTTTACCAGTGCTTTAAATAACTTTGTAGTTATTTTATCATCGCAATTCGGAATTAGAACATTAACTGCTCGTGGAAATAAATGCAATTAAGGAGCTTAAACTGTTGTTCAACGAGCTTAAAATAAATGAATATCTTTTAGGTTTTTGCGACGCAATTAACGCCAATTATTATTTTACACTGGTTTTACATCGAGACGCTGCTTAATTTTTAACGCGATACCAACTGCACTTCGACTGCTAACACGCGAGCCTTACATAGAGGAATTTTATTTAAGAGTTTGAAGAGGCGAATGACGTTGAATAAGAGTACCGATCGAGAATAAGTCACCGAGGCGCACCACCGCTCGTGCAATTATTACTCAGGCTACAATAAAGGGCGCAGTTTAAGGAATTAGTTTATGCATTTAAAGTGTACGACACGATCTTCGCGTACGAGGTGCACCAGAAAATAATCGCTGTGTTTAATTACCCACTTGAATTTGCTAATCGTGTTACGTTCGATGTTTATTATCGGTTCATTTAAAAACACTGGGTTTCGCTTTAAGCATACGCGCATGCGCGCGCGCGCGCGTGCATAACAAGTTTTTAAATAACGAATTTATAAATACTTTGACAAATGCATGTGTATTTGGAAAATCGAAACTTCACGACAAATCGAATTAAAAGCAACGAGATTTTCATCGAGATTAATACAACTTTGTTAGCGCCAATTATGAAATTATTCATTACGTGCTTAATCCTAAAGTAGCAAAGCAGGATTGAAAGTTGATAGTCGTGGACAGCGAATAGAGGCAGAAAAAGAGCAAGAGGAGGAGATAAAGAAAGAGAAGATAAACCGAGAGCTCGTGTGTGAGTTTAACATAACAATCGTGCGCACGCAGCAACAATTTGCTTGTGTTCGCCTACGTATTTGACCGGAGCGAGAGCATGTAGTAGAAAACTACAAGTGTGAGTCGCGCGGCTGCAATGCATTTTTGTTTTCGTGTTTATTCAATATGTTTTTACTTTTAACCTCTTTCGAAACGAACGGTTCTGCCTGATTGGAACTGGTTGATTAAAAACATTTACGATATTCTTATCGCGAAAACCGAAGCGCTCGGTGTATTTGTTATCAATTTAATGCCTTTTCACAAAACTAATTCATCCTATGATTCATTTTAGATCGACGCGTGTTTTAAATATATTCAGGTTCTTAGCGCAAAGGAATTTACTCGTGTACACGTATTTTTTCAGCGGCGCACTCGCAGTCGCCCTTGTTGAGTTGTGTTGATTATCGTCAGAGCATTCGATGTACCTGCGAAAAACAGACGTCGCGCTGACGTTGGAGCAACGAATTTTTTTAATTAGAAAACCACTCACTCTCTCTCTCTCTCTCTGATAAACCTACAAGAAGAAAGCTTGGTTTTCCGCGTAGAATGGTTTTTATGGGCGTGTTCGATGTGTCGCGTGTAACGCAACCGTCGCACAAAACCTCGCCGATCGACGTTTTTTCCATTCTGCGGCAGATGCAAACGTGAGTTTAATAGCTCCGGTAGCTGTTCCTCTGTTGCCAATTACACGGAATTGCCTCTCTTTTCTCAATCATTATGCCCGAAAGGTGGATTTTCGGTCGACTGCTCGCGTCTTTCCAGAAATAAGCGGAATTCCTAATTCCATAATTCCAGGTCCTGGCGACTCTGGCTCTGTCCATGGGAACACTATCGTCGGGGCTGGCCAAAGGTTACACGTCCCCGGCTCTCGACTCCATTCTAGACAATCAACCACCGAACCTCTACCAGTCCAGCAACAACGGCACATGGTGAGCCTAAGCGAATATTTTCAAATTTTGCTTCGTTATTAAAAATTCACAGCGATAAATTAACGCGAATTTGCAAATTGGCACGTTGCCGTTTCCTCTGGTCGTTGCTCCTCTAACCGCGAGCTCGGAAATGCTCGCGCTTTAAAAGAGACGGCGATAGGAGGAGAAAATTGGCCCCGACTAGGGGTCAAAATTGGCCCCCAGAGATTAAAGCCCGTCTGTGTCCGCAGGACCGCCTTCTCGGTAACGCTACAGGAAGCGTCGTGGGTAGCGTCGCTGTCGATGTTGGGCGCCTGGTTCGGCGCCATGATCGGCGACTGGATAATGCGCAAGGGCCGCCGACTGGCCCTTAGACTGACCTCCCTGCCGCTGGCCGCAGCCTGGATCCTCACCGGCGTCGCGCCCTGCCTCGAGCTCATCTACACCACCAGCTTCATCGGGGGCCTCTGCTGCTCCGTCATAACGATGGTCGCTCAGGTAAGGGCTGCCAACGGTCCGACCGCTTCGCTCTCCGTCCGAACTTTTGCTTTTGCCTCGCGGCGCTGCCCGGCCGAGCGCGACTGCTAAATTAAACGAGGGCGACGACGATCCTCGGTTTGGCCCGACGCGATAGGATCTCGATCCGAGTGAGACATCGGAAAAGGCAGTGCCACTGGCTCCTGGACTCGACTGAGAGCCCGACGAAACGGACCGTTTACAGGGAGTTTGTCGGGGGGGGGGGTCGAGCAGCCGGAGTCGGGCTTTGCCTTTTCCTTTATCGCCAAAGTGCCGCCGACACAACTAAGTGGACGTGCATCAACAGCTCGAAATAATCCACGAAAGGTCGGATTAGGAGGTGTGAAAGCGGTTGCGCGTAACGAAGCTGTCTAGCAGCTGGCTTACGCAACGGTTCCTCGGGCACAGGTCTACATCTCGGAGATATCGCTGCCGGGCATCCGCGGCTGCCTCTCGGCGATGCTCAAGGTTCTGGGCCACGTCGGCGTCCTGCTCTCCTACATCGCGGGCTCCTACTTGAACTGGCGGCAGAGCGCCCTGCTGGTGGCGATCGCGCCCTCGATGCTCTTCCTGGGGACGCTCTTCATACCGGAAACACCCTCGTACCTCGTGCTCAACGGCAAGGACGAGGAAGCGGCGAGCAGTCTGCAGTGGCTGCGCGGCTCCCACGTCGACATCAGGCACGAGCTCCAGGTACGTGTGTGCGCGCGCGCGTGTGGCCACCGCCAGCCTCCTTATCGAGATGGAGGACTGCGAGCTGCTGCAGGAGCAGTTGCACGCAGACTCGCCTATCTCCCTCTCCGATTGAGGGCTCGTCCCTCCTCCTCCCTCCTCCCCGCTTTCACTCTCTTCTCTGCCTTCCTCTCCCTTGCGTGACTAATCGCTCTTTTGTTCGCTTATCGAGAATCGCCTTTTTTATCATTCCTCGAGATCCCCTAATCCCGATGGTGAATTTAACGATCCTTAAGCTAGTCTAGCGTTTTATAAATTAATACGTTCCTCGCTCCCAGGTGGTACGTAACCAGGTTGTGACGTTGCACACAGCTCCATTTTACACGAATCTCGAGCTTCGTGGAAAAGTGAGCCGACGTTGCATCTGGACATTTTTTACATTTTTAGGTCATAAAAACGAACATCTTGGCCTCGCGAGCCAAGCAGTACGAGCTGACCTTCAAGAGCAGCATGTTGGCGCCGCGATTGTACAAACCAATTGGCATAACCTGCGGCCTCATGTTCTTTCAAAGATTCTCCGGAGCGAATGCTTTTAACTACTATGCCGTCAACATCTTCCGACAGACCCTGGGCGGCACGAATCCTCACGGGGCGACGATTGCCATAGGATTTGTCCAGCTCTTGGCGTCGCTTCTCTCAGGTACGACAAAAATTCTGGGCCCGAGTGGGCCTTTGCTGTCGGTCGTTGCGGCTCTTTTCGCGTACCGTTTGAAATGCCTGCCTGCATTTATTACTCCTTACTTTTAGATACAATCCAATAGTTGGATAATTGCGATCGCTTGATGCCTGCGATGATTCGGGTGCCCAACCGTTATAGTGGCCCATTGCGCACGCTCTCAAGCGCATCTGTGCTTATAGTCTTGTGTCTTGGCTCCTTGGTTGGGACTTTGCTTTGGACATAAATTCTCGGTGCTCGGGGTTAATTTACCGCGGTAATTTACTCGAGAGTAGATTCGTGTAACGGCAATTTCATTAGCGCATTTTATTACGAAATGACTGGCCAATTGTTTGGCGCGATTCTGCTAATCGATTAAGAAATACGCGGCGCCAAACAAAATCAGCCTCATTGTTCAAGACGCGAGTATTGAAAACCAATCAGATTTTATCGAATTTTTCTCTCGTCCTTGACTCGAGTTAAAAAATTTGGCACTGTTTTTCGTCCAGATATATGTAATAATTTTATGCTCAAGATAATTCCAGTGCGAAGGTATGCGCGCGTGAGAAGGGAAATCCAGACGCGCAGACGTGGAAAATGCGATTTTCGCGTACGAATTCTTAGACTGTGACACGGGCAATCGCTCGCGTAAATCATAAAATAGGATAGTTGCGGTTTCAACGCCAAGACACTCGACTGCCTTTTTCTCTCATTGCAGGAATTTAGAAGGTTAATCTTGAAATCGTTTCAACACCTCATCTAGATGTTTAATTTATCGCTCTTTCTAAAGATTTCTCGGTCTCACAAAGCCTCATAAATAAATGCGTCCTACATCCTGACGCCGTGACTACGCAACGACAGACAGGCAACACTGTAATATTTCAATAAAGCTTTCAATTATATTGTTTTATTACATTATACTCCCCGACTCGCGCCGAATGCATTTACTTCTCACACCCTTGGATAAGGTGAAGGGCCGTAACGAAACGACTAATTAGAATCGAGTCGCAGCGTTGCTCGCAAAGTTAATTCGCCGCCAGCGAGGAAATCGCGCCAAGTGCCAATAGAAGACCTGTCCGCAGGTTTCCTTATCGACATCGTCGGCAGGCTGCCTCTGCTGATAGCCAGCACCGTGTTCATGTCGCTCGCCCTGGCGGGCTTCGGGAGCTACGCCTACTACAACTCCATGTCGCAGATCCAGAGCTTACCGGCGTCCTCGTACGCGGCGGAGGCGGCCTCTAGCGTCACGGGACACCACGACTGGATACCGCTGCTCTGCGTCCTCGTCTTCACGACGGCCCTGGCCCTGGGCGTGTCCCCGATTTCCTGGCTCCTCATCGGCGAGCTCTTCCCGCTCGAGTACCGAGGCCTCGGCTCGAGCATCAGCACGAGCTTCAGCTACTTCTGCGCCTTCGTCGCCATTAAGCTCTACATGGACTTCCAGGAGGTAAGAGACCGTCGCCGCTTCCTCTCCTAACGGCCGATAGTCCGATGCACGGGGGAACGACTGTTTTAGTTTTTTCTTCTTCTTTTTAACCACCGCCGAGCGCAAACGGAAAGGTTTCGGTAGCCGTTTGAGGCGCAAGCGACGATCCTGTTTTTGCACAAGTTCGGCAACCTGCAGAGTTTTAGTTGCCTAGTTTCCTATTTAGCTTTGATCCACACTGCGAAACGTAATTCCAGTTTTACCGAAACTTGGCGAGGCTCCTCCTGCTTCTTCTTTTAACGGCCGGTTTGTGCAACATTTGGTTTAATCCGAGTATTCTCTTCCTTGTTATTCTTCCAATTATTCCCCTGCGCTTGAGATGACGTCAGTGCTGAAGCTCCGGCATACGAATATTAGCGACGAAATCGAAGGCGAAGCTAATGCCCATTTTTATCTTACAATATAAAGCATTGAAGCGGATTTAAAAATAGAGCCGCCTGTACTTAACTTTAGCGTTTGTTTATAGTCGATCGATAGTTCTCTCAAGAAAGTCGAAGCTTTTCCTCCAGATACATTTGCCAAGATTGAGCGAACTGAAAATATTGAGCTCTGCCGAGTTAATCGTCAGTGCAGGGACGTCTGCGCTGGAACAACATCGAAAGCCCACCCTTTCTCAAAACGCAACGACGATAACAACGAATGTTGCTGTTGCGCTATAGTGCAGCCATTTTTCCGCAAGACTGATCCCGTTTAGGTGATGCTTATTTCAAAGTCGGGATTCGACTTAATCACGCGGCGCGCCTCCTCCGACGAAAGCATCCGCGTTCCTTTCAAATTACCATCTCATAATCGCAAATAGTGGTGGCGCACTGCTATAGATATTCGACGAATTAAAAAAAGAAGAGCCGAGCGGGAAGAAAACGCAGCAGCGGCGCTTATTTGCTCCTCGAAACTCTAAGAGACGCCGTCGCGGCGATCCTTCGTTTACTTTCCCTATTAGTTTAATTGTGCGGCCAAGGCACACGAGTGCGAAACGAGCCGAGCTGGTAATTTTTGCTGCCACAGCCGCTCGCAAATAGTTGCCTACGGGGAATTTATGCCCGGCCTCGGAAAAAATCATTAATTAGTCGCTGGAAGCCGCGGTTGCCGCCGTTTTGCACTTGCGCTCGATAAGCGCATCGCGCAGGTTATCGCACCTTCGCGTAACCTCACCGCTGGTCAACGGTGAGTTAGTGGCTCTTTGTTAAATCTCGCGCGCCTCGATGTTGCTGTTAAGTATTACGCGGAATGGCCGTCGGGATGATTTCGAGTTGATTCCTTCGCAAAAATACGCAATAGATTGTACGCTCGATTAATGAATATTATTGCTCGAGTGCTCGTTGTTCGGTGTGAAAGTACTGGAGAAACGTTGCTCGTGCGCACGAGGCCTCGCTCCTATTGCACAAGCAACAATCATTATTATGCATTTGTTTTTGTTCCATTTTCCTCGGCATTGCCATAAGAACTCTGCCGAACCTTTTGTAACAGTCGAGCAGTTCGTACTTAGACTAATTCAAAGCGCTGCGATAAAAACTGTTATAAAACTTGGCGAAGACTCGCAATCAATTTTACGACGGAGTAAGTAAGGATTTTAGGTACTTTATCTGATTAGTAGACCGTATCTAGTTGCAAGGCAGTTTGTGCCAACTGATACTGCCTCCGGAGCTCTCGCGCTCCAGGAGTTTCGCAGCATTTCGCATCGATTCCCGCCCCACTCTAATCCTCGCCCCGAACCCAATGCTCGATCCTCTCCCAAAGGGCTTACGAACGCGAATTGAAAAAAACCTCGATCCTTTCAGACGCTGGGCCTGCACGGGGCGTTTTGGTTCTACGCCGCCGTCGCGGTCTGCGGACTCTGCTTCGTCGTCTGCTGCGTGCCGGAAACCAAGGGCAAGCAGCTGGACGAAATGAACCCGGAGTACGCGCAGGCTCGGTAGTATAAGGCCTCCCTCACAGGAGGGCTGTCAAATCTCGAGAAGACGAACAAACCACTGCCTGGCGGTGCTTATCCGAACCAGCACGACCCGCGCACCATCTACTCGCCCTCGTCTTCGTCGCGAGCTCCGGATCACGTTTTCGACTGCGCCTCCCTCTTCCGGAGACAGGAGGGGCGCCGACGGCTGACCAACTGCTGCGACGCCTTCGCCGAGAAAACGCACCGGATATCGCGCGAGCTCCGAGGAAAATTATCCAGCTGGCGACTGGCGAGCATTCGCGCGGCCCACGGATCCGGACACACCCCCTTCCATCGGTACACCGAGCCCAGCGAACACATGCTGCACTCCTACGGGATGAACTACGAGCACGGCGAAAAGTACGAGGAGCTGGCCAGTCGAACTCCGAGCTACAGTGCCTACAGTCAGGACATCATCAGGAGCTTGGAGGAGCTCGAGCTCAACCGAATCGACGGTCACCGTTGGCGCTACCAACCTGGACGTCGTTCGCAGCAGCGTCTCTGCCGCCGGGAGCCCGTCCCCGAGGAAGTGCACGTGACCGCCTCCTGGTCCAACGAGAGACCCTACGCCACCCTGCCGAGGCGTGGTCGCACCATCAATTTAGAGCAGCAGTTCTTGCCACAAGACTGGCAACGACTCAGTCGATACCCCAAGAGTCTGAGGGACCTCAAGTATCTGGAAATCGAGGCTATTCTCGGTAGGGATCCGAGACCCGTAACTCGTTCGCTGGAGGAACGGCGATTTTGCAGACGCGAGGACTCGAGTGCCTCGAGGGTTGGGAGCGGCTCTTCGAGACCGCACGAGGAGACGCGGCGCGGGCTGCTGATGGATAATCTGGCTGGTGGCACTCAGATCGAGAGATACGAGCCGGGAAAAGTGCACTACGAACGAGAATACAGGATATACGGAAAAGATACCGTAGCGCTCATTTTTTATAAGACTTGTTACTTGTGATTGCCAGGCCCTGAGCTGCTCGCGATCGCGTCTGCCGGCAAAAGATCTCAGCCCACAGTTTGTGATTCGTCACGACTTTCACCGAATTGTAGCGAAATCCGCACTAGCGACGCTTCCGACTTCTCGTCTACTGTTCTTTTTCCGTCTTCGATTAAGCAAAAACGATGCATTTGACCGAGAAGAGTCTCGCTTTTCTCCCACAACAACGGATATAACGATTTTCATTATCGACTGGTTTGCGCTTTTATTTACGTGCTTATGTTCAATTTGAAAAAGGCGCAGAATGTACTTTTTTTTTTTTTCAACAGAAATATAATTCAGCTTGCTTTTTATAATGAAATATAATGTAAAAACGTCGCGTCGATGATAATAAGCATCGTGCAAAATCTCATGATTAATGTATAATCTATGTTCTTCGTGTGGCGAACAAACTATAGCCCACTCGATTGCATTTTCCCGATCTCGGAAATGCTTAACTCTTAAATCTAAAAAGGAAAACTTCCATGCATCGTGCCTTCCTTGAAACACGACAATACAACTTTAAAATCGCCTCGAACAATAACGAGCGTGAATTTGCAAATTATATATAGAAATAGGAAGAGAGGATAAATGGACAAAGAAAGAGAGAGGAGAGAGAGAGAGAGAGAGAGGGAACACACAAATAAAGAATTTTAATATGTCCTAACACTATTAGATCGTTGCGAAAGTTTTGTCGTCCATTTCCGGCGATACTTTTGTAATATTTATAGATTATCAGGACCTTAATTATAAGTCATAAGTATCAGTTTAATCAGAGAACTCGTAATCGGCCAAAGAAAAAATATTTTACGGGTGAATTTCGAACGCAAACTCTTAATTTGATCTACGGAAAGTTTAATTTAACGTTATGACTAGCGTAAATCGCAATTTAATTTGTTTCTAATGGCAAAATTAATAATAATTCTATCGAGGAGAATAATATTGCTTTTTATTTTTTATGGTAATCGTGTAAATCATTGGTCCAGGCGGAATTTGTCACGAAATTATTATACACTTTTACAATTCACGAGGCCCGAATATTTCTTATTTAAACTGTACACTTATAAAGTTAACGTAAACAATAAATATCTGTACCCCGATTCAAATGAGATCGTTAAACGGAAAAAAATCCCCATCTTT
The DNA here is from genome assembly GCA_018907185.1 of Platyscapa corneri. Taxonomy (NCBI): domain Eukaryota; kingdom Metazoa; phylum Arthropoda; class Insecta; order Hymenoptera; family Agaonidae; genus Platyscapa; species Platyscapa corneri. Next base: position 1,142,909 of record JACCHW010000037.1, read on the forward strand.
TTTTTCATGTATTTAGGCGTCTTTAATCCACCACAAATTGCGGGCAAAAACAGACTTCTGTCACGACAATATTGATTGTAGATACAAAAATTATAAATATATATGTATCATACGTATACAGTAGAACTGTAAGCACGTATAATCTACATTATAATGTATATTTATTCGACAGAAAAGGTAGCTGCGGAGGACGGAAGAAAAGCTTGCGACAATACTAGAGTATTGCCAAAAAATTTGTCCGAGAGCTTTTTTTGTCACCTTTAAAGTTCTATAAGAAAATTGGCGTGGGTGTGGGTATTTGTAATTTTTACAAAAATGTCGGGAATTAAGTCTAGAGAAAAGGCGGTATAAAAATTTAATTAATTACTGGTGAAATTTATTATTGTTCTAGCAAAGATAATGGTAGTCTAAATAGCAATCGTACCGTTTGAAACAATTGTAACGAGTAACAGCTATTATTTAAGCTGTAATTCTCGATGAAAACACGTTTTATTTCTGTAAGAATATTTCTATATATCAAACGGCGTTGAAATTGTAATGTATTACAAAGTATTATTTTTAAATTTTGTGGACTTTTCGGCGGAAAAGACGTTTATTTACAGGACTAAATTGTCATTGATACTCGAAAAGGGAAAAAATAAAATAGTTAAATTATAACGAGCAGCGGTACTGTCATTGCCAATGATTAAAAACTTTTATTTCGATTTGATTAGTTGATAAAAATGAGGTGAAAAATTGTTTGCATGGCATCGATTAATCGAGGTAAAATATAATCGAACTCCTCGTAAACACGAGCGCAACGTTTATAGTACCATAATATGTAGGATGGCATTTGTATTTTGTATTTTTATATAGTTTGTAGGAGGAAAAATGTAAATTGAAAGAGCAAATTCAACGAAGAGTTAATTTATCAAGTTCGCTAAATGTCAGTATTTGTGAATCAATTGATGAAATGTCTTGGGAGGAAAACTGGCGCGGACTAAAGTACTTTTAATCCGAGTAGTACGTCTACTTATACGTTATCTATAATACATAAATCATAGCTTACGCGTGTGTAAACTGGCTACAGGTTGACGAAAGAAGAAGAACTTCTCGCAAAATGAAGCCAGGTTTTTTTGTTTCTTTTTTCAACGTCACAAGGGCCATATCTTTCTTAATATCAACTTCCTAGAGATGTAGAAGTGTGAAAGGAAAAGGAGAAATATTCTTTCGTGTGTCGTGAAATAGAGAGAATAGGACGATGGCAACACGGTCAAAACAAAAGTTTTAAATGAATTTGTGACGAGAGCGAACGAATGTAAAATTAAGTCAAGTATCAGTTCAAGACTATTTATTATCAGTCGAATGAAATATCAACATTAACATATCCTTGAAACGTTAATTGAAACTTATCCTTCAATTGCTAAAGTGATATCATCGCATCTCCAGATCAGATATTCGGACTGCGCTCATTTATCATTTATCATTTACAGTCTGTAACGGTAAAAAACACGAAAAGATCTTAATATTCTAGTATTAATCCTTGTATACGTAAGTTGGCTTATTATTATTATTTATTATTATTATTATTATTATTATTATTATTATTCATATTTCCTTGCGGAGGTCAAATAAAACATATGATTATGATTATAACATAGATCGACGTAACAAACATATTCCCGAAGCAAATGAAATTGAATGCAATGATAAAGCAGACACCCAGAAATTCGCGGAACAAAATTTATATTTACTCTAAATTGTTGCGCAAAAACAAACGATCAAAGTTCATAAGCGAACGCAACGTATTTTTGTATATAATGTACATAAAAGAAAATAAAGATCGTGAATTTCTCCGACGAAAGGCGACGCTCGAGCGATTCCGAAAATAAGCAAAAAAGTTCCAAAGACGAGTAGTTGACGCGTAGGACGTCGCGTATGCTGATTTCGAGGGACGCGGCGCCTAATTGTCACGTGTCCACTCACTCGGCTAACGCACGACCGAAGCAGATCGCCATATCGACACGGGATGTCCGAGCGTACTTTTGTGCTTTCGAATTAATATACGTACTCGTTGCTTCGCGTCACATTCAAAGACCTCTGCAATCGCTTTTATGTATTGAACGAGAAGACGATATCCCCTGCACTGTGCACTTTTACGAATTGAAAATCTCGCGTGTAATCGTGGTAGGAAATATGAATACGAGCGAGACGAAAAAGCTATATAAATGTGTATACACGTACATAAATGCATGCACGTGTATATAAATAAAAGTATTAACGCGATGGAAGAGTAATGGTGCTCTCGATTATGCGAGACGGTATATCTCTGACGGAACTGGAACCCGAATTAACGATTCTTAAATATACTTTAGCCACGGCTCGAACGTATGAAAAATATTAAAATGTGGAAAGTTCTCCGAGATAAAATGATGTCAGTGCTTGAGTTATTTAAAAATTATTTTTAAATTGATAATTCTTATCCGAATAAAGCTATGTAGGATAAGAGGTAATTCGAGTTGTAAGTTTTTCTTAGATATACTTTTTCGAAAATATTCGACGTGGAAGAAAGTTTCCATATTTTTGCGCTTTATCGCAAATACTCGTTCTACTATTTGGAGATGACAATTTTCTCTTTTTGAAAGCATAGTGTTTATTTGAGTAAAACACGCTATTGTCCACATTCGTAATGTTGCAGACAAAATAAGCAAACGCTTGATTACTGAATTTTTCTCAGGCTACCCTAAATCAAGACCGCGATATTTCATCGGCTCATTGCTAAGCCTTTTTTTAAAAATGCATACTCGGAAAAAGAGAAGACTGTAATTTCTAGATGAGAATAATAGCAGTTTTTAAACTGGCAATCTGTATATAATTAATTTTAGACGTGTTACGTATAGTGGTACTAAAAACAAACGGAAAAAAGAATAAAAATCGCCAAAGCTCCGACCGGAGCGACTCGTAGAATACGTAAACGAACGATTATGAGTCGTTTGTACTCGTCCGAAGTACTACAGCACCGGATAGCAAGAGACATCGGGTGAATCTTTTCATAGAGTCGTCGAAGAACCAGAAGCTTTTGTTTACAGTTTTAAAATTCACTTGTCTCTCGAATTCACTTCGATTTAATGTTAAGTTTCTGGTGTTAAGTATTAAGGCTAAGAAGCATAAAAAATATAGAGGAGAGCTGGATCTGGTTTTATTTAATGGCCTCAAAGCTTTTGATTGAAACTGATAATCGTGTATTGCTCATCCTATAAATTTATGGTTATAATCGTTTTTTGTTGTCGGTTGCTACCACTTACCAGCATTTTTCAGCGAGTAACGATTCGTGATCGTGCGATTTCGACTCGAGCAGAGAATTAATTTCAAAAAGCAAACGAATAAAAACAATAAATTAGTAAACGTAGAAATATGAAATAATGTACTTAAAGTTTTGATATATGTAATCAATAAAATCTTTCATAGTTGAAGAAATCCTTGACGTATGTGGGACGATCCTGTCGGTTAGACTAAAAGAAAAGACTTGAACAAATTCGTCTTCGAAGGACTCTATACAGAATACAAAATAAATATTTATCAAATATAAATGTAGCAAAAACAATCGACTTACGATTAAAGCTCGAGTGTGCGGTACTAAAAGTATAAAACTAAAATAAAAAATTACATATACATATATTATATAATAGACGATAATAATGAAACTTTACGACAATAAAAAAGAACGTTCAAGATTTAATAGAAACACAAGGGAATGAGTAAAAGGATGTGAGAAACATATTTTATTTTCAGAAGTGTACGAGAAAGAAGAAGAAATAGACTAAAATACAGAGGTTCGACAGCCTTTTGAAAGGGCCAGTCTCTTCAGCTTCGCTTGCTAGATTTAATATTTTTGTAATGACGCCTTAGACATAGCTTATTTATACCTTCGTAGACTTTAAGCGCAGCTCTTGCATACTTTTTGTGACGAAAACAAAATACTTTTGTGTGGAAGGCGACATATACTGTACAATGACAATATTTTGCTTATTTTATAATTATGAGAGGACGATTGTAGCTTTCGAACCAATAAAAAGACATCATTGACTGATACGTAAAGTGCTAAAACCAAGCCTATAACAATTTGTCGTTCTCAATAATAACTATTTCCAAAATTTTCTTGAAGAGGTTATCCATAAATTTCTACTTTACCAACAGTGACACCGATTCAATATGTAATCAAAATAACTAGAAAGCGACAATTTAAATACTTTATTGCCTTAAATATTTTAAATTTTAATACAAATGAACGGTTAATTATTAGATAAACAATTATTAATGATGAAAGTTACAAAAATAAGTATTCGATCTGATACAAGCAATAAATTAAAGTTGGACTTTGTAAAAATAATTGAACATTATTGTATTTTGATATAATTATTAATTAATACCGTTAAAGAGTACTTTTTGATTTCGTAAATGAAAATATAAAAAAAATTGAATAGGTGATATATTGGCTGAGTAGATTTAAATATGCCTCTAAAAATTTATTAAGTTTGGATTATGCTTAAAATTTTGTTCGCCTGAAATAATTATAAAATACACTACTCAAAATTATTTTTATTCAATAATATTAATTCATAAAAATTAATAAACGACATTTTAAATAAATATTATCTTAGATATGCCAATTAGTTATTCAACTGTGACATTGTAATAAAAGAATATTAAAAAAGGCTTGTTTAACTTTGACAAGCATTAAAGAGCTGAATTTTATGTTTAACCGTATATACTTAAGTCCTACTTATGATGAAATAATTAAAAATCCACCTTTGTACCTTTGTAGAAAAGTGTAATACAATACAAGCCATGTATTATTGCTAAGAAAAGTCAGCAGAACCAAAATGTTGCATATTTATATAGAATTATATATATTAGAAAATATATTACAGCTAATCGATAAAAATAGTTAACAGTGCAATTCTTATGTTTTTTATTATTCAACCTAACACTTCCTATTCTATGAATGTATTTGGTTTTTTTTTTATCATGCTGAAAGATACATTTGCTATTATCTTTGAAAAATTCATACTAACACATTTAATAAATTTGAAATTTATAACTAAACAATATTCTAACATCAAATAATGTTAATATTTACTAATATATACCTTGTTAATTGCACTCTCGAATACAAACAGCTACTTCAGTTTCAATTGAATGAAGTTTAAAATATTATTATGAAAAGGAAAAAATGAATGTTACGACTAATAAAAGTACAGTTTAAAATATACAAAGCATGTGATGACATCATTATTAACAAAAATTTTTACCAAGAAATTATAAATAAATTAAAAAATTTTTTGAATAAAAGTAAAGAGTATATAACAATCAATAATTATCTACTTACCAAGTTGTGGCACTGACATATAAGAATCGCAGTCAACAAGAAATTGTCCACATTGTACTGCACCCAGTGCAACAATTCTTTTCATTAAAAAATCAATAGTCTGTGGACCTGTTCTGTTTTCCGTCATAGGATACTGAATTAACCTGACAATGAAAATACATTTTAAATAGTACTACATTGAAAATATATTCATTCATACAACAAGAAGTATTAGGAAAACAAAATATATTAGGTAGTGTAAAATTTTGGAATTTAAAAGTATCACTCAAATGAAGTATTATTATAAAAAATCAAAATATTTCCTTGAAAACGTATTACTAACCACAAAAAAAAACAAAATTAATAATTACTGTACCAAAGTCTTAATACTCACACATTAACACCCATAATTTCTGATATTTCAAATAAGACAAATTATAATTTCAAATAAAACTTATTCAAGAACTACAAAAATTCAATGTTTACACCGGTATTGCTAAAGTACACCGGTAGCGGCAAGCGCCAGCTATTATTATCTTATCCTACAATAGCATACGAACGGTGAACGTTGCGCCATCTAACAGAAGAGAGATGAACGAATCAAAGTCCAATCTAATAATTATTTACCCAGTGTGTTCATATAGAAATTTTTATTTGTATTTTATATTCTTTCTTCATATTCCCTTGAGACATGCTTTTAAAATTCCATTATCTTTTTTTATGTAAAGTCGATTTTTCAATTCATTCATAAATAACAAAAAATAGCATTCCAACGCACTTTAAGAAAGTGCAAATTGTTTCAACTAGGTGTCGCAAATATAATTCTGAACTAATATTCAACAGGTTTTTAAATGCAGTCCATTGCATAACGAAGGGAGTAAAGAGGAAGAAAATAATGGACAATGCTTTCAATTTCCGCGTGCACTCGTTACCGATGACAAGTTTTTCAGGTTCTTGACCCTCTCGACTTCTTCGAAATATAAGTAACACAGGGCACATTGGATCCATCACGACAGATGGCGATACCGACATTCATCTAACATCTGAAATTCACACGTACACATCCACGCACGCCAGCCACAAACGCCCAAGCTACGGCTTTGGAAATGATCCGGAATATGCTCGTAGTGGGCAACGCGCGCCTCCACTCCTGCCTCTAGTTGTCGTCGCTGGGTGTGTTGACTTTTGAAACGCCGTGTTCTTTGCGTCGGACTAACCATCCGTGTATCGCTTGCGCGACCGTCGAAAAAAAATTTCGCGGAAACGCGGCGTCGTGCACGAGAATTGGTGTACGTGTTGCCAGGATTGCAACTTTCGTTTATCGAGGGCCAAAGGAAGCGAGTAAAAGCGTCAGCCGGCGGTGATCGTGACGAGTCAACCTTTGCAGCTGCAGCGGCTCCAGACTTCCCGAGCATTGGAAGGTGAGTCACGGAAAGAATAAAGCTACGTATGCACTCATGAGAATCTTGTCTATTTCTGCATTTAACTGCACGAGAATTGCTATTTTTTTTACAGAAATTATTCTTATGAAGTCTTTAACCTCAAACGTCCTTTTTTGTTTGTGTTTATTCAAATATTGAGTACGGTTAAAGTCTTTTAACGGATATAATTCGTTTGGTTAAATTAAAAAACATTAAAATATAGATCAAGAGTCTTTTACTTTTATATATTAGGAAATTAAATTTCCACAATTATTTAAGAATAAATCATTTCAAAGACTTTCCTTTTATTCTATGAGCTCTTAACCTATAAAGATTCATAGCGAATAATTTTAAGCATTGGTAAAACTTAAAACAAGCGAAAATGTTTAATATTTTTTAAAAAGTGTTTAAATTATTAATAATATAATTGTTAAAAAAAACATTCAAGTTTCGATTATTAACTGTTTCATTTACGTCATTGTTTTTTACATTATAAAACTACTAATAATTTTATTGAAAACTGTTTTTCAAATCTTTATTTTGAATTCAATAAAACTAAATTGAAAAAATGACCAACTTCTTTTATTTGTAAACTTTTTAACTTGTAAAAAAATATTGACTACCATTAACATTTTTATTTAAATCAGACTGTTTTTCACTGTAAGAAAACTCTTGCTAGCCAGTCAACAGTGAAAATATTACATGCATAATTTTTTGATTTTTCCCCAGTGATCTAAAATAAAGAGAAAAAGTTCTGCCTGGTACTTGGGCTGTTACACATGCACAACTTTTTCATGGTGCATACACATTTTTACGCATGTACATGCATCGTGCAACTCAAGATATTTCCGCGACTGTACGAGAGAGTAAACGCAACTGCAAGTGAAATGCGTCGCGCAAGTTCTCTCTCCATATTCGGGCATTCGCGTCCTCGTGTTCCCTTAAATATTTTTCTTACTCGCCGAACGTGTTTTTCACACAACAGGCGGGTGTCCAGATTTTTTAAAATGCCGAGATTTTGAATCATTTTAAATAACCATTAGAAGAAGTTTTATCTTGCGCACAAGTGCCTCGCGCACGTTGAAATTTTCATGGACTGCTGATTTTTTAGGTTAAGTTTATTCGTTTAATACGTAGAATGCATTCAAGTTTTTATTTTGTAAGCATTTTATATTACTGATTGCTTCGGTAAAAACATCCAAGATTAAAATATTGCCACAATTTATAAAATTTTAAGCTCTCTTTATTTTCATCTATAAAAATGATTTAATTTATCTTTAATTTTATCATTTTAATTTTAAAATATTAAGAAAGATGCGTTTCAGAGCATCAACATATTTCTTTTAATAGTAAATTTTGTAGCTAATTTTTTATTATAATAATAATAATTTTTTAATCAAATGAATTTTTATTAAAATATTTAATAGTCCAAAAATTTTGAAAAGTTATATTAAAAAATTACAAAAACGTGAAAATTAATGAATAAAACAAATACCTTTTACATTTTTTGGTAAATGCTTCGTTAATGCTTCCCTTTTTTATTTCAAATAATACAAAATTTTTTGCGGAAAAATATGTATATACATGATATAAAAAAATTCTGGATGAATATTCAGCCTTTTAATAGCTATTGTTAACAGAAAACTCATTTCACGCGACACGATATTGGATACACACACGTGCGCGCGCGCGCGCGCTGTACACACACATGTCCCGACACAAGCTTCATTAGTATTATTATTATTCCATTATAAATCTCCTTAATTATTCTATAATTGAATTATATATTATGGAGCGTAATGATGGTATATTAAAAAATGCGTTCGAGAGCCGAAGCAATATTTATTCATGTAAAACATGTTATCAGTATGCAACTAAATCTTGCCGAACTCACTTTTGTAAAATGTTTTCACAGATTCTATTTTTATAGTAATTTTATAAAACATTGCGTTCTTAATAAGGTTCTCCTTATCTGAAACTTTCTTATTAAATAAATTTTAATTAATTTTAACATTGAAAATAATCACTTTTAATAAAGAGAATAATTTTCAAAATACGTCTTTAGATAATTTCAAAATTGTTCTTTATTGTTGTTTCAACTTTTAAAATTGCACATAAAAATATATTTAATAACTATGTAATTGTAAAATTTAAATCGTTATGTAAAATATGATTTTTTCAAATACCTTTTTACATCACCTGTGTGTAAGTAAGTAAAGTCCAGCATGTATCAGCAATACATTGTAATATTATATATTAACTTCTACTCTATATCTTTTCAATTGAGCTCAAATTTATAAGCAATAATTAATATTGTCTTTAATGTTTATATTTTTACTTAATTTTCACATGTAAAATAAATTTATAAAGCAAAATATGAAAAAGTTTATTATGAAAAATATTCTTATTTCTAAGAAAGAGACTTTGTAGTAACACAGACGTAAAAGAAAATTTTATTAATATAAAAGCTTTGATTTATTATATACGATATACTCTGAATGATATATTATTTTATTAATTAAGTTTTAATGGAAGCTTGACTATAAATTGTATCTATTAGACTTGCAAGTAAATTTTCCTAATATTGATAATACTCTTTTGAGGAAATTATAGTCGATTAATCGAAATTCAGTTATTATTTTTCAATATGCATTTCTGAACAATTTACCTAATGCATGTTATTATTTATTTCAGAAATAGATTAAAAATTTCGTTTTTACATATTTCTGCTTAAGTGTATTAATAAATTATAAAATTTTCAGCGTATTATTATAGCAATTTATTTTTGTAATTAAATATGGATTAAATCACATTTTTAATAGCCACAATAATTAATTAATTTATTTATTTATTTATTAATTAAATTATTGACTATTATTTTGGATCGACTATTTATTAATTTCGGTCCTTAAAATTGTCGAATAAGCTTTTTTCATAAAGAAGCAGAAATTAACAATATTTCAATTAGCAGATGTAATTATTCTTTATTTTAGCGCAGTTAACTGATTCTGAATTATGAATATGCGCATAATTCATTTATCGTTATAGACAAATCAACATTTATTAATGGACGATCTATAATATTGGATTGATTTGTACTTGGGCTACGTTGTAAAAGTATGACATCGATAAATTAATTGTTTAAAATTCGTTTAGAGTGGCGTGTGAATTCTATCGAGAATTTTATCTGCACAAAAAATTTCTAACGAAAGTGAAAGGACTTTAACCAGAAGATGCGTTTGAAAGTAATTCGGCCCATTCGAAATATTGAAACAGCGAATCGCTTATCGCTTATCAGACGTAAAAACAGAAATAATCGAACGAAAAAATTGAAAGCAGTTAACAAGCGCATTAAAATGCATTTAATCGTATCCACTTTTTAACGAATGCCCTAAGTCGTTAGCAGACTCGTGTTCTTAAACGATGACTGAAAGAGCCAGAAGCCGAGGTGAATTCGTGAAAATGAATGAAAAACATTTTCACGGTGTTAATAGCACCTGAAATTCCAATTTACCTAAGCTGTTGCTGCTCCTGTCGAATTACATGGTTAGTAACCAGTTGTGCACTTGCGACACGTGTGACGTAATTCGGTATTTACGGAGCCGGAGCCGACGGGGGTATACGCAGCCACGCACCAGTAAAAGTACACTTTACCGTAAATCAGAGTTGTCACGGATCGCCTTTTAAGGGGATGTGCAGTATAAATCTTTAACTGCGCGAGCCGCCGACGCCGCCGCCGATACCGAACCTCAATAAACGGCCCCGGCTAAAACACCACTTCAATTTGCGCAAAACTGAAAATCGCCGGCTCTTGCTCGTGCAACAAACCGAAGTCGCGGGATGTTTGAAGCTTTTATGCGCGCGGGCTTTTGCAAGTCGATGCGAAAAGCGATGCGAAAAGCGATATCAGATGGCCAGGGCTTCTGAAAGAACTTCCCTGCGGTTACTCGAAAAAGGTGTCAGTGGTGCGTTTACTCGAAACTTTGTGCAGCCGTATCTTTTACGCCCTCGTAGATCGACAGCCCGGGCGGTTGGTTTGTACGTCGTCGTTTTTGAAACGACGGCTCCGATTCCGACGCTAATTATTCAAAGTCTCGCTCGAGATAAAAATTAAATCGCTCTGCGTTAGAGCTGCAATTAGTGCGTTGTAGGCCACATGGAAGATATATTTGTCGCGCGATTCAATTCCAGCGGGCAAATGGGCAAAACGCGTTGTATTTTCGATACGCGCGCGAAGCAACGTAACCCGATTCACATTATTTATATCCGAAATAAAACGGGCGCCGATGTATTTACTGACACCATTCCCGCTCGAAATACATGAGAAATGCTAGATAAACTAATTCATCTTGCGTGTTAACGCGTGTAAGTTTTATGTATACCTCGAAAATTTGCTTGTAAATATCACGTGAGATCCGCAGCGAAATTGCCGTACGAATAGCGAATGTGAGACGCCATGTTATTTCAAGAGATTTAATTGGTGACGCAATTTTAGAGCACGCCACGGTTAAATTTGCCGGCTATTAAACAGAATATCCCATCGTCCATCTTCCCTCCTGATTAAAAAACCGTACATTTATCTAAAGATGGGGCGATGGATCATTAAATAGCAGATATGTGGATATTAATACATTTCAATTTTTGATCGAGTCTATATTAACGAGGAATAAATTGATTACTTTACGGATATTTCGGCCTGCGCACGCATAAAAGCATCCGCTGAAAGTAATCAAAGAGAATTTACGGTCACGTTAGATTTTGCGGCAGCATTCGTTAGGTTTTTCTCGAGTTCGAATTTCCGCTTATTTATTCTTAAAAAGCTGATCGACGAAATACGTGCCCGATATTTTAATTGCGCTCGTACATTATTTGCGTTTATATACAATGGTGAACATTGATTTCAAACATGGAGGAAAACGACATTGCAATTCGCACTCGAGATTAACTCGCAACAACTTGGCATTGGTTGCGAGATTGGGAAATCCTGTTACGAGCCCCTAATAACTCGAAAAACGAGAAGAGAAAACAGGTGAGAGCGAATTGCATTAAAAATAAGTAGCTGCGAGAACCAAGACCTTTTTCACGTGGACGAAGAGGTTAAAGAAAGCGAGCAAAGTAAAATTTAAATATAAATACTGGAAAGAACAGCTTACGGAGCTTGGGAGTGTAAAAATTTAATTAACATGCGTACTTAGCCTTAAGTCTCGACGTTAAACTCGTCCGCGTGCTGCACTTTGTCCCCCTTAGGATCAAAGAGACAGCTTGTTTTCTTACGAGAGTCTTGAATTTCAATTTCGCGAAACTTGGTCGCATCCACGCGTGCCCCGCCCCCGCCTTCAGTCATAATCCTCGAAACGTAAAAAGGTATCGTTCGCAACCCTTGCACGTACCAAAGTCCAAAGTGGAGAAATTGCAAAATGAAAGCGGAGGAAACCGCCCGGAGAATTCCCTTAAGCGGGGATATATTTTAATGCGAACACATTGAAAGTGAAAATATTTATCGGTATCTCTTGATGCGAATCGTGCTTTGCTCTTGGAAATCTCGCGAAATGTTTCCGGCGAGAGGGGCGCCCCCCCCCCTCCAAAAACCATATTCCCGGCTCCTCTTATATCCGCAATACGAGAATAGCGCGAGTCTTTTAAGAGCGCGGTATTAGCCAACGCGAGAGGATGGCGGATAACGACGCAAAGAGTCTCGCATTTAATAGGGAAATGCAGAAGCGACTCAATTATCTCGAATCGAAGGCTCGGGGTCCGGGGGGACGCGCGACGCGGAAGCTTCCCGAGGCGGTTGCCGGGTGTTTGGAGCACCTGGCCCGCGACCACGCACACACACACACGACGCTGCGAGCTGCGGCGTCGATAATGCAGAACATACGCTGACCGGAGGATGAGACCGGATATGCAGAGGAAGCGCGTGCCGCAAATGCCGAGTGGGACGCCCCCTTTTTCTCCTCTCTCGCGCACCTCGTACGTCTGGGGCCATCAGACGCTCCGACGCCCCGACGCCCCGACGCCCCGACGCTCGGCTTCTCCATCGAACGCCTTCGCCGAGTCGCGGTTTAATGTACAGATCTATTTCCGTCTGACGTCGGGGCGTCCGCTCGTGCACATGCGACTCGGGAGATAAGAAATTGAAGAGATACGCCGCAGCCGAGGTCAGGCAAAAAGTCCGCCTCGGTTTCTGGGTGGAAGTTCTCCCTTTTTTGCTCCTTTGCTCCTTTGCTCCTCCGCTCCTCTGCTCTTTTACTCTTTTGCTCTTCAAAGATGCTGGCGCGAATTTATGCGAATCGCTGATCGAGCTTGTTGCGTTATTTTTACGCGACCAGCGTCTTCCCTTTATCCTCCGTATCCTCCCAGAGCCGCGTATGCGCGACTGCACTTGGACGCCATTGGTGCATTGCAAAAAGCCCCGATTCCGAGAGCCGAATTCACCTTTCTTGCCTATTTCATTATTCTAGGCCGATAGAGCGTAACAATAGTCGTTTACAAAAGATCGTTGGTTAAAAGGAAATGGCGTGCGTGGCCTCGTCTCTTTTGTCCATTGCACAACAGCGGCAGATGCTTCCCTATCCTGTCTTAATCAATTAGTACTCGATCACGTGTTGAACGCAAATTTAATTGCGAATTTCGCAAAAGCGGTTTTTGAGCGGACAATCGAGGCGTTTGTAGGAGCGAGTCTGCGCCTGTAAGATAATTCAACTAAATGTATTTCTTGGCGCACGTTTTAGCGCAATTATCGCATCTCGATCGTAGTCGAATTAATGGCGATGGATTTTTAGTCTTCCCTTCGTTATAATTACTGCAAAAACATGTTTGATTTGCGCTTTTACACTTCCAATCAATGATAGAAAATATTTAGCTATTTACGTTGCTTCGACATTATTTGTCACCTGGCATGAAAAAGTAAATGTTTACAATTTACAATGTAAGCCCGTAACGTTTTCTATTTAATAGCGGTGTTCAAATTTATGAATATTTATCGCGTATAATTTGCTATGCAATCTAGTGCAAGCTGAAATTACACCGGAGCTGCTTCTGATTAATATTTGTATAATTAACAATACGTGATTAAAATTTACGTTAACGTAAAAGCAAGTGCGTTCTCTTTTTTTAGCGAATTTCGCCGATTCAAATTAATTAGTTAGCATCAACGTATCAACATTTAGGTGGAGCTTCGGTCATTCCAACGCGCAATGTTAAAAATTATAAGGCGTTCGTTAGAGCGAGATTTTTATAAAAATTTCTCTTTTCTCGCGCTCTGAAATAACTATTTTAGATAAACAAAGTTTCGTTTCGATTATTTTAAAGCACAGCGAAATAGGTCGAGTACAATTGGCGCAGATACGCACCGAAAGCGAAAATGTTCTCGTCTGATTCTGAACTTTAGGAACATGTTTTGCATAAAAATATTAAAATTAGCAGTCTCGACCTAATAAAGCGGCCTTGGACACTCGAAACACGGAGTCGTAAGTTAACCTTTGAATTTTGATATTATTTAAGCATTTACATATTCAAATGAAAAGTTTACAAATTTTCATTACTTTGCGATAAAAGTACGTTGTACTCTTTTTAAAAGCGTAACGCGGAAAGTTCCACGTTATAATTTTGAACAGCATATAGTTTACTCCCTGCATTCTTAAGAGCTGTTTAAAGGATTTTTTGACAAATGCGCGGTAAATCGATATTTTCTCATTCCCGGCGAGTTTTATAACCGCGCGTATAATTAATTTATTGGTGTTGAATTTCTGAGTGAATGGTATTGTTTAGACTCTTTCGTAATTGTGTTGATTTGTGTTAATGCTCCCTCTTTTCATTGCACTGTTGGAAGAAACGAAGTGCAAGCTTCGTGTTGGGGAGCGTCGATAACAATGCGATCCCAGTTTATCCAGGATTGAAACTCGCCCGTCTCGCTCAAATTAACAAATAATGTAAGTGTCGGCCTTTGAACTTCCGATTTTGTTTATTTCAAAATAATCAATTGCCGAGATTAAATTTTAGTCTGAAGCGAGGCGGGGCGTTTTTTCTCTCGAAGCGCAAACTCTAACTCTGCAAAAATCGCAAAGGAATAAGCGTGGGAGGGCAGGTTTCAGCTCGAGTGGATTGTAAAAAATCTTCGCATCGGCGGCATAGGTTAGAAATTTTAATGGAATACACAATGGAAAGATTTTCGCAACATGTGCTTCGGGGAAAATCCACGAACAAACTGAATAAATTAATACGCTGTACGGCTAGTTTCGGGTTTGGGACCGGAAATGCACACGCGCGCAGGGCTCCGGCACTTTGACGAAGTCGCATAATTATTCCAGGCTTAGTTTCTACGCCGATGTTCCAAATAAAATTAATTAAATCAAAAAAACGAACGTTGCACTTCATTTCACGCATGACATGCTGCGCTTTTTCTCGCTGTTCCAAGTTTTACAAACGATGAACCCGAATTCAAGAATTAATTCAATTTACAATATTCAGGAAAGATACTCACTGTTCTCCAAGGTATATTTTTTATTACTTGCAAAAGAGTATTCGATAGCGGCGCTAGTTCCAGAAAAATAGTATTTCTAATGCGATTATTTTTAATCGGCGCTATTAAATATTTCGGTTAGAAAAAAGTGCTTGTAAATTTTTATATTATCGACTGCAAGAATTTTATAAACTAGATGATAATGCGAGTTTGACGTAAACCTTGCAAAACTTTTAGTCTTATGTAAATAAATTTTCGTTTGTACACATTAAACGAATACACTGTTTTTACACCATTAAAAAAAGAGCAGAAAAGGTTTTGTGCAAATTTATACGCGTAACGGAATAAAGAGTTAAATCACATATTTATTTTAAAAAATTCGTATAAATTGTCGCAAAAACTTGTGATCGTGTAAAAGTTAGTGATTATTAAAAATAAATATTTTATCTTCCATGTTGTGTATTCCAAGCACTTGTTTCGTCCCCCCCCCCCGATTTTGTAAATTTGATGTTTTATTCACTGGCATCTATTTTTATTAGCGAGACTTGCAGAGCAGAATAAACAACATTACGCTACGACGTATATTTTACGCGTCTAAATTTAGTTTTAAAATTATGTTATCGTTTTTATACCAGTACTATTTAAATTCTTGTCATTAAGTCTCGTTGCAACTCGATTGCAAATAATTGCTCTAGTTGGAGTTGATTTAAGCGATTTAACCGATTTGAATCATCTGATATTTAATTTATGGAAGGAGCCAATATCCACCTAAAACGTGAAATAAAATAAAAATAAAGGACGTAATTAGTGTGAAAAGTACACACGAATATAACCCTGAAACATTGGATTTTATTCAAACTGTGATAACTCACTCTTCGTCTATTTATGTTCATTAACATTTCATCGTTTCAGACTGTATAAATATCGAATTGTTGTTGAAGCCTGACTTTTTATACAATTTCCGTTTACATTATAAATAATTATTTACGACTTCTCGATGTGCCAAAGAAGAGCATTCGTGAAAAGCATTTCTCTTCGGATAATGCGAGACTTTTTTCTCGTGATCCTATTTTTAAAAGATGCACATTCCACGTCCTTCGTGCTTTAATTCATCAATAACTTGAAAAAGGGAAATATAAAGTCGAACTTTTGCTTTTCCAGTCCACATTGTGTTGGTTAACTTTTTAAAGAGAGCCCTTTTCAAAGGCTCAGATTATATTTAATAAAAATCAGGAAGCAGAGCAGTTTGCGAAGTAGTTTATCGACTTTCTCCAAATGCACCCACTGCATTTCACGCTCGAGGTAGTTTTGCGTTATAATGACGTTTCTTACGACGCTTTCTTATGAAAGATAGTCGGGTTGACGGAATAAAAAGAGCGAATTATAGAACGTTAAAGACTGGCGGCGCGTACTTTAGTGTCGGGCCGTTCCAATGCGCTGGACCGCTTCAATTAAAAGACCGAACCACTGCTCGAAATATCAAAGGATCGCTCGAATGCACATTGATAAAAGTAATTTTTAATTATTTTCGAAGATTTCGAGAAAGCAGGCTCGAAAACTATTACACGAATAAGCTGCTTGCATTCGTCATTTTTCTTTTAAATTTATTCGAAGTTAATTTTAATTTTAAAGTGAGCCGAAGGGAGTGCATTTGCCGACTAAAGTATCGCAAATAAGATTTGGCGAAAATTATTCATATTGCATTGCGTTTACCCTTTAGGATTGTCGGTATTTACATTCAAAGAAACTACAGCTGAACTCGCCTGCTTTTTTCTACCGAGTCGCCACAGGTCGTTATCGAAAGCTCCTTTTATCGAATGCATCTTTACGCGAAAGCGCGTAAAATAGCTCCAAACTTCGCCATTGGCATGGACTGAATTTAATCCAACTATTTTCGTATTCGCGAAAGCTCTCGGTACTTTGTGCTCAAAAAGTAAGCAGTCACCGCTCGCGCGAACTTTGCGAAATAAAACGCAAAGCATTCGCGCGTTCGTAAGTTGGTGCATCAGGCCCCGATGCACCTGCGCATTCCCTTGGTTATAAAAACTGTTTTTGCGCAGTTGGCGCTCCGTTGATAAATCTGTGCGGCCAGAATCAATTACCAGGTGCTGTTTGTACGATTTGCCGAATTTTAGTTACCATTTGTCTGGTACTTTTTAAAGCGGAAACAAATTGACGTTATCGCAAGGATTTTTAATAGAAATTGCGACGAGCATCTTTTCTAGTACTTTTATTCTGGCAAGTCACTCCTTCCACTAGCTTTCACTAATCCCGAGAGAAAAATTATAATCAACTGTTGGTCTCGAGACTGCGCTCGTGTTATTATCGTTATTTATAGTGTCTGTACGTGAAGTAGGATATTGATTTAAAAAGTCGTATTTTAAGACTCAAGTTTCATCGATTTGCAAAGTGAGCGTCACAAATTGCCGACTGAAAACCTCATCTAAAATATTTAATTTGCTGCTTATAAAATAAGATTCGTCGCAGCACCTTAATTATACTTACCGATAATTTTAGAAGAAACGACAATTCGAGTAAAGTCTGTGAAACTCTTCGCGCAGACTACAGTATTACGATTACTTAATTCCGAATTCTAGAGCTTCTTAAGTTACGAGAGACGCAAGTTATAGTAGGAAGATAGAGGCAGAGCTCGATATTTAATAAAAATCTTTAATGGCTTACGCGCGCACTTGCACACCTGCACGCGCGAATTAAGAAACGCACGAATGATTTTCAATTCATTTTATAGAGCAGCAACTCTTCTAATTCCTCTCGACTCTAAACTGCTACGGTTACTGTCGACCACCGGAATTGGGGAATGCAGCTTCTCTTAACGGATCAAGCGCAGAACCTTATTATTTACGCGGTTAATTTTTCAAACGCACGGTGTATAGGAGACGTTGCGATTCCATTAGTAACGAAGTAGTAAGAGTTTCCGGGAAATCTGCTGCGGACAGTCGCTTAATAAACTGGATTAGAAATTGCTTTGTGCTCGCGATGCAATTCAAACAGCGCCGCCTTATAAAGCGGGCAAACAAATGACGAAAGACAATGTCAAACAAGAAGCCTTTGGAAGATCTTCGAATTCAACTACTCTCTCTCTCTCTTATTAAATAAGTGTAAGTTCGAGGGAGAGAGAGAGAGAGAGAGAGAGAGAGAGATACGGAGGGGAGAACAGGAAGCGATCGCTAATAAGCCTCGTCGTTTTGCATTCGCCGGAGCATATTTGCATCAACTTATCGCCAGACTTTGTTTTATTGTATATTCGCGAACTAATGAAAATACCTTATGTAAATATTTCGTCGGCCTTGCATCGCAACACGATTTCTCCATGAATAATGCAGCGGCTTTCCCCTGTGCATCAGAAGGAAAGCAATAAGAAAAATTCCCAGCATTTCCCGTGCGTTTCCGTCCGCCCAGTCGATACGGTAATTTTCGTTCCTCTGTGCGTCTGTCTTCCCTCTTACCGACTCGACTCGGCCTCCTCGGCTCCTGCACACGACCCACGTACACGAGCCAGTCTCCGCTCTCCCGGGTGTGCGCGGATCACCGGAGCCGAGATTGGAATCGCCGCGAATTTCCTTGTCCCCGGCTTAGCGGTATCGCGATCCGCACATCGGAAACGAGAGCCGCGGGAGACTCGGGGCTGATCCGGCCCGGGGGCGGACAGTCACGCGCTATTATTATAAGCTGCGCCGGCGATAGCGAGCGGAAAACGCTAATGAACCTCGAGAGTGTCGCCGCGAGTCGCGTTGCGTAACTCGGACTTGTTTATTCCGAGGTGATCACGAAAGCGCGAGCAGGTGGTTGCTCTGTTCAACTTTGAGGGCTCGGAAAAAGTTTGCGCGCGGGGGGGGGCGGGGAAAACTAGGAAGCTAAGCGCGTAATTAGGTATTCGGATAGGCGAGAGGATATTTGGGGGTTTGACGAGTGCGTAAAGGCGGAAGCGCACCTGATCGCAGACGACTGGGGTGGGGGCGGAACTCAACTTTTCCCCCCAGGATTATTATTCGCGCGGATCCGCCGGCTGGTTTTGCGTCCGGCAACTTTGTAATGACACGGCTCGAACAATAGTTGGCTTCTTTTTATTATCGCGACGCAGACTCGTAAAGTTGGCAAAGTTATGCGTCAGCTTCTTTAGAGGCTGTGTCCATTAGCCGACATCAAAAACAGAGACCGCAGCTCCAATTTTGGGCGCGCACGGGCTCTTTTGATTTGAAACGAAGCCGCGCGCGGGCAGCAAAAGAACAAAAACAAACAAAATCGAGCAAAATCTAGCCAAATTGGGCAAAATTCGGCCCCTCTAACCCAAAGTGCGGAAAGTGCGAGCGAGGAATGTAGGATAATGCCGAAAAAGCACAGCCCCGCAGTCCTCCCGAAGACTAGACTCACAGAAAGGGGAAGGAGATATTAGAGTTATGATTAGGCGACGCGATGCGCGCGGCCCCCACCCGAGCAACTTATTAAACTCAAAGTCGGACTGGCCGCAAAGGGGTGGAATGACATTCTCCTCGAATGTCGTTGCCCAAAGTTCAAAGTTCGTGCAGGACTGGAGCGGCACCTGAGCCCGAGCATCGTCCTGGCGGTGACTGCGAAACTTCGGGAATCCATTTGCGGCGGGACGCGGGGCTTGCGAACGGGAAGTTGCCCGAGCAAGGGAGAAGGAGGAATGAAGTAGAGTTGCAATGGGCGTCGAGCGTCGGCAGCCCCATTACAGTCCAATGGAACTACTTTATTTCGCTGGTTTCGTCCGTTTGGTCGGCCCGTGTAATCACGAGGGCGTTAACGCGATTCGCGCTCCCGATCTGATTTTGGCCGCCGATACGAATGGGTTCTTCTGTTTGCGCTGCGACGGCTAATTTCGCGATTTTAACGGCTGGGACTTAAATCGGAACTTCTCTTCCAGATATCCATTATAATTTCCAAACTCGAGCTCGAACGTCGGAGCGACTCAACTTTTTTTAAATCGCAAATCGAGCCAAAGAGTTCTGTGCTCGAGCGCGCTGATTTTATACAACGGCGACTCGTAATAAAACTTTCAGATGCGACGCAATGCTCTAAAATACACGCGCATTCCAGTTAATTTAAGCGAAGAATTAAAATTGCGACGTTCTCGATGTCTTATAGATTTGTCGTGGACTACTCGTCGGTGTTGCTTTCTCCACTCGCTCTGTCTCCCTTGCACGCACTCCCACTTCACCTCAGTTGTCGAAATGTTTTCATATGCTAATAGTAATATAACATTTTCGTTTAAAATTAAAGCAGGTAACGTAAGTCGGCCCAACGTATTCTTGAATTTATGTCGGAGCTCCGAATCTACCATCTCCTAAAAGTGGACGTTTGGCGGCTCTGCCACTTTTCGCTTTCTTTGCGTTTAAAAATATATTTTTCAGTCAAAAAGTTTAACGAATTCGAATATCTCGTTTTGCTTGAAACGATGTCCGAGTGCAGTGCACGATTAATTTCTCGATGGCCTAAATCGTCCATCTACAACTCAGTTTAACATCAAATCTGCTTATCGTCGCATTTTGTTCGGAGGTTACGCAAAATGGAGCAAAGTACGGAAAATATTTGTAAACGTCATTGGGAAACTTTCTCTAATAGGGGCGCACACGACCGAAGCTTCGTACAATAGTAGAACGAGTTAAAAAAAGGCGAGTTGGCGTTGGAGGTCGAAAAAACAAAGGAGTTAGCCAATGCTAGCGTAGTTTATTCAGCAGTTGGCGTGGAAGCCATTAGAAGCCGTGCAAAAAGGCCGTCAAAGGTTGCAATAGAATGTCCTGTTTTCATATTTAATCCCGAAAGTTGGAGGCAAATATTCGATTTGAAATAAAAGATTTATCGAGAGGTGAGGGGAGGGGCGATAGATAAATAACTAGCCGCCTGCCCCGTGTAATAAACGATGCAGCTTTCGTTTAGGAGGTTTCCGAAGAAATGTATATTTTTTATAGGCGTAAATTATTACTTCCTCGTGCCTCTGCTGATTTCGCCTCGATCCGCTTAATCAATATTTTTATTGTAAATTTATTTACCAGCTCTCGGTTTTAATTTAAAATTTCACGCGATATTGATTTAGTGCGCGGGTATTAAAGTATTCTCTTTCGGAAACTCGCCCCAGAGGTGAATTTTTCCAGCTCGGCGACAACCTTCGTCGCTTTCAATTCCCGTTTTTTTTTTTTTTTTTACATTAATTTGGTTTTCGCGCAGCAGTAAGTGAAAAGGGCATTTCTAATTTAGCCGAGCGACGGGGCGAGTCGTTGACGCGACGCACAAGTATGAAACGTAGAGTACAGCCCGACGTGGAATGCGCGCTTCAAATGCCGCGTGCACCTAGAAGATGCACTCCATTATGCACGATAATGCTTTTGCGCCATACGTTTCCACGTAAAAAGCTTTTGTACGTTTGAACGGAAAATCGGACTGGTAGTTTGAATCTGCTTGGCGTCCCTGCGAAGCAGACGAAATCCGGATAAGGAGGCTCTTCCGGTTTCGCGTCTCCCCGTAATTTAGGAGGAAGCAGCAGCAGCAGCAGCAGTTGGCTCTTATTGAAATCATTCGGCGGTGGTGTTGCGAGTTTGCAGCGCATCCGAGCCAAGATCCGGGATTAACTTGATGGAGGAGGAGTGGTTTTCTGAGTCAACGGAATAAACGAGGATCGTCATCGTCGTCATCGTCGTAGGCGGAAGGAGAGCTTGCCAAGTCAGACGCATCCATCTTGGAAGCCGATAGTTCAGCGCAAAAGACAGATGCCTCGAGTTAATTATCCTTTCGCGCTGGCCATTAATATCGAGATTAAAGGCGCAAGGCCGATCCAACGTCGGATATCGTAATCCTCGGTCTCTCGTCGACAAGGAAATAGCCTTGATTTGACCGCAATTCTCAGTTGGTCATTGAAATAGGCAACCCGTGATTGAGAAGCACGCGAGAGCTTTGTCGTTAATTTCTACCTGGATAATCAGCTCTGACGCGAAATTGTAGTTCGAGTTATCAATATTGGTTTACTGCCTAAACGAATGAGCGACGACAGAGACTTCCTCTTTATTACAGGCCGTTGTTCCGTTAAAGCTTTTCGAGAGAAGCTCGTCTCGAATATTGTGCATCGGCCATAATAAGCCGACCGACTATTTTCTATCGCAATTTATAGCAATTTTAGTCTCTGATTCGTTTGTTTCTAAAATTGGGCCGTCTGCGAATTCGAAGATCAGTCCCGGAGATAAATAAACTCCGCGGAGAGTCTGCTGTAAACAAATAAACTGGTTCATCGAACGATTGTCGATAATCGTTATTATCTCAACGTCTCTTCGCGAGCGCGCGCGTAACTTCTGATAATTACGGGTTCGTTAATGCAACTGCACTTTGAAATTTTGCTGTTGCGAAGATACCAGGGCGCAGCGTCAGAGCTCAAAACAACGAACAGCGAATTGGGGCGTCGACAGCACCGAAACAATTTCCATTCCCATTTCCCTCGCTTCAACCATAACCTATTTTGTTCTTCGATTAAACTTGGCAACTGGAGCGCGACACTCGGTGCGACGCTGGAGCCGCGCGGAAGACGCTAGTGCGTTTTATTTTTTGTCGCAACCAACTCTCGAGTGAAGTCTGCTTGTTTATTATATCGAAAACATGTGGCGGCAATCCTCCGTACGACTAATTCCGATTGTTCAAGTGCCCTCGGCGCTCCCGAATATTCCGTAAAAGCGTTGTTGCTTTGCACGCCTTCTTACGTGTTCAGAATTACAAGACAATTAACAGAAGATCCAATCGATCGGTATTTTGAAAATCCTTGGACAGGGTGTGAGTATCGGCTCATTTTTGTCTCGACGAGCCTTCTAAGCTCTTCTCTCGGGCGTCGCGGATGCGGTTGGAAGTCGTCCGCTCGTCTTTTTCAACCGCTTCCGTTAATTACGGCATCCCCGAGCATTACACTTGACAATACGTTTGGGAAAACGATTGGATCAATGTTGCGCCGTCGCTTGCACGCGACAAGAAACCACTCGCGTGGAGTCGGTGCAGTTGCACGCCTGAACCTAAGGCGATAGCGGAGTGGGTAAGATCGGTCTCTTATTTACCTTGTATTGGGCGTCGTCAAAAGATGAAAAATTTATTCGCCGATATATTTCCGTTTAATAATACGAGTGATACACGTTATTCAGAGTCAAAGTTCACTTTTGCCGCCAGAGTATTTACTTTCAAGTGCAGAGCAATTTATTACGCACTGCTGTGATAAAGTGCGCTGGCTCACGGAGCGCAATAAGTTATACAATAGGCAGCACTGCAAAAAATGTGTTGCATTCTAATCTCGAGCAAACATCGTGCGCTACGTTTTAACTGTAATGCTTCGGTTCGATCAGCGCGTAGGAGTGAATTCAACGAGGAAATTCGATTGCGTCATCTTGGGAGAGCACGAGATTAAAAAAGAAATTCTATCGCTCGACTAGGATTTTGTTTCGGCGAATAGCTTTTCGCGCACTCGGTCCACTAATCGAGCTGCTCAATTTGCAATTTGCCTCAACTGTCTCGCAGTGTCGAATGACGGCATTTAGGGCGGCAAATTAATTCTCCGCGCGATGCAAGTGCTCGTCGGAAAAGATATCCCGATCTATCTCGAGCGCTGGGATAAACATTTTTACACGTGTATCCAAACATTGTACGGGATAAATAGACACGTCCGTGCGTCGAGACAGTCGAAGAGAGAGAGGGAGGGAAGGCGAGCGAAAGTAAGCACGCGTGTGAGTAGAAGAGGAGAGCGTCGAGGGTCACGTCTAAAAATAAACGAATAAAATTTTGAATCTCGCTTCCACGAAATGATTGCAGCGGCAGCAGTAGCGGACCGAACGAGACGACGTCGCACTCGCCTTCCTCCGAACTACCAGATCTATACGAGCTTTTTACGCCACCGCAACTGAACCTTCAAATCCACTCGCCCCTCTCTCTCTCTCTCGCTCTCTCTCTCTCGCTTTCTCTAGAGCCACTACACGGGCAATTAAAAGTTAACGCGATTGTTTGGCAAGGCGATTCCGCGTTCCTTTTAGTTCAGTAGCGTTTTTAGTGCCACAATGTGCAACCGACTTTCAAAATGGCAAATTGTAAAAGCACACAGGGACGAATCGTCTGTAGCGGCCCCGAGCGTTTCTGCGAAATCATATTTTTTAACGAACTAACAAGCCGAGCAGACGTCTAAATCTCCTCTTGGATCGCAGAAATTAAGACGCCGTCGTCACTGCCAATCAGCAAATATCCTATTGCTGCATTGCTGCTCGGAGCCGAATCTGCTTGAGGAACAACTCTCTCTCTCTCTCTCTCTCTCTCTAGTACAAGTAAAGACGCTTGTATTTTAAGGCGCAGTCTTGTCGATGCTCGTCGCGGATCCTCGATTTCGTTGCAAATTATGTGCGCGATAAGCGATGCGACCAACTGGGCCAACTCGAGCTTTCGCAGCGATTAAAAGTAATTCGCCGCGCACCAGTTCTGCGATGCGTTAAACAGGCAGCGACGTCGCACGCACCTGGGGAACCTTTAGTAAAAGTTTTACGCGAACGGCCATTTGCATTCCGAGGCGTTTGCAGCTGCAGCAGAAGAATCTCACGCCGGAATCTCAGACTCCATTGAATGAGATTCTGAATTTTTACAAGCCAGGCCGAGGGAGCCAGAACTTTCGTGCCCCGGTAATGCACAGCTTAGAGGAACCTCCTTCCGTGTATGCGCTTATTCGAGACGGTATTATTCCTTTCTGGCTGTGAGACTAAGACTAAGATGTCGGGCTCCGTGTGTCGCGCCTTCGCGCTCCGATTACACCTGGAGTTTGAATTTTGGCGTTGCGTTGCGGTGATTTATCTATTCGAACTCGTATTATTGCGAATTCGGCTATTTGTACGGGCGGCGGTTGTGCATTTTAGGCGATCGATGAGACGCGAGATTCGCAGGAGCGCCAACACCCAAATAGTTTGATTCGACCAATTTAGCGAGACCGAATAAACGCCGCGATTCACGCGAGTGTTCCAGCGGAATAAAATTTCGCGTCGTTCGAGAAATTTGTTCCCGGGCGGCGGCAACATTGCGCGCGCCGCTTTCTTTAAATATTAACTCGCTTGTGTGCACCGACTACGTCACGCGCGTCTATCTGTAGTGCAGAGTAGTTTTTACGCACTTTA
This sequence comes from Platyscapa corneri, assembly GCA_018907185.1. Classification (NCBI taxonomy): domain Eukaryota; kingdom Metazoa; phylum Arthropoda; class Insecta; order Hymenoptera; family Agaonidae; genus Platyscapa; species Platyscapa corneri. The sequence continues at coordinate 1,168,289 of JACCHW010000037.1, forward strand.
TCAATTGAGTCAGCGTCAGTGGACGAGTACCATAAAAAACACCAGATGGATAAATGAAAGGAAACGCTTTATTTTGGCCGGGATCGTTTATTAACTTTATTTATTGCAATTTGCCGCCTCGCTGTGCTTTGGATTTCCGAACTTTTTGCGGATCCGCGGAACTATTCTTATTGCGGAGGCAAAGTGTAGCAAGGGAAAATCAACGAGAGGAACAATCGAGCAATTCTGTCGATTTGTTTTTGAGCTGATGACGGAAATAATTCAAAGTTAATAGCGTCTAACGCTTTCAAATAGATTTCAATGGGCTATGCATCCGGCGAATCTTAAAAAAGGGGTATCCGGTTGTCACCTTCGCTTATAAATGGGAAAAAAGTGCATCCTGGACCATTGACTTTCAACAGAGAAAACTAATTGTAAGTGGATGTTGTCGATGAAAGAACGGCTAATCTGATTAATTAGAGACAGAATCGAATCCGACCGCAATTGTTAATAAAAGATACACCTTAATGAGTCGGGTAATTAATAGTGCGAGTGCCATAGTCGAACATCGATTTTCACTCACGGAAATCCCCCATTTTTTAACTTTATACCGGAATTCGAGAAAGCCATTCTCAAATTTTTCGGAATTTAACAGTCTTTGGCGCAGTGGGGAACGATGAAAAAGTAATCTTCTTAAAGTTTATATAAAAAATTAATTAATTATTACCGCGTAACGCAGCACAATGCCGTCTACCTCCGGCAGTACCAGAGCAAACGGAATTTCTTTTAATTAAAGCTGAAAAAGTAATTAAGAAGCTCTTGAGTTATATTAATATCATTGCTCTTAGTCTATCGTTTTATCGAAATAGTTTTTACGACGTGCGCCTCCTTGATTTCGTTACTCCGTCTTAAATATCAGCATTGCGGCTCGCGGATAAATTTCTTTTAATGAAATCTTATCGACACGCGAGTAGTTGTAACGCGATACCGACGATCGATTAATCGTATGTTCAAATGCGGATACGAATACGCGCGCGCGCGCGCGCAACTGCATTGCTGAATGTAGTAGGTTCCTCTTACACACACGAGTACGTGTGACGCTCATCTATTAGAGAAGAATGCACTCGTAGAATCAACGAAGGACTTCCGCAGCTCGTGAAGTAAACGGAAACGCTTGTAATGCAGAACTGCTTTATCGACGTTATAATCTTTTTACATTCTTCGGATATTCTTCGCATAATCGTCCTTCAACTTTTATATTGATTTATTACTATTTAATTAATAGTCCCGGAGTCAGGTTTACGATTTTAATTTGAAACTAGTAAGTAAGCGAGAGATTTTCCAAAAACTGGACCGTCGCTGAAAGTTAAATTTTCCTTCGCGAAAAAATGGAGGCCTCTATTCGCGAGAAACATGTAGCTACTTTATCGCAACAATAACACGTTCCTCTTTGGATAATAGCAATGTAAGATAATGCGAGCTTTTAATTTTATGTCTTTTTGGCAAAAATGCGTCTAGCAGCAAGCGCTTGTGTTGCTTGCAGGAGCAGCTTATATTTCCTTTAAAGGAAGCTCCATTTTTGGTGCGCGCGCGCGCGCGTACACTTGCACAACTTGCTTTAGAACTAAGAGGATGAGCTGGAATGAAAAATTTACACGTTTTATGTAAATTCGAAAGTAAATGCTGTTGTTCCACGTGTTTTCCCGGGCATCGGTGTCGAATCGAGCGTATAAATTCAATTACAGGCACCTACGAGAGAACTAACTACTTAGTCTTCCCGAGCTGCTCGAGTAATTACGGCCGAGTCTATTCTCAAAATTTGCTCAAACGCTGCTTTTCCGAATATTTTTTGGGCTTTCGTCCTTTTGGACGTAAGCGTTTTTGTTTAATTTTCCGCGGATAGGATTTATTCGGGATAAAATTTATACAATAAAGTTTGGACGGTAGGAATTTCAGACGGAAGCTTTACAAAGCACTGCGTGCGTTTTGGCATGATATATTTTCCGCAGTCCATTAATTTTTCGAGCCCGCGCTGCACAACTGCGGAGAATTTTCTCGCTCCGAGTACGTGTGCACCGATGCACTGATTGTCCCCCCATTACTGAATTAGTTTAGCTCGAGAATCTTGGATTTTACACTATATACGTGCACTTTTCTACTCGAATTCTTTGAAGTAGAGAAGCGGAAAATCTGAAAAGATCCGAATTACTTGGGCCGGAGGTAAATGGGGACATGCAAATGGGCGAGTCCTGCAGGACGTTTCTTCTTTTCTTTCTCGACTTTCGAGGGAGAGATCCGGAGACGTCCGCCGGAGGAAGCGGTGACCCCGCGCTTCGGGAAAATCAAGAAAGGTCCGTTCGAATCGGCGCCCGACAGTTATTAAAGAAAAGCATCCGCAATAAAGCTCAGATAAATAAATCGCGTAATCTCCGGGGAACTTTACAACTGCAGGGCTTTGTTAAAATAAATAAAGCGAAGCAGGTACGTAATACCGGGGCGCACTTGCGGGGGCGTATAAACTCCTCGCACGAGTACACGCACGCGTAAGCCCCTGCCTTTGGCTTTTCTCATTTTTTCCTCCTTTTTTCCTCCTTTTCTCCTCCTTTTTCCTCCTTTTTCCTCCTTTTTCCTCCTTTTTTCCTCCCTTTTTCCTCCCTTTTCCCTCGTTTTTCCGAGCTGTGTTTATTTTTTCACGAAGCGCGGTGCAACATCCCCGTGGGTGTTCGATGCGCGTCGCTTTAATCCTGTCTCCCCGGGCTTTTCGTCTCTCTTTTTGCGTGCGTGTGCGTGTGCGAGAGCGAGAGAAAAAGGAGAGAATGTCTGGCGGAACAGAAGCGCCTCGTGTGCCCGTCGTGTCGTAACCATTTTCTAGGGTTAACGAGAATTAATGCGCGTATATTCGCCGAGAAAGGCTTCGTTGGGAGAGGGGGGGTGTGGGGGGTAGGTCGAAAAAAAACTACGGAGATGTCGCTCGCGGGTTCTTCTCCTCGTCATCGTCTAGACTCTCTTTTACACTTTATGTTAATGCTCTTGCGGCTGTGAGGAAGCCTCTCCTTCGTTTCCGCTTTACTCGCTCTTTTATTCTTTATTCGTCCCTCGCCTTTATTCGTTCTCTCGCGTTCGAGAAATTTTTATTACAACTGTTTGATTTCGAATTCCCGTGAACTTTACACCTTCGTAAACAGCCGAGGGCCAGGAAAAATGTGCGCAGAAGCAGAGTAATTATTAAAAAATTCCATCGCCTGACAAGCGCAGACCGAATTATGCGCGAGATAATTGACAAAAGCAGGAACATTTGAACGAAACTCAACAAAAGCTTCTCTAGCGCTTCCCCCAATGAATGAAAATGAAATTTTATTTTTATAGAGTTGAGTTCGAGTTCGCTTAAATGAGTTCTGTCGTAAAATCAAAATCCAGTCGTTGGCAATAAATCACGAGGTCTCGCAAATGTTTACTTTTTTTTATAAAGAATTTTACGATTTTTATCCATTGTTTTTATTTATTGTTTTTTATTACGACCGAGCAGCGTTTTGTTTTATTTTAATTTCAACGATATTTGGCAACGGCGTTGGTCTATTCTCGGAACGCATTTTTCGAGTAATGCAAACGTATCGGTGCAACTGCAAAAAGAGGCTTTTCATAAATATTTAAAAAGTGTTTAGATGGCGCCGTAAAAGGTGAGCTCCGACGGTATCGAAACTAAAAGTTACGTTTCCCGATACTGAGATTCCGATGCCGATACCTTTTTCCGACTATCCGCACTGCCGATTCGCATGCAAACTGTTATCACAGTTTCACGTCCGTCGAGAACCGTATCTGCGACAATTCCGTGAGATGTTTCACTCGGTGGCGGCGGCGGGGGGGGGGGGGGAGGGGAGGGTCACGGGATGCTCAAAACGGTTTTATCGGATCGATCCGGTGTAAAACTGCCAACGGAGGATCTTGCGCGTCTTTGTCTACGCTTAATTTGATTGCGCTACCGCGATAAATACGAAATTAATTAAGATGGAACGAAACATTCGTATGTAGCAGAACCTTTAGGAATTTCATTCCCTGCCCCTATCCATTCATAAAGACGGATATACAGGCACACACACGCAAGCCGCAGACATGAATTATTACGTTACTTATAGCCATTATTCCACGCGTAATTCAGGACGCGAGAAAATTGCGTAAAAACGTTCGTTTTAAAAATAGCAGGCTTTCTTTGAAAATGTCGAGGTTATAATAATACAATACTTCATCCCGGCAATTTATAACGCGCATTGATCGAACGTTAGAAGTGAAGTCCCGAGAGAGAGAGAGAGAGAGAGAGAGAGCGCCGCTGAAAAAATAACGGGTCAAGCAGAAAAGCGGTGCTAATTCAAAAAGCGCGACTCAATAGAGCACACAAAAGTGGGTACGCACGTGTACATGAATTAAGTAAGAACGTGGAGCGATCGAAGGGGCGCGGAACGAGTCTGCAGTTATTCTGAGATCGCCGGGGTGAACGCCCAGCAGGGCTCTTTTTCTTTCCTTTCCCTTCGTTTCTCTCTCTCTCTCTCTCTCTCTCTCTCTCTCTCTGGTAGTTTCGGACGCAACTCGCCAGCGCCCGATCCCCCGGCTGCCTCGGATCAAAACGCTCACGGTCTGGCAAGCAACGCGACCCTCGAGATCGCTTTCGAGTCGCAGCGCGACCACAAACCGTTGCACGCGGATTTGGCCGCTGAGCCACGCGCATCCTGCTGGTCTGGATGCCGAGCTTTCCGGAGCTTTTCGACCGCGAGCCGGACCTCGCAAAGCTCATCTTCGGTCCGCAAACCGAATCCAGCCCCCCTTCGACCGGCAGACTCTCGGGCTTTTTCGCGTAGTTGTTCCATGCGGACCGCGGCCGAGACTAAGTGGATGATGCATCTGGCGGAGTTGGGTTCGGCTCGGGCTCCGAACTTCCATCGCGACTTCTGTCTCCGAGTCGCGCGACAAGCACTCGACGGAAATTTCCAGAAACAGGTGCTCGCGAGCCCCGTTGTCCGCTGGGAAGTAAGACGGAAATCGTGCATTTGACCGTTAATGCAGATTAAGCGAAAAAATTCCTCCGCCGGCCCGTAATTCGCGTTTAAAATGTACAGGCACGACGACGACGGAGGCTTTGAGAATGAAAAAGTACGGAGCGACGTAGTGTAAAAAGTAAACATAGAATGCACTCGCGCTTCACGCGCAAAGCCCGGAGATTATCCGTGAGTAATCGTGCCGTGCTCCTCGCAATGGCACTTTGCCCCGACCTACTTTCGATTAACGTTATCGCTGGTATTAGCCTCTTCGCGCCAATTGCCAACAGCGGCTCGCGTGGTCGATGCGTCAATTTGGGCGCGATGGCCTTCTCCGCTCGGGGCCCTTGTCCGTTCGCAAAAACGCGCTCATTTTTGGCGGTTGCGACAGACAGCATCGGGGGGCGCGCGAGTATTGAGCGCCGAGAGCTCTTTTATCGACATTCCGAGCGCTGCAATTAGAGTCGTCGATCGATGATTTAGTGAAGTTCGCTTTCCAAAGCTCGCGCGAGAGCTCGTCTCCGGATGGACCGCCTCTTGGAGCTGTCGAGCCTCCGGTGGAGCGACGGTAAAAGCTACTCCAAATTAATATTTAACATTGCTCGGCCGCCAGACGGAAATTGCCATTTTCAATAAGGAGTAGTGCGTGCGGCGGTGCGTTACGGTGTCGCCGCAAGCTGCTGCGTCGATATTTCTCACGATTGGTCGTCGTGTAGAGTCTTGATAATCAGAAAGCGCGATTCGGCCGTGGCAGGCCCATCGGGTTCCTCGGATCCTACCGCAAATAAAAGCATCGGGGAGTCGCCCCCAGGCCTCGAAACCGCTAAACGCTCGCGAGAATTCGTCCAGCCGGAGTCGCGGTCGCCGGATGAAAAAAATCTTCAACTCCGCTTCAATCCGCAGTTCGGTCTGCGGTTTTTCTCCTAACCTGCGAGCACACCTACGTCTTTTTTCTCGTCTTCCCGCGTCGGACAATCGCGTTGTAAACGTCGCCCGGTATTTCCACCCCTTGACGCCCGCATTTTTCTCGTTTGCTCCGGCCTACGTCCCTTTTGTCAAATGCACAGTGTGCACTGTACGGCGCTGCGTAGTGTATAGCGTGTATCTGGTGCAGAATGACCTAGAAAATCGGGGCGCGTCGCGTTCTATTATGGGTGAGATTAAAATCAGCAACTCCGTCACGCATCGATTATTCGTAAAAAAGTAATTGTTGTCTACAATTTCATTTTTTATTAGTTATGCAGTTATTGTCGAGTCTGTTCGAGTCGATGGTTCGGCGCTGAAAGGCGGCTTTTATAGGGGTTGCGTGCAGAGACATTCATTGAAATATTCCACGTTTTAAGGGCAATACGGAGGAGGTTGTAAACGCTCAAATCCTGGATTATATTAGATCTTTTCGATAAAAGTGATTAACGTTTAAGGCTTGTTTGCAGCTGTGATTGCCAAGTAATCATTCGTCGGCAGTCGATTTTGGCCTTTGTTCGTTTCATTGTTCTATCGCGACGGTTGCTCGGTTAAGTGTATTTGTCAAATATTAGCTGCGCCAAATTTCCAAAATCGAAATCTCGCGCAGCGTCAGCGCCGACGAAACCGGCAAATTTTCCAGAAGAAATTATTTTAGTGGAAATTTTACGACGAGCGTTTAAAAATTAATTATGCAAGTTAAACGTAACGCGCAAATGCTCTTCTCGTTTATTATTTTCTAGCACTCGGGAAGTGTATTTTAACGTTTTATCAAAAATAATATGGCGTTACTGCTGTTTATCACGAGGTCGGTAAACTGTAACGACATCTTTTGAAAGTTCGATAAACTCCCCGAGACTATTAGATGTCCGCGACGAGAATATTATTGTCCGCGAATCTTTATTGCGTTAAAAACGCGTCCACCGGATTCTAAATTATCGGTAACACTTAAAATTTCTTTTAACGAAATCGTCGATTCATCCGTTCGCGTCCGCCTATTTATTTGTAGGCCCACCAGGACTTGACACCGACTTACACGAGTCGTACACGCGCTGTGATTTAAATTTTCTTCAAACTTTTCAAACGACGAGGATAAAAATAAAATCGAAATCGGGTATTAATAAATAATTTAAAATAGTACCTATTTTTAAAGCGAGTTTTTGATTTTACGCACAGTAGCCGCTCGCGATTGTTTTTCCCCGGAGGAGCTGAGGCGCGTCGGCCGGCGTCCCGTCGTCGTATACAATTCCAGAAGTATCGATCACCTGCGAGTGGAGGCGCGAAATATCGCGAAATCCTCCGCTCGAGTTGCGCTTCCGATTCTCAGGTACGCCATTTGTATTCGGCCGCAGTCCGAGTCTCTCTAAAGTTTGTCCGCGTTCGAACGCGGAGACGCGACGCACAGGTGCAGTGGACTTTAGCCGCGTTGCGTTCAAGTTTTCGCGGACGTTGGCGTGCGAGTGAATTTTCAGGCGCCAAGGGATTGCCGAGCGTACGCCAGGATAAGTCGAAATCTGACGTTCGGGGTGACAAGACAACGGGAGAAAGCGACTCCGCGATCTTCGCCCTCGGCGCACAAGAGCATCCATATATCAAAATTTAATATCGCTGCCCCCGGACGATCCGGGCATCTGTATTCAGTGGGGCCGTGCGCCCAGAGCAGCCGAGCCGCGACCCGCGGCAACTGTTACGGATTTATGGGTTCGCCAACCTCGGGGCCGTAGCTCGCGCTATCAAAACTGGCTTAGCCCAGAAGGGTCGAAGCGCCGGGGTTGATTTGTCGCGACGAGTCGGATCCGCGTGCGCGTCCTTCGTGCCCGGGTGATCGCCGCAAAATAGCGCATTATTGGCGGATGTTTGCGGCGCTGCGAGCTGGTAAACGCTCCTTTTTCCAACACCGAGATCGAACGGATTTTAATTATCCCGTTCGCGGGCTGGGGGCCGATTTTTATCAGCGGTGCTCGGCTTAAGGGAAACTCGCCGGGAAACGAACGTGTCTTTGGCTTTAGCGCGACAATGAAAAGCGACGTTTTCATATTTTAATTTAGTAGCGTAAACTTTCGCAAATTTCGCAAATTGTCTCTTTGATCGAGGCGTGGAAAATGTTCGTGGAAACTCGACGATTACAGTGGTATTCTCAAACGTGAGCCGAACGCTGTTTGTTCAATACTTATGTATCGAAACGTTTCGCGTGATTTAAGGACAGCACTTTTTCCACAAAACCCGTTCCGGTTGGTCAGAAACGTGATATACGTATTTTGCAATTATGTGGGTGCCATTTCGTTTAAATAATCGTGGATTTTATTATTCCGATAAAGTCTCCGAAACTGTTTATTTTTTCAAATTCCATTTTCGACAATAGCAATTGCAATTCGCGCAGACGCATTTATACCGCGATAAAAATATAAAAATTCAATACGACAGTTACGAATTCGAGCAAAACACTGGAAAAAGAATCCTGGCGTTTCGTTTTTTTCATTCGAAATATCATAAATTGCGAAAATATCGAGATGCGAAATATTACGCTGCTCTATCGAATTTCATTAAAATATTTCCATGAAGCAGACGACGAATATTAACACAGACGAAAGAAAACACCGTCGGAAGGATAATGGATGTTATTGGAGCTTAATTAGGATTGTAAATTCGAAATCTGTAATTAGGCCGACAAAGTAACATCGCGAAATCAACTCGGAACGTCTGATACTCAATTTCCTTATTAGCAAATCTAAATCGACGTTACCTTCTGATTTTTCCACCAAATTCGCACAGAACTCTGCTTTATCTCTCAACTTGTATTCCACGCGTAAATCATCTTGATCTGCGCCATTAATTATCTCGGGCGTTCTCCTGAAATACGGGGCTCTTGTATCTCATAATTAATCGATCAGCAATTGTGTCTAGATTTCGGGTGAAATACTTTTCCGAAAGCTCCCTTTTCGAGTACTTTGGAACCTAAATTAACGACGTGTGCTATTGTTTCGCTATTGCTCGAAAAAGCTTCATTTTCAAAAGGCAGTATTATTAATAACGTAAGAAAATTCGTTGGCCGAGTGTAACGCGTCTGTTCTTCCCTCTCTCTTGCATTATTATTTTAACCAGTTGTCGAGCGACCACTTCTTGGTTTTCTCTTATTACTATTGAAATTCAAAGCCGCAAATCGCTAGTCGTACAAGTCGTCGCTTCCCAAAAACAGATGAGGCAATTAATCCGCACTGCGAGTGCATTTCGCAGATTTACTTAGGCTGCGGCGAATTGGCGCGTTAAACGAAGAACGAAGTTATTTCTCGCGCAGTTGCGGCACTCGCGCGAACGTCTATGACGTACATCCTCTTCGAATGGCCATCGTTTCACTCGCGGCTAAGCTTCCAGCTCGAGTGCGCCTCCACATCCATATCCATATCCATATAAATTCAACAGTAGCTCTTGGAGGATATTAACTCAAAAAGCGTTCCGTTTTCATGCCCCTCTTAACACGAGGATAGTTTCCAGTTTCCTTCTGTTGCTGCTCTATTCCAAGTTCGTGCGTTCGGGTCTTATCACTCCGAATGCCGCGGCCAAGTATTCCAATTCACTTACAGAGCTAATTGGAACTTGGAATTTCGAAGCGAAGCCCTTGCGGAGTCGCAATTCCGAATTTTTGACTCCCAGCGTTTCGCATAAATTATCGCGCGGCGCTCGAGCGACAAATGCCACTCCATCGTTGCAAAAATGTTGCGCCGCAGCGATGCGTTCGAAGCCAAAGATTATTCCCCGTTTATATCGAAATTTACATTTGCAAAACACGCTTGATTCGGATAAAAGTACAGGCCTGCATTAATAATTCGAGCCGAACGAGCTTTTCGAGCCAAGCTGCACACAAAGAGAGCGGCGTCGATGCCGGTGCTCGAGTTGCGTGAAATTCAAAAAGTCGCTGCGTAATATTTTAAAGCGTCGAGAGCGAAAACGTATCGATATTGTGCGTCTTAAAAAATGAGCGCTATAATTTGAAAAAACAGCGATCGCGCAGAGCTTTTGCATAAAACATTCGTTGGCGCTGTAACGTTGTTTCGTGAAAGTATCGTGATAGGCAAGTGCAACCGGACGGACCCACAAGTGTAATTAAAGTGCAATTTATTACTTGTTAAGGCGCCGATGCTTCCTTCGATAAGAACGCTTCCATTTAGTAACGACATTGGACTTGAAATATTTTTTGTTTCGAGCGACTGGGAGTGTTGCATGCCAATCAGCAGGCGCCCGAAGAATTTTATCTTTAGAATTTTTGCATCAAAGTACTCGGCGAATGCAAACGACTCAATTTTTAGCTTTGGCTTTACCGTTAATTACGTCGGCAAACGTCTATTTCGTTGAACGAATACGCAAGCGTCGGTGAGCAGCAACTCGTCGAGAGATTCCTTCGCGATGATACACAATTCATTTACATCGTCTTCAATTCGATCGTATCGAGCTAAAAATGCATTTCCTCGCAGAGGAACGACACACTTTCGTCATTTTAGCCGAAGATTAATGCTTACGCGCAATTTTTCAGAGAAACGCCGTCGTTTCGAGTGAAGGGAGGCAGCGATAGCGACTTGCAACAGTTGACCAACACTCGCGCTTTCTTTGAAAGCGCAAAAGCTCGCTTGCCATTTATTAAAATTTACACGAACAAACGCTATTACTCCAAGGTTGGCAAGCGTGGCGCTTTTCTAGTTCGCACTACAGACGCGTCGTCGACCGAGGATGGCTCGTCGCACTTTATAAATTTAAGTTAATCAACGCGTACGTAACAATCCCGCCAACTCAAAGGCAAATAATTTCGGACACGTTGGAGAAATGCAACGCCTGCGACGAGGCAAGTAACTCTTGTGCCGCTCGAGACGTTCACGCGAAAACAACGAGCATTTTCATCGATTGTCTCGTTTCAATATTTATAAGTTGTGGTGGAGTCGAGAGGTGGAAGCACGAGCAAAATTAAGTTTTCACGCAAAGCACAACTCGTCTTGATCAAATTTGATTAATCCAAACAAGGGGAGCCTTTGCTCGCACGCGTGTACCGGCGCAGCAAGAACTTCTGCATTCGCGGAGGCCCGATCGAATTAACATAAGGGATACGCGGACTGCGCCACGCCTCGATGCGACATGCTAATGACGTAAGTTTGTCGCTCGGTTCTCGCCCTGCAGTCGACGGCTGGAGGCGCAGTGCCAGGCCGCTGTAGCAGCCGACGCCGACGCTGCTCGTGACGTTGACGCGTCTCTGTAATTGTTATTACCGAGCGATGGAATTTCGCTAATCCCTGCTAATCGAGTGCTTTCTTCGAGCCTTCGCATCGCTCCTCGATAATCGAAAAGAAATCCAACGCTTGGCAGCCGCGTTTCTGCCGAAAGATAAAAAAAGTCCGCCCGAGGCAACTTCAAACTATCTTTTGCTTCGATAAAAAAGTCTCGTTCATTCGGAAAGGCGCGAGAAATATTTTCGTTGGAGAGCGGCGCGGGACTGCGGGAATTTTCCGATTTTCGCTGCCCTGCCCGGAGAGGCGATCGACGGCAAGCAGATGGAGCAAAGTCCCGCCGAGTGTCTCGTTACGCTCATCGAGCTCGACGCTGCGAGGGCTGAGCGTAAAAAGAGCCATTACGCTCGCTTTTCCGAAAGCTCGTGGCGCGTCCCGCCCGCGGAGCCGGAAAAGGGCCAAGTCGCCCGCCCGGGCCGTTCAAGAACAAAGACGAAGGGAGGGAAAAGCGCGCGGTTGTAGAAGGTCAGCGCTGCGAGCGCAAGAAGGGCGTCTTTGTCGTCGGGGCTCGTAAAGACGCGCGGCGACGTCCACTCTCGCTCTCGTCCGGGATAAGCGCGGGCCGCGGATACTCGAGGTCGGGCTCGTGCTCGCGAGCGGCTTAGAAAGTCCAGGCGGCCGCTGCGGATTCTTTCGCGGTGGTCATAACTCGGCTTGACGCGCTCGATAAAAAAAGCGGCGCTCGATCGCTCTTAAATTGAAATGCAAATAAATGGCGAGTGGCGGGGGAAGGGGCGCGGGCAGTTGCGAATTGAGCCTCGTTGTGGCGCCTCGGTTTAATTAAGGACTGACCTCTCCTAGCGCTTTAACGACTCACTCGGCTGGGGGGAAAAAACTCCGGGTATTATTATCTCGAGTCTCGTAAAGGAGAGGCTGTCCGGTGAAAAATTCAATTTCGCTCACTTTTTAAGGAAAGCATTAAAAGGACTTAGATTCGCAACGTCTCGTTCCGACGTTTACTGCCCGATCCGCGCACTCAAATTTATTGACCGAGTACGGGTGACATTGTCGCTGTCGTTGTTGTTGTTGTTGTTGTTGTCGTTGTTAGCGACGAATGGCGGATCTGGGCATTTTTCCTCTTTCCGCTCGACGCTATCGATGGCTGCGAGTCTGAGCGCTTGTCGAATTTTCCGTTTCACAGGATTTGCAAGGAAGTTCGCGCAAAAGAGCGGATAACAAAGGAAAAAGAGAAAAGACAAATGGAAGAATCGGAAAAGCTAGTTTATAAAGCGGCAACTTTTTAAAAGTCATTCGTCTCTGTCTGCGCAGTGGAGACAGTGGAGCATTCATCCGTGAGAATGCACCGACATTTTAGGCCTCGAATTTAAAAATTTATAAACTTTAAAATTCCCATTGTTTTCCGGCTTCGGGAATGCAGCCGCGTGACAGCTACGTACCAGCGCCCGACGAGTGCGAGCACTCGACGATTCCCGTTTCACGGACTCGCGAATAAAGCACTAATTAATATAATGGCTGCCGTGGAAAATTTCGCCGTTCGGAACCATTCCCCTGCACGAACACAAAGACGCCAGCGAAGATTTCAAAATCTCGAGCGAAATCTTCCATTCGCCAAGAATAACGATCGAGCTCTGCGAGTAATTTTTATTAATTTCCAGCTCCTCGGCAACTCGAATTCTTCTAATGAGTAATTAAAGGAGGAGCAACTTTTTATCGATCGTTAATCAAAAGCGCGCGGTACGTCCTCGTCGTTGTCCGGAGCTGCGGGGGCACGAAATGGCACGCGTGTTCCTCCCACAGCCCTTGGCGATAATCAAGACCACCCCAACCCCTTTCGATTCTATCGGAGGCGAGGCTCGGAAAGTGGCCAAGTGCCCCTCCTGCGAGAGATAGTTAGCCCGACTCCCAGCCAGTTTATCGTCGGCATCCTGGCTCCGCGCAAGTGTGCAACGAGGGCCAGCCTGAGAGTTGAAAACTGGAGGGGAGGGCTGCGTTCGTTTCGCAGCGCCTCCTTCCACCGCTCGCTATCAGAAAACAATTGGCATAGAAATGGGTACTTTTCGCGCGGCGCCCCGAGCACAGCAGTACCTCAGCGTATGCAAATGCACCGGTGCGCCGAGTCGTCCGTTCAGTTTCCGGGGCCGCATTTCGGCTCGCGTCCAATATTTATCGCGCGCCGTCCGCGAGGCGCAGCTCGGAAATATTACCGCCGCGCACTTCTTTGCGCGTGTCCTCGACGTGTATTGGTGCATCGGCACATTTGCGGCTTGCAATATCAAAGTAGTAAACCTAAATCTTTGAGCTGGCGATAAATCCGGAAAAGTAATTGGCCCGACGCGATCGAGTGCGGAACGTTCCGAGTCGTTTAAAGAGTGCGGTGCCAAAAACATCACTCGCACGAGTCGCGCGAGTCAACTTTCGCGCCAAAATGGCGGCGGCGACGACGACGACGACGAGTGCAATAATAATAATGATTACGACGACAAATTAGCAGCGCTTGAAATTAATCTAATGCGCTTTCAATTTATACTGTTGCATTCCGAAGGTGTTACAAACAAAATGAAATTCCTAGACCCGGAGCAATGCAGAATTAAACTCGTTGCCGGTTATCACGGCCAGTATTTCAGACATACCTTATCTACCCTCTTTAGCTCTGGCAGCTCCTATATAATTATCCACTAATCTCTTTGAAATTCAGCGAATGGCTTAATTTGTGCACGAATAGCAGATACAGTTCGAGTTGACTGTGTTGAAAAATGTCATCCGATATTGATAAGCCGTCGTGCACTTTTCCTTTAGTTGCACCTGCCACTCCCTTCGCGCACATTACCAGACTTATACGACGATTAACTTCGAAATATTCGAAGTCTACCGGTTAACGTGCCCCGCGTCTCCCTAATCAAGCGTTTCAATTTGAAACGTAAGCACTTGATTGTCGACGAGTTGCGTAATTTTGCGTGGGTGGACGTACACGCGCGAACAATTTCCGACCAAGGGTTTTATAAATTCGAAATCGCGACAGACACGACTGCGCATGCTCAATTTACAAAAAGTTCAAAAGACCGAAAACTACAGCTTCCCAAAAGTGCAAAAAAGGCTCGCCTACATTTCTCATTTACGTCTGTCCCTATTTTCTTACGGCGCAGAAAACACTTTTCGATATCTTCCCGAACGTCCGGCCGAGTAAATGTATAGTTCTAAAAATTTATAAGCCGAACACTTTACGATAAATGCGCGCGTTAGAAAAATAAATTATTAATACGAAGCTTTTAGCGAATAATAGAAAACTGCTTGTTAAAACTTTAGTAATCTGCACTCGACGAGTAGAATTGACGCAACTTTTGTGTAAAAAAGGCATTAGCGAAAAATGTGCAAATGTCGAAGTGCTTTATATTTTATATTGTTGCGCGTGTAATAAAACAGTGGATGTTCGAGCCTGGCTAGAGAATAGGAATCAGTGGAATCAGTGGAATAAGGAACGTTGCAATTTTATTAGGAGCGCGTGATTCCGTTGCGTAACACTTACTCGGTCCACTTAGCCATGGAATCAAATCTTCTCGTGCCTGAAAACTTTGCATATTTATCTCGAGATAACATTGTTGGCTGCTTGATTTATAACGGTAATACTCGAGGTACTTGTCTGAGTTGGCAGCTTCGAGTGATGGCGATATCTTCGGCCTTAATCATCGGCTAAACCGAGCAGATGAAAAGATGCATTTTATAAAATTCAAAGTATCTCGGCTAATTCGGGGTGTTTTGCGAAGCGCAGACTCCAAAGTCGGCAAATGTCGGGAAAGTACGCGAGAGCTCGGCTAAATCGAGCTGCATTAAATGCACGTTTCACCTCCCTCTCGGTCCCTTGCAGTTTGTCAGCCTTCATATTTTACTCCCTATTGAAGCTTATTTGCTCGCACTCTTTATTTCAATTTACTCCACTTTAGCAGCGAACAATATTTATAAATAATCCGAGATACGCGTAAAATTTTATAATAATTAATCGCCGCTGCGCTTAATTCGCTCGATCGCAAAGTTACAATTCACAATATTGACTTTTAAAATCTTCAATAATATCTTCGTTTAGAAGAAAATAACGCGCACTTACTCTGCTGGCGGTGACGGCAAGTTAGAAAATCAGTTTGAAAATTATTTTAATGTCGGAGCGCTGCTTTATAGTTTTAGAAATTTAGATGTGTTTATAATAGTTGCGAACTATTAGCCAAGACAACGGGTAAAAGTAGATTAAAAAGTAATTCTACGATAGTTGGGTAATCCAAGTTTATCGAGGTCGGCGATTATTTTCTTCGATTATAAAATCGAAATTTGTATCGATTCGGGGGTGCTTTGCTTTTCATTAGTTAAAGCAGAATTTAATAATCGACTTATTTTTCGGGCAAAAGTTCTTATACGCTTCCGAGTCGAAGCTAATTATCAGCGAAAGATCTTCTTTTTAAAATCCAATATAAATTCAAGGCTGATAAATTGCATTCAATTGAAAAGCGACTCTTTCGTTCGACATTTTTTCGGAAATCTTTGTCGACTCTATCCCCGCAGACTGCTTGTACTTAATTTAAATAGATTTCGAAGTCTAGTGAAAATTTAAATATATAAATTGAAGGGGAGCAAGAGCGGGGCGAGTAACGAGGCGATTTTTAAAGATAAACACGTTTAAGCTTAACAGCTTGACAATGGGAGAATTTTCGGGGAGAAATAGAAAAGTGCGCGGAGACCAGCGCTTGGATCGACGCTCGCGTACGTGTTTCCTCCCGCTTTTCTCGATATTTTCCGCGAAAACAAGGCAAAAGTTACAAGAGCCCGCATTGTTGATTCAATATCGAGCATTTGGTATCGATTATCCGCTCGACTCGCCGAACGCGGGAATTGATCGACGACAGGCCGCCGTCAGAGACGCAAAGCCGAAACCGCCAAACAATTCCAATCTTTCACGAGTCATCTTGCGTCATTCAACCAGACGTAGCGCATTCTTCCAATTTATAAAGATATCTCCAGTGATGACAAGTTAACGAGATATTCGGACGGAGGCACGCGAAATGGAATAAACGCCGATGCGTATCCTCGCTCCGGAGCTTCGAGCTCCCCCCCCCCCGGAAAATCGCAATAAAATCGTGGAAATCTTCTTTTATTTGTCTGCGGGCATATTCAGCGACGGTTCTGCGGTGCATTTATTGTAATACGCGTCGATCATCGCGCGGACGGACTGGCGCCGGAAAAACTGCTGCTGGAGCGAGCGAATGTAGCCAACAAGCTCGTGAACTCGCCGAGGATTATTATTCGGCCGGCGACGAGCGAGTAATTAATTTTCCGAATGGAAATTTGTTTTTCCCCGGCATATCTAAGGCGAATCTGTGTAAACTGGAAAAGTTGTTTTACCGAGAGCAGAACCAACATTTGTTGTTTTAAAAGGCTGCTTTTACGTTTAAGTCGGAAAAATTTATGACTTTGCGTTTTTGTTATTTTTATGTAAAATATGAAATATTATAAAATACTATAACAGAGAGCACATTTTTTCCACTAATTCGGAATCTTGATTCGCGACTTTGTTTCCACTTGTGATTTTTCCTCTTAAAAAACAGCGATAAAATATTATTTTCAACTATTTGAAGCAGTAGCATTACTTTAGAGATATTCGAAAATCCGAATGAAACTACTTTTCAGGAATTGTTTCATCCGTTGCCTGTGATATTAGTGATGAACCTACTATTAATATACAGTACCAGAAGTACTTTCAATTTGCATTTTATATCGAAAAATTTATTTAATTATAATTTCTCTTGCGTTGCAGGTGAGTTGTGAAACTTGCGCTGGCTCAACCTAATTTTCCCGACTCGTAAGTTACAAAACATGAATATTTAATGTCTTAATTTCATATCAAAAGCTTGTGTCTAATACATTTAATGGCGCAAAACTACTAAATTGTCAACTTTGTTCATTAAACGCGAGCGAGCGATGATTTTTTAGTTTATTTCCTTAACGCTTGTGTCGTACTTTACGGAAGTAATACGGAAGATTGTACTTGAACCGTACAATCGAAGCATTCAGATATTGAAAAATAAACAAAGTCCATTTGCGCGTATCATTAATAAGCGTTAGAGCATAATTTAAATGCAAATTCTTACGGAGAAAGAAAGAAGAGCGAAAATAGCTCGACGTTTGTTTAATAATTATAGTGCATAATGCGACACGCGATATTCGTGGAGTCTATCAAAGCTTTACGCGAATCTTTTATTCTCCCGTTTTATAATCTAATAAATAAGAAGATAATATTGGAAGTTGGAATTTCTTAAATTGCTAACGCTGTCCTTTTCTAATTTGCCTTTTAAATTCTAAGCAATCGAGCGTAATTTTAAAGATGAAAATACGAAGAGCCCCTCTTTGTCGAGGCAACATTTCTCAAATTTAAAAACAACATTGTTGTAAATGCGATTTACGAAACAGCGAGCGACGCGTGAGTAATAATAATAAGGTCTAATCGAGCCTTAGCTTACGCATCCACGGCAATAAATATATCTCTCGCTAAGCCGAACGTTTCGAACGATCAAGCGAATAGTTTTTAATAAGCAAGACCTCGGGATTATCCAGAGTCTCTTTAATGGTTTTGTAAAATGCTGCTTTCGACATCAAAGACTCGTCGAGAGGATTGAGTTGTATTTTTATCTAAAAAGGCAATAATTCGCGAAAACAGACTGTTTTCGGGCGCTCGTGCGTTAGGACTTGTCAAGGGGTGTAATTAATTTCAGCGAAAATCTATTTACTCGGTCATCCGTGCGATCGCAATGATAGGATCCATACTCGGGTAGACGATCGATGGTATTCGGCTAGCGGCTTTTGCTTTGATGACTCTTTAGTCGGAGCTGGTGATAATTCGGCCAAGAATTTTCCCCTCGAATCATTAATCTTACGCATTAATGTCTAGTTCGGACAATGGTTTTGTACGCCAACGATTAAAATTGAAATTTAGTACCGAGAGCGGCGATTATTATTATATAACGTTTTAATGGCACATTAGATGTTATCGGAATAACAATTCGCGTTGTAGCGCAAAACTCTTTTTCCAGAAATTTCTCTTCTCCGAGGCTAATGATTTAATCTATGGCGGCGGAAGAGATTTATTAGCCTGTAAATAATCACTCGAGCAACTGTTTATGATTTTAAATAGATTTATGAAAATCATTGACTGCTGCTCGAGTTACGATCTGCGCAGTTCGACGTTTTATTTCTCTTTTCTAACAATTGCATTCGCACTCAAATTTATCTGCAATTAGCACATTTGTATTTGGATTAAAGCAACTCAACGAGCGAACGAAACGAACGTCCGATTGAAACAAAAATTCGCTATACTCGAAACGCAGGCTCGATTATTCCAAGTGTCACGTGCTTAAAGCACGTGGCGCTCGTATATTCCAGCAAAAAATAAATATTCGCCGTTAAAAAGTTCGTTTGGGGTTTTTTTTATACGCGTGTGTCCTAAAAATTGGTCTTAGGAAAATATTTAATAAGTCGTTTGCCGAATTCGCGATTGTCAAATGTTTGCGCATTCCAAAAGTGTACGAGTTATTACGCACACTCGAATCGTTTTATCGGAATCAGATAAAACCGCTTCTAAATAAAAGTCGATTTTATAATGAACGTTGCCGACGCTTTAGAAATTACGATAATGCCGAACAATAACTTTGACGCATGGAATTCTATAATATAGCGTTGGTTCAACATAAATAATTTCCGGATAACTATCAGTTCAATAGCGGATAAGTCTTTGTGCGATTTGATAAGAATACCTGAAACGTTTGCAGAGAAACACTAGAATTCGTGCAACGCGAATTTCACTTTTAGCATCGGGGCTCAATTGATCCGTGCATGCCGCCTGCAAATTACGCTCGCGTGTATGCTTTACTTTTGAATAATAGCCGTACACGTACTAGCGAAAATAGTACACTCGAATATTACAGTTTAATTAATAAAAATCGCTGCTGTAGCGTGACAGTGATGATGGACGGATGCGTTAATTACGGATTAATCCTTTTTAATTTTAAAAGAAATTCCGAGCTCTGAGCTCGAAGCTTAGCTTTAAGGGCATTATTTTTACGAGCCTTTTTCGGCCTTAATAATTTAACGTGTACTAAATTTTAAAGTTTTAAAGTTGATAATAAAACATAGTTTATGGGTCGGCTGCAAAAAATTGCATCCTTTTATTTGCTTTCTTTCATAAGATTCATTTACGAGGGAAAGCTATTTAGCAAGTAATTTTTGCATTTCGCGCTCAAAAATGGCATAGGAATGTTCTGCTCTCAGCCCAACTTATAAGGCGATTAAGAAATGTAAGTCGTATAAACATTAGCGATTAGCTGGCGAAAGCACTCCGTCCTCGCGACAGCGTTTCCGCATTAATAATGGCGGCTGTTTTAGAGGGGAATGACGAGGCGACGTCTCGATCGCGGCTTCCACTATTACGCAACGATTCGGAAAATCGCAAATTCACCGAGTGCGGATGCGATTGTAAATAACGCGATAACGAGCCGCTGGGGCGCACAATCACCTCGGGCTAAGCGGATGAGTCGAACGAAACACGTGGTAGTGGCGGGCCAAGTTTCGCGAAAGCGATCGCCGGCTAAAAATCGCGCGACGCGACCCAAGACTCGGAGGAGGCTAATGGCCGATGTCGTTTCGCCCTCGCCGAGGTGCGTTAATCAGCTAGAGGGGTTGGGGCGCGTCGTTGCGTAACGCGAGCCGCGGCGCTGGTGCGTTGCTCGTTGCTCGCGGCTTAGGTCTGCCCGGATGGATGTTGAAAACTATCGATTATCCGCACACCAGCACCAGCAGCTGAGCGCCCCCACGCTGCCTCCACCCCCCCCCCCCGGACTACCAGACTCGTAAAACAGTAGTTACAGCTCGCGCCAGCTTGCTCTTGGAATATTTACACTAATTCAACTTATTTGAATATTTTGCGACATCACCAAGGGCCAAGTTTGAATTCGGAGTTGTCGTCGCGTGATTTCGTATTCTGTGTGTGTGTGTGATTCGAGTTATTGCTTTGACTGGGAGTATTTAGCTTCCCCGGTCGGAATCACCTGTAATTCTCCCATATTTAATTGCTAAAATTAGCGGAATATTTTTGGAGAATTTATATCGTGCGCTCGTCGACTCGCGTTCTTCTTCGCTGTGGAATTCGCGAACGCACCGTTCGATTTGCCTATCGCTAACGTTTGCTTTCTTTCAATACTTAATTAGTATTTCGGTTCATTTCCCGGCTCGGAGACGTTTCCCGATAAAATAAATACAAATGAAAAAGAGCACCTTTTGCGCTTCCCGTTTTCCTAAAAACAGCCTCGAAATTGAAACTTTGCGACTCTCGTGCGACTCTTTCATTATTCCCCCAGTCTCGACGATTTTTCTCCCGATGCTGCACAAAATATTGCCGATTCGAGAAAATGAATTGAAATTAGTCGATTAGTTGCCAAGTTAACGATGGACTCGCCTTCCTTCTGCCCGTGGAATATTGGCATTGGAGATGCAACTGGTTTCCAGAGTCGCTGCGCGTACGTTTTTGCCTCGGTGCAACTGCAATTATATTAATTGCTTTGTTTCGAGATACTTATCTTATTGCTTCTTATAAGTGATGAGCCAAGTCGGCAGTAAAAGAGCACAGGAGCGTCTATATTTCGATCTGCAAACTCGAGAGCCTCGGTTCGTTAATGGAGTTGTTTTTCCGAGATTTATAGATCATTGTCCGTATTTCGTGCAATTGGATTAATTAGCTTTGACTTTTGAGGCATCGTTAAAGGCGCGAGCGAGTGTCGGCTTTTTTAAAGGAAAATTTTAATACACGGGTCAGCCACATTCGCCAAATCAGAGCTCGTACATTCTTGCGAATAGTGACACGTTCGCTCTTTTAATATTCGGATATTCTTGAGAGTCAATAGCGAACTTGCAAATTTCAAGAAAAGTATGTCGCGAAAACAGAGATTATTACAAAAAAAGGAAATGGAAAAATGAAAAAATTTCCCCCCGCCCCCCAAGCCAGTTAATTCGAGTAAAGTACCTTTTGATTCTGCGAAAGCCGTCCGGGCGCCTTTAATATCCTCCGAACCCAATGCCTTTACGGCTGGAAATCCAAACGTGCGCGATATGGTTTCTTATCCGCGCAACCGTTTCATTTCGCCCGTGAAAAGTGCGGAAGTGCGGCTGGAATGGAACGCGCAGGGGTTCCCATCCGACGTGTAAAAATAGCGCTCGGCTGATAGCGAGGGGCGGCTGCTCCCAGGATGCAAATCCAAAGGTGAGCAGAGGAGGAGCCTCGGTTCAACGTGCTCTTCGTTATTTTCACGTCCGGGCGCGCGTCGAGGGAAAAGCCTCGAATGGAAATATCCCGGCGATCAGTGGAGGTGAACGAGGTTCGACGAGGTTCGGCTGGATTTCGCCTCGTGCCCGAGCAGCTGCAGATAAAGAATTTAAACTCGGCCAGTGCTCGTCGAGCGGTCAACAACCCAGTTGCGCGAGTGCGAGCGTAGATCGTGGTATCGCAAAAGCTCGCGGCGGTGGTCACCATCATCGGCCGTTAGCGCGATCGATCGCGCGCTCGCTAATTTCCGTCTCGCGTCGCGACTTTTCGGCCACTGCTGCCAGAGAGTTAATGCGCGTCGTGCGATCCTCTAGACGGCTTCCCCGGTTGGCCGGTAACGACCAACCCGACTAATCACGAGCTCGAGGCGGGGCTGCGAAATCGAGGGCCTCGCGTTGTCGACGTTTTCTCATCAACACCCAAATTGGCCAATTGCAGTTGAAACGCGCACTCAAGTTCAAGCTCGTTTCGCACTTTTCTCGCGAGCGGCATTAGAGCTCGTTGAGTCGGCGGCGCCTGTAAACCGGGCCACTGTTTTTCTCGTAGAGGCTGCGACGGTCGCTTTCAGGGATGAATTCCTTTCAATTTTTCCGTCGTTCTAGTTAGCGCGCGACCTGGCAACCATCATTATCGTGCTTTTCGCATTCCTCCGCGTTCGTCTCCTGCTCTCTCGCTGTATTTGTCTATTCGTCTCGTCCCCGGCGACCTCAAACGTCGGACGATTCTCGTTTAGCCGCGCAGCTCGAATTAAGCTCGAATTAAGCTCGAATTAAGCTCGAATTAAGGGGTCGATCAGTTGTCGCCTGCCTGCGCCTGTATTGTGACTCTTATTTCGGTTGTTGGGATACTCGCGGTGACAGTTGGTGCCGAGCCCCGAGACACGCGAATACACGCACGCGTAATTAAGCAGGCGAAAGGGTCGTTGTATTGATGTTGCGGGTTCGCCGGTTGTCGGATTAGTTGGCGGAGCTTCCAAGCTCGTTGCTTATGCCCCCGGTATCTTTGTCTTTCTGCAGCTCTCTCTCTCCTCTCTCTCTCGACACTTTCAGATTTGCGGGAGGAACTGGAAATGAATGGCTCGGCGAGAAGTGGGTTTGCTGCTGCGCAGTCGCCTGGTATTGTTTACTTTTACGATAGGAAATTGAACGGGTAATCAAGAGGATTGCGGCTTTCGGAGTTGAAATACTTTGATTGCAACTTTTGTTAATGTCGAGGATATTGAAAGACGCTAATTATAACTTATTCGGCTCGGCTTGTATTTAATTGATGAAAATGTTCTTTATTGTTCGAATATGTGCAATAACTTCATTCGCAAAGGGATTCCAGATGATATCAAATTGCGATATAAAAATTTGTTGCACCGCATAGGGAAATATAAAGATACGAATCTGAACTATTTCCATACGCTCGAATCGTTTGAAATACAAAAAACTGTTTTTTTATTATTAAATAATTAGATAAGGTATTTGATGCAGTTGTTGCTTCATTGCCACTTTAATGCACTGCAATAACCTCGTCACTGTGCAAACAATAACTTATCGTAAATTTTTTTAAATTAAAATTATGTATTATCCGAACTTGTGCATTTATTGTAATTAGTTTATTCGATATATTATCCGCTGCACGCACGACGCAAACTGGAATAAAGGATTTATCTCTCGAAAAAAGGATAATCAATAATTGTATCGTTTCGCCGATATTTTGTCAAACGAGTAATCTTCATTTATATTACACAAGCTTTGTATTTACAAAAATTATCCGGAAAAATAGTAATTTGTGCCTGATAAATGATGCAATCCAAATCGCAGTTAAAAGTCAAGTGACATTTGCTGCGCGAAATCATTAATAGCTGAAAAGTGAGCGAGAAAGAAAAGGCACGTAATTATTCTGGTAATTGATTGAAATATTCAACCAATAATTAGAAATTGGGACCAACGTCTGTTAAAGTCGTGCAACATTGTCGAACTCGGTGTTTTACTCTTAAAATATGAAGAGCAACTGTATAAATTTATAAATGACGTGCAATGTACGCTTGCAATGTTCGCAATCGATTCATTTGTCGATTCTTACGTCACAACGCAGTACATCAATGCAATATTTTTGATAAGAATATAAATTTTCATATTTTAACGCTCCGCTCGTAATACACAGCAAAGCTATTCACTGGCGCTTAAATTCCCAAGCGCTGAGATTCACGAGCCGAGAACGACTTCGCGCGAATAAAGAAAACGACGAAATATTTTCCATTCAGCGATTCAGATTCGGAAGTCTTTCGACATCGTAGGCTGTTGGAGTAAAAATCGCCAAAGTAGCCGCGTGTCGATTGCGCTCACCCAATTTAAAATCTGCATTCGTTTATCTTATTAGCGAAGAGTACGAGGACTCCAAGTGCGCAACTATCAGAGTCGTAAGACTAAAAGATAAAAAACGGCTTTTGCGAGCCTAAACGTGTTTCGCCGGCACTATTCCGGTGACCGACCAACCGGGGAGGCAAAAAGCCCGTTTTCGGAGTATTTGCATTCGCGGAAGCTGCAACGTGGATTCCGGGTTTCTTGAGAATGCCGAAGCGCAGTCGTTCTCGCGCTCCTCGATCAGTTGCCTTCGCGCGAAAATCAATGATGGCGACTAGCAGCGAACCAACGACTGTAATTGAATTGCCGAGTAGATGTTGACAAGCGAAGAGAATGGATTGCCGATCGGGAAAACGAGGCGCGTTCATTCGCGCGGGCCTGCACTTTGTGTCGCACAGAGGCGCTTTACAGTTTCGGTTCTATTCTCGCGCGAATCCCCGATGTAATTGCAAAAGGTCGATTCGCCGTTTAAAATAGTCCTCGCAGGTCCGTAGCTGCATCTCGCTCTCGCAGCCGCCGCAATGGGCAAGTCTGGCCGGTCGCCAGCCAAGCGGGTCGAGCGTCGTTGGCTCGCGTTCTTTGGATTCCGGAACTTGGCGCGTGGGGCCCGCGGACGTTGGGAGGTCAGTCGATACCTTCCGCGCGTACCTGCGCACGAGGAGGCCCGACCGACGGCCCTTTCGAGCGCCAGGCGCGTGTTTGTCATTTCGAACGGACCAAATTCGAGGCTGCGACCTTAGCCAAGGCTTTATTTTAAGAGCGCGCGTTTATCCGCTCCCTCTGCCCCTTCCCGCAACGATCGTTTGACTGTGCGGGGGTGCGGTCTCCCGCTTTCAGCTGGAGGCGAATTTTTGCGAATCGAGCGATGCTCCCGAGTCGTGGGAGGGGGCGTATTCGATAAGGTTTTGGATGGAAGTATCGCTGCACTCGCGAGCTGTAATCGAACAAACTTTTCCAAGCAAGCCGAGCAAATATAAAACAATTTGTCGGAGCTCTTTGGGCATTGCTCCCCTCGCTTGCGGACTGATCGGCATCCGCCCCCCCCCCTGCAATATCATCCAATATCCGCTTTCGTTCGTTTCGCAGTTTTTTCTCGCGACTCGCGCTCCAACTGGAAAAGTGAGAAAAGTCAATCGGCGGCTCGAGATTTTATTAATGCGTCGCCTGCATTTTCCCTGGCGCTGGAGAAATAAGAAGCGAAATAAGCAATCGGACAAAAAGACGCAGCGCCAATTTTAGAAAAGAGTTTGGTGGATTAGCGATGTTGACCCAACGTCAACTGCAACGTGTCTTTGCGCGCAACGGAGCTCGACTTTTCCTCGTTTTGAGATAATTTCGCGAAAACATTGATCGCTACCGTGATATCGGAAAATTTTGGGCCCGAATTGGGCAATGGGTTGCTGTATTGGCTTGATTACGTGTATGTGTTGTGTATGAAAGGCTTTGCTCGACTTAATTTAATGAATTCCGTTTGTGTCGCATAATGTTTATCTGTCCTCCTCAGCGGGGCAACCATATTTTCGAAAGGCTAACTCTTATCTTGTTCGAGCCGCCCGGTGCGAATAGCGAATAGCAGACTTAATAAAAATGCGGATTCTCGCTTATGAAAAACTGGCCCATGCCTCGTTACGTCGAAACTTGGCTCCGAGCCTGAAATTTAATCAACCCGCCTAATTACCTCTTCTAACTTACAGAACTTAAATTTAACATTTTTCGCCGTCTCGCCATAAGAGATAACGGGCCCAAGAAGTGAGGAAGAAATTAGAAGGAAGTATCTCGAACAGCTGTATTCAGACGTACACGTAACGACATTTTCGTGGCGTGAGTGAACAAAATTAACTTTATCGATGCTGTCGTTGCTTAGTCACACGTTTAATAAACTTTAATTTATTCAACTTATTTGCTTTGTCTGCTTGTCGTCGTGTTTTAGAAATATTTAAAAGACGGACAAAAAGATAAGCTGGAAAAATTTTCTTATTTACGAGCGTAATATTAATCATTTTTAATCAAGCTGTTGGCTTTATTAAAGTTAGCCGCCACTGCTTCTATTTACACTTAAACCGTTTGTTTAAAATATAAACATGTTATTTGCTGTGAGCGCTCAAATTATTGTCTTTGTTTATTAAAATGACAAAGCAGATTTTAACGTGATTATTTATAGAATTTATGGGTGAGTTCGACAAATACTCTAAAGGACACAATTTGGTAATAATTTAAAAGGGGAAACGATTATAAACGTGGAATAACTCATTATAATTTTAACAGATTTTATTATAATTAAAGAAAAGTCGAGTTATAAATTACGCTTGTCCTTATTTGCTACTATTTTTGAAATTGCCGAAAGGTTTTAATTATTGATTACATTGAGTATACGTTTCGTTGACTGAATTTCAGATTGTAGATGCGAACTCTAAATTTGTTAAGAAATAATTTTAACAAATCAATTTATCGAAAATGAAATTTGTGAGTGTATAATTCACGACCTGGAGCTTTCCGAAGTTTATTACTCCTTGAACTTGTCGATAAGGTTTTCGTATTTTAAAAAACACAATTTTAAATATTTATAAGATTTAAAAATTACATAAAACTTCTACCTGGAAATGAAATATTTAAAAGCTCGGAAGAAAATTCCGTGCATTGGATCGATAATGTACAGTTGCTTCAGTTTTGAAAAGTTTTAATTTCGCGAAGTGAGATTTTTTCGGTAAATTCATCAAGATTCGGTAAATATAATTATCTTTAAACTTTTATTAAAAATTATAATTATTTATAGAATTTTATAAAAAATTTATCGTTACTTGCTCGTGTTTTTCCTTAAAATTCCTTTTAAAGCTTTTCCTTGTAATGCGATATAACTGGTGTACCTTGAAAAAATCAGATTTTATTTTTTAGCGAATTCGAATTTAAATTTAAAAAAATCTGTGTTCGCCCTCAATTATTTGTAACTCGAATGCAAATGTGTAATTTTATCACAAAGGACTGACTGTAATAGAAATTTTGAAGATAAAATTGGAAGGTTGACTCTACTTTTTTTAAAGAAACGTAACACTACACAATACTTGTATTATTATAACTACTTTGACTTTTATCTGATAAATATAATGACACTTATTTGAAATTATGATACATCAAATTTATCACTGCGCCATTTATTATGGACCTAGTATATATTACACATTAATAAAACACGACTATTTTACATTAAAATCTAAATCATTTTTGTTGTAATAAATGTGTCCATCGATCTGCCAACTTTTATGCATAATTAGAGAGAAATGTTTTTGTGTTGCAATCGTAGGCTCCGTGTTTTTTAATAAAAGACTTTGCTTGACTATTTATTATTTTAATAAAAACGCATTAGTTTGTCATAGATCGAGCAACTGTGCAACTGTGAAACTCAAGCGTATTCATTGATTTTTTTCAAATAATTATGTGTTTTATTTTTCCTTTGTGCATTAAATATACGAAACTGTGCAATTTTCAATTGCTTTCGAAATTCAGCGTCTCCAAATAAATCTTTTATGAAATAACAGTTTTTTTCAAGATCATAAAAAAGTATTTGAATTTTATTACAACATTAAAAACCAATTCGAAAAATTCTTTAGGTGTAATATTTCATTTGTAAAGTTTAGGAATGATTTACAGTTTGATTCGCCGAGAAGCGCATGACGTTATTATGATGGCACTAAATTTAAATGAATTTTTACTTTTATTCGATCAAATGTTTACTTTCTATACATTTTTGCGCACAACTCTGTGCGTCCACTGTACATGTGTGTGCGCGTGTCGCGTGTGAAGTTTTGTAATTTTAATTTAAATAGAAGCAATTCAGAATAGAAATTTTAGCTTGGGAACTGCGCGTTGCTTTCACGCGTATAATTAATTGCGCAGTGAAATTATTTTGCAATGGAAAAAACAGTTTTAATTACCGAAGTTAACCGAAGTAGAAATAAAAATCAAATTATAATTTGCGAAGTAAAGACGCACCAGTTATTTGCTCGTGTTGATATTTTTTCGCGAATTAAAGCTCGAACTTCTTGAGCTCTAGTCTTCTTCGTTAACGCTTGCAACTTTCTATTCGTTCTCTTCGGAAAGTCTTTAAAGCTAAGACCCGTTTTTAACATTACAAATTAAATAATTGTACTTTGTTTCCATCGGACCCTCCGAATTCTCCTCTTTTACCGTTATTACTCCGAATGATCATTAACTACAGCTACTCGCACTCGGTTCATGATTAAGCACTCGAGGGTTGCGAAGAAAAGAGAATCTTGGGCTCATCGGCAATTTAAGTTTGCATTCGCGAAATTTCCCTCTTCCTCTCCACGTGCATTTAACAACAGACCTCCATGGGATAAGATAAAAAGGAATACCAGACCGAGTTAAACTGGCAATATTTTATTAGTTTTCGCGTCACGTTTCCAACTTCCACGTGCGTAGTTTCTAACTCGGAATTGACGTCTTGCTACCGCGCAAAGTAAAAAGGGCGGCGCGAACACGAGAATGAAATATCAAAAGAACTAGGGAAAAGGCTGCCAGCTTTTTCCGTGCAGTGAGAAAACGAGGCACTTGTAGTAGTTGAAGCCACGAGTGCTTACTTCTCCTAAGTCCTCCACAGTTTTAGACGACGACGACGACGACGACGACGACGACGACGACTAACAAGATGGTCTTGTTTCACGGCTCTCCATCTCTCTCTCTCTCTCGCTCTA
The DNA here is from genome assembly GCA_018907185.1 of Platyscapa corneri. NCBI lineage: Eukaryota > Metazoa > Arthropoda > Insecta > Hymenoptera > Agaonidae > Platyscapa > Platyscapa corneri. Next base: position 1,196,900 of record JACCHW010000037.1, read on the forward strand.
ACGCAATCGCGCACTCGTTCTTTAAACTTATCTACGTATCTTTTATCGGGCTATCTAGTTATCCGCCCTCCTCTCCCACTTTTTTTTTATGACTTCGCAGAGCGCAATTTAAGATTTATATTCTCTGTCCCTTTCATCTCCTGCAGCCGCAACTCGAACCAAAGCTCGAGCACAAAGGCCCCCCTCTCGTCTAACTCCGAGCAAACTTAGCGTTTTGACGACGATCGGCCTTTTCCCCCAACTTCTCCAAGTATCAGTTATTCCGTTTCATCTATGAAACTACTTTTGTGGTCACGTGTATTTAATATTAGCGACTTAAGAGCTTACGGTGCCAGCACCTCATAATTGACTCGCTGTGTGATCGCAACCGAGTTTAATGGCTTTTTTGTTAAATTACCATTTTACGCGCACGTAATCGACGAACGCATAAAACAGTAAGCGGCGAAATTATTTATTTATATTTTTGTCGCGATACCTGTACTATATTATTCGAATGCCGCTATTGGTTGGCGTGTAACTTTTATAGCACTAGGTAAATTAATAGAGAAACGCGGGAAAAATGCCAATGCCACGATAACGTCGTTCTCGATACGATTTTTTAGTTCTCTTTATCTTATTTGCAAACTCATTGACGAGATCTTTTAAAAATAAAGTCACTCAGAATTGGCGTTTGAAAAAAATGTTTGCCAATAGATCGAAGCCGTCATCGTGATCTTCGATGTACCCGTTTGGTAAAGCATTTACAAATAGTTTGTATTAACTCTCTCCCATGCCGATGGCTAACTGCTTCACTCGGTTAATAATATTTATTTCGGCTTTCGTTTAACGCTTCAATTTTTTTGCCAATTATCAAGAGAAAGTGCTTGCGACGGAGCAAAACTGCCAATAATAGACTTTATCGAACAATTCCGTAAAATTCAAGTCGATTAATACGTTAATATTAGATTTTGTTTTTTATGGACTGGAAACGAGTTTTATTTGAACTTCGTTAATATTTTATAAGCCTCGGCGTCGACTGATTTGGAATTTAAATTTAATCACGATTAAAAGTCAGACGTTTCATGGATTACATTAATAAATCGAGTGCATTTGATTTTGCCGTTCAATGTTTTCAATTAACAAACTTTACCCTCGAAGCGCTCTTTCGAAAATTGTCAGCCCATAAGATTAGGCTTGAAAGATTAGCTGGTAACGGATCCTCTTATGCCCCCGTATGGCCCGGATTTAACACCAGCGAATATTTGAAATTGCAATCTGTCGAGCCGAAGCGGGCGTTAATTTCATTTCCTAATAAATTTAATTGTATTCTGCCGAGCGAAAACGTATGGGAAGTGCCGGCGTCATTATTTTCTCCTCGAATTAGCGAATTTCACAAATCCAAATCGCCACCCATCATCGAACGGAGGACGCGAGAAGACGGATGCGCTTATGACCGTTTGTCGATCGCGCCGCGCCTCCGCATAGCCTCCGGCGTGTAATACAATTTCAAAGCCCACGATTGCGCCGAAATTACTAACATTTGTCCAATCGCCATAATTGCAACTTCATCCTCTGCGCTCGCACAATTACGTTGAGTGAAAATCGAGGATCGCGACGGGCCGCCGAACTCGATCCGGGACTCAGAAATTTCGAGGCCCGGTGCGCGCCAATCGAGTTGCAACAAAAGTGAAAGTCGCTCGCATACTCGAGACTTTATGACAAAGTACAAGCTGATCGAGCGACGCCGATGTTCTCTAACGTCCATTGCTGTTCTCGGGCACTAAACCGAGTTGCTCCGCGTGCCTTACGGTTTTTACTCTTCGCTCGCTCCTCGCGCTTCCTCGTAGTCCAAGCTGTCGCTGTGTTTCCTCTTGCAATCGCCTCCAATTTTTGCGAGACGGGAAATGCTTTTCGAAATTTCGTCGCGATTGTCCGGAGTGGAAAACGGGGTTCGCGCCCGTTGCAACGAGTTACATTACGCTTTCGAACGCCGGAATTCCCTAACTCTCCTCGAAAATATTCGACGAGAGAGAGAGAGAGAGAGAGAAAGTGTGGTGAAAATTTAGGGCCGTTGGCGCGTCCTTGATTCGTTCCGAAACGCAAAAACGAGGAAAGTTTTGTCCGGCGTTTGTGCCTCCGCCTTAAGCTTTCGGTAGCACTGATCCGCAGTCGACAAGAGGACACGCGCTGTTGTCCGATAGTATTCAAAGACGATTTCTCGATAAAGGCAATGACTCACTTACAAGCTGATAAAGGCAGATCGATGACGCAGTTGTAGTTACGCGTTCGCCAGGGCTGCGAATACGTTTGGCAGCTCGGCCGAGTCCCTTGTTCGACATCGCGAAATCCGCTTTTTAAACAAATAATAAATAAGACGGCGAGATAAGGAGAGCCGAGTCGAGCTCTCGTTAAGGAAATCGGTTGCGTGCGCGAAATGGCGCTGCCGCTTTCTTTGATGTGCAGATGGGTAATCCAGATATTTCGAAAGAACAAAAGTATTTATTCACTGCAATCGCGGAGCTCGTTTACGCGGCGGGTTAGAGTTCGCGTGAGAAAGGAGGTTAATTTAAAACTGGAATGCTCGAGATTAAAAAACAGCCCGTCAGGAGTGTTTATCGGCGCAGGCCTTGTCGGTCGTCTGCATCCTCGACGCTAAACGTTTATATTTTTCCTCGACCGCGTTTGCCTTTGCAATTAACAAATTAAAAGGGAAATTGTGGGAAAGTAACGCTGCCGTTCGGATTGCATCGATATTGCATTGGTGGTGCACTGGTACTGCAAGCGTCCATTCACAAATCTCTGGATTCATAATCTTAAATTAATTTCTCACTCGCCTAATCCTTGTCGCGGCGTCCTCCTGTCCGTGTAAATAAAGCGCGCCAATGGCTTCCTGCAACATTTATGCACAGGACGTGGCAGATTCAAAAATTCGTCTGGTCGTTCGCGCGGTTTTATCGCAGAGATATAATAGCCATAAAACACGACGGACATTAGTTCTTTAAGCTGATATAATAACGAATTTAATTAGACAGAAAACTCTTGGCCACCTGGTCATGTGTGGAGTAGCGGCGAGCGTGATATCGATAAAAAGTGCCTCCCGAGCTCTAGAATGCGGAATTCGCGAGCGGAAAATTTGCGAAAAGCCGCCGGGGTGGCTGGAAAAGGAGAGGAGCCCTCTACCACTTAGCGCGTTCAGAATTATGCGAAATGCATCGAGTCAGCGAGCGAACTTAATTAAATTTTTTCGCGTGGCGAACTAACGACCGGAGGAAGACACGAGGAAGAAGTAAAAATTGACTCTGTTCTTTCTCCTCCTGCTCCTTCCGTGGAACAAGTGTCGTTGTAGTTTTCCGTGACATGCGCAGAATGGCTCGACTGGCACTTGTCAAAGCCACGAATCAAAGCCCTCGCGAGCTTTAAACAAATCTCTTCGTTTAAAAAGCGCTTCGCCTCGCGTTGGCCTTTTTACTTTCATCCGGCTGGGCTCGAGTGCAATTGCTCAAAGAACAAAGCGCCGATTCCTTTTACGAGGAATATTTAGGCGAGATTTACCTGAAGGAAATAATTGAATTGTCGCTCTTGGAATCTCGCGTTCAGCACCTAATGCTACGATTCCCCTAGTTTGCTCTCGCGCGACTGCTATTTTTCAGCCAAAAGTCGAAAAATTGGCCATCCAAATTTTCCATTGGTGGTCAGCAGTCGACGGAGGGGGGGGGGCGCTTAAGTTTTGCATTTCCTTTGCACTTGCTCCTGTCGCCGCGGAAAAGGAAATCGATTTAATCCTGAAAGCTGCTCGCGTCATATATTGCGCACTCGGAGAAGATCAATCTCCGAAGCGCACGTAACGCTTTTAACAACGCGCGTTTAATTCATTTGATTTTAGTCGATAAAAAGGTAAAAGCAAAAGGCGAAGAAATGTCGTACAAATCCGAGCGCTAATCGGTCGATGCGCAATGTAATTGGGGATGGATGGACGGAAGATGGAGAAATAAATGAAATCTTATTCGACAACCTTGTTCACTAATGCCCGTGGATTCGCAGACTCTAGTTCGCTGATTTACCGAGCTCCTTTTGCCGGTCACGTGCGGACAAAAAACGGTACTAATTCGGGGCTGTGTGACGGGTCGCGTAGTAGCGAATTTTTCGATGCTGAAATAATAGGTCGAGTACAATTGCAGCGTCTTAAGCTTAATGGATTTCGAAAAAGGCTCGGAAAATGTTTTCCTCTCCCGTGGCCGTTATTAAGAAGCACGAGTGCGCCACCGCGATACTCGTACGCGCGAGTGAGCCAAGAGGTTCGGTATTCAAACTGAAAATGGGAAAATTGGATTTTCGAGGAGATTTTTTATCCGAGAAGAGGGTAAGCACTGATACTGTAACGAGGTCTGCGTCGATACAATAAAGACGTCAAAAGTCACGAAGGCAGTAGTGAAATTTGCCCAGCTGCTCGGCTCTTCCTTCGCTCGGTCATTCCCTTTATCAACACGGCCTCGTGTAATATAACTGAAAATATGACGGCTAATGACATTAATGGCCGAGGCGATTTATGGTTCATACGAAAGCAAATGGCGCGTAATGCGGAAAAAGGGAGAGATTGCACGACAACACGCTACATCAGTTAAGGAGAAATAGCCGGAATAGCTCGGATAAAGTGTGCGAGCAAATTGGTCCGAGGGACCGCCACCCAAGATAGACTCGACAGCCCAATCGCGCGTATAATACAATGAAGGGTCAAAGGTACGCGGGGGCAGGAACTTTTCCCGAGCGAGGATAATAGGAGAGCGGGTTCGCGTGCGTCGGCCGGTGGGCGCCGGAAACGGCAAATGGGAGAAGCCATCACGAGCGCAGGGGAAAAAAGTGCCGCGAAGAAAGCGGCCGATGGAGGGATAAGACGCAGCCGCCTTTTATTATACATGCAGTCCGCGTTAATGTCGAATGTATATTACGCAGACAAATATTAATGTCCTATTAAAATTTACGAGCGCTCGGTTGTTTCGATGCTCGGCGTTCGGCTCTGCACAGACGCTCTCCCTCCCTCCCGGCGACGTCTTGTAAACTTGGTAGATGATTCCGAGGTGCGGCTTTGATCCGCCAGTGCGACAATATCATCCTCGACGCTCCGCTGCTTTAATATTTTGCGTGACCGAGATTTCAATTCACGGCTCCGGGAGTCCAGTTTGGCCAGTTCCAGCAACGAGGTTGGAGCTTTAAAATTTATGCCCCCCACCCCCGCCCAGGCGACAGCATCATCGAATACAATTAGCCGGGATCGAGTGTGCGCGGATCGTAAATTTTCTTCCGTCGAGCTGCGAGAGCGAGTGTTTTTTTGAGCGTGATCGAGGACCCGTTGTCCGCGTCGATAACACGCGAGGCTCGACGACCTAAACTGCTGCTCGATTGCAATAAATAAAACGCATTTGCCTTTTAACGCGCGACTGGACTTGCGCTTAAAACTCAGTTTAACTTCCGAATTTGAAGTTTGCCGAGCAAGCGACGCAATGCTTTCGCAAAAAAACAGAAGCGCCTCGCCTAACGTTGTTCGGATTTCTCGGCCCCGCAACCGAATTAAACGTTCAGCCTCGCCTCGGGCTTCCTCAAAAATTGGAAAGCTCCAAATAGAGCAGGATATGTCCGGTAAGGAGAAGCGCAATTGTAAATTGAAAGGGAAAAGGTCGTTGACTGCGCACTGCGATGGGAATTTAAAAAAATCCCGGCCCGCGAGTGAGCGAATACTCGAGCGGAGAGTTGCAAACTGTTAGGCGGACGCGTCCGAGGCGCTGGGCAGTGAACGGCACAGCTATTGACTTGTTATCGATTCGGGAAAAAAGTACGGCGAGCGAGGATGCGAAGTAACGAGTCGCGAGCGCATTATTAAAATAAACACGAGCGCTCGGGAAAATAAGCCATGCGATGTTTTTAGGTCGAGCGATCCATCCTCGCGTGTAATCAGAAAAACATTCCGACTGCCGCCGAGTGCAAAACTTATTCGCGCGCGCATTATCCAACAAAGCGCTGCTCTGTGCGGACGCCTAAGCTCCGCCGATACAATGAGAGAGATAATGGGAGGCTATCGGTTGAGCCTGTAATCAAGGGGCGACGCGCTCCTCGCGCTGAAAATCCACTCGATCGAGTCGAGGCCCGAGACGTCCATGAGAATATTGCACTCGCTCGGTAATTCGCCGCGCGGAGCCTCGAGCATTCGCGCCGGTGTACACAGTGAAAAGTCCATTAATATCGACGCGTGTGCGCGAGGATAAGAGGTGCAAGCTATATAATCTCCGAGCAGCGGCCGCGACGTTGGAGCGATTTTCTGGTAGTTGCTGTCTCGAATTCGCTCGAGGACGTCCGCAGGATCGGCGCCGGGGATGAAGAGAACAGCCGCTCGTGGCCCTGCCTGGGAGAGACGCCCCCTCCCTCCTACTAGCCGCTTTCTATTAGCCGCGATGTCGGCTCTTTCCTCTTTTTGCACCTCCGCTCTCGGCTCCTTCGCCGAGATCAGGGACGGACGCGCGCGCGGCTGCGTATGGGAACAAAGGAGTGTAATTTCTCCGACTGAGACTGCGACGGGGAACAAAGTGAAAATTGCACGGCAACTCGGCTCTCGCTTACGAGCTAGAAAATTTCGTGACTAATTGTCGCTCTCTGGCTCATCGCTAGCCTAATCTCGTTAAACTAACGAGTATTCCATCAAGTGGCGCGAGACTTGAATTCTTCCACGAGTTTGAGTTTGATGCATCGCACTTGGATTTAAGTGGTTTTAGGCTCTTATAAAATTGCCAGACCTAAATTTTGCGGTAATACGTTGTGGAGCGGATCGGGGCGATCGACCGCTTCGGTGCAACCCACAGCGTTGGAGTATTGTTTAACACCCGGTGCCAATTTCGCGGCTTTATTTTTTAATGCGAAATGCAGTCGGAGGGGTGGGTGGGTGTGTGCGCGCGCGTGCGCAGTTCGGAAGAGGACCAAAATCATCGATAAGCAATTAGTCGCAGGTATCGGAGCGACTCTGCACACGCTAATAGCAATTCCTGCTCCGATCAGCATCTTTTTGCCTTGAAATTCCTAGGCGCGCGGGGTTTTGCAGCGGCGACACGAAAAATTATTTCGGAGCAAAGCAGCGGCGGCTCGATGATCATCGACCGGAAGAGTGCAGCAACCCGATAAATTTGCAGGAGTACCTTCTGGGAGACAAGAAATGGGAGCGAGCGCTCGATAATAATTATCGGGCGCGATCGACAATTAAGCGTGTAACCGGCAAAGTACTTATTACGGAAGCAGAGAGGAACAGACGCAAAAGAGGCTCACGAGCGAGTCTTCGGTCTCGCTCGGTAAAACACACTCGACCGAAACGACCGGCATGACTGTAATTTCTCGAGGAGGCGCTGGCTAAATTATATTTTACGTGTCAATGAATCGCCGCAGAGTTTATGCAGTCGCGCACCAGAGCTTTAAGTAATCGTGCCCTTACAAGACGGAGACGCGAGGAAGCGCGTCGGCACGCACGCACACTGATTGATTGGATTGGCAAAAACGGATGCGATGCCAATTTGTCGGGGCGATTTTTTGGCAGCAGGACTTCCGACGAAAAATTCCCCTTTGCTCTCGAGCGTTAGGCTCCGATAGCAGAAGGTGATTATTGCTTTATAATGACTACGCGCAACATGTATTGCAGCGCGTTGATCGTGACTAGACGCCAACACTCGAGGAATTTCGAGTGCGTGTGTTTGATTTGCAGCCACAACTTGGCGCAATACGGAATCGACATATTTTCTCGAATCGGAATAGTGGAATGGAAGTGACAATTATTGCGCGGCTTCGTCCGTTTTTGTAAACGAAAAAAGTAACGGTGAAACAAGTTTCGCTCGTTGGGTCACTGATTTGATCTCTCCACTTTGGTATAATCCATTTAATAATTCCGAGGCCCTGACGCTTTGTCCCTCTGTTGATAAAAAGCATAACTATAATTGTTGTTATTGTCATTGCTCGTTCTAAATTTAAAAAATAAAAACTCGTTCATTCGGTCTCGGGTGAATCAATTATCATCTTTTGGAGCAGCCTTGAATAAAATAGTCGACAGCTAATGGGACGACGTGCACTTCTGACCTCTACAATTAATGCCGAAACGTCTGCAGGACATCTGCAAAAGGTTCTGCTAACTTGGGTCGGTCATCGCTGAAAAGTATTTCAATTAATAGTTCGGACTCGTCTTTCGCTCGAGAAACTTTGGTCTTAGGAGTATTATTGTTTCGTGCAGGAAAGCAGCAGAGGATCGTTCGATTGGCTCGATACATCACAGAACGATTTCTTGTTCACGAGTATTCGAAGAGTCTTTAAATTTAATTACGAACAATTATTATCGCGCGTTTTCATTGCTTTTTGCGTACAATTTTAAGCCGTAAGCACGACTCGAGTAAAGATTCATTTTTAATTCACTTTATACGTTGTTTGTGTGTGTGTGTGTGTGTTTTTTTGTGACGAACACGTCGATTTACTCACTTTCGATAATGTACGCCTGGCACTGCTGGTGGTGCTAGAGTGAAAGATTGCAACGCAGACGTTGAATTAATTTCAAACGGATTTCATCGTGTCATTTATAAATTAAGTGAAATCACTCATAACATAGTCAAGGGAAACTCGATTTCCCAATCTTTCAAACACTATTAGGAGTGGAAAGTTTTTAAAATTATATTCGAATACTTGTACTGATTAGTCAGAGGATGTCACTGCCTCGAAGATAAAATATTCGAGAGATACAAACTTGATCGAGTTATTCGATTAGTTTTATTTTCGCACGCGATAACATTAATTTGTATTCATTGTTTTTTAATGGCTTGATCAAGAGTGCGAGATTCCCATGCTACTTGAAGCAATCATCGCCACACAGGCGTATAAATAGTTTTTTACGCAATCACTCGTTGGGCTTGCAAATGCAAGTATAATTTACTGTTTCGAAGAAGAGAGCAAGTTTTATTTCTGTGAAAAGGCGATCGTCTCTTTTTAATCGATTCAAAAGACTCCAGCTCGGGCTTCTACGATCGACGTGGACCTCCTCCTGACACATTTAAACAGCAGTTTAACGCCGGAGTATGGATAGAGATCCACTAAAAGGGTATTATAAGTAGGATCCTCGAGTGGCTCCCCTCTTTAACACAGTATCAAAACTCTCCGAAATTTAATCTCACAATCGTCGTTAGCTTATCGAGTTGAAAGGAAGAAATTGGCGGCACATATGGCAGCGCAGCAGTGCAACTCAATTTCCACATCCCCAATTTTCAAAATATGAGTCAGAAAGTCATAAATTTGTATCTATTCCGTAAGCGCGTGACGTCTCGTACCTTTGAGCGCCCCTCGCCCTCGGCCTCGTGCTCGCCCTCGCCTTGGGAGCCGCGGGAAATCGAATCTGCCGCACGCTTTGCATATACAAAGGCGCACTTGCACACTCGCACGTTTCCAAGCGCGACTGCTTCGCCCGAGAAGAATGTGACGTGCGCATTCGAGTTTCGCGATTTCGAGCCTAAAATTTCTCTTCGGCCACCTGCTCTCTGCAAAATTTGCTTCTTTCCTGGGTATCGATTGCAGTTGCAACTGGCGCCGATCGCTGGCTCCCAAAAAAGTTCGAAACTCCTGCCTGCACTCCACGCACTCGAATATTGAAAAGCATTTCGTTTGGATCAATTTTATTTTTTACCCCCTCTATTCTGCGACAAAGAGGCCCAAGTACATCGATACGTTGAACTAAAAAACGTTCCACCAAATCTGCTTATGAATAACGACTTTTAGGATCGTATTGAGAAGACGTTCGATGCATTCCCTATCCTGTCGGGTAGCAACAATAAATTTTCCTTAATACAATGTCGAGCAAGGCAACGTCGATTTTTCGAACGGACAGTGGATTAAAGAGCTCTTCGAATAGCGAGTGCCGCCACAAAACGATCAATTTTGCAAAATCAGTTTTTCTCTAAGCAGCAAAGGATGTTTTCAACGCGAAAGAGTTACGCGAATAACTCGATTGGGCGATATTTCGTGCGTTGTGTCCCGTAAAAGTGCGCAGCGTAATTATGATATTGTTTTACAAGCGCCTGCAACTTTAAAAGGTACATGGGAAGTAATTCTTTTTAGCGTTGCGCTTGTGTCAGGCCGACCCTAAGTCAGACGAATTAGCTCGAAGAAAAATTGGAGGCCCGGAGCCGCTAAGAGTAACAATCGGATGCGTTCAGTTTGCGATTTGCGGAGGCACGTGCAAAGTATTGCTCCGCTAATGTATAAGCGAATTACTTATGCGTAAAAATGGCACAAACATAAAGTAATAAGCTGGAACAAGACGAAAGGCACAGCCACGCGATACAAGAGAGAACGAGCTACTAGCGTCTGCTAATTAGAGCCAACAGATGCGAAAAAACGACGTATCTTGACGTACAACGATAACAATAACAATTATAATGCTCGGTAATGCGCACGAGTGCGTGTCCCGAGGGGAAAGGATTTCTCGTTTATGATAATTCCGGCGTATAGATGTACAACAGGACGGGCCTTCCAACTGCGTACGAGTGATTCTTCTAAAAGAATTAACGAGTATCGATTTCGTTTTAATATGCAGGTCGTCGGTGAACTCCGGGGCTCCCAACTTGTCCACCGAGTGATCGTCGCATTAATTTCAATTTATGGAATCGTCAAAAAGTTGCGAGCGTCGCCGCTCGAGGCAGAAGCAAATAATAATTTTCATTTACCAGCATTGCGAGTCGACATTATTTACTCGGCGACAGAAGCAAGACGGGGGGAAAGTTTCAGCTGTCGCCGTTTGAAACATCGTTTGAATTGAAAAACATTCGAGGCGCAAGAAGCGGATACGACGCGCGCCTCGTGTGTCACAAAAACGCAGTTGGAAAAGCTCGAGTTTTCACGTCTGCTTCCGCGGCGGCGCACCTAAACGGACTCGAGTAAAGTGGCCTGCAGCCACTCTAAAAGTCAATTTTCACCAAACTGTGCAGTCCCGTGCTATACACAGGGGCTCTCCCGGCGAGCGCTGGGAGGCGAAAAGCAAAAAGGCAGACTCGTGTCGGGGCTCTTTTATCAAATCAGGCTCTCGTTTTTCGGCTTAAATGAAAAATCGGGCGCCGGCGCCAGTCCATGCATTAGCTGGAGCCGATATTAAAAAAAAGAAAAAAAAAATAGAAATTCCCGGCGATGCGAAAAAAGTGCGGGATCGCCAAATTGGAGCTTGCGATCTTGTAAAATCTTACGAGCGAGCGCTCGCTATCGACGCGTGGGTCACCGCCCACGCATGCCTGGGACGAGCGCGACGAGTCTCGCTCAGCTGACGAGAGCCAATCGCGAAAAAACGGAGAGGCTCTGCCGCTGCCGGGGTCAAGGGTCGCTCGCGCTCTCGCTCTTCTCCGCTCGAGCCCCACCTGCGCCAAACACTAATTCACTCGTGCGCGAATCGAAAGTCAAACCATCTACTCGAGCAAGTGCAGTCCTTCGAACTATTTTCACAAGCTCGAACGCCAATCGCCAAACACCATTATTCTCCTGGTAAATCGCAACCGTGGCTGGCTGTTTTATAACGCATCGGGCGTGTTCGCGTGGATGAAAGCCGGCAACCCGTCTTACCGCGGCATTTGCATACTATGCTGAATTAGAGAGCTGATCTTCGCCGCGTCTTTGTTGCCGGTCCAGGATTAAAATTATTCTTCAAAAAATGGCAGCTGCGCTGTTTCCTAGAAAATCAGCTCCACGGGCGGCTCGTTCGCAGTTTCGCCTTCTTATTGATTTAAAACGTAAGATAATAACGGTCGGCCGCGTAATAACGGATTTTGGAAATACCAAAACCGTCGGCTTCGGAGCTGCACCGGATATCGCATCCTCCGCATTGTCAGCCTCCATATGCTCCGGGAATCCAAGAGCAAATTCGCTTTGAGCTCTCGACAGACCTTTGGAGGACTGCGTGACAGATTCTCCTCTCGCTTGTCGGGAAACAACCACCGGCGTTGTTTCACTTTCTCCCTCCCACCCCCCGCCGCAAAATCCCATTCTCCGGGGTTCTTTGTCCGCGTCTTTGTTGCACGCGAGCGGCGTCGCAGTCTCCCCGAAAGTTTCCGTGGCCGTTCCTCGGTGCCCCCGACCGACGCCCTGCGTCAAGTGCGCCGCCAGTGGCGTCGTTTCATCACGCAGGGGTCGCTGCCTCGCCGCCGCCTAGACGCACGCACCCACACACGCGCGCACACTCGGCTGACATCTGTTATTATCCGCGCTTTCGACACGCGCTCGTTCACTGGGTCGAGCCTTTATTCGCAGGCCCTTTGCCCGGCGCCCGCACATGCGAATTATAAAGCCTCGGATTAATCGCGGACGGGACTCGGGGAGTCATCGAGCCTGAACTAAAACTGATCCCGCGGATTACTAGGATACGACGATCTGCGGAGTCTCACCCCACCCCCTCGCCCCTTTGTTCGTGAAGTAGCGGCATTAATTACGTTCGAACGCGGCGTCGGTCCTCGAGTTTTTTTTTCGCCTTCTGCAAACGCGTGCAGTGCAACGAGCGACTGGTCGTGTAAAAGTTGACGCTCAGACGCTTAGCCTGGACTTTGAGAGCCGAAAGTGCAATCTTGTCAGAATAGGCGCGTTGTTACGAGCAGCTTCTTTTCAGGCGCAAGAAGTTCTCTTGGTTGTAACGCGTTTCTTCAATTGCTGGCGCATCGCGCGCAAAAAAGCGGATTTCGCGCTAACTGTATCGGACATTGATAAAATTCCTTGCTAAAATTATTAAACTCGGCTCCAACATCTTTAATTACAACTCTCGCAAGCGACGCGAAAATAGCTGTCGATTAACGGGGTGATAAGATTATGGAGTCGATTATTTGCAGCGTTGCGTAAACGTCAATTTCCAACTTCAGTCGTGGCGCTCGTCTAATTCGCTCGATTTTCTCGTTTTATTACGAAACAAGCACAATAGTTGTATTTGCGGGAGTCGTAAATGTGCTCGAGGCTTGGATTGTCCGTCGAATTATCGAATTCGCTGCTCGAACTGATTCGCGTCCGAACCCGAGAGCAATAACCCATTTTTTTACTATCGAATATTAATTAAAATTCCTCGCATTATGGAAAAAAGTTGCCGGAGCCTTGAAGCTGCGAGGATGGGCTTTAAAATTTCCACCCAACATCGCTCCGTGATCGCGACGCGTCCTCGTTTCAGGTTCGAGCTTTTTCATTTTTAGCTGCCCGAGTTAATTTTTTTTTTTGACGACAACCTTAGCGACGCCGGAAGTCGAGCTTTCGGAAAGCAGCGCCTCCGCGACACGAAGGGGGGAGGGGTGGAACGACACTAGAGTGTCATCGAAACAAGTAGCCGACTGCGGAGGCGCTGTTGAGGCTGCAGTTAGTTCGGAGACATTAATTAAAGAATCAGTGGCCTCCTGTTGCTGCGAGAAAACTTTTTTGAAACAGTGCCCCCAAGTGCAGTTGCTCGGAAGCCCTAAAGCCGCCCGCCCCCGCGTTATCATTCCGAAATCCAGGCAATTTCTAACGGTCTGTGCCGTTTTGCAGGTGAGTCAACAGCTCCCGTCGCGGCGCTGCAGGACCGAGTCACCGGGTCGCCGGCGGATTCTGCAAATGGTTACGTCGGAGACGCGCGAGAAACGATGCAACTCTTTTCTCTTTGCTCGGTTTATCGACTCCAGCTGTTCGCAGTCGGCCAAAACGAGCGCAAGTGCATCTGCTCGCTGGCGAGGCTTGCGAATCCGAATTAGAGGGTTAGGGCCGAGAAGGAGAAGACGATTGTTTCTCTGAAGCCTTCGCCGAGCGAACGCGTGCCGCAGCGTAAAAGTGCCTCCTTATTGAATCGGCGCGCGCTTTATGATTTTGTCTCTCTCTCTCTCTCTCTCTCTCTCTCACGTGCCCGATTCGCACGCGTCCTTTGTGCCTTGCTCGATGCTTCTCCGTACGCGTTCGCTCCGTTTATCCTCTTTTCCGGAGCCGCGCGCACAATAGTACGTCTTTCTAATGCGAGAAACATCGCATTCTCTCGCGACAATGGGATGGAAACGAGCGCTTCCGACCACGAGATTCCTTGGAGCAACATTTTTTACGACTTCAAGTTGGTCGGACTCGCGCTTATTCCAATAACCTTCGAATGAGCCGAGATCCCATTTGAAGCGAGTATTAATTCGACGGGGAAAAGATGTTGCAACGGCTGGCGAATATTCTAGGCTCGAATTAGAGGCTGCGTGTACGCGTGCGTTGCATTCCGTTTTCTAGTTGCTATTATCGTTCCGGCGTATTCGTGACGCGAGCGAAAAAATTCGGAAACTCTTGCGCGTACGGCCTCGCGAGCTTTTCTATTTCCACTTCTTCTTCTTCTTCTTCTTCTTCTTTGCGAATTTATGAATTACGATTTGGTTGCGATGAATGCGGAGGTTCTCAACTCGACTCGGGCCGGGCCACGGCTGGCAAGTTTGACAAGCTCTGCATAAAAATTTTCTTTCGCCTAAAATTCGCAGAGCCGCGCTCTCCCGAATTTAACGCGAGGCGGGAAATTCATTTCAACGCGAAATAACGAATACGTTAATTTAAAATGTTTTTAGCGCAGCCTTTGTAATTTCTGCTGCGTAGCCAGTGTTTCTCGTTCAAACTGCCTTCTTCGCGCGCCGAAATTGTGTTTGTGTTTAAGAGCTGTAATTACTTGAGAAAAGGTAGGAACCTGTTTCTAGTAAAGCGATAACTACCAACTCAGAAAGCAGATTCTCTTTTTTCTTCCGGCAATGCTTCAATTCAACAACTAAAAACGGACTTTCTCCCTTTATCGCGTAAATTGAGTTAATTGCGCAACAACATCCATAGTACTGATTAAACAACCGAAATGGGCATTTTATTTTGCAACGAAACCAGCGAAAGACGAGGAGATTGCCCGCTTTGGTTTTTCATCCGCGTAGGTGCGCACGTGTGGCTAGACGAGAGATTTTTCAATATCTGCTTTCTCGGGATCGTTCGTTACACACATTGTTCGGCACTTTAAAAGCTTTATTCTTTAATAAAAATTGCGCAGCCTAAAGGAGACCACCCAGAAGATAGCTTTCAAATTGGAGCAACCATTCGAATGAAACTCGTTGGAAAAACAGTTGGTTGCCAGTTCTAACACGGCGGTGTCGTGTAATCTCAATGCTGGTGCTTCTTTTTGCAGAGTTGTTGGCTTTATTTAAGTCGCGCTGCACTGCAACTAAATGCAATATTTCTGTTAATCAGAACGAGTGCTCGTGCGTTTTTGCGCGCAGCAATATTTCGCGCTCTTGCGAATGCAGTGGATTTCTTCTTGCGAAAAGAATTACCTTCAGGGAGCGGCATCCCTCGCTTCGATCGACATTCGCGTTTTCGAATTTCAAGTGTTGCTCGCGGCAGTTAAATAAGCCTCTAATAATGCGCATTTAACAATCCGAAATCAATTTCGCTTCAACACGGGAGCAATAAATATATCAAATTTGGCGTCGTTATTAGATTCGGAATATGTATCAGCGATAAAATATGTGTTTTTAAATGGCCTTATTAATCGTGGATTCGAGTCCAGTTGAGGCGAAATCGGAAAGAACGCATAAATTTTTGAACGTCATAAAACACGATTTATCGCGCATACATTAATTCCCATTGACTCAGCCATCAATTTTTACTGGATGCAACGCTCGGCATTACCGTCCTCTTCATTAATTACTTTCTTCGTCAAATACGAAGAGGCGACTCCGGTTTGTGCAAAAATCCAATCGGCGAAACTCTGGATTTGCCTGCCGCACGCGATTCCGAACAGCGAAACAATCCGCGACTTTCTCTATTCGCGGGCATAATGAAGCAGCAGCGAGCGCTTTTAAGACGTCCAAACTCGGCGGAGGTTCGCGACTGGGCGTATCCCAGTTACAGTCACGGCCAGCGAACTCAGAAGCTGGACGCGAGAAAAGCGAAGCGAGTGCCAACGCAAACGCCGCTCGTGCGTCTCGCTCTCGATCGCCTCGAAACATCGCAGCACTCTTCAACAGCGGCGAGTCGCTCGCACTTTCTCGACCCACGTAATCCAGGAAGGCGCGCGGAGCGAGCGAGTGCGGGGGTGTCGGGCTCGAGCCGGAGAGAAACAAAACTCGCAGCCGACAGCGCTCCCAAAGACATCCAGCGGCGGTGGGGGCGGCGGCGGCGCAAGGGGAGGGGAGGAGACGGGCAAGGCGGCTGGGGTGGGAGAGAGCGGCGCGGTAGGGGGAGGGAGCAGCGCACACTGGCTCGTATCATTATAGCAGGCCTGGCTCCTGGAGCAGGGGCAGGGGCCGGGGGGGGGAGGCCTGGCTGCTTCGTGCGTACGTACGCCGGGCGCCATGTTTCCCCTTCCTCCGGCCGGTGCGCCACCTCCACTGCCACCCCGAGCGCGCCGGCGAGCGCGCCGTCGGTGCGAGCCGCGTACGCGCCCAGTCGCCCCGATTCGCTCGTTGCAGACGTCCACGAGGACGAGGACGAGGACGCGCTCTCCGCTTCACCCCGTCGGCTCGCTCCCTTTGCTGTGCGCGCGCGCGTGTGTGGGTGCGCGACGCGTGGGCCCAAAGCTCGTCCTCTCCGGGTGCGCGCCCGTGCGGGACAGTCAGTGTCTCGGTCTTCGCCTCAAGGTGCGCGCGACTACTTGACGCCGGCCCCTGGATCTGCAGCTCGACGCAGGCCCGGTTCTCGGCCCCCGCCGATCGGAGCTTGAAAAATTGGTGAGTTGGGATCATTGCTCTAAATTCGCGAGCCGCTGGCGTGCATTTTCATCTCGCCCGCGCCTCCTTCCCTTTCTCTCGGGCGAGTTCCCGTCAGTCCGAGAGAGAGAGAGAGAGAGAGATTGATCGCGGATTCGGGCTTGGAATTGCCGTCGATGGCTTATATCGAGCGGCTGCCATAAATTCAGATTTTCTAAATTCCTCGAGATTTTTGCTCTCGGGAGATATTTTGCTCCCGAGGAAGTTGCAGCGGCGAAGTTCCGAGTAACGGCGCCCGGAATTCCAAAAGACTTGGATATTATTCTCG
The DNA here is from genome assembly GCA_018907185.1 of Platyscapa corneri. Taxonomy (NCBI): domain Eukaryota; kingdom Metazoa; phylum Arthropoda; class Insecta; order Hymenoptera; family Agaonidae; genus Platyscapa; species Platyscapa corneri. Next base: position 1,213,904 of record JACCHW010000037.1, read on the forward strand.
CTGCTTCGTTTCGCGCCCAATTCCGAATCTCTCGACTGGCCTGCGCCTCGTAATTATCAATTTTTGTTTGGCCGCTCTTTGTTTGCGTGGCCAACGCCTGCGTTGCGAACTCGCGATCGAATTCGCTCGTGCAGACGCAGATATTCGGCCGACGGGTCAGAGGATCGTCGGCGGAAAGCCGGACGAAAACGGATACAGGCATGCGTCGACAGCTTATAAAGTTTCACCGCTCGCGCGAAATATTTAGCTGCAGCAGTGCGACTGGTGCTGGACGTCGGGCGTCAGACGGCGGCACATATTCCGCCTCCGAGGGTTTCGTAACGAGGATCGTTTCGATCCAAAAATAGCTCGCGCTTATTATGCTTTTAAAGAAAGCTAGTGCAAGGGGACGACTGCGCGGAATCGGTGCGTTTTTCCAACCGAAACTCGTTATTTAAAATACATTGCTCGCTCCTCGAAAAAGATTCGCAAAAAGATTGCAGCCGGAGCGGCGAGCGGAGAAGCGAGATTGCGATTTATAAGACGTTTGGGATTTAATAGCTGGGCGTTTAAATAAAAACTGTATCTCTCCGCCGAAATTCGCTTGGCGGATATTGGACTTTTTTAAGACACTTTGTTTTATCTAATCGTTTGTTCGCTTACAGTTCGATACGAAAACAACAAGAGCCTCGTTGTTTATCTCGGCGTCTGCTTCGAGATCAATTGGATATTAAATTGCGAAACTAGTTTCTTTATAGTTTTGGCTCTGCAACATTTGCCGCGACACCCGATACGCGGCCCCTCGCGCAAACCAATCAGTGATTTATTTACTTTGACGCGATAGCCGACTGGGAAAAAATGATTTGTGCGTGGGTGTCGGTATCTCAGCCATTAAGCCGTCGGGACCGAGATACGGCAAAATAAATACTGTTTGTTTTGCCGAATAAAGCGTGTCCCGGATTCGTTTTAATTCGTTCCCGAGTCCCGGAGTCGAAGGACGAACGAGGGGGGGGGGTGTGTGTGACGGAATGCGAGTTGGCGAAGGAGGAGCCGCCGCACTTGTAATAAACGACACATTACTTGCTCGTTACGGGAGTCGCGCGGGGCTCAGTCGATTTTATTACTCTCGCCGTGTCCATCCTGAGCGGATCGATGCTGCGCCGCTCCAAGTCGGCGAGGTTTGCCAGCCAACTGCACTATACGCCTTTTAGCTTTGTTTAGCCGTTAGACACCCTGACTAATTGTCCACGGAAACGCGGCGAGGCGCTTTCCCGACTGATCTCGGGAAAAGCCCCTCCACGCGCGGCTCGGGACACCGGCGCTAAAAGCCTCGCTCCCGCTCACCCCCGCAGCCGTCTATTAATAAGCTCCGGCAGGCCCGCATCCGGAGCATCGCTGCAGTTCGGCTGCGGCCAAGAGCGACGGCCAGCAGGTGATCGCGCGCGCGCGCGCACCCGAGTTACGACGCCCAGGAGTCGCTCGCCCCAACGAGCTTATTCAACGACTCTAGTTTGTCACGCGACGCACGCACACGCACGAATCGCGAGACAAGCACTTGGGCGAATTGGCAATGGCGACGGGAACTTTGAGCGATCGAGCGCGAAATGAACATTCGACGGGGCGGCGTGAATTTAGCCTCGTTCTCTGCTTTTACCTCACTCGTTGATTAGTTTAAACAAAGTACTCGTTGCGTGATTACGCGAAACCGCGAAAGCGCTCGATTAATTCGGAGGAAAGGAAAGTTACGCCCGAAGCTGATGATGATTATTATTATTATTACTATTATTATTATTATTGCTGCTGCGTTGTAAAGGCCGACAGTGCAAGGATGGTCGTGCTAAAATTTCGCCATCTCTTGCGCGATTACGGATCCCCGGAAAGTGCAACTGAACGAGCGGAACTGTAGAAGACGTATAAAAAAAACAACTGCTCTTCGAGTTCTGAAATTAAATACAGAATTCCGCCCGAAACGCGGAGAATGTTGAGCTGCAAGCCGAGCGATGATCTCCAATTCGAGGAAATTAAAACTAAAGAAACTGTTACTCCCATTTAAAAGGTGGAAAACGAATAGCCGGAAAGATTAGGCCATCTTATTGTCGGGACTGTTCGCGAGCGGCGAGTCCGCGCGGGAGGAGCACAGCTGGTAGACTCGCTGCTGGACTTTAGTAAGTCGGTGAAAATGGGCCCGTGGAATGTTGGTGCCTTCGACGCGACTCCCATCAAATTTTTCGTATCGAGTTTCGTCTCGGCGGCCGACTACTCGCGAGTACGTCAATCGCCTCTCGATTGCAGCCGCATTGCTCTCGTACTCTTTACGCGCTATTTCGCACGGACCTCTCGCCAATCTTCGGACGCAACAAGTTGTTTATATTTCTTCGGATCGCATCTGCTGCCGCCGGTTATCGGCTTTTATTCGGTTCGACCATTATTCGCGAATAAACTGTTTATCGGCGGCGCTCGGCCTCGAACTAAATTCCCAATGTCCACTAGTGTTCAGCTCGTGGCTGCGCCTCTAAGCTCGGCGGAGCCTCGAGGAATCCGGGCTCCGGGGTCAGGTCGAGCCGAGGGCGGCCCGCGCGTAAAAACGACAGTTATTTAAAATGCTAACGACGACTCCGAGCGAGGAGCAACAATAGCGGCGCGGCGACTTTTTGTAGCCGTTGGTCGTCGCGGCGAGTGTCAGCGCTGTATTAACGGCAATTAAGAACGCCGTTGATCGCTTGAATTATGGTGTGCTACGGCGCTTATACACACGGCGGCGCAGCCCTGACATTTCATTTGTATAATTATGTCAACATGCATTATCCATGAGTATAGGCGGAGAGAAAAGCCGAGCATGAGATCATCATCGAGCGAAGGGGGAACGACTCGCAGACTCCAATCTCGTAAAATATGCATTCGTTTTAATAGCGCGCGTAGCCTCGTTGGTCCCATCGGGAGTAGTGACAGTTGGAGAAGGTCGGCTGCGATTTTGCGAACAGAGACGAAAACATTTTCGCGCGTGAGAATGCGCGAGGCACGCGTGCGGATATCGGCGCGAGTAGGGCGCAAGGGTAAATACGAGAGGAGGATGGAAACCGGGGGGAACTGGCGGCCGGATGGGAGCTGCTGACGCGTGCGACATTGATTCCATGGGTGTTGAATGACTCGTCGATGCCTCGATGCACTCGCGAGTACTTTTTCGGCTCTTTTTCCTTTCTTATTTCCTTTCTCTCGTTTTTCGTTTTTCGTTTTTCGCCACTCCAGTTCTCTTCGTCGACCGACGCAACATCGATCGCGGGAACACTATTATTTATTCATTTATTTATTCATTTATTTATTCGTTTACTTACTCGGACGTGGTAGAAGGAAACGCTTACCGGTTCCAGCGGATAACGGAAGAACGTAAATTTCGCCGAGAAAGGAATGTTCGTTCCATTTACCGAAATTTGCTTAAATGTGAAACAACGCACAAGTATTTGACGTGGTAATGCAACGCGCGCAATTCACCGGCGACATTTCACGCTCGGCCTCTTAAATTGAATACTTCAATGACGTTTCGGCTTTAGCGAACTTCAAAAGCGCGTCGTCAAACGACATCTTTATATTTTGGCTTGGCTGTGGCCACGTTCGCAAGCGGGACAAAAATAAGCTTAAACCCGTAATCTCCGCTGGCGTAGGTGTAAGCGACGTCCGACCAGTTCCGAGCTGATTATCCGGAAGCCCGTGTTTTTTCACGAATGAATCCACGAGTGTTATTAAAAAGTCCTTTAGATTCGACGTCCCTCGTCGGACTGCTACTAATTCGAAACGAGCAATTTTTCAGCCTCCTTCTTTTTCGCGATTTCGTATTCGATTGCATCGAGTGCTTTACAGCGCCGAACGTGTTGCCTCCGAGCTAATTACCATAAGGCTGTGCGAAAGCGGCGAGCCGCACGCGAGGCTTTCGCGCGATCCGACGTATCGCACAAGAGTGACATTGCATTATAAGAGTCATAGGAGCGGAACAGCTGCGCCCGAGCCGGATTTTTGCACTTTCAATTAGTCTCCGCTCGATTCGGCGGCGGCTTCAAGAGCGTCTGCCGCCGAGTCGGTGTTGCGCGCGGCAGAAAGCCGATGAGCGATAAGCGAATTCTAATAAAGATATCTTCCGTTGTGATGTGGCCGTTGGCGCGATTCGGCGACGCCCAGCTCCGAGGCCCGAAGAGGAGCGGAAGATTTAAGGATCGCTGCAGATATACTGCACGGCTAATGGCACGAGCTCGAATAAAAGTACCGGGAGTAAAATATGATCATTAGCATTGAAAGTTAGTCGGGCAGAATCGGCTTTTCCAGACCGGCGACGGCATTATTCGCGTATAAACGAGGACGTCGAGTCCGACGAGCGCAAACGTGTTTTCGTAAGATTTAAGTTAGGAGTCGCAAGCGAGTGAAATTGGGCTCGAACGGGTTATTTCGGTTGCGAAGGTGAGCCGCGGTTCTCGTTATTCCAGCGGGGAATAAAGCCGAGTAAGTCGTTGGGGGGAGGTACAAGACGTCGTCGCGCTAGAGCTGCTGGCCGTTTTCAGTCGCCGGCACCTGATTTACATCTAGCAAAGTCATATTTGCAGCGGCAGGGGCAGCACCGAACACCGCAATTACGCGGAGTGATTTGGAATCGCCGGAGAAGACGGTCTCGGTCTCGCACGCGGGTCCCGAAAGGGCTTCGGGCGCAATAGCCAAGCAGCCGCTTTTACTGTAAATAATGCCCAAAGGAGAGGGAAGAAAGGGGGTGGGGGCCGGGGCAAGACGCCGGCGGAGGAAGAGGAGCCGTAATGCGGGCCGGGATTCGCCACACGTATCGACGTCGCTGCCCGTCGCTGCTCGTCGTGTTGTCCTCCTCGTACATCTCGATCCGTGCGCGCGAGGGGGAACTCTTGCTCCTTTTTCCATCCTTCCTTCCCTCGCGCCGCCTCCCGAGCCCGCGCCCACGCACACACCCAGGGCACGTGGATCGCACACACGCACTCGTGTTCCCGTTCATAAACTCGAGGGCCGCGTTGTCGCGCCGACCTCGATGACTCTTGGAAATCGGGGCTCAGCCGCGCGGCCTCTCCCCTCGTCCCTCCGCGTTATGCCGTTACGCACACCAACCGAGAATATCCGAGGGACCGACGACGCCTCGCAAAAAGCCTATATATAAGCCTCGCGCGAGACTCGCATATTACACTTCTCGTTGGCTCCGCGCGTTTTTCTCGCTTTCCGATTGGCCCGCACTCGCTCTATTCGCTGCTCCAGGTCTCGGCGTATTGGCCTTTGACCCGATCGACGGTCCTCGCAATCAGCCTTTCAAACCAAACGGCTGCTGCGCTCGCACTCGTTTTTTCTTTAACGTTCTTTCGATCAGCGCGAGTCGCTCCTTCCTTCCCTCCGACTGCTTATTAGGGATTGCGCGCTCGGCTGTTCCTCCTCCTCCTCCGGGTTATCGCGTCCGAGACTCAGAGGGCAGACTCCTTTTTAATTTAACTCGGGCTTTGCGGAAGCATTGGTGCCCTTAAAAAGTTTGAAATAAATATCGCGTAGCCGCGTCTCTGTGTCCGGCTGTCCGTCTCCCACCCGAGGCTCGCTGCTTACGCGTTATCGGATTTTTACGAGTCGTATCGCAGTGTTGCGCAACCAAACGAGGCCTCGCGATCCGATTGAAAATTCTGATGTAAAAGTGGACGCTAAACGTGTATTTAATTTTTACAAGTGTTCATAAAGACGATTACGAGCACGGAATTTTTCCCGTAATACCCGTGCAGAGAGCCACGATGCGAGTGCAGGCTGGTACTGAATGAGTAAACCGAAACGCTGAAACGCTGTTATTCTCTTAAGTAAGTTTATGAGTTACAAACTCGTAATGCGATATGTAAGACGTCGCGCGTGATGGAAATAAAGATTTTCCATGAAATGCGAACTCTAATTTTAACGAATCGTCGTTAGCCTTCGAAAGACTCGCTGCTGGCGCGATTCTCGAAAGGATTCCCGGAGTCCGGCGAAAAAACCGAGAATCTCGCGACAAAAATGCTCCATTATGGTAATATCTGGGATATTTCTGGAGTGCGCTGAGGTCGTTTCTAGCGAAATCGCAGGCACAGCGGCAGAAAGTCACGTAGCCAGCAGCTTGGCTGGACTCGGGCCACTCCGCGAGCAGCGACTCTTGTGCGCGAAGCACGTTGTAATTCGCTGGAAACTCCAAAAGGCTATTTGGGGAGCATCGACAGGAGCCCGACTGGCATCCTCGCGCCTGCAGGCGAGTGCACCGGTCGATATTCGTTAGCCAATCGCGCCGACGTCGGCTGAATAATTTAGACGCGGTTTGGGAAGTTTACAAGCTGCGGTGGTAATCTTCGCCGTGAGACGTTTCGCGATCTCGCAGATCCGTCGAGGTGGTGGAGTCGCCGCGTTAATTAGCTGCGGGGATGCGTCGGTGGCCTTGCGGCGCGAGATAACGTCCCACTTAGCATAATCATCCGATTCAGGGAACCGCCGGGATGTTGCACCGCTGGTGGCCCGCGCCCCCGGAATTCGGCCCCGATCGCATTACCATAAGCGCTCGGAAGCTCCTCGAGCTCGGTGTGTGTGTGTGTGTGTGTGTGTGTGTGTGCAGCGGGGCTGGTCATCCGCAGCTCTTTTTCGCCTCGCCGCCGCCGCCGCCGCCGCTTCATTTGCACTCCGATGATTATTTGCTCGTCGCGCTTGGCTGCGCGAGCGGCTCATAAGCAAACTTTCCGACTCATTTCGACTCGAGGAGGAAAGAGTCGGCGGAGCTCGAACGTAACTCGACTCGGGGGCTCGTGATCGATGAACGTCGTTGCCTCGTCCGGGCGCGATGGATCGCCGTTTTTTACAACGGATCCACTCGTTTCGCGTTCTTTCGACTGATATTTTTCTCGGAGTCAAGAGTTTACTGTTCGATCTTTCTAGTTGTTTCCGTTACGCCGGCACGTGCTGCCTGAGTAAATATATCCTAGGGCTCTTTATCTTTGATGCCTAGTGCCGAACTCGGGCCTCGGCGGATGTGTTTTACTTTACGTCTCTTACGGGTTTCGCGTCGGCAGCCTCGAAGTATTTGCCCTTGCGAATTCGAATTGTTATTAAGAATGGGGACGCGCGCGGCTTCGAGAGCGATCGAGATAAAAATTGTTTTCAGAAACACAACGAACGATTCAGGACGACTCGCGAGAGTTTGATAAATCATCGCTCGCTCTCAAAAATTTGCCCGGAATTCAGATTTACGGGGATACGTCGAATCGTGTATCGGAATGCAGTAAATTTAACGCTCGCGAATTCTTATTTTTATCGAGGCGCTTTATTCGGTTTATCGCGAGACACCTCCGACGGAATTCTCTTTATCAGTGCGCCCAACCGCCGTCCAAATAATAAAAGTAATAAAAGCAGAAGCGCGCCTCGACAAAAAGACACGCTTTTTCCTCTCCCGAGGCGTGTCTGTCGCTGCTTCCGGTCTGGGATTAGGTTCGCCCGACCGCCGGTTCATTCGCTTCTCGTTTCCGCAGTTGTTGTCACGTGTTGGGAATGTCACGATGCACATGAGCGAAGATTTCTGGAAAAGGGCCTGCAGTTTAATTTCACCCAAGAGTCGGAAGCGGCCGGTCGAGTGGCGCGAGTATCCGAGCCGATGATGCAGCAGCGAATACAAAGTAGCGCTCGGGATTGATCGAAAGAAATTAAGCCGAGCAAGAGCGGCCAGCAGCAGTTAAGGGGTGGCCTGGAAATAGGCAGGGGTAAGGAGGGACGGAGCGACGATTGGATTCGTTCGTAGCACCAACAGAGTTACTAACGCGCACCGCCCGACGTTGCGTTTTTCAATACAGTGTGAGCTGAAAAATGCCGCCATTATTGTCTCGATTTAATTTTGCAAAAGGTCGATCGAAAGTTGTGGAGCATTTTATCGGCCCCGGGGGGGGGGGCAGATGTTCGGACCAAAGCTCATCTTTAAACCGCTTTATTATTCTATTGATGAAAAAAACTAATTCGTATTAACGTGTTGGTTGGAATATTCGATGTAATGATGGACGCCTCGATCAGCTTCGAGTTAACCTATTTGTCAAAGTCGGCTCGCGACCGGCAGCTTCGTCAAAAGCTGGAATTTTTAATACTCGGCGGCTTTCAGAAAGTGTTGTTCCGCGTATTTTAAAAGTTTTCCCCAACGTGATAATAGTATAAGTAAACTTTTCGAAAAAACACGATTGTTTTCGTGTCGGAGAATGTAAATGCAATGTACATTTTACTGTCAGGAGACAACCAAACAATCCCATGTACTCGTGTAGTTGACCAGAAAGGCTGTAATTTATCTAGAAGCGTCTGCTCCGTCTCTTGAACAAACAATACCATAGCGGTTCGTTGTCCCTAAAAACTCCAAGGCCAAGTTGTATTTTTGTTCTTCTGTCTGTCTGACTCTCCATTTCTTACTCTCTCTTTCCCTCTGCTCCTCCGTCTGTCTCTCTCTCTCTCTCTCTCTCTTTGCGGATGGAGGCTCGGCAAACTCACCGATTGCCTCTCGGTTACTCGAGAGAAAAAAAATTCTTACGACGCATTCACATCCGTTTCGTGCATTGAAGAATAACTCGAGCGTTTTATATGTAGATATTATAGATAAAATAACGACTAAAGATTGAGTCATTGTGTCGCTGTTGTTCCTCCGTACAAATTGATCGGCAAATAACTGATAAAGCGGAACGTTACGTTTAAGCCCATTGATATTCATCGAATGTTGACGAGAATGCGACCATTAGATTACAACGTCGATAGCAGCGCCAATCTTTGGGAAAAGCCGACATTTTGTAAAATTACGACATTTTGTTCATCGTTAAAGTTTCGACATTGGCCAAATTCACGACTCCTGCTTCGCGCTTCGCGCCGAATTTAACCGCAAAACACGCAATCGATACTTCTCTGCTTCGGGGAGGTTTTTCAATTTCTGATCTTTCCGCTCCGTACGAGGCTCGTTAAATACAATAGATCGGTATATATCGTTTATTACTCAGGTATCTGCAAGTGATGGTTGCCTAACGAGTATGTCTAATACATCTTGTCGTTTATTAATTGTATCGGCGCGAGATCGGCTTAGCCGCTATTTCATATCGATGAAGCAGTATTCAGAAAGTTGGAGCTATTAAACTTGCATCTTGCTGCACGAACTTGGACGGCCCGCAATTAAGATCTTTCGATTAATTTTTGACAAATTAAGAGAAGTTTTGCAAGGGACGGTTATTTAATTTAGTTGCTGCAATGCATCGCCACGATATGATACGTGGCTCAACTCGAATAACGCGAGACGATCAATACCAATGAGAGAGAATTGAGTGAAATTAACGTTTATTATCTTTGTTCGAACTTGCCTTTATTACCAACAGCGAAATATCGCGAGAGAAAAAGAGGAAAGAGAAGAGCCTACAAGTTGATGGTTAACGGAGCCCCCAGAATTAAGATAAAAAAACATCGAGCCAATATTCGTCCCGAACAACGCGCATCTATTGGAATTTTGTTTACAAATTCAAATAAGAAACGCAGGGATTTTCAAGCTTTCCTGTTACAAATAAATTGCCGCTGCTGTTCGCGCTATTTGCACTTTATCTATAATTTAAATCAATAACAGCGCAAATATTTTTGCGTCTCTCGAAAAAGCTCCGCGTTGCTCGATCTTTGTATCTATTTTCTCCCGAATGCGGGAGAAATGCTTGGAGTCGATGTACATCATTTTAACCAGAGTATTCGCTTAAATATAAGCTCCAGGTGAAAAAGCGTGAAAAGCACGCGAGTTGTTCGCATTTTACAGAAACAGGAGCAGAGTCGAGCGAGCGTAAAATGCATTAAAAATCTTGGAAAAGGCCGTAGCGATCGAAAGAGCGAGAGCGGCTCCTGCACTTGCTCCTTCTTTGCCACTAATCCGAGGCTGCTCATCCAAATAAACGTCAAAACTCGGTGCACGCGCCAGTTGCCGAAACGCAACAAGGATATCGATCGTCAGCTGTCCGAGTACCAAAATCGCCCTCGAAAACAGCCGGATCAGCATCTCCGGTGAGCCGGCGGTGGCTCGCTTAACGACCCGCGAGGACTCGCAACAGTTCGAGCCCCGCCTCTCCGGGGGCAGGAGTACATTTAGCTCCTAATCGCCGTTGGATTTCTCGCGTAACTCAGCCGGAACGTGACTGCTTGCACTCGGAGCGGCGGGGAGAAGAGGGGAGAAAGAACGGTGCTCATCCGCCTGTGCGTAAAGTTCGCGTGCACCTAACATTTGGCTCGGCTGCGCCTATCGCTGGGAAAGATCTCCGGCCCTTCGGCGCCGCTCGCGCGTACGCGACCACGAGCACGGCGGAGCCGTTTGCGCTCATCGGGGAATTGCCGTCGCGCCGATAACGCGGACCACATCCCGAGTGCGCTCTTGTTTCACATACCGGAGCTAGGATCTCTTTTTCAGTTGCGGTGGTTCCTCCTCGCCACCGGATACCTTTCCTCCCTCGGGCTGTCGATGCTCGACTCGTCGCAGCTGCCCATTTTACGACTCCTCCGGATCGCCTTTTACTGCAATATTAAAGCTAGCGATAACAACGTCCCTTCTCGGGGCTCGTCGTCTTATGATTATCTGCGGAAGCAATTGCGATTTTTCAGCCACGGCGAGGAGCGATCGCCGAGTTTACCCAGAGGTGCGTCGGGTCAAAAGTCAATTTACGAAGCGATCAAATTGCCCTTTGTCACGCTTGGTGTAAAAGAGGGCCCGTAGTGATTATTATTTTCGTGCTAGAACCTTCCTGATCGTTCCGCACGCGTCCGCGAGCCAAGTCCTCGTGGCGAGGATGTAGTGCTCGCAGGAAACGCGTCGACTCGGCGGGCGATGCCGCGAATAAATAAATCCTCGGCAGTTTCATAAGCGATGTGGTTTCCAAAACGGCGAGTTGTTGTTACTTCTAATCGAACGAAGCGACGAATATCCGCGCCAGGATTTGAAATTCGTGGCTCTGAAGCAGTAAAACAACACCCCGTGGATTATCATTTATTGCCATTCGGTTCCGCGTTAGCACGGCCGAGCACAGAACCGCCCAGCCCGTATTTCTATTTATGATGCATCCATAAATAAGAAGCAATTCAAACTTCCGGCCATTAAGGCTCTCGTGTCGGACTCAAACTCGGAACTCTGGAGGTTCTCTGCATAATGAAGCCGAATGAAGCATCGGCAATGCATCGAGAACAGATCTCTGGGCTGGAACTCGGCCGCAACTCGTTCGGACGGCCTCGGACGATCCTGGACTCGGGCCGGGGGGTGGGGGAGTTGCCGCGCTACCGCAGCAGCGACCTTGCGTTGCGGATTCGACAATGACGATAACGGCTGTTGCTCCGCGCGGACCATAAATCGCGTTGGGTTTCGTAATTTCGCGCGACGTTGGTTGAAATTAGTCCAGGCGTGTGCAGTTCGGCTGTCGTGGATGCGCTGCTGTGCTGTCGATAAACGACCTTATCGCTCGTGCGCGCGTCAATTCGATTGCGCCGCCTGTGAGTCGCTGTGCGGTGTATGGGTTTATCGGCGGAGGGTGAGACGCCGCGACCAGCGCTTCTCTTCGTTTTCTCTAATAAAAACACGCGCTCCTTCTCTCTTTTGTATCTTTTCTGTTCGTGTACGGGTTTCGCATTTAGGTGCTGCTCGAAGCTTGTAATTTCAGCTGATAAAATTTACAGACACTAGTTGCATCGCCCGATAATTGAAAACTTATCGTAATTTCATTTTAATGCCAGTATTTTTGCGATGATACTGATGCGTCGAATATCAATCGCACCAACATTTTTTCACCTTAATTTGTATATTTTCTCGAGCTCGTACATGGAGTTACGCAACCTCTTTGTATTTCTACACAGCTACGTTTTGTGCGCGTCTGGCGACTTGGACAGAATCTTATTATTTCAATTACAACTGATAAATAGCAATGCATACGTGCAATGATAAAAAATTAAGTTTACCGTTTAAATTATTTTTATATATTTGAATACAAAGTAAATTTGCGAGTATCGTGGTATTTACACATTAATTAAAAAGCCGCGATAGTCCAAGCGTCACCACTGAAATACGATCACAATCTTGAGTTAAGTGACAAACTCGTGTTACAATAAAATTTAACCGCGCAATCACTTTTGTAGAACTTTGACTCCGGTTGAGCTACAAAGTTATGTCCAATTTCAGCGGTCAACTGTCATCAACTTGGCTGATAAAACAATAATTTAAGATTTAACGTTAAAAGCATAATAATATACGTAAAGATTTGTCGATTACCCCGTATGGTTTGTAATCTCGTGTAATATAAAACTTATACTTCAATATCATTCGAAAGCTTGTATTCGATTGCATTAGAACTCTTAAAATATAGGAATAAAACTGCTTACAAATAATAATAATAATAATAATAATAAGACATCTGAAACTTGGGAATACATTAAATTCTATTGTTAAAATTGAAAGGAAAATCACATAGGAAAAATGTAAGAACGAATATAATGATAATTAACATCAATTTGCTAGTAGAATGAAATAATCATGCTTTTATGACTCAGTGTTTTATTATTGAAAATAAAGAAGCTGACTTTATCATTAATAATGATTTATTCATCTAATTGATATAAATTTGTTTCCACATTTTAGTTCAATTTTATTTTAGGTCTTAGCTCGTGCAGTTGACGTATAAATCAATTAGCGAGCACGTGGAAGTTACGAGTTACCTTTAGAAAATTAAGTAACAATTAATCAAATCTATATTTTGAACGAAATTGGATTTTAATTGCGAAAATAAAACTTTGATTCGAGCTCAAACTTTAGCTTAAACGACATGATTTTCAACTTAGGACGAGTTCACATTGCATTACAATGATGAATCTCTTCTGGCCCAAGCAATGGAAAAGCCGAATGAAATTAAAGTATTTGAAATGTCCAGTAGTCCGCTTTTGAATTCACCTAAGAAAGAAAAACCTTATCCGGGGAAAAGCTCCGCGAAAGCTCCGCGAAAGCGTCTATTTCAATTTATAGTAAAGTAGCAACTTCTTCTCTCTTAAATAAATGATCGGTCCGCATACTCAATTTTATTAGGAATTGATCCAGTGAACCCTTTCGCCCTCGCTCTAGCCCGAGTAGCCTAAGTATCGAATCCTGTGTATCGGATGTTGAAAAAGTGCATTAGAGGAACCCTCCGAAAAATGAAATTCCGGTCCATCAATCGACGTCTTATTTAATAAAAAGAAAAAAGGAAGAAAGAAGAAGCGAAGTTCGCTGTAAGGAAATTTGAAAAGAGTTTTAATACACGAACGAATTTACTCTCGTGCTCCTGTCAACTTTAAGGTACGAAGATTAACCGCATAAGGATTTGTTATCTTTAAAGTATAATTCTCTCCGACTTAATCGGATCTTTAGAGCGCCCGTTATCATCCTTAAAACTCGAGGCTCTCTCAATCGATATCTTCGAATTAACAGAGTCCAAACTGTCTCGGCTATAATGGGCGATTATAATCAGGCTCGCGTGCAACGCGCCATCATTTACACACCCTAATGAGACCGTAATTTTAGACGTTTTCTTTTTAATCAGCATCCCGGCGCCGGTGTCGCGAGTCGAGTTGGTAAAAGTACTCGAGTAACGCGACGCGTCAAAACACTTCATCCGCGATCGGTCTGTTCCAGCGTTTTTCAGCTTAAAAATTCGAGAAGAATCGTAGCCTTGATTTTTGCTCGTTGGCGAGAGAACGACCCCCTCCCCCGGCACGCCGTTCAAAGTCCATTCCAGGCTCGTATCATCAGATCCGCGCCGAATCCCCCGGCGAGCGAGAGCCGAGGAAACGCGTTTCCTCGTGAGAGCCTCTTCGACTAACGGGCAAAGCTTGCGCCTCGCGAGCGGCTCGGGATACCGTAACGCGCCCTCCCTGGGCCATAAATCGATCCTCATCGCTCAACCGCCCCCCCCCCCGCGCTCCAACTCCGGGAGGACGAACTTTCCGCGCAAAAAAGCACACAGAGCGCCGAGTGATTCTCCTCCCGAGCTCGAGTTGAAGTCGCTGCTACCGCCGAGGGCATCGCCGGTGTTATGATCGCGAGAGGCGAGGAACGCGCCCCAAACCCGAGCCTGATTTCGTTATTATTTCAAACGAAAAAAGGCCGTCGGGGGCTAACGCGACTCGATGAATTGCGCGGGAATCGTTGCTCGCAGCACCGCGTCTTGCGCCGAATTAAGGTTCCGCCTGTTGCAACTTCAAACCTCGTGGCCGAGCAGCTCAGGCGAAGCTCCAGTCCGAGTCTCCGGAACCGGCTGCGTCTTCAAGCGATAAACGCGGCGCCCCGACTCTTGCTCGAGGCTCGAAAATTCCTGGAAGTCGAGTCGTAATCAGGTCTGACGCGCGCGAAAACGAATCCTCCGGCGCAGAGTCCAATTGAGCTCGACGGAGGATATTAACGCGGGTCGCTCGGTTGTCGGGGAGACGCTGCGAGAGCGCGGACTCCCAGCTGGGCTGACCCGGCGGCGATGGGCGATGGGCCGGGGCGCCGACGCGGGCATTAGGGATTCAGCACGTGCAAGCGCGCTTAGGAGAAGTCGTAAAGCTGAGCAGCCGCGGGTCAACGCGGGAGGAGCGTTTCGCTTTGGATGCTAATAAGCAAGCGCAGCAGCGGCAGCAATAATGCCGCTGGTCCGTGAAGAGAAAAAAATAGTGGACGCGCCGCGAAAAGGATTTATGCGCAGGCCGCGGCTGCGACGCTCGGGGATTACTCGGCCCGCGTTGCACCAAAAAGTGAGTGCGCGTCGAATAATTGTAATTAATGTAACAGTCTCGAGGCGCGTTTTCGGCGCCCCAAGACCTTATGGATTCGCATTGCTGGAAAGCAGCGGCTAATTGGAAAAGTACGCGAGCAGTTGTAATTGGCGCGCTGGCGAACCAGTAGCTTATTTCGCGCAGTTATTTTAATTGCGGCCAAATGAAACTAGCGTTTTGCTCTGATTCCGAGTTTTCACGCAGCAGCGTCGTCCGATTTGCCTTCGATTTGCTCTAAGCTTTCAGGCACTGATCGGAGGCGTTGTTCGTCAATGTCGAATCTTGCAATAAATATAGTAAATATACTTAATATAAAAAATACTTATAAGCGGTGCCTGTCGCTCTGCGCGTGTTAATCAAATATTTGCCTTTTGTGTTTCAGGTGAGTTGTGCGAACGTTGATCGGACGCGTACCTGGCTACGTAAGTCTGCATCTGCTTTTGAGTCTGAAGATTTCTAGCGGAATAAATAAGCTTGGAATCGATTCGGTGGGCATTTCAATCTTCAACTTGCAGGATTGGGATTCGAGTGAAACTTTTTGAAACGCCACTTCAATGGTAGCTGAAATAATTGTTGTTTAAACGGAACACTCGAGGGTGAGCGTAAGTCAGCGGTAACCTTCTAAAAATTTTTATCGAAAAGAAAGAGAAAGACTATTCGCGAATTATTTTGAAATAAGGGCTGCCTTGATAGTTGAAGTTTAGCATTGTGCAAAGTTTGTGCGAATATAAGTTTTGCAATATCTCAATTAAATATGAATTTTAAGCGTTTGAGAATCGCTGTTGTGATTTGTTTTGATTCCAAGTGCAGTTGCCGTTGGTCTAAATCCTTCGGAATCGTATGTACGCATCGTATTTTTTACTTAAACAATATATCGTATCAAAGCTTTCTATTGGAATCCTTTAAACGAATTTTAGCTTGCAAAGCGGATTATTGCACACGAGAATCTAATTTCCTCCCTCGACAATCACTCGAGTCACAAGTGTTTAAAGCACCAACGAACAATTTTGACGCAAGTTTTCTTTCGAGTGGATGTTATTTTAAGTTAAAGTTCGTTAAAATTGTTGATCACTGCTTATAAGTAGCTTCTGTCGTCAGCAGCCTTGCAATTTTTGCATTTTAATTTGATTCTAATTTATGTATTATGAATTTATTCCTATATTATGTCAAAGTAAATAAATTAAGTGCTTGATAAATTTGCTCTCTTTTATGTCAAGATTAAAGTCAGCTTGCAGAAATCTTTTTACCAAATATTACATTTCATCGACTCGATAAAAAGTTAACTTTTAACACGATTTTTGGAATTAAAATTTAAAAGCTCGATTACTTGCATTGCTTGTATTTCGTGGCAACGCGTTTACGTTACTATTCCTAATGAAAAAGTTGGCTTTAAGCGCGAATCCAAACTAATGTTTGGATTTTTTATACATTGCAAAAATCTAAGTAATAAAACGTGTGCAACTCGTTGCGTAATTTATTGCTTTTCGTATGTTTGCATAAGGTTTGCGACAATAAGCGCCGGCTGCATAGTAATATGCAAAAATGTACGTTTAGAAGAGAATTGTAAAAAATTCCCCGTCCGAATAAGCACCGGCTAATTAATAATAACAGTTTTAGTGTCGTGATCTTAATTCGCGGCTTCGTATAAAAGTGACGCAACCTCTCGGTGTCAGCAATTGAGCGTCTCTTCTCGTGGAACTATTATCTATCCGCGGATCGCCTGCATTTAGTGCATAATTTAAAATGCGCCATCTTTTACATCATCAACGCAATGAACACGAGGTAAATTGAGCGATCAACAGTCGCGTAAAAATACTTTGTCTCGCGGGACGAAAATTTCTATGAAATCGGCAGCTTTCGCGAGCATAAGTTTTGCGCGTAATTGAGAACAATTAAGACGAGCGCTCGTCCGTCTTCTAATAAAAGTGCGTGATTTATGGTGCCGAAGGAAGTTTCTACGAATAAAAGTCTTTTATAGCAATAGAACGATAAACGCGCTTAAACCAGACTCGTGAGCATTTTTCTAAAAATACGAAAGAGCCGGTAATCGGCAGCAGCAAACTCTTTTTGCGCAGACGGACGAGTTCAATCATTAATTATAATCGCGGTTTTTACAAGCACACACACGCGACAAATTTTGAAATGCCGCCCGAGGAAAAGTGTCAATAACCTCTCGGCGTTCGTTGCGCTCGTGCGGGGGCAAAAAGTCCTTCCTCCACAGTTAAGCCTTCGAAATCAGAATTCAGAGCCCAACATAAGTGTAATCCGCTTACTCGGTCTTAGAGAGCCTTTTCCGGGCTAAGTTTTCACGATCAGCGGCGCTCACGTGCCTCGCAGAAGAAAGAGATCGTGTTCGCTCGGGAATTCAAATATTTATCGCGCGAGAACTGTTTAAGTGCAATAAATGTGCGCGCGATAGATCATCGGTTGTTCTTGTTATTGAAAGAGGACGAAACCCAATACGTGAGTCATCGGGTGCGTGGCGAATGCGAGAAATACAGATGTGCCTGGCGAGAGAAAGTGAGTGGGCGAGTGAGTGTCGGCGGCTGCTAGAACATCCGAGAACAAGAGCCAACATTACTGTTTGTTGCGATCTGTCGGCATAAATTTTGCTTCGAGATTTCCGTTGCTTACAAGTTGTGTAAGCTTTGAAGAAATTGTTTGCACGTGACGTGCGTTTTGTGAAATAATTCATCAGCAATCTTAAAATGCGTAAAAGAAAATTATTCGATGTAACCGATCGCAATGTCGTAAGGTCGAATAAGACATTTTTAACGCATTCGATCGTATGCGCAATTAACCGTAAAACAACACGAGTGTAAAAATGATCCCAGTTACCATTTACAACTTTAGTTTTAATTAATGTCTTGGACGGACTGTGCGAGCAATTAAGGCTAAACGGGCTCTTTATAGTTTCAAACTTTCGTGCTCGTCCATCATAGGAAACGGAATTTTTTTAAAACTATGATAATCCCAAGCTGTGGAGAGCATAAGTTTTCTGAAAAGTAATATTCGTATTTTACACAAATTAGGGAATTTATAAAACAATCACCAAGTGTTGAAGGTCGTTCGTTATTTATTCTTTAAATTCCGTCACTCGAAAAAACAATTTTCCAAGCCGCTAATGTCTGTTGGGAGTAAAATTTTTTTTTAACAAATTTAACCGCGCCTTTTGTCGCGTGTACTTTATTTCTCGAAAATGGGATCGTAAAAATTACTGGATTCGCGTTTACACAGCTTTGGTTTTAAGATACAGTTACGAGGAATTTTCAATTGTAAAGCATTTTCACACTCGAATTTGCTCGACTTTTTTAAAAAATGAGGCGATTTACCGGTTTTATCGGTGCACCTGTATTGGCGCGTCGTTTTTTAAAACGATATCTGTGCTCGCGGTAAAAAACGGATTGTAAATTAAAACTCGTTTAAACATTTTTCGAAAATAAACTCGCGAGTTACGTTGCGCACCTGCGTACTTGCAAAAATAACTAAACAGCATTAATAAACTGTTGTGCCTGTCCACGCAAAGATCACCTGAGGTAATTTATAGGCAAACAAATAAAATTTATCGCGAAGCGTGAAAAACATTTTCTATCCTCGCACACTTTTCTCCGCTTCATCCTATTTTATTCAAGATTCTTCTGTGGGAGACTCATTTGTTTTACACGTGCCACGTAAATATAAGCACGAGAACCTAATACTTACGCTACCATTTTCCTTTTTAACTTGTAACGGATGATCGAAGGCTCGTCCATCTCCTCGATTTATTCTTTTCGCTAATAAGGAGAAGCAATTTATTTAATGTTTAATCTGGGATAAAATTTATAGTACAAGGTAGAAATATCACACTCGGAGAAGTTTTTATGAACTTTGGAACTTTAAAGGTCTTGGGAGAAAGAAAGAGCTACGAGTCGTATTCGTCCAAGATTAATGTGTAGTGAATTATAACAGTGGCATAGCACGCACACGTACCTCGGATGCTCACACGTATGCAAATACAAGAGCTGCGAATAAACACGCGAATAGCTTTTGTGAAAACTTGCTACTCTCGTTTTTATTATTGCGAAAAGCGGCGCGTGTTCGAGGACACGAGCACGAGCTCGACAATTGCGAGACGCATATTTTGGCGTTGGGACTCGCGTGGACTCAACGGCGCGGATAATTCCAATTCGAGAAAAGACGCGAGTCGGGAAATTAGGGAGGAAACGGTCCGAGTTTCGGCGCGCGATCCGCTCGAAGGCGCAAAGGGGAGGGAGAAACTCGTTGGCTCGACGCGATAACTCAATTCCACACATTAGCATCTTGGACTTGGAGCGAGCAACGCACACTAGCGTACCGGCGCCATATCGCGAGGCTATAACTTGTGAATGGACCAGCGGCTCAGCTGCCCACGTAGGTGGACTAGAAAAATCGCGGGGGGGGGGGCGTGGGCGAGTGCGGGTCGTTGGTCGGTGCTCGATGGTGGCAAGCCACGTAACCATTTTGCGGCTGTTATCTCTCGCTGCTGCTGCTGCTGCTGCTGCTGTTGTTGTTGTTTTCACTATCGCGGCTATAATTCGTCATTTATTCAGAAGCGCCCGCGCGAAAAGAGCGACGGGAACTTGGAATTGTGCCAATGGGCAGGGAAGGGCCCGGGGGGGGCGCGTAGTTGGCGCCTAATGAAAAGCTGCTCGCTCTCGCTGACGATGCGCAAAACCGTCGACCGGAGTGCCGGTTTCAACACGCGGCTCTGCAGATCAATGGATTTTACGCGCAGTCGGCCAGTCCAACCTGGTTACAAGGTCTTCGAGCTCTTTTTTATGCTCGGGTCTGGCACGATTCTTCGCTTTAAATCGTTTCGGCACTACTCGTTCGTTCGCTGCCGGCTGTGAATAATGGACGCCGTTGATTGTCATACGAGGAGCAAAAAAAGACTCGGTCGCTGCTAATGTAATTATGCAATCATGCGTTACTGCTTCGCGATGCGATCGACCGAATCACTCGAATTTTATTAATTGGAAATTACGAAGCCGTAAATTAATCGATTGTTCGAGGGGCGTAATTGTTAAAGGCATGTAGGGTCTGCGTCTTAATTCGGATAGGATGACGATCGAGTGTCGGTGGAAAGACACCGAGGACTCGTAAATTAACCTTCCCTCACGAGTCTCGAAGTGAAAAAATAATTCATCGTTCGAGCTACGAACTAACCTGACTTCTCGCACTTTCTTACACATTTTTAGCGTCGATCGACTTTACCGAGAGAACGAACGAGAAGCCTTCGAGGTTAATGTTTTAAACACTGCCTCGACTAAATCGAACGAAATTCAGATCGGCACTTTGTTTAAATTTAATGCTTTCAAACTACGATCTGGCGCGTCGTTAGGTCGCGTTTCGGGAAAATTAATTTTTCACGGAGAGCAGCTGTTGGCCGATGAGTAAAAGAGCGAGTCCCGGCATTGCTTTGCACCACGCGTGTAAATCCGTGTCCGATGTAACGCACGAATATCTTGTTCTCGTTTAGTTTATCTTATAGTGCCCCTAAATGTAGTTGTAAGCGGGGCAAAACACCTCCTGGAGAGGAACTCGGGACAGATCGTAGCCTGTTCGTTGAAAATGGTCTTGCTGCGGAGGCATTGACATTTATCCACGAATATTGGATAACGCCGTACAATACGAAACTCCTTTTACTTATTCGTAGAATCTGGTACGAGGCTGTTCCCTTGGCTTCCGTATTTCTTTCGTCTTGGTTTTGCTTCGCGTCCGTCGGCCGTCGTCGAACTCCTATTAAGATGCCTAGCGAGATGTTTCCCCCGTTCCCTCCTCGCGACTCCTCCTCCCCATTAATATAATCACGAGCTTTGTTTAGAATTTTTAACCGAAACCTGGACTCTAAGCAGCGTGGATTATGCATGGACGAAGGGCTGCACCTTCGCTTTTTCAATGTTAGACTGGTAAGTTTGAGCTTAACGAGGTTGGCGATCCCGCTCTTAGGGATTATAAAAGTTTGCGCGCTTTCAGAGGCTTCGCCAACTCCAACTTCATTAGGCTCCTCGCGAATTCATTTTTCACTTAATTATGCTCCGCTCGGATCTAATTGCAATTGCATCTGCTTACTGAACGCCTGTAACGTTTAATAATTAGCCTCGACTCGTGCGCCAATTTATTAAAGATTTGCATTGCTCTTGTCAGCAAATTTTCCACGATTGATCGTTCGATGTGCCGATGTGCGTTATCAGCTTGTGCCGCTTGTCTTGTATATTCGTCGCGTTTTTCGGATAAATAAGCACCGAAAAAACGCGCCGAGTTGTTGTACCGCGTAAATTGGCAAACAGTCGAGGTCCTCTACGATCGCGCTTTGTCGAGGTCGGGTGCCTCCTTTTGCTACGAGAAATCGATATTTACATTTTCCGAACTAAGACCATCTACAGGAGCCGCGTATCCGATGGGCCGATTGTATTTCCCGGTCTTTTGAAGTTCGTAATTGTCTTTAGGAGGTTCGTGTTTGCACGCGAGGAGGCCGGTGTTAACAGGTTGCGCGCTTGGAGAAGCCCCTGGAGTAAATACCCGCGTATTCTGGTGTTACCACTGACTGAGATTATCGCGTTTACGTGGCACCTGCATCTCGAATGCACTACTCCCGAAGAGCAGCGCACCGCTCGGCTACCGTGGAAATGGATTTTTTTTTTTTAAAACTACTCGGTTCTCGTTACGTTTTCCGATTGCAGCCGTTATAATTAGCTCGTGAGAGCTTTTCGAGTCGTGGCAGTTGGAATTGCATATCGATTTGTCATGCCGTAGTGTGGGTTTGAAAAGAAACGGGTTGAGTAGCTGCTCCGAGTGTTAAATGAAAAGTAGCCGTAATTTGAAACGTAGTCTCGTAAAATTTTTCGCGAGGCATTACTTTTAAAATGCCATTAAAAAAACAAAAAACGAGAAGCCTTTCTTTTAAAATAAATAAAGTTACGCTTGCGTTAAATTTTGTTTCAATACTCTCCAAAGTTGCCAGCTGCACTAAATTGAAAATTCGAAAATTCAGTAATGATTATTCGCTTTGCTTCTAATCTTGCTCTGGTAACCTAGTCAGGTTGACGGTAACTCCGCAACTCACTCGAAACATACAGTCGCAACTTGTTCAAAGTACTCGCCAAAAGCACCGTTGCTCTATATTCGGGATTTGTTGACTGGTGCCCCAGTGCACCAGTGGAAAGCTTTAGCGTCCAGCTGCTTTCTTCGTGCGCGTACGACCAACCGTTCGGCCACGACTTTAATGCACGAACTTGTTGTGTTGCCCAACTTTTTTAGAAAGTCGTCGCAGCTTCGCCGAACCGTCATCGGTATTGCCATCGATGTATCATCATCGGCTTGTGACTCGTTGCCTAAATTAATCGTCACTGGTGACCGGATTGGTGACCGGAGACATCTTTATTTCAAATTGCCGATGACTCTTACCGCGAGAAAAAAAAAACCGCTACAGTCTCTCACGGAATAGCTATTCCGATTTTTCAGTTTGTAAGGCTTCCTTCGCGAAAGTCGTCGAGTGCTTAAAAACTAATTTCCAGGTTACATCTTAGGCAGCCGCGCTGTCTCGTTTAATTTCCTTGGCAATAAGCTGAAGCAGCGAACGAAGGAATTATTCCAGATCAGTATCAATCTCCCGCCGCTCTTCCTGGAAAAGCCTCTTTAGGCCGGTGATTTATCGCTCTTCTTTTCTTCCGTTCATTCCGTACGATTTGTCAATACGTGGAATTTAGTAAATACATTAGTTTGCTGCAAAATGGCGGACTGAATTTTAAATAATCATAACTCCGCTTTGAGAATTTAAAAATAATGAAAATTGCAACCTCTCGTGCTTTCAAATGTTAACTGAAATTCCCGTTCTTAATGGATTATTCGTTAATTGCGCGCATTTGATACGCCAGTGCGAAGCGATTAATCAAGCCTAATTAAGTGCCATTAATCCTGCACTCGAGGTAATACAGATGCATTCGAATACGACGTGGAACAATATTATAATATTTTATTGCGCGACGTCGAACAGCAATTGCGACTCGTCGAAGTAGATAAATCAACCGTTTATCTATCTAAAAGGGTTTTTTTCAAAAGGAAAACTCCGTCCTGGTAAAAAAGGAGAATTCGTGCAGCGCTCGTCTGGGCGGATAACCAACATTGCGAGCACAAGATCCAACGTGGAAAGCGAACGGACGCTCCTCTTGTCCTAATCGTGCGCGCATCACCTACTCACCTCTCCCTCGCTTCCCTATCTGACTAAACTGTGTAAACGCACACGCACGTGATACCGCGGTATCTCTCGTATTCCGCCGGATGAATCACGAATAACACTCGAGTTCGCTGGGCGTAGGAAGAAGGCGTCTGCTGCTCTCCGTACTTTATTCGGGCGCAAGGCGATAGATGTAGACGTGGCAATCCACTGTCCGGGAACGAATTATCGGAAGAAAGACGGATGAAGAAATGAAGAAACGAAGATTTACGGAAGAGTGCGAGGAGAATGTTCCGAGTCGTTCTTCTTTAACGCGAGCAAAGCACGAATGTCGCGTTCGATATTGCCGCTCGCGAGAGAGGAAAGCGCCGAGTAAATGACAAAAGTTGCACTATGACTAGTGCATTTGGAATTCAGTGCTGTAAGGTCACGCGCAGCTGAGCTGCACTTAGCTGGTGTCCATTTTACGATGCGCCCCGGCTGCATCAAAACGTCGATACGCATTAATATAATGCATTGCATATTCCGCAGGAAGGAGTTCAGTTCGCAAAGTACATTTTATGCAATTTTTAAGCGAAGCAACTCGTAGAGAACTAAAAGCAACCGTCATTCATTTTTATGCCATCGTCTTGTGATCGAAGTTTAATTTCAATTTATCGAATTTGAGTCGCGAGGCGCGATTAACTCTGATTTATAGGTCAAGGAGGATCCATAAAAATTGCATTACATCTCGATTAATCGCTTTCGAACGAAGTGAAAATTTGTATCCTCCTCTCAACGCAACTCGTGTGTTTCTCGTCCTTCTGGTTCAACCGAAGAATAGCCTGCAAATCGACGTACCAATTGAACAATACCGCGCGATTTCATTGCCCTTCTTATTAAGTTTTCGCAATTAGTCGCAGCTGGAAGTTGCGTTCAACTTTTGCATCGATTTGTTAAACGTAGCTTTCAAGGCGACGCGCACATAACCGTTAAAAAATGATCGAGTTGCACTCGTAGATAGGGACGCGAGTTTTAACTCGGTCAATTTTTTACCGATAACATTGGTATTCTTGGTTGAAAATATGCGTACAACTGATAATTGAACGGAAAAGTGGCGGCCATTAGTCGACAGTCGATTCAAATCGATTGCTTTTCTTTTTGCACAGCTGGTAAACACGCGAAGCCCCAGCGAACCTTTTAAAACCGAATCAAATATTCAAATTCGTTGCCTCTGCTGCATTATTCGAAGTTTCGCTGTTCCCGATTGGAATGGAAGTGTAATCTGACCGATTGCGCTTCCACGGCGCGCATCCAATCACCTGAGAGCTGTGACCGAATACCAATAGTCGGTAAAGGGGCTGCGTTCGCGTTTCTTTCGAGTGCAGACGCCGTTTCTCTCTTCGGGGCATTAGCATCGCTCGGGAAGCCGCCGACGCGTGAAGCGGCAACTGGGAAATTCTGAACGCGTAACGCGAGCGATCGGAATCGTAACCAAGTGTACACAATTACACGGGGCGGTTTTTCGATAGAACGCGGCGAGTATTCGACGGGCGAACGTATGGTAATTGAATTACAAGTGGAATAAACGATAGCGGCTTATTTACCTTTCAGAGCTGTTAATATTCCTTAATTAATTAATATTCGTTATTCCGGTTATTCGCTCGCGGGTGGATCGTTCGACGCGCCGTTTTATTGATTTTCGATTGTAAATTGCAGTCGTTCTCTGGTATCTTAAGCAACCGATTGTTCGAGTGAGCGTCGTAATGGAGGCGGCACAACCAGTTGAAGTGTATAATTTCGCCGCGAAACGAAATTCTTTTCGAGTTGCGAGGAAGTAGGCGTTCGTTAGAGTTGGGAAAAATAGAAAAGCTTGGAGCACACCAAAGGGACGTTTGCCTTTGTAGAGAAGTAAAGATATACATAAGCATACATTTGATAAGGTAATTGGCTCGTGTACGACGAAAATTACAATTTTAAAGCGGAAAATGGTAGAAAGAGCGCAAAAGAAAGAAGAGAGCGAAGTGGAAGTAATAAGCGTTACAAAGTAAACGAATGTTGGAGAAGAGCGCAAAGCTTATGAGTCAAGAAGGCGGAGCGGCCCAAATCTAGACTAATGTTTATACCGAAAATATCCCGTTGCAACTTTTAATTTTAATTTCCCGTTCGTTATTTTATCCGGCGAAACGAAATACGAACGCGTGTTTGAGCAGAGACTGAAAACGCAAGCACACTTGGGTTATGTTTGAAATCTCCTTTTTAAAAGCTCTCGTATCGTATAGCTGAATAATTTCTCGGGGCTTCTACCCTGCGCACTGCTGCGGATTATAGTGCAAGCCAGGACTAAATTTATGAATTGTTCGAGTCAACATATTGTCGACTCGAAAAATATGTAAATCTTTTAATAAAGGTAATAAAACGCGTGTTGACTTTTTAGCTCCCGATGCATCCAGTTTCCGAGTAAACCTTATAAAAAATTGATCGAAAGCGAAAAAGTTCTATATTAAATATAAAACTTAGTTTACAATGATTTTTAACTTCGGAAAGTTGTTGGTCTTCTACATTTTATGCGGATAAAGTCTAAATTCGATAAATTTCTACGAGTTATGAAGTTCACCTCGCGAAATGTCATTGGTATATTCAATATTTTTTCCTCGTTAGGAAAAAACTTTATCGACGCGAACGGAATTTTTATCGAGTAAATGAAAATCGCTTTGAGGCCCTGCAATATTTTTCGACCGCATCCTAATTCAAGTTTATATAACATTAACGGGGATGCTCTAGTTGGAATCGTCGCGAAGCATCGATCACATTGGAATATCATGGATTTGTAAAATTAAAATTCAGATTAGATTATACTTTGAAGGGCAATATAAAATCGTGTGTGCGCATGCATAATTATATTATTACTACTCGTTACATATGCGCAACAAAAAGTAACCAATTTTTGTATAACACACTTGCGAACGTTCAATGCGATGAAATGCCCTTGCGAAATATATTTTTTTGAATGATAAATATTCATGCGGAGTATAAAAACAGCGTTAGTTTTTGTTAGATTAGTTAATTAAAAGCAGAGTTTTTGTGTATAAAAAACACGACAAACGGTAATGTATTGCATTAGTCGTATGCTAAGTGTTAGCAATACGACCGCTCGCGGTAGTGTCGAATAATTGACTGCGAGATTTTAAGAAAGTAGCACTTATTTCTAAGCTGAAAAAAAAAATCAAGGGCCACATTAGTTGTCTTCGAAGAAAATGAAAACGGTTAATAGCAAGATGAAACCGTCGCAAATAACCGGTTGGTTTTTTGCTTCGCTGCCTGGAATGCAGTTATCTATTATGCTTTAAATAAACATTTTAAATTATACATTTGTAATAATAACACAGGTACACGTAGAAAAATAAAATTTTAAGCCACTTCCAAGCATAAAAACGCTCGTGTGTGTTTGAAAGTTTAACAGAAGCCTATGCTTCTTACGAACACTTTCCGATATTTTTTATCTGCACTTGTTTCTGGATAAGCTGACGTAGATGGGCGGCCGGTGGCCAGAGCTAAATTTATTTAACGAATTCGATTACGAATTTAAGGTCCAAAAACTGTAGCCCGTGCACAGACTCGACTCTGTCGGCTTTGCGCACGCGTGTGCCTGTAATTTGTGCCAGAGCTGCTTGTAATAGCGTGGATTTGAAATAAGTAAGCGTCGCTTTGTCCTTAGACTCGCGCAAACGCTGCTTCCGCGATTCCTGCAGCCGGCGACGCTCCTCGGATTATCGCGTTGACCGTGAACGGGCCACGGATAACCCCGAGCTAATTAGGCCGAAGAGCGATTACGAGAGGCAGGAAGGACGAGCGGTTTATTCAGCAACGGAGATATCGCGGACGAGATTCGGGAACCGCGAGCGCGAATCTAAGCGAATGCCGCCGATTTGACGCTTACAACCCCACATGCGAAGCTTAAACGTTGCCGTAAAATTTGCGCCATTCGAGGCCGTTAAATGTACTCGCAACTGCTGATGATAATTCAAACTTTGAATAAACGTCGTTGATGCGCTTCCCACGCTAGATTTGGCTTTATTTCATCTTCGCGATGGAACAATGCCAGTTGATCGTCGGGCATTTCGAGGAGGATTGCTTTCCCCCGCGAGACCAAGACTTTGTTCTAATTTGCAAAATTTAAAGGACGAAGCGGAGAAAACGGGCAAAAATTTCGTCGCGCTCGCTGTGCTCCTCCAGGGCAGACGCGGTTACGAATCGCCGATTAAACAGACGCACGTAGGCGTGATCCCGGACACGTGACGCAGGCGTGCGACAGTTCAACGGGAGCGAGGGCCTATTTATTACCGTCCGCTTAACTGTCTATACGAAGAACATTTATTTTAATTGTTTCCTCCGTTTTCTCGTTACAGCATTTTTCGATTCTACGGTTGTAGACAGACTCGCGTGACGCGAAGTCATTTGCCAAATCTGGGCTCCGACGAGTAACCAACTTTATATCGCCATAGTGTGCGGCGGCTGCTATTTTGGCAACGGATTTATGGGACTAACAAATCGCTTCGTTACGATGCGACGGATCACCGCGAGCGAACATGCAAATTTGATACTTTAATGACTTACTTGTGCGCGGGTCATTCTTCCGAAAATGTCGCGACGTTCGTTCGCGACCGGAAACTCCGAGCTTTCTTCCGGCTGAAGAGCTTAAAAATGCGAATCGAGGCAAAAATTAAAACACTTGGGCGTTGTGCTTTTCTGCACAAGTACTCGCGCAATGCAATGATAACGTAAACGTAGACGGTTGATTCGACAGCAGCACCGATGCTTGTAAAAAGAGACGACGCGCGATTAAAGCTTTTTACGGCTTCGGATTATCGTTCGATCGAATAATAATCGTTGTTAAAACTTGTTAAGGAGTTGTTGTACAACGTAAAAATACTCTCTTATGGCATTGAAACAAGTTTTACAGGAGGACGATAAATTCAAACTGAAAATTCTTTCGAGAACTTTTGTCGCAATTGTCAACGACACTTTTCCGGCCAAACGCCTCGCGAGTGCGCTTCAAAAATTTTTGCTCCAACGCAGCACACGTGATCGCGTGTGTGGGAAAATATAGCGGGTGACAACGACAAACACGCGTCTCCCGACTCTGTCACTTTTTATCAGCGCCCCTCCGCTTTAATTCTTGGACGCGAGTGCCGCGGATGGCAGACGCTTCCGGTGGTCTCTGAAAAGCTGAGCTAGTTCCAAAAATGCTTATCCAACAATTTGACGCGTCGCGAGCAAAGCTTTCACGCCACTCGCAGGTTGTCCTCCTGTGGCTCTCGAGTCTGTGTGTGCGGAGGCGAGGCGGGGGAAATTCGAAATTTGATCGTTTAGCGGCAATTTCGCTAAAATTGAGGAAACTGCAAATATCGCGATTGGTTTTGGCCCGATGCCTCGGAATGTGGTGGGAAGAGAAAATGGGAAAAGAGGGTAGAGATAAGATTAGGCTGTTGTTTATTACAAGTCCACGCATGAAAGCGTAATCGGCACATTTGCTGGAATATATTTCATATTAGTTTAAATTGTCGAGTTTTATCGCTACTTTGATACTCGTCGTCATTAATAGCGCGCGTACCTCTCGGGCTTTGAAACCGTAGGCGTACGCCAAGTGCGCGGGAGATAATCGGCGAACGGTTTCTTTGGCGAATAAAGTTACCAAAGCGTATCGCTCGTTCTGCGCTCGCGCGAAATTTGCGGTAAGGCGCCGAGCGAATTTCCAGATAATTATATAATTGACACATCCGATACACCTGTCGATTAAAGAGTTGATTTACTAATTAAGCAGCTCAGCTCGTGGGTATTTGAAACAGTGCAGTTAATAACGCATACTGGCTGCACTCGATTTAACTCGGAAAATGAAATAGAATTTATGGAGGAGTGTCGTGGCCACTCGCCGAATTGATTTATTATTTATAATTGATAATCGCGCGTTGGAGGTGAATTATTACAGCTGCCGCGATTAGACTATTGTTGTGGTCTCGGTGCTAATTATTAAAAACGTCTATTTTAATGCGAGGCACCGCCGTTACGAGTGCCATAAATATCGCTTGAATTATCGAGTGATTAACATTTACCGAGGCTCTTTATATCTTTGTATAACGCCAATTCCAACTAAAGCAGTAAGAGCGCTAATATTGATAGATGCTTTAACGTTCTTGACACACATTTGATACATCAATCTTTTAATTAAAACTTTTTACGCCAACCAGCTGATACTAACCTAAAAAGCGCCCCCCGCTCTCTCTCTCTCTCTCTCTCTCTCTCTCTCTCTCTCTTTCGTGCATTTAACTATATTTTTACGGAGCTACGGAGAAATCGCGCGGCTTCGTAATTTCTCGAGGGGGTCTGTAACCGACGAGAGCCGATACTTCTGTTTAATTTATGCGATGCGTTTTTCCGCGAGTGACCTCGATTCGAATTTTCCGATAAAGAAAATTCCGGGCAATGAATAACGCCGCCCTTGGGCAGGTTAGGGCGCTTTTCGCGGCGCTGCTCCGAGCGAGTTATTTTCAGTTATTAGAAGTCGCAGGAGTCGGCAGCGGCGCTACGAGTCGAAGCCACGAAGCAGTCGTCGTACTCTTCCTGAATATTCCAGCGCGCCCTCGAGCTCCGCGCACAAAACTGAAAACCAGCAGCAGACGCCTCCTCCGCGCTTTTATCCACGGCGACGGAAGATTCACACTCGTGCGCTCGCGATAGCGACTCACGAAATTCCTTATCGTCGCTGAACCGCGCGTAGTTGGCTACCGGCCGGCGCTGCTCAGATATCGTTATCTTTCGGGAAGAAAATAGGAGCCGACTCTTCTCCTGCCTGCGATTAGGCTCGGGCAGGTAGAGGCCGCGGCTTCGTCGTTCGAGTGGAATATTTCGTTGCCCCCGCCGAGAACGAGAATTCGATCGCCGGTGTCTCGAGCAGTTGTAGCGACACGATCGACTCCTTTAGTTGTAAACTCATTGTCGGCGAGCGGGCTTTATTAGCATAATTCGTAGGTGGCCTAGTTGCGCGCAATTGTCGAATTTAAATTTTTATCTGCAATTCAAATGAGCTGCTGCGCGTAGAAAAGCGCTACGGGGCGAGTCTTGGGAGGCCGGGAAAGTTTCGCAAACCCCGTCTTCGCGATTCGTTTTCATTATCGGAAGCCGACGAATCATCATCAGCGCGCTCGTTAACGTCGCCTCCAGAAATTGAATAATTCTTATTAATAGTCGAGCGCGCGCGCGCTGAACAAACGCGCGGAAATAATAAAGCAGTTTGTTGTTGTTCCAGCTCGTCCGCGCGTACAAGGATGCAAAGGTTAGCAGGTACTCGAGTTACACTCGACTCGTCCGCCGCAATCTTGAAAATTCCACGAGCGCGCCGGGAGTTTTGGAAAGTGCACCTGTAAATACGGACGAGTGCTTTGCCCGTGGCGATAAATACACACTCGCAGCGTCGTCGGCACTTGATGGATACAAATCGCGTTGCATTTCCAGGCAGATCCGAGTAGATTGCGAGTCGGGAAATTAACGAGCGCCTTTTGTTGGGAGCGCGCGATGCGAAATTTAATTGCTTCGGCCGCGGCCATTCGTTGATTACTCGCAAAGGGCTTCGGACTCGAGCGGAGGTGCGTCGCGACAATAAGCGGCGCTGGGGCCCCGCACTCCTCGCGCCGTCTCCTCTCCATTTCTGGCTCTGATGTCATTGCGCCGCGCGACGAGGCTGCCGGTGAAGCTGCTCGGCGACACTCGGCGCGGTTATTTTTATGATAAATTTTCTCATTGGCCTCGATGACGCGCGGGAGAAATGGAGGGAACGGCTGTGGAAAGGCGACAGCCCGACGTCAAATTGGTGTCGCTGCGTGTCGCTCGTGTGGCTCTGTTTGCACAACGAGCGACGAGCGACGCTACACGCGCAACTGGCTCGCGTCCATCTATTATGTTCCAAAGAGTCGCGCACTCGGCGGCGGCGGCGGCGGCTCTTGTTTTTATAGGCTCGCTGCTTTCGATTCACTCGCGATTTCTTTCGCAAGCTCTGGCGCGATCTGGCGCAGTTGCGCCGCTGCTCAACGGCCCGTTTCCGTCAAACGTCCGTTCTATGCAAAGCTCTGCATTCTTGGCGGGTCTTATGATTGAATAAAAATGGCCGTTACGCGACTTTACGCACTATCTCGCGCTTTAGTGTTGGCTTTACTCGTGTCGGAAGCGTGTAAAAAGGAGAGGCTCGGAGAAGAAGAGAAGGGAAAATACCGATCATTATCGCGGGCGTAAAAATCTTTTTTCTATAACACGTGCATTTTATGGAGCGACGGAAAGGCCGGCACAAGCACATCTTTAACTTTTCACGCGCTCACTTCAAATGGGGGCTTCTCGTTAAATCACTTTTTTTTTTTTTATCATTCTTAACCGTTGGTCGAATCCGAGCTGATAAATTTTTTAAATTCGAGTTATTCCAAAACTTATCGGTGCACGTTTATGGAGCGAGTATAAGGTGCTACTGGGAAAATTTTCCTCCTCATTTTGTTCCCTGAAAATTCGGGGGGCCGTCTATCGTTTCTTTTTCGAGAGCCTTTTTTCCGCCCAAGTATTAATGCAGCCAATTTTGTAAATCCGCGAGCGATGCAGTTCTGACTTTTGTTTTCGAGTAGAAATCCCTCCCCCTCCTCTGCGGCTGTTTACGCACGAAAAGCTTTTAACGCGGCTAAATGCTTGCAAAAGTGAACGCGACCAGATAATACATTAAGCCAATGGCTGGCGAAAAAGAAAGGACGCGCGAAACAATGCGTCCTAATGCAGCGGCTCTGAGACGCGAGATGCAGCCACTGGAAAAGTTGGGTATAGCGCGCGCGAGAGAGAGAGAGAGAGAATTAAGCAGCAAAGTAAGTGGAGGAAAGGCGGAAAGCCGTTGACAGTGTTTGGTAACAATGTCTTCCGTTTCCTCCAGCCGGATCGTGTTTTTATTCCTGGAGGGCCGCGCGAACCGGCACCGAGCGACGCGCTCCTTTCGCGATCCCCGCCTCGCAGGATGAGGAGGGGGAGAAAAAGAACAAGCGCCCAAGAGCCATTAATCCCGAAAAGGACATTAAGTTCCTCTCTCCCCCTGAGTGCTCGCGAGCCTTTTCCCTTGATCGATCTCGCCCTCCTCGGGAAGAGCGAGGAACGAGTGGCGCGGGCTCGGATTGCAAAAATAGACGGCTTTTACCTGGCCAAACGAGAGTGGAGGGGGGTGAGCCGAAGCTACACTCGCGGTAAACAAAATGCAAGTCACGAAGCTTTCCTCCCCCCTCCTGGCTCTAGCTCCGTTTATCTTCTCTTACCAACCGAGCGAGCGCTCCATTCTTGGGTATAACTCGTGTTTTATGCGTTCTGCGAGCGGCTCTTTTTTCCGTTCCGCGTCGCGCAGTTGCATCACTGCAACGCGCAATTAGCCGCCGTCGCCAAAGAAAAGCTCCCGCTGCTCTTCTTGCGGCTGGCGAGAGTTGGAAACTTTGAGGAACGCCATCTTCGAATAAGGCTAGGAATTTACATCGCGATCGCGCTCCTCGGCGTTGATCAGCGAGCAACGTCGTTTAAAACAATAAATGGAATTTCGCACTGCGCGAACCAGCGGAAAGTTTAGCGGTCGATTATTTTACGCTCCTGACGGGCCAACTCGCGCGCTTTGCCGAAAATAACGCGAGCGAAAGAAGCCGTTGTTCGACAACCGAATGCTTCTTCCGCGTCGCTCACATCGCGCGATTAAAATATTGCGAGGTGCGCGTTTGCATATTAAAGATGGTTTTCGAATCTTTGCGAGGAATCAGCTTTCCAATTGGCTGCTGGTCGTTAATGGACTAAATAGCGGTCGCCTTGCAAAGCTTGTTGAATCTGATATAAAGCTGCTGGTCCCGACGCAAAGTCTCTCGTTTGCTGATTGCGACGGATAAAATGTCTTCTTCGCAAGCCACGTGACATCTGAAGGAGGGTGAAGATGTATCGTCTAATGTTTCTCTCCTGCTGCTGCTGCTGCTGCTGCTGCTGCCAACGCCGGCAAACGAGGAATGCCAACTTGTTTTTTAATTCGTCGGACTCGAGTTTGTTTAACCGATTCGCCGGCAAATACCGATCAACTCTGCAATTATCGATCCGGGTATTTCGGGTCGTTTCAAATATGATTTAGCACGTTCGGGCGTCTCGGCGACGATTAATGCTCTTCTAATTTAGCTCGCATTCGCTCGTAAATTCGCCGAGCTCCGAGCAGCGTGGCATCCAAACTATTGCGGATTGTAAATTATCGCGACTATTTTCCATTTTCCGTTTTCTATTTTCTATTTTCTATAATTGTACGCGCTAAATCGAGCAGCGGTGCGTTGGTGTCGTGCGGAGCCGGTGAACGGCCGGGGTTCGAGTGCCGCCCGTCCCTCCTGAGTTTCGGCGAGATGAAGCTCCAGGCCCCGTTCCCGCAGGAAAGGAGGACTCCTGGCGAGAATCATACATCCCCGGAATCGATCATCGGCCCCGTGAAGCGACTCGATCAAAGTTGCCAGTCGCACTGCCGCGGAAAGGCGGCTCCGACTGTTCGGATCTCCGGCGCCTTCCCTCGGAGAGTAAACACCCCAGTTTAGCGTCTAACGAAGCGTTCGGCGTTTTTCCAGTCGAGCGGAAGCGACGTTCGCCAGCCTGTGCAAACTCCCCCCCCCCCCCCGAGCCCTGCTGCTGCATACCTATGCAAATACAAGCGAAATAAAAGCGGCGGAGACTCGACGGAAATAAGAGCGCCTCCGACGGGAGCAGCTTCTGCGTCAAGCAGCTCGTCGTAGGTGTGAGCAGTAGCTCTCCTGGCCTCGGCGACGATAGCGATTCGCTCGCTTGCGCGGGCAAAGGCGTCGCTAAACCGGCGGTCCTGCGCTTCGTGTGGTCAGGCGAGGACTCGCGCCTGACTACGCGTAGGTGCGCGCGGCTGTCCTTCTGCTCGGGTGCGTGTCCATCTGGCCGTGTGTGTAATCGCGCAGCCCGGCAAACCGATGCGGGGATGCGCGCGCAGGAGCGTGACGCGCGTTTCTGCCCCCGCTGCGTGTGCGTGCGTTCTCACGGGCTCGAGCGCGTTTCGGCGCGCCTGTGTGAGTTTGACAAATGTATCGCGCGCGCCTTGGACTCGGTGGTGCGATTTTTCCCCCTTTTGCAGTTCCTCTTTATTTCGCTTCGCTCGTTACGTATTCGCATGTGTGCGCGCGCGCGCGCAAGGGGTAATCGCACGAACGCGGCGGTAGGGGCAGCGAGAAGCAAATTGATGATCGAGGAGTTTTTTTCAAGCCTGCTGTTTGCAAAGTTTCTTATTTCCTCCTTCTTGTTGTATTCGCGAAATTTTTCGGATGAAATGTCGCTGGATGCTTGCGACGATTCCATTCCCGATCGAACCTGTCTCTGAAATTATTTTCAAATCAGCCTGTACTTTGAGAAAAGCACGCTCGACGCTCGTTTGTTATTTTATAAAGTTGCGAGCGCGAATTCGTTAGCATCCGTCAAAGTATCTTACGAGTAAATGATTGCCGGTTTATGCAAATAAATTCAACACACATCGGTTGAATAATCATCTTTAGCTAGTCGGCGAGCATCGTTTTTATTTGTTCGCGCACAGACGCGCACGCGCACAATGGGAGTCGTTTGAAAACTGATAAACGCGTTAGCGTACAAATGCTAACAAATGCCGCACATCGCTCGTTATGGCAGCTGCTCTAAAAAGGTATACAACTTTTGGCGATATTTCTTGGATTTAGCGTAAATCTGCGCGTCCCGCCGTATATTAATTGTTAATTTCGGGAAAATTTGAAATATTCATTAGCGCGAATATTTTAGGAGCAAATGCAAATCTACTTCTTTTGTCGCGGAGCGATAAAACACTTTAATTAGTCTTTTAAAAAGTTTCGAGAATTGAATGATAATTTATACATCCTTATGAAATTGCGACTCGACTTTTTTGCTGCTTAATTTGAAAAGTTTATTTAAACCAGTGATAAAGTATTATTGAGTTTAATCATTTTTATCATCATCTTTAGTTCCGTGTACTGTGCAAGAGTACGTGCGCCTCGGCGGCGAGGAAACTTTAACTTTCTCGAGAGCGGCCGCTCGTAATAAGGTATTTATCGCGGCTGTCCTTTTTCTCGTTCCTCTTGTTTTGGTACAATTGCAGAAAAGATTTATACGGTTCCCCCGGCAGGAACGTCGCATTACGCTTCGATAAACGCACCAACTCTATCTCTAATTACAGCCCTTTGCGTTTTACCATGTGCAGGTAATGACACACCGTTGATCCAGATCTTCTGTTACGTATTAGCCTCGGCATTGTTCAGTTTTGCATTCGCAGCCCATGGGCGCGCGTTTTTACGAGTCTGCTGCAAAAATTTTCCACGTTTGCAATAGGAATACAGCTGGTTTTTAAAGCACGAGCACTAAAACGTAATAAGAACCGTAATTTTGTGTTTATAAAACGGACATTTTCATCTTTGGAATAATTATTTCGTTTCCGATTTCAAAC
Source organism: Platyscapa corneri (assembly GCA_018907185.1). Classification (NCBI taxonomy): domain Eukaryota; kingdom Metazoa; phylum Arthropoda; class Insecta; order Hymenoptera; family Agaonidae; genus Platyscapa; species Platyscapa corneri. The sequence continues at coordinate 1,249,381 of JACCHW010000037.1, forward strand.
TGTTATTATGCGCGGATAAATTAAAAGTATGCAGACAAAACTCGTGCACTTTAATTCGAGAGCAAACGCTATGAAGGTTGCGTCGCGCTTTAATATTTGTGCACAATCGTTAAGATTTTCTGCTTACGTTGATATTAAGTTTACGTATATTCTATTCGTACTCCTCTACTCCTGTCGACTGCTCGTATAACAGGAAATTCTTGAGTTTTGCCGCGGCCATTGTAATACTTTATGCTTCAGTGTATTAAATGAGAACGGCTTCGACAATTGTTGGATTGTATTTATTAAAAAGGCAGCATCTCGTTCTTTAATTAATTTTCTGGACGAGGGCACTTGTGAGGCACAATTGAATAAAAGCACTACTCGTCAGCGCCTGAAAGTATTCGTTAGACTTGATTTTGTCAATCAGTGTGTGTACGAGTGCGTACTACGAGTGAGTTTAGAAACTGAAGGTGAAATTTTATAAAAATTGCGCGAATCGACAATTTCCTGCTCGCCTCGTCTAAAAGTTAGAAGAAACCGTTTTGCGGAAATGCCTTGGGAAAACCTTACGAAGCAAAAGTTGAAAAGAGTGTTTCGATTGAGAGAGAAAGAGAGAGAGAGAGAGTGAGGATGTTGGGGAGGGGGGGGGGAAGACCACTAAACGATGTTCTCCGAAGAGCTCGAAAATTAGAAAAATTTGCGCTTCCTCTACTTCGTCCGCTGGACACATCAACGTTTCGGCAATATCGTTTCGAGTTTCGCAATTCTCGGAACTCTCGAAGACACGAGATAAACTCCGATCACCGGCAAAATTTAGCACAAGATCGTCGACGAAGCAAATTAGAATTAAATACCAAAGCGACTCATAATTTTCACATCTCTGAAAGGAAAAGCCGGCAAGGAAAAGATGCGCCCGCAAACGCGGCGAAACTCGCGTCGAGTATCGTCTTCCATTGTAATCAATTCAACGATAAGATTACTCTGTGCATTGGTTTGATTCGCTTCCGGTTACTGTGTTTCAATTGTCTTGCCTCGGCAAACAAGAGTCACCTCCGCAAACTTACCTGGTGCTCGCGCGCGGAGAGAGGAAAGGAGGAGGAGACGTTCGTTGTTGTCATTTTTGACGACAGCGCAACTCGGCAATGATAATCGACTACGCTCTCGCTGCACCCGATGCTGTTCACATAAATACCCTCTGCTTCACACTCTACTTTGTTGCCTTCCACGTGTACCAACTTCTGTCTCTCTCACTATCCCTGGCTCGCGGAACTGTCGGTGTCGTCGTCGCTGACAAAGAGAATTTTCTCGAAAGTGAAATCTTCTGCTTTACGAGTCTTGCTTATCGCGTTTTAATGCGCATTATGATGCTAATGAAGTTTGCGATCAAAGTCTGCCAATCTAGCCAACTTCGGAAATAGTAATTTTACTTTTTAATTATGCATATAATACGTAGTAACGTTTGCGATCGCTGCTTTACGCTTATTATTCTACTGCGACATACGAATGTACAAAAACTAAGTACTCGCGTTTTTTGTTTCAGGTGGGTATGCTGTTCGAGATCCTGCAATTTTAACCTTCCTTCGTTTTTGCCAGCAACTTAATCACATCGTTTTAAACAGTGTTTCTGGGCACCTAACCAGGAAGGTATAATAAATGGAATAAATTTAATGAAGCATGGTTCGTTAAAAAAATTGGCGACTAATTCGAGCTTCCAGAAGAACCGAACGAAGACTTACCGAAGTCAATGGACAACACCAAAAATTCAACATTAACTACCGCGATGCTTAAGATCCGTAATCGAAATTGTGACTACGACAGTTACTTGCTCTAAATCAAACGCACCTTTAGCTCGAAAAGTATTTTACAATATGTTTATGGAACGATTTTTCGCGTAAAAAATACGCCGACAATTGCAGTAGTGAAATAATTATAATAGTAAATATTACGTGAATGGTGTCGCGCCAAAGAAATAATCGAAAACTAATATGTTGAGACATCGAAATATTTCAAACGGTCAATTCCGTTTGAGTTTGAAAATATTGAAATGTAATTTTTTTTACTTCGGTAACTTTTGTACAATACTTCTCTCGTTATTAAAAAAATTAAAAAAAATTACTTTGCTATTTTCAGCACCCACATTAATTATTCTGTTCCGACTATAATAATATATTATTCGACTCTAGCCTCCACCTCATTATTCAACTGCATTGAAAAAAATAAGTTGTACCGTTTATTCGTGCTTTTTTACCGGTTATTTTGTAATTTGAAATTAGATATATTAATATTTATACATCAATAAATAATCGATTAGTCTGGATCGTATGTTTGATAGCAACTGCATGTCATCTTCGAAAAACAAGATGGCAAAAACTGGTTTTTCATAATTCAAGTTGCCATTTCCTTCAAGTTCTACTACTGTTTAAACACGTGCACGCACACATGTGTACCAAAAAGAATTTTATTTTATTCTCGGAATTAAATCGTCGAAGAAACGTGATTAATTGCAAAACGTTTCCGGCAAAATATAAGCAAAATTATCAATAAAGTTAATTATTTTATTATTGAGCCAAGATTAATTGCGATGCGAAACATTTGAAAGGAATCGGTGAAAAAGTCCACACTCAAATTAACGCGTAGTTTGCGATTTAAGCAATAACCGAGATGTTTATCGAATTTGATTAAAGACATCCAGAAGGTTTCTTTTAATAGACTGTGCGATCACAGTCCAAGAAAAGATTATAAAAGGTAAATAACTATACGAGTACGCTCAATCACAAAAATGCGCCTCGGCTAAAAATAATTCGCAATTTTTAGGTTTGAATCAACCAATACTCGTCCCGACTTGGATTTATATAATTCACAATGAATAATATGATATAACAAATACGATATTAGAAAGCGTTTTTCGAATCGTTTATTTTCAGTTACGTTTCGCAAAATTGACTCTTACGGTTGCAACGTTGAAATCAAATCGAAGTCTTTTCCCAGAGACGGCGATTGTCCGCGTATCACTTGTGTGCATTACCAAGTCGTAGATAAAAGGATTGTTTGCTTTTACATAAAGTACAGCAAATCGATTAATTAAGCTTAAATCAACATTGTTCCATCCAAGTCATTGTACATACGTTTGTGTTTCTCTCTCTCTCTCTCTCTCTCTCTGCATTTATATTTATATGCTCTGAGTGAGCAATTGGTTGAAAAACCGTAACGACACTGATTATTTACCGAGTTCGAGCGGGACTTTTAATAATTTGTTAAAAACGAATGCACTTTCATCGAGTGCCACGAATAAATCTCCATTTATCAGATAATAATAACAAATCTGTACAAGTTAAAGCGATGTTAATCATTACATGGAATTGGTGGAGTGGCGGCCAATGAATCTTGATGAGTTCCATTTCAAGAATTAATAAACGCAACATCGACAACCAAAAGTGGCGCGAAGAACTTTGCGAAAACTTTTAATTCCACTGCGTCCAAAATAAGGGCTTTTCAGCCTACAACAAACCGGGAATCGACGGATAAATCCAACAGGCGCCAAACGTCTCCACATGTTTAACGCGCGTGGAAACAATACGTTTTAACGCGTGGAGTAGATTTGCATCTTTTTTAGAAAGAATTAATTAGCAATTGCCGAGCCGATAAAACAGAACCAACGGACGTGGCCTCGGTGCTCGGGAAGTCGTTCGACAACGACAATTCCGGAGGTGCACCGTCGACTTCATCTTCTCGGTGGCCCGCGCAGAGATGCGCTGAACCAATGGCTCGATCGATGCTTTTGGCGAGCGAGGAGAAGAATAGCGTCTTCCTAATATTCCGAAAGCCATCCTCAATTATCGAGCGAGAATTCCACTTTTAAGAAGTGCAAAGAATAATAAAAGCCCGGGGCGATAACGCGGCTAACGTCAGCGTGTGCCGGGGAGTTTGTGCGCGCGCGCCTACTCGCGGTTACGACGAACCCGGGCCTCCCGATCAGGTGCCCGCGACAGTTTTCTATCTTATCGCGAGCCTGGCGCGAGCACTCGGCGCTACGTGGAGCGCTGAATATTCATGGATGCATCTCGGTCGTAAGCGTTATCTCCGTCGCGCGGTCCCCGACTGTCTCCCCCGCCCCCCGGCCCGGCCCGGCCCGTCCTGATGGAGTGCAGTGGAGTTGAAATTTTGAAAGCCGAGGCTGCGTATTTATGCTCTTTTGTGCGCTCGAAGGCGGTGATGCTCCTCCGAGTTGTCGATTCGATCCGGGCGTCGCCTTCCTCTTTGAGAACAACCTCTTTATTAGGGATCCGAGAAAAGCGCGAGCAGCCATTTTGTGAAATTGCGCTTTTTAACGAGTCGCCGCGAGAGACGCGAGCGTTAACGTCGGTTTCGAGTGCGCGGACGAGAATAGCTGGCGCAGATGCAAGCGCCCGCAAATGTTTAGAAACAGTCGATTTTGGTCGAAAGTCAGGAGTGAGAGGCGGCTAGTCATCGGACGTCGATAATAACTCCAAATGGAACCCACACCCGCGTCGTCTGCGCCGGTGCGTGCTACGACTACGTCCTATTAATAGAGCTGCACTCCCGAGGAGCGATGCACCGACTTTCCCAGCGACGGCAGTGTTGGGCTAATCTCGCACTGCCATCTTACGCGCTGAGTAAGCCGAACGTCGAATTCTGCCTCGACGACGGCATTTTTCCTGCCTCTCTCTCTTGTTTGTGTGCGGCATCATTTCCACAGCGCGGACTGCTTATCGCTTCTTATTTAATTTCTCAGGAGCGCACTCGAGGTGTCGCCGCCGTCGCTCTTTAGCGCTTAAATTTTATTTTTTCATCGACCTAAACTTCGCTCGTTTATTAAGGGTTTGCAATTAAGTTGAGACTTTAATTTACGGCACTGCTGTGTGGTATCGAATTACGTCTTATTATCAGGCGACGTCGCGAACCTGCCCCGTTTTCTCCTTCCTTTCATTGTTTAAACCGAAAATAATGCACAATTTGAACAAAGTACGTTCGTGCCGCAGAATCGCAGTTACCGGACATTACGGATAAAAAGTAAAATTATTTTGGGCAACTCGATATCCACGGATTGATTATTGCAGCGAAAATGCGAGATTTCGTTAATTAAATTACAGAAGTGATGCAGAAACGTACGGTTAACCGAATTTATGATCTTTAACGCTATCATTATTATTATTATTTTAACGGGAAAATTTTTTTTGCAATTTTCAGTATAACTTTAAGGGGTTGTAAAAATGGTACAGCAATTAAAACTTGAAAATCTCCTGCATTTGCTACGATTATCCGTGTAATTATTTAACTTTTTTACGATCCAAGATATTTTTCACATAATGAAGCAATTAAATGAAGCAGCGTATTCGGATTAAATTAAATTGCGATTCATTGCGTTACATCGCACTGGTAATTTGATTAATGGAATTAAATTAAATTGTAAGGTTTTAATACAATATTTTAAATTTGGTGTAATCAACAGGCGCCAGCCAGACGTTCGAAAATTTCTCTTACATTTGTAACGAAAATGTACATTCCACCGATTTCCAAATTATTCTTTACACGTTTAAACGGTTGTAAAATGTCCCTTTCGTAAGAAATCTTCGATAAATCTCTTTGAAGAAAAATTATTAAGATAAATTTTAATTAAAATTAAGTTTGTTTTGTTTTATTTGAAAAATTACTTCAGAAAGATCCTATTAAGATTCGTGCTTACGATTATTACTTTTGCCGAGCTACGACATTATTTATTTTTGCCTTTACATTTTTAAAGCACAGAACTTTACGTTTCGACAGCGAAGATAAATTTCCATATTTCGTTTTCACTTCTGCACTGCTTTTCCACCTTGAGATTTTCTACTTCAGAGGGGGAAATATTTTTATTTCATTCGGATAAAATCGATTCCAGCGCCGAACAATTCGCTAGCGAAAAACCGAGTCGCGTTATCGGCGCTTAATAAACAAATTGTTTTGAGCCGACACTGTTGCGATAAATAAGTTCAATCGTCAATTGCGAGAGAATTATTCGTCGTTCCGAACTCGCTGTTTCGAGTGCAGGTTTCTCGAGCTGCGAAAAACTTTAATCAATAAGATATTATTTAGCGACGGTATTCGCGCGGATGCTTTAAAAATGTTTTGCCTCAACAATGCCGGATTTCGTTAAAAATTCAAGTGGCCCGTATCGATTATATCGCCGGTGCAATCTATAGAAAATATCCTTAATTTCAAATAGACGTGGCGATAAATCTAGCGGGGGTGGGGAGTGTATCTGGCCGACAACGGGTATTCGGGGAAGGGGAGAAAGGCAGGGGTGACCGGGGCTTCGCTCCCGGGGCTGTCGGATATTATCCTTCGGGAGGCGTATAAGAACCTCAGCCCCGAGTTCAGTATGTCTCCCCGCAGCCGCCGCCTCAGGGTTGTGACAGCGGGATATTGTTCCTTTGCTCTCGTTTTTATTTTTTATTTCCACGGCGAAGCACGAATAAAACTTCCCTTAGTCTCCGAAATGCAATGAACTGTCCCGACGAGTTTAACTTTTTCTCGCAGCTTAAGAATATTCATTTATTCGATTCTTTATCGCGCACTTAGTTCGTTGTAAAGATAGAGAAAGGAATCTACTTCCGTCGCGCTTGCGAAATTCCCGCTAAAGCTCCAATCGCGAGTCATTTTGCTTCAATTTTGATTTCGTTGCGCAGCCGCGTATAATTGCCTTTTATTCGGGGCACAAGTCTCTTTAACGCGCGACTCGGAAATAAGATTGATTCGTTCCGCGGTGCTTTCAAAAATTCAGCAACAAAGTGCCGTTTTCCGATGCACAGAAAAATTGAAAAATTGAAAAAGGCGAGTTTCGAGTTGTTGGAGAGTGTGGGTGTGCGTGCGAAGACGCGCAACTCGTCGGGTGTTCGAAACGAGCAACTTGTTACGCAAATGGAACGGCGGAAAATCCGTCGACCTTGAATTAGTCGGGAGAATATCGATAGGAGCTACGCGGACTCTAAAAGTCTTCGTTAACGCGTGAAAAGGACCAAAATCCAGCCTGAATATTATTGTCTATTTGTTCTGCTGATCGGTAAAAGTAGGCTAGGAATTTTTTCCATCGAAGCACTCCAAGTGCACATCAATGTCGGATAGCAAAGGCCGAGAGGTTGCGCGTAAATTTAGATCGCGGCTCTCGGCGATAAACTTTAAGGAGGTTCTGGAACACATTTGCGAGTCGACGTCCTTTAGGATGCATCGCGCATCGCGAGCCTTTATTATCGTTCGAGAAAACAGGGCCGAGCCTGCGGACGTTTTGCGCGCATCCGCTGCACTTAAAAACCCTTTTTTAACTCGTCGTCGGTTTCGGCCGCGGACTCGTGCCGTCCAGCAGCAACGCCAGTCTCGGTCCAGTCCCCCCGACTCTGTTGACTTCGATGCTGGCCAGGAGCATTTCGTCGCGCCGGCACTCGAAGCAGATAAATTGCAATCCAGCCGATTATTCTCCGAGACAACTGCCTTGACCCGAATGTTGTTTAAGCCGCAGCAACGGTTATTCCGGTCGCGAAGATTTTTCCAGACATTGTTTAAAAAAGGCCCCGCCGATCGCTCGGATCCGTTTCGCCTGCAATTATTGCAATAGTTGGATTTTTAAACGCCACTCGGCTCCGCTCGTTCGTGCTCGAGCCAAGCCGAGTTAAGCGTCCGAAATAAGCTTTGTAAACGGACTTGTTGTCGCTCGGCGATTTATCGAAGCTCCGCGCTTATTGTGCAATATCGATCCGAGGCAGGGGCAGCGTTCGCGATAAGCGAGCTGGTGTGCGACTCCGGAGGCTGAAATTTATTAGTTATAAAGTGCATCGAGTGGGTTGTGTGCGTTGCACTGCCTTCGCGACGATGCGCTTGGATTGTCTTTCGCCCGCGTAACGTCTACTCGTTGCGCATAGGTAAATATTGCATTTGCTGCGCGGAGGCGAGTGCGCGTCGAGTTTCGTCGTCGAGGATAATAAACTTTAAACTTGTTATCGCCGTTACCTTTTAGCACGGCTATCGGCTTATTGACGTTGCATTTACGCGAAGGTCGTTCCGAAATTCGAACTCGCAGGCAGTCTTGCAGCGGCTTTTGCGGATCCTCGTGGTTCGGCGGCGGGCACTCGGTGCGACACCTGGAACGCATCGCGTGCGAGTGTCGGAAGGAGGAGGAGGAGGTTCCTCAGAAGCCGCTTGAAAAATGAAGGCACCGCGACAGAATGCAAGTTCCGGGGAAATATTCGTTGCGCGTCTTTTGCTGGAAAAATACTCGCGGCCAGCGTCCGGCTCGCAGCGAAAATTCCTTATTGTTCGGACGTACCTCGCGGCGATACGATACCTGCGAAAACAAATGTGCGCGCTCTTTTCTTTTCGATTGTGTGAATATAATTCTAGAAATGCGGTGTCTTGTCGCAGCAACCGACGCGATATTTCATAACACGTACAACGCGATTTATCTGCATTCACACGAGCGGCGCATACAAGATACGAGATACCCTTGGCGAATGCTTATTTGCTCGAGTCCGCGTCAAATATTGCGCGACGTCTACTTCGCCAAAAGACATAATAACTCTAAGCAACATCTGCCTGCAGCTTCAGCTTTCTAATTCGAATTAAAGTGTCGGGATGCGTAATTTATTATCTCGGCTTGTGTCACAGCCACTCGTTTATCAGCACAATTATTCGAGGGTAAAAAGCATTAAAAGATGATCGCGCGATTCACTTTGTGTGGCTTTTTTATCGATTTTTCGCATTAATTTTATCGTGCACGAGTCAACTGTTTCTTTTTCTCGACTCGCGATAACAACGCGTTTTCGTTATTCCAATGTTCTCGTTAATTCCACGAGCCTAATTCATATTCTGTTGCGACTGCATATTAGATCGGTGCAAATATTTACCGCTCGAAGGTTAAAATTTAAACCAACCGACGTGGAAGTTCTAATTTCAGTTCAAATAATAATTGCGAAAATCTTGTCGTAAATTGGAGGCACGTTTTCTAAAATGCAAAAGTATCGCTTGTCGTCAAATTTTTATTCCAAAGATATCGACTATTTTGCGCAATATTGAGGCGAAAAACGTTCGAGTCGCATCTGCCTTTGGCGATTAATTTTTAAAGGCATCGTTTTGAAAAAAAAACTTTCACTTGAATTAGGAAATTTTCAACGAATGTATTGGCATGTGATAATCGTAAACTTTATTTTCGCTCCGATAAAAAGTTTTGTAACTTGATATTTTCGTTATTTTGGTCTCGGTATTGGGATAATTATAAAACAAATAAGGCGGACGAGAAGTTTACCGAACCATTACGCGCGTAATTAAGATTCCGGTGAAATTAAACAAATTTCAAAAAACCATTTTCAATAATTAAACAATGAATCTTGCACGTTCGCCTAGTAATGGAAAAAAGTGTTGAATTTCCAAACTCGTGATTTTTCTGTTTTGGCCGAAATGGGATTGAAGTTAAAATAGATAAATAAATGAATTGCTAAATCTTTAAAATTCGATATTTTAAACCATTAGAATAATGGACTTGATTTTAAAAAATGCGGTTAACGAAAACGCTGGAAATAAAATTATCCCCCTTTTAACAAATGAGTTGGATAATTTTACTCCCATTAGTACTTCAGCTGCAAATTTGATGAAATTAAAATTAATTCCATCGGGTGTAATTGGCCAGTAAACTTTTTAACCAAGTGCATTATTGTTCTTCAAACGCATAAAACTGCATTCTTCGCAAAAATGTGATTTATCCTTAGCGGGTTAGAATAATGCAACGATACTGACAAATGAAAGTAGGAGAGATTAATTTATAAGACCCGCTCTGCGGATAATAAATTGAGAAAACGGCTTTTAAAATTTAAATATCATCCCACGTAGCAGGAGAACAAAAAGTAAGCAAAATAATTAGGTTCGCACGAGTATACCTGCCATCGAGGACTGACAGTTGATGACTATCCTACTCGCAACAGCCAAACCCACACGCGTCTATTTTCGTTTCACACAAGTAATGTCTTTCGAACGGACGTCTCGAGAGGAGAAAATCCTCTCGCCTGTAAAGCTTTTGCAGCGCTTAACTCTGCGATCGATTCGCGCGAGCTACATTTTCCCAATCTTTCCGATGTTTTCTGCGCCGCGACGCGACAGTTGGATCGCGCGAACAGACCGAACAAAAGTAAATGCCGCGGGCGCATTTTTAGAGATCTTGTCTTCGCAATTCATCTCGACCAACTCGTTGCCTCTGCAAGCGACTATTTATAAAGAAGCAACATTATATAAATAAAGCGTCGTGCGTGCGAGCGTCTGATTTCGCGGCACGATTGCGGGTTATTGGGAGCGACACGAGGGAAGAAACGCATCATTGGCATCGACAGCTCGACCGACGAGAGCAAAGAGTCCGTTGCGACGAGTGGAAGCAGCCGCGACGTTTCCTCCAAAACGCAAACGCTCGGGCCGCCAGCGATTCGGTGACAAAAACGAGCTGGAGGGAGTCCTTCGGCCTTCCAAGGTGCTCGAGAGCGGTCAACGAGGAAAAGTCGTGCGCTACCCTCGCACCGTTGCGTGCCGCGTGCGAAATCAAATCGCCATTCTGCTCGTTCCGCGATCACAATGCGTAGTAAAACTTTTTTGCAATCTGCAATTTTGCTATAAAGCGCGAAACAATGTCAAGGAGCAGCGCGAGAGGAAAACTGCGACGCGCGCTGAATCGATTACGTGCCTGTTCCTTCGGAATAGTGTTAATAGTGCCAATGTGCCAACACTGCAACCACAATATACAATTGTATAATCCTCCGCCTTTGAATATTCATCGCGCGGATCTTGGGATTGCGCGCAGTCCGCGAGCGTAGAAGCACCGAAATTTTTAAACCGAGATCGCCGGCACAATTGTTTGCTAATGCAGAATAATCGCCGAGTTCTAATAACGGGCAATGATTCGCTGCTGAAAAGGTATCGTTTATTAAACCAGTATTCTCCTCGGCGAATAAAGTTGCGCAAAAAATTAAAATGCAAGGAGGAATTTATGGAAGCTCGTCGAAACGCCATAAAAGTTTATTTACTCTTCGCAATAATCTCGTTCTTTGATATTTTGTATTTTATATTTATTCTGCTTGATAATAATAGCAGGAGCTCCGACAGTTTGTTAAAGCCACTTCAGGTCGGGATTTTTACGTTGCCTCAGCGCTAAAGCTGATTTACTTTTCCTGTTGAAATTTTTGTAAAAAATGCAGCTCTGCATCGCAGGTTTTTCCAACGAATTTTCCCGCTCGCACTTTTGTAACCAGTGCCACTGCTACTTTGTTTCCTTGGCTCGCGAATAAACGTGAGCATATTTCGTTAAAAAATAAATGCTTGATCGAGCGATTCGCGACGTGTCGAGCCAGCATTTTCGTAAATCGTATCGAAAAGATACAGACGCGATAAAGTAAAATAATTAAAGGGCGAGTCATTGCGAGCTGTGTGCAAATTTATGCTTTATCGTGCTTTGGGGTTTGTCGTTTTGAAAACAATTTAACGTTAATCAGTCGTAATTTACAGTTATAATTTAAAATAACTTGAATAATGGACGCGTTGCGAAGTCCTTGGAACGTAATTTTGACGCGCGAGTCCGGACATTGTGACTGGGAAACAAACGCGTTGCTCTGAAAAGTCAGTTAACAACCGAAAATATAATCGAGTCGCTTCGCGCACCGTCTAAATGCAAAAGACATTTATTTTTAAACGCTTTAAACTAATTTCTTTGGTGTCGTTCAATTTTTATAGTTTTCCGCAAGAGCCAGCAGTTTTTTTAGTCAACTTTTGTCGCTTTTATTTCGACGTATTGCATTTGATCGAGCCGAGAACGTCTCTTCTTTCTCAATATTATTCCAACTTTATTCCGAATGCTCGATCGTCTTTCTTTTAACTCCAGTTTAACGTCATCTTTTCCTATCCGCCTTAGTCTAACCAGCAGCCGAATTTCCACAATTTCCTACCGAGAGCTTCTGCTACCTTAATTGTCCTTAGCCTTCGAATTCGGTCGGAGCGTCCAAAGGCTCGAACAGATTTTATTTTTAATTGCACGGAAAAAGTATCCGGCGCTGGCTTAAGGTAAAATTTAAGCTATCGACGAATTAGACTTTCCCAGGTGAGACGAGCACGGCACTATTGTAAAATTGGTGGCTGCTATATTGCGTACAGCCACTTTGAGAGTATTGCGATTCTTTAATGATGAAAATATGTGATTTTGATACGGAACAATCGCGATGAATTATGTGGCGCGTGCACGAGTGTAACTCCCATAGTCGAGCCTCGGTGCCGACGTCATATCCTTTATCAATTTGCAGCTGCGAAACGTTAAGATGGAGCGGTCGACGTTGGAACAGCGTAAAAATATGATCGCGTCGTCATTTTGAGCCACCAGAGCCATTGCAGAACTGTGCAACGTTGCAGTACGTAGAATTAAAAATTTTTTAAATTTTCCAGACTTATCCCGAATCTGTTTAAAAATAATCCGCCTGCCGTCCAGTGACGAAATTAATCGATTACGTTAAATGGAAGAGAGCGATAAATAAGCTAGGCGTCGTTAAAAAGTCATCGGTAAATAACCTATTTGTATGTGCGTATCGTATTGCACGGCCTCGAAAGTGGAAAAGCTATTAACTTGATTAAACTTTTCACCGCAGCGGCGCCGCCGCAATCGCTCTATTCTCTAAAAGAGATGCGCTCAAAAAAAACGTTGATGTATCAATATATGATAAAAGCAAAAGCAGCAGCGACGAGTTCTACGGAGAGCATTAAGGAACTCGTCAAATTGAGTCATAAATTACCGTAACTTCCTCGTTCAGCCGCGATCATTTACAAACATTTACCGGGTACGTTACGCGTTCGTTCTCGTACCAATGCTGCGTCCAATTACGAAGCGCGTGTAGCTGACGAAAACGCACGCAACGCGCTGCGAAATTGTGAAACGATGATTTTTAGCGCCGACTAAATGCACTCGCGCCAACGAAAAGGGACGTTAAACGAAATTAAAATTAAAACTGCCGGGACCCCAAAGGACCCCGTAGCTTGCCCCCAAAAAGGGGACGAATCACCATAAATTTCAAATTACACGATCAATTGTGTCAAACGCATTTTCTTGAAGGAAGCGGCCGTTAGACTCATTCGAACGACTAATTACGTCCGCAGCACCGACGAGATCGAGCCTTCGCACTCGAAGCGAATTTTACTCTACATTTTGCAAAATGCAAAACTCGGCGTCTGTTGCCGCAGCGTCCGATTCAATTCCGGAGCATTAAGTCCGCGTCTCGGCGGGATCCCCGGCAAGTACCGCCGGAGCACTTTGGGGCTCGTAGCGAAATTATTAAATTTGGGATCGGGGAAAAACAGCGGTACTTTCACTCGCCCGTCGCGGCAAGCATCCTGATGAGATTACAAGGAGATGGCTCTCGGTTATTAACGACTCCCGCGTGACGTTGGGGTCAGGAGGGCTCCCGTCGAAGGCTTTGCGCGTCTCACATCGATTATACGCGTCGACCCGGCAGCTTTATTATTATTATTATTATTACGACAACGAGCCGTCGATTGCGCTTTTGGCGATACCTCGATCCGAGGTTGGGTTCCTGGCCGATGGGATGCCTGGATTTAGCCCCGACGCTCTTCGGTCGTCACGCAGGCAGAGCAAAGCTCGCGTTGCGTCCAACTCGAATCCGAATTCGAGCGTTGGAAGCTCGACGATGGGCTCGCAGTCGCTTTCAAATGCTGCCGGTGAACGAACTCGATTCACGCCCACTCAACCTCTATTCATTTCCGGGCAGTCGTTGTCTTTCTCCCGATAGTTCAGCGCATTGATAGCGGCGGCACGCGTAACCTCGACGGGGGGGGGGATCTTCTCGAAGGTGGAATCGAGAAATTGTCAGATTTGCGCTACGCGTGGCTCGGCGCTTTCTCGGTCCGGGGTTTCGAAACACCTGCGAAAATAAAACGCGACTCGTGCGAAAATCTCGAGGCGAGCGTGAAAAATAATAAGGGGAGCAGCGGCTCGATCGATCCTCGTGAAAGAAATTGAAAGCTGCACACGAGGCTTGCGAGGCAAACGAGCTGCGTAATGAACTTGATCAGCACATACGAATGCATAAAAATTTCATATCTCGACGAATGGCTTTTTTTAAAATGGCTCGCTCTACTTTCGCTTATCTCGCCGGCAATGCGTTTCATTCATTTATTACTCTTTCCCTATTACTAGAAGCCCCGAGTGCGCAAACGTCCGAGTCGGCGTTGTATCTTTATTTTCCGCATTATCTTTTCGAAACTTTATCAGGTCTTGATAAAGCCTCGATAAAGAAGTGATTCGTAATGGAAGCTCGATAATGGTTGGATTTATAGCCCGAGTGGAAAAGCGCGAACTCGGGGATACGGCCGTTTCGGATCCGCTCCGGCAGTCGAATAATCGAAAATTTGCCGCCGCATTTACTTTACTTTGCGCAAGAGTTGCGTTTAAGCGTAAGATACGCCGCTGACTCGGGTCGCGCGCACTTTTTCGAAAAGCATTTTCTCCTCGTTGGACGCGGCCAATGGTAAATTTTATCCTCGTTTTCCGTTTTCGTCGTTCCGTTCATAAATTTCAAGCTCCGATGTCGCGTGCTATTACCGCCTGGCATTCGGCAGATTTAACACGCCAGCCTCAAAGTTATTCGTGATCAAGAGATATAAATTAATCGATTGTTTCCGCTGATTTTTCAAAAAGTCAGACTGCGCTTTTTCAATCAAGCCCCGCTCGAATTAAATTTATCGCTTTTTCCAGTTGCGAATCGCGTTAAAAGCGCAAAATAGCTTTTAAAGTATCTCGTGAAAGTCAGTGGCGGCGCGATCCGCTGAAGTGCAGTCGCGCATCGCAATATTAAAAGGCGCATTGTTCGAGCAAGTGAGGCGAAAATTGAGGCTAATCTTTCAAGCGCTGCTGCTTGTCGCGCAAACTTATTCAATCTTCGAATGGCGATCGGGGAAAAGCAAGACTCCTAGCAACGAACTCGGGCGACTGCCTCCCCCGGGTATCGGGGCAAACGCGTTCGATGAAATTCAGTCGAACACGTCCAATAAAGTAGGGAAGCAATTCGATGCGAACAGCAGAAGATTCTTGCTTCGGGTTTTGTGCGCCCCGGAGTATTTGCCGACTGTCCTCGTCATTGAAATGGATATTCAATTTGATGCGTCGGCTGCTATATAATACGGGTTGGATGTGAACGAGCGAGTAAAAGGCCACTGAATTATCGAACAAAGCTTCGCCATTCGCCGGCTACTCGCTCGGGCGATCGGCGGAAGAAAGCGGCGAGTGCGCGCGTGTCTCGAAAGAGATGCACTTCTAGCTGCGCTCGGAGAACGAGAAACGGAGCTCGAGTTGACTCAGGCGGTGGTAATTACGCCAATTGTTTGACTCTCGCGTACGCGACAGCTGAAGTAAACGCGTGTGCGCGCGGGATGAAAATTTCATTTTTCGTTTCTCTTTTACGCCCCGAGACATCGTTTGCGGCTCCTCGACGGAGATCTAATTACTGGCTCCGGAGTCTCTTCGCGAAATGATTTTGCGCGGCTCGTCGAGTCTTTTCTCTTTGGCCGTTGATTTTTACGACTCGCCGGAAGCTTTGCGCCGCAAAATTTGAGACAGTAATTTCAAGGAAAACGTCCCTCGCGGAGGAGACGTTGCAGCTTTTTCACTTATTTTTTCCGAGCGTCGCTCTGTTGTCCAAAGACAAGTACAGTACGTACTCGCTTACTGCCGAGCATCTCTTAATCCAGGAGTTGTCTTTGATCCAACGGCCGGACGTCGATCGACGCCTTACAACGTTCTAAAAATCAAAACGTGGATCAGTCGTCGACGCTGCTTTTCCCCTCTAATGCGTTTGACGAAATTGCCAAGCAAAGGATTAGGCGCGTAGTGGCGGATGCTTGAATCTTCGCTCGCTAACTTAGCGAAATTTAAAGCGCGTTTAACGTATTTCCTCCAGCGATGTGCGCGGTAAACAAACGGAATAAAAATTACTTCGAAGCAAATTGTGAGAAAGCAGGTTGAGTCATTGGAACTTGAGTCAGTGCCTCCTGGGTATTTCGAGCTATTTTTCCGCTAACGAAACCATTGTTGAGACTGTGACGATTAAATAATGAACGAACGAACACTGGACGACGGCTGTTGTACGGTTATGTTTGCGAATAATAAATGGACAGCTAATGGAGCGGGAAGAAGAAACTGTTTAATAACTGAAAGGGCAACTCCTTATTCGAGGTTCGTGCTCGGGCCACTCGCGAAAAACGAAGAATCCGTTTTTTCCGAAATTTATAGCTTCGCCAAAAAGTGGGTTTTACCGTTATTGAAGTACTTTTAGCTTTTAAGCGAAAAAGCGGTTTTGGCCGTAACTTTGAAACGAGTAAAAAAAAAATAACTCGAGCTGGAGGTCGAAAAAGAAAGAAAAAAAATAAGCATCAGCCATAGGAGAATGGGCAGAGAATAAAAAAGGAGTTTTCGATTATTATTTCTCGGGAAGGTTGCGCGTACCGTCCTGTGTATTGCTGATCAAAGTGCATCGATTTCCCAAGTTCGCGATGCGCGCGTTGCAATTCCCGCTGCCGTTCCCAGCAAAGCCGTATTTTCAATTAATTTTGTATTGCCGTTGTGCGAGTTCGCGTGGGCGAGGATTTATTGCGAGTGTTACGCGATCGAAAAGATGGAAATGAAAAGAAAATGGGAAACGCGGGAGGACGAGGCTATTGCCGGACTCTGTCTCTCTCTCTCTCTCTCTCTCTCTCTCTCTCTCTCTCTGTCCTTCGAGTCTCCTTCGGCGAGCTTCCAGCGCGATTCCATCGAGTCGAGTGTCGAGGCAACGACATCAGCTCTTGTTATCGCGACACCGAGGGCCGCCGCCTCGAGGAGACGCTCGTAATCGGGCGCGCGACCGACGATGCGACGTCCCGTCCCCGTCGCCCCGCCACAGCCTTTTTAATTACCGGGCGCTGCAGCAGCTGAAGTATTCGCAAAAGCTTTTGAATTTCGCGCGCGCGCGAATTGGTTTCGGGCTTTTCTTTTCCCTTTTCGCCTTTTCGCCTCTTTGCCGCTCCGCTTCCTTGACGGGTCGCCGCTTTTTCCTCTCCGGGCTTGTGTTATTTAATTACAGACGTTTGCGAGTGCCGGAGGGCGCAACGCCAAAGCGAGCAAACTTTGCGATTTAAATTCGTGCGGTCGAGTTACCCTCGAGTTAACCTCGGCCTTACGTTTCTCGCGCTCGCGAGACATTTGTTTTCCAAAGTTTCGTCTCGCGCGCTCGCGATTCCTTAAAGAACTCATTGACTCGAGATTTACGATTCGGTTACTCGCGCGAAAAAGGTTTACGAGCTCGGCTGCTTTACTGCTCGCCGACCATATTCGGCTTGAAAAAATTTTACCACGTGTAACTACAGCAGCATAACTCCGCGATTAAACGTCGGGCCCGGGCGGAGCCTTTTGATAGGACGGCAGATAGACTCGCGTTTACGGTCCTCGGGTTACTCGAGCAACACCGAACAATAATGAATCGGCAGTTGTAGCAAAGTGTTGCCAACGCACGTCCTCGGACCTCCAGAGGGTGTTTTATTACCGTTTCGGGCAGCCGGAGTCGTTTACTCGCGAGTTAGCCGCTAACCTGCATCAGGAGGGACTCCCGGCCGCCGGTAATGCCTCTCCCTCTTCCGAGGGAAGGAATTGTCAGCAGTTCACAGCCTCTCGTAAAGAGCCCGAAATAAAGTCTTTATTTAATTACCCTCGCCCCCCGCCCCTGACTGGCACTGTTACGAGTGCGGTTAGTCGGACGGAGTCATCGGCGTCTGAAGCGAAATAAATAAGTCCGACTGGAGGACAGAAACGGATCGTCGCCTGCCCTCGCGGCGAGTCGAGCGACAACCAACGAAACTCCAGCCGAGCTTCCGGTCTTCGTCGATGCGCCGCTGGCCCCTTCAGTCCCAATAAGGCGGCCGTTGCCTCGACTGCCTCGGATCGCGGACGCGAGAGCCTCCGCATAAGGCCGGTGCGCAAATCCGCTCGTGTCGCAGGGGTTATTACGAGGACGGGTTTAGCGAGCCGCGATCGATATGCGTCGCGGGTACGCGAGTGGCCGGTCGTGCGGGGAACGAGTCGCGGAGGACGGAGGATCGATAGATCGCGGATGCGCGCGAGCGTCGCAGGCGCCGGCGATCGCTCCGACACGCGATCTTTTAAAACAGCAGAGAAGCGCCGTCTGGTCGAGGGTTTGATTTAGAACGCACGCGCTGGATTGTGCGCAGTCGAGTGATCGCCTCGGGGATCTTTTTCGACAAACTTCCTCTCTCTCTCTCTCTCGGATAGGATCTGGATGCTCGACGAATTCACGTCGTCGTAATAGCCTTTGCAACGATTAACGCGCGGGGGCCTTTCTTTTAATTATCGCGATTGAAAGTTGCGGCTCGCGATAATTATCACCTCGATTCGGAATTGTTTTTTAGCCCTGGCTCTCGAGGCTGATTCGAGTAATTCGAGTGCAATAATTGCAAATAAAGTACGAATCGCGTATCTCGTATCTAGGAAGCCGCACGGAAAGCACTTGATCAAATTTCAAACTCGTTTCTCGAAACGTAGAGTTGCAAATTAACCGAGTTTGCACGAGTCGTAAAAGTCACTTCCTGTGCATTGCGAATAAACGAATGCAGAGGACTTTCGTCGCATTTTTGGTTAAGAAAAATTGAAGCGCCTGCGACAAACGCCAAGATGGCAGTAGTAGAAAGCTGCCTAACAACAAACCGAACAACCGCTTACAATCGAACCGTCGCAACTGCTTTTAACGCGCAGTTAGCAACGAAAACACCTTTTGATAAAAGCTTGTAATACCAACGAGATGCGATATAAAATAAAATTAACCCTTACTTTTTTGCTTTTCATTGCAGGTGAGTGGTGGATGCACTGTACGACCAACGTCGTCCGCCTATCCATCGCGTTCTGTCAATAAGCCAATGTGTATTGCGTGAGTATTGCGACACAATGGAAATTCCTCCGTGCTTGGCTTTAAAGGGGTTACGATGAAATAACCTTCTTTGAAAATTGTAGTCGACACCTGAGCTTTGTAATGAACTTTTAATCGATCGACTCGAAACTTTAATCTCTAAATAAATCGTCGTCGTCGTCGTCGTCGTCTTCTTCTCCGGCAGCAATGGCAATCTTTCAGAGCACGGAAAATCGAAATGTAGGCGTCAAAAGCAGCGCGACGAGGAAAAACAATCGGCGTTTAGCCTTCGAGACGCGCAACATCAATTTTTTCCCATTCTCGTCTGTTGGCTTCGGCGATTCGCGCGCACTTGATCTGCGATAAACTGCCAAGTGCCCGGACTCGAAATGTCGCTGCTACTACTGCACTCTTCCTGTGTACTTTGAAAATTCGCGGTCACGTCGCGGCTGCCCGAGCAATCGATAATGGAATGAACGCGTGAACCGATGCCCGGGCGTTAACGTTTTTTTACATATATTCTAATTTATTTTTCGCATAAAATCGTAAGATGGAAGACTATTAAGCGATATCGAGTGTGTCCGTTTTTATTTTTGAAACAACAGTATCTTCCTCGCAATAGTCCGCTTTACAGGTTCCTTTAAAAGAGATTTGAATCCTGATCTTCGCGAATCAAAGATCATTGTTCCAACTGCGCGAATAATAATTTTTATTAAAACTGCTCTCACATCTCCTTTGCGTTGCGCAAATTTTATTGTACAAAATGCCAAGGTGCTCGATTAAGTCTGCCAAGTATGAAAATGTAGACAAATTCTTTGTTGTGCGAGCCATTGTTCCAGCAGGGAACCTCGTATTACAAGTGCGTTCCTTGGAATAAGAATATTGGCTCGCGATATTTTTCCAGCAACCGCGTACTCGCGAGCAAATTGTTTCTATTTTTTAATCCTTCGGATGAGTAAGATTTATTATTCACCGGAGACTCGCTGTACTAGCAAGCATTTGCGGAGCTGTTGATCAAATTGATTGTAAATATTTTCTTTCGAGCTTTTTCCTTTCGCGAAAGAAAAAGCACACGAACTCACTCTCAGGTTCATCTAATAAATTGCAACGTTGTACGTTTTAAAATCAGGTTTGATATTTCATCTTGAGCTCTAGTCTTGTGTGCTATAAATTTAATTAATTAAAAATAGTGAAAACTTGAACTAAGTTTTAAATAATTATTTTTTACGCTTGAACTTTTCTTATTACCTCGGCGAACGCGCGTGAACTTGTTTGAAAATGTGCGTTGCAAATAATCCTTAATTACCGATAAAACCTGAGTTACAGTAATAAATTCGAACGCTCACGAGAGAGAGAGGACGATTATTATTTAGAATCGATACCAAGTTAAAATCAGTATACATCAATCAGTATTTAATAAATTGCAATTTATTAAACACTCTTGCGAAACTTAGCGTATTATACGCTTTGTAATTATTTTTCGTAGTAATATTAAAGTGTAGGTTCTTTGCTTCATTGGCGGTTGAGGACGAATGGAAAATATAAATGTGATAGTAATTTCTAAAGAAAAAGAAGTTTAAAATTGTAATCTGCGGTGTATTTATCGCAAGGGTTGCCGATGATAAACCCCTTCGAGCATGCAATAGTATTTAATTTATCGTTGTTGTTGGTTTTATTATTATTATTATCGTCGTCGTCGTCGTCGTCGTCGTCGTCGTCGTCGTCGTCGTCGACGTCTGACTGAAAATGATGAAAAAGTTTCGAGTAAAAAGTAAGGTTATAAAAGTGGCAACAAAAAATTTAAAGGAATATAGCTGTACTTGTGTATTTTTAAGTATAATAATTTTTTACTCTCGAGTTTATCGTTAAGCATTAATAAATTTTATGTTCTTTTGAATTTCCTGCACGTCAAGCGTAGCATATACAAATATATTGTGCAATAATCATGTGCAATAATTGTCAACTTTAAATAGAACCAAATAATAACGTCGATGCGCGAATGCAAACAAATCGACGCGCAAAAGCATACGAGCGACAAATTTTTATCCCTCGAGAAAGTAGATTAATTTTTATTTCGCGCTTTATCGTTGCACTTTACTTTTTACGTCGCGTAACGCGAATCCTGAATGATTCATAGTTATTATCCCTATAATAACCAATTTCGGCATTTCTAATGCTTTTCCTTTGCACGACTTGAAAACGCTAACTCCGAAGATGTGTGCGTTATCACTTTCCGATAGACGCATGCAGACTTAGGCAAAATAATCTAGCGAGTGAAACGAAAAGGAAATTCGTCCCCAGAAGTCGTAAGATTATTTTAGCGCTCTTTAAGAGCCCAGGCGCATGCGAGGTTTAGAAGTGCAAGAGTGTACTTTACGAGTTCATGGGGAAATTTTACGGTTGGCATCAGTGAAATGGAGAACTTTATTCTCGAGAGGAATATTTGGGGGGGGGGCGAAATCATAGACGAGTGTGTTCTTCGAACAACCAGGATCAGGGGCGCGGTAATTATCGAGTCCCGAAAATTCGAAAGCCGAGAGAGGGAGAGAGAAAAGTCTCGAATACAAATTGAATTCGACCGGCTTCTCTTACTCGAGACGAGAAATTCTTTAATTTATTTTTCAAATCTTGAAAGGCTTACGCGAATTTCCCTTTCGTAAGCTTGTACATCGCTAAACACAGATGTAGGAGCTGGGATTTAGTCAGCTTACGCACACCGACTCGCGCGAGTTCACTCTATCGAGAAAAATAGTTTTGTAAATAATGTAAGGGGGCGTTGGCGAAGGCATTTCGAGCAATAATTTAGCTTGACGCAAGAAAGCGAGAAAGGGACTCTGGCCCGGCGCACGAGCGAAGACGAGAACGAGCCTTCGCGCAACATGGGACCGTCGAGCGAGCAAATCTCAACGAATGGGTTGTTCGCCCGAGCAGCAGCAGCAGCCGCGCGTTTGAACATTCGGCGGTGATCGCGAGCCTAAATTGTCGGAGCAAAGCATCGGCGATAAATAGCGCGGCGAGGGAAAAGGGGGAAATCGAATCGAGCCAGCGATAAACTCTTCTTGGGCAACGCGCCTAGTCAAAGGAGTCGGTGCTTGCGCGAACAGGATTTGCACTCGCACCCGGCCGCTCCCTTGTGTTGTTGCGCAGGTCGCGAACGTCGAGGTTATTATTGCTGCCGTTAGCCCAAGGTATTGCCTCGAGCCACTCGCCGACTGGTTATTGACAGATCCATACGCCCACGATCGGAGGATGTAAACATGCTTGCCCCTCGCCCATTTTCGAGACGAATTGGATTTGGCTGATATCGAGCGGCGGGCCTGGGCCGAGGGCACGTTTGGAGTGCTTTGATGCGCGCGAATAGGCAGCGAATGAATTCTTTCGAAAGATCCGACGATGAAATTGACGAAATTTACAATATTTGCAATACATAAATGCCCAGCTGTGCCCGGCCATTCGCAATACCTTCCGCCGCGCACCGGCTTTTTACGCTTTACCCCCGAGGAAAGTAGCGGCTGAACGAAGAAAAATCGCTAAACTTCCGCTCGAAGCAGCCGAACGAAGAGCTCGAGCTCTGCACGCGAGCAACTGCGCTCTTGGACTTTGTTCTCTTCTAAAATAAATAAAAGCGCGCTTTATTGGCCGGCGTTAAGATTCGCCGATCCCGTTTTGCCGTAGCGCCTTGTACTTAAGAGCTTTCCGAAGAGCACGATACAAAAAAGGATGTAAATTCTTAATAAAAGCCAAAGTTGCAGAGTGCAGTTAAAGTTTTTAACGTTGAATAAACATAAACGCGTGCGCCTTTGTATTTTAACATCATAGCCGGTTCTACGGTTGGTAATTACTTTAAATCCGAGACGATATATTCGATGCCGCAGTCGTATATTCTGTAAACTTTGATATAAATTCCGAAACTTTTCTCACCTTAAATATGAGGGGTGGGGTAGGGTAGGGGGGGGATTTTTTAAATCTACCTTCTTTATTCCCTCGTTCTTGGCGTTATTTACGAAAACTATCTTCCACCCGGTGTAGTGCACGCACTATACGTTTTGGAAATATGCGAAATTGGTCTCAAAAATATTTACAAAACTAAGAGCTTGTTTAGGTAAATTGCATTAAGGTCTTGCGGCGATCGTTGTTTCGGCTAGGACATAAAAGTCACGGAGGCGTTTATTTCTGAAAAATTTCCGCGCGTAAACTTCGCGCCACATTGTTGTAAAAGCTACACTACATAAACTTAAATATTTATCAAGCGCTCATCGGAGGAGAGGCGAGTTGAATCGAGCGCTTTAACCAACTGCGCCTCTCGGCTCGTTTTTAACTTTCGAACAACTTTTAAATAATGTCGCGGAGATGCTTCGGCAGTAAACACCAAGCGCGAGCCGTAAAAAATCTTTAACGAGTCGAGTCGCGCGGCAAAGAGTCCCTTTCGAATGCGAGGAGTTATCGTTCGTAACTCGCGTTTTCGAATTAATTTTGCTCGCCAACAAGAAGTGCCCCCGTCGTCTGCTGCGTCTGTATTTGTTTAAAGGCGCGCGAATCGAGCCGGAAAACTAGTGCTTCGAATCCGTGATGGAGCACCTCGACGCTCCGTATTTGCCGCCAAATCCAAAATACCTCGTACGACTCCGAGAGGTTATCAATCGGATCGATCGCGTTGTAAGTGCGTCACAAATTCCACTTTCAATTGCTTAGATAAATTCGATTTTATCTCTCCTCTCCCGTTCCGGCCACAGATATAACAACGAAGTTACTTTATCATTTTTCAATTATCATTTATCGAGGCGCACCGGCTTTATTTTATCGGAACGAAAGTAAATAGCAGCCGTAACGAGCGCGTGGAACAATGTGCCATTTCCCGGCTACGGAAGATGACTCCTTCCCTTCATCCTCGCGCTCGCTTCAGCTCCACTTCGTTAACCGCTAGCCTCGCATCCAGGACTCGGTTCCATTCGGCGATCATCCTGAGGGAAAGTACACGCCACCTCGTCACCGCGCGACAACAGTATTTCGTCGCTAAAGGAGAGACGGAGAGGCTAAAAAGGGGGGGACTCCTGGGTATTCCCGAGGTGGCGGTCAAACGGTCGGTGTCTGTGTTAGCGCTCACCGACGCTCACTCGCACGTACGCGTTTCGTGGGCCCATCGGCATGTGTGCAATCGAGCGTCCAAACGCCGCCTGCGTACATTCAATCGCAGAGTTGGCCCTCGGCCAGTGCACGAGTTCCTAATAGGATTGATCTCGAGAATAATTACCGCGAGTATTTGGGCTACCGCTGCGGGTGGGAGTTCAAGGTTCTTGCCGACTAGCCCCGGAGGATAAGGTCCCTTCTCTGGTTCGGTCATCAGCCGCAAAGCCTTCGACGGGAATCCGGATCAGGGGGAGGGGGTCAGGCACTTGGTTTATTAGCGAGCCTGCGATGCCAATATTTGTGCTTTTCGCGAAGGAGGAAACTTTGTTATCTCGCGACGAACGGGAGCTTTGCAGCTACCGCCAGTCTTCTTCGGCTGCACTGGAATGCCTCGAGTCGCCAACAAAAATATTTTGCCACGGGTTTTCGCGAAACGGCGACGAACCTTCGCTGCACTTCAACTCGAGCACAACGCGTCTATTCGCGTACTCGCGCTCGATCTTTCCAACGCGACACTCGCGACGATTACACGGCAAGGAGCGAGCGCTGAAAACGATGTTCGGAATCGTACAATCGAGCTGCGAATTAAAAAAACACCCGAAGGCGGCGCGTACGTCGAGGGAATTTCGTTGAATTTCGCCAGCTCAAAAAAATGTTCTCGTTGTTTCGTTATGCGGGTGTACGGTTAAAGCATCGAACGGGAACTCGCGCTAACGGCTTTCGGGCTTTATTTTTAAACATTTTTTAATACAGCATTGTCAAATACTTTCGATGCAGACTTATACAGGCAAAACACGAATGTATTCGCCGTCTAATCGTATTTTTAATCGTCGGTAAAAATGCGTAACATTCAATTGTCCGTTATTATTTTAAAACGATAATTTCCGTAGAGAACTTCGCTATCTGTGAAAATAAAAATTTTCGAGTTGGAAAATTCTCCGTGCCGAATCGATCCACTTTTTTATTAAATAAACAACATTTTTTACTTCGCTTAAAAATATACGTGTGCAAATGTTTGAAATTGATATATTTATAGAGAGAAAAAATCCGACCGCGTTATTGCAGATGCATATATTCTTTGAACCGCGAAATAAATAAATATTCGATAAATTACGCATAATTGTTTATTCAGTTTTGCCGGATGATAGCCATTGGTGCTTATAAAATCGCATACACTTCTACGATATGGAAGAAAAAAATGACGACTTTGATCGTTTATGTTCTAACGGTGAGATGCGCCTCACCCACCACTGATCACTGCAACGGATACTTTTGCAAAGCCATGCGTTCGCGTGGTTCGAACACTCCAATAATTACAGTGCACGTATCGCCGAAGCTTCTTTTTTCATAACAGTGTTCGATTATAGATCGGCCGTTTTCATCGCGCTTGTTATTTCAAGAGCATTCGCTGGTTACGAGAAAATTACAGCTGACACTATGGCATTACAACATTATAGGCGCTCTTAGTGATAGCTATAACCGCTCTTTACGAAACACCTTAGTCGGTGTCGAGGAGTCAACTCGCGCTCCGATGGACAAGATAGCCGAAAGTCCTGATTCGCGTCTCTTTGCTCGCGCGGCTCCGGCTCGATCGGCCTTTTCTCAATTACGCGTTGTGCGCGCGCGCGGCCTCCAGGAGGAATTAGCGTGGCCGTTGTGCATCGGATGGAAAGCGAAGCCGCGAAGGCGAGCAATTTGTCGAACGAGGATGTTTGCGCAACGCGAGGCTTCGCAGGAACCCTAAAAACTAGATTTACTCAACTGCAGATGCCGCGTTGTAGTTTGGACAGCACAAGCTCTTCCAAAACTCCCCCCCCCCTAATTACGCGAAGACAACGCTTTTTAATACCGATGTCGCGTGATAGCGCAAGGAACGTTGGGAGGAGCCTCGCGCAAAGACTTGGCAGCAAACTCGAGCAGCTCCGAGACCGAGTTAAAAAGCTCCGCGTAATTTTCTCCCCGCACAATAGAACGTTAGTAGCAGTGCAAGATTTACTCCTCCTCCGTGATTTTTAATTCCAACTTTGCTCTCTAATTAGGAGTAAAATAAAATTCTGACTCGAGCGAGTAAACGCCGAAATTAACGTAAAAGTAATTTATCGCCGAGGAGCGTTGAATAACGCGAAATAGAAAAGGGCCAGGGCCGTGAATACGGACAAAGGCTGAATGGGGCGGATTTATTAATGATTAAAAGACGAAAGGACGGACGTGACTCGTGGACGCGTTTCGAGATAAGTTTTGAGTAAATTACGTTGGCTCGCAGCTCTAACGAAGCTCGCGATGAGAAAATAAAAAAATAAAGAAATAAAAAGCGCCCGACATCGCAGAAAAGACGCGCAGCGCCGCGCCCTTAATAAGGACAAACCATTAACATAAAAATGGAGACCGCCGCTCGCGCGAATTAGCATAAACTCTTTCGTTAGTGGCTCTCGTTCCACTTAGCTCTCCGGCCGCTTGCCCCCACCCGCCGCCGACGCCGCCGCCGCCGCGTCATCTCCGTCGGGGCACTCGTCTCTAGTGACAGAGGAATTCGGAGAAAACGCGAGGCCCGCCGAGAAAAGAAATAGGGCGGAGAGAAAACTGGAATACCGTCGACTCGCGCGCGCGCTGCGAGAAAAAGCGGACGCTTTCCGTCTCAGCGAAAACTCGGCTTCTGGCTTGTTCTCTCGCTCCTCGGAGCAGAGGATGGCCGCGAGGTCCAGGGCCGATAAGAGCCCGTCTTCCCGCTGATGCAAGGCGCATAAGCGCGCGCGCGCGTCGTCGTCGTTTCCTCCTCTCGTTTGTTTTGCATTCGTGCCATTCCGCGCATCGCGGACAAAAGAAAAAATACAACTCGCTTAGGCTGCCGAGACAATGGACCATTCGCCCATTCGAGCCAAGTGCAGCTCTCGTAAAATGTTAGCCGCGCGCTTGGATAAATTTAAGCAGCGCGTTCCTCTAATAATTTACCAGCGCTCCAGACGGCAAATTATGCAAGCTTTTTCATTTCCCGGCGGACGCTCTTAATAAGCGACCGATTTCATTCCAGTTGTCGCAAATTCGATTCCCCGTTAATAACTTGTTTATTTATTTACACAAGCGAGGAGGGGGGGGGAAGTGGAGCTAAGCGCAGCGCCTACGAATTACTCGTATCGAGGCCTAAAAATCAGGCGCTTCGCTACACTCGACAACAAGCCACTTTCGTTATTTGGCGCGGCGATCGATCGGCACAAATTGCACAAAATTAATATCAGTCCCGAGCCCGAGGAGCTCGTCGAGTGATAAGATTGAGCTCTGGAGGCCGCGGCGAGTGCCGAGTGCAGAAACCGAACCGCCGGTGGTAAACGAAATCAAATAGAAATCACCATCCTACTTAGACGAGGCTCGCATTTATCGAGCCGACCTGGAACTGGTTATTGTAATATTTACAACGACGGAGGCCCAAAAGCTCGAAAGATCGCTGCGACTTTCTCTCGACTCGCCATCGATGCGCTCGAATGTTTACCAGGTCGATTAAAATAGCTGAGCTACAGTCGATAAGTTGTCGATCTATTTTCGAACGCAGAATCGCGACCGCGTAACCGCCCAGGCAGCGCCAAATCCTGCGGCGAGGCATTCGCAGGATGGACTCGGCGTTCGTGAATTATTCATCGCGTATCCGGTGCGAGGGTATAAAAAGCAAACGACCGCCGAATAAATAGGAGGAGAGAGGATGCGCGGCTGAATTGGCAGTCGGCAGAAACGATAACATTCCCGGCTATTCCGGAGAGCCGACATCTGGCTTTGAGCGAACCGCTGCTGGAGCTCAGCGCGGCCACGCGGACAAGTCCCAACTCGACAGTCCGCGAGGCGCTACGGGCGAGTCGGTGAATTTTCGATTCTGCCCGAGAAAACGAAGAGGAGCTTCCTGCTTGCGCCACTCCTTCGTCTCGCGCGGCATAAACGAATCGAGGCGCACCCGGAGGCTTTTCGCGAGCCCCTCTTCCACGGCCTTTTCAGGGCCCCCGCAACAGAACGATTGCTTTAAACGACCCGCTTGCGTCTCCGTGGATGCTCGAATTTTACAGGGTTCGCGGCGCGAGGCTCGCAATTTCCCATTCGGTTACGAGTTTTCGTCCCGACGGCTATCGACGAGTAGAGTCGCGCGCACTGATAATAAAACTCGTTGAGACTGCAAATTTGCGGTCGGAGCGAAGAAGCATTTCGCTGGTAATTCGAAAAGCTTATTTCTAAACTGCGGTTTATTCGAATCGTTGACGCGGTGTTTTTATCGCGAGCTCGTTGGAATTTTCCTTTCCTCGGACGCTCGACGTCGCTCGATCGAACAACCCAGCCGAAGTATACGAAGACGAGCGGAAGGATTCGGGGAGGAAAAGTGGATGATTTTTAGGTGGAAGCCAAGTGCCGAGCAGTTTTTTCAATTGCTCTGGAAAATGGTCCTGCCTTTTCCCGCGGAATGGCTCCTCGATGGAATCGTCCGTCGATTTCCGACTCGGCGAGTGGCAATTTGGGGAGCGATTCTACGAATTGGCGCTCGCAATCGCTCCGCGAACGAAGCCCAAATTAGTCGGAGATTCGTTAATTTTGGCGAGCGAAGTGCACTCGCACCTGCGCGCAAGTGCGCGGCCGATGCACGAATCCTCTCGAAATTGATATGGAACGATCCGCGTCGAATGTTTGGAACGCGAGAGAACGTATTTGCGCAGTTGTTGCGTTGCGGGTGCCTTCGACTCGAGCATTAGCTCTGAAAGATTGTAGTATTAGTTCAAATTGAACGCGGCAAGAGTTGCGTTTCGCCAAATTGATTTGGTTCGCAAAGTGTGCGAAAATTTATCTGCCTTTAAACGCGCTCCGAGCCAACCGACTGCAAGCTGCAACGTAAGCTATAAATTTTTCTCCCCGAGAGCTCGATAAGGTATAGAGTATCTCGTTTGAAACAGTCGATTAATTTAATAAACAATACACCGGTAATTATCGCGTATCTTTCTGGATAGCGACTAATTTAGATAATTGCCGATGCCGTAAACGTAATAACGAGAGAAATTGAGTTTTCTCGTTGGCCCGGTAATTGTATATATATATATATATATATACGTACTGCACGTCTGTAAGGAGACGTTGCGCAAGGAGCAATTGAAACGCTTCGATGTCTTGCCGACGAACGTATTTATACATCGATCTCATTACTTGGAATAATATCAAGTTTTACACTTACGCCAGGGAGCAATCAGCCAGAGCGTGACAGGCTTATTTTGAAAATTTTCAGAGGGAATCTTTCAACGTGGTTGCGCGGACTGCGCCGCATTTGCAATTGCAGTGATTACATCCCGAACTGATTGGCCCGAAATCGGCGCGTCGTATCACACAATCCTCGCTTCGCTTTTTTCCTCGAACGACGCAAAACATGCAAATTGTTACTTGTTTTTGTAAGGGCGGAGGGTTTGGTCGGTTAAACTAGCCGAGCGTTTCAAATAAGAAATTAAACCGCGATCGTGGCCTTTGGTGGAATTTAATTTACGGCGCGCAATTTTTACACGTTTCCATGGCACACGGAGCAGGACGCGAAGTGCGCAAAACACGCTTACAATTTTAGCTAAGACCTCGAATTGAAGGAGGCGCCGGTTCGCTCGAAGTTTCGCAAAAACTAGCTAATCGCGGATAAAAGTTTATCGGAGGAACTCTTCGCTCTTCTAGCCAAACAGTTCTACGGCAAAAGTGCTAGACCTTGGTTTTTAGTCGCGCACGCGGCTAAAGCGACTCGTTTCGAAAAGTGGAATCATCAGCATCGAGCGAGGAGCAACGGAAAAACGGCGTCGAGCCGCTCAGCGAAATTAATTCGAGGCGTGCGGATATTTCGAAAGCATTAATAATCGAAAAATGCATCAAGCTTTAGTCTGGCATTTTGACGGAAGCCGTCGAGTTTCGCTGAGCGCGGGAGGAGGAGAGGCGCGCAATAATCACCATTGTATCCGCGGCAGAGCTCCGAACGCCGCGTACATTAGCAAATGGCAGACAGAGTTGATGCCGAGAGTCGGGAACTGCGTCCAAACTACGCGCTGTAGCTCGAGTTTCTCGAGCGCGGACAGTCGTACAAGAGGAGCATGATTTAGGCCGCGGATGGTACGGAAGGCGCGCGCGCGCATCCCCCGAGATTGTCGCGAGTGAGAACGAGGCGAATGATTTATACGCGGAGGCCGGAAATTAATGAATATGAAAGAATGGTGGAGTAGCCGTGACGAATGGAATGTCCCGCTACAAAGGAAGTGCGCTTCGCGTCGAGAGCCGGTGAACGATGACCTCCGCGAAGTGTGCAGTCGCGGATCCGCTCGAGTGCATTGTCGCCGACTCCGATTCGGTACTCGAGGGGCATCAGCAATCGCAGTCGGGCGCTCGATAATCATTCGCGACTGCAACTCCTCGACGAGCCGCCTACGTGCCTGCTTTACTAGAGTCTGCTCCTCCCCCTGATTAGAAGTCACAAGTCGGCTGCTTTCGATTCCGATCAGGCGGCAGGCGCTGGCCACAGTTGCGCTATTGTTACTGCACGCCGCGGATAATCGACGAGAGTTCGCGTTGGAATTCCTGCTTTGCGTGTTGGACGTGGACGACGTGGGTTGCCGCCGTCAGCCGAACTGCCGAGCAC